>CM051371.1:4910501-6260501 GCA_028015245.1 Cardamine occulta
TTGGATACAGAAAGAATATGAAATTGGTGATACTGAAAATGACAGATTCAATAATTTTACCATGACTTCAAAAGCTATCAAATTTAAAGGAAATCATTTCTGATTTTTATAGAATTTGTGAGCCTACGAATTTTAGGGAAATCTATAAAGTGAGGTAATAATAATTCGTATAGAAAGTTAAATAAAATGAGATGCAATATAACTATAATTGGACCCAAAAAAAAAGTGTAAAACAAATACTCAAATAGTCACGTAGGGAAAAAGAACTGAAAATGTAAGAGAACGGGCGTATCTAGAAAACCACCGACGAATTGAAATATATACTTTTACATTTTATACTTTTATGCAAAAAACCTTACAAGTATTTGTTTTTTTTTCAAGAAAATTAGTTAATTGGAAGAAAAAGGGAAAAGTTTAACGGCGATTTTTGTATAAAATGAACAAAAAGACCCAATAATCCATATGGCCGGTATATATAGACTATAGTGTTATTTTAAATAAAATAATACTAGTGGGTCACCCGTCTTGGACGGGATTTTGATTAAAATTTGAAATTATTGTTAGTATTAGAGTTTTTCATTTTTTTTTTGTTTTTTTTTTGTTTTCTTGGTATATTGTGTTTGTTTGTTCTCTATTTTTTTTATTTTTGATATTTTTCATATATTTTTAACTTCATGAATTTACGTGTGTATCTTGTTTTATTGTTTTTATTCAATAAAGACCCAGAATCAGAACCTGTATCAAAGACGATTTTATATAAAATTTAATATCTTCTTCGTAATATAGAGTTTATGATGTATCGAATAAAATTAAACAAGTGTTATACTATTGTCTCGTAATCTTCCATCTGTAACAAACAGAGCTTAGACAATGAATCATGATTTTTATATCCAACACCTACACCTTGAGGCTAATGTCTAACTAAAGAGATTTTGAAGTTTTGACTTGGACATGTAATTCACTTTCATGAGTTTTTCTTTCTTGTCAATATTATCTTTTAATCACTGCAGCTCCTATGTTTGTGTCTGCTTACGCTAGGGGTGGGCAAAATACCCGAATCCGAACCCGCATCGAAATAAATAGTTTGGTTCGGGTACGGTTATGGCATAATATCCGATCGGATTCAGAATTTCTAAGGATCGGATAACCGATAGGTTCGGGTATTACCCGATAACCGAACGTTAACCGAATACATCCAATAGTTTCTAAGTCTACGATTAACTCTATAACCCTAAATCCCCTTTGGCCCTTTATTTCCTTTGTTGACTCCGAGATTCGGGATTGGACTTGCTACAACCGGTTCGACTTACCAATCCTTGAAATTCTCAACCACTCAAACTGAAAACCCTACACTATTTGGCAACGTCTCCTCCATCTGAGAACTCACGGAGGCAATCACAGGTGAGTCATCTATCGATTTTTCAGTTTGAGTTTTGTCTTATGCTTCGATGTTATTGTCTGAATTTGTGTTGAATTTGATGCTGTGAGACTTGTTATTTTCTCTGACTTGAATCTAGTTTAAACAAAGCATTGGTTTGTCGTTTGTGTTTGAAATCATATGGCTTCTGTAATCGAGACTAGTAGCTTCTGTAATTGGTTTGTGTTTGAGATCGTGGCTTCTGTAATTGAGACTAGTAGCTTCTGTAATTGGTTTGTGTTTGTAATTGAGCTTAGTGGCTTCTGTAATTGGAATTAAAAAATCAATTTGATTGAAGAATCAGCTCAGTTTGTGCTTCGTTTATGCTTTGGTTTTGAAAATAATGTGTTAATTATTTCAGTTTATGCTTCGTTTATGCTTTGTTTTTGAACATAACAGAAAAATTCATGCTTTACATGTAATGATTTCAGTTTGCTTTCTTGTCTTTAATAGATTATATAATTACAGTTTGCTTTGTGCTTATACGATAAATCGAGAAAATTATTCTGTCACCATCTTTTCTATGAGCACGAATGCTATAAATTGCAGTGTGGTTTTCTATTAGACTAGCCTTTAAATAGTTAATTTTGGTAAATGGTTTTCTAAAAACTAGTTCTATGCTTAAGTGTTGTCTTGATGGCGCAGTGCATTTCCACCTTGTTTGAGTTTGTACACACATTTTTTTTTGTTTTTATTCTCATCAATTTAATTATAGTCTAATTTGTTGAGTTCGAGTTTGTATTTCTTTTCGTTGTTTATTTTGAAGTTGACTTTGATTTTTATTTCGCAGTTGTTTTTTTGTATGAGACGCATGATTAGTTTGGTAAAATAGATTCTGTTTGGAAACTCAATGAATGTTTTTATTGGCTAATTTTAAATTGAATGTTCTTCTTGACTTCTAGTTCTAACTCTTAACTTGTTCTTAATATTATTGATGATGAGTGACTAAAGCATATAATTGTTTATTTTACTATTTGCAGATGGATTCATCATCAGCTGCACAACAAGACAATAGAGACAGATGAACATGATATTAGCGAGTAAGAAGAAGAGTTTCTTACTCCAAAGTCAAATCAAAGGGTCAAACGGAAACAACCTCCTGGAGGTGCAGCGGCTTCTGATCAAGAAAATAGTAAGAGCCAGAGGGTACTCCCAACAAGGTCAGATGTCTGGGTTCATTTCACAAGAGTAGAGAACAATCGTGAAAAATGTATCTGCAACTATTGCAAAAATAATTATGCATGTCCAACGAAGTCAGGGACTACAAATTTGCGTAATCATATTGGAAGCTGTCGGCAATTCAAGACATGGCAAGAGAGTGAAGATCCTACTCAGAATCAGAAAGTTATTAATAAGCAAGGGAATCTGCAAAATGCTAAAGTGCATGAGAGTGTTTTTAGAGAAGCAACTAATGAGATGCTTGTTATAGGAGAGTTGCCTTTGTCTTTCGTGTAAGGTATGGCATTTTGACACTTCTGCAATAGGATGAACCTGTACAAGCCTCACTCAAGAAGGACAGCAGCAAGAGACATTGTTCAAATATTTGTTGATAGAAAGGCTAGTATGAAGAAATGGTTCCTAGCTAACAAGCAAAGAGTATCACTCACGACTGATATTTGGGTTTCTCAGGTTACAGGTAATGTTTATTGACTTCATCATTACACTATCATATTATGTTTAATATTACTTTGTTTTCACAGGTGCAAGTTATATGGTTATAACTGCACATTATATTGATGCATGGTGGCGGTTAAAGAAGCTGATCATAGGATTTAAGTATGTCACAAATCATAGAGGTAAAACCATTTCTAACGTCCTTCTAGAATGCCTGGCTGAGTGGGGAATAGAGAAGATATTATGTGTGACTGTAGATAATGCAACAACTAATAGTAACGCTTTGAGAAAGTTTGAATCTAGTTTCTCCTTAATAGGTAATGATTCTTTAGTGATGAAAGGAGAGTTTATGCATATGAGATGTGCTAGTCATATCATTAACTTAATAGTGAAGGACGGATTGGAGAAAGCAAATGATAGTGTGACTGCAATCCGTAATGCAATCTCATATGTTAGATCTGGAACAACTAGGCAAAATGCATTTGCACAGAATGTAGAATCTGGTTAGATAACACGGGGTAGTTTGCCATTAGATGTGACAACTAGGTGGAATTCGACTTATTTGATGCTGCTATGGACAATTAAGTTCAAGGCTGCATTTGATAAGATGGATTTAGAAGAAAAATTATACAATGACCACTTCTTGGAGGTTGAAAAAGAAAAGAAAAGGATTGGCCCTCCTTCATTCAATAATTGGCGTGTGGTTGAAAGATTAAATAGATTCCTTATCATTTTCTACAACTCCACATTGGTAGTCTCAGCTTCTACTACTTTGAATGCACACAGATATTATGGAGAGATAGTGAACATAGCAACGGATCTTAGGTTGTTATCTAACAACTATGATAGTGAACTGAAGTTGAAGGCTCAAGAAATGTTTTCCAAGTTTGATAAGTATTGGGATGGCTTGAAGAACATCAACAAGCTGTTGGTAGTAGCTACTGTGTTTGATCCTAGGAAGAAGATGCAATTTGCAAAAATGTGTTTTGAGGAGTTATATGGGGAAGGATCTACAGAGGCGAAGGAGTTGTATGATTCAGTTTGTTATTTGTTGGATGATATGTTTAAGGAGTATAGTGAAAGGTATGAGAAAAATGCAGCAGTGCAACAATCTCAAGCCCAGTCTCAATCTACTCAGTCATCTCATTCTACTCAAGAGCAGCAAATAGATTCGATGTAGTTGGTTGATGATGAGCTTGGTTACCATAGGATTGAGAAAAGGTACAATAACATGCTTAAAGAGATAGGAGTTAGAAACACAAATGAGTTGGATTCATATTTGAAAGACAAAGTCAAAAATCCGGAACTGGTTATGGGAATTGAGTATGATGTAATATCTTATTGGAAAAAAAACAGTGACAAGTATCCCATTTTGTCAGAGATGGCTCGGGATTTATTTGTTATGCAAGTGTTATCTGTTGCATCTGAAAGTGCTTTTAGCACTAGTGGAAGGATAATAGAACCATATAGGAGTTGTCTAACTCACTATATGGTTGAAGTTTTTATGTGCACTGAGCAGTGGATGAAACAAGACCTTGAATATAAAGAAAAAGTGCTTACAAATGCACAAGTACTTGCTGATGTTGAGTTTGAAGATAATCTGGAGAGAGGTACGTTTTTGGACTCTATACTTAATGTTAATTTCTTTAGTTCTTATGTAATAACAAGTTTATGTTTGTCTTATTCAGAGTTTGAAACCCCAGACCCAGATGCATAAGGATTGTAAGGGAACTTGCTACTCTAAGTTTATGATTTCATGTGTCACAGTTTTTAAGTTTCCATTGATGTTAGTTTAATAGGATATGGGGTTTGTATATTCACAGGAACTCAAGAAGACAATAACAGTTCTTGAAAACTTGAAGTTGAAGTTTGGGTTCGGTGTTTGGTGTTTTTTACTCACAGGATCAGAATCAGCTCTGTTGGTTACTTGGTTCTCTTGTCCTTAACAATGAACATTGTCTTCTTCTTCTCTGTTTTTAACATTATGTTTTTCTACTTGGTTTAAACTTTAGAACTTTTGTATAACTTTGAATCACTTCTTTTGAATTTTAGGCACTTCAGTTTAAGTTTAGAATTTTGTGTCGATGTTTAATTTTTTGCTAAGTTCGGTTTTTTTCCCTAATTTCGGATGAACATACCCGAAACTATCGGGTATTGTCGGGGTTCGGTTATATCCAAAAATATCCAAATCCGAATAGAACCGATCCAAACCCGACCCGATACTACAAAATACCCGATCGGGTGTTATAGCCCTATACCCGAATATCTGAAAACCCGAAATACCCGATCCGAACCCAAACGGATATCCGAATGCCCACCCCTAGTTTACACCTCTATGTAATAGGATTTGCGTTAGCTAGAATTTGTGCAGAAAAAAACATAATTTTCAAGGTTCAATTAATCCTCATTGGTCTCAGTACTACTTAAGGTGGTCTTGAAAGAGCTTTTGTTGGCTCCCGAACATTCCCACCGTAAACCTTGACATTCAAAGATTTGGACCCGTTTTTTCTTTAAATTTGAGTTGTTTAACCTCATAACTTCATGAGAATAATGACTTATATGAGTAGAATAAAAGTACTCACCCATTAACTTCTATATTTTAAGAAATTCATTTTTGTTGTTGTTGCTTCTTACTCTTTCCTTTGGGGAAACTATCTTTGAATAGTGAAAAATATATGATTTTCAAATCTGAGTCATAAAGTAATCAGAAGAGTTCATACAAAAATGAATACATAAACATTTCTAGTTAAAAAAAATTGTGTAATTGTAAACATATTGAGACAAAAGGGTTGCTTAATGCCTAGGAAATAGGATTGAAATCACTAACAGTTAACGCAAGGCCATGTCTCTTTCCATCATTCTCAGCAACTCTATATCCCACTTTGCTTCTGTTACTTTTTATGTCTTAAAGAATGCTTTGTTTACTCCTTGATATAATGTGTCTCCTCGTAGCTGCTCTTAAGATATATCTCCATTAGTTGGTGATATATATATGTTGATTGCTTCTAATGGGCTGACGACGCGTGGCTTGAGATTCATGTTTTTGAACCCTTAGACGAAAGTATTACTATGAGAACATGTGATTAATATTAAAATATGTTATCAAATATATATGATGTTATTCTATGTAAAAACTTACTCGCTAACAGATAAAATATGTTATAAAATATATTATAAAATACGTTTTTTCTCCTTCGTAATTGAAACGCTTTTCTTATGAGACTCCAAATTATATGGTATTAGAACAAAATTGGACCAAATCTTATCAACCAATAATGAGTAAGATGCTGAGAAGATATTCTTGATGGAAAACATTGTCTTCAATGCAATAAGAAAGAAAGAGTGATTACAATGAAAAACCCGATAAAAGACTGAACCTTATGCAACATATGCACCCACTTTATACTTAACTTCCACTATCTTCTCATATTTCCCTTTTCTAGTCATTCTCGATGTATTCTCATTGATCTAAACATTATAAATTTCTTTTATAAGACTTTACTCATTTTTTCTCTTAAATATTGGTTTTGAATATGTCAACATTTTGGAATACCAGAGCTTATCTCTTATAACATGCATTCTCATATGCCCTTGACAAATTCAGAATTGTCATTCAAACTACTAGAAGCTCATGTGAGTATTCAACTGTTGAACGAATCCTTGTTCGCTTGAACACCGATTTTGACCATCAAAATGCATTTGTTTTTGTTTTTTCCATGTAAGTTATTTAAATTTAATAGTTTTGTAATTATAAAGCTGACAATATAAATGTAAGCAATGTATTTTAAATTTTATGTACATTTTTTTTAACTAATCTTTACTGATTGTTTTAAATTATATATCATAATTCTTAAACATGGATTTTTAATCATAAGTTCAATTATAATATGACGAAAACATTAGAAATTAGAATAATAAATATTAATACTTTTATTTATTTATTTATTTATTTGAAGGTAAATATTTTTCTAAATTATAAAAATAAATCTAATAAGACTAAAACTATTAAATTAGAGATATTAATACTTATTAACACCTTGATTTATTTATTTGAAGGTAATTTTTTAAAAAAACAATAAGGCTAAAAGTATTTAATTAGAGTTTTAAGGTTATTTTCTAAGAAGATGAATTTACAAATTATTTTCTAAACTATAAAAATAATTTTTTTTGTTGCCTGGTGGGCCACAACAGGCTGACTCACTAGCACAATCCTCACATATAGAGAAACCTTTCCATCTAGGGGAACCGATGACAAGCCACTAGGCTATATGTCTCCGTCAATTATAAAAATAAATCTAATACGAGTAAAACTATTAAATTAAAGAGAATAATAATTATTAATACTTTAATTTATTTATGTGAAGGTAATATTTAAAAAAAACTATATAAATAAATTCAATAAAGCTAAAACTATTTAATTAAAACTTTTAAGATTATTTTCTAAGGAGATGACTTTTCAAATTCTTTTCTAAATTATAAAAATAAATCTAATAAGACTAAAACTATTAAATTAGAGAGAGTAATTATTGTTAATGTTTTGATTTATTTATTTGCAGGTAATTTTTTAAAAAGCTATATAAATATATCCAATAAGGCTACTATTTAATTAGAGTTTTATATATTATTTTTAAGGAGATAACTTTTCAAAAAAAATTCCAAATTATTATTGTAGTTATTATGAAAATTAAAGTGTAAATTTAAAACTAATAAAAATAATTGTTTATATGTGTGACAATATTAAAATTTAAGTGGGAATCATTTAAAGAGAAAGATTAGAGAAATAGTTAATCACAATATTAGAGTTTAAGTGGGAATATTCTATTACAGTGTGAGAGATAGCTAGCCATACAGTTAAATAATGTAAAACAACCATATGGAACTCCAGAGAAAAATAAGAACAGCAAACTCAACCTTCTAATTGGAAACAATAACAAGTTCGATCACAAAAACCTTGATGATTATGTGGAAACAAACAAAATAGATATGGAAAAGTTAAAGATATCAAAGGCAATGTACGTATCTTACCTTTTTCTCCACTTCAGATGTACAAGTGTCCTCCAATCCTCTCCTCTTGTCAAATGTAGGTTTTAGAACTTTTGAGAACTGAATAATTGTTTATACAAAAGGTTCAGCTCTTTGGAATTTGAAAAGAGAATATGTACAAGTAAATGAGAGAGATATGATTGATATAATCAAGGATCATCATATCCCTATAATCGATATAATCAAGTATCATTATATCTCTATTTACATAATTGAGATATTCTTATATGCTCAATTTTTATTCAAAGAAAAGAAGATAATATCAAATAGTCTTTATCAATGCAACGATACTAACAAATACCACCATGTTTCATTTTTAACTCACTAATTAACTGAACCCTCAAATTTTAATTCAGTTCAATAATCTAGTGCAGCCAACCATCCGATGCTAACGCCCGCTATGTTTCTACAACTGTGTGCTGATTTGAGTGATGCTATTTTCACATAAACATTGGTAAATAATTAATTTTTCCTTTTTATTAATAAATTGTATATTAATAATAATCTTATTAATTTCATATTTATATTATTTTAACAAACACAAATCATATTAAAAACAATAGTTTGCAAACATTCATTTGCGGATGGTTATAAGAGAAGAGAACCAATCAACCTCTCAACTATGTAGCATATAAACTCTCTCCGAATTTTGTTTTATCTTCATAAACATTTCAGAAATAAAAACTCTCATAAACTTAAAAACCACTACTTGAAAACATGATGAAAGAAACCGGAAACGCCAAGAATTTTTTTTTTAATTTAGAAATATATATATATATATATATATATATTTGTGTTCACGTTTCCAACACTTACTGATTTTTAACTTTAAAAAAAAAACTGTTTTCATATTTTTCCATGTTTCGCTTCCGCCTGCCTATCCATATCCGTTTTCATGTTACTTATTCTCTCAACATTTTATGTGGGATTTTAGGAACTGATTGGTTAATTCTAGAAGTGTAGAAGCATATGTATACTGTTCTTAGTAGTTAATACCCGGGATTAATATCAGTATTACTGTATTTATTAGAAAGAACCAACACAAATTAACAACCGGAAGGTTTGTAAATCATAAGCCATGATGGACCTTTTCTCATTAAAATAATGGTTAGCAAACATTAATGAACAACAAGTTGACGCTTCACGGAGATCTAGTAAGTGTGGCATCATTATGTTTGGATTAAAATTACGAATATATTAGCATGTGGCCACCTGTAACTACAAAATTTGTTGAATTCTACAATGCATGAGACTATGAGAGGATAACTTCTATTTATGATAATAATTCGATTAGTTGTAATATTTTTCTTTATATACAACGCAGTGTACACACACTACTAATAGACATATGAGTCTGTGCATTTGTCATATAATTGAACAATAATTTGTGGAGGATAAACTTTTTTTTTTTCTATTTTCTTTTTGTATGTAGCGCAGCTTCCAAAGAACAAACCTCGAAGCTCGAGATTCCACTCAACTTCTGACGTATTGGATTAAAATATGGAGATTAGTACTTTTAAAGTTACGACTTTGAAAGAACAAGCCTCGAAGCTCGAGTTTATTAGTTCATTACTAACCAGAGCCTTGCTTAATGCATTTTCATTGACGGCATTAAATAGTTTAACTAAGATAAGTTTCACGCGTTATATAGATATATTATATATTTGTTAATTTATTATTATATCTAAATGTGTATATATGTATATATATATAATATTTTAATGCTGTTTTTATTGTTTTATTTTTTATATTTTTAATTGTTTTTGTATTCTTTAACTTATTATTTTTATTTTTATTATTCTATTTTTTATCCAAATTCTTTTATTAATAATATTTCTCCATAAATATGTATATGGTCTAACACATTTGTCACTAACTTTGGTTATTCAATTCACATAATATTTGAGTTTTCATAGTTGTTTCGATAAAATTTAATATTTTTTTAAATAATATTATTATTACTAAAAAATTGATATTAATATCAAAAAAATTCTCTTCTATAATAAAGACAACTTATTATGTAGTGTAACCAATCTAATATTGTTGATGCATTTGGCTTGGGATATTCTTATGTTTGTGGTGTTCATGAACTTGTTAATAAACTATTGATTAAAATACATGATGTTTGTTCATTAAAGTATTATAAGAAACTGATTTATTAATGTTATAAGAAATATTAATGTTTGAAAACACTAATAGATGTTGATTTCAGTTTTTTTTTTTGATTTATTATATCATATTTAATTTATACTCTTAATTTTTTTTCATTAGTAGTGTCATTTGTGTTGACCAATTTTTTATTTGTTATGGTTGAAAATTAAAATTTACGGACCAATATTTGGTGTTGTTATAATTTTAGCGCTAGTTAAACAATATGAGTTTTATTTAAAAAAATTATTATATATTTTAATAAGTTGACAATATAATAATTAAAATTTGAAAAATATTTTTTAAAAGAGACACGTGACAAATAGTTTTTAGTTTTGTTTTGGTTGATATTCTCTGTTTCTTGGAAGATTTTTTTAGGGGTTTGTGAACTACTATTGATTATTGGGGTTTTGGTTAGAAATAATATATTAGATAAATGATTCTCATAACAGCATCAGATAGTTGGCCATATATATAGATTTATGATTCAATTTATGAATTAATTGTTATGATCAAAACATAAAATTAATTTATGATTCAATTTATAAATTAGAAGTCATGGTCAAAGATTAAAATTAATTTATGATTTAATTCATGAATTAATGGTTTTATTCAACGACTGAAATTAACTTGTGAATTAGAAAAAAAATATTAAGTTTAGTGAAGAAAAAATCGTCAATTATTCAATACAGAAAATAAGTGAAATCATTTCGGTGAAATGGAAAATACTTTTACTATTATTTTTCTCTTATTAATTGATTTTTATTGGGTCAACCTTATTTTTTTATTTTTTGTCAAATTTTTAATCCGTCATTAAATACTATACTTCCTCATTTTATAGCTAAAAAACATTTTATCACCATATGCCTAATAGTGATCAATGAGATACACATGCCTGAAACATTTATAGCTAATTACTATATTAATTGGATGGAGTAAAATAGTGTTTAAACTATAAAATTATAATATATTAGCATCGATGTTGAGATTCATATAGAGAAAAAAGAAGCTGAGTTAGAAGCGATCAATGATCCTCATAGCAGCATTAGAGAGTTGGTCATAGATATCGATTTGACTAAATAGTTCAAGAGACGCGAACTTGAAATTTTTGAGATAGGCCCGACAGCTAAGAGGAAAACCAAGCGCGAGCTTTATCGATAGATTGGCTTTGTCGTAATCGTTGGTATTCAAACCTGTTTTAGCTTCCGACAGTTTGGTAGTTGCCTCCGTCAACAATTCCGTTTTACAAGCCTCCAAAGCTGTTTTCACCTCACTTTTGTCTTCCTTTGAAGATAATAGATCCGTTATGATGCTACAACATTTCAAAATTTGATATATTAGCTAGAGAATGTTACTATTATATATTGATTAATATAATACTATATGGTATAATAGAAGTGAAAACTTACTTTGTGATGTTTTGGAGACGAGAGTCGAGACAATTTATGATGATGCTTGCGATGCCAACAGGATTGGCACTAACGGAGGTTGGGTCGGATTCGAGACATTGCATGCATATGATCGGGACTTGTGCGTTATGACATCCGTTTACCATCAAGTCCTTATCGGCACAAATCGATATTGGAGAGATCACCAGGTATGTAAACAACATAAACTTGATCATCATCATCATCATTATGCCAAGTAGATTGTTTCCAATGATTGATTAAATGATATTTTCTTTAACGGGTGTAAATGGCTGATTTAAACTAAGATTATGTGTTGGTGTCAAAACTCGCATCACATACTTGTTTTGAGTCATCGGATGACAATCATTTTATAAAGGCCAAGAAAGGTCATGTTCTCAAGAGAAGGTGGTCAAATATTGAAATTAATTTATGATTTAATTAATAAATTAATGATCATAGTCAAAGATTTGAAATTAATATATGATTCAATTCATGAATTAATTAATGATCATGGTCAAAGAGAATAAAGTCAATGAAGAAGAGAGAGGAAAAGGAAGTACATGTATTAAGCTATGAAGTTATAATCTACTCTCACGCCTATCAACTCCTATTCTCACCAGGCTCGTCTTTCTGTTGCTGAAGATTCTATGGCTTGATTCTGATTAGATTGAAAAATCTATATCATGGGTGGGATAGTTTTTCAGGATAGTGAAGAAGATGAAGATCTCTCAAGTTCATATATGTCTTCTTCAGATGAGGTAAATAACTTTTAGAATATTTGATGAAACTCGAAACATTCTTGTTTGTTGATTTATTTTAAATTTTCAATAATCTATTTTGAATGGGGAATTAGGAAGAAGAAACAGGAAAAGAGTTCACTTTGAAGAAATACATAAATTGTGTGCTGATGGGTCTAAAGCAGTTCCATGGAAACCAAATAAGGTGAAGAAAACAGGTCATGAGAACAAAAATATGTACACATTGTTTTTTTTTTTTTTTTTTTTTTTTTGGTTTTAATGTTAATTTTATTACCAAAGTTAAATTACAATATAAAATAGTGAAAGTTTATATAGAAACTTTCACATGGAACTGAGAAGAGTAAAAAGAGCCTAGCCACCATTATAGTGGAGAGCTTACACATCCAAAGTAAAAACTTAGGAGAGAAATTGTTGAAAGCGATTCATCTGAAGAGTAAGAAACTAGTCGGTTCCTGATGTGACGATCGATCTGAGCCTTGACACCTGAGCTAGATGAACAATTGGTGGTGAATATCCTACTATTTCCTCCTTCCATAGGAGATACATTGTTGTTTAAAGGACCAGCTTCAACAGTTTAGCCGCATACCTTAGTGGATTGGAGTTGATATTTAGGATCCAAATAGAGATTTGTGCAAGAGATAATGGAGGACTTGGAGAAATTCGTGCTGCAAAGTGCAGCCATATCTCTCTTGAGAAACCACAATCAAAAAATAAATGCGAGTGGGATTCGAGATCTGATGAGCAGAGGTCGCAGATTGAAGGCACTGTCATGCCCCATGATAAGAGCCTGTCACTAGTCGAAAGCCTCTCTTTCATTGCAAGTCATTGTATGAAAGAAAATCTTGGTACCGCCTCCTTGAACCAACTGATTTATGCCAAGTTACCTGGGGGAGAGTTGTGAGCATCTGAGACCAAGTTGCCGAGGTCTTGAAGAGTTCTGTGTAGGTGCCGGAAGGTTGCTTCCAAAGGTAACGATCAGCTCCTCTCTGTGCGTAAGGCACTGCCATCGAGCATAGCAAAGTTTGGAGGGTTAGTGCTTGCTCGGATTTGGTATGTGGGAGAGACCAATGTCCTGCTGTAGTTGCTTTAGCAACTTTCGCTGCCTTGGGTACATTAAGTTTTTGTGGTCCTGTCTCACAAAACAGATCAATCAGAGGTCCAAGAACAGTCCATGAGTCAAACCAGAAAGAGGCTCTTTGGCCATCACTAACCTGACATTTTAGGAATTTTTTGACTGTGGGTTTCAATTCCAGCATTTTCCTTATATTCCAGGAAAGTCGATGTGTGCATTCCTTTAGCCAGTACCCATTAGTGAGGGTGAGCTTCAGCAGTGTGATTTGTCTCCCCCTGCGGAGATGTGCGGGACAGTGGTGGTAGGGCTCAACAGTGGATTGGCTGGAGATGTAGTGGCCGAGAAAACTGTGGCCTCTCCCTGGGGAGAAGAGTAGTGGATTGGCTGGAGATGTAGTGGCCAAGAAAACTATTGCTTCTTTTCTTGCTGAGGGACCTCACCATGTGGTTGCAGAGGTTAACAGTGGCTTGGCTGGAGATATAGAGGCCAAAAAAACTGTAACCTCTCCCACTGCTGAGGGCTCTCGACCGTTAAACGCAGAGGTAAGCAGTGGCTTGGCTGGGGATGTAGGGGCCAAAAAAACTGCTACTTTGCTACCAAAAAGATCCTATGCGAGTGTAGTCGCACCTGCACCACCAATGGAGAAGCTAGGGGAACCAACAACTCATGCGATTGGGGTTCCCTTTATTCTCATCCCAGACAAAAACATAGCTGCTGCAAAAGAAGAATTCAAGGATTATGTTTATGCGCAGTTCCATGGACCTCCACCAGAGATGGGGTGAATCATTGGGGTGGTAAATGCAATATGGGCTCGACCTGGTCCCGTATTTTCATACATAAGATAGGATCCGAATCATTTTTATTGCAAGTTACAAATGCGAGGACTAGGTCCTATGTGTTGAGCTGTAACCTATAGAATATTGCGGGTCATGCTATGTTTGTTGCAGCTTAATCTCCAGACTTCACCCCGGAGTTACCTCCTCTAACTAAAGCGCAAGTCACAGTTGAGTTCAGAGGAGTCCCATATCTCTTATTCAATAGAGAGAGTCTTCAACGTATTGCCTCTGGAGTTGCTCCCGTTCAGATGTTCTGTCCTACAAGTTCAGAGTCTCCAGCGGCCTATATCAGAGACAGAAATTAGAGATATTGTGTTCCGAATGCCTCTGAATAAGAGTCTAGGGCCTGATGGGTACCCAGCTTAATTTTTTCGAGCTTCTTGGAGTGTTGTAGGATCTGATCTAGTGCAGGCAGTGAAGGAATTTTTCAGCAGTGGTTCGTTTGCTCAAGGACCTAAATAACACCTCCATCACTCTTATCCCAAAGACAACTGAAGCTACATCTTTGACAGAATACCGCCCCATAAGCTGTTGTAACCTCGCCTACACCTCCATCTGAGTTGTTCTTTGCGGGTTACTTGGATGAGGAAGCTTTGAGTATTGCAGATCAGTTTGGTATCACCACTGGCTCCTTCCCCACCAGATATCTCGGCCTCCCTCTAAACCCAGCAAAGCTCTCTCTTGCAACATTACAACCTTTATTGAGAATATCTCCACCAAGCTTCACTCGTGGACTTCAAAGTATCTATCATATGCGGGGAAAATAAGACTCATTGTCTCTGTCATTTATGGTAAAGTGAATTTCTGGAGTCAAGTGTTTGTTTTGTCAAAGGATTTTTATGGGAAGATCGACTCTATGTGCTCAGCTTTTTTGTGGAAAAATGCAACCTCCTCTGCAAGGGGGGGGGGGGGCAAGATTGGCTTGGCAGGATATATGTAAACCAAAGGAGGAAGGTGGGTTAGGGATACGCTCTCTTGAAGCTTTTGCTGAGATCTTTAGACTGAAGTAGGTATGACATATATTCTCTAGGGCTGAATCTTTATGGGTTGCTTGGACGGACCAGAATGTGTTTGGTAGGAAAAAAAATATGTACACATTGTTTCTCTGGTTACTTTTATTTTCTTTCAGTTTTTGTGATATTGTTAATCTTCGGGTTTCGTTTTTGATGAAAAGGACCAATGGAGTTGAGTTCTAAAAGAAGGTAAATAAGTTTGAGCAATGAGAAAATTTTGAATCTCTTTTTCTCTTATTTCTTCTCTCCGAGAATTTGATCTTGTGTTGAAGAATTTTTGAGTTTTGGGTTAGGAGTTTCTTTGACGTTGAAGGTATCTATCTTTCTCTTGTGAATATGAAAGTAGGGGAAGTCGGCCAATTTATACCCATACATATTTATTAAGTCGAAATAAGGGTGGTCCAATAAATTTGGAGATCCTATGCCAATAATAAAAATTGGGCCATTTTCCCATATAAAATGTTTTTTGGGCCCTAAATTTTTTAATTTTAGTCTTAAAAATAACCCAAAAATTTTGAGCCCGGGCAATTGCTCCCCTCGCTCCCCCATAGAACCGGTCCTGGTCGAAATCATACATCAACTATGGTAATGGGCCAATTTATACATAAATATATCAAATTAAAAAAATGCATACATCAACTATAAAAATTTGATCAATTCATACAAATATAATAACAAATTTGTACATTTTAAGAAAAATTAGATAATTTTAGATTAACTTTGTTTGTAATATTCCATATGTCCAAATTCCTATTATTATGATATATATAAGTGTTATTTATTATAATTTTTTCAAATAGAATTTTGGATATTAATTTGATCAATTCATACTTAATGAATATGAATTGGCTGACTTCCCATTAAAGTAGTGATAGTTCGCTCATTGTTCGAGCGAGCAAAAGTTTTGTATCTTTTCTAGGTTTAAGAAGCGGTTCAATTTTTTGTTTTTTTTGAAGGATTTTTTTTTTTTTTGGGGGGGGGGGGGTTTAATTTTTGGGTATTTATTATTGTTTATTATTTGGATGAATTTTTTTTAAGTGGTTTATGATAATTTCTTTTTTTTTTTTTTAAATTTTTTTGATAGATATAGTATAATAAGATTTCAGTTAATTTAATTATGGTTTTTGAGAAATAGCTCTTGGAGTTTTGGGTTAGAAATGTTTTTAAGAATTAGAAAAAAATAGTTAGTAGATAATACATTGCAGCGTCTCAAATCTCTACTAATTGGTAATATCAATATATTATATAAGATATACACGTTGAATCCAGCATGAAATAACACAAACCTTTTGGCATTTTTAGTATAAATATTTCATGCTGAAATAACAAAAATACACACGTTAATTTTATTTTTTGAAACTAAGATGTTACATCCTATACATTTCATTTTCATATAACTAAATAATATATACAAATTGAGAAGAACTATACATGATACATCCTCCCTCCCTTTACGTAGGTTTGATTCAATTTGGTTTATAGGTTTATAGGTTCACTGAGGTTGGTTATGCTTTAACAGGGTGATTTGGTAGATTCCATCTAACTTTTTGATAAACTTATTGTTGCTGGAAAAATACTCCAAGAAAACTTACGCTATATGACTGATGCGATCATGGATAGCACCAAGGAGACTTCACTTGTAGCTGAGCTTGAACCGGAGCTTGAACCGGAGCTTAAGACTAAAGAGGACATAGTTGTACCAGTTGGACCTATAAGTCGGGCAAGAGCTGAGAAAATCAAGAAGGGAATTAGTGAACTACTCAACAAGATAACCACTTAACAAGAAGAACCTCCCGTCACCACACTGATGTTACTACAAGCAAGTACAGATTATTAAATGGGTTTGAGACCATTTTTTGTACTCTTTTCCTTTATCCTTGTTTTTATCCCAATGGGTTTTCTAGAAAATGTTTTAATGAGGCAAAATTGGTTCTCTAAGCTTATGGCCCATTTCAGAATCTGATATAAGTCCACAAGGCCCAAATAAATCATGCATCTCGTGGCTTAAAGGGGGAGAGATGAAATTGAAGCTCAGAAGTCCATTCCACTCTCCAGATTTATTTCTTTTTATTTTTTCTTTTTATTCCGAGACAATTTATTATTGCTCGGCTTAGTTCTGAAGTTTTCTTTCCTTTATATTTCGTGTAATCTCTTTGAAGAAGACATCAACTTTCCTTTTTATAAAACCTTGAGAGTGATTCTCTTCAGTTCTTTAGAACTTTCGATTGCTTGGTGTGTAATATCCAACAATCAAATCTTGTCTTATCTAGGGTGTCATATCCTAGGAGACATTGAGGTATATCTCTTTTTAGGAATTTTTGTTCTCATTCCATTTCATCCCGTCTCATCTTGTTCCCATTCTAAATTTTACATAGGACATAAATAGGTCATATTTTCTATTCCTGAATTTCCATCCCATCTTGTTCCGGCTCCAAATTTTATATGGGACATATATAGGACGTATTTTTCTATTTTTGAATTTCCATCACATTCCCATTCCCGTAAATTCCCATCCCAATATCCATGTTTGCCCACTCTTAGAACTACCATGCATTGTTATAAAATGTTCTAGAGCATCTACTAGGTTGGTAGTTGGTACCATGCATTTTTATTAAATTTTGCGGTGGATAAGCTCTTTTCATGGTAACAACGTGCCCATGTCTAAATGGATTGATTTTCTTCAAGCATAAAATTGTTTAATTCACTCCTACTTGGCCAGTCAAAATGGTGATATGCTTTAGGCTTATTAGAAAATCAGGTGAGTGAACTACTCGACAGCTACACTCACCCTAAAATTATGCTTATAGCAAGTTTTGTTAATGGTGAAAAGTGGACGATTGTAGAAAAATAAAGAGGAGTATTTAATAATTGGTTATACGTTATTAGATGCAAAACAAAGAGTTGTGACAAATAATTAATGTAAAGATACATAACTTTAAGAAAGCTAACCGTTGCGGAAAAACAGAGTTGCAACTTGTTTTGTTTTTTAATTAGTTGCAACTTTTCGGGCTGACGATGTATTTACCCACCATAACTATCATATAGCATCAGATACCTCTCAAACTAATGCCCCATTATAGATACCTCTCTAGACAATGTTTTGAGTCTAGATACCCTCAAATTAAAAGCTTCAAAGCTAAAAACCCACAAATGTTGATTTTTTTGGTTTACAACCTAAACCCAATATCAAACCATCTAAGCTCAATACTTAACCGAATTAAAACCCGACCCGATTAAAACTCGACCCGTAACTGCCCCAACTTCTTCTTCTTCTTCATCTAGACCGATTTTGATTTTGATTTAAGATTTCAAGATCAATGATTAACAAATCGGAGTCAAATTCGAAACCAAAAGTGGTTAGAATAACACAAATAGATAAGAAATAGATAAATTGCCAGTTATGAGTTCAAAGATTTGTATCCCATCATTGAACCGTTCTCATACCTTTTGATCAATGATGGGATACAAATCTTTGAGATAAAACGTTTCAGTTGTTTTGGTTTGATCGGACAGTGAGGATCATTGCCAGAGATTGATTCGTATTTGCTAGAGGATTCAGTGGCGTATGGATCATTACAGATTACGTTGATTTATTTGATCGAGCTGAGATCGATTTTGTCTTCTCTAAAACTGGTCATTATTCTTTCTCCGGGTAAACTCTGGTAAGCAGGAAATTTCAAAGGAAAACGAACAAAGTTAAATGACGAATGAAACAGATTAAGCGTTTTCATTAACTCAAATACAGTTATTTACACGTTTGATTGAGTTCATAAATTCTCCCCAATTCACTTTGACTGAAGAATATCTTACAATCAACACAGCAAAGAACACAACAATGATAGCGGAGAAAAGGGATCTTTTCATTCTAAACTTATGATCCAGATTTCACATTGTCGTATAGCTTACATGATTTATTTGTGTTTTTTGTTGTTGCATTAAGGTGGTTTCATAATTCTTTTGGTCAAGTTTAAAGACATATTGAAAACTCTTAACAAAAATCAAATGATTGTATTGCAAATAACTTTTTTCTAGGGTTTTTATTCTGATTTGGGGATTTTACAATTTAGGGATTTTCAATTTGAGATTTTTTTCAGGTTGGATATGAGGTTATTAGTTGTAATCAGGTCTTAAGCACACCACGAGTCTCTTCATAGATCACACCACCTCTTTTCGCTAAACGTCGAATCGTCGGCTTCAAAATGATCGATGAGAAGGAATCATCTTCAAGCTTAGTGTCGTTGCAGCATCATAACCGTTCTTTGGGAAGGAACCAGGAACAACTTCATCACCGATCAATTGGTCATTTCAGATCACCAATCAATCGTAATTTTGCAGTGTAGAAGAATGAGATTTAGGGATTTGTTCTTCAATTTGGAGATTTAAAAAAAAAAGGTTTCGGTTTGGGATATGGTTAATAACTTGAAATCTGGTTGCAATCCGGTTTATATTTTGAAATCGGGTCATAATCTAGTTTATAAATGGTTTTAACGGGTTAAAATATATTTTCAAAACAGTAAACCAACAACAACCCATGTTTATGGAGTTTTAGGTTTTATGGGTATCTAAGTTTTGAAAATTTATTTCGGAGGTATCTACGTTGACAACTTTTATCTGGAAGGTATTTATAGTAGGGCATTAGTTTGAGAGGTATCTAATGTTATACGATAGTTACTGTGGGTAAATACATCGTCGGCCCCAACTTTGAACAAACAAAATACAAAAATGAGAAAAATGACTTTGTAAATTAAGTATAAAGATTAGTAAATGTGAAAAAAGAATGGAACACAAATTATGATAAATAGTAGCAATTTGCAACCTTTCCAAACATTATTTGGGATTGATATTATTAATATAATTATAGTTTATATATAACAAAAGTAAACATTTCAAATTTGGCAAGAAAATATGCAGAAACAACTCTTTACATCTAGATTTTGGATGCACGAGCCACTTCCCTTCCATTTTTGCTTACAGAGGGCGACACAAGTTGTATCTACACAATCTGTTTTCATTACAATATCATGACACATCTCTTGTCCTTGCGTCTCTGTCGTTTCCATCCCTAATATACAGTTTACACATAATTAACCTCATCAAAATTTCTGAATATTAGTTATCTTTTAAAATAATAGATTTAGAAAACGATAAAGCTTAAAAATAAACTGAATCAAACCTAGAACGATGACAATCATGAAGATAACAAGAACCATGAGTTTAGTCATATCTGATGATATATATTGAATGAAAGAATATTGTTTTCCTTTTTTCTGTTAAAGATGTAAGAATATTGTATTGTGTAAGAATTACGTAGCTATCTATAGTTGAGCTACAAAATCATATAACAAATTAGAGAATCATAAAAAAATTATATGGAACAACTATGTAGAGTGATCAGATGGATTTTGAAAGATATGAATTCAACTTTGTATTAACTTCAATGGAGATCACGCAATCAAAATTCAAAATGATATATACTTATCTCAAATCAATGTGCCTCTTGATTAATGCATCCATTAGAAAATTTTATCTTGTGGCAGATTAAACTGTTCAAATACTGGAATTGAATGGAAGAGTTGTCGTCTGTGGTTAATGAATCACCTAACCGACACACTCCAATTAGATTGAACCAGACCCAAAATTTACGAAAAGTTTTGTTATCAATCAAATTGAAGGATGCATTTAACGAACGTATGAACCAAATTCGAATATGTACATAATTTTACAAGCATGGAAAAAGATAAAAGAAGGTATGGTGGGTGTCAAAATGAGCTAGCTCCCTCAACTCACGATGAACTCGTGTATGAGCTAGCTCATACTCACTCATTTGTTATATGAGCATATATTAATAAGCTCAAACTCAGATCATTATACTCGTGAGCTAAAGGAGTTCGCTCGCTAACTAATACTAAATAAATATAATAAAATAACCAAATTAATAAATTAATAAAAAATCAAACTAAATAGCTTCAAAGTGAAATACAAAAAAAAATCCAAATAAATTATTCTGGAATGCTAAATCAAATCCAAAGTTTAATAAAAAAGAGTAAAAAAACAAAATATAGTGATCAATCATCTAATCGGTTTGAGAGTCTTGAAATAATCAAAAACAACATCTTGATCGTCTTCGTCGGTAAGTTATATAAAAGAGAAAATATTAGTAAATTAAATCGTTACGAAGAATCACACTAAGAAATTTTTTTTTTAAAAACATAGATTAAGAAAAAAAGTTTCTATTTGTTTTTCTAAAGAATTGTAGGTAAACTTTAAATAGGATTATTTCTATATTACCTATGTTAATCTTATAAAATTTTAATGTGACAAATTCCTATTTTAAAAAGTATACACTATATACTATAAAAATAAAGGAATATTTCTATTTTCTTAATTAAAAGAGCTATATATATATTGACTGTTTATATTTATCTGTATATATATATATATATCTATAACATATATATAATAAAATTAATTATAAAAAGTCTAATTCGCTAGCTAACTCACGACTCATGAAAACTCGCATATAACTCGGAACACAATTATACTCCGATCATAAACTTGTTTATTAAATAAGCCTAAAAAATATAGCTTGAATTCTTGAAAATTCGAGCCAAGAGTTGAGCTAGTTCATGAGCTAATGACTCATTTTGAAACCCTAATTAATATTCCCTACATTTAATCATATTAATGTTACACACATGGAAAGGTTTAACTTAAATTTAACGCAATAGAAAAATAAATATATTCTCCAGTCTCATTAAACCGAACTGACCCTAAACACTTAAGGTTTGGTATAGCGTCCCTATAAAAATACGCTAAGGTTTATATTTTAATTTATACATTAAAATATAAATTAATACTCGATAAATTAATAAACACTATAAAATAACAAAAATTTGCTGGTCCCAAGTCGGACCGGTGTAAAAAATGAACAAAATTCGATAAGATAATAAGATAATATTTTTTTTTAGAATTTCTATGTAAATATATGGTCTCATTAATAACATAAATTAATAATCATGTAAATTTTCATATATATATTTATATATAAAGATAATGCGTTTTTAGTATTTGTTTAATGAATTTATGTTAGAACTTATCACTAACTTTTCTTATATAAGAAAATAATTTGTTGTATTTTAAATTATCTTATTGTTATAACGTAAATAAAAATAAGCAAAATTTTCTATAAGTTTTTAAATTCTAACTATGCATAATTTTTATTTCAATAGTTGTATAGGTGAATTCATCTATAATCTTTGTTATTTACTATCAAAATAGTTTGATTTGTTTTAATATTAAACTTTCAAGCGCAAAAATATTAAAGTTTATAACATCCAAAAAATTAATTTTAGTTAAATCAAATTTTTTTAATATATATATTTTTAATTTTTAACAAAAATCTCTATAATTTAATAAATATTTTTATATATTATAAATTAATTTATAGATACATTAATATCACTATAAATTAATAAAATATCATGGTCCCAATTCACAACATTATTAATTTAAAGCAGTTTTACTGTACTAGAGAATGTGTTCAAAGATGAATTAGTTTATTGAGATCATTGGTTCATATGGTCATTTTTCAAAAGTAATTGTGAAAATATGTCATTCACTATTTACATTTGTGTAAATGGGTCTCTCCGTATCTCTCTCTTCTTTCTATCTCTCTCCTTTTCATTCTTTTTCTTCTTCCTTCTTCTTCCCTCTCGAGACATTTTTTTTCCAAACTCTTCCTTTTTTTTTGGTCAGATGCAGTCTCTCTCTCTTTAAAGATTCTTTTATTTTATTTTTCTCTTTGTTTTATTCTTCTTTGTTTTATTTCTCGTCATTTATCATTCAAATAGTTTATTAAACAAATTTTAAAATATATTTTGAATCTAACAATACTCATTTTATAGGTATGTATAAAAATAAAATAGTGTACGAGATGAATCGGTGTACAAGATGAATCAGTGTACAGATGAGACGTTTTACGAGATAAGATGGTGTTCGAGATGAGTTGGTCTACAGAAAAAGATAGTTTATAATATGAATTTGTGTACAAGATGAGTCGGTGAATCGGTGTATGATATGTGTCAGTGTACAAGATGAGACGGTGTACGAGATGAGACATTGCTCGAGAAAAATTGGTTTCTAAGATGAATCTGTGTACAAGATGAGTCGGTAAATCGGTGTACGATATGTGTTGGTGTACAAGATGGGACGGTGTACGAGATGAGATAGTGTTCAAGACAAATTGGTGTTTAAGATGAATCAGTATACAAGATGAGTTGCTGTACAGAGAAAGATAGTGTACAAGATGTTGTAAGGGTTATGACAGTGTACAAGATGAGTCGGCGTACAAGGTCAGTCGGTGTACAAGAAAAATATGCGTACAAGACGAGTTGGTGTGTAGAAAGAGAAAGTGTACAAGATACTGTAAGAGTTATGACAATGTACAAGATGAGTTGGTGTACAAGGTGAGCCAGTATACAAGATAAATAATTTTACAAGACAAGTTGGTGTGCAGAAAAAAAAGTGTACAAGATATTGTAAGAGTTATGAAAATGTACAAGATGAGTTGGTGTACAAAGTTAGTCGGTGTACAAGTTGAGTCGGTGTATAAGATAAATAAGTGTACAAGACGAGTTAGTGCACACACTATATACAAATCTAAGAGATGGAGACTTAGGTATCACGTGTATATCACGATGTAAGATGATGATGGTATATGATGGTACAAGAAATATATAAGTGTACAGACACAATATACATGAGAATTTTTGTTTGATTTACAAAAATATTTTTAAAAATAAAATAGGTTTTGTTAGATTCACAAAACGACTTTTAAAAATAAAATTTTATTTTTAAATTTTAATGATATTTTATGTGTGAGATAATTATAAAAGAAAAATAAGATAGAAAGAAATGATAAAAGTAGAGGTTTTGTGCGTGTGCATATCTTGTTTCATATTAACAAAGCGTTGAGAAATTCTAAGCCGGTGGAGCTCCCAACAGGTGAAGTAGTCCATATCGGGGTAGAGTATGAAAGAATTAGGAAACGTTGTTACCAATGTCAACGGTTTACTCACTACAAAGCTAGGTGTCCGTTAAACCTTGTTAACCGACAAGTAATTGCTACGGGGGGTATGAACGGGGTGGCTACACTTTCACCTCGCTTGATTCCGCGGAAAAGCATAGATGACCCTCTTTATGGTGTCCTAACTGATGATGATGTTGGTATTGACTCTGTGACAGGGAGACAAAAAATAGCTAAGGCTATTATAGATGAAATGAGGAATTATTTGTGTGTTGAGGGGCAACTGAAAAAAGAGTTGGAACTAAAAGAGTAGTAGACAAGTGTGGGACCTTAATATTGAACCTCAAGGTAGGAAACAACTCAGGATGGAATCAGTGGTTAAAGTCACAAACAATCTAAATAAGGGTAAAGGTGTGGTTTTGGACTTTGAAGCTACCTGATACACAATCTAAATAAGGGTAAAGGTGTGGTTTTGGACTTTGAAGCTACCTGATACACAATGTTTTAATCCAAATAAGACTGTAAGTGCATAGAAACTTGCAGTAGTATAGATGGGATCGAATCCACAGAGACCAAGGTTACACTATGATTCTACTAGATTTAGATATAAAGCTAAGACAACAAGTTTTGATGGTTGGTTTTTCGTAACAAGTAACAAATATTTAAAGCGATGTAAAATCAATAAAACAAGGCACTAGACTAAGGTATTTCGCCGGTAATTCAGAGATGAAAATTGAGTAACTATTCAGAATATAATTTAGCACAAGTCTAGAACTCAAACATAAAAAGAAGACCGACCCATTGTCGTGGTGTCGACAACTTTATCTAGCAACCTAAATACCTAAACTGTCGTTTGGACCAAGAGATGCAGATAAGCATTAGCGAACGAGTTCAATATGTTCACAATCAGCCGTAGCATCAACTGTCGTTGGCTAGGGACTGATTGCTCACCAATGTTTCTTCTAGCAACCTCAAACATTTTTGATGAATAGATTAACCTAAAATCATAGACTAAGTGATCAGTTTAATCTAGGCTTTAAGATCAACAAGTGGCGAGACACTAAATATATAGATCCTATTTGTGCTCGGTTTATCAACTCATGAATCCCATTGAAAACCTTAATCTAGCTAAAAGACTACTCAGACATGGAGGAATAAAACACAACAATGGATAAAGAGGAATTCATGAATAATATTGAAAATAGAATAAGGTTTCAGAATTCTTCTCAAAAAAAGTAGTGGATGATCCTCCAGATCATACAAGCAAGAACAATAGATGATGAAAGTCTGATGATAAAGGTAGCAAGATTGGAGAATAAGCAATAGAAACAAAAACAAAGGGGAATAAGAGATCTGATTGAGAGAAAAATCGAGAGAGTCCCTAAGCGAGTGTATTTTTTTATTTTTTGATGAGGGCGGCTTGCCCTCCTTTATTCCTTTTTTCTCACGCCAAATTTAGGTAAATTCGGAACCCTTATTTTTCTCTGAGCGATGGAGCATGTGCTCCCAAAACCGGAGCGGGTGCTCCGCGTGTAGATTGTACTTTTTTGCTGCGATTTCACTCTTTTTTGCTCCAAAATCTCTAGCAGCTCTAATCCATGCTTAAAGGCTTCCTGATGACCTGATATGACTCAAAAATAACTCTAAAGACATGAAAACACTAGAAAATACTAGTTAATATGGGCTAAAATCCTCACATATCAATTCCCCCGGACTTAGACCTTTGTTTGTCCTCAAACAAACTAGGATCAAGAATGGAGAAGAGGTTTGAAAATCACGGGAACTCACTTAGCTTATTGGGGATATCTGAACTTCATACAGTTCATCACTAGGCGTTGGAACATGATCCGTAATCAACCATGGGAATCATCACCAAACCTTAGTTGCTCACAATCCAAAGGAATTTTCAGAATCCCCATTGTTATCTCTTTACATAGATTAATGACATAGAAAGTGCAGTGGTCTTACTAGGGGGAACAGATCCAAAAGGTGCCACTTCTTCTAACCAAAGACCCTCTCCCGTATACTTTCCTCTCTCCTCTTTTTCTCTTCCACGCCACCATTTTTATTTCCGATGCTTGCTCCTTGTTTATTCTTTACAGCCACCGGTTTTTGTTGTTTCCGATGCTTTGCCTTTATCACAGCATCAGTTTTCTGATGCTTCTTCTTTGTTTGGTGGGACGAATCTCCATGAGGTCACAAAGGATACACGGGTCTACGCATCATCTCTTGGTTCACTTCGACTCTTTTAATTTCCTTTAAAACAAAGCTTTCCATGAGGTCACAAAAGATACACGGGTCTACACATCATCCCTTGGTTCACTTCGGCTTGTTGCTTTGAGCTTCTCCTTTTTATTTGATTTTCTTTCTTTCTTTTTCTCTGAGTAATGAAGGGGAGTAAGAGAGGAATAGCATACGTTGTGGAGAGTTGCATGGTCTTATATGGCTCAAATAGGTCTTCTCCAATGAACATCAAACCCCTGAGAAAGAAATTGAATACCAGGTTAGGTTTTGATAAGATTTAGAGATAACTTTAGTTTAACCTATTTCCCAATGAAAAGGAACTTTGGAGAATGTTTAATCCGCCCATAATCTTTCTGAAACAGAACCTCCGCTAAGCTGTGAGTCATTAGAAGTAGTCCCAAGTCCATATAATCCAATAGATCAAGGTCATAATTCCCTAACAGTTTTGACTCAATGAAAATACAGCAGCTAGACTTGATTCGGACTTAAACAAAAACACTGAAGAAAAACACAAAAATAAGACTCAATGACAAAGAAAATTAGTTAGTAGCAAACAGCTCCCCCCAAACTTAAATCACACCGTCCTCAGTGTGAAAAAGAACTAAAAGATTGGCTGGAGAATGAAAAAGATAAAGATGGATAATACAATGGTAAAAAAGAAAATGTGAGTAGAATTCACTGAGTTGTAGCGGTGTCCGGGTCATCACAGGCGGAGCAGGTGCTTTCGAATAGTCGCGGGTGCTCGGCAATATCTCCTCTTTTTTTTTTAAACAAAGAAAACTAAAAATAAAAATTAGTATAAAAGCAAATTTAGAAAAAAAATATGTACCGAATCTTACCGGTGGATTGCCTCCCACCAAGCGCTTGGTTTAAGTCTTTACCTCGACTTGGTTAGCCATCTAGACTTGAAGAGGGTCGTTTAAGGTAGCAGATCCACCCTCTCCGGTGTATGGCTCAGCTAGGTATGGCTTGAGCCGCTGACCATTTACCACAAATTCTCCTCCTCTAGTGTTCAGCAACACTACGGATCCATGCGGCCTATCCTCCTTGATTGTAAACAGACCAGAGAATCTCGATTTCAGTTTTTCTGGAAACAGTCTTAGGTGAGAGTTGAACAACATTACTTGATTGTTTGGAGAAAAACTCCTGGAGAGGATCATTTTATCATGGTAAGCATTTGTTCTCTCATTTTTTACCCCAGTCCTTCCTTGTCATACTCACGGTCTTCTGCAATATATTCTTGATCTCCCTGTTGGAGATTTCAACTTGACCGTTTGTTTGAGGGTGGTAGGGATTTGCGACCTTGTGTCTCACGCCATTTTTTCTTAGGAGGTTTTCAAAAATTTTGTTAATAAAGTGGGAACCTTCATCACTAATTACTACCCTCGGAACACCAAACCTGGGAAAAATGACGGATTTAAACAATTTAACCACCACTCTAGCATCGTTCGTAGGGCTTGCAAAAGCTTCAACCCATTTGGACATGTAATCCACTACAACCAAAATGTATTCATTCCCGTAAGAGGATGAGAATGGTCCCATGAAATCTATCCCCCACACATCGAAAACTTCCACTTCCAGAATGAAGTTCTGGGGCATTTCATTTCGCTTGCTGATATCTTCTTGTCTTTGGCAGGCGTCACATCTAGATACAAACCGCTGAGCATCTCGGAACATAGTAGGCCACCAAAAGCTGGATTAGAGAACCTTTGAAACTGTCTTGAAAGTGGCAAAGTGGCCAGCATATGAAGAACCATGGCAGTGAAATAGGATCCCAGGTATCTCTTCTTCGGACACACATCTTCTGAATATTCCATCCGAGCAATACTTATACAAGTAAGGCTCGTCCCAAAAGTACTGCTTAATGTCCCTAAGGAATTTTCTTCTTTTATTCCCCACGAAATTTTTTGGTTCTTTCTCAGCAACCAAAAAGTTTGCTGCAACCAAAAAGTTTGCTATCTCTACAAACCAGGAGAAACTGGATCGGCGTCCCTTATCTACTGAACCGAAAAAATACTATGGAGCAAGTGCTCTAACTGGGTGCTCGTCGACTTCACAAACATTGATTGCGTAAACCTGCTCATCTGGGAGACTATCATCCATAGGTGTTTCTTCTTCTATATTCATCCTGGATAAATGATCTGTAACACCATTTTCAGTTCCCTTCTTATCTATAATCTCCAATTCAAATTCTTGCAACAAAAGAATCCATCGCAAGAGTCTAGGCTTGGCATCCTTCTTCGTTAGCAAGTATTTCAAAGCAGCATGATCAGTATGAACAATCACTTTTGATCCCACAAGGTTCGATCGAAACTTCTCGAATGCGAATACAATTGCTAACAGCTCCTTCTCAGTCGTGGCATATTTGCACTGAGCATCATCCATAGTCCGACTAGCGTAATAAACAACATGAAGTTTCTTGTCTTTCCTCTGACCTAACACTGTCCCTACAGCAAAATCGCTAGCATTTGTCATGACCTCAAAAGGTAGGTTCCAATCTGGAGGCTGAACAATAGGAGCACTAACCAAAGCTCCCTTTATAGTGTGAAAGGCTTCCAAACAAGTACTGTCAAACTCGAACTTCACTTCTTTACACAGCAGTCTCATGAGAGGTCTAGCAATCTTAGAAAAATCCTTGATAAACCGGCAGTAGAATCCAGCATGCCCTAGAAAACTACGAATCCCTTTTACCGAATTAGGCGGTTGCAAACTCATCATCACTTTGATTTTTGCCTTGTCTACTTTAAGGTGTTTCTCCTCATACCTTTGCAAAACCCTGCACAAATTCGACAAACAAACAGAGAAAGAACTCTCATACAAAGAAAAATCATCCATAAAAACTTCCATAATATCCTCAATAAGGTCAGTAAAAATAGACATCATGCAACGTTGGAAAGTTGTTGGGGCATGGATGGGGATCTGGAAGAAACCTGAATAACCGTCTAAAAAGTATTAAGGATGATTCGCCAAACGTTCCAAGATCTGATCAAAAAAGGAAGCGGAAAATGATATTTGCGAGTTGCAGCATTCAATTTCCGATAATCTATGCACATTCTATGTCTGGTTACTGTCCTAGTTGATATTAGTTCATTCCTATCATTTTATCACCGTGATGCCTCCCTTCTTAAGTACTACATGCACAGGACTGACCTATTTGCTGTCAGAAATAGCATCAAATACACCAGCTTCTAGAAGTTTCATTATCTCTTTCTTGATGACATCTTTTAGATTTTTGGGTTAAACCATTACTGATGCTCAACAAAAGTCATTGACTCATCTTCTAGATGTATTCTATGCATGCATAAGTCTGGAGAAATACCAGTGATATCATCTAGTGAGTACCCTAAAGCTTTCCTATACTTTCTCAATTCACACAAAAGCAAGGTAATCTCAACATTATTCAAATCTGCTTTTACTATCACAGGGTACGTAGAGTTAGAACCAAAAAATGCATACCTGAGCCCAGCTGGGAGGGTCTTTAACTCAATTTTTGGAGCTTTCAGCTCGCTCCAAGAACCACTAATCGAATTATCTGGAGCAGGTGCTCCCGATGTTGGAGCAGGTGCTCCATCCCTATCTTTTTCCATCGATTTTTTATCTCCTTCCAGACCCATATATGCAACCATCTTCTCCACTCTGAGGCTTGAATCCAACATTTTCGCAAAACCCTTGGTGTTCTCACTTAGAAAACCGTGTTCACCCTCAACCTTAGTTAAAGCGACTTCCAATGGGTCATTCGCCAATATTTCCTTAGCTACCTCCCCTACTATCTCTGAGCCATCGTGAACAACGAATGTTTTTCTATCTATCATTGGTTTCTTGAAAGCTTGTTCATCTCGAACCTTACAACCATGTCTCCCAGCCGGAGATCGACGATTCCTTCTTCAACATCTATGATTGCACGTGTTGTGCATAAAAATGTGCGGCCCAAGATCAAAGGGTCCTTTGGTTCTTCATCTAGTTCCAATACCACAAACTCTGCAGGGATGAGTGTATCCCCTATTCGAACATGCAAATCTTCAATTATCCCAATCGGTAGCATGGTCGACCTATCCACAAATCCTAACGAGATCATGGTAGGTTTGAACTTCGTGAACCTCAGGCGCTCTGCCACAGAGTATGGCATCAGATTTACGTTCGAATCTAAGTCACAAAGAGAGCAAGCAAAGGTCATTGGCCCGATCTTTACAGAGATCACGAACCTCCCGGGATCACCTTTTTTTATTAAAACCTTGTTTTGAAATATGGCACTGCATTCTTTTGTAATCATCATCGCTTTTTTTCCCTCTACAACCTTACCAGCCACCAATTCTTTCATAGACCTTTTTAGAGCTAGCATCATCTGCGCAGCATCCACCAAAGAGAGTTTTACCATCAAATCCTTCAGTATTTCTCTACACTTTGCATCTTCCAAATTCTTGCGAGTTTTCTTAAGAGGAACTGGGTAGGGAACCCTAGGTTGATAAATCCTCGCTGGAGGAGTTTCTGCAGAATTGGCAGGAGCACCCTGTTGGAGCATGTGCTCTCGAAAAGGGTCTGGGTGCTCGGTAGTTTTGGTTCCTGATTCAGCTGGAACAGTTTTAACTGGTGTTCCTGACGGTGAGCCATGCTCCATCATTCCCTCATTGGTGGTAAAAATGTTTCCTTGGGTCTGGTGCTCCTTAGCACGCTCCCTACCCTTTCCAATGGGTTTAGGACTAGTTGACGGTGCTAACACTCTCCCACTTCTCAGCTCCAATGCATTGACATACTCATTCCTAGGATTCGTCTCCCTTTTCCTTGGAAGAGTCCCACTGGGTCGCTTAATTGCCTCAGCGGTTTGGACAACTTTCGTGTCAAGCTTCTTCACGTGAGCGGTAACGGCTTCATACTTCGCATTCAGATCATTATACATGTGATCAACCTTGGCATTATTCTCAGTTGTAGCCTTTTGCTGATTAAGCAGAAGTTGCTGCATAAAGTTTTTCAACTCATCTTCAGAGTCTGGCGCATAATTGGACTGTTGAGCGGTTGCGAAGTGGGGTTTTTGTTGAGTTCCTACTTGGAATCTGTTCTGGTTTTGAATGGGGACAAACTGTTTCCCCTATTGGTTGCTAGAGTAAAACCCCTGTTACTGTTGGTTCTATGGTAACTGACTCATACCTCCTCCTTGTTGCAGGTAAATCTAGTCTTGTGGGTTCTCGGCGTTGGTTCTTCGGTAAGAAAGGTTCGGGTGGCTCCTATAGTTTGAGTAGAAACCATGGTTCTGAACATACTCTTGTCCACTCACATAATTAACCTCTTGCATACCAGCATCATCATCCTCTTCAAAATGTTGGGAGATAGGTGAGCTCTCATTCTCATCCACAAACTGAATCGATTTTTGACTTCCTCTAAGGAGTTGGTTCACTTTTGTCGTCAACTCATCAATCTTTTGTGTTTCCATGTTGTTGTCTTTCCTGGACCTATCATACTCAGGAGACTTGTTGTTGGAACTTGAAGCTAAGTTCTCAATCAGCTCAAAGGCGTCTTCCTTAGTCTTAGTCATAAAGTCGCCATTACTAGCCGCGTTCAGCGCATTTCTGTAATCTCACTCAACACCATCATAAAAAATACCCAAAATCTGCTCATCTTTGAACCCGTGGTGAGGACACTCTCTGCGATATTCCTTCATCCTTTCCCAAGCTTCCCTGGAATGCTGTTGAAATGAGGATATCTTGTTCTGCAAAGATGTGGTCTTCGACTTAGTGTAGAAATGATCCAAAAAAGCTGCTCTACATTCAGTTCATGTCTTCAATGAACCTGGTGGTAATGACTTTAACCGTCGTGAGACCTTGTCCGCAAGTGAAAATGAAAACAATTTGCACTCCGTAGAACCCGTGGTGCTGCAGATTTCCTCAAAATTTTCGATGTGGTCCATTGGTATTTCAGCTGGGAGTCCATGAAAAAGGTGTTGCTTCACCAATGAAATCATTTGAGGTTTAATTTCGAAGTCTTGCCTCTGAATAGTTGGAGGCACAATGGCGGCTCTGTTCCAATAGTAGGCATGTGAATTGTCCGAGTCTCCAATACCAGGTTGTGGTTGCGAAACTTCTTGTCTGTCTCTCCGCATTTGTTCCATCTCATCCCGAAGCATATACAACTGAGCAGCCATTCCATTGTCTTGTTCGCCCATGTTGGCGGTAGTGAGTCTTCGTTGTCGGTTCTCCCTTTCTAGCCTTGCTAGCTCTTCGTTTGAAATATTGATTAAGTTCTCGGTGCAAATTTTTTTTATTCTTCTACTGGTCATGCACCTAAAACATATGTAAAAGAGAAAGAATTAGTAGTTTCTTAGACTGAATTTAAAATCCAAAATCAAAGGTAAGGCTATTGGTCCCCGGCAACGGCGCCAGAAACTTGATACACAATGTTTTAACCCAAATAAGACTGCAAGTGCACAAACAATCGCAGTAGTATAGATGGGATCGAATCCACAGAGACCAAGGTTACACTATGATTCTACTAGATTTAGAAATAAAGCTAAGACAGCAAGTTTTGATGGTTGGTTTTTCGTAACAAGTAACAAATATTTAAAGCGATGTAAAATCAATAAAACAAGGCACTAGACCAAAGTATTTTACCGGTAATTTAGAGATGAAAATTGAGCAACTATTCAGGATATAATTTAGCACAAGTCTAGAACTCAAACATAAAAATAAGACCGATCCACTGTCGTGGTGTCGACAATTTTATCCAGCAACCTAAATACCTAAACTGTCGTTTGGACCTAGATATGCAGACAAGCATTAGCGAATGGATTCAATATGTTCACAATCAGCCGTAGCATCAACTATCGTTGGGTAGGTACTGATTGCTCACCAATGTTTCTTCTACCAACCTAAAACATTTTTGATGAATAGATTAACCTAAAATCATAGACTAAGTGATCAGTTTAATCTAGGCATTCAGATCAACAAGTGGCGAAGACAATAAATATATAGATCCTATTTGTGCTCGTTTTATCAACTCATGAATCCCATTGAAAACCTTAATCTAGCTAAAAGACTACTCAGACATGGAGGAATAAAACACAATAATGGATAAAGAGGAATTCATGAATAATATTGAAAATAGAATAAGGTTTCATAATTCTTCTCAAACAAAGTAGTGGATGATCCTCCAGATCGTACAAGCAAGAACAATAGACGATGAAAATCTGATGATAAAGGTAGCAAGATTGGAGAATAAGCGATAGAAACAAAAACAAAAGGGAATAAGAGATCTGATTGAGAGAAAAATCGAGAGAGTCCCCGAGCGAGTGTGTTTTTTTTTTTTTTTTGATGAGGGCGGCTTGCCCTCTTTTATTTTTTTTTTCTCACGCCAAATCTAGATAAAATCGGAACCCTTATTTTTCTCTGAGCGATGGAGCATGTGCTCCCAAAACCGGAGCGGGTGCTTCGCGTGTGGATTGTACTCTTTTGCTGCGATTTCACTCTTTTTTACTCCAAAAGCTCTAGCAGCTCCAATCAATGCTTAAAGACTTCCTGATATCACTCAAAAACGACTGTAAAGACACGAAAAGACTAGAAAAGACTAGTTAATATTGGTTAAAATCCTCACATATCACTACCGGAATTGTACATGACTCAGATGGGCAGCTCTTAGCTTCTGTGATATGGGCAGGCAGAGCAGTTGCTCGGGATAATAATGAACCAGGCTCTCAGTCGTTTGGCAGTAGTTATCACTCTGCTGCAGGTTCAGGTCCGACGGTTTTTAGAGCTACATCGACAACAAGCTCTTCCAGGACCAAACCTAAGCAGGGGAGTAAACGGAGGAGGCCAAGCCAGTGGAGAAGAAAAGCTAAACATGTTGAGAGTACAATCCCTCAAAGTAACTCTGAGATGGCTGATAAAATGGATGAGAACGAGGAAGTGGTGATAGTGAAACGGAAAGCTGCGGATAAGGCTTTAACTCCATCAAAAATCGCTAAGCGTAATGACAAGGAGGTGGTTCCGTATGAGGAATCGTCGACGCGGTTATGAGCATAATGAGCTGAAATTGTCAAGGGTTGAGGAGCACCTTGACAATTCAAACTTTAAGGGAAATGAAGCATGATCATTTTCCGGACATTTTGTTCTTCATGGAGATTAAAAACTCCAATTCTCACGTGGTTAATTTAGAGCGGTTGTTGGGTTATGATAACATTCAGGTGGTTGATCCAGAGGGTTTGAATGGTGGTCTTGCGCTTTTCTGGAAAGCGTCGTATGATATTACTATTCTCCACCCGGATAAGAGGGTAATTGACGTGTTGGTTAAACTAGGATCCCTAAAATTCTTTATTTCCTTCGTTTATGGTGATCCAGCATGTCATTTACGTCAACATGTATGGGATTTGGTGACACATATTGGTTCGGAAAGAGATGATCCCTGGTTTGTGGTTGGAGGTCTCGATGAGCTTATTGATAATTCTGAAAAGCTTGGTGGTCCACTGAGAGAGGAAGCTTCTTTCTTTCCATTTCGAAACATGATACATGATTGTAGAGTAACGCGAGGTTCCGAGTTCCGGGAATAGGTTTTCTTGGGCGGGTACAGGAAATGATTTTTATGTCCAATGTCGGTTGGATAGGGCTCTTGGAAATGCTGAATGGTTCCATCTATCTCCACGGGTACACTCGGAATACTTAGAAAGAATTGGATCAGATCATAGACCAGTTTTCACGAGGTTTACAAATGAGAACCAATCTCATTTTGGCCGGTTTGTGTTTGATAAAAGATGGTTATCAAATCCACAAACGGTGGAGGTTATAAAGGGAAGTTGGGAACAAGAAGGTGGTGAGGGATCACTAAGTCTTTTAGATCAGATAGCTAAGTGTAGGAAAGCACTGTCGAGATGGAAACGCTCTACTACACAAAACTCAAAGACTAGGATCTCACGTTTGAAAGAGAATATTAAGATTGAAGGATCAAAACAGTTTTAATCAGACTTTAGACTTGCTAGGGTGAACTAGCAGATGCTTATCACCAAGAGGAGGTGTACTGGAAGGAAAGAAGTCGAGAGAATTGGTTAAAAGACGGTGATAGGAATACAAGTTTTTTTCCATGGGAGTGTTAAAAGGCGTAGAGCCCAAAACAGAATTATGTCATTGTTTACTTAACTGGATGTGAAACAGTTTGAGGAAGTTTCGAAAGGAAACATTGCGGTAGAATATTTTCAGAATCTTTTCACCACCTCTAATCCGATCAATGGAGTGGATCTTTTGGACGGTTTAGCACCGCGGGTCTCAGAGGAAGTTAACAGAGAGTTAACTAAAAATCTTTCGGACATAGAGGTGAAAAATGCAGTGTTTAGCATTAAGGGTAGTAGCACTGCTGGAGCAGATGGAATGACAGCACATTTTTTTCAAAAATACTGGGAAGTTGTGATGCAAAGGTTACACAAGAGGTGAAAAATTTCTTTGAGACTGGAACATTCCATCGGAACTCAACTTCACTCAACTATGCCTTCTACCAAAGAAACCAAGTCCAACAAGCATCTCTGATCTTCGTCCTATCAGTCTGTGTTCGGTATCCTATAAGATCATTTCAAAAATCTTATGTTTACAATTAAAACAATTCTTACCTGATATAGTTTCCGACACACAAGGGGTGTTTGTTTCCAGAAGATTAATATCAGATAATATCCTCATTGCATGAGATGGTTCATGGTCTCTGAACAACAAGAACGTGAATGAGGATTTTATGGCAATTAAGACAGATATGTCGAAGGCATATGATCGTGTCGAATGGGACTTCTTGGAGGTGCTGTTAACAAGACTTGGTTTTGATGTTAAATGGGTGGAGTGGATCATGACATGTGTGCGATCAGTATCTTACTCGGTGTTACTCAATGGAAATTCTTATGGGTTTATCAAACCAGAAAGAGGTCTTCGACAAGGTGATCCACTTTCTCCTTTCTTATTTATCCTATGTGCTGAAGCTCTAGTGCATACTATGTGTAAAGCAGAAAAAGAAGGTTGAATCACGGGTTTGAAACTAAACAAGGCATGTCCCTCGGTTCAACATTTACTCTTTGCCGATGACAGTCTGTTTATGTGTCGAGCTACCTTTAAGGAGAGTACAGAGATCATGCGGTGCCTTAAAGCTTATGGAGATGCTTCGCGTCAGGTTATAAATTTTGACAAATCTTCCATCACTTTTGGAGAAATGATAGAGCCAAATATGAGGAATTTGATAGGTCAGTACATGGGGATTCATAAGGAGGATGGGGCTGGGACTTATCTAGGCCTTCCAGAAAGTTTTAGTGGCTCAAAGAGGGAGCTTTTATGGACAGATTAAAGTCGAGATTAAATGGATGGTATGAAAAAACTTTATCTCTAGGAGGAAAGGAAGTTCTTTTAAAGTCTATTGCTATGGCCCTTCCCGTATATGCAATGACTGGTTTCAAGCTTACACAACACCAATGTGAACAAATCACAAGTGCAATAACTAACTTTTGGTGGAATGCTTGTGAAGATAAGAAAAAAATGCATTGGGTGTCGTGGGAGAAGATGTGTAAAGATAAGAGTAATGGAGGAATGGGTTTTAAAGATCTCGCCAACTTCAATCAGGCTTTACTTGCAAAACAAGCTTGGAGGCTGTTGGATTGCCCTGACTCGTTACTAGCAAGGATTTATAAAGGACGGTACTATAAACGCAAAGGTATAATGTCCGCATGTATTTGCTCGAGGCCTTCTTATCCGTGGCGAAGTATTCTCCATGGAAGAGATCTGCTTGAGAAGGGTTTGGTCAAATCAATTGGCAATGGGAAGAGTACAAGAGTTTGGTTTGATAATTGGTGTTTGATGGTCATCCACGAAGACCGTACAACAAACAACTCATGAACTTGAGGATGAAAGTGTCAGATTCAATTACGCCTCAAGGAAGTTGGAACAGGGATTTGCTTAGTGAGAATTTCTGTGTTGGAGATGTTAAACGTGTTTATTGCCTCGTCTCCTAACCGTGCGTTGCCAGATAGTTATTTTTGGGCCTTCACAAAGGATGGCGCTTACTCTGTTAAAAGTGGAAATTGGCTAATATCGAAAGAAGCGGCTGGTGGTGAATCTTTGACGCCTGCAGTGAAAAGATTAAATGATTTAAAGTCAAGACTGTCCCTAAAATTAAAATTTTTATGTGGCGGGTTCTTTCAGGAGCTATAGCTGTAGCAGAATGTCTTCAAGCGCATGGTCTTCATCCTAATATGATTTGCTCTGTCTGTGGTTCAGCTACTGAAACTATATCACATGTTTTATTCCATTGCCACCCAGCAAAGAAATTTGGGAACTATCGGGTACTCCTATACCTCAAAATGGTTTCTCGGCTTCCTTACAAGAGAATTTTGAATCAATTCTGGGTTGGATATAGAAGTCTACCTTACCGTCAAGCTTGAGAAATTCGTTACCATGGATTGTATGTGGTATTTGGAAAAACAGGAATGAGTCAGTCTATGCAAATACGTAAGGCGATTTGAACTTTGTATTAAAACAAGCTGTGGAGGAAAGAAAAAATAGAGAAAAGAAAGAGAAAGAGATAGAGGAGAGAGACAAACTCTATTTCGCAATTATAAATAGTGAACTACACTTTATCAGCCAATTCACCCTAGTCTTTTAAAATCCCCGACGGTTACAATATGGCGACGTCGAATACACAAGACGCTCTTTCCGATGACCTAAACTACGAAACCTGGGCTCAAACCACAAAAACTACACTGATCGAGAAAGGACTTTGGGACGTTGTTGAAAACGGAGTCCCACCAGATCCATCGAAGATTCCAGAGCTAGCAGCAACGATTCAAGCCGAAGAACTTTCAAAGTGGAGAGATCTCGCAATGAAAAAAACGAAAGCGCTCCATATTCTACAATCGTCTCTCTCAGATTCGTCATTCAAAAAAACTCTTTCATCTTCTTCAGCCAAAGATGTTTGGGATTTACTCAAAAAAGGTAACAAAGAAGCGACGGTGTCTAGATTAGAGAAGCAATTCGAAGAACTTAAATCCAAGTCTGAGAAGTGGTGTGACGTGTGCTACAAGAATAGTCACAATCAAGAGGACTGCAAAACGAGGATCGTAGTTGAGTATAAACTCTCAACGGATGTAAGTTTAGGTGATTTAACATATGATGAGGATATTTGGATGATATATGAATCTGCTAAAGCCACGATTCACATGACTCCATATGAGAAGTATTTCACCACTCTTGATAGAACACATAGAGCTGGGGTTGAATTGGCCGATAGAAGAGTTATTATGGTACAAGGAAGAGGAGATGTGAAGATTATGATGAAGGGAGGGAAGAAGGAGACGATCAAGAATGTGCTTTTTGTTCCTAAGCTCAACAAAAATGTGTTAAGTTTAAGTCAGATGAGATCAAGAGGCTATTCATTCGAAGATGAAGAAGTAGGCAAATACAATATCCGCGATCGGACTGGGGAAGAATTTGGAGAAACTATGTTCAACATGAATGAAAAAAGATATGGTTTGCGTTAGAAGGTGATTGAAGGCAATCTCGCCTCTTAATTTGGCTCTGATTTTGGTAGAAGACTTAACTCGGAAGGTGGACGTAGATGTCCTATATGTGTTTCTTTTTAGTTTGGTTTTATTATGTTTTCAGTTTGCTCGAATCTAGTTCCATGTTTTGCTACTGCAGTATGATTTAATCTTGGGGGTATTTTAATTTTTAACCTTTGGACGGCTTGCTATTAATCTAGTTTTTAAAATCTACTGAAAAAATAAAGATCGTGTAAGAAGTGATCATGTGTTTTTTTTTTTTTTTTTGATACAAAAAAAAGTGAAAAATAAGATCAATTAACAAAAATTATAAGAAATACTTCCTATTGACGTCAAACCTGCAAACGCCCCATCCTTCGGTGGCGAAGTCTAATGGCATCGAAACAACTTGTTATGGAAGACCTTAGGAAAAATATTTGATCTGATTTCAACACTAAGGTTTGGACGGATCCATGGATACCGACCGTACCTCCTAGACCGGCAAATGATAATGGAGTCTGTAGAGATCCAAATCTATGTTTACCAAAAAAAAAAAAAAAAAAAAAAAAAAAAAAAAAGAGATCCAAATCTATGTGTGAACCATCTTATTGACTTTGATTCAAAAGAATGGAAAGTAGACTATATCCAAGATTTGATAGAACCAGAATATGTGCCACTCATTTTGGGTTTAAAACCGAGCAGGATTTTTCAAGAGGATAATTATGTGTCTTTATACGGTTAAGTCAGACGTCAAAAAACATTTGAATTCCTTAATTCACTAAGCTATGACAAAATATGATCTAAAGGATGGCCAATTTAAAGCATTTGACCATTGACCATTGCAAACTATGCGTAAGATCAAACTATTGAAATGGAAATTAATGAAGCTGATAATAGGGTGATAAGATAATAGATTCTTATAACAAAATGTATCCTCAAAATCAAAATCTTCGAACGAAATTAAAATCTGAAAACAAAAGCTGAGTGTTTTAGTCTTCAAACAGAAATATTGAGACTTTAAGCTCAAAAGATAAAAAGCTACAAGAGACATGAGATAAACAAGACTCGACTGGTTTACTCTTCATCGTCCTCATCATCATCATCACCACCAGCTCCATTCAAAGCCTTAACTCTCTCGATCAACTTGTTCTTCCTCTCCTCGTAAGTCAGTTTCTTCAAGTTGTACCTGTTTTGTTTAAATTGAAAACACAGTGAGACACCAATGGAACAACAAGCCAAATAATATTGATGACTACCAACAAAATTGATTTTGTTTCTTTACCTCTTGTGTTCCTTGGGAGCAGGTTTCTCGGTTTTCTTTGGGGTGGGGTCTGCACGAATAGCTGCATGAACCTTCCTGTACATTTCTTCAATGCTCTCAGGTTCAACTCCTTTCTTAATGTACTGACTGAAGTGAGTCTGATACTTCTCTGGCTCATCTTCTGTCAAAAGCTTCATGTAGTTTGAGACATGGCCACCAAAGATGTAGTTCCTGTGGGTTTCAGCATTGAGTTGCTTATTCTCTTTGTTGAAACCTGCGAATCTCTTGTCACTGTGTGGGATATCAAGTCCTCCATCCAAAGCACCCTACAGTGTCATGAAGCAAACACAAAGATGTTAAAGAATTGCAAACACAAATAGAACAGATAAGAAAACTGCCAATATATTAAATCAGAGAACAGTTTCATACCTTGAGAGCACCGAACACACGGTTTCCTGTTGTGGTCCTGACAAGTCCAACATCAAGAAGAGCACGGAAAGGCCTCCTTGAATCAGTTGGCTCAACAGAGAAGTCCTCTCCAGTGGCCTGATTCACACATTTTTGAGATATGAGTCAAAGCAATGAAAACTCAAGACTATACTTTCAATATGAAATCAGAAGCACAACATACCTCAACATTTCCCTCATACTCGTCATCCATTTCCAACATTTTCAGAACACGGCGAGCCAAAAGTAGGCCAGTACAGTAAGCTAGTTCCACAAAACATAATAGCCATTAAGAAACCATAAACACAGAATCAAACATACAAAACTGTAAAACTAAAACACAGTCCTGATTCAATACCTGCAGCATAGTTGGTAAGACCAACATTGAGTCCATAATGAGCCAACTCATGAGCATAAGCAGAAGCTTTAACGATGTCACCGGCAATGCTAGCAGAGACAATTTGTGCAACTATGTCTTTGTTGGTAAACCGAACAACAAAACGATACTTAGGAGTGTTGTACTTGTTCTTGTCTTGATTGATAAGACGAATCCTTGCTCTGTAATCAGTCTTGCCATCTACAGGATAATGAAATTAACATTTAAAACAGATTGAACAAAGAGAGAACAAGATTGAAAACGAAAACAAGAATCTATACCTCTTCTTCTCCTGAACTTGACTTGGTACCTCTTGAAGTAGGAATTTGACTTGTGAGGCTTCACAAACACCTAACCATATAAAATCATCGTATTTTATTCGTCTATATATAATAAGAACCCAGAAATTAATTCTTAAGATCTAAGTAAACGTATCAATGACCTCTACAACATAGCAAAAATCAAAGTCTCAAACTTTATTCTTTAAAATTTGCCTACTACAATTCTCCAGCAAGTTATAACCAAAAACCCATGAAGAAATACCTCAAAAAAGCTGAATAGAACCATAGGTTAATGCATTCTCGTTACCATAACTAATCAATGATTGTGTCTAATGAAAACAGAGAAATGCAGGAGATTTCTACATGAAATGAAGATCAAAATCCACTGATGAGAAATACGAGAGAAGCTCTAAGAGAAATATGGTGGAAACGGAAGTGATAGAGATGAGAGAGCTAGGGTTTACCATCGTTTGATTTCTCCTCTAGCTCAGCTTGAGAGATGAGTGACCAGAAAGACAAGAGGCGGAATGACCTAAATGCGACATCTTATAAGCCAAAACCCTAGTTTTCTCTTTGGGCTCTCTAATTAACGGGCTTGATTTTGGTTGGCTGAAAAAAGTTTAATGGGCTTGGGTGGTTAATATTAAATAAGGCCCCATAGGCGTTATGTTTGGATCTCTAGAGAAATAATGACTCATTAGGTAAAGTATAAATTTCACTCCAAAGAAATGTAAAGCAATTATAGAAACAAATCAGGAAAAATAGAAAGAAATATCTTTTTTTCATTCTATATCAGATGAGTAGGATTTTGGTATATGATATGTTGAATTAACAGTTCAACAACAAAATATCTCTCTAAACCAAAACACACACCAAATAAAAAATAATAATTCAATCAAACCGAATTCATAACAAGAGTTCCTCACTATATCGGATCAACAATTTTGAAAGTGATTTGCAACTTTGTTGGTACAACTAATGAAAACATGTGGTAATTTGTTACGATTCTTATATTATAATTGAGATTAGAGACCAACACTAGTATAAAAGACAAACCAATTTATTCATAGCTAGAAGTTATATTCGAGTTACAAGTTCGTGATTCCATACATGACACTAAGCTAACAATCTCCAAATGAAGTTTTAATAATCTTATATTGCATTAGAGATTTTGTTTCACTCTTAAACTATGTTAATTACCATGGTTTTGAAAACCGGACCGGACTAGCCGGTTGGACCGGTTCAACCGGGAATCAGCCACCTAGCCGAGTCCGGTTTAAAGCAAAACCCGGATTTGAACAAAACCAGTAAAACCGGCCAAAAATCGGTAAAACCAGTGATCCGTTTCAACACTAAAACCCGGTTCACGAAAATTAAATCATATTTTTAATTAATTAGATATTTTGAGTTAAAATTCAAACCATAATTCAAAGTCATTTTTTACTTTTCAATTTTAATTATATTTTAGAATTTTAATAGAAATAAATTGATTATAAATTTTTATATCTACAATGTTTTCACGTTTTTCTCCTCTAAAAGATTATTTTATATTGAATTTTAGAGAAAAAATCATGTTTGATTTCTTGTTATTTATTTTTTATAAGTTTAAATAATCAACCAATAATAATTTATTTTCAATGATAATTTATGTTTCTTTAAGTTTAATGTTAGAATATAAATATATATAATTAAAATAAAAATATTCAAAAACCCGGTTTGACCGGTTGAACCGGTCCGACCAGCTATCCAGTGATGATGCCGAGTCGGTGTCCGGTCCGGTTTTCAAAACATTGTTAATTACCAAGTGTTCGCATTTGCTTTGACAATAAACCAATGTAAGATGGATTATGTTTTAAGACTTTTTATTTGGTGAAGAATTAAAATGTGTTTTGGCCAAATGAGTAAATCTCTATTTGGGAAGATAACAATCATTTCAGTTACTCAGCCACTCCAAAAGATATTATGGAGTAACCGAGAGAAGTTCGTTTTTCGACAAGTTTGCTATTCCTTGGAGAATTTCACAGCTTCAATCACAGCAGAGAAGTCGAGATCTCCTAGTCCCAAGCTTCTCGCCTTCTTAAACGCCTGTCGAAAACACAACACATATATCCTAAGATTTATACTAAGAAAAAAATCTAAAGAAGAACCAATCTGTTCTTTATCTCTGAATAACTAACCTCATTTGCAGCTGCAGCTACAGGCATGGAAACAGCGTTTTCATCGCCAAGAGCAAGAGCTAGCCTCATGTCCTTTTGCTGATGTTTCAGTGGGAATGCTGGTGGGTAACTATTCTTATTCATGGAAGGTCCTTTACCCTTGAACATCGGGTTAGTCATCGCACCTAGATCCTGTTCATAGCATAACCGATTCAACCAACACCGTTAATTCAAAGCTTACAGAGTTTGATCATCTCACCAGAATATCTAGAAGAGTGTCAGAGCTAAGTCCAGTCTTGTCAGCCAATACAAGTCCCTCAGAGAACGCATTCATCATACTGTGTCCAGATGAAAAAACAATGTGTGTGATGAAACCATATTCAGTGTAATCGTAAAAGAGACAGACGAACATTTTACCTTCCCATTATCATGTTCACTATTAGTTTCATCTTAGCTCCGTTACCAACTTGTCCTAGGAAAAACGACTTCTTCCCCAATACATCAAAAGCTGGGATTGATTCCTCGAAAAGCGCCTTTTAGCAACATATCGAGAGGTCTTTACTAAGTACAACTAAAACAGTTCTTGAACTCAATCAATCGATCAAGAAGTAAAGTTTAGAGTTTTACCTTGTCACCAGCAGCAAGGATAATGAGTTGGCCATCTTCAGCTGGCTTTTTGCTACCGGAAACCGGAGCTTCTATAAACCGACCACCCTTCCCGGTTATCGCCTACCAAGACACAACACAAGCTAAATCAAACTAATCAGTTACATTTCTATTTACTCATCATCTTAAAGTTACAGAGATTCAAACCTCATTGATCTTTAAAGAAGTCTCTGCATCAACTGTTGACATATCTATATAACCTTTCCCTTCACAAATCTGCTCCAAAACACCGTCTTTATCGAAAACGACCTTAATCAAAACCACATAGTTCATATCAATCATCAAAGCTAAACACACACACAAAAAGAAGTAAAATTGATTCAAAATACCGAAAGAGCAGCACAAGGATCAGAGAGCATAGCAATAGTGTATTTGCATTTCTTGATTACTTCAGCTGGACTCTCACATACTGAAGCTCCATGCTCCACAAGTTCATCACACTGTTACCATCATCAAAAAAAATCCCAAATTTTAGATCTGAACAACCCAAAACTAAATCAGAAAAATCATAATCTTTTCAACTGAATTTCAAAGGTTCATGCTTTGGTACTGAGAAATACTAAAACACAATCAAAATCAGAAAATTTGGTTTTACCTTAGAGAGTGTTCTGTTCCATACAGTTACTTTGAATCCATGTTTCAATAGATTCATTGCCATGGCTTTTCCCATGATTCCCAAACCCAGAAACCCTACTTCCATTTTCACTCTCTTTGCGATTATAGTGGTCAGTGATGGTTTCAGAATGATAAAAGTTGGAGCTTTTGTTTATCAGAGAACCATTATCATCATATATGTACATTCTTTAAAGAAAGTATTTGCAATCTACCCCCTAAAGTTTGAATCTTTTGTATCTCTAACTGGTAGATGAAGGACGAACAGGATTTTGCCACGTGTATGAACTTGGCTCTGAACTCGACTGTTGTAAGGAATCTTATTTTTCTAATCAGTGTCGGGCACGTGCGAAGTTCTCAAAATTTATTTGCAGAATTCAACCCCTATAACTAGATAAAATTATCTATTTTGTCTAATATTTTATGAAGTTTCGATTTAGTCCATCCTTCGAGGTTGAAAAGCTGAACAATGTTGAATTCTTAACCTCTAAAGCTTTTGAGAAAATTGCTCATGAAAAAAGATATGTATGTCGTTGGAAGATTGTGGATACAAAATTCAAAAAAAAATAATGTGGATATCGACCGAATATGAAATATCAGAGAAGGAGATTATCAAAATTGAAAAAAAAAAAAATTTAGGGGAATTACAGGATGAGAAATTTGTGCATAATAACATTTTTTTTTGTCCCTTTCTTACATTTTTGAAACTTATTTTTTAAAGATAAAATTGCCGCTTTAAACTTTATTTGGTTGTATACGTCCATTATGTAAATTGGTATTATGTGGGTGGTGTGGTTGTTGGGGATGAGTCATGAGCACACAAAAATTGAGAAGCATCGAGAGGAAGACCAACGCGAGCGTGAAAAGGAGGATGGCCATAGTGTTTGACTCAAAGCTAAGACAATGTTTCATCAACTTCACGTTAAATAGTAAAACAATGAGTGATTTTACATGATTAAATTAAAGTGTGATTATACATATAAAAGAAAATTAATTACAGCTTATTATTAAATTTTACGATTTTCAACTCAAAAACAATTGATAATCTTAACACACATATTATATTTCACACCAAAAAAAAAAATATTGTCTCTAGAATCACATATTCGTTATGAGACTACTAACATTCTTTTGCGAAATGATTGTTCATCTAGCAAGTTATCTCGATAGAATTTCCCTACACTATCAATTTTGGGATAGATCGGCCAGTCAAATTTTGGATCTATAGATTTCCAGCCCATTAGTAGACTATTTAAAAACATAAATTTGAATGTAGCCGTGAATGAAATGAAAACAAACACCAAACACAAACCGAGTTTACGATTAAGAATGAAACAAAAGTGCGAACAACATGAGCTTACACTTATGGGAAAGCAGTGATAAGCTTTTCCCTTGAAGTTTTATTTGGAATCAAAAGAAACTTGGACATTAACATACACACATGTTATGTCCTCACACTAGATGAAAGCAATAGTTATACACTTTGTAATTAATTATATGAGGTTATTTCAAACCCTTAAGACGGTCCATAGCAATGGCAGTGATTTACGCCCCCCTCAACTTCAAAACGTCCAGCACAGTGTGCAGCACTCCTGAATTTGCCTTCGCAACAGCTTTTGCAATCAGCATTTGTACCTGGGAACGGCACAGCCCCGCACTCGCCTAAGAACTTGAAGCACACAGCCTCGCTCTCAATGATTCCTACATGTTGACATATTCATCAAGTAGTTCATCAGTGTACAAGATAATTGAAAGATAATACACTACAAAAAAATAATTTTATTAATACGAAAAAATTTTCGTCACAATAAAAGAATTTCGGTCACAATAAAATTATTGTGACGAATTTGTGATAATATTAAACGGTTGCGATAAAGTTGTCACAAAAAAAAATCGTATCAAAACCGTCATAATATTACTACAATAATATCTGGTTACTATTTCGTTACAAATAATTACGATAAATAAAAATAACAAAATGGTCATAAATAGTAACGATAATAAAAGTAACAAAACATCACAAATAGTAATGATAATAAGAGTAACAAAACGTTACAATTACCAACTACAAACATAGTTACAAAACCGTCATATTTTGTGACTGCGATAACGTCATAATTTCGTCATTCATTATGACATATTATAGTCACGAATATGACATAAGTTTGTCACTCATTACAAAACTGTCACAAGCTTTTCATTTTTGTGACTATTTTTTTTTACTAAATTAATAAAAAACTGTGACAAAACTAGAAGAACAAAACTGTAACAAATTATTTTTGACAAAGAATTTTGCTTTAATTTAGTCACCACTTGTTATATACATAAAAAAAAAGTAAAAGATTTTTTGATAGTATACAAATACTATTCTCAAAAAGAAGTTGTTATCAACTTATAATCTCCATGTCTTGAAAAAGTTGTTATCAACAAATAAAACTTCGCTTAGTGGTGCTCTAAGTCCAAAGATATGAGATTCTTTAAGATGGTCCTCCAGTAGCCTAATGAAAAAAAAAAAAAAAAAAAAAAAAAAACAAATCGCTTAATACGAGCAGATTAAAAAGCACAAGAACAAATTGACCAACTACAGTATTATTTTGATGACTAGATATTATAACTAGCACTACACCTTGTCGTAAGAAAGCATAATGGAAACCAATAGACATAAAACAGTCAAATAGCCAAATAAATTTAGTCCACTATATCAATATAAGACAAAGATATCAACTAAAAACCCAAAACGCCTGACGAACCTTTGAACAGACCATGTCCATTTTGAGTTTCAATAACAAGCCACTTAAATTAGGACACTGAAATGAATAAATTCTTCAAAGATTCAAGAGTTCATCTCTTTAAATTCCAAAAACATACAAAAATTACCTTCGCCGGAAATAAAATTAAGAGACTAAAACGACAGAGGGAACAGGGTGAAACGGCAAAGGAAAGAAGGTTCTTGACCAGCAGTGTCCCAAATCTGGAGTTTGATGCTTTTGCCTTCAAGTTCTTATCTTAAAATCAATGCTGCATCAAAAAGCCAAAGAGAACAGACTTAAAAAGACATCTGAAAAAAGAAAAACAGAGAAACAGGCATCACAGTCTCTAATCTCTTTAAATAGTTGAAAGAATACACACACAATGGTGGTGATAAAGCCATCAGAGAACCATAATCGGGCTCTAACCCTAACAGGTGGAGCAGCCATCGAATCTAAATGATGGGGGAAATTAACACTTAGAGATCAAAACCAAATAACTTTTGTTTCATCTAAAGAAGAAGGATATCATAAATTGAAAAACCTAAGGAATCAACAACGAATATGTACCAGATAAAAAAGATGCAGAGAAGAGACCCTGGTTCGTAGTAATTTAGCAGAGAAGAACGAGAGCTATGGACATTGCGGACGGCAAAAATACGCCTCTAACTTCTCTCCTCCTAATTATACTCCCTTCTTCTTCGCCAGCACGATAGTTCATTACCTCCAGCATAGGAAGAGAAAGAGATCAAAAATTTTTATGGGCCATTTCTTATAACTCATTGTGGGCCTTCTAAAACTATATAAATCTGACTGATTAATCAAAAATAGACACGTAATATATTATAAACTACTCTTTGCCAACAAATTCGACCATAAATACTATTTATTCAGTGCTTTGCATTTAAGTTTAAATAAATTTTGTCACCATCCTAGACAAAAATAAAAGTCTAAATCGATAACAAGTTGCGACGTAACGGTTACTACATTTCATAACTACGAGTAACGTAATTTTACTCACAAAAAATATATCAATTAGTAACGAATTATTGTCAAAAATTCGTAACAAAATCTGTAACTATCAATTTTATCGCAAATTTGTCACAATTAGTAACATTATTTTTCTACTTTTAAATTGGTCACAATATTGTGACGCAAGTGTAACGCCTTGGTGACCGTATAATTTAGTCATAGTTTCGTATTTAAATCGTCACTAATTGTGACAACAAAAATTTAGTCACAAATTTGGTCACCTGTGGATGCCATCAAGAGGACAAGCAAGAGAACAGTGAAGCTCAAAGAATTGAGATTCTTTGCCATTTCTTTTGTTTTTGCTTTAACTTTTATTTTTATTTCTTTTCCTTTTCAATGAACTTGTGAACTTGCAAGTTCACCTTCATCCTCATCGACCACACCGTGTAGTTCGATGAGTTTAACATCGGATAGATCACCGCCGATGGAACAAGGTACTTCGTCCTTATTGTATTTTCAGTATCTCCCATGACTCAGGAATACTTTTGTCGTCGTCTCTCCCTTGTCTCGGATCAACAACCTGGTTTGCTATGATACCAAATAAAGTTTCTCAAACACTTCATCAAACTAAACTCTCAAAACTCTTATGTTTGATGATATCAAAGTCACAACTCAACTTTGATATTTATAGGGATGTTAGCACCTCCTTTGCTAAACCTATTCCTATTGCTAATAGAAAACTTCTTTTTTCCTAAACCTATTAGAATTAATAGCTCCTAATTCTCTTAGGATTACATTAAGCTTATCTTATTCCTAATCCGACTTGATTAAGGACATCTTAAGCTTATCTCTTTGAAGCTTATCCAACAGAGAGTATGAACCAATCAAAACCTCCATTGAAGGATCTATGGATACACATCCCAGTCTAACTTTTGAAGATGTGATACCAAGACTAACTGGTTATGCTGATCAATTAACCAGTTACGATGCTGCCAACTCCATCAGTCCTCATTTAGCTTTCAACACTATTCAATCATCGAATCACGGATATCAAAACCAAAAGGGCAGAGGTCAGTCATACAACAGGAATGGAGGATGAGGACGTGGCTTCTACTCTACCAGATGCAGAGGCTTTCATCAACAGTGAAGCTCAAAGAATTGATGTTCTTTGCCATTTCTTTTGTTTTTGCTTTACCTTTTATTTTTGTTTCTTTTCCTTTTCAATGAACTTAAACTTTGATGAGAAAAATCAGTATGTGTGGTGATGTATTTATAGCAAACATTTTGAATGTTTGTTATGAATTATTAAATCCCTCTTCAGGTTTTCCCTTTCTTCAAGAAGTTCATAATGTCGCCACAATTATGAATTATGCATTGCCGCCTTTTTCTTTTACATTTTATTTTCCATAGATTATCATGGACTTGGTTTAAATAATGAAACCAAAAGAAAGGTCGTCGCTGTATTTGTTGTTGTCACTCAATATTTATATCCATTTCGCTTTAGTTTTAAATAAGTATATGCTTGAAAAAGTTAATGTTGTTGTCCTTGATAGAGTAAGCACGAATCTTTGCAACTTTTTTAAACGATTATTAATTTTTTTTGGCTTCATTAGTAAAGTTTAGGGCTTCGACATTGCAGCAATCATGGCGACATTATCTCTGTTCTTTTGAGCATCTTCGTAAACTTCTATGCATGTCTAAACGAAAAAAAAAAAGGGTTTGCTGATCTCATGCATGGGATTTTTTTTGTCTATGTTTTTAACCAGGAGGTTCCGGCCCTTAAATCCAAATTCCTTCCAGGACCTAAAGAAAGCCATATGAAAACTCCTGGTCAAATCAAAATGATTAATGTTTTCACGCTTGAGGGAATGATAGAGATTTATCTTCACTGGACCTAAACAAGTTATCTAAGTTTCAGCTTGTTTTTTGTCCTTCTTTTTCTATAGCCAAGGTAAACTAATGAGCGGTTTTTTGCAACACAAACATTTTCATATTTAAATGAAGATTCACACCCCATTAATTTCAAAATATAACGTTTACTCATGTGGTTATTACTATAGTATTTTCCCCATAAAATGGGCCAAAATGATTTATCATATCATATCATATAAGGGTTATAATTAGAGATGAGTATATAGAAAATTTCCTTTTTCTAAAACCTCTTTGTAGAAGATTAATTAGAAGAGACGTAGTTGTTCTCGAAAACTTGTGATGTTTTTTTTTGGGTTAAAAGGCTTTCTAATTAAATTGCAAAAGAAGTAAAAGCTTAGATACAGGCCACATTACATCCCATCATTTTAAGTAAATCTTGCATTTACCACCATTTTCACAGCTAAATTTTAATAGTATGATAAAAAATTTAACTAGATTTCAGTAAATAGCATTTTAAAATTTTACATTATTATCTTTAATCTGATTTATGACTTTAATAATTTGGTTATTTGGAATGCCTAACCTTTTTGGGTATAAATGGAATGACTAATTTTGTTCTTAGGATTCAATGTAATCAATTAGAACTGATTGAGAATTCAGAAGCCTTGAAAGGAAGACCAAAGTAATCATGGCGACACTATCTTGGCTTCTTTGTACTCCTAACTCTTATGCATGTAACATGGTGTTTTGGAATCACATTTTAGAGGATGTTTTTGGAATCCTAATTTATCACATATTACTGTAAGAGTGTGCATCACTTTAGAGAATGTTTTTTCCGATATTTGAGCCGCTTGCTCACCCTCAGTATTGCCTTTGATAACTAGCACTACGACGTAATGAAAGTAAGTCCACTACACCATCAAATATAAGTTTACTACTTTGAGGATTCAAGTTTTGACATTTTGCGCCGATTACAAAGCAAGTTCATTAGAATGAAAAATAGAAACCCAAAGCGAATAAATTGATAAAATCATAAAATGGGGAAAAAAGCAGAAAAGAAGTTTATCATTAAGAATGAAACAAAGTGCATGCAACATGAGCTTACACTTAGGGAAAAGGAATGATAAGCTTTTCCCTTGATGTTTTATTTGGAAGCAAAGAAACTTGAACATTATAAACATACACACATGTAATGTTCTCACACCAGATGAAAGCAATAGTTACACTTGGTAGTTATATGAGGTTATTTCAAAACCTTAAGACGGTCCGTAGCAATGGCAGTGGTTCACGCCTCCCTCAACTTCAACACGACCAGCACAGACTGCAACACTCCCGAATTTGCCTTCGCAACAGCTTTTGCAATCAGCACTTGTTCCTGGGAATGGCACAGCCCCGCACTCGCCTAAGAACTTGAAGCATGCAGCCTCGCTCACCATGATTTCTACATGTTGATGACATATTCATCAATTCATTAGCACAAGATAATTAAAAAGATATGATATATATATATATATATATATATATATATACAACTGAAAGTATAATAGAGAACTTCAATAAAATTCAAACCAGTGGATGCCATCAAGAGGACAAGCAGGAGAACGGTGAAGCTGACGGAGTTGAGGTTCTTTGCCATTTCTTTGTTTTCGCTTTGCTTATTCCTTTTCAATAGACTTAACTCTGATGAGAAAAATCAATGTGTGTGGAGATCTATTTATAGTCAAGATTTTGTGCTTTGTTATAATTATTTAATTTCTCTTCTTTTCTTTTAGGTTTTCCCTTCTTTAGGAAGTTCATAATGTCGCCACAATTTTTCATCGCCGCTTTATTTTTTCTTTTCTAATGATGATCATGGACTTGTTTTAATATTTAACAAAAAGGAAGGTCATCGCTGTCTTTGTGGTTGTAGCTTATTTTATATCTGTTTTGTTTTAGTTTTAATTAACTATTGCTTGAAAAATGAGAATGTTGTTGTCATTAATAGAGTATGAACGAATCTTTCCGCTTTTTTAATCCGATATTTAAAATATTTGGCTTCATTATTTCATTAATAAACTTTAGGTTTCATCGACATTACAAAAAAAAAATCATGTAGACATTTCCTCGGTTCGTTTGAGCAACTTCGTATGCATCATTTCTATGCATGTCAAGACCAAATAGAAACGGAATTTTGGGGACTAGGCTTCACAGGTGCTAAAAAAAGGTATCTAAGCTTAACCGCTTTCTTTTCTTTGGAAAGGTAACTCTACAACTAGTTTAGGTCTTTTGCAATCACATACATTAGTCTTTCTAATTAAATTACAAGATGAGCAAAATCTTAGAAGCAGCATACATCACATCCCATCATTTTCTAAGTGACCCAATGCAAATAGGGATACATGGTACACTTGAACCAAGAAACTGAGATTCGAGAACGGATTACTACCCTAGGAAGATAAACATATTTGTTGCTATTAAAGATATATGTCCAATGGCGGAGAGAACGATGAGGATGAATCCCTTTCGTTAGGCTTTTGAGTGAACCAAGCAAATGGTTTACTTAATAGAGAGACCAAGCTCATTCAAAGGAGGATTATCATCAATATTATTTATTGATTCATACGGTCCATGCACCATAATGTTTCCGAATTTCATACGAGAGAGTTCGTCACGCAAGGAGGTCCACCACATGTTTTCTCTTGAGCCATCATAAGCCATCATAGTAATCGCCTTCCATTGTTTAGGCGTAAGATCCGGAAAGACAGAGGCATTGGAGGTTGTCGCAATAGCCGCATGAGCTTGGATTCGACCATGACCCATATTGGCAAGTGGGCCATGACCACCGGGTGAGGATCCTCTCCCACCGGACAGCGCGTTTTGTTCACTCAACCATCCCCGATAACAATTCAACTGCCAACAAAAACTTTTCTCATGTCCAGACTTCCCGCAATGAGAATGGAATATAGTGTGATCCCTGTTTTGATTACTTCCTGAAACATAGTTATCTTATCGCGTAAGAAAACTGGTGGAATCACCACCCATGTCACGTCGGAGTGGAACCATTTCAGGACCGTCTCGACGAGTGACAAAACCAACTGCATCGTGCTGCTACTCACGTGTCTTAGCGGAGACGAGCCTCTGTTCTTTACGACTCACTCTTGGATACGCTGTGCTAGATCAGGAGAAGGATCATCATCGATTATGGAATTGATAACATTCCCAAATCGTGATTCGAGGCCCATGAAAAATTGATGGACGTTTTCTTCTTCTATGGCTTTCTAAAAGTTAACCTGAGCCACCCAAAAACCAACCCGAATTGGTTTGTAAATATATCTCATCCCACATATTAGCAAGCTTTCAACGATGAAAGACAAAAGAAAGCGAGAAAAATTAGGGTTCAAGATTTAGTTCAGCTACCATGTAGAAATATGTAAACTGCTTTCTTGTTGACCACAAACGATGATACAAACATATATATAGACATGTATTAGACGGCTGAACCTAGCTTTTTTCCCAAGTTATTACTAAGCCCAGTATCTATACTCTATAGTCCAATAAGGGACATAAATTTGAATGTACTCGTGAATGAAATGAACACAAACACTTTTACAAATAAAAATGAAACAAAAGTACAAACATAAGCTTACATTCAGGGGAAAGCAGTGATAAACTTTGCCCTTAAATGTTTTATTTGGAAGCAAAAGAAACTTGAACATTAACATACACATATGTTATGTCCTCACACCGGATGAAAGCAACAGTTATTACACTTGGTAATTATATGAGGTTATTTCAAAACCTTAAGACGGTCCGTAGCAATGGCAGTGACTCATTCCTCCCTCAACTTCAACACGTCCAGCACAGACTGCAGCACTTCCAAATTTGCCAACACAACAGCTTGTGCAATCAGCATTTGTACCTGGGAACGGCACAGCCCCACACTCGCCTAAGAACTTGAAGCATGCAGCCTCACTCACCAAGATTTCTACATGTTGACATATTCATCAAGTTCATCGGCACAAGATAGGTAAAAGTTATGAATATACACAGTTAAAAATTATAAAAGAAGACATCAATAAAATTCAGACCCGTGGACGCCATCACCAGGACAAGCAAGAGAACGGTGAAGGTGAAGGAGTTGATGTTCTTTGCCATTTTTTTTATTTGCTCTTGTTTTTGTTTTTACCTTAATTTATTCTTTTCAGTAAACTTAACTCTGATGAGACAAATCCATATCTTTGGCGTTCAATTTATAGTCAAAGTTATGCAGCTTTATTATAATTAATTAATAAATTCCTCCTCTTTTCTGTTTGGTTTTTCTTTCTTTGGCAAATTCATAATGTCGCCACAATTCTACATTGCCGTCGGTTTTATTACATTTTATTTTCCAATGATTATCATGGACTTGTTTTTAATAATCATCCAAAAGGAAGGTCGTTGATGTCTTTGTCATTGTAACTCATAATATATATCTAATTTTGCTTCAGTTTTTGAATAACTATTTTTTTAAATATGATACTTTAGTTTTCATTGATAGATTAAGCACGAATCTTTGCTTCTTTTTTATTCTGATAATATTTAGGGCTTCTTCCCTAAATATTATTAGAATAAAGGAATATCTAATATCTAATTAAGTTTTACCTTCTAAAATATTATAGTATAACCTATATAGTTTTTTTGTAAACACACACATTTTCATAGTTCAATGAATTTCTTTTTTTTTTAAATATTTACGATATTTATTTTGCTAAACAGACTAGATCTTTAATTAAAATTGTAATGGAGGGGAGAGGGAGTATCTTTAACCAAGTGGTTAATAATCCACTTCTACGACTTTTTCACTGGAGTTCAACTCCAATAGATCACAATCTTGCGAAATAGAAATTTTGCTATCGATTGGGTCTTATCGATCCAAATGATATATAAAAAAGTAAAAACTGCAAGGGAATAAAATATTACAAGCAGCCCATATTTAACCCACTACTATTTACTTAAATGAATACACTTAGGGAAGCATCGAAAAGTGAAGATGAAAAACCTATATATTACCAATCTTGAAAGATAAATGTTCTTATTATATACACTATTAGAGCACTGAAAAGAAAGAAACTCCTATGGCTGAGTATCTAAAGGAGATTAAGAATATATGTGATCAACTACCCTCTGCTGGTAGTCCCGTGAATGAAACTATGAAGATTATTTCTGCACTTCATGGTTTAGGCAGAGAGTAAAGTTTCTCAAAAACTTCTTACCTTTGTATAAAGAATAACTCTCTTTATTAGGTATAAAAAATAACTCAAAACTAAACTCTCAAAACTCTTATGTTTGATGATATCAAAGCCATAACTCAACTTTGATATTTATAGGGATGTTAGCACCTCCTTTGCTAAACCTATTCTTATTGCTAATAGAAAACTTTTTTTTCCTAAACCTACTAGAATTAGATAGCTTTTCATTCTCTTATGATTACATTAAGCCTATCTTATTCCTAATCCGACTTGATTAAGGACATCTTAAGCTTATCTCTTTCAAGCTTATCCAACCATCTCTCTCTTAAGCTTCAATCTTTTTTCGGACACATCTTGTATACCAATCAAGCTTCTCATCTCGATGAACTTGATTCTTGCCAATGCCTTTGTCAAGATATCTACCTTCTGCTTCGTTCCCGATACATGCTCCATGTCAACTAGCTCCTTTTCAATACATTATCATATGAAATGATAGCATTTGTGGATGTGCTTGCTCTTTCCATGAAACACTGGATTTCTTGTGAGTAATATTGCTGACTTGTTATCAATCTTGATGAGAACCTGCTCGTTCTTCCATCCGGTGATTTCACTCAAAAGATCTTGACACCATATTGCTTGTTTAGCTGCCTCTATTGCTGCCATGAACTCCACTCACATGACGAGAGTGCTACTGTGTCCTGTTTCTGTGAACACCAAGTAATAGGCGAGTCTCCAAAGTAGAAGATATGATCCGATCTTGCGTGCCACCTCCACGCATCATGATCTATTTTCATGCTTAAACAGATCGGTTTTCCTATTCTTAGGTGAATCTTGTAGAGTCGATTTGGTGACCTCATGACTTTTACCAAGAGTCTTTCACTCGGATCATGGACCGTTAGGTAATCTTGTCTCATCCGTACATCACACCCGACTTCTGTAGCTTGTCCTAAGCTTAGAACGTTGCTCTTAAGATCAGGGATGTAATAGATATCAGAGACAAGTATTTGATCATCCTTTTTTCCTTGAAATAAGATTGACCCTTTCCCTTCTATTTCGACATATGATCCATCTCCAAACTTCACTTTTCCTTTGATCTTCTCATTAAGTTCTGAAAAATATGTCATGTTTCCAGTCATGTGATTACTTGCCCCGTTATCTAAATACCAAATTCCTTCTTCTCATTTGTAGTTATTTGATATGATTTTATCTTCATTTAAGAATACGACTTTGTGTATGTAAAAGAGCTCGTCTTCTTCGGCTTCTTCTGTCTCAACCAGATTTGTTTTCTGAAGTTTCTTCAATCTTTCAGGGCATTTAGAGGTGAAGTGACCAAGCTTGTCACATCGATAACAAACTACTTTTGTTAAATCTCTTCTTTCCCTTGCTTCGAGTTTTGATCCATTGATCTCTCATATGAGTTGTTTGATCTACCTCTGCTGTCCTCTGTATCCTCTTCCACGTCCTCTCCATTGTGTATTTTGTCTTTATGAATTTGCAAACATTAGTTTACCTTGTGTCTCTTCGTGATTTTCCTCATCGAGATTCCGTTCTTCATAGGCCTTGAGTCTTCCTACTATGTCTTCAAATCCAGTTGTGTTTAGATCTAATACTTGCTCGAGAGAGGCTATGATGTGGATATATCTACTCCTTGGTAAGCTAATGTGAAATTTTTTCACGAGTTTTGGAACCTCAATAGTTTCTCCAAGAGTTGCTGCTCTTGTAGTTATCTCGGATAACTTGCCCGCGAAGTTATCTATTGTTTCGGAATCCATCATCTTGATCCTCTCGAATTCAGACATAAGAGTTTGTAGTCGCGCCTCTTTAACTCGTTCTGCTTCAAGATGCATTGATTTAATCGCTTCCCATACCCCCTTCGGTGAACCTAGATCACCAAATTGCAATATAAGACTTTCGGGTATGGATTGAAACAACAAAGCTGTCGCTAAGTTTTTCTTATCGTCTTTGGTTGAACCGGGCTCGTGCGTCTCCCAGACCTTGTGAACTTGCAAGTTCACCTTCATCCTCATCGACCACACCGTGTAGTTCGATGAGTTTAACATCGGATAGATCACCGCCGATGGAACAAGGTACTTCGTCCTTATTGTATTTTCAGTATCTCCCATGACTCGGGAGTGCTCTTGTCGTCGTCTCTCCCTTGTCTCGGATCAACAACCTGGTTTGCTATGATACCAAATAAAGTTTCTCAAACACTTCATCAAACTAAACTCTCAAAACTCTTATGTTTGATGATATCAAAGTCACAACTCAACTTTGATATTTATAGGGATGTTAGCACCTCCTTTGCTAAACCTATTCCTATTGCTAATAGAAAACTTCTTTTTTCCTAAACCTATTAGAATTAATAGCTCCTAATTCTCTTAGGATTACATTAAGCTTATCTTATTCCTAATCCGACTTGATTAAGGACATCTTAAGCTTATCTCTTTGAAGCTTATCCAACAGAGAGTATGAACCAATCAAAACCTCCATTGAAGGATCTATGGATACACATCCCAGTCTAACTTTTGAAGATGTGATACCAAGACTAACTGGTTATGCTGATCAATTAACCAGTTACGATGCTGCCAACTCCATCAGTCCTCATTTAGCTTTCAACACTATTCAATCATCGAATCACGGATATCAAAACCAAAAGGGCAGAGGTCAGTCATACAACAGGAATGGAGGATGAGGACGTGGCTTCTACTCTACCAGATGCAGAGGCTTTCATCAACAGTGAAGCTCAAAGAATTGATGTTCTTTGCCATTTCTTTTGTTTTTGCTTTACCTTTTATTTTTGTTTCTTTTCCTTTTCAATGAACTTAAACTTTGATGAGAAAAATCAGTATGTGTGGTGATGTATTTATAGCAAACATTTTGAATGTTTGTTATGAATTATTAAATCCCTCTTCAGGTTTTCCCTTTCTTCAAGAAGTTCATAATGTCGCCACAATTATGAATTATGCATCGCCGCCTTTTTCTTTTTACATTTTATTTTCCATAGATTATCATGGACTTGGTTTAAATAATGAAACCAAAAGAAAGGTCGTCGCTGTATTTGTTGTTGTCACTCAATATTTATATCCATTTCGCTTTAGTTTTAAATAAGTATATGCTTGAAAAAGTTAATGTTGTTGTCCTTGATAGAGTAAGCACGAATCTTTTGCAACTTTTTTAAACGATTATTAATTTTTTTGGTTTCATTAGTAAAGCTTAGGGCTTCGCCTTTGACGCAACCATGGCGACCTTATCTCTTTTCTTTTGAGCACCTTCGTAAACTTCTATGCATGTCTAAACGAAAAAAAAAAAGGGTTTGCTGATCTCATGCATGGGATTTTTTTTGTCTATGTTTTTTAACCAGGAGGTTCCGGCCCTTAAATCCAAATTCCTTCCAGGACCTAAAGAAAGCCATATGAAAACTCCTGGTCAAATCAAAATGATTAATGTTTTCACGCTTGAGGGAATGATAGAGATTTATCTTCACTGGACCTAAACAAGTTATCTAAGTTTCAGCTTGTTTTTGTCCTTCTTTTTCTATAGCCAAGGTAAACTAATGAGCGGTTTTTTGCAACACAAACATTTTCATATTTAAATGAAGATTCACACCCCATTAATTTCAAAATATAACGTTTACTCATGTGGTTATTACTATAGTATTTTCCCCATAAAATGGGCCAAAATGATTTATCATATCATATCATATAAGGGTTATAATTAGAGATGAGTATATAGAAAATTTCCTTTTTCTAAAACCTCTTTGTAGAAGATTAATTAGAAGAGACGTAGTTGTTCTCGAAAACTTGTGATGTTTTTTTTTGGGTTAAAAGGCTTTCTAATTAAATTGCAAAAGAAGTAAAAGCTTAGATACAGGCCACATTACATCCCATCATTTTAAGTAAATCTTGCATTTACCACCATTTTCACAGCTAAATTTTAATAGTATGATAAAAAATTTAACTAGATTTCAGTAAATAGCATTTTAAAATTTTACATTATTATCTTTAATCTGATTTATGACTTTAATAATTTGGTTATTTGGAATGCCTAACCTTTTTGGGTATAAATGGAATGACTAATTTTGTTCTTAGGATTCAATGTAATCAATTAGAACTGATTGAGAATTCAGAAGCCTTGAAAGGAAGACCAAAGTAATCATGGCGACACTATCTTGGCTTCTTTGTACTCCTAACTCTTATGCATGTAACATGGTGTTTTGGAATCACATTTTAGAGGATGTTTTTGGAATCCTAATTTATCACATATTACTGTAAGAGTGTGCATCACTTTAGAGAATGTTTTTTCCGATATTTGAGCCGCTTGCTCACCCTCAGTATTGCCTTTGATAACTAGCACTACGACGTAATGAAAGTAAGTCCACTACACCATCAAATATAAGTTTACTACTTTGAGGATTCAAGTTTTGACATTTTGCGCCGATTACAAAGCAAGTTCATTAGAATGAAAAATAGAAACCCAAAGCGAATAAATTGATAAAATCATAAAATGGGGAAAAAGCAGAAAAGAAGTTTATCATTAAGAATGAAACAAAGTGCATGCAACATGAGCTTACACTTAGGGGAAAAGGAATGATAAGCTTTTCCCTTGATGTTTTATTTGGAAGCAAAGAAACTTGAACATTATAAACATACACACATGTAATGTTCTCACACCAGATGAAAGCAATAGTTACACTTGGTAGTTATATGAGGTTATTTCAAAACCTTAAGACGGTCCGTAGCAATGGCAGTGGTTCACGCCTCCCTCAACTTCAACACGACCAGCACAGACTGCAACACTCCCGAATTTGCCTTCGCAACAGCTTTTGCAATCAGCACTTGTTCCTGGGAATGGCACAGCCCCGCACTCGCCTAAGAACTTGAAGCATGCAGCCTCGCTCACCATGATTTCTACATGTTGATGACATATTCATCAATTCATTAGCACAAGATAATTAAAAAGATATGATATATATATATATATATATATATATATACAACTGAAAGTATAATAGAGAACTTCAATAAAATTCAAACCAGTGGATGCCATCAAGAGGACAAGCAGGAGAACGGTGAAGCTGACGGAGTTGAGGTTCTTTGCCATTTCTTTGTTTTCGCTTTGCTTATTCCTTTTCAATAGACTTAACTCTGATGAGAAAAATCAATGTGTGTGGAGATCTATTTATAGTCAAGATTTTGTGCTTTGTTATAATTATTTAATTTCTCTTCTTTTCTTTTAGGTTTTCCCTTCTTTAGGAAGTTCATAATGTCGCCACAATTTTTCATCGCCGCTTTATTTTTTCTTTTCTAATGATGATCATGGACTTGTTTTAATATTTAACAAAAAGGAAGGTCATCGCTGTCTTTGTGGTTGTAGCTTATTTTATATCTGTTTTGTTTTAGTTTTAATTAACTATTGCTTGAAAAATGAGAATGTTGTTGTCATTAATAGAGTATGAACGAATCTTTCCGCTTTTTTAATCCGATATTTAAAATATTTGGCTTCATTATTTCATTAATAAACTTTAGGTTTCATCGACATTACAAAAAAAAAATCATGTAGACATTTCCTCGGTTCGTTTGAGCAACTTCGTATGCATCATTTCTATGCATGTCAAGACCAAATAGAAACGGAATTTTGGGGACTAGGCTTCACAGGTGCTAAAAAAAGGTATCTAAGCTTAACCGCTTTCTTTTCTTTGGAAAGGTAACTCTACAACTAGTTTAGGTCTTTTGCAATCACATACATTAGTCTTTCTAATTAAATTACAAGATGAGCAAAATCTTAGAAGCAGCATACATCACATCCCATCATTTTCTAAGTGACCCAATGCAAATAGGGATACATGGTACACTTGAACCAAGAAACTGAGATTCGAGAACGGATTACTACCCTAGGAAGATAAACATATTTGTTGCTATTAAAGATATATGTCCAATGGCGGAGAGAACGATGAGGATGAATCCCTTTCGTTAGGCTTTTGAGTGAACCAAGCAAATGGTTTACTTAATAGAGAGACCAAGCTCATTCAAAGGAGGATTATCATCAATATTATTTATTGATTCATACGGTCCATGCACCATAATGTTTCCGAATTTCATACGAGAGAGTTCGTCACGCAAGGAGGTCCACCACATGTTTTCTCTTGAGCCATCATAAGCCATCATAGTAATCGCCTTCCATTGTTTAGGCGTAAGATCCGGAAAGACAGAGGCATTGGAGGTTGTCGCAATAGCCGCATGAGCTTGGATTCGACCATGACCCATATTGGCAAGTGGGCCATGACCACCGGGTGAGGATCCTCTCCCACCGGACAGCGCGTTTTGTTCACTCAACCATCCCCGATAACAATTCAACTGCCAACAAAAACTTTTCTCATGTCCAGACTTCCCGCAATGAGAATGGAATATAGTGTGATCCCTGTTTTGATTACTTCCTGAAACATAGTTATCTTATCGCGTAAGAAAACTGGTGGAATCACCACCCATGTCACGTCGGAGTGGAACCATTTCAGGACCGTCTCGACGAGTGACAAAACCAACTGCATCGTGCTGCTACTCACGTGTCTTAGCGGAGACGAGCCTCTGTTCTTTACGACTCACTCTTGGATACGCTGTGCTAGATCAGGAGAAGGATCATCATCGATTATGGAATTGATAACATTCCCAAATCGTGATTCGAGGCCCATGAAAAATTGATGGACGTTTTCTTCTTCTATGGCTTTCTAAAAGTTAACCTGAGCCACCCAAAAACCAACCCGAATTGGTTTGTAAATATATCTCATCCCACATATTAGCAAGCTTTCAACGATGAAAGACAAAAGAAAGCGAGAAAAATTAGGGTTCAAGATTTAGTTCAGCTACCATGTAGAAATATGTAAACTGCTTTCTTGTTGACCACAAACGATGATACAAACATATATATAGACATGTATTAGACGGCTGAACCTAGCTTTTTTCCCAAGTTATTACTAAGCCCAGTATCTATACTCTATAGTCCAATAAGGGACATAAATTTGAATGTACTCGTGAATGAAATGAACACAAACACTTTTACAAATAAAAATGAAACAAAAGTACAAACATAAGCTTACATTCAGGGGAAAGCAGTGATAAACTTTGCCCTTAAATGTTTTATTTGGAAGCAAAAGAAACTTGAACATTAACATACACATATGTTATGTCCTCACACCGGATGAAAGCAACAGTTATTACACTTGGTAATTATATGAGGTTATTTCAAAACCTTAAGACGGTCCGTAGCAATGGCAGTGACTCATTCCTCCCTCAACTTCAACACGTCCAGCACAGACTGCAGCACTTCCAAATTTGCCAACACAACAGCTTGTGCAATCAGCATTTGTACCTGGGAACGGCACAGCCCCACACTCGCCTAAGAACTTGAAGCATGCAGCCTCACTCACCAAGATTTCTACATGTTGACATATTCATCAAGTTCATCGGCACAAGATAGGTAAAAGTTATGAATATACACAGTTAAAAATTATAAAAGAAGACATCAATAAAATTCAGACCCGTGGACGCCATCACCAGGACAAGCAAGAGAACGGTGAAGGTGAAGGAGTTGATGTTCTTTGCCATTTTTTTTATTTGCTCTTGTTTTTGTTTTTTACTTAATTTATTCTTTTCAGTAAACTTAACTCTGATGAGACAAATCCATATCTTTGGCGTTCAATTTATAGTCAAAGTTATGCAGCTTTATTATAATTAATTAATAAATTCCTCCTCTTTTCTGTTTGGTTTTTCTTTCTTTGGCAAATTCATAATGTCGCCACAATTCTACATTGCCGTCGGTTTTATTACATTTTATTTTCCAATGATTATCATGGACTTGTTTTTAATAATCATCCAAAAGGAAGGTCGTTGATGTCTTTGTCATTGTAACTCATAATATATATCTAATTTTGCTTCAGTTTTTGAATAACTATTTTTTTAAATATGATACTTTAGTTTTCATTGATAGATTAAGCACGAATCTTTGCTTCTTTTTATTCTGATAATATTTAGGGCTTCTTCGGCCCTAAATATTATTAGAATAAAGGAATATCTAATATCTAATTAAGTTTTACCTTCTAAAATATTATAGTATAACCTATATAGTTTTTTTGTAAACACACACATTTTCATAGTTCAATGAATTTCTTTTTTTTTAAATATTTACGATATTTATTTTGCTAAACAGACTAGATCTTTAATTAAAATTGTAATGGAGGGGAGAGGGAGTATCTTTAACCAAGTGGTTAATAATCCACTTCTACGACTTTTTCACTGGAGTTCAAATCCAATAGACCACAACCTTGCGACATAGAAATTCTGCTATCGATTGGGTCTTATCGATCCAAATGATATATAAAAAAGTAAAAACTGCAAGGGAATAAAATATTACAAGCAGCCCATATTTAACCCACTACTATTTACTTAAATGAATACACTTAGGGAAGCATCGAAAAGTGAAGATGAAAAACCTATATATTACCAATCTTGAAAGATAAATGTTCTTATTATATACACTATTAGAGCACTGAAAAGAAAGAAACTCCTATGGCTGAGTATCTAAAGGAGATTAAGAATATATGTGATCAACTACCCTCTGCTGGTAGTCCCGTGAATGAAACTATGAAGATTATTTCTGCACTTCATGGTTTAGGCAGAGAGTAAAGTTTCTCAAAAACTTCTTACCTTTGTATAAAGAATAACTCTCTTTATTAGGTATAAAAAATAACTCAAAACTAAACTCTCAAAACTCTTATGTTTGATGATATCAAAGCCATAACTCAACTTTGATATTTATAGGGATGTTAGCACCTCCTTTGCTAAACCTATTCTTATTGCTAATAGAAAACTTTTTTTTCCTAAACCTACTAGAATTAGATAGCTTTTCATTCTCTTATGATTACATTAAGCCTATCTTATTCCTAATCCGACTTGATTAAGGACATCTTAAGCTTATCTCTTTCAAGCTTATCCAACCATCTCTCTCTTAAGCTTCAATCTTTTTTCGGACACATCTTGCATACCAATCAAGCTTCTCATCTCGATGAACTTGATTCTTGCCAATGCCTTTGTCAAGATATCTACCTTCTGCTTCGTTCCCGATACATGCTCCATGTCAACTAGCTCCTTTTCAATACATTCTCATATGAAATGATAGCATTTGTGGATGTGCTTGCTCTTTCCATGAAACACTGGATTTCTTGTGAGTAATATTGCTGACTTGTTATCAATCTTGATGAGAACCTGCTCGTTCTTCCATCCGGTGATTTCACTCAAAAGATCTTGACACCATATTGCTTGTTTAGCTGCCTCTATTGCTGCCATGAACTCCACTCACATGACGAGAGTGCTACTGTGTCCTGTTTCTGTGAACACCAAGTAATAGGCGAGTCTCCAAAGTAGAAGATATGATCCGATCTTGCGTGCCACCTCCACGCATCATGATCTATTTTCATGCTTAAACAGATCGGTTTTCCTATTCTTAGGTGAATCTTGTAGAGTCGATTTGGTGACCTCATGACTTTTACCAAGAGTCTTTCACTCGGATCATGGACCGTTAGGTAATCTTGTCTCATCCGTACATCACACCCGACTTCTGTAGCTTGTCCTAAGCTTAGAACGTTGCTCTTAAGATCAGGGATGTAATAGATATCAGAGACAAGTATTTGATCATCCTTTTTTCCTTGAAATAAGATTGACCCTTTCCCTTCTATTTCGACATATGATCCATCTCCAAACTTCACTTTTCCTTTGATCTTCTCATTAAGTTCTGAAAAATATGTCATGTTTCCAGTCATGTGATTACTTGCCCCGTTATCTAAATACCAAATTCCTTCTTCTCATTTGTAGTTATTTGATATGATTTTATCTTCATTTAAGAATACGACTTTGTGTATGTAAAGAGCTTCGTCTTCTTCGGCTTCTTCTGTCTCAACCAGATTTGTTTTCTGAAGTTTCTTCAATCTTTCAGGGCATTTAGAGGTGAAGTGACCAAGCTTGTCACATCGATAACAAACTACTTTTGTTAAATCTCTCTTTCCCTTGCTTCCGAGTTTTGATCCATTGATCTCTCATATGAGTTGTTTGATCTACCTCTGCTTCGTCCTCTGTATCCTCTTCCACGTCCTCTCCATTGTGTATTTTGTCTTTATGAATTTGCAAACATTAGTTTACCTTGTGTCTCTTCGTGATTTTCCTCATCGAGATTCCGTTCTTCATAGGCCTTGAGTCTTCCTACTATGTCTTCAAATCCAGTTGTGTTTAGATCTAATACTTGCTCGAGAGAGGCTATGATGTGGATATATCTACTCCTTGGTAAGCTAATGTGAAATTTTTTCACGAGTTTTGGAACCTCAATAGTTTCTCCAAGAGTTGCTGCTCTTGTAGTTATCTCGGATAACTTGCCCGCGAAGTTATCTATTGTTTCGGAATCCATCATCTTGATCCTCTCGAATTCAGACATAAGAGTTTGTAGTCGCGCCTCTTTAACTCGTTCTGCTTCAAGATGCATTGATTTAATCGCTTCCCATACCCCCTTCGGTGAACCTAGATCACCAAATTGCAATATAAGACTTTCGGGTATGGATTGAAACAACAAAGCTGTCGCTAAGTTTTTTCTTATCGTCTTTGGTTGAACCGGGCTCGTGCGTCTCCCAGACCTTGTGAACTTGCAAGTTCACCTTCATCCTCATCGACCACACCGTGTAGTTCGATGAGTTTAACATCGGATAGATCACCGCCGATGGAACAAGGTACTTCGTCCTTATTGTATTTTCAGTATCTCCCATGACTCAGGAATACTTTTGTCGTCGTCTCTCCCTTGTCTCGGATCAACAACCTGGTTTGCTATGATACCAAATAAAGTTTCTCAAACACTTCATCAAACTAAACTCTCAAAACTCTTATGTTTGATGATATCAAAGTCACAACTCAACTTTGATATTTATAGGGATGTTAGCACCTCCTTTGCTAAACCTATTCCTATTGCTAATAGAAAACTTCTTTTTTCCTAAACCTATTAGAATTAATAGCTCCTAATTCTCTTAGGATTACATTAAGCTTATCTTATTCCTAATCCGACTTGATTAAGGACATCTTAAGCTTATCTCTTTGAAGCTTATCCAACAGAGAGTATGAACCAATCAAAACCTCCATTGAAGGATCTATGGATACACATCCCAGTCTAACTTTTGAAGATGTGATACCAAGACTAACTGGTTATGCTGATCAATTAACCAGTTACGATGCTGCCAACTCCATCAGTCCTCATTTAGCTTTCAACACTATTCAATCATCGAATCACGGATATCAAAACCAAAAGGGCAGAGGTCAGTCATACAACAGGAATGGAGGATGAGGACGTGGCTTCTACTCTACCAGATGCAGAGGCTTTCATCAACAGTGAAGCTCAAAGAATTGATGTTCTTTGCCATTTCTTTTGTTTTTGCTTTACCTTTTATTTTTGTTTCTTTTCCTTTTCAATGAACTTAAACTTTGATGAGAAAAATCAGTATGTGTGGTGATGTATTTATAGCAAACATTTTGAATGTTTGTTATGAATTATTAAATCCCTCTTCAGGTTTTCCCTTTCTTCAAGAAGTTCATAATGTCGCCACAATTATGAATTATGCATTGCCGCCTTTTTTCTTTTTACATTTTATTTTCCATAGATTATCATGGACTTGGTTTAAATAATGAAACCAAAAGAAAGGTCGTCGCTGTATTTGTTGTTGTCACTCAATATTTATATCCATTTCGCTTTAGTTTTAAATAAGTATATGCTTGAAAAAGTTAATGTTGTTGTCCTTGATAGAGTAAGCACGAATCTTTGCAACTTTTTTAAACGATTATTAATTTTTTTGGCTTCATTAGTAAAGTTTAGGGCTTCGACATTGCAGCAATCATGGCGACATTATCTCTGTTCTTTTGAGCATCTTCGTAAACTTCTATGCATGTCTAAACGAAAAAAAAAAAGGGTTTGCTGATCTCATGCATGGGATTTTTTTTGTCTATGTTTTTAACCAGGAGGTTCCGGCCCTTAAATCCAAATTCCTTCCAGGACCTAAAGAAAGCCATATGAAAACTCCTGGTCAAATCAAAATGATTAATGTTTTCACGCTTGAGGGAATGATAGAGATTTATCTTCACTGGACCTAAACAAGTTATCTAAGTTTCAGCTTGTTTTTTGTCCTTCTTTTTCTATAGCCAAGGTAAACTAATGAGCGGTTTTTTGCAACACAAACATTTTCATATTTAAATGAAGATTCACACCCCATTAATTTCAAAATATAACGTTTACTCATGTGGTTATTACTATAGTATTTTCCCCATAAAATGGGCCAAAATGATTTATCATATCATATCATATAAGGGTTATAATTAGAGATGAGTATATAGAAAATTTCCTTTTTCTAAAACCTCTTTGTAGAAGATTAATTAGAAGAGACGTAGTTGTTCTCGAAAACTTGTGATGTTTTTTTTTTGGGTTAAAAGGCTTTCTAATTAAATTGCAAAAAGAAGTAAAAGCTTAGATACAGGCCACATTACATCCCATCATTTTAAGTAAATCTTGCATTTACCACCATTTTCACAGCTAAATTTTAATAGTATGATAAAAAATTTAACTAGATTTCAGTAAATAGCATTTTAAAATTTTACATTATTATCTTTAATCTGATTTATGACTTTAATAATTTGGTTATTTGGAATGCCTAACCTTTTTGGGTATAAATGGAATGACTAATTTTGTTCTTAGGATTCAATGTAATCAATTAGAACTGATTGAGAATTCAGAAGCCTTGAAAGGAAGACCAAAGTAATCATGGCGACACTATCTTGGCTTCTTTGTACTCCTAACTCTTATGCATGTAACATGGTGTTTTGGAATCACATTTTAGAGGATGTTTTTGGAATCCTAATTTATCACATATTACTGTAAGAGTGTGCATCACTTTAGAGAATGTTTTTTCCGATATTTGAGCCGCTTGCTCACCCTCAGTATTGCCTTTGATAACTAGCACTACGACGTAATGAAAGTAAGTCCACTACACCATCAAATATAAGTTTACTACTTTGAGGATTCAAGTTTTGACATTTTGCGCCGATTACAAAGCAAGTTCATTAGAATGAAAAATAGAAACCCAAAGCGAATAAATTGATAAAATCATAAAATGGGGAAAAAGCAGAAAAAGAAGTTTATCATTAAGAATGAAACAAAGTGCATGCAACATGAGCTTACACTTAGGGGAAAAGGAATGATAAGCTTTTCCCTTGATGTTTTATTTGGAAGCAAAGAAACTTGAACATTATAAACATACACACATGTAATGTTCTCACACCAGATGAAAGCAATAGTTACACTTGGTAGTTATATGAGGTTATTTCAAAACCTTAAGACGGTCCGTAGCAATGGCAGTGGTTCACGCCTCCCTCAACTTCAACACGACCAGCACAGACTGCAACACTCCCGAATTTGCCTTCGCAACAGCTTTTGCAATCAGCACTTGTTCCTGGGAATGGCACAGCCCCGCACTCGCCTAAGAACTTGAAGCATGCAGCCTCGCTCACCATGATTTCTACATGTTGATGACATATTCATCAATTCATTAGCACAAGATAATTAAAAAGATATGATATATATATATATATATATATATATACAACTGAAAGTATAATAGAGAACTTCAATAAAATTCAAACCAGTGGATGCCATCAAGAGGACAAGCAGGAGAACGGTGAAGCTGACGGAGTTGAGGTTCTTTGCCATTTCTTTGTTTTCGCTTTGCTTATTCCTTTTCAATAGACTTAACTCTGATGAGAAAAATCAATGTGTGTGGAGATCTATTTATAGTCAAGATTTTGTGCTTTGTTATAATTATTTAATTTCTCTTCTTTTCTTTTAGGTTTTCCCTTCTTTAGGAAGTTCATAATGTCGCCACAATTTTTCATCGCCGCTTTATTTTTTTCTTTTCTAATGATGATCATGGACTTGTTTTAATATTTAACAAAAGGAAGGTCATCGCTGTCTTTGTGGTTGTAGCTTATTTTATATCTGTTTTGTTTTAGTTTTAATTAACTATTGCTTGAAAAATGAGAATGTTGTTGTCATTAATAGAGTATGAACGAATCTTTCCGCTTTTTTAATCCGATATTTAAAATATTTGGCTTCATTATTTCATTAATAAACTTTAGGTTTCATCGACATTACAAAAAAAAAATCATGTAGACATTTCCTCGGTTCGTTTGAGCAACTTCGTATGCATCATTTCTATGCATGTCAAGACCAAATAGAAACGGAATTTTGGGGACTAGGCTTCACAGGTGCTAAAAAAAGGTATCTAAGCTTAACCGCTTTCTTTTTCTTTGGAAAGGTAACTCTACAACTAGTTTAGGTCTTTTGCAATCACATACATTAGTCTTTCTAATTAAATTACAAGATGAGCAAAATCTTAGAAGCAGCATACATCACATCCCATCATTTTCTAAGTGACCCAATGCAAATAGGGATACATGGTACACTTGAACCAAGAAACTGAGATTCGAGAACGGATTACTACCCTAGGAAGATAAACATATTTGTTGCTATTAAAGATATATGTCCAATGGCGGAGAGAACGATGAGGATGAATCCCTTTCGTTAGGCTTTTGAGTGAACCAAGCAAATGGTTTACTTAATAGAGAGACCAAGCTCATTCAAAGGAGGATTATCATCAATATTATTTATTGATTCATACGGTCCATGCACCATAATGTTTCCGAATTTCATACGAGAGAGTTCGTCACGCAAGGAGGTCCACCACATGTTTTCTCTTGAGCCATCATAAGCCATCATAGTAATCGCCTTCCATTGTTTAGGCGTAAGATCCGGAAAGACAGAGGCATTGGAGGTTGTCGCAATAGCCGCATGAGCTTGGATTCGACCATGACCCATATTGGCAAGTGGGCCATGACCACCGGGTGAGGATCCTCTCCCACCGGACAGCGCGTTTTGTTCACTCAACCATCCCCGATAACAATTCAACTGCCAACAAAAACTTTTCTCATGTCCAGACTTCCCGCAATGAGAATGGAATATAGTGTGATCCCTGTTTTGATTACTTCCTGAAACATAGTTATCTTATCGCGTAAGAAAACTGGTGGAATCACCACCCATGTCACGTCGGAGTGGAACCATTTCAGGACCGTCTCGACGAGTGACAAAACCAACTGCATCGTGCTGCTACTCACGTGTCTTAGCGGAGACGAGCCTCTGTTCTTTACGACTCACTCTTGGATACGCTGTGCTAGATCAGGAGAAGGATCATCATCGATTATGGAATTGATAACATTCCCAAATCGTGATTCGAGGCCCATGAAAAATTGATGGACGTTTTCTTCTTCTATGGCTTTCTAAAAGTTAACCCGAGCCACCCAAAAACCAACCCGAATTGGTTTGTAAATATATCTCATCCCACATATTAGCAAGCTTTCAACGATGAAAGACAAAAGAAAGCGAGAAAAATTAGGGTTCAAGATTTAGTTCAGCTACCATGTAGAAATATGTAAACTGCTTTCTTGTTGACCACAAACGATGATACAAACATATATATAGACATGTATTAGACGGCTGAACCTAGCTTTTTTCCCAAGTTATTACTAAGCCCAGTATCTATACTCTATAGTCCAATAAGGGACATAAATTTGAATGTACTCGTGAATGAAATGAACACAAACACTTTTACAAATAAAAATGAAACAAAAGTACAAACATAAGCTTACATTCAGGGGAAAGCAGTGATAAACTTTGCCCTTAAATGTTTTATTTGGAAGCAAAAGAAACTTGAACATTAACATACACATATGTTATGTCCTCACACCGGATGAAAGCAACAGTTATTACACTTGGTAATTATATGAGGTTATTTCAAAACCTTAAGACGGTCCGTAGCAATGGCAGTGACTCATTCCTCCCTCAACTTCAACACGTCCAGCACAGACTGCAGCACTTCCAAATTTGCCAACACAACAGCTTGTGCAATCAGCATTTGTACCTGGGAACGGCACAGCCCCACACTCGCCTAAGAACTTGAAGCATGCAGCCTCACTCACCAAGATTTCTACATGTTGACATATTCATCAAGTTCATCGGCACAAGATAGGTAAAAGTTATGAATATACACAGTTAAAAATTATAAAAGAAGACATCAATAAAATTCAGACCCGTGGACGCCATCACCAGGACAAGCAAGAGAACGGTGAAGGTGAAGGAGTTGATGTTCTTTGCCATTTTTTTTATTTGCTCTTGTTTTTGTTTTTTACTTAATTTATTCTTTTCAGTAAACTTAACTCTGATGAGACAAATCCATATCTTTGGCGTTCAATTTATAGTCAAAGTTATGCAGCTTTATTATAATTAATTAATAAATTCCTCCTCTTTTCTGTTTGGTTTTTCTTTCTTTGGCAAATTCATAATGTCGCCACAATTCTACATTGCCGTCGGTTTTATTACATTTTATTTTCCAATGATTATCATGGACTTGTTTTTAATAATCATCCAAAAGGAAGGTCGTTGATGTCTTTGTCATTGTAACTCATAATATATATCTAATTTTGCTTCAGTTTTTGAATAACTATTTTTTTAAATATGATACTTTAGTTTTCATTGATAGATTAAGCACGAATCTTTGCTTCTTTTTATTCTGATAATATTTAGGGCTTCTTCGGCCCTAAATATTATTAGAATAAAGGAATATCTAATATCTAATTAAGTTTTACCTTCTAAAATATTATAGTATAACCTATATAGTTTTTTTGTAAACACACACATTTTCATAGTTCAATGAATTTCTTTTTTTTTAAATATTTACGATATTTATTTTGCTAAACAGACTAGATCTTTAATTAAAATTGTAATGGAGGGGAGAGGGAGTATCTTTAACCAAGTGGTTAATAATCCACTTCTACGACTTTTTCACTGGAGTTCAACTCCAATAGATCACAATCTTGCGAAATAGAAATTTTGCTATCGATTGGGTCTTATCGATCCAAATGATATATAAAAAAGTAAAAACTGCAAGGGAATAAAATATTACAAGCAGCCCATATTTAACCCACTACTATTTACTTAAATGAATACACTTAGGGAAGCATCGAAAAGTGAAGATGAAAAACCTATATATTACCAATCTTGAAAGATAAATGTTCTTATTATATACACTATTAGAGCACTGAAAAGAAAGAAACTCCTATGGCTGAGTATCTAAAGGAGATTAAGAATATATGTGATCAACTACCCTCTGCTGGTAGTCCCGTGAATGAAACTATGAAGATTATTTCTGCACTTCATGGTTTAGGCAGAGAGTAAAGTTTCTCAAAAACTTCTTACCTTTGTATAAAGAATAACTCTCTTTATTAGGTATAAAAAATAACTCAAAACTAAACTCTCAAAACTCTTATGTTTGATGATATCAAAGCCATAACTCAACTTTGATATTTATAGGGATGTTAGCACCTCCTTTGCTAAACCTATTCTTATTGCTAATAGAAAACTTTTTTTTCCTAAACCTACTAGAATTAGATAGCTTTTCATTCTCTTATGATTACATTAAGCCTATCTTATTCCTAATCCGACTTGATTAAGGACATCTTAAGCTTATCTCTTTCAAGCTTATCCAACCATCTCTCTCTTAAGCTTCAATCTTTTTTCGGACACATCTTGTATACCAATCAAGCTTCTCATCTCGATGAACTTGATTCTTGCCAATGCCTTTGTCAAGATATCTACCTTCTGCTTCGTTCCCGATACATGCTCCATGTCAACTAGCTCCTTTTCAATACATTATCATATGAAATGATAGCATTTGTGGATGTGCTTGCTCTTTCCATGAAACACTGGATTTCTTGTGAGTAATATTGCTGACTTGTTATCAATCTTGATGAGAACCTGCTCGTTCTTCCATCCGGTGATTTCACTCAAAAGATCTTGACACCATATTGCTTGTTTAGCTGCCTCTATTGCTGCCATGAACTCCACTCACATGAGAGTGCTACTGTGTCCTGTTTCTGTGAACACCAAGTAATAAGCGAGTCTCCAAAGTAGAAGATATGATCCGATCTTGCGTGCCACCTCCACGCATCATGATCTATTTTCATGCTTAAACAGATCGGTTTTCCTATTCTTAGGTGAATCTTGTAGAGTCGATTTGGTGACCTCATGACTTTTACCAAGAGTCTTTCACTCGGATCATGGACCGTTAGGTAATCTTGTCTCATCCGTACATCACACCCGACTTCTGTAGCTTGTCCTAAGCTTAGAACGTTGCTCTTAAGATCAGGGATGTAATAGATATCAGAGACAAGTATTTGATCATCCTTTTTTCCTTGAAATAAGATTGACCCTTTCCCTTCTATTTCGACATATGATCCATCTCCAAACTTCACTTTTCCTTTGATCTTCTCATTAAGTTCTGAAAAATATGTCATGTTTCCAGTCATGTGATTACTTGCCCCGTTATCTAAATACCAAATTCCTTCTTCTCATTTGTAGTTATTTGATATGATTTTATCTTCATTTAAGAATACGACTTTGTGTATGTAAAGAGCTTCGTCTTCTTCGGCTTCTTCTGTCTCAACCAGATTTGTTTTCTGAAGTTTCTTCAATCTTTCAGGGCATTTAGAGGTGAAGTGACCAAGCTTGTCACATCGATAACAAACTACTTTTGTTAAATCTCTCTTTCCCCTTGCTTCCGAGTTTTGATCCATTGATCTCTCATATGAGTTGTTTGATCTACCTCTGCTTCGTCCTCTGTATCCTCTTCCACGTCCTCTCCATTGTGTATTTTGTCTTTATGAATTTGCAAACATTAGTTTACCTTGTGTCTCTTCGTGATTTTCCTCATCGAGATTCCGTTCTTCATAGGCCTTGAGTCTTCCTACTATGTCTTCAAATCCAGTTGTGTTTAGATCTAATACTTGCTCGAGAGAGGCTATGATGTGGATATATCTACTCCTTGGTAAGCTAATGTGAAATTTTTTCACGAGTTTTGGAACCTCAATAGTTTCTCCAAGAGTTGCTGCTCTTGTAGTTATCTCGGATAACTTGCCCGCGAAGTTATCTATTGTTTCGGAATCCATCATCTTGATCCTCTCGAATTCAGACATAAGAGTTTGTAGTCGCGCCTCTTTAACTCGTTCTGCTTCAAGATGCATTGATTTAATCGCTTCCCCTACCCCCTTCGGTGAACCTAGATCACCAAATTGCAATATAAGACTTTCGGGTATGGATTGAAACAACAAAGCTGTCGCTAAGTTTTTCTTATCGTCTTTGGTTGAACCGGGCTCGTGCGTCTCCCAGACCTTGTGAACTTGCAAGTTCACCTTCATCCTCATCGACCACACCGTGTAGTTCGATGAGTTTAACATCGGATAGATCACCGCCGATGGAACAAGGTACTTCGTCCTTATTGTATTTTCAGTATCTCCCATGACTCAGGAATACTTTTGTCGTCGTCTCCCTTGTCTCGGATCAACAACCTGGTTTGCTATGATACCAAATAAAGTTTCTCAAACACTTCATCAAACTAAACTCTCAAAACTCTTATGTTTGATGATATCAAAGTCACAACTCAACTTTGATATTTATAGGGATGTTAGCACCTCCTTTGCTAAACCTATTCCTATTGCTAATAGAAAACTTCTTTTTTCCTAAACCTATTAGAATTAATAGCTCCTAATTCTCTTAGGATTACATTAAGCTTATCTTATTCCTAATCCGACTTGATTAAGGACATCTTAAGCTTATCTCTTTGAAGCTTATCCAACAGAGAGTATGAACCAATCAAAACCTCCATTGAAGGATCTATGGATACACATCCCAGTCTAACTTTTGAAGATGTGATACCAAGACTAACTGGTTATGCTGATCAATTAACCAGTTACGATGCTGCCAACTCCATCAGTCCTCATTTAGCTTTCAACACTATTCAATCATCGAATCACGGATATCAAAACCAAAAGGGCAGAGGTCAGTCATACAACAGGAATGGAGGATGAGGACGTGGCTTCTACTCTACCAGATGCAGAGGCTTTCATCAACAGTGAAGCTCAAAGAATTGATGTTCTTTGCCATTTCTTTTTGTTTTTGCTTTTACCTTTTATTTTTGTTTCTTTTCCTTTTCAATGAACTTAAACTTTGATGAGAAAAAATCAGTATGTGTGGTGATGTATTTATAGCAAACATTTTGAATGTTTGTTATGAATTATTAAATCCCTCTTCAGGTTTTCCCTTTCTTCAAGAAGTTCATAATGTCGCCACAATTATGAATTATGCATTGCCGCCTTTTTTCTTTTACATTTTATTTTCCATAGATTATCATGGACTTGGTTTAAATAATGAAACCAAAAGAAAGGTCGTCGCTGTATTTGTTGTTGTCACTCAATATTTATATCCATTTCGCTTTAGTTTTAAATAAGTATATGCTTGAAAAAGTTAATGTTGTTGTCCTTGATAGAGTAAGCACGAATCTTTGCAACTTTTTTAAACGATTATTAATTTTTTTTGGCTTCATTAGTAAAGTTTAGGGCTTCGACATTGCAGCAATCATGGCGACATTATCTCTGTTCTTTTGAGCATCTTCGTAAACTTCTATGCATGTCTAAACGAAAAAAAAAAAGGGTTTGCTGATCTCATGCATGGGATTTTTTTTGTCTATGTTTTTAACCAGGAGGTTCCGGCCCTTAAATCCAAATTCCTTCCAGGACCTAAAGAAAGCCATATGAAAACTCCTGGTCAAATCAAAATGATTAATGTTTTCACGCTTGAGGGAATGATAGAGATTTATCTTCACTGGACCTAAACAAGTTATCTAAGTTTCAGCTTGTTTTTTGTCCTTCTTTTTCTATAGCCAAGGTAAACTAATGAGCGGTTTTTTGCAACACAAACATTTTCATATTTAAATGAAGATTCACACCCCATTAATTTCAAAATATAACGTTTACTCATGTGGTTATTACTATAGTATTTTCCCCATAAAATGGGCCAAAATGATTTATCATATCATATCATATAAGGGTTATAATTAGAGATGAGTATATAGAAAATTTCCTTTTTCTAAAACCTCTTTGTAGAAGATTAATTAGAAGAGACGTAGTTGTTCTCGAAAACTTGTGATGTTTTTTTTTTGGGTTAAAAGGCTTTCTAATTAAATTGCAAAAGAAGTAAAAGCTTAGATACAGGCCACATTACATCCCATCATTTTAAGTAAATCTTGCATTTACCACCATTTTCACAGCTAAATTTTAATAGTATGATAAAAAATTTAACTAGATTTCAGTAAATAGCATTTTAAAATTTTACATTATTATCTTTAATCTGATTTATGACTTTAATAATTTGGTTATTTGGAATGCCTAACCTTTTTGGGTATAAATGGAATGACTAATTTTGTTCTTAGGATTCAATGTAATCAATTAGAACTGATTGAGAATTCAGAAGCCTTGAAAGGAAGACCAAAGTAATCATGGCGACACTATCTTGGCTTCTTTGTACTCCTAACTCTTATGCATGTAACATGGTGTTTTGGAATCACATTTTAGAGGATGTTTTTGGAATCCTAATTTATCACATATTACTGTAAGAGTGTGCATCACTTTAGAGAATGTTTTTTCCGATATTTGAGCCGCTTGCTCACCCTCAGTATTGCCTTTGATAACTAGCACTACGACGTAATGAAAGTAAGTCCACTACACCATCAAATATAAGTTTACTACTTTGAGGATTCAAGTTTTGACATTTTGCGCCGATTACAAAGCAAGTTCATTAGAATGAAAAATAGAAACCCAAAGCGAATAAATTGATAAAATCATAAAATGGGGAAAAAGCAGAAAAGGAAGTTTATCATTAAGAATGAAACAAAGTGCATGCAACATGAGCTTACACTTAGGGAAAAGGAATGATAAGCTTTTCCCTTGATGTTTTATTTGGAAGCAAAGAAACTTGAACATTATAAACATACACACATGTAATGTTCTCACACCAGATGAAAGCAATAGTTACACTTGGTAGTTATATGAGGTTATTTCAAAACCTTAAGACGGTCCGTAGCAATGGCAGTGGTTCACGCCTCCCTCAACTTCAACACGACCAGCACAGACTGCAACACTCCCGAATTTGCCTTCGCAACAGCTTTTGCAATCAGCACTTGTTCCTGGGAATGGCACAGCCCCGCACTCGCCTAAGAACTTGAAGCATGCAGCCTCGCTCACCATGATTTCTACATGTTGATGACATATTCATCAATTCATTAGCACAAGATAATTAAAAAGATATGATATATATATATATATATATATATACAACTGAAAGTATAATAGAGAACTTCAATAAAATTCAAACCAGTGGATGCCATCAAGAGGACAAGCAGGAGAACGGTGAAGCTGACGGAGTTGAGGTTCTTTGCCATTTCTTTGTTTTCGCTTTGCTTATTCCTTTTCAATAGACTTAACTCTGATGAGAAAAATCAATGTGTGTGGAGATCTATTTATAGTCAAGATTTTGTGCTTTGTTATAATTATTTAATTTCTCTTCTTTTCTTTTAGGTTTTCCTTCTTTAGGAAGTTCATAATGTCGCCACAATTTTTCATCGCCGCTTTATTTTTTCTTTTCTAATGATGATCATGGACTTGTTTTAATATTTAACAAAAAGGAAGGTCATCGCTGTCTTTGTGGTTGTAGCTTATTTTATATCTGTTTTGTTTTAGTTTTAATTAACTATTGCTTGAAAAATGAGAATGTTGTTGTCATTAATAGAGTATGAACGAATCTTTCCGCTTTTTTAATCCGATATTTAAAATATTTGGCTTCATTATTTCATTAATAAACTTTAGGTTTCATCGACATTACAAAAAAAAAATCATGTAGACATTTCCTCGGTTCGTTTGAGCAACTTCGTATGCATCATTTCTATGCATGTCAAGACCAAATAGAAACGGAATTTTTGGGGACTAGGCTTCACAGGTGCTAAAAAAGGTATCTAAGCTTAACCGCTTTCTTTTCTTTGGAAAGGTAACTCTACAACTAGTTTAGGTCTTTTGCAATCACATACATTAGTCTTTCTAATTAAATTACAAGATGAGCAAAATCTTAGAAGCAGCATACATCACATCCCATCATTTTCTAAGTGACCCAATGCAAATAGGGATACATGGTACACTTGAACCAAGAAACTGAGATTCGAGAACGGATTACTACCCTAGGAAGATAAACATATTTGTTGCTATTAAAGATATATGTCCAATGGCGGAGAGAACGATGAGGATGAATCCCTTTCGTTAGGCTTTTGAGTGAACCAAGCAAATGGTTTACTTAATAGAGAGACCAAGCTCATTCAAAGGAGGATTATCATCAATATTATTTATTGATTCATACGGTCCATGCACCATAATGTTTCCGAATTTCATACGAGAGAGTTCGTCACGCAAGGAGGTCCACCACATGTTTTCTCTTGAGCCATCATAAGCCATCATAGTAATCGCCTTCCATTGTTTAGGCGTAAGATCCGGAAAGACAGAGGCATTGGAGGTTGTCGCAATAGCCGCATGAGCTTGGATTCGACCATGACCCATATTGGCAAGTGGGCCATGACCACCGGGTGAGGATCCTCTCCCACCGGACAGCGCGTTTTGTTCACTCAACCATCCCCGATAACAATTCAACTGCCAACAAAAACTTTTCTCATGTCCAGACTTCCCGCAATGAGAATGGAATATAGTGTGATCCCTGTTTTGATTACTTCCTGAAACATAGTTATCTTATCGCGTAAGAAAACTGGTGGAATCACCACCCATGTCACGTCGGAGTGGAACCATTTCAGGACCGTCTCGACGAGTGACAAAACCAACTGCATCGTGCTGCTACTCACGTGTCTTAGCGGAGACGAGCCTCTGTTCTTTACGACTCACTCTTGGATACGCTGTGCTAGATCAGGAGAAGGATCATCATCGATTATGGAATTGATAACATTCCCAAATCGTGATTCGAGGCCCATGAAAAATTGATGGACGTTTTCTTCTTCTATGGCTTTCTAAAAGTTAACCCGAGCCACCCAAAAACCAACCCGAATTGGTTTGTAAATATATCTCATCCCACATATTAGCAAGCTTTCAACGATGAAAGAACAAAAGAAAGCGAGAAAAATTAGGGTTCAAGATTTAGTTCAGCTACCATGTAGAAATATGTAAACTGCTTTCTTGTTGACCACAAACGATGATACAAACATATATATAGACATGTATTAGACGGCTGAACCTAGCTTTTTTCCCAAGTTATTACTAAGCCCAGTATCTATACTCTATAGTCCAATAAGGGACATAAATTTGAATGTACTCGTGAATGAAATGAACACAAACACTTTTACAAATAAAAATGAAACAAAAGTACAAACATAAGCTTACATTCAGGGGAAAGCAGTGATAAACTTTGCCCTTAAATGTTTTATTTGGAAGCAAAAGAAACTTGAACATTAACATACACATATGTTATGTCCTCACACCGGATGAAAGCAACAGTTATTACACTTGGTAATTATATGAGGTTATTTCAAAACCTTAAGACGGTCCGTAGCAATGGCAGTGACTCATTCCTCCCTCAACTTCAACACGTCCAGCACAGACTGCAGCACTTCCAAATTTGCCAACACAACAGCTTGTGCAATCAGCATTTGTACCTGGGAACGGCACAGCCCCACACTCGCCTAAGAACTTGAAGCATGCAGCCTCACTCACCAAGATTTCTACATGTTGACATATTCATCAAGTTCATCGGCACAAGATAGGTAAAAGTTATGAATATACACAGTTAAAAATTATAAAAGAAGACATCAATAAAATTCAGACCCGTGGACGCCATCACCAGGACAAGCAAGAGAACGGTGAAGGTGAAGGAGTTGATGTTCTTTGCCATTTTTTTTATTTGCTCTTGTTTTTGTTTTTTACTTAATTTATTCTTTTCAGTAAACTTAACTCTGATGAGACAAATCCATATCTTTGGCGTTCAATTTATAGTCAAAGTTATGCAGCTTTATTATAATTAATTAATAAATTCCTCCTCTTTTCTGTTTGGTTTTTCTTTCTTTGGCAAATTCATAATGTCGCCACAATTCTACATTGCCGTCGGTTTTATTACATTTTATTTTCCAATGATTATCATGGACTTGTTTTTAATAATCATCCAAAAGGAAGGTCGTTGATGTCTTTGTCATTGTAACTCATAATATATATCTAATTTTGCTTCAGTTTTTGAATAACTATTTTTTTAAATATGATACTTTAGTTTTCATTGATAGATTAAGCACGAATCTTTGCTTCTTTTTTATTCTGATAATATTTAGGGCTTCTTCGGCCCTAAATATTATTAGAATAAAGGAATATCTAATATCTAATTAAGTTTTACCTTCTAAAATATTAAAGTATAACCTTTATAGTTTCTTTGTAAACACACACATTTTGATAGATCCATGATTCTTCGTTTTTTTAATTATTTATGTTCTTTATTTTGCTAAACAGACTAGATCTTTAATTAAAATTGTAATGGAGGGGAGGGAGTATCTTTAACCAAGTGGTTAATAATCCACTTCTCGACTTTTTCACTGGAGTTCAACTCCAATAGATCACAATTCTTCGAAATAGAAATTTTGCTATCGATTGGGTCTTATCGATCCAAATGATATATAAAAAAGTAAAAACTGCAAGGGAATAAAATATTACAAGCAGCCCATATTTAACCCACTACTATTTACTTAAATGAATACACTTAGGGAAGCATCGAAAAGTGAAGATGAAAAACCTATATATTACCAATCTTGAAAGATAAATGTTCTTATTATATACACTATTAGAGCACTGAAAAGAAAGAAACTCCTATGGCTGAGTATCTAAAGGAGATTAAGAATATATGTGATCAACTACCCTCTGCTGGTAGTCCCGTGAATGAAACTATGAAGATTATTTTTGCACTTCATGGTTTAGGCAGAGAGTAAAGTTTCTCAAAAACTTCTTACCTTTGTATAAAGAATAACTCTCTTTATTAGGTATAAAAAATAACTCAAAACTAAACTCTCAAAACTCTTATGTTTGATGATATCAAAGCCATAACTCAACTTTGATATTTATAGGGATGTTAGCACCTCCTTTGCTAAACCTATTCTTATTGCTAATAGAAAACTTTTTTTTCCTAAACCTACTAGAATTAGATAGCTTTTCATTCTCTTATGATTACATTAAGCCTATCTTATTCCTAATCCGACTTGATTAAGGACATCTTAAGCTTATCTCTTTCAAGCTTATCCAACCATCTCTCTCTTAAGCTTCAATCTTTTTTCGGACACATCTTGCATACCAATCAAGCTTCTCATCTCGATGAACTTGATTCTTGCCAATGCCTTTGTCAAGATATCTACCTTCTGCTTCGTTCCCGATACATGCTCCATGTCAACTAGCTCCTTTTCAATACATTCTCATATGAAATGATAGCATTTGTGGATGTGCTTGCTCTTTCCATGAAACACTGGATTTCTTGTGAGTAATATTGCTGACTTGTTATCAATCTTGATGAGAACCTGCTCGTTCTTCCATCCGGTGATTTCACTCAAAAGATCTTGACACCATATTGCTTGTTTAGCTGCCTCTATTGCTGCCATGAACTCCACTCACATGACGAGAGTGCTACTGTGTCCTGTTTCTGTGAACACCAAGTAATAGGCGAGTCTCCAAAGTAGAAGATATGATCCGATCTTGCGTGCCACCTCTACGCATCATGATCTATTTTCATGCTTAAACAGATCGGTTTTCCTATTCTTAGGTGAATCTTGTAGAGTCGATTTGGTGACCTCATGACTTTTACCAAGAGTCTTTCACTCGGATCATGGACCGTTAGGTAATCTTGTCTCATCCGTACATCACACCCGACTTCTGTAGCTTGTCCTAAGCTTAGAACGTTGCTCTTAAGATCAGGGATGTAATAGATATCAGAGACAAGTATTTGATCATCCTTTTTCCTTGAAATAAGATTGACCCTTTCCCTTCTATTTCGACATATGATCCATCTCCAAACTTCACTTTTCCTTTGATCTTCTCATTAAGTTCTGAAAAATATGTCATGTTTCCAGTCATGTGATTACTTGCCCCGTTATCTAAATACCAAATTCCTTCTTCTCATTTGTAGTTATTTGATATGATTTTATCTTCATTTAAGAATACGACTTTGTGTATGTAAAGAGCTTCGTCTTCTTCGGCTTCTTCTGTCTCAACCAGATTTGTTTTCTGAAGTTTCTTCAATCTTTCAGGGCATTTAGAGGTGAAGTGACCAAGCTTGTCACATCGATAACAAACTACTTTTGTTAAATCTCTCTTTCCCCTTGCTTCGAGTTTTGATCCATTGATCTCTCATATGAGTTGTTTGATCTACCTCTGCTTCGTCCTCTGTATCCTCTTCCACGTCCTCTCCATTGTGTATTTTGTCTTTATGAATTTGCAAACATTAGTTTACCTTGTGTCTCTTCGTGATTTTCCTCATCGAGATTCCGTTCTTCATAGGCCTTGAGTCTTCCTACTATGTCTTCAAATCCAGTTGTGTTTAGATCTAATACTTGCTCGAGAGAGGCTATGATGTGGATATATCTACTCCTTGGTAAGCTAATGTGAAATTTTTTCACGAGTTTTGGAACCTCAATAGTTTCTCCAAGAGTTGCTGCTCTTGTAGTTATCTCGGATAACTTGCCCGCGAAGTTATCTATTGTTTCGGAATCCATCATCTTGATCCTCTCGAATTCAGACATAAGAGTTTGTAGTCGCGCCTCTTTAACTCGTTCTGCTTCAAGATGCATTGATTTAATCGCTTCCCATACCCCCTTCGGTGAACCTAGATCACCAAATTGCAATATAAGACTTTCGGGTATGGATTGAAACAACAAAGCTGTCGCTAAGTTTTTCTTATCGTCTTTGGTTGAACCGGGCTCGTGCGTCTCCCAGACCTTGTGAACTTGCAAGTTCACCTTCATCCTCATCGACCACACCGTGTAGTTCGATGAGTTTAACATCGGATAGATCACCGCCGATGGAACAAGGTACTTCGTCCTTATTGTATTTTCAGTATCTCCCATGACTCAGGAATACTTTTGTCGTCGTCTCTCCCTTGTCTCGGATCAACAACCTGGTTTGCTATGATACCAAATAAAGTTTCTCAAACACTTCATCAAACTAAACTCTCAAAACTCTTATGTTTGATGATATCAAAGTCACAACTCAACTTTGATATTTATAGGGATGTTAGCACCTCCTTTGCTAAACCTATTCCTATTGCTAATAGAAAACTTCTTTTTTCCTAAACCTATTAGAATTAATAGCTCCTAATTCTCTTAGGATTACATTAAGCTTATCTTATTCCTAATCCGACTTGATTAAGGACATCTTAAGCTTATCTCTTTGAAGCTTATCCAACAGAGAGTATGAACCAATCAAAACCTCCATTGAAGGATCTATGGATACACATCCCAGTCTAACTTTTGAAGATGTGATACCAAGACTAACTGGTTATGCTGATCAATTAACCAGTTACGATGCTGCCAACTCCATCAGTCCTCATTTAGCTTTCAACACTATTCAATCATCGAATCACGGATATCAAAACCAAAAGGGCAGAGGTCAGTCATACAACAGGAATGGAGGATGAGGACGTGGCTTCTACTCTACCAGATGCAGAGGCTTTCATCAACAGTGAAGCTCAAAGAATTGATGTTCTTTGCCATTTCTTTTTGTTTTTGCTTTACCTTTTATTTTTGTTTCTTTTCCTTTTCAATGAACTTAAACTTTGATGAGAAAAATCAGTATGTGTGGTGATGTATTTATAGCAAACATTTTGAATGTTTGTTATGAATTATTAAATCCCTCTTCAGGTTTTCCCTTTCTTCAAGAAGTTCATAATGTCGCCACAATTATGAATTATGCATTGCCGCCTTTTTCTTTTTACATTTTATTTTCCATAGATTATCATGGACTTGGTTTAAATAATGAAACCAAAAGAAAGGTCGTCGCTGTATTTGTTGTTGTCACTCAATATTTATATCCATTTCGCTTTAGTTTTAAATAAGTATATGCTTGAAAAAGTTAATGTTGTTGTCCTTGATAGAGTAAGCACGAATCTTTGCAACTTTTTTAAACGATTATTAATTTTTTTGGCGTCATTAGTAGAGTTTAGGGCTTCGACATTGCAGCAATCATGGCGACATTATCTCTGTTCTTTTGAGCATCTTCGTAAACTTCTATGCATGTCTAAACGAAAAAAAAAAAGGGTTTGCTGATCTCATGCATGGGATTTTTTTTGTCTATGTTTTTTAACCAGGAGGTTCCGGCCCTTAAATCCAAATTCCTTCCAGGACCTAAAGAAAGCCATATGAAAACTCCTGGTCAAATCAAAATGATTAATGTTTTCACGCTTGAGGGAATGATAGAGATTTATCTTCACTGGACCTAAACAAGTTATCTAAGTTTCAGCTTGTTTTTTGTCCTTCTTTTTCTATAGCCAAGGTAAACTAATGAGCGGTTTTTTGCAACACAAACATTTTCATATTTAAATGAAGATTCACACCCCATTAATTTCAAAATATAACGTTTACTCATGTGGTTATTACTATAGTATTTTCCCCATAAAATGGGCCAAAATGATTTATCATATCATATCATATAAGGGTTATAATTAGAGATGAGTATATAGAAAATTTCCTTTTTCTAAAACCTCTTTGTAGAAGATTAATTAGAAGAGACGTAGTTGTTCTCGAAAACTTGTGATGTTTTTTTTTGGGTTAAAAGGCTTTCTAATTAAATTGCAAAAGAAGTAAAAGCTTAGATACAGGCCACATTACATCCCATCATTTTAAGTAAATCTTGCATTTACCACCATTTTCACAGCTAAATTTTAATAGTATGATAAAAAATTTAACTAGATTTCAGTAAATAGCATTTTAAAATTTTACATTATTATCTTTAATCTGATTTATGACTTTAATAATTTGGTTATTTGGAATGCCTAACCTTTTTGGGTATAAATGGAATGACTAATTTTGTTCTTAGGATTCAATGTAATCAATTAGAACTGATTGAGAATTCAGAAGCCTTGAAAGGAAGACCAAAGTAATCATGGCGACACTATCTTGGCTTCTTTGTACTCCTAACTCTTATGCATGTAACATGGTGTTTTGGAATCACATTTTAGAGGATGTTTTTGGAATCCTAATTTATCACATATTACTGTAAGAGTGTGCATCACTTTAGAGAATGTTTTTTCCGATATTTGAGCCGCTTGCTCACCCTCAGTATTGCCTTTGATAACTAGCACTACGACGTAATGAAAGTAAGTCCACTACACCATCAAATATAAGTTTACTACTTTGAGGATTCAAGTTTTGACATTTTGCGCCGATTACAAAGCAAGTTCATTAGAATGAAAAATAGAAACCCAAAGCGAATAAATTGATAAAATCATAAAATGGGGAAAAAGCAGAAAAGAAGTTTATCATTAAGAATGAAACAAAGTGCATGCAACATGAGCTTACACTTAGGGGAAAAGGAATGATAAGCTTTTCCCTTGATGTTTTATTTGGAAGCAAAGAAACTTGAACATTATAAACATACACACATGTAATGTTCTCACACCAGATGAAAGCAATAGTTACACTTGGTAGTTATATGAGGTTATTTCAAAACCTTAAGACGGTCCGTAGCAATGGCAGTGGTTCACGCCTCCCTCAACTTCAACACGACCAGCACAGACTGCAACACTCCCGAATTTGCCTTCGCAACAGCTTTTGCAATCAGCACTTGTTCCTGGGAATGGCACAGCCCCGCACTCGCCTAAGAACTTGAAGCATGCAGCCTCGCTCACCATGATTTCTACATGTTGATGACATATTCATCAATTCATTAGCACAAGATAATTAAAAAGATATGATATATATATATATATATATATATACAACTGAAAGTATAATAGAGAACTTCAATAAAATTCAAACCAGTGGATGCCATCAAGAGGACAAGCAGGAGAACGGTGAAGCTGACGGAGTTGAGGTTCTTTGCCATTTCTTTGTTTTCGCTTTGCTTATTCCTTTTCAATAGACTTAACTCTGATGAGAAAAATCAATGTGTGTGGAGATCTATTTATAGTCAAGATTTTGTGCTTTGTTATAATTATTTAATTTCTCTTCTTTTCTTTTAGGTTTTCCCTTCTTTAGGAAGTTCATAATGTCGCCACAATTTTTCATCGCCGCTTTATTTTTTCTTTTCTAATGATGATCATGGACTTGTTTTAATATTTAACAAAAAGGAAGGTCATCGCTGTCTTTGTGGTTGTAGCTTATTTTATATCTGTTTTGTTTTAGTTTTAATTAACTATTGCTTGAAAAAATGAGAATGTTGTTGTCATTAATAGAGTATGAACGAATCTTTCCGCTTTTTTAATCCGATATTTAAAATATTTGGCTTCATTATTTCATTAATAAACTTTAGGTTTCATCGACATTACAAAAAAAAAATCATGTAGACATTTCCTCGGTTCGTTTGAGCAACTTCGTATGCATCATTTCTATGCATGTCAAGACCAAATAGAAACGGAATTTTGGGGACTAGGCTTCACAGGTGCTAAAAAAAGGTATCTAAAGCTTAACCGCTTTCTTTTCTTTGGAAAGGTAACTCTACAACTAGTTTAGGTCTTTTGCAATCACATACATTAGTCTTTCTAATTAAATTACAAGATGAGCAAAATCTTAGAAGCAGCATACATCACATCCCATCATTTTCTAAGTGACCCAATGCAAATAGGGATACATGGTACACTTGAACCAAGAAACTGAGATTCGAGAACGGATTACTACCCTAGGAAGATAAACATATTTGTTGCTATTAAAGATATATGTCCAATGGCGGAGAGAACGATGAGGATGAATCCCTTTCGTTAGGCTTTTGAGTGAACCAAGCAAATGGTTTACTTAATAGAGAGACCAAGCTCATTCAAAGGAGGATTATCATCAATATTATTTATTGATTCATACGGTCCATGCACCATAATGTTTCCGAATTTCATACGAGAGAGTTCGTCACGCAAGGAGGTCCACCACATGTTTTCTCTTGAGCCATCATAAGCCATCATAGTAATCGCCTTCCATTGTTTAGGCGTAAGATCCGGAAAGACAGAGGCATTGGAGGTTGTCGCAATAGCCGCATGAGCTTGGATTCGACCATGACCCATATTGGCAAGTGGGCCATGACCACCGGGTGAGGATCCTCTCCCACCGGACAGCGCGTTTTGTTCACTCAACCATCCCCGATAACAATTCAACTGCCAACAAAAAACTTTTCTCATGTCCAGACTTCCCGCAATGAGAATGGAATATAGTGTGATCCCTGTTTTGATTACTTCCTGAAACATAGTTATCTTATCGCGTAAGAAAACTGGTGGAATCACCACCCATGTCACGTCGGAGTGGAACCATTTCAGGACCGTCTCGACGAGTGACAAAACCAACTGCATCGTGCTGCTACTCACGTGTCTTAGCGGAGACGAGCCTCTGTTCTTTACGACTCACTCTTGGATACGCTGTGCTAGATCAGGAGAAGGATCATCATCGATTATGGAATTGATAACATTCCCAAATCGTGATTCGAGGCCCATGAAAAATTGATGGACGTTTTCTTCTTCTATGGCTTTCTAAAAGTTAACCCGAGCCACCCAAAAACCAACCCGAATTGGTTTGTAAATATATCTCATCCCACATATTAGCAAGCTTTCAACGATGAAAGACAAAAGAAAGCGAGAAAAATTAGGGTTCAAGATTTAGTTCAGCTACCATGTAGAAATATGTAAACTGCTTTCTTGTTGACCACAAACGATGATACAAACATATATATAGACATGTATTAGACGGCTGAACCTAGCTTTTTTTCCCAAGTTATTACTAAGCCCAGTATCTATACTCTATAGCCAACTAAGGGACATAAATTTGAATGTACTCGTGAATGAAATGAACACAAAACCTCTCACAAATAAAAATGAAACAACAGCACAAACATAAGCTTACATTCAGGGGACAGCAGTGATAAACTTTGCCCTTAAATGTTTTATTTGGAAGCAAAAAGAAACTTGAACATTAACATACACATATGTTATGTCCTCACACCGGATGAAAGCAACAGTTATTACACTTGGTAATTATATGAGGTTATTTCAAAACCTTAAGACGGTCCGTAGCAATGGCAGTGACTCATTCCTCCCTCAACTTCAACACGTCCAGCACAGACTGCAGCACTTCCAAATTTGCCAACACAACAGCTTGTGCAATCAGCATTTGTACCTGGGAACGGCACAGCCCCACACTCGCCTAAGAACTTGAAGCATGCAGCCTCACTCACCAAGATTTCTACATGTTGACATATTCATCAAGTTCATCGGCACAAGATAGGTAAAAGTTATGAATATACACAGTTAAAAATTATAAAAGAAGACATCAATAAAATTCAGACCCGTGGACGCCATCACCAGGACAAGCAAGAGAACGGTGAAGGTGAAGGAGTTGATGTTCTTTGCCATTTTTTTTATTTGCTCTTGTTTTTGTTTTTTACTTAATTTATTCTTTTCAGTAAACTTAACTCTGATGAGACAAATCCATATCTTTGGCGTTCAATTTATAGTCAAAGTTATGCAGCTTTATTATAATTAATTAATAAATTCCTCCTCTTTTCTGTTTGGTTTTTCTTTCTTTGGCAAATTCATAATGTCGCCACAATTCTACATTGCCGTCGGTTTTATTACATTTTATTTTCCAATGATTATCATGGACTTGTTTTTAATAATCATCCAAAAGGAAGGTCGTTGATGTCTTTGTCATTGTAACTCATAATATATATCTAATTTTGCTTCAGTTTTTGAATAACTATTTTTTTAAATATGATACTTTAGTTTTCATTGATAGATTAAGCACGAATCTTTTGCTTCTTTTTATTCTGATAATATTTAGGGCTTCTTCGCCCTAAATATTATTAGAATAAAGGAATATCTAATATCTAATTAAGTTTTACCTTCTAAAATATTATAGTATAACCTATATAGTTTTTTTTGTAAACACACACATTTTCATAGTTCAATGAATTTCTTTTTTTTTAAATATTTACGATATTTATTTTGCTAAACAGACTAGATCTTTAATTAAAATTGTAATGGAGGGAGAGGGAGTATCTTTAACCAAGTGGTTAATAATCCACTTCTCGACTTTTTTCACTGGAGTTCAACTCCAATAGATCACAATCTTGCGAAATAGAAATTTTGCTATCGATTGGGTCTTATCGATCCAAATGATATATAAAAAAGTAAAAACTGCAAGGGAATAAAATATTACAAGCAGCCCATATTTAACCCACTACTATTTACTTAAATGAATACACTTAGGGAAGCATCGAAAAGTGAAGATGAAAAACCTATATATTACCAATCTTGAAAGATAAATGTTCTTATTATATACACTATTAGAGCACTGAAAAGAAAAGAAACTCCTATGGCTGAGTATCTAAAGGAGATTAAGAATATATGTGATCAACTACCCTCTGCTGGTAGTCCGTGAATGAAACTATGAAGATTATTTCTGCACTTCATGGTTTAGGCAGAGAGTAAAGTTTCTCAAAAACTTCTTACCTTTGTATAAAGAATAACTCTCTTTATTAGGTATAAAAAATAACTCAAAACTAAACTCTCAAAACTCTTATGTTTGATGATATCAAAGCCATAACTCAACTTTGATATTTATAGGGATGTTAGCACCTCCTTTGCTAAACCTATTCTTATTGCTAATAGAAAACTTTTTTTTCCTAAACCTACTAGAATTAGATAGCTTTTCATTCTCTTATGATTACATTAAGCCTATCTTATTCCTAATCCGACTTGATTAAGGACATCTTAAGCTTATCTCTTTCAAGCTTATCCAACCATCTCTCTCTTAAGCTTCAATCTTTTTTCGGACACATCTTGCATACCAATCAAGCTTCTCATCTCGATGAACTTGATTCTTGCCAATGCCTTTGTCAAGATATCTACCTTCTGCCGTTCCCGATACATGCTCCATGTCAACTAGCTCCTTTTCAATACATTCTCATATGAAATGATAGCATTTGTGGATGTGCTTGCTCTTTCCATGAAACACTGGATTTCTTGTGAGTAATATTGCTGACTTGTTATCAATCTTGATGAGAACCTGCTCGTTCTTCCATCCGGTGATTTCACTCAAAAGATCTTGACACCATATTGCTTGTTTAGCTGCCTCTATTGCTGCCATGAACTCCACTCACATGACGAGAGTGCTACTGTGTCCTGTTTCTGTGAACACCAAGTAATAGGCGAGTCTCCAAAGTAGAAGATATGATCCGATCTTGCGTGCCACCTCCACGCATCATGATCTATTTTCATGCTTAAACAGATCGGTTTTCCTATTCTTAGGTGAATCTTGTAGAGTCGATTTGGTGACCTCATGACTTTTACCAAGAGTCTTTCACTCGGATCATGGACCGTTAGGTAATCTTGTCTCATCCGTCGTCACACCCGACTTCTGTAGCTTGTCCTAAGCTTAGAACGTTGCTCTTAAGATCAGGGATGTAATAGATATCAGAGACAAGTATTTGATCATCCTTTTTTCCTTGAAATAAGATTGACCCTTTCCTTCTATTTCGACATATGATCCATCTCCAAACTTCACTTTTCCTTTGATCTTCTCATTAAGTTCTGAAAAATATGTCATGTTTCCAGTCATGTGATTACTTGCCCCGTTATCTAAATACCAAATTCCTTCTTCTCATTTGTAGTTATTTGATATGATTTTATCTTCATTTAAGAATACGACTTTGTGTATGTAAAGAGCTTCGTCTTCTTGGCTTCTTCTGTCTCAACCAGATTTGTTTTCTGAAGTTTCTTCAATCTTTCAGGGCATTTAGAGGTGAAGTGACCAAGCTTGTCACATCGATAACAAACTACTTTTTGTTAAATCTCTCTTTCCCTTGCTTCGAGTTTTGATCCATTGATCTCTCATATGAGTTGTTTGATCTACCTCTGCTTCGTCCTCTGTATCCTCTTCCACGTCCTCTCCATTGTGTATTTTGTCTTTATGAATTTGCAAACATTAGTTTACCTTGTGTCTCTTCGTGATTTTCCTCATCGAGATTCCGTTCTTCATAGGCCTTGAGTCTTCCTACTATGTCTTCAAATCCAGTTGTGTTTAGATCTAATACTTGCTCGAGAGAGGCTATGATGTGGATATATCTACTCCTTGGTAAGCTAATGTGAAATTTTTTCACGAGTTTTGGAACCTCAATAGTTTCTCCAAGAGTTGCTGCTCTTGTAGTTATCTCGGATAACTTGCCCGCGAAGTTATCTATTGTTTCGGAATCCATCATCTTGATCCTCTCGAATTCAGACATAAGAGTTTGTAGTCGCGCCTCTTTAACTCGTTCTGCTTCAAGATGCATTGATTTAATCGCTTCCCATACCCCCTTCGGTGAACCTAGATCACCAAATTGCAATATAAGACTTTCGGGTATGGATTGAAACAACAAAGCTGTCGCTAAGTTTTTCTTATTAGATTTAGAAAATAAATTAAACTAAACTCTCAAAACTCTTATGTTTGATGATATCAAAGTCACAACTCAACTTTGATATTTATAGGGATGTTAGCACCTCCTTTGCTAAACCTATTCCTATTGCTAATAGAAAACTTCTTTTTTCCTAAACCTATTAGAATTAATAGCTCCTAATTCTCTTAGGATTACATTAAGCTTATCTTATTCCTAATCTGACTTGATTAAGGACATCTTAACCTTATCTCTGTGAAGCTTATCCAACAGAGAGTGTGAACCAATCAAAACCTCCATTGAAGGATCTATGGATACACATCCCAGTCCAACTTTTGAAGATGTGATACCAAGACTAACAGGTTATGCTGATCAATTAACCAGTTACGATGCTGCCAACTCCATCAGTCCTCATTTAGCTTTCAACACCATTCAATCATCGAATCACGGATATCAAAACCAAAGGGGCAGAGGTCAGTCATACACCAGGAATGGAGGATGAGGATGTGGCTTCTATTCTACCAGATGCAGAGGCTTTCATCAATATGTCTCACCATCATCAAGCGCCTCCCAACTCCCTCAGTAGTGACGATAGGTCTCTTTGTCAAATATGTGGTAAGATGGGATACTTTGCCTTGAGATGCTGGCATAGGTGCAACAATAGTTATAAAGATGAAGAGAGGCCTGTTGTTTTAGCTGCTTTAAGAATCACCGATGTCTCATATAACCATGGACAAGAATGCATGGTATCCTGATTCTGGTGCAATTGCTACGTAACAAGCTCTCTACACCATTTGCAACAAGCGCATACTTACAGAGGATCAGACATAGTGATAATTGGTGATGGCAACTATCTTCCCATTACTCACACATGGTCTGTTGTGCTACCAACATTCTCAGGTACATTGCCATTAAAAGATGTTCTTGTGTGCCCTGATAATGCTAAATTTTTCTTTTCGGTTTTAAAGCTTACACAGGATTATCTATGCTCCTTTAGCTTTGACTGTGATGGGGTGACTGTGAAGGCACCATAATGGGCTTTACAAGGTTGAGGATTTGCAGAAACAAGTCTTTTACTCCAACCGACAACAAGCTACAAGTGAGGAGATTTGACATATGAGGCTTGGTCATACAAACTCACAAGTCTTACAACAACTATCATCCTGTCAAGCTATCTTTATCAATAAGCGAACCAAGCTGATGTGTGAAGCATATCAACTGGGGAAAAACATTAGTTTACCTTTCTCTTCTTCTACCTTTGTTGTATCTAGAGTACTTGAAAGAGTCCACTATGATTTGTGGGGACCTTCTCCAGTTGTCTCAGTTCAAAGATTTTGATATTATGTAGTTTTCATTTATAATTGGTCTCATTTCTGCTGGTTTTATACTTTGAAGAAGAAATCTGATTTATATTCTACATTTGTTATGTTTCAAAACCTTGTCGAGAATCAGTTCAAAACCAAAGTAGGGATATTTCAGTGTAAGGGAGGTGGTGACTTCATAAGCAACCAATTCCTTACACACTTACAACAATGTTGGATCAGACAGTATATTTCCTGCCCTCACACACCTCAGCAAAATGGAATAGGAGAGCGTAAACATAGATACATCACAGAACTAGGCTTTTCAATGATGTTTCAAGGGAAGATACCTCAAAAATATTGGGTTGAAGCCTTCTTTACTTCTAATTTTCTGAGTAACATCCTTCCCACTTCATCCCTTCAAAATAATATGTCAGCCTATGAGAAGATTCACGACAAGAAAATAGATTATACATCACTCAGAGCCTTTGGATGTGCTTGTTATCCAATGCTCAGAGAATATTCATCAACTAAATTTGATCCCAGATCATTGGAATGTGTATTCATAGGTTACAATGAAAAATACAAGGGATATAAATGTCTATTCCCACCCACTGGACGTGTGTATATCAGCAGACATGTTCTTTTTTATGAAGAGATATATCCCTTCTCTGATACATATCTTTCACATCAGTCCACTACAGTTACACCTATTACAGCAGCTTGGCAACAAAGTTTTATGCAGCCTTCCTCGTCTAGGCATTCTTCTCCTGCAAATGAAACTGTTTCCCACTCCTCAGAAAGTCAGAACAGTCCTATACAAAGTACTCAAGACTGCGTCCAGCCTCCTATCTTTACTGCATCAGATTGTCCTCCATTCCTCCATTACCACAGCCGTCAACATACTTAATTAGGGCTTCTTCGGCATTGCAGTAATCATGGCGACACCATCTCGGCTTCTTTGTATTCCTAAATCTTATGCATGTAACATGGTGTTTTGGAATCACACATGCAGGAGCTCGAGAAAATATCTAATTAAGTTTCACCTTCTAAATTATTAGACTATAACTTATTTAAGCTTTTTTGTAAACATAAACATTTTTATATGCATACTTCAATGAATATTTTTTGTTAAAATATTTATGATAGTTATTTTGCTAAACAGACTAGATCTTTAATTAAAAGTGTAAGGGAGGGGAGGGAGAGTATATTTAATCAAGTGGTTAATAGTCCACTTCTACTGCTTTTTTACCGGAATTCAATTCCAATAGATTGCAACCCTGTGAAATAGGAATTTGGCTATGGATCAGGTCTTAATTAGTGATTCAATGATATATAAGAAAAAAAAATTGCAAGGAAATAAAATATTACAAGCATCCCAGATCTATTCCACTATTACTTTACTTAAACAAATACATTTAGGGGGTGTATTTGAGTGAATATTTAAAGAGATTTGAGTTTTAATGAGTTTTGAGATGATTTGGTGAATTAAAATTTTTGTTATTAAATTATCTGAAATCTCACCTAAAATTATGAGATTTTGATTTTAACTGAGTGTACCATTTACATCATTAATCAAATAATACTTTATTTTAAAAAATATTTTAAAATTCATTGAATAACACATGATTTATCATTTAAACTCAAATCTCTATAAATACTCATTCCAATACACCCTATTTAGGGATATTCATCACTTGCACCCAGAAATTGAAGATGGAAAACCTATATATTGCCAATCTTGAAAGATAAACGTTATTATTATATACACAACATATCAAAAGAATCCAGACGATGTTTACAAGAAATTGATCAGCTCTAAACACTGCTTCGACGTAGCTATAGAGAAAGAAGGAGAAGGAGAAGGAGAAGAAGAAAAAAGACAATGAGAAGAAAAAAAAGGGCAAGGTGGAGAAGAAGAATAAGAATAAGAATTACCATTTTCACTTTTCTGATGTCATGTCAATACTTGAATAATATGATTCGTTTTACTAAATTTATAGTATATGCATTTGAGTGAATGCTATTATTGGGCTCATTATGGAGTCTTGCAGTTGTTTTTATCTTAAGTTCTTTTTGAACTTATTTGAACGTCAGAGAGTAGTCATCATAAGACACAACATATATATATATATATATATAACAATGTGCCAAAATAGCTTGACCATCCTTTCCATGGTACACGTTTGTATATTTCCCAGCCGTCAATCCTAAAAAGCAAGCTCAAGATGTAGGTAGTATGGAAACTCTCTCCGAAGTCCATTTCATATTTCTGAAACATTTTGGAAGCAGAAACTCGATGGAAACGCGATGAAAATATGTTTCACAAAAAATCATCATTTGAAAATACGATGGAAACGTCTATTTACGTTTCGGAAACGCGATGGAAACTTATTTTTATTCTATTTGAAAACTTATTAAATAAATAATTTTGAAACATGATATATGCATGATATATGTTTTTTTTACCTTTAAAATCCTAACTAATTAATAAAATAAAGTATTTATTGGATTTTTGTTGTTTCAAATATTTTTTATGGTTTTATGTTTCACTATATTTTTAAAATTATATATATATATAGATATATGTATGTGTTTATTATTTACGTTTTCAACACGTATCCGTTTCCTAATTTTTTGAAAAAATTGTTTCCGCGTTTACACACGTTTCGCTTCTGCGTACTCGTTTCTGTTTCTATGCTACTTAGCTCAAGATGATGAAAACCAAAATTTTCATTAACTTTAATTTTTTTGGTTAATATATAGTATATTGAATTTGGTTTCTGCTATTTTGATGAATTGCTTTCTTCAGTTGTTGTAGTTTCATATATTTGCATTTTCAGAAGATGTATGCTATTATTGGTGGGCTCCTAATGGATCTTACTATTTATTGTATTTGTGAGGAAGACCCTCGTGAATCACGAGTTGATTATTAAAATATAAATGTTCAATGATTAAAAACAATCAAAACTATTTATTGATTAAAACCAGTCAATAAATATACACACATACACCCATAAGGCTCATCTATTCGATCAACCAGAGCTCAAGAATTAACTGGTTATCTGTCTCCTCTCACTTTTGTTTTGTTCTTGTAGTTGCTATTTAGATTTTTGTTATATTTTGTGTATTGTAGCCACATGAGATTATCCCTTATATATTTTTAGTGATGTAGTAGCTAGGAGTCCCAAAACAGTTTTAAGAAGTTTTCGATTTATTTATATAAACCAGAACTTTATAGTGTTATAAGCATTTACATTAAACACCATTGTATCAATCGTAATTGACTTATATTCTTGGACCATTTTGGTTTTCTTACTATGTATTTGAATAGGCTACAGTGCTATCATGGTACTTGTGTATTATTATTAATTAATCACAGATCAGCTTAGAAAATACTACAAATCTTGAATATACATTTATACTTTACTGGATTACATATCAAAAGATTATTTTATTTATTTTATTTTATTTTACAGTATTTGAAGACTCGAAATGGCGAGGATGTACCGAAAGTTGGCACTCTGTGGTGGTACAGGAGGACAAGAATGGGACGACGATGTATATGAGGGTGTAAGAAAAGTGTATGTAGGGCAAGATCTCAACCGTATCACTTACGTAAAATTTGAGTACGTGAAGGAAGACGGCGAAGTAGTAACACGTGAATATGGGACAATAGATCAACACCCTAAAGAGGTTCTCCGATCCACTCTATATATCATCCATTTTTCATCATTAGTTTTTTTTGCGATGGTAGTTCAAATGACTTTTGTAAATTCGGATAACATTGGATAAAACTATTAAGACATAAATAGTCTGTAAAACTTTATTAGTAGTTGTGTGAATGAATAAGAAACAAATTAACCCCTAAGACACCTTTATAAAACCCAAAATCCGATATTATGAGGACTACAAAATCTTGAGAATATTATAAAACCTATTTTGATTTCAGTTTGAACTTAAATACCCGGACGAACACATCATAAGGGTGGAGGGAAGCTACCACCCAGTGGCTCTATGTGCCACAGATATGATCACGTCCCTTGCCTTCAAGACCTCAAACGGTAGATGCTCTCCAGTGTTTGGTCCGAACTTGTTTGGAATTACAAGTGGTACAAAGTTTGTTCTTGAGGATGAGGGAAAGAAGATCGTAGGGTTTCATGGACGGGCGGGTGATGCTCTCGACGCTCTTGGAGTTTACATTGTATTGGGTACCATGCCGTCCCCTCTTTACAAGCTGGATGCCGAAGGTGGTACAGACGGGCGTGTTTGGGATGATGGTTCTTACGATGGCATTAAAACTCTGCGCATTTGTCAAGATAACTCTCGTATCACTTATTTAGAGTTTGAGTATGAGAAAGGTGGGGAGTCAAAGACATATAATCATGGGGTGAAAGGACAAACCCCATCCGAGGTAATTTTACTAGTTTCTTATACACGACTAGTTCAATGATTCTCAAACAGTTACATGTCATGTGACAGAGTATAACAACATAAAATCTTCTTGAATTCTTTATTTCTCGTAGAACATGCATTATGATTTCTTACGACAATAAACCTTCTTGAATTTTTCTTCTTGTTGCAGTTTGTGCTTGGTTACCCGGACGAATACATCAAATCGGTGGAAGCAACCTATCAGAAGCCGAACATTTTTAGCAATACCGTCATTACCTCACTTAAGTTTGAAACATCAAAGGGGAGAACATCATTCTTTGGCTATAACTTGGGTAAGAAGTTTGTATTGGAGCAAAAGGGTCATATGCTTGTTGGGTTCCATGGAAAGGAAGATGTAGCTATTGATGCTCTTGGAGCATATTTCGCACCTGTTCCTACTCCGACTCCCTTGATTCCAACCAAGAAACTACCAGCAGTAGGCGGCAATGAAGGAGTTACATGGGATGATGGTGTCTACGATGGTGTAAAGAAGATACTTGTAGGACAAGGTAACGATGGTGTATCCTTTGTCAAGTTTGAGTACACTAAGGGCAAAGACCTTGTACCCGGAGATGACCACGGGAAGAAGACATTACTCGGAGCTGAAGAGGTCATTATTGAAAACAACAAGGGCCTTTTTATTTGTTTCAGTTAATTTATTCTCTAAACTGTTTACACTTATCCTTGTTAGTTTTGAAACTTTGCAGTTTGTACTTGATGATGGTGAATACCTCATGACCATCGATGGCTACTACGATAATATCTACGGAGTCGAGGCACCAATAATTGTCTGTCTTCAGTTTAAGACGAACAAAAGAGAGTCAATGCCATTCGGAATGGATTCTGGTCAGAAGTTCTCGCTCGGAGAGGAAGGCCACAAGATCGTTGGAGTCCATGGACAAGCTAGCGATGTTGTTCACAGCATCGGAGTCACTATCGTGCCCATCACCACCACCGAGTGAAAACATTTCTATTATATAATTAAGTAAAACCAATCAGTCATATATACTAAATGAAACTTACAATAAGATTGGTGTGTGGGTTTAGTCTTTACTATGTTACTTTCAAGATGTGCTTGTAAGTTCAAGTAACTGTGTGTTTGTGCTATTAATTCCAATAAGATTGGCATGTGTTTTTTTTTCCCATCTTGAAAATAAAACCAAATATCAACAATCCATCAAATGATAAATAATACTGTACAATATTAATAGCTAGTCACAAAAATTGAATAAAATTATTATTTTTGCATAGAAACTCATCAAATAAAATGAAATAGAAAAATCTTCTAAAACATCTAATATTATATGTGGGACAAAGGGAGTTTTAATTTAGTAGGGTGTTATTTAAGTAATAAAATGAAAGATTTGTCTATTTTATGTAATTTTTCTAAATTATATTGTTGGAATTTTTAACGCAACTTTTTTTTTTTTGTTATTCAAATATGTTATATCCATTTTTGTGTGTGTGGTTGGCAATTCTTAGGCTCAGCCTTTTTCACATTTGTCTCTTTGTCTTATTCTCTCCTCTTTTCCTTTGCTTCCATCCACTAAAAAACAGTTTTTAGTTTGAGGTAGAAGAAGATGGAGAGAAACTAAGAGATGAGGTCGAGTAACGAATCTTGTTATTGGTGAATAAGCTCAATTCAAGTTTCTGTTTCTTCCTAAAATATGGCAGCAATAGCAGGAGGCTCATTTGGAGTCCCCAGCTCTCGTATCTCTATAACAACTCCAACTCTGTCTTCGTCTTCTTTGTTTCCTCTACTAACATTGGTATGTAATGTTTCCTCTTTTCATTGCTTTTGTAAACTCTGCTGAATTGACTCAGTATGATTCGTCTCTTTTTGCAGCAATCAGGTAATAATAAAAAGGAGAACCAATTGCGGTGTGTCGTCCAAGAGTCTTCCACTTCTGCTGGTAAAATTTTGATGCGTAAATCGGAATGTTTGGTTTGAAAACACAAGTAGTTAACCTTCTTTTTCTTCCCAGTTACTACTGAGAAGAAAGACAAACAAGAAGAGTCAAGAATAGCGGTTCCAGCAAAGAAACCTAAATCCGCAGCTGCCTCAGTGGCAAAACCGATGAGACAGATGATGGAGGAAGATGTGATTCCTCCATTAAAAGCTATTCTTAAATCTCAAGATGATATCTCTGAGATTGATATATCTTTCCAAGATGATAAGGTTTCTTGATTTTACCCTCTAGTTACAAAAACAAAAACAAAAAAACAAAAGGCCTTCTAAATAATTTTTATTTCTAACTTTTGTTTTGTTACTGAGACAGCTAGAAGGTTTTTTCTTAAAGAAAAATATTCCATATTCCTTCTGGGCCTTCTTCCCTACTGGAAACCTCACAGGTAAAAATTATTGAATCTTATGTTTCACATACTTGGATGAAAAAAAAAAACAGTGTTGCACATACTTGTTAAAGAAATTTTCAATGGGGCATTATGCTTTTTTTTTTTTTTTTTTATGTTTCTTAAAACAGGAGCAAAAGGATTTTCAATTTCCTCACATGGGTCAGGTCCAAGCACAGTTGAGCCATTTCTAGTCGACGAGAGGAAACCAACTGCGAACCACGTTGTGTTTTGGGTGGAGAAGCGACTTGCTGCGCAAGGGATTATTCCCGTTTGGAACCAATGATATGTTTTATTCACTTGTAACTATTACATTTGAAGAAAACACATAAAGCCCTCTCTTTCAAAATGGGTTTATAACAAAAAAAACATTTCTGTCTTTTAGAATGTACACTTAAAGCATTCCAACATATAATTTTTATAAACTTTTTTGTATAGAGCCTAAAAATAGTTTGAGACAGCTCTTAGAAACACCTTTTGTTTAAGCCAATCTATTTTCAGTTGAGGCTATTCTCTTCCTTGCCTTCTCAGCCTGAAAACCATAGATTCCAATGATTTCAGAGAATTAGTTGTAAAACTAATAGAATGTAGAAATGTAACAAGATGAAATGGCAAATCTTATATTCTAAGTTTTTTTACTTGTTCTTTCCAACTCATGGAAGCTGTGACGATAGACAATATAACGGCTTGCACAGCTGATCCAACCATAACACCGCACCATAGTCCTTTTCCGTGTAACCCACGATTGAAAGCTAAGTAAACTCCAACTGGAGCTCCTATGAGATAGTAAGCCACTACGCTATTCCAAGCTCCAATGTGTTGCCAACCACTTCCCGTAGCAACCCCATTAAGAACTGTGGTCAATCCATCGAGGATGAATGAGATACATAGCAAATGAGATACGTCAGCCACATAGTACACAACTTATTTGCTGTTGCTGAATGCGTAGCCTATGATGTTCCTGCAGGTGAAAAGAAGTGTACTAAAGAAAGCTGACTCTACTAGCCAGAGGCAAAGCCCTGCCAATACTGATACTTTAGCAACTTGAGGATTCCCAGCTCCCAATTTGTTTGACACACGTGTAGTGCAAGAAAACGGAACGACTAATGTTGAGGTTTTGGAGTAGTTGTGTTGGGTTTAAAACTGTGAAACTTAAACAAAGTTTACATCTTTGATGGATATAGAACTCTCTCTCTCTCAGATTTTAGTCTCTCATGTGTTGTTTGATAAACTTGAAAAACAGAGTTTGAAATGTAAATGCAAGGAGGAATTAACGAGTTCAGATTCCTTGGGGTAGGAATCCTACGTCTCACCGGAGAAGATTTCCGGAAAATCCACTAAGAAACTTTTCTCAAACCGAGCTCTTAATCCTTACACTTCTCTCTCTGTAACTTTCACTTCACACGCACACCCATCTCTTAGACAAACAATTTTGTTTTTAAACCAAAACAGAACTTGGTCACCCAAGCAAATAACTTAACCTGAGTCTTGAGTTAAGCCTTGGTTCCATTTGTCTTCTATCTCTTTAATGCTCTGGAAACTGCCAATTGCAAGCCTGCATCTTTTTTGTCTCCTCTTCTTGCATTGTAAAGTTAGTGTACGATTCTGTTTCTTATCTTCAGAGAAACACGTGACTTGGAGGTGCTTTTGAAGCCTCTGTCTCCAACCAAGACTTCTCTTTCTCTTTTTCTTCAAATGAAAACTCTGTCTCAATGAGATCCTTGTTTCAGACTGAAATCAACATTTGAACCAGAGCTTTTGGATTCAAACTAACTCCACAAAACTCCACCTTAGTTTTAATACCAAAACTCCACCTTCGTGATGAACATAGTTTTTTGATAGAGATATAGCACTCTGTGAATCACTCATCACTTCTACCTGTTCTTGAAAAAACCCCAGTTCTGCTGCTAATCCTTTTAACCACACAGCCTCTTTAATGGCCTCTGTCAATGCCATATACTCGGCTTCTGTTGTGGAGAGAGCCACAACTTTCTGCAGACTTGACTTCCAACTCACAGCATTGCCACCTGCAGTAAGCACAAACCCTGTCACTGATATTTTTCTGTCCAAATCAGCCGCATAATCAGAATCACAAAATCACTTGATCTCAACACTATCTTGTTTCTTGTAGGCGAGCTTCAGATTTTTGGTGTTCTTGATGTATCTTAGAACCCATTTTACAGCTTGCCAGAGTTCTTTGATGGGATTCCTCATGTATCTGCTGATTACACAAAGTGGATATGCTAAATCAGGTCTGGTTCCGATCATTGAGTACATGATACTCCCCACGGCATTTGAATATGGTATAAACTTCATGTACGCAGCCTGATCAGATAACTCTTCTTCACTGGCAGCCTTCAATCTGAAATGAGTTTCCAAAGGTGTGGTGACTCCTTTTGAACTTTCCATACCGAACATAGACAATATTTTCTCAAGATATTTTCCTTGAGACAATTTGAGAGTTTTTTTTTCTCTGTCTCTCTTTATCTCCATCCCAAGAATCTTCTTAGCTTCTCCCAAGTCTTTCATCTCAAATTCTGAGCTTAGAAGCTCCTTAAGTTCTTGAATCTTTTCTTTGTTCTTAGATGCAATGAGCATATTATCAACATTTAAAAGAGGATATATGTATAATTCGTCACTGAGTTCTTGATAATATATGCAGCTATCATAACTGCTCCTTTGATACCCTGAGCTTTTCATGGAAGTGTCAAATCTCTGGTTCCATAGTCTTGGAGCTTGTTTCAACCCGTAAAGAGATTTCTTTAAAAAACAGACCTTATCACTTTCAGATTTGACTCTGTAACCGTCTGGTTGATCCATCAGTATATACTCATCGAGATCTCCATGTAAAAAAGCCGTCTTGACATCCATCTGTTCCAACTCCATGTCTAGATTCACCACATAAGACAAGATCAGTCTTATTGAGACGTGTTTCACTACAGGGGAGAAAATTTCTTGATAATCAACTCCTTCTTTCTGCAAATATCCCTTAGCAACAAGTCTGGCCTTGAATCTTAGTTGTTCAACTTCTGTGATGCCTGATTTCCTTTTGTAAATCCACTTACAACCAATTACTTTAACATTGTTTGGATTCTCAATCAGCATCCAGGTCTGATTCTTGTACTGTGAATACATTTCTTCATCCATAGCTTCTTTTCACAACTCCCAGTCTGTATCTCTCATTGCTTCATCGTAACAACATGGTTATGGCTAATCTCCATCTTCTGTTACCATTAATGCAAAACCAACCATGTTTGAATCCCCAAACTTACTAGGACGCTTGATAGTCCTTCTCTTTCTATCCCTTGTCAGCTGATAATTCTCAAGATCGTTATGATGCAAGACTGCATCTTCTTCCTTTTCATCTTCTGAGGCAGAACCAGAATGTGTTTTCTCCTCAGTTGGGTGTTCTTTTTCTGGCTCCGTTTCGAGATCTTCCTCAGCTCCACCTAGATTACTAAAATCCCCATTGTTAACTTTATAAGTAAAGGGTATTTGTATTCTTTCACTTACAGTGCTTTGTTCTGAACTTGAGTTTAGATGCTTGTACATCTTCTCTTCTTGGAATGTTGCATCCCTGGTTACAACACATTTCCTTTCATTAATCAACCAGAACCTGTATCCTTTTACACCACTAGGATAACCCACAAAAACACCCTTCTTTGCCCTTGGATTTAACTTTCTTTGGTCACTGTGAATATATGCTATAGAGCCAAATACCCTCAGTTCTTTATATCTTGGTTATGCTCATGTCTATAGCTCTTTTGGTATTTCAAACTCTAATGCAGAAGTCGGTGATCTGTTGATTTGATAAACAGATGTGGAGGCTGCTTCTGTCCAAAAGCTTTTTGGTAAACCAGATTCACTTAAGATGCTCCTTACTTTGTTGAGAATGGTTTGATTCATCCTTTTTGCAGTCCCATTTTGCTGTGGTGTGTATGCACAAGTCTTGTGCCTTACTATGCCTTCTTCTCTGCAGAAGTCATCGAACTCCTTGTTACAAAACTCAAGGCCGTTGTCTGTTCTCAGTGTGTTAATCTTCCTCTCTAGTTGGTTCTCTACCATCTTCTTCCATTCAACAAAACTCGAATTAGCTTCATCCTTTTTTCTCAGAAAACATATCCACGTTTTCCTTGAAAAATCATCTATGAATGTGATGAAATATTGGCATCTTCCTAGTGACATAGGAACGTTAGGAGATCTCCAAAGGTCAGAGTGTATGTAATCAAGCCTTTCTTTTGTGACATGCTTTGCAGCTCCAAAACTTACTCGATGTGACTTCCCATATACACAGTCTTCACAAAAGTCCATATCACTCACTTTTGACTTGTCTAGAAACCCTTTCTTGATCAGAACTTGCATTCCCTTTTGACTTTGTGACCAAGTCTTCTATGCCAAAGCTTTGTTTCATCTTTAAAACCAACTGAGACGTTCACTTCTCCTCTTAAAACAGATTCTTTTAGAACATATAAAGTATCTGTCTTTTGCCCTTTAATCAAAGTTCTGCAACCTTTGTTAATTTTCAAGATCTCATTCTTGGACTGAAACCAGCATCCTTGATCTTCTAATGTTCCAAGTGAGATGAGATTCTTTGACATGTTTGGGACATATCTCACGTTGTTTAAAAGAACAGTTGTGTTGTCATCATTTTTTATCCTTATGCTCCCAACTCCTTTAACCTCAGAGTATGCGTCATTTTCCATCCTTACTCTTTCTGTAGCTGATTTGTTAAGGCTAATGAACCAGTCTTTTCTTGGAGTCATGTGAAAGAAGCACCCTGTATCCATTATCCACATCTTTGTCATGTCTCCACCTAATGACATAAGAGCTTCTGAGACCATGAGAGCTGCTGCATCAATGATTTGCCCTGTGACATTTGTGGATTCTCCCTTTTCCATTGAGTTGTTATTCTACTTGTTTCTTTCTCTCCATATGTAACACTGCTTCTTAAAGTGACCATCTTTTCCACATATCCAACATGTCTTCTTTCCTTTAGACTTTGACCTGTTCTTGAATTTTCGTTTGTCACTAAATTTTTCTCTTTTCTCTGATCTTCCTCTGTCTTGGACAAATAAACATTCAGAGCTGTTCTAGAGTAGTTTCCCACTTGCTCCTAACTCAAGGATCTTGGATCTGATGGCTCCTAGGATTCAGAGCCAAGGTTGTCTTGCAGTATTTCAGCATTTCTTTGAGCTAATCAAATTGTTTTGGCAAGGACATAAGCAACACAATAGCTTGGTCTTCATTAGGGAGTGAAACTTTGACATTTTCCAATCAGAAATCAGTTTGAAAAAGTCATTCATGTTTTCATCAACTGTCATATTATCACTCATCTTGTATCCATAGAGCCTTTGCTTTAAGTAGATACGGTTTGTTAGTGATTTAGCTATGAACAGCTGATCCAAAACCTTTAACATCCCAGCAGCAGTTTTTTCCCTTATAATCTTTCTCAGGACATTGTTATCTACACTCAAGATGATGGTGGATCTAGCCTTTCCTTTCTTTTCCTTAAGGTTTTTGTCCTCTGGCTTTGTGAGTGAAGAATTTGTTACAGGTGTTGCGCCTTCATCTGTTTCAGCTGTTGATTCTTCACCCTCTGCAGCTTCTTCTTCTTGAATCCCTTCCAGCAAACCCAGCATCTCTAGATGAGCGAGTAACTTTTCTTTCCAGAGAATATAATCTCCTTCTCCATCAAACTTCTCTACCTCAACCTTTCCTGAAGACATCTTTCTCAGGACCTTTTGCTCTCAGATTTGAACCCGGAGATCTGATACCACTTTTGTTGGGTTTAACACTGTGAAACTTAAATAAATTTTGCAACTTTGATGGGTATAGAACTCTCTCTCTCTCTCTCAGATTTTAGTCTCTCGTGTGTTGTTTGATAAACTTGAAAAACAGAGCTTGAAATGTAAATGCAAGGAGGAATTAATGAGTTCAGATTCCTTGGGGTAGGAATCCTACATCTAGCCAGAGAAGATCTCCTGAAAATCCACTAAGAAACTTTTCTCAAACCGAGCTCTTAATCCTTACACTTTTCTCTCTGTAACTTTTACTTCACACGCACAACCATCTCTTAGACAAACAATTTTGTTCTTAAACCAAAACAGAACTTGGTCACCCAAGCAAATAACTTAACCCGAGTCTTGAGTTAAGCCTTGGTTCCATTAGTCTTCTATCTCGTTAAGGCTCTAGAAACTACCAGTTGCAGGCCTGCATCTCTTTTGTCTCCTCTTCTTGCATTGATAAAGTTAGTGTACGCAACTGTTTCTTATCTTCAGAGAAACACGTGACTTGGAGGTGCTTTTGAACCCTCTGTCTCTAACCGAGACTTCTCTTTCTCTTTTTTTTTAAAATGAAAACTCTGTCTCAATGAGATCCTTGTTTCAGACTGAAACCAACATTTGAACCAGAGCTTTTGGATTCAAACTAACTCCACAAGTTGAGGATGTTTTTTGGTTTGAGAATTGAGATCATACCTTACAGCCGCCGCAACTCCAGATAGAATCACATAGTGCACAGTTCCTGTTGTAAGACTGACATGAAAGAAATACGATTCATTACTTTATAGTAAAAGAGAACACAAAAGATAATAAAAAAAGAAGTCACTTACCAAATTGAAAGAACAGAGGTTTTGAGTTTCGGGTTCGGAAGAAGACCTGAGCAGACTATGAGTAGCTCAAATAGCCACCATTCTAGGCTATCAAAAGAACACAGAGAAATTTGCAAACGAGATAAGAGGATGCATAGGTATTATATAACTTGACCAACAAGAAACTCAAAAATGATTTACCAAGTCAATGCTCCTGATGGGACTCCATAACGGAAGTACTGCTTGACACAAGACATGAAATCATCAGATACAAATCCGCGAGTCTTCTTGCAGGAGCTAGAGAACATCACATAACATGAGAGTATCACAGTGTAAAACCAGAAAGACACACTAATAGCCAAGGCAGCTCCATTACTTCCAAGACCAAACACGAAAACCAAAATCCAGCAAACTAGGATGTGGAACAAAAGCGTGGTCAGGGAAGAAAAGAGCAGAGGAAGAACCAACCGTTGTGCCAGGAGAAACCGGGTCAATGGTACAAAAATCGCGTGGGTGAACAAAGCTGGTATGAGCCAAAAGGAGTAGGAGCTAGCGAGTCTAGAGATGTCAGGGTCTTCTCCGAGATATATCAAGAGCTTCTCGATGTAAATCCAAAGAATTGATATTAAGAAACATATTGGTAAGTTGGAAGCAATTGCAGAATATGTATAAGTTCCAATTTTTTCATATTGTTTGGCTCCATATGCTTGACCACAAAGAGTTTCAAGTGCACCCCCTAACCCAAACTACAATAAATGAAATGTTTTCAAGATTTGAGAGTAAATTAGATTCTTGAATTGAGGACAAGAGAGACATAAACATAACATAAATTACCATAATGCTAAAACCGGAGACGTTTGTGAAGGAAGTTGCAAGAGCTACACCGGCGAGTTCCAGCTCGCCGACGTGGAGGACAGGCAATAAGTACTGAGCAGTGGTCACGATGGCCATAGGAGCAGCCAAGCGGGTCGCTTTCTTCAGCTCGACGGTGAACTGATTTGTTTGCCATGTGGCTTTACCGGGGATTAGTAACTCTTGGTCTCTGAGAACTAAAGGTTCTTCCATTGTCGTTTTTCTTGTGTTTAAGGCCTTGCCTTTGATTTCAGATCATTATTCTATCATTTATAGGCTGAAGACCAAAACAATGTCAATGAAGACTTTTTTTTGGGGTTTTTTGTGGAAACAGTGTCAATTTCAGATCATTGTTCTATCTTTCCGTCGCATTTTGTAAGAGTTTTAAAAATTTTACATTTCATTTTATAAGATCTTTTTTTAAATATCTATGCAAATCTTTCATTTATTTTAATCCAATAATAAATAAATAACAGTGTATTAATGGTACTAATTCAGTAGATTAAGAAAAGATATATATATATATATATTTTTTTTAAGATGAGGTTGACCAAACATTCAAAATTATCATCTGCATTTTCATGATGATTAGTTTTAAAGATTAATTTTAATATATATATTTAATGATGATTTTTGTTTAAAATTATTGTTTAATAAGCCCGCTTTTAAGTAGAAAATCTTATTTCCTCTGCTTCATATTAAGTGTTATTTTAGTTTTTAGAGTTTGTTCTATTATAAGTATTGTTTTATATTTTTAATGTATTTATTTGGCAAAATTTTTAATATTACCCCTATTATTTAAATATAATGACCAACGAAAAAAAATTATAGTATACTAATGAGAAATAAAAAGAGACAAATTTAGTGTTTTCTTAATTAGTGTGTTGATTTTAAACTACAAATAAATTGAAACAAATGGATTATAAAATGAGAACTATCTGAAGACAAAAAAAAAAATGAGAACTATCAACAAAAAAATGGAATATAAAATGAAATAGAGTGAATATTGAATTCACGCTATTCTAAACTTAGTATAACGTACTAAATTTTCCTCGAGAATAACAAAAAATATAGTACTAAAGTTTACATAAAAAAACTGCCGTAAAGAGCCAATAAGCCAAATACACAGTAATATTTTTTTCTCTTCCATGTGTGTCCCAAAAATAAAATCTCCTTAATGGTAAACATTAAATTTTCTTGCCTATCATAAATCTAAAGACATTTTCTGTTTTTTCTTGTATAATCTTTTTTTTAATAGCAGAGAATTTAGATCATATTTTTTATTTTTTATTTATATAAAATTATCATTAATATTTAACTCAAAGCAATTTAAATTTAAATAGATAAAAATTGATGATATATTTATTAACCGCTTTCGTGAATTTTATTTTATTTTCATTTTCATTTTTTTCCTCTATTTCTAATTTCATTTTCTCCGTCTACTTCTAAAGTTTATAGAATGGAAGTGGCCAATTTCATTTTCTGTGTCAATTTTAAAATTTTTAAAAAATACAATTATCAACCGCTTTCGTGAATTTTATAAAACAATGTAATTTAGAAAATTTTATAAGATTTTATTTTCAAATTTCAATGATATTATGGTGATCTCGAAGAGTTTGCAAGAACATAAGTGACGCTCATGATGGATTGGGATTGATCAGCTAAAGAAGTCGAAGCTGTTTTCAAAGCTGATTAAGTGCAATTAGGTAATCATTCTGAAAGTTAGAGATGTTCACTGAATTCCTTCTTCAATGAGCTTCATACATGGGACTAAAATTATATACATTTGTGCCACATATGCATGTTCCATGTGCAACTTAAATAAATAAATAAATAAATAAGGGGCATCGTCGATCACTTCCGTTCCATATATCGACGTGTGGTTGTATATGAATCCGTTGTCTTCAATCAATTTCACACAGTTTATTGCTCATTAAAAATAAAATATTTCAAAGGAGACCACTTGATTGTTGCCAGTTCTTTTTGGTCCTAACTTAGCGACACATTTTCTCTATGTTCATGGAGATCCAAGATTTTTTTTAACCACTTGATTGTTGCCAGTTCTTTTTGGTTCTATCTTAGCGACACATATTCTCTATATTCAAGAAGATCCAAGATTTTGCTTGAAACTGATCTAGCGGTTGAAGTGAATTTTAGCGCCTAACCAAAAAATTAAGGATAAATCGAGGGTAGTTTGATGTAATATGTATATATGTAAATGGGTTTATATATTATTTTTGGTGGATTATTATCAATTGTGTATGATGGTCTAGTGGTTAAGCTATTCACAATGATTTGATTAAATTTTTAAAAATTACTATTGTGCTCTTGTATTGTTCCTAGAGAATGAATCTGAAAAGAAAAAAAAAATTATGGCCGCTTTTAGTTTTTTTTGCCACCATTTTCCTCATTATACTTGTTTTTCTTAGTGTTTTTTTTTTATAAATAAAATGTAAAATTTATTCAAAAGCTTTTTTTACATCAATTGCAGCAAGGTTCTAGAAATTCTATAAGTGTTTTAAGAAGAAAAAAAAAACAACACCAATCATAGATACATTGCTTATCTAGTGGCAAACCACATCTCCATTCCTTTGGCCAAAGTCGAGTCACCCATGGTTCGGATTATCGATAGTCTATTCCGTATTTGCTTGTCGATGCATTTGGTAAGGTAAGTATGATGAGTCGATGGTTCCTCATGTCTTCTACCATTTCTTTCTCTCCAAATTGAGTGGATTGATATTTGAAAAACATATCTAAAAAAAAATAACCTGACTTTTTCTTGACTTGTATCGACAAACAGACCAAGTAGAGTATTCCATTGAGTTGTGAATAGTGATCCAAGAAGCTTATGGGTGAGGCTCTTCCAAAACGCAGCTGAATATGGACATGTGAAGAAAATATGGTCTCGTGTCTCCATTGTCTCTTAACATAGAGAACAATCCGTTGAAGCATCAGTGTTCCATCTTAGCATTCTATCTCCTGTCGACAATCTGTTCTTAGCTGCAAGCCAAGCTATGAAAGCATACTTTGGCGTGTTATAGGTGAACCATATGCCTTTGTACCATTGTACTGATGGCTGCACTTCTCGAATTAACCTCCATGTTTTTTGTGAACTGAATTTTGGTTGAAATTTACCTGGTTTGTGTTGCCACAACACCATGTCCTCAGCCTCCAAACTTCCTTTCCGACTCTGGAGAGTGATAGCTTCTTCAATATCGTTTAAATAGGGTACTCGATGATGCCTAGTTCTGTGTGTTGTCAGCACGCTCTCCATAGTTAAATCCATAGATATTCCCAAATCTCTGCTTCCCCTTGGGCCTGTGAGATTGAGAATTCTACCCAGCCCTGACCAGTTATCATACCAAAAAGATGTCGATGCACCATTATAAAATTCCATTCTGCTTAGAGAGGCTGCCAAATCTCTGAGTTTTAAAAGTTTCTTCCATGTCCATTAACCAAGAGAAGAAGTTTCTTTGACTGACCATATAGAGCCTTTCCGTATTAGGTATCGTCAAACCCAATTTACCCATAGTGAGCCATGTGCTGATTGAATTCGCCAAATAAGTTTCAAACAACTGACCTTGTTAGCTTCCGATATCGACCTTAATCTCAAACCTCCCTCTTCTTTCGGCTTACAAACATCTATCTAAGCAATGTTTTTCTTAGTGTTTAATAGCAATGTATGATAAATCCACTACTTAACTATCAATTCATGAGTTAAACTCGAAGAAAATGAAGTTTTTCATTAACCCGATTTTTTGGCCGAACAGAGAGTAATTCCAGCAGTTGGTGGCTGCCTAGCGTCTTACGGCCATGGTATTGGTCACCTTGAATGATTTTTAAACATAGTTTTCATCGCATCATTCTCATTTTTTTGGGTAATTCTCAAAAATAGCACAAAATTAAGTTTTTGTTTCAAAAATAGCACACATTTTCATTTAGGAAAAACTAGCATTTTTATTAAAGAGTAATTTTCTTATATAGCACAAATCTTCTAACCTCATATTTTTAGGGCTTAGGGTCTAGGGTTTAAGGTTTCCTACCTCCTCAAAACTATACGTGAAAGTATAAAATACTTAACCCAAACCAAACAATTTAATTATTATCCTTTATAAAAAAATACTATTTTAGTCCTAAATAAAAATATATGCTAAATTTGACAAAAAACATATTTTGATGCTATTTTAGAGAATTTGTTTTCTTCTTTTTTTGCATATTGTTTTCTGTATTTTCAGCTTTCTACTAAAGTAATTTATCCTCTTTTTAAGTATTTTGGACGATTTTACTTATTAGATTTTTCTTTAATGTATTAGACTCTTCATTTACCACATATTTCTTAGAATTAATTCTCATTCATTAATGCACGTCATTCATTCATGCATTATATATAAACTTGCATAATGAGATCTTCTCCCATCACAGAGATTAACCTCTTCGGCTTTCTTAAAAACAACTCTCACTACCCCAAAAAAAAAGTATGTTGCATCATTTATATAAGTGATTCTAGGAATAGTGATACAAAATATTTACATCGATTGAGACAAATATTATATTATTTTTGTAATTGATGTTAATATGCATTATTTACAAATAAATGATGTTAACTTTGCATCAATAGTAAACAAATGATGAAATGAAGTTAATTTTAAATCAGTTAATATAAATGATATTAGTATTTGTTATAGTTCTAACAATTGATACTACATTTTTGTATCTTTGTTTATAATTGATGATAAAATTAATTTATTTTTATAATTAAATTAAATTAATCAAAATACTATTAAATATATATGATAATATATAAATTTATTGACACTGTCTCACAAATTATTTAATATTTATTTAAAATATATATGTTAAAATAATTACTTGGTGATGAAATTTGTTTAATCTAAATCCTTGTTAAATATATTATTAATGATGAGTTTATTTATAAAAAATTATTTTCTCTTCATAACTTGTGGCGATGTGGGACAAATGTAAAAAACAAATTGCATTATTGCTATTTTTTTTTCAATGATGCAAATTAAAATAAATTAGTATCAGTTGTTTTTAATTGGTGTCAAATAACTAGTAATGATATTACTTATTGTAATTGATATTAAATTTATAAATTTTGTATACATTATTAATAAGTAACTCAAACTAATATTATTTATTTGAGTGATACTAGTTAACTTATGCAACAAACTTTTTTTTGTAGCCTCTCCAAATTTTTGATGTGATCATGGAGAACAATCAAATGCAGCATGAACCTGAGGAGAGCATACATGGAGTAGATGATTTATTGGTTGTACCAAGTGGACCTATGACAAGAGCAAGAGCCAAGGCACTTCACAATTCAATCCATGGACTTCTCACTCAAGTGCACAATCATCAAGCATCTAAGGATTTCACAAAGTACATTGGATATCAGAATATGCTGATGGCAACACCTTCTCAAATGGATTAACAAAGAGGGTAATCCATTTGTACTCTTTTTCCTAACCTTTGGGTTTTTCCCAATGGGTTTTTCCAAAGGAAGGTTTTAATGAGGCAACTTGGATTACTTGTTCATCAAGTCCATAAGAGAACTTATCCAAATCCCACAAAATGTCTCTTGGCCCAAAAATGAAGATCCATTTCGTGGAGATGAAGTACAAGAAGTACAAGAAGTACAAGAGATATTTTATTTTCTTTTATTTTAAGTTTTTTTTTATTTTCGGCAATTAATATTGCTTAGATATTTCTACCCTTTCTTGTGCTATATAAGCACGCCTAGACCATCACAAATAATCAATCAACTTTCTTTCAATATATTTTAGAGTGAATCTCTTTTGTTCTTTTAGAACTTTCGATTGCTTGGTGTGTAATATCCAACAATCAAACCTTGTCTTGTCTAGGTGTGTCATATCCTAGGAGACATTGAGGTATATCAGGAGCTATTCCGCATCTCCTGTGCGACCATTCGATCCATCATCTATCCATCTATCCATTTCCACAACTCGAAAGTGGAATCCCTGGGAGGATCGCATCATATGGTATCAGAGCACATTTTCAAGTTGTATCCATTTTCTATCATCTTCTCACCTTCCCACCGTTCCTAAAACTCTTTTCTACCTTTCTGTTCTTCTACCCTAAGAGATCTAGTCCGATCTGCAGTCAAAAAAAAAAAAAAAAAATTCTAAACACTCAAAAGGGACTGATCAACTCCCTATCCGATCAGTTTCGTGTCAGTTACGTTTTTATTCAAAAAAAAAAAAAAATTCCGTACATCATTTCGTGATCTGATCAATCACCTCTTCAAAAAAAAAATATCCTTGATCATTATCGTTCTATATCAATTTTCCAGAAGTTTAGTCTTTTAAATCTCTCATTTTTCCGAAAAAAAAATCTTGTCTTTCTATCTAAAATCATTCTTTCTGCCTGTTTGTTGGTTTTCCACCAAGTTAGGTTGATTAGTTTGATAAGAACTTTTGAGATTTCGCTACTAGTGAGATCATTGATGAGAGCTGAGTGAAACACTTGAGAGAAACACTTGAGGAAGAAACATTTTGTGAGTTTTTATCACTAACCATTCTGTTTTGCAGGGAGAAATAAATGGCGAGTGAAGGAGATAATTCTGATAATGCCAACAGGGAGCGTGCTTCTAGAATTCCTAATCTAGAACTGCAAGCTATCATGGGAGAAATGAGGCGCATACTGAGGTTAGAACTAGGTGCAGTTCATGAGAGGATCGATAAAATCCAAGAATCTGTCCAAGGGCAATCTGAAGTACCACCACCATTGGTACAGCGGGAAAATGTTGTTAGGAGAAGGAGAGAGCAACTTAGGCAAAAAAGGGACGTGGAGAAAGATGATTATTACAGTGGAGGAAGCCGAATCTCTAATAGGACTCATCGAAGAACTAGACGTGATCACGAAGCAAGAGGCCGAAATGAAGACAATATCAATGGTCTGAAGTTGACAATACCACCATTCTATGGGAAGAGTGATCCAGATGCTTACCTAGAGTGGGAGAAGAAGATAGAGCTGCTGTTTGATTGCCAAACATATTCGGAATACAAGAAGGTCCAACTTGCCGCAACCGAATTCTATGATTATGCCATCAACTGGTGGGATCAAATTGTGACAAGTAGGAAACGCAACCATGAACCACGTGTGGAGACTTGGGAGGAGATGAAAAATCTGATGAGAAAGAGGTTTGTTCCGAGTCATTACCACCGGGAGTTGCATCAAAGGCTTAGGAGATTAAGCCAAGAGAGTAAAAGTGTGGATGAATATTTCCAAGAAATGGAGTCTCTTATGATCAAAGCCGACATAGAAGAAGATTCTGAAGCAACAATGGCAAGGTTCCTTAGTGGTTTGTCCTGTGACATCCAAGACCGAATGGAGCTACAAACATACGAAGATTTGGAGGAAATGCTACATAAGGCTGTTCTAGTAGAACAACAAATCAAGAGGGGGGGGTAGCTCTAAAACGTTATATGGGGCTGGAGCATTTCATGCTAGGGCCACTTATCATAAAGAGGACAAAACCATTGCTAAACCAAAGACCGAGTCAAGACCATTCACCACCAATCTGAACCCCAAAGGTAAAACCGAGGCAGCCCCTTTTAAAACTAGAGAAGTTCAATGTTTTAAGTGTCAAGGGAGGGGGCACTATGCTAATGAATGTATTAACAAGAAGATTATGGTTCTCTTGGAGAATGGTGAGATTGAGACTGAGGAAGAGGAGGAGAATGATTCAGTCTCGGAAGAAGAAGAGCAAGTGGAGTTACCAGCCGTGGGAGAGCTTTTGGTAATACGAAGATCATTGAGTGTTCAAACAAAGGTAAATGAACACGATCAAACAGAAAATTTGTTTCATACTAGATACATTGTTGAAGGAAGGGTTTGCAGCCTTATAATTGATGGAGGAAGCTGCACCAACGTAGCTAGTGAAACAATGGTGACGAAGTTAGGGTTGAAAGTCATTGAGCATCCGAAGCCTTATAAGCTTCAATGGCTGAATGATGCTGGTGAGATGGCGGTGAACAGCCAAGTATTGGTTTCCATAACCATAGGCAAGTATGAGGATGAAATTTTGTGTGATATTCTACCTATAGAGGCCGGCCACATCTTACTTGGAAGACCATGGCAGTTTGATAGAAGGGTTTTGCATGATGGTTTCACCAATAGGTATTCTTTTGAGTACAAAGGCCGGAAACAGTCCTTGCTCCTCTAGCACCACATGAAGTTTACCAAGACTAGATCCAGCTGAAACAACAAGGAAAAACAACTGTGAGTGACCCCCTAAACACTTCACCACAAAAACAAAAAGAGAGTTTGAGAAAAACCAAGAAAAAGGCCTGTGAGAGTAAACCCGTGAGGCATTCAAACTTCTTTATGAGATCTAATTTGGTTAAGAGAGCTCTTTTCTCTAAACAACCCATTCTTCTGTTTGTTTACAAAGAAGCACTTATGAATCATACTAACCTCTCACCGGAATTGCCGAGTAAGGTTACTTCTCTTTTGCAGGAATTTGAAGACATCTTTCCGGAGGAAAACCCCAAGGGATTACCACCTATCCGTGGGATTGAGTACCAAATAGATTTTGTGCCGGGAGCTTCACTTCCCAACAGGCCAGCTTATAGAACCAACCCCATTGAGACAAAGAAATTGCAAAAACAAGTGAGCGAACTCATGGACAAGGGATACATTCGAGAGAGCATGAGCCCTTGTGCTGTGCCGGTTCTACTTGTGCCAAAGAAGGATGGAACATGGAGGATGTGCATTGATTGTCGAGCCATCAACAATATAACAGTTAAGTATTGCCATCCTATTCCTCGTTTAGACGACATGCTAGATGAACTGTATGGCTCTAGTGTGTTTTCTAAAATTGATCTTAAAAGTGGATATCACCAAATTCGCATGAAAGAGGGTGATGAGTGGAAAACTGCTTTTAAAACAAAACATGGATTATATGAGTGGTTAGTAATGCCTTTTGGATTAACTAATGCACCCAGCACTTTCATGAGATTAATGAACCATGTATTAAGAGCTTTCATTGGAGTTTTTGTTGTTGTCTACTTTGATGACATTCTGGTTTATAGCAAAAACTTAGACAATCATATTGAGCATCTGAAATGTGTTTTAGAAGTTCTAAGGAAAGAAAAGTTGTTTGCTAACCTAAAGAAGTGTACCTTTTGCACAGATAATCTTGTGTTTCTAGGTTTTGTTGTGAGTGCACAGGGTATACAGGTTGATGAAGAAAAAGTGAGAGCTATCCGTGAATGGCCAAGTCCTAGTACCGTGAGCGAAGTGAGGAGTTTCCATGGACTTGCTGGATTCTACAGGAGATTTGTGAAAGATTTTAGCACCATAGCTGCTCCACTTACTGAAGTGATCAAGAAGATTGTGGGATTCAAATGGGAAGAAGCACAAGAAAAAGCATTCCAAACCTTGAAGGAGAAACTTACCAATGCACCCCTTTTGTCTTTACCAGATTTTATGAAAACTTTTGAAATTGAATGTGATGCATCTGGTGTAGGTATTGGTGCGGTTTTGATGCAAGAGAAGAAACCCATTGCTTTTTTCAGTGAAAAGCTTGGAGGAGCCACTTTGAACTATCCGACCTACGACAAAGAGGTGTATGCCTTGGTCCGGGCTTTGCAAACATGGCAGCACTACCTATGGCCAAAGGAGTTCGTCATCCATACTGATCATGAGTCCTTAAAGCATTTGAAAGGTCAGCAAAAGCTTAACAAACGGCATGCTAGGTGGATAGAGTTCATTGAAACATTTCCATATGTAATCAAGTACAAAAAAGATAAAGAAAACATTGTTGCCGATGCCTTATCTCGGAGGTATGTTTTGATTACTACTTTAGATGCTAAGTTGTTAGGTTTTGAGCAACTAAAAGGTTTATACGAGATTGATTCTGAATTTCAAGAAATTTACAAGTCTTGTGTTAAATTTGCTTTTGGGAAGTATTTTAGGCATGAAGGATTCTTATTCTATGAAAATCGTTTGTGTGTGCCTAATTGCTCTGTGAGAGATTTGCTAGTTAGAAAAGCGCATGGAGGAGGCTTAATGGGACATTTTGGAATTGCTAAGACTCTCAAAGTACTGCAAGAGCATTTCTATTGGCCGCATATGAAGAGAGATGTGGAGAGAGTCTGCGGAAGATGTGTCACTTGCAAACAAGCCAAATCAAAGGTACAGTCTCAAGGTTTGTACACCCCTTTATCAATCCCTACTCAGCCCTGGAATGACATATCTATGATTTTGTGCTTGGATTACCTAGAACTAGGACTGGAAAAGACTCCATCTTTGTTGTTGTTGATAGGTTTTCTAAAATGGCACATTTCATTGCTTGTCATAAAACTGATGATGCTTCTCATGTAGCTAACTTGTTCTTTAAAGAGATAGTTATAATTCATGGCATGCCCAGAACTATTGTTAGTGATAGGGATACTATGTTCTTGAGCTACTTTTGGAAAACACTTTGGTCTAAGCTAGGAACTAAGTTGTTATTTTCAACTACTTGTCATCCTCAATCTGATGGGCAAACTGAAGTTGTGAACAGAAATTTGTCTACTCTTTTACGTGCCTTGATCAAAAAGAACTTGAAAACTTGGGAAGATTGTTTGCCGCATGTTGAATTTGCATATAATCGCTCAATGCATTCTGCCACAAAGTTTTCTCCATTCGAAATTGTCTATGGATTTAATCCTATTTCTCCTTTGGATCTAACCCCTTTACCTTTGAGTGAAAGAGCAAGCATAGATGGGAAAAAGAAAGCTGAACTTGTTAAACAGATCCATGAGAAAGCTCGGAAGAACATAGAGGAGAAAACCAAACAGTATGAAAAATATGCCATCAAGGGCCGGCATAAGAAGATCTTTGAGGAAGGAGACCTAGTGTGGATACATTTGAGGAAAGAAAGATTTCCAGCTGAAAGGAAGTCCATACTGAAACCAAGAATTGATGGTCCTTTTCGAGTCACCAAGAGGATCAGTGACAATGCTTACCAACTTGATCTACAAGGTAAGTACAAAGTGAGTTCCAGTTTTAATGTTGCTGACTTAATTCCCTTTGTTGCAGATGAGCATGATTTGAGGTCAAATTCTTTTCAAGAAGAGGGGGATGATGTGATCATGGAGAACAATCAAATGCAGCATGAACCAAAGGAGAGCATACATGGAGTAGAGGATTTATTGGTTGTACCAAGTAGACCTATGACAAGAGCAAGAGCCAAGGCACTTCACAATTCAATCCATGGACTTCTCACTCAAGTGCACAATCATCAAGCATCTAAGGATTTTACAAAGTACATTGGATATCAGAATATGCTGATGGCAACACCTTCTCAAATGGATTAACAAAGAGGGTGATCCATTTGTACTCTTTTTCCTAACATTTGGGTTTTTCCCAATGGGTTTTTCCAAAGAAAGGTTTTAATGAGGCAAATTGGATCACTTGTTCATCAAGTCCATAAGAGAACTTATCCAAAGCCCACAAAATGTCTCTTGGCCCAAAAATGAAGATCCATTTCGTGGAGATGAAGTACAAGAAGTACAAGAAGTACAAGAGATATTTTATTTTCTTTTATTTTAAGTTTTTCTTTATTTTCAGCAATTAATATTGCGTAGATATTTTCTACCCTTTCTTGTGCTATATAAGCACGCCTAGACCATCACAAATAATCAATCAACTTTCTTTCAACATATTTTAGAGTGAATCTCTTTTGTTCTTTTAGAACTTTTGATTGTTTGGTGTGTAATATCCAATAATCAAACCTTGTCTTGTCTAGGTGTGTCATATCTTAGGAGGCATTGAAATATATCAGGAGCTATTCCGCATCTCCTGTGCGACCATTCGATCCATCATCTATCCATCTATCCATTTCCACAACTCGAAAGTGTCGAATCTTTGGGAGGATCGCATCAATTTTCGTCTTCTTTCTTTTCCATCACTTACTCCTTTTCATTTTCTTTATTTCATTGTTTTTCTTTTATTTTTATTTTTGATTATCTCGTTGTTATCATTGATATGTTGATTACATCGACGGCTGCCGCCGTTTTGACAAACGACAAACCTTACGACATCAGTCATTCATGCATTGTATATATATGCTTGCTTAATGAGACCTTTTGCACTCACTGAGATTAACCAAATTATAAAAATTTATTCGTTTTAACAGTAAGGAAATCATACCCACTAAAACTTTGGTGGAAGTTTCTTACCAATTTAAAATATCCATTCAATATTATATCAGTTTTTTTTTTCTTTTCGAGATACACATGAAATACTTTTAATAGATGCTTAGAAATGAATGAGTTATTTCGTAGTCAAATCTTATCCAAACGGGTAGACAAGAGTGCAATTGCACCATATGGTCTACATCTATTAAAAACATTTTATTAAAACGTCTATAAAAGAAATTCTACTAAATATCTAAAAGTCTATGTTTTTTTATACATTACCTCTATTGATTATATATTTTAAAAGTAATATTGTATTTTACTAGATGGAATATATATATATATATAACTAGATTATGATTTGGCTGAGAGACGGGTTACTAAATTTTAAAAGAAATTAAATTTAAGCAAAAACATGATATTACAAATTTGTAATTAATAATATCTTAAAATGTTTTTAGGGAAATAAGTAAAAAATATGTAAATTATTTTAGAAAAATAAGTAAAAACATGTTTAGTAAGAAAAAAAAGTTATATATAAGTTTGTTTTTCTATATAAATAAATTAATTTCAAATTCTATATTATAATTTAATTATCATCATATTAAAAATTTAGAGTCGTCCAACAATATTTTTTTATATCATTTTATCTTTTGTTTTTTGGATCACCATTTAAAATATGAGAAAACGGATCTATTTTTCTTGCGAGATCTTCATTTTTTCTCTGCTATTTTTTTGGTTCATATCTTACTTCGCTTTCCAACCGAATATATTTTCCTTTTCACACCTTCACTCACCAAAATCCTTCTATAATTCTTGTCTCCTGATATTTTTTGACAACGTATTCTAGCTCAATTTTTTCGACAACGTATTCTAGCTCAATTCTACCCAAACCAGGAGATATTTGGTATAGAACCCAAAATATGAAGAATAATTGATGCCTATGATTTCCATAGCTAAGAGCCTATATCTGTCATGGTTCATTCAAATAACAAACCGCATGATCAAAAACCATACATGTTCAAAAATCTGCAGATCAGTTTAGTTAAAACATTTAAATGATTGTCTCACCTTTTATCCCCTTACAGAGAAACTCATTAACTCTTCTGATCACCACATCCTACAAAATCATAAAAGAGTAAGAAAAAATCATTTGAGGTAACTAAGGGATGCACTTGATGAGCTATAAATTTATATACCATTGTTTTTGTGCAAGTAATTTCACTCCTAAACTCGACTTGTTGAGTTTGAAGTAGGACCAAGTTTTCGAGGTAAGGAGATACAACACAAATGTTTCTTGAGAGGCTTTGGAGTTGGTCTGTCTCTGAATAAAATTTGAACAAGCTTTTCTTAGTATCACAGAAGACAACATCTCCTTGCTTAGAGACCAAGTACCAAACCAAGAGAAGCTAAACTAATGTAGTGAGTCTTGCTCCATCTTTCCTCTCGTGCATCCATACTCCATATCTCTAGATAGGGGTTTAACATCTTTATTCTTTAAATTGGCGTCAAACTTGTTAGAATTAGGATTTCCTAGCAAGCTTTATAAATATGCATTTGGAGCAGCTCTCCTTCTCAACCCTTTTATGATATTGATTCAAAAACCAAATTGATCTTGGTATTTATAAATTAAGCTTTCTCTTTTAGTTTTCTTGCTTTTAATAAAGCTCAATGAGCTATCAATCATGCTTTAGAAATCTCTTCACATCTCACCGTCTTAAGAAGTTGCAGAGATCAATTCTTGTGTATATTTGAGATTTAAACCATATTTGAAAACTAGTTGTTAATGACATATAATTTTTTCAATGTCTATTTCAGTTTATTTATATGTAAATAATATAATATAAGATAATTATAAATCAGCATTTGAATTTTGAATTAATCATATTCAATTTTTACAACAAAATATATTATTTTGAATTAATAATAATCGATGTAGTTATTAGTGTTAGACATACGGAACAAGGGATTATTCCCGAAAAGAAAACAATTATGAGGACCAACTGCGAGAAAACGTCTTGCTGCAATGATGTTTCCCGTTTGGAACCAATGATGTTTTTTATTCACTTGTAGCTATTATAACATTTGTATACCAAAAATTGAAGAAACACACATAAATCCTTCTCTTTCAAAATGGGTTTTGTAGAATGTGCAGTTAGAGACCTAAAATTTACATATAAATTGGGGCCGATAATGTTTGGTAAAAATTTTTGTATAGAGCCTAGAAATAGTTTAAGCTAATCCATTTTCAGTTGAGACTATTCTCTTCCTAGCCTTCTCAGCCTGCAAATCATAGATTTCAATTACTTCAGAGCAATAATGAAAAAAAAAGAATAGAATGTAGAAATGTAACAAGCTAAAATGGCTAATCTTATATTCGTGTCTTTACCTGTTCCTTCCAATTCACGGAAGCTGTGACGGTAGCCAATATAACAGCTTGCACAGTGGATCCAATCACGACACCGCACCACAGTCCTTTTCCGTGTAACTCACGGCTGAAAGCTAAGTAAATTCCAACTGGAGCTCCTACAAGATAGTAAGCCACAACGTTGTTCCAAGCTCCAATGTGTTGCCAACCACTTCCCCTAGCAACCCCATTGAGAACTACGGTGAATCCATCGAGGATAAAGGAGAGACAGAGCAAAGGAGATAGGTCAGCTACATAGTCCACAACTTCTTTGCTGGTACTGAATGTGTAACCTACGATGTTCCTGCAGCTGAAGAGAAATGTGCTAAAGAAAGCTGCCTCTACGAGCCAGAGACAAAGCCCTGCCAATACTGATACCCTAGCAACTTGAGGATTCCCAGCTCCTAATTTGTTTGACACGCGTGTGCTGCAAGAAAACGAAATCACTAATGTTGAGATTTAGGAAGTGTTGAAGATTTTTTTTGGTTTAAGAATTGAGATCATACCTTACAGCCGCCCCGACTCCAGATGAAATCACATAGTGCAAATTTTCTGTTGTAAGACTGACATGAAAGAAATAAGCTTCATTACATTTTTGTAAAGATGAAACAAAAGATAACAAAATGTCTTTCTATATGATACATACCAAATTGAAAGAACAGAGGTCTCGAGTTTCGGGTTTGGAAGAAGACCTGAGCAGAGTATGAGTATCTCAAATAGCCACCATTCTAGGCTATCAAACGAAGACGGAGAAATTTGCAAACGAGATAAGAGGAAAGATCGGTGTATGTAACTTGACTAACAAGAAACTTAAAAGAATGACTTACCAAGTCATTGCTGCTGATGGGATTCCATAACGGAAGAACTGCTTGACACAAGACACGAAATCGGCCGATACAAATCCACGAGTCTTCACGCAGGAGCTAGAGAACCTCACATAACATGAGAGTATCACAGCGTAAAACCAGAAAGACATACTAATAGCCAAGGCAGCTCCATTGCTTCCAAGACCAAACACGAAAACCAAAGTCCAACAAACCGGGATGTGAAACAAAAGCATGGTCAGGGAAGAGTAGAGCAGAGGAAGAACCAACCGTTGTGCCAGGAGAAACCGGGTCAATGGTATAACAATCGCTTGGGCAAACAAAGCTGGTATGAGCCAAAAGGCGTAGGAGCCAGCGACTCTAGAGATATCAGGGTCTTGTCCAAGAGAGATCAAAAGCTTGTCGATGAAAATCCAAAGAATTGATATTAAGAAACAAATTGAGAAGTTAGAAGCAATTGCAGAATATGTGTAAGTTCCAATTTTTTCGTATTGTTTGGCTCCATAAGCTTGGCCACAAAGAGTTTCGAGTGCACCCACTAACCCATACTGCAAAAATAAATGAAGTGACTTCAATATTTGAGAGTTGATTGAGTTCTTGAAATAAATGAAATGTTTTCAAGATTTGAGAGTTTATTATTGGGTTCTTGAATTGGAGAAGATAGAAACATAGCATAACTACCATAATGCTAAAACCAGAGACGTTTGTGAAGGAAGTTGCAAGAGCTACACCGGCGAGCTGGAGCTCGCCAGCGTGGCCAGCGACCATGACTGAGATGACTGGCAATAGATACTGAGCAATGGTCACGATGGCCATAGGAGCGGCCAAGCGGCTCATTTTCTTCAGCTCGACGGTGAGCTGATTTGTTTGCCATGTGTCTTTACTGGGGAGTTGTAACTCTTTGTCTCTGAGAAGAAAAGGTTCTTCCATTGTCGTTTTCTTAGTGTTGAAGACCAATGTCACTGCCTTTGATTTCAGATGATATTCTATATTTTATAGAGTGGAGTGACAATGACGAAACCAATTATGTCAATGTCAATGTCAATGATGACTTTTCCTTTTTGGAGACTGTGGGGATATATAAGAAATTAAGAATACTGAATTTACACGGCTCTAATAAACTTGACCGGTCGAAGCGTTCAAAAAAGTATAATATTAATTACTTAGAAAGTCTATATTGAGTATAGATTAATCATCAATGTGTGTCAAAAAAAAGAAAAAAAATCTCTTTAATGTTGAACATAAAAAGTTCCTTACAAACTACAAAATCTAAACACTTTTAGTTACCATTATTGATTTTTTTAAAGCACAGAGAAATAAATCATATTTTTTTATCTGTATAAAAATATCTTTAAATATTTAACTTAAATTAAAATAGATAAAAAATCAATTACAAATGGCCAATTTTATCTTCTCTGTCAACCTGTTATTTATTTTTTATTTTTTTCTTAATACATATATCAACCTCTTTATTTTTATTATTTTTTGACAATTGGTTGCATATATCAACCTCTTTCATGAAGTTTATAAACAATGTAATCCAGAAAATTTTAGATGATTTTACCCTCCAATTTTCGATGAGATCATGGTGGTCTCGAAGAGTTTGCAAGAACATGAGTGGCGCTCGTAGATTGGGATTGATTAGCCAAAGAAGCAGAAGTTATTTACAACGCTGATTTAAGTGCAATTAATTAGGTCGTTATTTCTAAAAGTCAGAAATGTTCACTAGAATTCATTCTTTAATGAAATTATGCTTCCTCCATGGGATTGAAGTTTTTTTTAACATTCGTGCCACATGTGCATGTACCACTTAAAAAAAAAAAAATGGGACATCGTTGGTCACTTCCATTCCATACATCGATGTGTAGTTGTAGATGACTTGATTGTAATCAATCCACTTTAAAAAAACAAAAAACAAAAAGGGACATCGTTGCTTATTAAAAATATAAAATTTGAAAAGGAAACAACAAAGGCAACTCGCAAAAATACTTGGGAATCAAGTTCCAATCACTACTGATTAAAAAAAACATAGCAACAAACGACAAAAATAAGTAAAAGAAACAAAACATAGCAACTAGACGAAGGTGCCGCCGAAGGAAGAGTAGGGTAGCGAAATTTCTTTGACTTGTTTTGGTAAATCGAGTATATGTTACAAAGCATGTTGGTTTGCGGATATTTTTTGGTTTTGAAAAGGTATTATTTTTTATATGTTATTAATATGATTTTTCAAAACAATTTTTTTGTTAATTACTTTTTGTCCAAAACTAATTCTCATTGTATAACTAAAAGTTTTCCTAAGTTGTGAGATGTGTTATATTTGTTTTGAACAGACTTAGTATAAAAATACGATATACTACTCATATTAAAATGATATATATTAATCTTTTGTTAGTCTTGTCCATTTACATATTTAATGCTTTACATCAAAAATATATATGTGAAGATTATGAACTTTCAAATGAAAAATGTTATTATTATGTTTTGTACCATAGAGAGTTTGAAGAATATATATATGATATTGGATATGTTTGAACATTCAATCTTATAACTATTGTTTTTTTTTATTTTCAAAATTTTATACTCAAAGTTTAATTTATAATTTAAAAAACTTTGGAAATTTCTTTAAAAGTTTATGAACGTTACCAAAACTCAAATCATAAATAAACTAACAATCGTGATTAACGTTTGTAATGACTTGTTTATGTTTATTTTTGCTGAAAAAATTACTAGGTTAGAGATTGCTTCCATTCTTGGAATCTTGGACTCCATCTCTCCATCTTAAGAAGTTGCAAAGATTATTATTTTATTTTTATTTAGGTATAAATGATAAATGATATAATATAAAACAATTGCAAATCAGTATTTGAATTAATCATATTCATTTTTTACAAACAAAAAATATAGTCTTTTTTAAATTAATAATAATTGATGTAGTTATTAATGTTTAAGTTCAACATATCGAATAAGGCAAACTGAATAAGAAAACAATCGTGAGGAAACCAACTGTGAGAATCGTCTTGCTGCACAAGGGATTATTCCCGTTTGGAACTAATGATGTTTTTATTCGTAACTGTTACATTTTGTATACCAAAAATGGAAGAAACATACATAAATCCTTCTCTTTCAAAATGGGTTTAAAACAAAAAACATGACCGTCTTTTACAATGTGCAGTTAGGGCATTCCAAACATGACCTACAAATTTACATATACAATTTTTTCAAACATTTTTGTATAGAGCCTAGAAATAGTTTGAGACAATTCTTAGAAACAGGCTTCGTTTAAGCCAATCTATTTTCAGAGGAGACTATTCTCTTCCTTGCCTTCTCAGCCTGCAAAATCATATATTCCAATTACTTCAGAGCATTAATAAAAAATACTAAAATGTAGAAATGTAACAAGCTGAAATGGGTACTCTTCTATTCTAAGTCTTTTACCTGTTCCTTCCAATTCATGGAAGCTGTGACTATAGCAAGTATAATAGCTTGCACCGCGGAGCCAACCACAACACCGCACCACAGTCCTTTTCCGTGTAACTCACGGCCAAAAGCTAAGTTAACTCCAACTGGAGCTCCTATGAGATAGTAAGCCACTACATTGTTCCAAGCTCCAATGTGTTGCCAACCACTTCCCCTAGCAACCCCATTAAGAACTGCGGTGAATCCATCGAGGATAAAGGAGAGGCAGAGAAAAGGAGATAGGTCAGCGACATAGTCTACAACTTCCTTGCTGTTACTGAATGCGTAGCCTATGATGTTTCTGCAGGTGAAGAGAAGTGTGCTGAAGAAAGCTGACTCTACTAGCCAGAGAGAAAGCCCTGCCAATACTGATACCCTAGCAACTTGAGGATTCCCAGCTCCTAATTTGTTTGACACGCGTGTGCTGCAAGAAAAGAAACAAGTGACTATAATGTTGTGGTTTAAGACTTGCAGAAGATGTTTCTGGTTTGAGAATTATACCTTACAGCTGCCGCGACTCCACCTGGAATCACGTAGTGCAAACTTGCTGTTGTAAGACTGACATGAAAGAAATGAGATTCATTACTTTTTAGTTAAGACTTAAAGAATACAACAGATAGAGAAAAAAAGCAAGAGAAAAAATGTCTTTCTATTTGATGATACTTACCAAATTGAAAGAACAGAGGTCTTGTGTTTCGGGTTTGGAGAAGACCTGAGCAGAGTATGAGTAGTTCGAATAGCCACCATTCTAGGCTATCAAGAAGACAAAAAATGCAAGCGACATAAGAGGAAACATCCGTGTATGTAACTTGACCAACAAGAAACTTAAAAAAATGACCTACCAAGTCATTGCTGCTGATGGGATTCCATAACGGAAGAACTGCTTGACACAAGACACGAAATCGCCGGATACAAATCCGCGAGTCTTCTCGCAGGAGCTGGAGAACCTCACATAACACGAGAGTATCACAGCGTAAAACCAAAAAGAACACTAATAGCCAAAGCAGCTCCATTGCTTCCAAGACCAAAAACGAAAACCAAAGTCCAGCAAACCGGGATGTGGAACAAAAGCGTGGTCAGGGTAGAATAGAGCAGAGGAAGAACCAACTGTTGTGCCAGTAGAAACCGGGTCAATGGTATGACAATCGCGTGGGCGAACAAAGCTGGTATGAGCCAAAAGGCGTAGGAGCCAGCGAGTCTAGAGATGTCAGGGTCTTGTCCGAGATATATCAAGAGCTTTTCGATGTAAATCCAGAGAACTGATATTAAGAAACAAATTGGGAAGTTGGAAGCAATTGCTGAATATGTATAAGTTCCAATCTTTTCATATTGTTTGGCTCCATAAGCTTGGCCACAAAGAGTTTCAAGTGCACCCACTAACCCAAACTACACAAATAAATGAAGTGTACAATCTTTTTCTATGTATGTGAATATAGATAACATTACAAGAAAGAGTTTCTAAATAAGCATGACAAGAGTTAGATCATAGAAGCCATCCTCCTTTTAAAGCTTTCACTATGGCTCCAACATATGTTGGTTGGAGTATAAATAGATTTCCCCGGGCTGACGGTTTGTTTCCCCCTCACAACTATCGTATACCATTAGATATCCCCAAACTTAAAACCTCAATTTATTTCCACATAAAAATAAAGTTTCATACTAATTTAATTTCCACCCAAATTAAAACGTTGACATTCATGTACACATAGAATCATAGTTTGAAACCTCATAACACATAGATATTGATTTTAATTGGGTTATTGTTAAGTGTTAACCAAACAAATTTTAACTGGATTAAAAAGAGTAAACCTGAATTTAAACCGGTTTAAATGATGTTTTTCATTCACTTGTAACTCTATTACATTCGTATACCAAATATTGAAGAAACACACATAAATCCCTCTTTCAAAATGGGTTTAAAACAAAAAAATAAACGTGGCAGTTTTGTAGAGTAATGCAGTTAGAGCATTCCAACATGACCTACAAATTTACATAGAAATAGTTTGAGACGACTCTTAGAAACAGGCTTCGTTTAAGCCAATCTATTTTCGGTAGAGACTATTCTCTTCCTTGCCTTCTCAGCCTGCAAATCATATATTCCTATTACTTCAGAGCATTAATGGAAAATATACTAAAATGTAGAAATGTAACAAGCTGAAATGGCTAATCTTTTATTCTAAGTCTTTTACCTGTTCCTTCCAATTCATGGAAGCTGTGACTATAGCCAGTAGAATGGCTTGCACCGCGGATCCAACCACAACACCGCTCCACAGTCCTTTTCCGTGTAACTCATGGCCAAAAGCTAAGTAAACTCCAACTGGAGCTCCTATAAGATAGTAAGCCACAACGTTGTTCCAAGCTCCAATGTGTTGCCAACCACTTCCCCTAGCAACCCCATTAAGAACTGCGGTGAATCCGTCGAGCATGAAAGAGAGACAGAGCAAAGGAGATAGGTCAGCCACATAGTCCACAACTTCTTTGCTGTTGCTAAATGCGTAGCCTATGACGTTTCTGCAGGTGAAGAGAAGTGTGCTGAAGAAAGCTGACTCTACAAGCCAGAGACAAAGCCCTGCCAACACTGATACCCTAGCAACTTGAGGATTCCCAGCTCCTAATTTGTTTGACACACGTGTGCTGCAAGAAAGCCCAATAAGTTAATGACTAATATTGAGGTTTAGGGATTGTTAAAGATGTTTTTTGGTTTGAACAGAATATCGAAGTTGAGGGAGGAATGAGTCACTGCCATTAATATTGATCGAACCTTACAGCCGCCGCGATTCCAGCTGGAATCACATAGTGCAAAGTTCCTGTTGTAAGACTGATATCGAAGAAATAGAATTTATTGCTTTTTAGTCAAGAGAACACAAAAGATTTAAAAAAAAAAAAAAAAAAAAAAAGAGAAAGTCTTTCTATATGATACTTACCAAATTGAAAGAACAGAGGTCTCCAGTTTCGGGTTCGGAAGAAGACCTGAGCAGAGTATAAGTAGCTCAAATAGCCACCATTCTAGGCTATCAAGAAGAGGAAAAATGCAAGTGAGATAAGAGGAAGCATCGGTTATGTAACTTGACAACAAGAAACTTAAAAAATGACCTACCAAGTCATTGCTGCTGATGGGATTCCATAACGGAAGAACTGCTTGACACAAGACATGAAATCTCCCGATACAAATCCACGAGTCTTCTCGCAAGAGCTAGAGAACCTCACATAACATGAGAGTATCACAGCATAAAACCAGAAAGACACACTAATAGCCAAAGCAGCTCCATTGCTTCCAAGACCAAACACGAAAACCAAAGTCCAGCAAACCAAGATGTGGAACAAAAGGGTGGTCAGGGAAGAGAAAAGCAAGGGAAGAACCAACCGTTGTGATAGGAGAAACCGGGTCAATGGTATAACTATCGCGTGGGCGAACAACGCTGGTATGAGCCAAAAGGCGTAAGAGCCAGCGACTCTAGAGATGTCAGGGTCTTGCCCGAGAGAAATCAAGAGCTTTTCGATGTAAATCCAGAGAATTGATATTAAGAAACAAATTGGGAAGTTAGAAGCAATTGCTGAATATGTATAAGTTCCAATCTTTTCATATTGTTTGGCTCCATAAGCTTGGCCACAAAGAGTTTCAAGTGCACCCACTAACCCATACTGCAAAAATAAATGAAAACGTTCTCAAGATTTGAGAGTCAATTGGATTCTTGAATTAAATGAAACGTTTTCAAGATTTGAGAGTCAATTAGACTCTTGAAATGAAGAGAAGAGAGACATAACATAATTACCATAATGCTAAAACCGGAGACGTTTGTGAAGGAAGTTGCAAGAGCTACACCGGCGAGCTGGAGCTCGCCAGCGTGGCCAGCGACCATGACCGAGATGACTGGCAATAGATACTGAGCAATGGTCACGATGGCCATAGGAGCGGCCAAGCGGCTCACTTTCTTCAGTTCAACGGTAAACTGATTTGTTTGCCATGTGGCTTCACAGGGGATTATTAACTCTTTGTCTCTGAGAAGTAAAGATTCTTCCATTGTCGTCTTCCTAGTGTTGAAGGCGTTGCCTTTGATTTCAAGATGTATCCTATCTTTTATAGACTGACGACGAAACCAATGTGACAATGCATTAATGTCAAAGATGACTTTTCTTTTAGGTAACTGTGGGACTCTAAGCTCGACCAATAGAAGCGGATCTAAAATTTCCACCAGAATAAAGAAAAAAAAAAAGTATATTATTGAGAAGACAAAAAAAAATTCCGCAATTACCATTGTATATAGTTTTCTCTTCAATGTGTGTGTGTCAAAGGAAAAAAATGTCTCTTTAATGGTGAACACTAAAAGATTCTTTACAAATTACAAAAATCTTATATTTCTTGGTTTCCTTTAATAATTTTTTATTGTTAAAAGCACATAGATTATAAATCTCTAGTATTAAAGCACTCATGAATCTACTACAAATATCCAAATTTTCATTTTTGTTTATAGGTTACATTTATCGATTATAGATTTAAGATAATATTGTATGTTTCTACTATATAATGTATACTATAAATAATTTATGTTGACTCCAGTAACAAAATGTCCTAATTCCGCCATTGGCAAGGAAATTTTCAAAACTCATACTTTAAAAATGTGATAATAGCAGTTTGAAATACAAAACCGTGGAAATACATCATCATTTTGAAATACAAACATGATTATTATAATAAGGAAATAAATATGATATATTATACACGTCATCGTTTCGATTGTCAATGACTAAAACAACAAAGGCAACTCGCAAAAATACTTGGGAATCAAGTTCCAATCACTACTGATTAAAAAACATAGCAACGAACGCGAAAAACAGAAAGAAAACAAAACATAGCAACTACATAGAAGGTAACAAACATGCCGTGCAAGAAAATATAATAGCAGGGTAGCCAAATTTGTTTTGACTTGTTTGAAAATATGTTACAACTTACAATGAGTGTTGTTTTGCAGATATTTTTTTGTTTCAAAAAAGTACTCCATTGGATTCCCTCTATTTTCAATTAATCCAAGTTTTAGAATTTTTCACACATATTTATGAATTTATAATAAATCTTAATTATGATAATAAGGACATACTAGAAAATACAAAGCAACTATGCATAGAAAATAGAGGATATACAACTTTTTGAAACAATTTTATTTTTACTAACTATATATGGAGTATTATTTTATATTTTTAAATATGATTTTTCAAATTAAATTTTAGTTATTTTGTATCCAAAGCTATTTTTCTTTGTAGAATATTTGTTTAAACTTCCAAGATATCATAAACTTTGTGAATATTTGATGGACTTTTATAATGATTTTTTAACCTTTATTCTTTGACCTGAATCAAATATTTTAGGTAAAATTTATTAAAAATGCAATTCTATTAATAAATATGAATTAAAAGTAACTAATCAAATAAAATGATAATTTATTTATTTTTAAAAGGAGGTACTCGTGGACCTGTTGTCAAACAGATTTTCAAGAGTAATTGTTGAAATACTTTTAGTTTTGCATCCAAACACAATTTATTTACTTATCTAATCTTAGAAATCATTACAACCAAACACAATTATTTCTTTATCTAATATTACAATTTAATAGTATGAATTATGATTCTTCTATCACATTTGTTGATCTTATTTTCAAGTTATTTTGAATGATTATATAATACATATAGTTAATAAAAAGTTTAGATTTTTTTCTGCATATGTTGTGATTCAAATTTTTAAAGACAAACATATATTATTCAATTCATGAAGAAAAGATTTATGCTTTACACTCCACATATGCTAAAACATTTAGGCAAGGATTCTGAGACATATTATTAAAAAGACCAAAATGATTCCAAATACGAATGAACAATAAGTTTTACTTATAATGTATTCAAATTTATAAGTTTTATTCGGTTTAATCTGATTTTAACTGAACCAATTTAAAATTTAAAAATATATAAATATTTAAACTCTATGAAAGTTTTTAAAAATTAATAATATTTAAACTCTATGAAAATTTAAAATATATAGAAAATAGGACCATTTAAAAGAAAACTTTGAAACTGACCCAAATTATATATCTTTAAATAAAATGTTTGCTAAAAATTAGTAAAAAGATGTTTAAGGAACCAACAATATTTTGTATTTTCTTTCCTATTTTTTATAATCATTACATCAACAATAATTATTTCTTTTCAATGCAATTAAATCTCTTAAATATTTGATTTACATAGACATATTTTTGTTTAAATATTAAGTCATCAAAATATTTCATTTAAATAATTAATATTTTAAATATATATTAATATGTTTGTTTAGATAAAATTTTAAATTTGATATTATGATAAAATATATTTCCAAACTAAGTCATTTTAGCAATAAAAATTATTACAGCTAGTCGTTTAGAACATACCTCCTCTGTTTTTGAAAATATGTCATTATGATATTTTTCACACAATTAAAAAAAACTTTTAATTATAAAAATTTCCCCCTATTTAATATGCCACTTGAAATAACATTGACTTAAATTCAAAAAAAAAATTTAACTTTCAATAGACGGAAAATTAAGTTTTTTTTATACCACATTGAAAATTTAAAATAACATTATTTTTAAAGCAAAAATTTAACTCTAAAATAACTCTCTTTAGAAACGGAGGGAGAATGATGTTTATCTTAAACGATTTTCTCATATTTTTAACACAAAAAATACTTTATTTCTTTAATGTCAATCAATCTGAACAAAATAGTTCCACGCATACCAATAAGACGTGGTAATGAATCGACCACCAAAACAAAATATCAAAAGCAAACAAAACACACACAATAAGATATATAAAACAACCCAATAGGATGTGGAAATTAATGTGCTTTTTGGCTTCGACTATGACAGTATTCCACTATTCCTATAGTTTCCACTTCCAACGTTCTCTAACGATGATCCCATAATTGAAGAAAACAAAAATCTATGTGACTTGTCTCGAAAATAGAAACTAAAAACACCCTTCAAGCCAATCCATTGTCAAACGTACCAACAACTATTCTCTTTCTTGCCTTGCCAACCTAAATTTTCCAAATGGAAGCAACCCAACTTCAGTACGGAAAACAAAAGAGTCATCAAGAATCCAAAAAGTAAAGAGATTTGCAATTCACCTGCTCATTCCAACTCATACAAGCAGTGACTATAGCCAGTATGATTCCTTGCATCGCAGACCCGACAACCACACCAATCCATAGTCCCTTACCGTTCATGTGACACCAAAATCCTAAGAAAAGTCCAACCGGAGCTCCTGTAAGATAGAAAGCCACCACATTTGCCCAAGCTCCAATATGTTGCCACCCACTTCCCCTAGCAACCCCTATTTTACCAAGCATATAAAACACATTTTGAGTCACGTAAACCATTAGTTTGTTTCATTTTCTAGTTCATTGATGGGTTAATGTCGTATTATTACCACCAAGCATTGCTGAGAATCCATCAACCATAAATGAGACACAAAGCAAAGGAGCTAGCTCTGTGACATAGTCCACAACTTCTTTGCTATTGCTGAACGCGTAACCGAAGATATTTCTACAAGCGAAGAGAAGTGTGCTACAAATGATAGCTTCTAGGAACCAAAGGCAGATACCGGCAAACACTGCTAGCCTAGCAACCTCGGGATTCGCCGCTCCCAATTCGTTTGAAACCCTTGTGCTGCCAAAGTAAAAAAGGGACAGACCAATGTGACTAATCTACAAAATTGCCAAACAAACTTTGAGATGGTTTATAATACCTTAAAGCAGCCCCAACACCCATTGGAATAACATAGTGGAGAGACCCTGTTGTAAGACTGTCATGAATACAACAACCAAAAGGATTACATACATAATTAAAGTAGATAATGAAATATTGAAATGAAGAGTAAAAATTGGTCTACAATATAAATTCTACAAAGTGAATCTAATTTACTTAACCAACATTTACTCATTAGACCAATCTTTCAAGATATGTAAAAACTAAACACAAGAGAAACATAGCTTACCAAATCGAAAGAACCGAGGTTTCGAGTTTCGGATTAGGGAGGAGTCCTGAGGACAATATAAGGAGCTCAAACAATGACCATTCTATGCTGCACAAAAAAAAAATCAAAACCAAGCGAGACGAAGGAAGAGAATCCACCAAATAAGAAATGTTTTTTTTTTTACCAAGTCATTGCTGCTGATGGGATTCCATACTGAAAAAACTGTTTAGTACCCGACACAAAATCATCAGAGACAAAACCACGAGTCTTCTCACAAGAAGTAGAGAATCTCACATATAAACCAAGAATCAAGACGTTAAACCAATAAGACAAACTAATAGCCAAAGCAGCTCCATTACTTTCAAGACCAAAAGTGTAGACCAGAGTCAAACAAACCGGTACATGAAACAAAAGAGTGGCTACAGAACAGTAAAGAAGCGGAAGAACCAAACTCTGAGTCTGAAGAAACCTAGTCAAAGGTTGTTGAACCGCTTGAGAAAGCAATCCTGGTATAAGCCAAACCGCATAAGAACCAGCTACCTTAGAGATTTCAGGATCTTGTCCGATTGAAATCAAGAGTTTGTCCATGTAAATCCAAAGAATCGATATGAGTAAACAAATGGGTACGGTGGAGACTATTGCAGAGTAAGTGTAAGTTCCAAGTTTAGCGTATTGTTTAGCTCCATAAGCTTGACCACATAGTGTTTCAAGTGCACCTACTAAACCATACTACACCCAAAAAAAAATGATTGTAACGTTTTCAAGATTGGATCTTGAAATATTGGTCTAAAAACAGAGGATTATGTTAATTAGTTATTACTATGATACTGAAGCCGGTGACGTTTGCGAAAGAAGTGGCGAGAGCAACGCCGGAGAGTTGTAGTTCACCGCTGTGGCCGGCGACCATGACTGAGATGACAGGTAATAAGAATTGAGCAACGGTTACGGTGGCCATAGGCGCCGCCATGCGGCTGACGTTCTTTAGCTCCGCCGTGAAATTTACACGCCATGTTGGTGGCGTTGGCTTGAGATTTCCGGTGATTATCTTCTCGTTTCCCGATAATAATAATGGATCTTCCATTGTCTTCCTAGAGTCGACGACTCTTTCTTTTTCTTGGAAGTTGTGAAATAAATGAGAATGGACGACTTCAGAGAACAGAGACCTCTTTATTTTTTACTTTGTTTAACAGAACGGAGACAGAGAGGATTAATATATAGTATATTTTTAAGTCAACATTAATTAGAGGAACGTGTATTGTTTGAAAATTTCTTCATTTTTTCTTTAATAGTCGGCTGAGATTTTCTTAATTACTTTAGTGGATCTTAGATTTAGAGGGAATTAGGTGAATTTCAAAGATATTTTTTTGTGATTTATTAGGTTTTCTATATAAGGAAAAAAATTAACATTATGTCGATGTTTTGGTAGGATTTTGGAGCATTCATTTTAGACAGAGAATTTTAATGACGTCACCAAAATCACGTATACTTTATTTAAGAAGAAACTATTTTTTAGAACTGTTATTTTCCGAGGCACCTTTCAAAAAATGTCAAACTCAATTTGAGTTTTTGTTTGTTTTATAAAAATTACTTTTGATGCAGGGAAATAAGTTTCAGACAATCGTTATCTTTAGATTTAGATTTAGTATGAAGAAAACTTTGGTAAAGGCACAAGGGGATCACATCTACGAATAGAAACCAACTAATTAATACTATCTTAAGTTTTTTGTCATTTATTTTGTAACACACATTAAAAAGAAGTTGAAATGACCATAGAATTTTAAAAAAATATATTTTGAAAAAATAATAATCATGAGCGGGACGACCTTTACTTACTTGTCAGAAGGAAGAGAAAAAAATAACTCTTCCTTTTTAGCTGCCTCGTTCTCTTTTTCTTTTTTTCCAATATTTGGCTGAAGATGTGCCACATCTCTGATTTAATTTCCAACTACCAACATTTCCATATGATGACACATTCTATTTTCAGATACAACAATACAACATGCTTTCTATTTTAGTATAACAGAGTATTTTACATATATTTTACAACATTTGAATATAGAAAAAATAGAAAATGAGGTAAGAGAGAGGGATACGTTTGAGACATGCATCATATATGTTTTTCACACCTGTTATTTTATGATTGGTTAATTGATATTCTATTTGTTCTTAAAAAATAAAATTTTAAGGTTATGCACACATATTAAAAAGTTTTTGATAAATAAAGATAAATGTATTCTACACAAAACAATTATAAATACTGCAGATTCATATATACCCTTATTACTTAAAAAAAACAAAAAAAAAATTTTAAATCCCTTTTGTTGTCAATATTTTTTTTTTCTTGTCAATCAAGAAAAAAAAAGATCTTAAATCTAAAAAAATGAATCATCTCATTATTTTTACGTTAGCTATTTCCATGTATTTTGGTTTGAATGAAGCTTGCAGATCAAACCATGTACTAATCACCAACGAACTCGGTCCCGGTAAAATTCTCCAACACCATTGTCGTGGTAGTATCAACGAGCAAGATCGTAAAGTCCAAACTTTGAACTTCGGGGAAACTTATAACATTGAATTTGCGGATGTTACTAACAGACGTGAAAGAACAGTGTGGACTTGCATGTTGAGGCACGGTCCTAATATGGAGTTTTTTTCAACGTTCAAACATACAGAGCAGCCGCTAGTGCACGATGTGGTCAGCTACGCCAATGGACTGCCAAGCCTGATGGCATTTGGTTTAGAAGGGATATCACTAAGCCATCGGGACATGTACTTAAATGGGAAAGATAAGTAATGAGATGTTTCTTTTATTAAACTAATGATATGGCATTTGGTTTATGTAAGTTCGTATTTTTTTGTTTTGCGGTTTATGAACTAAGCAAAATAAAACCTTACACCTCTGTCTAATTTGGTGTTAAAATAATATTGTAATAAGATATTGACTTCATTTGATTCTACATGTAATGTTGCAAATGTTTTGAATAATAAATATCTTTATTTTTATATTCTGTTTTAATTGCTACTGTTTTTCGAAATGTCAAAATAATTCTTAACTTTTTTTGACATTTTTTGTGTATTGCAAATGATAAATTTTTTTTTTAATAATATGATATTAATATATACTATTAAAAAGGAATCACAATCTGAAAATAACTTTTAAGTGTTAAAAAATAACATATAATACCATTGGGTTTTAGTGTTTTTAAATAATATCATTAAGGGTACAATAGTAATCCCAAAATTAATATAATTAACAAAAAATCATAAAAAATTATTTTTAAATAATGATTAGTTTCCAAAAAATTAAACTTACTTTCTCACTCTTATTAATTGCAGACAAAAATTAAATTGAATTTTAAAAAATGGATTGTCAACCAATCAAAATTGAAAAGATAAGATTTCATATCTAATTATAACACATTGTTTATTTTAAGTCATTATATTTAAAAGATTTTGTTAAGATTTAAAATTATGGTTTTCTATCATTTTTGTTTTATTTATTTTTAAATTATTTTGAAATATTATATAATACTTATAGGTAATAAAAATATAGTTTTTCTGCATACGTGAATCAAATTTTTAGAAACTGATATATATGATTCAATCGATGGAAAAAGTGTGTGTCAAAATTCCACATCGGTTAAAATTTTTGAACAATGGTTATTGTAACGGATGAGAAACAACATTGCCTTATTAGGCGTCCAAATGTAATATTTTATTAATTTATTTATTTTTTAGTTAAACTAATAATTTTTAGAAAATCCAATAATTTTACCGCATAAAATTAATAAAAATATTTTAAATACTTAATTTAAAATACAAAAAATATTAATAATATTTAACATAAATGCCTTTTTGACAAAAAGAAAATAATTCTCCAAGCAAAATTACATTAAATCTATATTCATAGGTATATAATTTGATTTTTCTAAGTAATACCAGTTTTTTAAGCAATTTATTTTACTAACTACATATACTACAAAAAAGCATAAATAAATTTTGATTACTCTAAAATCGTTATTCGACAGAATCAATATGCTATAATAAAGGTGAGTATATTTCTGGTATTGAAACGGAAAATAATGGGTATGAGACGGAAAAAAAAAATTTGGATAACAAAAAACATTACTTAAATGATTTTTGTTTTAAAAATAGGGCAAAAATTTGTGTAACGGTACGAAATTAAAAAATTTGGATAGATAGATTCAAATCTCAAATTTTTACTATTTTGGTAAGAATTGACTATGGAACGGGATAGAATCCACATCAAAACATATATTTTAAGAATTTTGGATAATTTTTGAAAATATTTAGAAAAATTTTCAGAATTATATATATTTTTTGATCATTTCCATTAATTTTATTAAAATTAAATATTCAAAGAAAAATATACGTATCCCGTCTAAAACTCTTACTTAATTTATCAAAATAAATATTGTCGAACGGATAATTCTTTTGGATTAAAATTATAGAACGGATAATTATTTTAAAAAAAATGGTTATGAGATAGATAGTTTTTGATAGATACTAGACTACGAGTTTTCCGTTTCAAAATAGATATGTCTAGATTATTTACTGAATATAATCCAAACTAAAACCGAATCCAAATCCAATTTAACAGCCCTAATCAAACTGATAGAAATATTTTGATTAGTTTTAAAATATACATATTATAATTAAGTTATATCTTAAGTTTGAATATCAAACAAATTCAGTTTACAAATATCATGCCGCACTTATATGCGGGTCCAATTCTAATAATAGTTAAAAATGTATAAAAATTGATTGCCTAAATTAAAACTGATGATCCGGGTCAATATAAAATAATTCTAAAGGGAGATTATTTTTTTCTTTATATTTGTATAGGTAAATCACATGCGATTCACTGGATCATGCATTTTAGTAACGCTTTACACTTGTTTCTATGATTTATCGTAATATGTTTCTAAACAATAAAACGTATACTAAATAAAAAATACTAAATATGTGTAATAGTTTATATTTATAAAGATCGTTGTCGTCTAAACGCTATGAATACGGATTGATATTATATGATTGTAAAGACATAATATTTTGTCCTTATATTCTATTTGATACACTATTTTTTTCAGCCAACAACTTTTTCTCTTTTTGATAACCATAGGTTATGAACCAAAGCATGTAATTCTCCAAACCGGGTATTAGAATGGGTACTAATTCACAGAAAAATTAAACATTTCTTTGTTCTTCTTTTTATGACTACTAGTCCAACTCTTTCTTGATCACACACACAAAATTGAAACTTAAAAAAGAAAATTAAATATTCAAAATCAGCGGTATCTGAAATTTTATCTTTTATTAAATTTACTAATGACCCTTTTAACATTTTCTTAAAGAGATAATATTTAACAAAAGTTTTAAATAAATTACGTTGTAGTAAAAACATTGTTTTTAAAAACATTAATGATAAGCAATTTAACTAGACTTTTAAGAAACCAAAATTAGAGAAGACGAGATATTGAAACTATATATAATTTATGTAATATAAATCCTAAATATTAAAAATTTTGTACTATTAAATTTTATTAACCAATACAATATTTCTCAAAAAATGATATTTCCATCTTACATTAAAAACAAAGAGAAAAACACCAAAAAAAAAACACAACTTTTTCAAAAGGTAAAAAATTATTATGCTTAAAAAAAGTCAACTTTTGTTGATTTTGTCAAATTAACCACGTCATAAGGAACAAGACAGAAACCATTAGTATGTTCCATCAAACATTTTCTCTCTAAATATAATTCCGAGAAATGGTATTTTCTCTCAAAAAATGTAATTTTACTAGAAACATTTTTTTGAAATGAGTTTTTGCAGAAAAATTATGAAATGACGTGTTCTCTCAAAGATGTAATTTCGAGATTTTTGCAGTTTTGTGGTTTTGCGAAAAAATATTTTTGCGATAAAACCATAAAACTTTGGAATCACATTCATTCACCAAAACCGTGAAATCGCAATACTAACTGAAAATCATAAAATGATATTTTTCCTCCAAAACCGCAAAATCTCCAAATTACAAATTTCCGCTAAAACCATGAAATTACTAAAATTGCAAAATGGTATTTTTTGCCAAAACCGCAAAATTTTAGAATTAAATTTTCTCTCCTGAACCATGAAATCACAGTTTTGGAAAAACACAAAATTCTATTTTCTCGCCAAGACCGCAAAATCTCGGAATTATATATATTCTCTCCAAAACCGTGAAATCACAATTTTGGTAGTATAAAAAAATCGCAAAAGAGTGTTTTCCCGCAAAACTCCAAAATCTCATAATTACATTTTTTCGCCAAAATAGTGAAATTACAAATTTGATAAAAACTCACAAAATCTCGGAATTACATTTTCACATCAAAATCGTGAAATCATAATTTTGGTAAGAACACAAAATGGTGTTTTCCAGCCAAACCCGCAAAATTTCGGAATTCATTTTCTGGCCAAAACCGTAAAAGTTTGCCAAAATTGTAAAATTAAACTTTTTGTGAAATGATGTTTTTTCGCTAAAAATGTCAAATCACATAATTACATTTTTTTTCAACCGTAAAATTACAATTTTGGCAGGAAAACAATATCAACAATGTAATGTCAATAATATATCAATATTTATATCAGATTAAATCAACAAATAAATGATTTAAGCAAGGGATAGATTTGTCAATTTGTTCTTTTGGGCTGAATCATCTCCATCAAAATAATCCAATTTTGGATCATCCAGATGGATCTTGAAATTTTGCATAGTTTTAAAAACTCATTCAGATGATTCATCTCTATGCTCCATTCAATTACTTCATTTTAAGAACTAAACAAACATTAATTCTCATCTCTATCTAAATGAACTATGTGAATGAGGTAACAACCAACCCCTAACTGGATAACCTGTGTTTAAATTTAGCTAAGCCGATAAATAGATTTGTTTAGTAAATAAAGATAAACGTGTTCCACACAAAAAAATTATAAATACTGCACATTCATGTCCTCATTACTCAAAAAAAAAAAAATTTGAATCCAAAAAAAAAAAAGAATCATCTCATAATTTTTACGTAAGCAATTTCCATGTGTTTTGGTTTGAATGAAGCTTGGGGAAAGTGCAGACCAAATCATGTACTAATTACCAACGAACTAGGTCCTGGTAAAGTTCTCCAACATCATTGTCGTGGTATCAACGATCAAGATCGTGGAAAACTAATTTTAAAATTCAATGAAACTTATAAAATTGAATTTGCGGATAAGAGACTTGAAAGGACAAAATGGAATTGCATGTTGAGGCATGGTCTTATGGGTCAGTTCTTTTTCGACATTGAAGCATACAGAGCAGCCTCTGTTGCACGATGTGGTCTGCCAAACCTGATGGCATTTGGTTTAGAAGGGATATCAATCCCTATTTACTTATGAATGATTTATTATTTATTTAAGATCAGCCAGGTTCTGCAGTTTTATGTTGTTAAATTAAAAATATGCCGATCTTGAATGTAACATAAAGTAGAGATTTTATTTAAAGGATGCATTGGGCCTGACCTCGGATACATTACATATAAGCATCACTAGAAGCAACACAAGGTCAAAACCATAATGTATAAGATGGTAAATAGTCTCTCTTAGATAACTGTCCCGCTAGGAATCAAAGCATCCTTGATCACTGTAACAATACCGCTCTTGATGAAGTATCCATCAGTCTCCCTCGCCGCTTCTTGCACGTTGTCCGTGTTAATGATCTGAATTAACGCAGAGGATGGTAAAGAACTGAGTCTTGTAATCACTTTGGAACAAGAGGAGAACATTAATATGTACTAAAAATTCAGAAAATGGACCTTGACGTTATCTCCAATACGCGCATTCTTGTCAATGATAGCTCTTTTGATGTGAGAGTCTCGGCCAATGCCAATCGGAATGCTTCCTTTTGCAGCTAGGAGTGTCCTGTCAGCATCAGTCTGAAACGCGGGATCATAAAGCACGTAAGATAATGATTCTTGAGAATGAAATGTAAGTGAATTGATATGAAACTGTTAACATACCTCGTAGTAGTCTGCACCCATCAACAAGGTATCTTCTATGATTGCACCTTCCGATATTAAAGACCGAAGACCAATAACAGAATGGTGGATTTTGCAGTTCTTGAAATTACACAAAGAGGAAGAAACAGTTAGTCCATGCATAAATCTGAAAGAGTAGGCTAATTTAGAAAGGGATTTTTACCTTGATAACACAACCTTCACCGATTACACTATCGGTAACATCAGCGTCAAGCATCTTTGATGGAGGTAAGTACCGAGGCTGTGTATAGATTGGTGCTGAACGATCATAAAAGCTGCAAAAGATGATGAAGATTGGTCATGTTTCTACACCTCAAAGCCCAATTTATATCACGAAAAGATCGATGTTTACCTAAAATCCGGTACTGGTTTCTTGGTGATTCCAAGATTCGCATTGTAAAATGCTTCAATGGTACCAATATCTTCCCAGTAGCCATCATAAAGATAAGCTTGCACCTAAATAAGATAGAATCAAATATGTCAAAACTAAAGCAACTAAGAAATTAAACCACGAACGCGATCACTTACTCTCAATCCAAGCGCGGTAGCACCAGGAATAACTTCACTCCCAAAGTCATTAGCTCCAGGAAACTGTTCCCGGAGTAAATCTAACATCACATTTTTACTAACAACATATATTCCCATACTAGCAATAAAAGGCATTTCTTTAGCTCTTTCATCATCAAGACCTAAGATTGTAGTATCAACCTAACAAAAAAAACAAGACTATCACTTAAAACAATATACTCATAAACATATATAATAAACAACAAACTCATGAAAGCATTCCCAAAACCTTCATAGCTTTCAATTGTTCTCCTTGTGGTTTCTCAGCAAACTCAGTAATCCTTCCTTCATCATCAATCTTCATCAATCCAAAAGCTGTAGCGCGTTTCTCATCCATAGGAAGTGCAGCAACAGTGATATCAGCATCCGTTTCGCGATGTGCTTGTATAAACTTCTCGTAATCCATACGATACAAATGATCTCCTGCAAGAACCAAGAACTCTAACACATTGTGCTCTTCAAACAACCATAAATATTGCCTCACTGCATCAGCAGTTCCCTGCAAAAAAGCAATCACAAACTCTCAAAAACCCTATCCAATCCAAGCCATTACATTACAGTCTCATTCATTTCACAAACCTGAAACCAATTAGGATTCTCAGGACTTTGTTGAGCAGCAAGAACTTCAACAAAACCTTCATTCTTGTAACCTCCCATGTTACTAGCATAAGCTCGTGAAAGATGACGATTCAAAGAAGCTGAATTGAACTGTGTAAGAACATAGATCTTTGATATGTTGCTGTTTAAACAATTGCTCACTGGTATATCGATTAATCGATAATTCGCGCCAAGTGGAACAGCTGGTTTAGCTCTCTTCTTGGTTAATGGATACAATCTTGTTCCAGCTCCTCCTCCCAAAATGATCCCTAACACACTCTACAACCACAAAATCATTCATAAAACCCTAAAATATTTCGAAATCGGAATTTTTTGGATCGTTGTTTATAAAACAAACTTACTCTGCTAGCGTCAGGATCAAGGCAAGTTTGTGAGTTTTGTGAATCTGAAACAGCTTTAGGAGATACAAGCGATGGTGTTCTCTTACTTGAAGAAGAATTAATGTTACGACGGCCATTGGAGATGGTTTCTTGTGTGGAAACTTTCTCTCCTGTGAGAGAAGATGAAGAGAAGGAGAGAGTTTTTCTAAGAGATGATCTACGAGTGAGATTTGAAGAAGATGAAGGAGAAGAAGAAGAAGAAGAAGAAGAAGGGATTTTTAATGATCCAATTGATGCCATTGTCGCCATTGTTGTGTTTGTTGAGGAGGAGCTTCTTCACTCTGCTTCTTCTTCTTGTTCTTGTTGTTGTCACTATAATTGAGGAAGATCTTTTTTATTTTTGGAATACATCTTTATTGTTATTGAATTTACTTTTATACCCTTAAGTTTGGGTGATAATTACGGAGGATTATAATGTGGTTTGATTGTAAATATGAGCTTTGTTTGTATTATTTTTGGTGGTGAAAATATCTTAAGAAGAGAGCATTAAATATAAAAAATTTGGTGATTGGTGGATAGGAGCGGATGTAAAATGAACGGTCTATTTACTGCTGTTTTTTTTTTTTTGTCAATATACACTTCTGTCGAAAATCACGCGCGAGCAATCTGGACCGTACTTTGTTTTTCTTTTAAACATATTGCAAATTAAACTCTCAAGTTTGTAAACTTCCGTTTTTAACACCTTAGTTTTGTTTCATGTTACACAGATCCAATTTTCCTAAGTAAAAAAATCAAAATCGCCGTATATTTGTGAATTTGGGAATAAAGGGTCTTCTTGATATGTTTTCTCCATCTATAGTTTTTCAAATAAAGTTTATGGTTCTAACTTTTTAAAAATATTTAACTTCATTATATCCTTGATTTAAATTTTTCTATAAAAAACCCACATATTCTAAACCTCATATTTAGAAAGAGTGTTTCATTTTGAAAATTTCCTTTGTTTATATTTTATTAATTTTTAAAAATCAGATATATAATGACTAAAAAGAAGAAAAAATAAACCCTAACTTCTAAAATCCCCAAATCGATTACTAAGACAGTTTTTTCTTCTCCAAATCGGTAAATCTTGAGGTATGGAGATTTCTTTGATGGTAAAACAGCGAGTTTGAGTCTACAGCAACTTCGTATGTGATTCAAGGCCCGTAGACAAGATTTAGATTACCGGTATGAAAACAAAATACTCAACCTACTAAATCACGTATATGAAGACCCCTTGGAGTAAGATTTTATGATACTTTTTGAAACCAGGTCTGAAACACCCCGTTCCGGAAAATAGTAAACCGGAACCGGTTAAAATCATAACAAATTATACAAAACGAGCATTTTAAAATTTTTCTAACAACTTAACTGAATATAAAATCCACTTTATTTATTCCAAAACACCAATCAAATCAGACTAACAATCTAGCGGAAGTGAATACTAAATAATCCATCCAGTAAAATAATTAAATAATAAATAACACCAAAAAAGACCCTGGTCATGTCATTCACTCCACAACTTTGGTCCCACGAGCTCCAGCAAGACTCAGTCATTACAACCACAACCTTCCTTCCTCACCCTACAGCCAACCACAACAACAAAACAACTTTCAACCTAAATTGGAAAAATAACAGAAACGATCAGCCTCAAAGATGGAATCACGAATCAAAATATAACCGTCCACATTCTAATCGCACGTTGAAAATCAACCCCTAGATGTCCTGAAGCTATGCCCAAAGTTCCGTGGTAATCCAACAATAGATGAACTCGCGATCTCTCTTTGAATCCACGTTGGTCCAGATCGCGTCTGAAAAAGAACACCTCACGAAAATGGGAAAAACTTTCAGAATATTAATCCAAATCAACATCCGCAAAGTGGTACCCCTAGATATAAGAGTTAACTACAATACTAAAAAATATCTTTACCATTAAAAATGATTTGCAAGGTCGAATCTTCGTTCTACCACGACATGTCGGATGTATCTGCATCTCCTTCATGTGCAAGCTTTCCTTATTCTCTTTCAGCCACACTCAGCCTCTCTCGTTCTCTCCTTGAAGGTGGCCACGAAAATTATGATGAATAACTAGGGTTTCTGCAAATTTTAGGGTTTTAAATAGGCTTGGGTTTTATTCTCTAAAAATTTTCTTAAATCTCTCAACTTTTCAGTCTTTCCAATTCAGTCTCATAACTCTTTAACCTATCAATTAAACCCACCGACCACAATTAATTTAATCAATCTAGTCCCCAAACTTCTAATTCTCTAATTATAACCTCCAATTAATGGGTTACGGATGTTACAATTCTCTCCCACTAACATAGATTTGTCCCCGAATCTAACACACCGCCAACCCGTGACCATCCCGCTATCCCACTCCCCCCGTCACTGTATCGCAGCTCCACGCAATAGTGTCGTAGTTCCTTTTACCTTTTTGGTTTAGCCACCCACTTCCGCACCTGGAAGTACACCAACTTCACGACCCACCACCATGGATCGATCCGTCAAACGCATAGAGAGCCAGAAAATGACACCTCTCTAGTGACCTCTCCTACCCGCCAGACATCACATCAAAACCTGACCGGCTAGGTACACTCGAAGTGACTCCCCCGAGCACTCCGATGCCACCCCATGGAAACACCATTCCGTCCGCCAAACCAATCTGGAACTACCAGCCCTACACAGCTACTGTACACCCAGCATCCGCCCCTAGCTACCGGATCGCTATCTGATAGTACACCCACCTGTCTACTAATTCCCCTAGTAAACCCACCACACGACCATTCAATGTTAATACCTCTTTTATTGAATAATCCAAAATCTAACGTACATCGATTAAACTATCACACCATAAAATAACGAGTACAACAACGCAAAAGCAAAATCAAGTATCACCAACACCGACGATCACCCACCTCGGCTAACCTTTCAGTTTGCCGAACCACTTGAGAAATTTTTGCTTCATCTTAGCTTCCGCCTCCCAAATTACCTCTTCGGCTCCATTGCAATTCTATAGAACTTGCATCACGGGACATTCTTCCTCCTGATCACCTTTACCTGGCGATCTAGGACTCTTAGAGGCCTCGCCTTCACTACCATGTTCGGTGTCAAATCTGATGGCACCTCCATCACCACCGGTTAACCCCGCTAGCACCTACTCAAGGCTACCCACTCACTCGGCTACTCAAGGCTAAATATACTAGAGAGCTATAAACTATAAGGAGTAAACACCTCAACACACCGGCTAAGTCCTCCAGCTTGCCAAACCACTTGGGAAAACTTGCATTTCCTCATAGTTTATAACTTCCAAGTTCCTCTGCTACTCCATCGCAATCCCACAAGACCATCATCTCTAGGACCTACTCCTTGTGATAATATTGAGTTATTAATCAAGTAGTAACTCAACATAGTCCGCACAGCTAACCATAACCGATCTTCAATACTCAAGAAACATAATGTTCACCAGTCACCTCCTCGATCCCACTCCAACACCCACCTGATGTTATACACAGTGAATTACTTTGGGGTCCAACAACCAACCACAACCAACAGTACCTGATATCTGCCCCAAGTACACTTAGGGTAATCACACCAAGAACATGCTAAGACTTTCGAATTCAAATACAACACCATAATGAAACCTTAACCCTTCAAAAACAAACAAGTACAGAAGAGGAAGATCCCACCCAACGATGGTCTGTATTTGTTCGTTCCGCTTGTCTCGCCACTCTCTCATGTGGCCCCTAAATGCTGCGACAACTCAGTTCCAAGATAGTGCATCAACTCCTGCTACCGGCTGTACAAGTTCAGAACTCAACTAAACTTCAATATGACTACACAACTTGCTGTGTACTAAACTGTAGCTCCACGATTATCATCATAACGCAATGATATACGTACTCGACTAACAAACTCTCCATGTGATACCCCCACCGGTAACCACCAAGAACAAGGAAGATCTTTCACCCGGAATCTCCATTGACAACCTTGGGCCAAGCCCAACATCCATCCAAAATCCTAGAACCCATCTCCTGGATTCAATAACAGAGCCGGCCCAACATTAACCCCCTAACCTCCTAAAGACAGTTTATAACACATCCACAAGTACTAGATCTCATAAGACGCGTACTTACCTCAACTACAACTCGCTCACAGCGATGATATTATAACACCAGAACATCAATGACTCAAATCTCCCTTGCTTTTATAGCTGCATCGACATTACTTACAAGGCCTCAACATGAGAACTCCTTCCCAATAACACTTGATTCTGCGCTCCAGAGTCTCCAAAAGCCTTACTTGCACAACCACCTATCAGGAACTCGGGTGAAAGCTTGGTCATCCACCTCGATCCTTTCCCAAGATATGATCCTCCACGCTACATAAGGAACACCCTGCGAAAAGTCCATCTCATGTCCGATCCTCCGAACAATGAACACTAACCCAACCGCTCCAACAATTTATTGGGTCCCCTACTCCGCATACTCTACTTAATCTCATAATTAGACCACCTCGGCCTTACAGCATGGTAATCATACGATAGACCAGAACTCAACAACAGCTATACCTCCTACTGAGCTACTAACAATATAACAACTTAAGACTCAGACTCCCTCCATGGTCTCTGCACCACAATCACACCAAAAATTCTCCCCTCCCCCACTTGAGTACAGCATATGGTGTCTAACGTGACCAACAATCATCTCTATTTAACACACGACAGATGAACCATTGCAATCACCTGCCCTGATAATCACTACCATATCAGTGTGATCCAATGCAATCACAATGTATCGTCCAACTAGCAACACACCATGCACTCTCCGTATCGCCCAACTAGCAAAACACAGTGCACTCACCGTATTGCCCAACGGTAAAACCCACTACTACGAACTGTGCACGACAATGCCATCTAAGGCTATGCACTCACATATTGCCCTACCGCACTAACAACATACCCACGTCGAGCACCATAAACGTTTCAGACTATGGTCCGCTAATACACTAGCAGCCATCTCTCTCGTACCATCTACCATACTAATGGGCATATCATGCGCCACCCATCCCACCGAATAGCTTGCCGTGAGTCACCACACAACCTATTCCAGTGAATAACTCACAACACACCAATGTCTATCAGTCCCTCACGGATAACACTCAACGCCGACTATCAACACATGATAACCCTACGATGTAACAATGTCTATCTACACCTGATAGACATACTAACACGCCATCTATCATTCTCTAATAGTAATTCGAAGTCGCCCTACCTGTCTATATCCCTCTAGACAGCTCGTATTTTGGTTCACTGTCTTCTGAGTAAACCATTTCCATCTATCCCTTCGATAGATCCTCCGTACTATTGTTTACCCACCACCGAGTAATCAATATCACTCACCCTGACTATTACCACCAATAGACATACAAGATGAAATGCCGACTAAGCCCCAACTTGGAAAACTTGAATGACTCCTTATTCCTCACTTGAGCAACCGCTATCTGCCTAACCAGCACGCTAGATTACCACTATAGCTCCTAACTGACATCTCAACGACTGGATTCGCTACTAGAAACTTACTATTTCAGGAAACTTTCCTCTTTAGGAAACTTTCTTTTTCAGAAAACTTTTATTTTCAGGAAACTTTCATAATCGAGAGACTCCCCGAACACTCCGGAAGCTTCTCCAAAATTTTTCCAGATCCCTACAACATCTTAACGACTTTACCGGCCTCACCAATTCACACCTTTTTGCCTCTCATAGCCCCTCGTCTAAACCACCCTATCGGCATGCTTCCAGCCATAACCCACTCGGTCACGTCAAAAACTACAGCTCCTTAGTCCAAGTCATACGACTAAACGTCAAACTCACCAATACAGCTCGGTCTTTGATCGTTTCATTGATAAGGATTCCTCATGCTGCCCTACATCAACCTCAAATGATGCCTACCACAAGATCAACACCTGACCACTGACAAGATCCCCACCTGGATCTATCGTACTTATACAACATGATCCACCTCAAGAATTTACTACGCTATACTGGTAGATCCTACAACAAGGGTTTATACAACTCTCCACCATACCTTCTGGCACCCCGGAATAACATCTCCACACAAAGCCGATAATTCATGTAACGCCACTGGAGCCAGAAACGGTACCACAACTTGTATCCGCTCCCAAATATTGGGCCAACGGTTCCCAACACAGCTCTCTTCGGAATCTGATCCATCCTGTCTGAGCCTCACCTTTCGCCGGTATAACATCATCTCTGACCACATGCTCTGGCTGACCATCACCCTCTGGAAACTCAACCCCTGATGCTCACCGCAACACTCTGCCCCACAACCTCAGCGGCTCCACCGCCCTTGCCTGCTCTGCCACCTCGACCAACTTTGCCGCGATAACCTTTGAGACTCCTCTCAGCTCTACTTGCTCCACTAGCAAAACCCAATCCCCCCGGATGTCTAACTACAGACTTACCGTGGTTAACCACCTGCAACACAACTTTATACTAATTTATCCTAAAAATTAGCAAAACAACAAAACGAGACTTACCGTAGAACCCATTACCGGCTGATAGATGACATGACCCTGTAACTCAAAACATAGCTACAATTAGCTAAAAGTCCTAACGAGCCAAAGTGTCCTAAAAACAACTCCGCTCTGATACCAAATTAAAACACTCCGTCCCAGAAACCACTAAACCAAGACCGGTTAAAATCACAAAAAACCATGCAAAACGAGCATTTTAAAATTTTTCTAACAGCTTAACTAAATAAATAAAATCCACTTTATTTATTCCAAAACACCAATCAAATCAGACTAACAACCTAGCGGAAGCGAATACTAAATAATCCATCCAGTAAAATAATTAAATAATAAATAACACCAATAAATACCACTTTATTTAGTCATGTCATCCACTCCACAGCCTTGGTCTCACGAGCTCCAGCAAGACTCAGTTCTTACCTGCATCACATAACGGGATACCTCAGTATAAAAGATACTAAATGCGGCAACAACTACACCAAAAGCTAACATTCACCAATGCCAACAATCAATAAACGCAATCATATAAACAAGCAATATATGCCATAAATAGCAACAATAAATATCCATCACTCCTAATGGACCAACAACAAGAACTACAGAAATGAGGATCACTCCAAGTCCTCAGACTAACCACAGTCTAACACACAAGCACTCACCTTTGCTTATAACGATTTCCTTGATGACACTTTTCTTTTTAAGAAACTTTCCTTTTCAGGAAACTTTCTTTTTTAGGAAACTTTTCTTTCCAGGAATTTCTAGGGTTTCTTAAATGTCAAAGCATTACAACCACAACCTCCCTTCCCCACTCTACAGCCAACCACAACAACAAAACAACCTTCAACCTAACTTGGAAAATAAACAGAAACGATCAGCCTCAAAGATAGGATCACGAATCAAAATATAACCGTCCACATTCCAATCGCACCGTTGAAAATCAACCCCTAGATGTCCTGAAGCTACACCCAAAGTTCCGCGGTGATCCGATTATAGATGAACTCGCGATCTCTCTTTGAATCCACGTTGGTCCAGATCGCGTCTGAAAAAGGACACCTCACGAAAATGCGAATAACTTTCAGAATATTAATCCAAATCAACATCCGTAAAGTGGTACCTCTAGACTAAAGAGTTAACTACAACACCACAAAATATCTTTACCATTAAAAACGATTTGCTATTTCGAATCTTCGTTCTACCACCACATGTCAGATATATATCTGCATCTCCTTCATGTGCAACTTTTCCTTCTTCTCTTTCAGCCACACTCAGCTTCTCTTGTTCTCTCCTTGAAGGTGGCCACGAAAATTATGATGAATAACTAGGATTTCTGCAAATTTTAGGGTTTTAAATAGGTTTAGGGTTTTATTCTCCAAAATTTCTCTTAAGTCCTTCAACTTTTCAATCTTTCCAATTCAGCTCCACAACTCTTTAAACTATCAATTAAACCCGCCGATCACAATTGATTTAATCAATCTAGTCCCAAACTTCTAATTCTCTAATTAAAACCTCCAATTAATGGGTTATGGATGTTACAAAGTCCATCGGGGAAGGTAATGCTATTACCCGAGAGTGATCCAAACGCGACACACATAATGATAGCTACGGGGACAGGAGTGGCTCCTTACAGAGGCTACCTATTCGACTGTTCATGGAAAACGTCCCAAACTACAAATTTGGTGGCTTAGCTTGGCTCTTCTTAGGCGTGGCCAACACATATTTACTTTTGTGGGCTTAAAGGAATTATGCATGGGATTCAAGATGCGCTTAAGAGAGTTGCAGAAGAGAGAGGTGAGAGTTGGGACTTGAAACTTCTCAGCAGTGGAAGAACAAGCAGTGGCACGTTGAAGTCTATTCAGACTAATTAGTTCCCTTTCTTTTTCTTTTGTATGTTATTTTCCTGTTTTTGAATTGGTTTAAGAATCGTAATAATTGAATTGATGTTGTTCAAACATGATAAATTTTGAAATTTGTTGTTGGTTTGAGGAGAAAATTCTTTGGAATATTCGTAGAGAACCAACAAAGGATTAATTATATAATGCCATGAGACATGAAGAAAACGACCCACGTAAGGATCTTTGTTCTTCGAGTTACAATTCATTGAACAATGGATACAATATTTAATTGGCAACATTTAACAAGAATAGAAAACATAGTTGTTGTTCAAGTATGGATCTACTTTGTGGTTTAACCTTTGTCGGAGAAAATATCATCTTCTCTTTATCCATCCACCGAAACATCTACAAATTAAGAAACATCAACTTCACTATGTTTTATTCCACAATCTTTTGAAACCATCACTTTTAAATCTTCAAAAGATGAAGTGAATTGAAAAGTAAGTAATCTCTCACGTTTTTCTTCATCAACAATAAATTCTCACTCTTTGTTATCATACAATCTCCAGACACCACATTTAACATAGAGATTTAATTTACTCATAACAAAAACCAAAAATACTAGTATAGGAAAAGGAAACGTCAATGAAAAAAAGAAAAATAGGAAGGGGAAGACGTTAATTGAAAATGAAGAACTTAATTTTGAACATAATCTAACCAATAAATAACATACATTTTTAATTTTGACAATTGTAATTATTTTCTTTAATATTTCAGAATTAACATAAATTTAAGATCCACTTCCCTTATTATTAGATTCAGTTATTATGTTTTTTGGAATTTCTAAATATTTCAGAAGAGATATTCTAATAAGATCATAATACATATTCTAATTGCTAGAATGCACGTTCTAAAATTTTTAGAACATAAGTAAACGATAGAATACGTATTCTTAATCTTTCAGATTGCCCAATTCTAGAACTCCGAGAACATATTTTGATTCTGAAATTCCTAAAACAAGAGAAAATGCTAGAATCTGTATTCTGCCGCTAGAATTCATGTTCTAAATTATTTAGAACAACTTTGATCAACCTAAAAACTTATTTAAAATAAAATAAATATTTGTTCAAATCTTCTTATTGTATGTGTATCTCAATGTTTATGTGCTTTGTTTTTGAAAATAATGTTTAAATCTAGTAGTAAGGATACTTTAGGAAAATAAGACAATTTTTTAAAAAAAAAAAGAATTAGATGGACAAATTTTTTGCTAGAAGTCATTTATTTCCAATTTTCCCTTTAATGAATGATCCTTCCACACACATAGGATTTGATGAGTTTAAATCTAGGATGATGATACAATAATATTAGAACAGAGTTTTGTTACCATCACAAAAAATCTTATTTTAATTGGCTGGTATCAATTAGATCTTTTATTTAACGTTATAGTTTACTCTAAATTCGATGATTTAGTTTTTTTTTTCTTTCAAAAGAAATTGAATGAAAACAAAAGCTTAAATCGACTATTATCGTTTATTACTCTGGAGGAGCTCTTTAGTCAATGATTGTAGAAGAGTAAGAGAAGACATAAACATATGGTTGATGTGACATTATTATTATGATCAGCACAACATTACACTGCTGAAAAATGATAATGATTACTCTAACATAAATCATGATTACGCCATTCTTGTAAGTAACTAAATACCATAAAACAAATTTCGTCATTTGGCACTAAAAATATAATTAGTCCCTTTATAGATATAGAAACTTGGATTCAAACCAAAGTCAGAGCTTCACCACAATCGGACTCCTAACACGATGCTTCTTGTCTGACCAAACCAATTCTCCAAACACATAGCCCTTAGCCACATTCCTCTTACCCTTCGTAAAGGTCACCTTAAAAATCTTTTGCTCTCCAACTTTGGTAAATTTCAACCTTCTTGGCTTAACCACAACATAAACACCTTGTGGGTTATTCACTTGGACAGTATAGGTCGAAGGTCGTCCAACGTTTTTAACCGTCCTTGAGACGGCGACTTTGCTTGAAGACAGGTTTGAAACTGTGATGGAAGGATAGTTAAGGTCGATAAGACTTGTTTTAGGGCTTGAACATGTAAAGTTTTTGCCCCCGAAGATAGAGATTTGTGTTGCGTTGTATCCAAGGGAGCATAAAAAGTTGAGGTAATCATTGATGCCTAAATCGTAAACCAGACCAGGATTCCCGGCTAGATTTGGTCGGACGTGTCCTGCCCCGAAACTGAAAGGTGTTGCCTTCATGTAGGTTGAATTTTGGATAGGTCCGGGAATGTCATCCATTGTTGTTGCTGAAAGAGAAGTACAAAGCAAACCAAGAATACAAAACTTGGTTATAACTAAGTTGCCACTAGTATTAGTGTGTTATAAATGATAAAGTATTAATTAGCCTTCAATTTTTTCACCATGATACAAGTATTTCCAACGAATTTTTGACCATTTTAAACTATATATTATCACCGATGATTTTTTTTCGACGAAATGTCTAATAAATTATCGATAATATAATTCGTTTTAAATTTCCGACGAAATACCTACAAATTGTTTTTGTTGGAAAACAAACCTTTTTCTTGTATTGCAATGCGTAAGCTCAAGAATCAAAATACATTCTTACCTGTAGTCATGATGGCAGAGCGAATAGCTGCGGGGCTCCAAGAAGGATACCGGGTTTTGAGAAGACCAGCAATGCCAGAGATATGAGGACAAGACATAGAAGTTCCTGAAACAGCATTGAACAGAAGACGTCGAGGATCAAACTGTTCATTTGTTGGAGAAACTGCTCCAGTGTAAGCAGCGATCACACTCACACCAGGTGCAGCTATGTCCGGCTTTAGAATCTGAGGAGCCACTGAACTTGGACCTTTAGACGAGAAGGCAGCCATAACAGGCGCTGGTTTTGTGTCCAAAATTGTCCTCGAAGGAGTTATATGTGCAATCGGGTTCCTACATTAACAAATAAAGGTTTCCTTTTAGAGCTTAAAACAAGTTTGGTTCTGGTTAAATGACTTATGGAAGGGTCCTACTTGGTTTGGCTGAGATATTTTGACAGAGCAAGACTGTCTTTGAAACTGATTTGTGTAGCTGGGAGGACATGGGGATCCGCGGTTAGCTCATTCCCGGTAATATTAGTGTTCTCAAGAACCATTCCTACGCCACCGGCTAAAGCCACGGCTCGACCCTTTTCTACCCTTCCGTTCTGTCCTCTAAGACACACTATTATCTTCCCTTTTGCCTTTTCGGGGTCAAGTGATCCAAGTTTGCATAATTGTCTACAGAAAGAGATACAAAAGTTTAACAAATTGTCATATACCATTTGGAGTTGAGTAACAAGATTAGCCAAACTCACGCATCTAAAGCTGAAGCATTCTTAGCTTTTGCTCCTAAAGATACCATCATTGGATAGAACTTAGTATGTGGCAAGGATTTGGATGACAAGCTTTGTCCCTAACAATACCGAAGATTAAATGTCAATTTCAAAATCTTTTTCAAGAATTGAGTATTCAGATATGATCCAAATTTGGTCGTAGTCTACTAACCTTGTAATGCTTTCCATTACCAAGAATAAGATTGCTAGCAAACTCACGGTCCATAGTGCTAGCCGCGACGGTGATCTGCCACGGCGCAACATTCGCAACCGTACTATCCGCTGGTCCAGAGTTGCCGGCGGAGCAAACAACGACAATCCGTTTCTTAGCAGCGTGAAATGAACCAATAGCGACGCTATCGTTAAAAAACGTGGTAGGCTCGCCGCCTAGAGAGACGGAGATGACATCAGCACCGTCGTGGATGGCTGCGTCGAAAGCGGCGAGGACATCAGCGTCGTAGCACTCGTTGCCTTTGACTGGCGGCCAACAGACTTTGTATGCGGCGACTCTGGCACGTGGAGAGCCACCTTTGGCAGTACCGTTGCCTTGGCCGAAGACGCTAGCTCCGGGGACGAAAGCTCCGGCGGCTGTGGAGAGAGTGTGGGAGCCATGGCCGTCGAGATCACGCGGAGACTCGAAGGTTGAGTTGAGAGGTCCCACGGCGGCTTCATAGCCCTTGTGGAAGTACCTTGCTCCGATCAGTTTCCTTCATTCACATTTATTAGTAGCGTACATGTTAGTGTAAAAGATTTACATGTTTTCATTACTTTTTATTACAGGATATCAATTCGTTTTTGCCCTAAAATTAAAAGGAATCATATATTGATGGAATAATAGATTAGAAAATCTGTGTCGATTTATTGATTTTTTCATAATAAAATTATAAAAATGGGGTCCGTATCAAAATTAGAATCAAGCGTCTTATACCACTATTACAATGAATATTTTATTTTCTTTTGTTTTTGGGATTCCAATTTTATCTTTTGCCTAGTAAAAAAGATAAAAAGGTCAAGAGGAATAAAAAAAAAAAGGTTCAGAATAAAAATGTCTAGAATCTAGATAAAAAAGATTCTAAAAACTAAATGATAGAAAGTTCTTAGTGCAAAAAAAACATATAATTGAGTGTTATTGCAATTAAAAATATGCTATTTAATTAAAAACAAAAAGTAAGGTATTTAGAGTTTTTAAAAATTAAAATGGAAAATTACTATATACTGCCCATCAAGGGATCATCAAAAGGTCCAAGCATGAGTTCTAGTGTTTTTTTTTTTTTTTTTTTTTTTTTTTTATATCAAAAACAAACCCACAGATGTTGAAACTCAAAAGTCAAAACCAATATGACTTGCTACAAAATTAGTGCTTAGTGCACGTGTCTTCTTTCTGGCGACGAAAACTGTGATTTTAATTTATATGGAACAAATTAAAATACACTTAATCCACAAGCATAATCTTTCCGTGTGTCAACTCCTAACAGATAATTGTAATTTTGTTTATATCTTAACGTGAAAATGATTGAACACCAATTTGAAAGAATAAAAATGTAAAAGAAAGAGGAACCTATTGCAATGGAAAGTGGCATCTTTTTGGTTTTGACATATTCCCTTCCATCTTGAAGGAATTGGTCCCAAGCCTTCATCCCTAAAGCTCTTCGATTCCGGCCATACACCTTTTTACACGCCCACAAAAGCCACATTAATCATATTCAAAAATATTTAGTTCAATTATATAACTAATCAAAAACTTTTTTAAGTACTTTTATTTACATTCCGTTTCTTATTAGTACAGATACAAATGGTGGGATTAGGTTATCAAAAGACATTATGGTGTCTCATAATCACACAACCAATCATTCATTTTATTTGTGGTAACTTCTATTGTTTTTCTGAATCAATAATAAAATATTCAAAGAAGTGTATGAAAGGTTCTTGTTCTCATGTATATTCCAACTTTATCCTCCTAATTCTCAAAGCATTAATGTTCTTTATAAAAACTTTTAGGTTAAGATTCTGTTAAAGAACAAAAGCATTTCGAACTAAAAACTCCATTTGTTAACCTAATAGAAAGTGGGTTATTACTAAACACTTGACATCATCTAGCTGAAAACGAAAAATGAAGAAAAAGAAATTACAAAATCTCTAATTAGATCACTACGTCCAAAAATTTGGTTGAATACTACAAGAATTGTTAAGACCTACAACTTTTTTTTCCATTGATTTTCGAGGAAGTTCAAGAACCTTTATAGCTCGTAGTCTTTCGTGACTAGGACCATCTAGCCTGTGATAAATATTATCCCTTCCAAGCAAAATTTACTATAGAGAGCTATTTTCTTTAGAAGACACTACCACTACTATACTATCTCCACTTGGGACATTACTTTTACTCTTTGATTCTTTGAAAACTCATAACTACTATATTTAGTATACACTGTTGAATAATCATTACTACTATGAAGTTAAATGCATTAACTTTCTGTAATAAGACAACTGCGTAGTGCCAAACACACATTAAGTGTACGAGGAATTATTCACCAACTTTTCTATTCCAAAACCATAAGTCTCAACTACAAAAGTCTCCAACTTTCTCGATATATATATTTAAATCGTTCACCGTACTTATTTAAAAAGAAAAGTATTTATAACAGAATTTGGTAAATAAACAAAAACATAAGTTTTTTTAGTGTGTTTATGATTCAAGTCAAACTATATGCTAACAGTCATATAGAATATCTAAGATAAGAGATGCTATAATTCTTCTTGAGAGAAGAATCGAATATGCATATTAATGAATATGCATATGCGCACATGCGTGCATATATATAGCCGATTTGATTCTTGCTGACATTCAGAGATCTTAACGACTAGCTAATTAAATTCACATATTGTATATATATATTTCTTGTAATGCAAGTCAAATCCATTTAGAAAATTACTAATTTTTAAAAGTAAAAGTGTTTCTTCCCCAAGACCCATCACAAGGCTCACGAAGTTGCAATGTTTGACTAAAATAATAAAGTAATATAAAACAAAAGAGGGGTAAAAAATGGAAAAGATCGAGAAGAGAACGAACCCGTATCGAGATTTGCGATGATAGTATCCTCTCCGAATCTGGCCTTTCTCCAAATGGAATAAGAAGGAACATAAGAGTTGTGTTCTAAACCCAAGAAGTCCCATGATCGAGTCGTGTGAAGCTTCAAGGCTTTGTTTGGGAATACAGACACAACTTCAGGGTGTTCTTAAGGAATCATCAAGGCAAGAGAAACAGAGTCAACTCCTAAAACACAAACAGATAAACAAAATGTAATACTTACTGGAGATTGAATAGGCGAGGTCGTGGTCAAGATGAGCTGCGAAGCCATTGATGTGCTTTGTGTATGAATAGAAAATAGCGTTTGTGGCAATCTCACGGCTGTTTACACATAATAGAGACTTAAGTCAGTGAAATTGGTAATAGATTAAATCATTTTAATGGGTTTAATTATGTTTAAGAAACGAGACCTTCCAGTGAAGGAACCAAGAAAGTCGTAATGGGTCTCTCTGACACGATCTATGATATCTTTTGTTATCTCTCCGACATGAGTGTGAGCTCCAAAGTACACCACATATGAAGACGGCTGAAATTACACAAAACAATACTGATTAAAAGATAATGCGATCGAGAGAGTTGTTATAAGGCATAATGAATGTACATTTTTACAAGCAAGGATTGGTTTTGGACTTAGGTGGAGAAGGAGTGAAAGAAGAAACGATAAGGAATTTGTAAGCTTCATTCTTCTTCTTCTTCTGCTACTCTTTCTCTGTATCTTTGACTCTTTGTTTGACTTTCTGTTTTGGTTGTGCCGTGAGCGTTGATTCTTTATAATGGGATTGCATCAAAGAGTCGTTTTCCTTGATTAAAAAAATATCAAAGAGTTATTTTCCTAAACAAGTGATATTAAGAAATCATTATCTACGGTAAGAAGTAATATTGATTTGCAACATTAGTTTGATAATGAAAAAGGAAAGCTTAGGAAAATACAGTAGAACCTCTTTAAATTAATACTCGATAAATTAATAAAATTTGCTGATCCCAAATCCGCCTGGTGTAAAAATGAACAAAATTCGATAAGATAATAAGATAATAATTTTTTTAAAATTTCTATGTAAATATATGGTCCCGTTAATAACATAAATTAATAATCATGTAAATTTGCATATATATATATATATATATTTATAAAGATAATATAATTTTGTATTTATAAATTTCTGTTAGAACTCATAAATAACTTTTCTTATATAAAAAAATATTATGTTGTGCTTTAAACTATTTTATTGTTATAGCGTAAATAAATTTGTCATAAAATAAAGTAAACTTTTGTATAAGTTTTTAAATTCTAAATATGCATAATTTTTATTTCAATAGTCGTATAAGATGTTTAAATACAATATTTGATGTTACTAATCATAAATTTAATTTATATTAATTATTTATATAAGTGAATTTATCTATAATCTTTGTTGTTTATTATCAAAATAATTTTTTTTTTTTAAATTTATACTTTCAAATCCAAAACTAGTAAAATTTATAACATCTAATCCATTAATTTTGTTTAGATAAATGTTTTAATTTATTTATTTTTAATTTTTAACAAAAATCTCTATAAATTAATAGATATTATTTATATTATAAATTAATATCATTATAAATTAATAAAATATTATAATCTTAATATTATTAATTTATAGAAGTTTTACTGTAAGATGGTTTTGGAGTAAAAATGATAAGATGCTCAAGTGGTCCCATGGCGTCACAATAATGGGAGTCTCCATTCTACATTTGGCAACCAAAACTGATAATTGATTTTCCGGTTGGTTGGTCCTAATTTAATCATTGTCTTCTCTAATCTTGAAGATGAAAATATATTTCTAAAATAAAATAAAATTTACTAGGAAAATTATTTTCAGTTGATATATTTTGTAGGAAAATTAGGCAAAATGGCCAAAAAGAAAAAACAAAATTAATAAGCCAATGACCATGTTAATCCACATAGTATGTTCCTACATGTGGATTAGTCCTTGGAAATAAGTGGCTGTTTTTCAAGAAAAAAAAAATCAACGCTGAAATAAGAAAAAGGTAGGAGTTGAAGAGAATACATATGTGATATGTGAAACAAAAGGGACGAGGAAGGGATATACAAAATTTATATTAATTAGTATGGTTCAAATTACGTAATATAAATTCAAACTTAATATTACTTGTTAGCAGCTTTATATTAAGTAATATGGTTCAAAAATTCAAACAAAAGATACAAAATTTATATAAATACTAGCATACGGATATAATATATTACATTCTGTTAATTTATCCGCCTTAAAATTTAAATAATATGGTGTATAAAATATTTTTGGGAGTAATTTTTTTCAAAAGTGAGAATTTTTCGAGAATGTGAGTATATGCAAATGATTCTGGAAATGTATTTGAAAATCTAGTAAAAGAGAAATTATTTTAGAGTAAATTTTTAACAGGAGATCGATGCTTTTTCGCGCTTTTAAATCCATGAGTAATCATAATTTTTCGAGTAATTGTATGGATTTGATACTATCCACATGCCGCCATCTTGCAAAAACACTCGTGAAGCAAGTTCAATATACTAGCTCCATACTACAATCGTATTTCTTCTCAGAAAGTACGTAGTCATGCCTTTAGCTGTCTGAAAGTGAGTGCGAACGGTTTTTCCCGGGAGGTGATGCATTTGGTTGAATGTGTGATGTGCATGCGAGAGGTCACATTTCATTTTTGATTTGGGACACTCCTTCTCTTATGAGTCTACCGTTCACATGTTGTTCGTTTATTTCTAAAAACTGAAAACTATCCCTAACAGTACCTTTCCACAGATTACAATTTAAACAAATATCTATTTAATCTAAGTGATAGTGATCTAGTGCTCTCCACTTGAAAAAAGCCCCTCTGTTAGTCTAGGTCAATTATCGATTTTTCTTAAACGTGAAATCATCTAAATTACTCTAATTTGGTCATGTTTTAGGCCATTGCAAAACACGGTGAGTAGGCTACGCTTGAGAATATTAGTCGGATGTTAAAAGTCCGGATTACCCCTAAAAAAAAAAGCAAATATCCATTTAACCAAATCTCTCATAATATAATGGTCAAAACATTTTATTTATTACTTTTTTTCATTTCTTCATTTTATATTCGATAAAGTTATTTACTATGGATATCTAAATATATTAAAAATATATATATCAGAGTTTGCTTTCACTAAAAATTAAAAACACTATATATCATATGATTTTATAAATATCTTAGTAAAATTATGTTTTGGAGAGTAAACAATATTCCATTCATTTTCTTTTTAACATGAGAAGAAGAATCTATGATCCGGTAAGGTCGCATTGCACACGCGAACATGAAGATAACGTCATGGACCAATGATAAAATGACAAATTAGACAACATCTTCAGTTTTATATGATTCTCAAATGGACCCATTTTTGCTTTTCTGTTTGTTTGGGAAATGCATTTTTGCTACCAATACTTGCATACGCGTGCGAGTGTGGAGGGTACTTTACTTGTTTTGGAGCCTAACTAAAAAGGTAATTTTGAGAAATTGAGATCTTTAATTACTACCAATACTTGAGAACTAACGTTTTAACGCGGTACAATACCTTTTCCATGATGCTAGTATCTTCCATGAATTGGTATAAGTCGTTCAAATTTATCTTATTTTTTGTAGCTATAAATTTAAAGTCTTTTGAGATCATATATATATATATATATATTCAGCATAACAAATTTAGTCGAGAAATGTGAATTACGTCAAGCATCGGATCTTTTTGTCAAACCGATTTGAAATCCCTTTCAACTAAATATTGTGGTGTTGAGAATTATTCCGAGTTGGTATTTCACAAGTGCAAGCAATATATATATTTGAATTGAAAGGTAATCACAAACTAGACGACCAACATTGATTGTTCACTTCAATAAATATGTATTGAAGAAATTCTTTAGAATGTCACCTAAAAGTTTAATTCAATTGGCGTGAACAAAATATAGTTCTGAATTACCGAAAAAACAATAAAAATTTGAAAATCTTGAATCCATCAATGTGTCAATAATCCGTAACATGTATCTAGCAAAAAGTTAATCGCTAGTATATTTTATCTACCCCACATCAAATCTACTTCAGAACACTAAACATATGATTGGTAAATTTTAGAGTAAATGAGCAGAAAATGAGTCTTATTGTATTTGAATAATATTTTTTTTTTTGTTATCAAATGATTTTATTTATAAGTTTGTATATGACATTTCTAATCACCATGGATAGTCATGAGCCATTGCTTGTCGTCACCCATCACTGACAATATGATTGCCAATCGCTGAACCAAATATGTCATATTTAATACAAAATGCTAACCTAAAGATGTCTCTCTTTTTTTTTTTGTCTTCAACCGAAGATGTCATTATAGATGTATATTTAATAAAATACAAAACGTTTAGTTGGTTAGAATGGTAATAGTGGCCAATACACATCTACGAAACTGAAGATGTTGTTGGGAAGACCATGACCATCCAAACTAATATCCAAGAAAAAAGAGATATAAATTTGACCAGTCCAGCTTAAAGAGTTTTAACAAAAGACATGATCAATCTCATGAGCATCATATTACTTCAAAAACAAGCCATGTGAATGGACTGACATTTTTCAAAGTTGGATTCACCGAGATCACGTCAAGTCCATTAGATTAATTTTCTTCAAAGAAGCTCGCCATTATCATCAAAACCATAAAATCACTTGCCGCCTCCTTTGGCCTCCACGAAATAATCATCCAATTAGTGTTAATTATCTTTATCTTTTTTTTTGTTTGTGCATTTATGTTAATTTCTTCTTGTTAAAACTAGCTTGCTAGTTCCCATCACATCATCTCTTTTCACCATGCTTTAGATCTTATATAACTAACGTTCATTAATTGCATGCGCTCCTCCATCTTGCATCATCCGTTCCCATTCAAATACATAATGTCCATCATGGTTTACAAAATTTGTTCTTGCATGCTGATTCGTGGCTAAAATATTTTGTACCCACCCTCCTTTAAAATATCTATTGGCAGACGAAAGTCAAGAGTCCCCGAATATTTTCTAAAGAACCACCATTCACTATATGCTCCAGCATATTTTGTAGTATCATATAGTCGGCTACTTCTTCGCATCGTTGGTGAGATACTACCTATTTTGTAGGATCAGGAAGGTACGTATCCACAGATTGCATTCAAGTCTTCGCATATGTGCCTTAATCAACATGAAAAACTTTGTGTATAAGTCGTGGTGCATTGTTTTTAATAAAAGGAAGATCTGTATTTCCTATAGCAATTAGCAAGATAATATCTAGTATCTAATATCTATCTTGTGTAGAGAAGCTAAAATATATGTTCTCTATTGCGTGTATATATGTTATTCTGTTGTTCTTCACCTTCTATTCTTCTATCCATATTTCAACAATCTTTCCCTAAATAGTAATATGATTAGTGCCATTAGTACAATGAGTCATACATAAATTAGGTGGATATGTCCTTTTAACTTTGCCATTTAGCGAGCCGAGATTATTTACCTAATTTCTTCTGCAATTTGGTCATTTACATACTATTACAGTATATACTATATATTTTGATAACTAATCACAGTAGTGATAGCTCGACAATTATCAGAGTACTGATAGCTCGATGATATTTGTTTCAAGGAATATTAACAGTACTACCTGGCCATTTAGTTGAACGTTGTAGCTTTTTTAATCATTTATATAACATACTATCACAGACTCAAAATATTTGATATAAATCTATCCAATATCCTAATCTTTATGAATTTTTATTTAATTACGATCCAGTTGTTCTCCATGTGCGATTTAATGAATCTACAAGATGATAAGATCCTTACAGTATAAACAGAACTACAGTAAAACATCTATAAATTAATAATGTTAGGACCGGAGAATTTTATTAATTTATAAAGGTTATTAATTAATCGATAAATTAATAATTATTAATTTATAGTGAGTTTTTCCCAATTAAAAAAAATATTATATAAAAAGTAAAAAAATGAAGACAATACTTCGATGTGTTTTAATGCATTTACACATTAGAAAATAATTATTGTATATATATAATTTTTAATAATTTTGATGCAATTTGAGAAGATAATATCATATATTTTTGATATTTTAAGAAAAATAGAGATAAACTCCAACAAAATTACAAATTTACGAATAAATAAACAACATTAGATTCATATTTCACTAAAATATCTTATATATATAATAAATTTATATGGTTATTAATTTATGTTATTAATGGGACTATAGAGATTTCAAAAAAATGATTATCTTATTATATTATCGAAATGTGTCAATTATTATACCGGTCCAATTTGGGACTGGGATAATTTATTAATTTAAAAAAGTTATTAATTTATCGAGTATTAATTTATAGAGGTTCTACTTTATACTTTTTTTTTGTAACAACAAAAGGGGAAGACATATATAATAAAGAAACCCTTTGTACTAACTAATTTAATAACTCTTATAAGTTCTTGAAAATATGAAACCAACTAAGAAACAGAACATAACCAAAAATAAATAGAGAAAGTCAAATATTTTGTTGTATTTTAAGCAAAACAAAACAACTGGCATTGAAGAAAACCAACTGGATTTTGTTATTATTATTTGTTTTTACCGAAAACAAAATAAAAAATAGAAAGTAAAAACGGATATTGCAAAACAAAAACAATTTCTGTTTTGATAAGATGAGACATCCTTCAACGTCCTTACGCGTCATCATCATCCTTACATGGAGATTTCTCTTCTTCTCCCAATCATTCTTCTTTAATCTATTTTCTCCTCTCTATCTCTATCCAAAAATCTCCAGAAAATTCTCCCAAAAACTTATCTTCTCAATTTGATCTCTCATTTATTTTCGTTTCCTTTCTCCAATTCCTTGATCTGTTGAAGAAGCCCTTTGGCTTCTTCAAGGCATGTGACAGATCTTTGATAATTCCATTGGTTGATATGTGAAACCTATTTTACGATAGAATTTGTTATCTTTTAATTTGTGTGTAAAAAGTTGAGAAGCGATCATGTCCTTTAGATCACATTCAACAGGGAGTAGTCAATTCGCAGAGAAGATAACAGAAGATCCTGTAACTTATAAGACAGCACAAAGCACCGTGACATGCATCTACCAAACACATATATTCGGATCTTGGAGAAATGCAACGATTCTTTGGTCCAAGAATCTTATGAACCATTCGCTTACGGTCATGGTGACTAGCGTGGAAGGCGATATGAATTACTGTTGTAAGGTTGATCTTAAACCATGGCATTTCTGGAACAAGAAAGGATACAAAACGTTTGAGGTCGAAGGTAACCCTGTAGAGCTGTATTGGGATTTCAGGTCTGCGAAATTCGCCAGTAGCCCCGAGCCAAGCTCGGACTTCTACGTGGCTCTTGTCTCTGACGAAGAGGTGGTTTTGTTGGTGGGTGATTATAAGAAGAAGGCTTTCAAGAGAACAAAGTCAAGGCCCGCTTTGGTTGAGGCTGCCTTGTTTTACAAGAAAGAAAACGTGTTTGGGAAGAAATCTTTTTCGACAAGGGCTAAGTTTTACGATAAGAAAAAAGAGCACGAGATAATCGTCGAAAGCTCGATCTCGGGGTCTAAGGAACCAGAGATGTGGATAAGTATAGATGGGATTGTGTTGGTACAAGTCAAGAATCTACAGTGGAAATTTAGAGGGAACCAAACCGTGCTTGTAGATAAACAACCGGTTCAAGTGTTTTGGGATGTGTATGATTGGTTGTTTAGTACGCCAGGAACAGGCCATGGTTTGTTCACATTTAAACCGGGGAACGCCGAAGAGAGCGACATGGAAGGAAGTGGTCACGGTGGTGAGAGCGATACGAGTACAGGGAGCAGGTATTATTCGACCAAAAGTAGTAACCCTTGGCCGCCGGAGTTTTGGCTTTTTCTTCATGCTTGGAAACTTGAGTAGTTGTATTGCGAAACAAGAAGCTTTTTGGCTATTCACTTGTATTGTTGTTTTATGTGGCTGTAGATTATATATTTCTCATAAGTTATATATAAAAAAGGTTACTGAAAGATGACAACAACACACTCACGACAATGTTATGCCGTAGACACTTTTATCTACTACAAGCTTCTTTTTTTCCAATGTCTCTTTTTTTTTCTTTATTATTAAGGAGTTCTGAACTTCTGATGATCCATTGTTCGAATTTAAAAATAAACGTTATTATATCGTGATTTTGAATCCATGAATCTATGTTTAAAAATTGAAAAATAAACTATTCACGGGGAATCTAACAAAATATTAATCCACAAGAAACTGAATCATATGTGATCTTAAAATTCTTAGCCGTCAGAAAGATCTTTTAGGTGATTTTCAATTTGCCTCTCCAGCTACCTTGCTTATGCCGGAGCTGTGGGAGGGGTTTAGAGTGTGGATTTTAAGTTCAATCTTCACCGTTCAGGTTGTTTAAACCTGAATTTCAGTCTGACATCTATCAGCTTCTCATGTGGTGGTTGGTCAGCTTTCTTTTCGGATAATTATCTGTTTCTTTAGGGAATTTTAGTGGCTTCTTTCCAGCATGTGTTGGCTTCTTCATTGATGTTTTGGCTGGCTTTGATCTAGAGTTTCATTTTTCATCTCTCGGTGTCTCCTCTAGCTTTGGGTCCGGGTTTTGTCTGGGTTTTATATATTTGTTTCCTTTTCAATGGATTTCATTTGCTTTAGTATGATTGGTTTTGATTGTGTTTTTCACTACATAGATTTAATTACATAATTCTATGACCCTCCTTTGTTTAAAGCATTTGTTTTTTTTTTTAACTTATCGTTTTACTTTTAAAAATGGATTGAAGTTGTGGATTGTACTTGTTGTCGGTGCCATTGGTTAGAATTAACGCAATTGAGGCCGTTAGGTTTTACCAGAACTTTTGAAATCACCTGAGATGTTTGAGGATGGTGTTTCCAGATCCATAGCCTGACTTCTGTTCTCGGCTTTCCGACAAACATCCACTGACCTTCCACCACTTCTGTCCTCCAACGAAGTCGATACCCTCCAGTGGTGGTAGTAACCTTTTTTCTCTCACTTGGTGGCTTGATGTTTTGGGTCAGATTGGTTTCTTCTCGACGATGAATCCTCTTCCTTGGTCTGAACGGCATGGATCTTTACGGAGACGACGTGTCAAAGCTTTTCCGGCAAAGTGTGGTCTATTCTGGTTTAAGCCGGTTTTTAGCTTGTCAATTTCAGTCTGTAGTCCTAACTGGACCCAATTGGCATTCCTGGTTAGGTATTATTTTTCTTTAAAAAAACTTTAATTTTTTTTTCATTTAATTAATTAAAAAAACAGATTATCAGGAGACGAAAAATATGAATATTAGTCACCATAAATTTTCGGTGAAAACAAATGCTATACTGTTGTAACAACTTGCTTTGTACCTGCACTGTTGTATTTTCCATGAGTCCACTTAAAAAATATATATATACATATATATATAATAAATGTGAAATTATTTTTGATTAAGATAAAGATAGTAGTAATTTCACTTCAAAAACGTTTTATTCTTGAGAACCTCTTCAATGGTCTTCTATTTTTAGAGCAAAATCATTTCCAATGGTATTTTATAACTTATTCTAAAAATAAAAAGATAAATAGTGTTTCTCCAAATTTAGACCATCACTATTCATTCTTCTATTTCTAGAGAAACACTATTAGTTAATAAAATTAAAATATTATATACTTAGAAATAGAGACAACCATTAGAGCAAATTCTTCTGCTATTTTTTAAAATCTATTTTTAGAGGAAAAACAGAATCAACCATTAGAGATGATCTTAGTATCAGAATATTGTGTGTTTTTCTTCTTCTCAAGGTTAGAAATTCATTGTCATGACTCCACTTAAAAATTCGATAAAAATATTTTTGATTAAAATAAAGATAGAGTAATCGTTACTACAAAACAAATTTCATTATTTAGTATCATAAGGTTGTGTGTTTCCATCATTTCACACTCCGATATCTCACTAGGACGTACACCTTTGGAATTTGCATGCTCTCTTTCAGACTAGATACCCATCGCGAGATGGTTAGCTTAGTACATCAAAAGTGGAGCCTTAACGACGAAGAACATAAACAAATATTCTTACGGTGACTACATCGCATCTCGATCAGATCAAGCTCCAAAACAGAAGACAATGATAATCGAAAACCCTGGACTTGCTCCCGTTCCTACAGATTAATAGTAAGCACGAGTCATCATCTCGCGTTGACTACATCCCTGTCCTTTGTACACACCGCTCGTCGCTCCTACCAATTGAATGATCCAGTGAAGTATTCAGATCGCGGTGATGTGGGTAGTTCGCCGCCTGTGACTTCGCGAGAAGTCCACTAAACCTTATCATTTAGAGGAAGCAGAAGTTGTAACAAGGTTTCCATAGGTGAACCTGAAAGAGGATCATTCTCGAATCATGGTCAAAACAGAATGACCCGTGAACCAAAGATCACCATTCACGGTCGGCCGTTATGTCAATTCCTTTAAGTTTCAGCCTTGCAACCATACTCCCCCCCAGAACCCAAAACCTTTGATTTCTCATAAGGTGCCAACAGAGTCCTAAATGCAACATCTGCTGATCTCTGATCAGCATCATTTATGGTTGAGACTATGATCATATATGTGATACACAATGTTTTAACCCAAATAAGACTGCAAGTGCACAGACAATCGCAGTAATATAGATGAGATCGAATCCACAGAGACCAAAGTTACACTATGATTCTACTAGATTTAGAAATAAAGCTAAGACAGCAAGTTTTGATGGTTGGTTTTCGTAACAAGTAACAAATATTTAAAGCGATGTAAAATCAATAAAATAAGGCACTAGACTAAGGTATTTCACCGGTAATTCAGAGATGAAAATTGAGCAACTATTCAGGATATAATTTAGCACAAGTCTAGAACTCAAACATAAAAATAAGACCGACTCACTGTCGTGGTGTCGACAACTTTATCTAGCAACCTAAATACCTAAACTGTCATTTGGACCTAGAGATGCAGACAAGCATTAGCGAGTGGGTTCAATATGTTCACAATCAGCTGTAGCATCAACTGTCGTTAGCTAGGGACTGATTGCTCACCAATGTTTCTTCTAGCAACCTAAAACACTTTTGATGAATAGGTTAACCTAAGATTATAGACTAAGTGATCAGTTTAATCTAGGCATTAAGATCAACAAATAGTGAAGACAATATATATATATAGATCCTATTTGTGCTCAGTTTATCAACTCATGAATACCATTGAAAACCTTAATCTAGCTAAAAGACTACTCATACATGGAGGAATAAAACACAACAATGGATGAAAAAAATTCATAATGATATTAAAAATAGAATAAGGTTCAGAATTCTTCTCAAAACAAAGTGATAGGTGATCCTCTCCAGATCGTACAAGCAAGAATAATAGATGATGAGAGTCTGATGATGAAGATAGCAAAAGATCCAATGAAAGTTATATGTGATGGAACAAAGGAACAAGAGATGATTCAAAGAAAATTGAGAGATAGAACGAGAGAGATTCATTTTTTTTTCTTTTTGAGCGCGGCTTGCCCTCTTTTATTCCTTTTTTCTCACGCCAAATCTAGGTAAAATCGGAACCCTTATTTTTCTATGAGCGATGGAGCATGTGCTCCGCGTGTGGATTGTACTCTTTTGCTGCCATTTCACTCTTTTTTGCTCCAAAAGCTCCAGCAGCTCCAATCCATACTTAAAGGCTTCCTGATGACCTAATATGACTCAAAAACGACTTTAAAGACACGAAAAGACTAGTTAATATGGGCTAAAATCCTCATATATCAATATGATCGTCTTCGAGCCCCCAACTTTCGTTCTTGATTAATAAAAACATCATTGGCAAATGCTTTCGCAGTTTTTCGTCTTTCATAAATCCAAGAATTTCACCCCTGACTATGAAATACGAATGCCCCCAAGTGTAACGCCCATGAACCGTACTAGAACTAAGAAGGAACCGGGACGCTACAGTGATGTAACTTACGCTCAAACGACCGAGGATCCCGGAATGCATTTGTTCACCCAAGTCATTCAAACAAAAATAACATCCCTCACAGACAAGGCCTAAGGCTTGCCAACCCGTTCCTAGATCATAAGTTGGGTCGATCCGAAAAAGATAATCTCAGCTGGTTCTCCAATCGATTGCTAAAATTCTGATCTATGCATAATATAATCACATACAAAACCCATTACCAAAAACTATAGGTTTAAGATCCACGATGGAAACTATACTTAATAAAATCTAAGGGTTTTGAAATAGCCGTGAAAATCTAGACTGGCCGGTTCTAAGAATCACGATACCCACTACTTCTCACTAAGGTTCTTGCACCCAAAAGTACCATCATGAGCAATCTAAGATTATTCAGTAAGACTGGTTCTAACAGGATAAAGTCCTAGTTCAAAAATCCAATCAAACATTACAAGCATCACAACATTCATATAACTCAATGCAAGTAAGAATATTACTTTTAGTAGTCACCGTAACTTGGACTACTAATAAGCATGCTATCACATTTATTCTTCAAGGCCTTCAATGATTTGGATATCCCATAAGGAATTTCTAACACTTTTAGACAAAAATGCTAGAAAAGATCCACTTTCCTTCCAACACGTTCTATGGTGTCAATGCTACATCGTCATGTAGTGCTTGCCAGTAGCGAGCCATCCAAGCCGATGGGATAATCACGACATCATACTAACTACTAGACATGTAATACATTACCTTAAACTATCATGCACATTCTAGTTTCAACTGTATCACAACAAATATTATATCAAACATGAATATCCGTGTCTCATGACACTTACAGAAAGCAACCAAGCCAAAATACTTATCGAACAAACAGTTTAATTCATGCAATAAATTTTATAAAATCCTCAGATCATGTTCAAAAGCTCCTATGCATCCTAACCAGTTCATACTATCATGCTTGAGTTTATAAAATTTAATTTCCGATTAATCAGCAAGCATCAAACCATAATTCACGTTAAAAAAAAAGCATCAAGCCATAATTCATGATAAATCACTAAGTAGGCACGAGATAAGTGAATAAAAGCAATCAACTCAGTATAGAATTCACGATCTAAAACAATAAAAGCCTAGACATGTGCTTCTTCACATGATTCAGAACTCACTCTCTTAGGTGGATTCGATGGTGATCTTCAACAATCTTGGATGCTCGGTAACGACTTGCCTAAGAGAACTCTAGATCTCGGAACAAAGAGCATCACGATCAGATCTACGACTGACTAATAATAAAGACTAAGAAAGAAATCGGAAAGGTCGGAAATACTTTTACCGATGACCTGACTGACGCCTAATGGACACTGGCCTGTGAGTTCCCAGTTCCGACCAACCATCTAGCTCCGAGCTAATTCTCCGGTGAAGTAGCTGTTCTTCTTTCTCTATTTGCCAATATGTGGATTCATGTGTACGCTCATGGCCATAAGCTCATTAGGGTTGAATTTTAATGAAATATATTTAATTAAAAAACAAAAATACGTCACAGCTTTTTGCATGAGAGCATTTACATTAGGAGAAATCCAAGCTCTGAGAGCATTTTACATTAGGAGAAACCCAAAGAAATATCTCAAAAAATTTAAAAAATATTTTAAACTAAAATAAAAAGATGACCAATGGAGAGGAGATACATTTAGATAGAGGAGTCTCTTGTACTATTAAAAAAATCTCTCAAATGAGAGACTTTTTCAATAGTGCAAAATACCCTCTCTCACATCTACCTTCTATTGGTCCCTTCTTTTTATTCAATTAAAACATTATTTTAAAATTTGTGGAGACTCATGTGAATCTGTAGTCTGTAATAATGTACATGCTCTGAGTCTCTCGACTTCTCTAACTATTTGGACGAGTCTAGCTCATTTCGTGCTCGGTTTCATTTTTTTAATTTCTTTAGTAGTTTTGATTATATGATTGATTGTTTAGCTCAGTTACCCTTAGCCATATGTAATAAAATTTTCAGATGTTGTTGGTGTAAACTATTCCCAAGGAAACTAATCAGCGAGTTTCATTTTAAATTAATCATGTGCTCCACAAAATAGCTATATCTTATATCAATGTGATATTTTAGATTTTATTTTATCTAATAAATTATTTTGAATTGTTTACTATAGATCAACATATCTTAATGAATCAAATTTTAGAAGGGGTTTGGAGAAACTATTTTTTTTTAGATTTAGATAGTTGTACCTGAAAATTCAAGAGAAATTCTTTAAAAGATTTTTTTTGTCAAATTTATCACACTTTTTCATTTAGGCAAAAATAATATTTTATAAAAGACAATAATTTAGCTTTTTGGTTTGGGTTAGGTGTTTTAGGATTTAGGGTAAAGTTTTTAGAAAATAAGAGATAGGGTTTAAGGAAACCTTAAATCCTAAATCATAAAAATATGAGGTTAAGAAATTTGTGCTATATAAGAAAATTGTCGTTTAATAAAAATATTATTTTTGTGCTGAAAAAGTGTTCTAAATCAGCACAAACTTAATTTTGTGCCATTTCAGAGAATTTCCCAAAATTAAATCTTACAATCTATTTTTTACTTTGTAAATCCATGTTCAATTCCAAATACCATAAGAACAACCCCTATTAGGGGGTTCTTCAGGGGTATCTATTAATAAAAAAAATTGAAAAATAAAAAAGTAGGAGGAAGAAAGAGAGACGATTCTCTGCATATAACTGTTTCTACTTAAATCATCAACTCTTATGACAAATGTCATAATATAAAAAGTTCAATTCTAATTTTATTTAATATTTAATTATATCATAAAAATATATTAATCTAATATAACTAGAGATAGTCATGGGAGAACCTTCCCAATTAGGTTGCTGTAAGATTTTAGAATATCTAATCTTAAAAAAAAATTAGATACTCTAAAATCTTAGAATAAATGTTTAAAATGTTGCTATCAATACATTTTTTTGCACGCCTTGACGCTTTGCCAAATTAATTAGATTTTTTGTTTGTTTGGTTAATCAATTATATATTTGTTTCTCATACTATTTATATTAACTAATACAAAACTTAAATTATAATATTAAATATTTTTTCCATCTAATAATAAGTATCGTTTTCTAACTTATTTATTATTTATTTTAACTTCAAATTTTATTATAACTTTAGGCAGTGTTTAAAAGATCGTTATACAGCAAACTCCATAAACAACACGGAGGATAAGTAAAAGAATTAACTGTAGCATTTTGTGTATAAGAAAACTTTGCTAATCTATTAGCCCCTTTGTTTGATTCTCTTGAATCCAAGGAGAATCGAACGTTGGAAAACTTATTCACCCAACTATGAATATCAATAATGATATTGTCTATGGAGACAATCCTTGAATGTGTAGTAATAGCGTTGTAGACTGATTTGCAATCACTCTTGATGACTATCTTTCTGTAGCCCCTACACCAGGCTGTTTGTATAGCGTGGAGAACAACTAAAGCTTCTGCTTAAATAGCTGTGGTCGCGTGAATTAACCGAGAACATCGGCCAGACGAAAGCCTCCATGTTCATCTCTAATAATCCAACCAACACCAATAAATTGGTTATTTAAATGACAACTTCCATCCACATTAACCTTAACGAAATCCGATGGAGGAGGGATCCATTTAGACTCCCTTTGTTGAGCATTTTCTTGTCATGTATGTTGTTCTGTTGTATCTTGAGATATCGCTGATAACCACTCATCTACACTGTCCTTTGCTTTATCGATGACTTCTTCTTTTGACCATATTTCTTTGTTAAATATCAATGCATTTCTTGACTTCCATAGTTGCCAACATATCCAGAAGGAGAGATGTTGTATCTCATTGGAAGTAGACCGACCATAATGGGATAGAAGACCTCGATATTTTACTCTAAGAAGTTATCTTGGCTTGGGATCTAGAGAAAATTGTGTTTGACAGCCGCCAAACCGAGCGAGAATGGGGGCATTCAAACAATAGGGGATTAATCGATTCTGAGGCTGAACTGCATCTCTGGCATGTGTAATCTAATGGAATTCCTCTTCGACTCAACTCTGCGGCGGATCCAATAGCTCCGGATAGTACTCGCCAGAAAAAATGTTTTATCTTTGGTGGAATGGATGACTTCCAGATTCTAGTCTTTAAAGCAGAAGAACTCAACGGAGGATGAGGAATATGTGCATTAGGCTCAGGGAGATGATTGCTTAACCAATACCCTGATTTAACATAATAACTTCCATCTTTTGTATAAGGCCAAACCCATTCATCAGTTACCGAACTTTGAGGAATATAAATACACTTTACCAAAGTGACATCTTCTGGAGATAAATACAAGTGTAGTTTCACCAAATCCCAGCCTTTTGATGTTGGATCCCTTAAATCACAGATGCGGAATAAAGGGTCCAAAGGATGACTAGTAGCAGGTCGAGGAGGGTGAGACGGTATCCATGAATGTATTGATGGATTAATATCGGTTCCATTGCCAATCTTATAACAGAGGCCTTTACGTAGCAGGTCTCGACCATGAAGGATAGATCTCCACCCAAGAGATGGTTGTTTCTTAAGCGTGGCTGATAAAATATCTCCATCCGGATAGTAGTGGCTTCAAAGAACCCGTGATAGCAATCCACTTGGATTTTTCAGTAATCTCCATGCTTGTTTTCGCTAGTAATGCATCCTTTTTTGTGTGAATCAATCGTTTCCATGTCACCCATGGTATTCTCCTTTTTTGACTCATCTGAACCCCACCAAAATTAAGAGAGAATAGAGTCTATCTCATGACATAATGTTAATGAATCTTGAAACAGCTCATGTCATATGTTGGCATTGCATGGCAATGGATTTTAGCAATACTTCCTTACCACCTTCAGACAGATACTTGGTGTGCCAGCTCTATGTTTGTTCACGAACTCTTTTCACAATGTATTCAAACATCTCGTATTTCCTTCTAGTAAACTGTTCTGGTTGACCCATATATTTCCCACATCCGCCAGTATTAGTAATATGAATAAACTTTCTTACATTTTGTTTCTTCGTTTCAGAAACTCTGGATCCAAATTTAATAGATGATTTATTCATATTAACATGTTGCCCTGATATCTCGCTATATTCCTGTAGAACTAAAGCCAAACACTTGCTATTTCTTTCATTAGCTTGACAAAATAAAACAGAGTCGTCCGCAAATAGAAAATGGCTGATTCATGGCCCAAATTACTGATTGCTAATCCCATGATGTTACCTCTATTTCCTTCTTGATGCAAGCGTTGAGATAGCATCTCGGCACATGATATATAAAGATATGGAGAGATAGAATCACCTTGTTGGAGCCCACGACTCGGAATTATTTGACCATAAGGGCTTCCATTTATTAAAACTGAATAAGAGACCGATTTAACTGCAGCCATGATCCAGTTAATCCAAACTGCATTGAACCCAAGTTGAGACATTGCTTTTTCCAAAAAAGTCCACTCCACCCGATCGTAAGCTTTACTAATATCAGTCTTCAACGCCATATATGATTTGGATTGTCACCTTCAGACTTTGAGCAAGTGTATTAACCCATGAGAAACCAACACATTATCTGTGATTTTCCGGCCAGGTACGAAAGATGTTTGCTCAGGGGAGATACTCTCGGGCAGGATTTGTTTCAAACGTCTTGTAAGGATCTTTAGTATAATCTTGTAAGATACATTACAAAGACTAATAGGATGGTAGTCACTCATCTTCTCTGGTTTATCTATCTTTGTAATCAAACATATATGGGTTTGATTCAGCTTTGGTGGCATTGTTGATGTTTCAAAGAACCGTTTGATCTCATCTGTAATTGTTTCTCCAATAGTCTGCCAAAAATGATTGTAAAAAATGTCCAGTTAGACCATCCGGACCAGGCGCTCGATCTCCACTGATTGCTTTAGCTGCTTCATGAACTTCATATGTTGTAACTTCACGAGTGATCTTACCATTCATATTGGACATTACTGGAGACGTGAAATTATGAAAGAAATTCTCCCATTGATCTGGACCATTACTCTGAAATAACTGGTGGAAATATTCAATAGCAACTTCAGATATTTTTTTCTCCTCAACAAACTCCACATTATTATCATCTTTGATAGAATCAATTCTGTTTCTAGCTTTTCTTGTCTTAGCACATCTATGAAAAAAATTCGTATTCTGATCACCTTTGTGCAGCCACTGATTCCTACTTCTTGAATATATTCACGGTTCAGTTCACTTGATTCGCCTAATCTCATCATAAGAGGGCACCACCTTAGTAAATTCCAACTCTAAAGCTTCCTTTAACCTATCAATGTTAATAGCCGACTTCGTTTGATTTCTCTTCTTCCAAAGCGACATTGCACAACGTATTTTCCGAAGCTTCGTTGCTAGATGGATTTGTCGAGGTATTTTCCTCCACTCGATATTCATAGCTTCCCTAAAGCATTGTCGTTCAATAAGCCTTTTGTCATAGTAGAATAACCTTTCTTTACCCTGGCTGAGGTCTGAATATCGACTATAAGAGGTCTGTGATCTGATTCGATCGGTTCGAAAAACTCTATTTCTGATGCCGGGTAATAAGAAAACCATTCCAAATTTGCTACCACCCGATCAAGACAACACTGAATTAGCTCTTTCGATCTGACACTATTTCATACTACTACATGTTGAGCACTCCAACTGAAGTTGTTCCCCTTATGTTTTAAATCAATCATATCGCATACATCCAACATTGTTGTGAAGTCTCGGAATGTTTGTGGATCTCTATCGTGACCACCTTTCTTCTCACTATTATTCATAATTTGGTTAAAATCACCCATCATAATCCATTTTTCTAATATATTTATTGTGAATCTTTGAAGTCTTTTCCATAACTCTGAAAGATATTTTGGATCAGGATGCCCATAAATACAAGATAAGTATAAAGTAGAGATATTATCATTAATAATACAGTCTACAAGCCTTGAATCCTGATACAATATAGAAATATCTAAGGAGTTTTTCCAAAGCAAAGCCAATCCGCCACTAAGACCTTGAGATGGTACAACAACATTAGAAACATAATTAAATGATTGCTTTATCTCAATGAGAAAGATCGCGTCCAGAAGATATCCACGACATATCTCCTTAAGGCGTCGAACTGTAGGGAACTTCTCCTCCCTAACAATTCCAACTGGCGACTCTCATCAAAAATCTGGCGATACCGGGCCCGCCGCGCCTCTGTGCTGAGTATATGAGGAAGAACTGGCTTATGATGCCACTGTTCTGTGTCTTTTAGTAGGAGTGGTTAAAAGATCAACAAGTGATCTATATGCCATCGATGCACATTCTTCCAAACATAGCATTTCCTCCAAGGAACACTTTAACAGTTTCAATCACGTGCCCAATGGAGTTTGTAATGAACTGAACCATCGCATGGGAGAAGAATTGCAGAGGAATGTCACAGATCCGAATCCAGAAGTTTATGTTAGTCGGTTTTTCAATGCCAATATTTGGAAACTATGGCTCCATTTCCACCATCCAATCATTAAAACTCCAAGGCCCACGTCTTAGTACCAATTGCATCGCTTCATTGGAAGGAAACATGAACTGGGTTCTGTCATGTTCAACAACACGCCCACAAACTGTGTTATCCATGCCCCATAACCGAGGGAAGAAGCGAAACATTGCTCTCAAGGATTAACTGGACAAACGAGGAGGCTGAAATGAGAAGCTGGGGTTGCCTGGTGGCAAAGATCAATCGGAACGTCGATGTCATTGGCACCATATGGCTCGTTATGATTCATTAAAGCACCGTTTCGAGCGCAATAAATACGAAGATGATTCATCAAGTTTGGGTGGTTGGTTATGATTGAATGATTCAAAGATTGGTTCCCAATGAATAAATACAGAGAGGAAAAGAGCAGTTTAGGGGATTCGATTGCAGTTACAAGAGGATAGTGCTTGAAAACAGGGGCAGTTTTCAAAAAGATAAAACTGATCCATTGTGGTTTCCCATAGAACCTTAACTGCCATGACGGCCACAAGAATCGGCGGACGTGATCAACAGAAGTTCACCGGGAAAGACTTCCATTATGGACATGGATAACAGTTACAAAGAACCGACACTTGAAGAAGAACGAAGAGAGAGAACAGAGCATAACTTCCAAAGCCCCCCCCTTGGATTTGGAATTTATGGGTACTTTTCTTTCAGGAAATATTATTTTATAAAGATACTAGTGGGTGACCCGCCTTTCGGGCGGGATTTTGATTAAGAATTTGGATTATTGTTAGTATTAGAGTTCTTCATTTTTTTTTTCTTGGTATATTGTGTTTGTTTGTTCTCCATTTTTTGGTGTTTGATATTTTTCCATATGTTTTTAACCTCATGAATTTATGTGTATATCTTGCTTTATCGTTTTTATTCAACAAAGATCCAAAATCAGAACATGCAACAAAGACGATTCTATATAAGATTTAATACCCATATTCATAAGTGTTATACTATTATCTTGTAATCTTCCACCTGTAACAAATAGAGCTTAGACAATGAATCATGATCTTTATATCCAACACCTACACCTTGAGGCTGATGTCCAACTAAAGAGATTATGAAGCTTTGACTTGGACATGTAATTTACTTTCATGAGTTCTTCTTTCTTGTCAATGTAATCTTTAATTTACTGCATCTCCTATGTTTGTTTCTGTTTCCACCTCTATGTAACAGGATTTGCATTTGCTGGAATTTGTGCAGTGAAAGAAACATAGTTTCCAAGGTTCAGTTAGTCCTCAATGGTCTCAAAATTACTTAAGGTGGTCTTGAAAGAGTTTTGTTTGGCTCCCGAACATTTCCACATTCAACCTTGACATTTAAAGCATTGGACCCGTTTTTTCTTTAAATTAGAGTGATTTAACCTCATAAGTTCATGAGGAAAATCACTTGTAAGTGGAGTAAAACGACTCACCCGTTCACTTCTCTATTTAAAGAAATTTATTTTTTGTTGTTGTTGCTTCTTACTCTTTCATTTCGGGAAATTATCTTTGATTAGTGGAAAATACATGAATGCCTAATCTGAAGGAGTTATAAAGTAATCAGAAGAGTTCACACAAAAATGAGTACATAAACATTTCTGGTTCAAACAAATTGGGGTAGTTGTAAACATATTAAGTACAAAAGGGTAGCTTAATGCCTAGGAAAGAAGATTGAATCACTAATAGTTAACACAAGGCCATTTCTCTTTCCATCATTCTGAGCAACTCTACATACCATTTTGCTTCTGTCACTTTTTACGCCTTGAAGAACACTTTGTGTACTCCTTGATATAATGTGCCCCTTGTTGCCACTCTTAAGATATCTCTCCATTAGTTGGTGATATATATATATATATATATATATATGTTGATTGCTTCTAATGGGCTAACGGTGCGTGGCTGGAGATTCATATTTTTGAACCCGTAGGCGAAAGTAATACTGTGAGAACATGTGGTTAATATTAAAATATGTTATCAAATATATATGATGTTATCCTATGTAAAACCTTACTCACTATCAGATAAAATATTTTATAGAATACGTTATTTTCTTCTTCATAATCGAAACGTTTTTTCTTATGAGACTCCAAATTATATGGTATTGGAAAAAAGTGGACCAAATCTTGTCAATCAACGATGAGTAAGATGATGAGAAAATATTCTTGATAGGAAACATTGACTTAAATGCAGGAAGAAAGAAAGAGTGCTTACAATGAAAAACCGATAAATGACTGAACTGCATACACCATGTTCGCCCGCTTTATACTTAACTTTCACTATCTTCTCATATTTCCCTTTTCTGGTCATTCTCGATATATTCTCATTGATCTGAACATTATAAAACTTTATTCATTTTTTTCTCTTAAAGATTGGTTTTGAATATGTCAACGTTTTGGGATATCAGAGCTTATGTCTTATAACATGCATTCTCATATGCCCTTTAAAAAGTCAGAGTTGTCATTCAAACTTCTAGAAGCTCATGTGAGTATTTCACTGTTGAACGAATCCTTGTTTGCTTGAACACCGATTTTGACAGTCAAAATGCATTTTTTTTTTTTGTTTTTTCCATGTAAGCTATTTAGATTTAATGCTTTTTAGTAACTATAAAGCTGGCAATATAAATGTTAGCAATGCATTTTAAATTTTATGTACACTTTTTTGAACTAATCATTATTGATTGTTTTAAATTATATATCATAATTCTATAATTTTTAAACACGGATCTTTTAATCATAAGTTCGATTCTAATATGACGAAAAAACTAGAAGTTAGAATAATAATTATTATTACTTTTATTTATTTATTTGAGGATAAATATTTTTTAAATTATAAAAATAAATCTAGTTAGACTAAAACTATTAAATTAGAGAGAATAATTATTATTAATACTTTGATTTATTTATTTGAAGGTAATGTTTTTAAAATATATATAAACAAATCCAATAAGGCTAAAACTATTTAATTAGAGTTTTTAAGATTATTTTCTAAGGAGATGGCTTTTCAAATTATTTTTAATTATAAAAATAAACATAATAATAGTAAAACTATTAAATTAGAGAGAATAATTATGATTAATACTTTGATTTATTTATTTAAATATAATGTTTTAAAAACTATATAAATAAATCCAATAAGGGTAAAACTATTTAATTAGAGTTTCTAAGAATATTTTCTAGGGAGATGACTTTTCAAAGTCTTTTCTAAATTATTAAAATAAATCTAATAAGACTAAAAATATTCAATTAGAGAGAATAATTATTATTAATACTTTGATTTATTTATTTGAAGGTATGTTTTAAAAAAACTGTATAAATAAATCCAATAAGGCTAAAACTATTTAATTAGAGTTTTTAAGATTATTTTCTAAGGAGATGATTTTTCAAATTCTTTTCTAAATTAAAAAAAATAAATCTAATAAGACTAAAACTATTAAATTACAGAGAATAATTATTATTAATACTTTGATTTATTTATTTGAAGGTAATATTTTTAAAAAACTATATAAATAAATCCAATAAGGCTAAAACTATTAATTTAGAGTTTTTAAGATTATTTTTTAAGGAGATGACTTATTATTATTATTATAGTTATTATGAAAATTAAAGTGTAAACTTAAAATTAATAAAAAAATTAAGTGCATATATGTCATAATAAGTGCATATATAAGTGAGAATTATTTAAAGAGAAAGATTAGAGAAATAGTTAATGACTAAAGCTGATGTGTCAAATTTATAGAGTTTGAGAATGCTGATGTGGCTTCATGAGAAAAAAGTAACATATTACTATATATATATATAGATAAATCCAATAAGGCTAAAACTATTAATTTAGAGTTTTTAAGATTATTTTCTAAGGAGATGACTTTTAAAAATAAAATAAAATTATTATTTTAGTTATTATGAAAATTAAAATGTAAACTTAAAAAATAAGTGCATATATGTCATAATAAGTGCATATATAAGTGAGAATCATTTAAAGAGAAAGATTAGAAAAATAGTTAATGACTAATGCTGATGTGTCTAGTTTTTAGAGTTTGAGAATGCTGATGTGTCAAATTTTTAGAGTTTGAGATTGTTGATGTGGCTTCATGAGAAGAGAAAAACATATTACTTCATGAGAAGAGAGAAACATATTACTCTATATCATTGTTCTAAAATACGGTTTGTACGGCCGTATATACGGCGTATATACCCTATACAGTAAGAGACCGTACTGTATTTATATTGTACAGTTAATTTATGCGCTGAACACAATACGGCCGTTTATACACCGTTTACCGTATATACAGTTTCCGTTTTTTTATTTTTTTTGTAAACTCTTTTAACAAAATATGTAGTTTTGTTTTGCTATTAAAAATAAGTTAACCCTAAAAAGGTAATTAGGAGATTACCTACTTTTTAATCGTTCCCATAACTTTTTTCTCATAAACGTTTCATCTCCTACTCTCTAATACTCTTGGTTCCTATTCACAATCTTCTTCAGTTATTCCACTTCAGGTATCCTTTTATACTCTTGGGTTTTGATGCACTAATGCTTTATTTTATGATTTAAACTCTGTTTTTCTTGTTTTTATTGTTTTTATTTTTGTTTGGTTGTTTGTATCGTTTGTGATTGATTTTATGAAATCAGTTTGTATAATTTTCAATCATGATCATGTTCTCTTCGTATATATTTTTGAAGTTTGTTAGAATTTAGAAATAAAAAACAGAAAAAGAGAATGTATAGTTTGTTAATTTAGACATGTTAGAGTTGGAAGATATGTCACTAAAGTCTAAGTGTCAAACTAAGTGTCTTGATGATTCAGTTTGTAATAAGTGTAAACTGTGTAATGATGATTCATTTTGGCTGGTGTTATTTTAGAAACGTATAAATATCTTCACTTTTATAGTTTTTGATATTACTTTAATGATCTGATTTATTTTAGGAACTGAATTAAGAAATCAGATTAATTTCAATGTATGGATCAAATGCTGCTTCAGATGTGAATTCTTCAGAACCTGCAGATTCACCAATTCTGAAGAGAAACTCCAACGATGTTGCTTGGGAATATGGAATGTTGTGTAATGCAAAGAATATAGACAGAGTCAAATGCAAGCTATGTAACAAAGAATTTTCCGGGGGTGCTTTTAGGATCAAAGAACATATTGCTAAGATTCCTGGGAATGTTTCTGCTTGTCCAAGTTCATCAACAACAGATCAGGAAAATGCAAGAAAGCTATTGAAGAAGCAAAAAAGAAGAAGAAGAACAAGATAGCAATAGATGTTGAGTTGCGACAATCTGTTAATATAAGCAATGGTGGAGATTTTGATGATGAGATTGAACTTGAAGAGATAACATCAAAGAAGAGGCCTAGGACGATTGGTCCAATGGACAAATTTGCAGCTAACATCAACCCAGAATCTACACGTCCTACTACAACTAAGCAACAAAATATCAATGATGCTCTTTTTAAAGAAAGGGTGCATAAGGCTCAACAATATATTGCTAGATGGGTGTATGCTGTAGGCGTTCCTTTCAATAGTATTGCAAACGATGAGTTTAAAATGATGGTCGAAGCTATAGGACTATTCGGTCCAGGACTTACACCTCCAAGCCAATACCAACTCCGAGAGCCTTTATTAAAAGAAGAGGTTGATAGAATTCAAGGTTTACTGAAACCACAAGAAGAAGAGTGGAAGAAGACTGGGTGCACAGTCATGACAGATGCTTGGACAGATCAAAAAAGAAGAAGTATCATGAACTTGCGTGTCAATTGTAAAGGAGGTACAATGTTTCGTTCTTCTAAAGACAGTTCAGATGAGCCGCATACATGTGCATATATTTTTGATTATGTGAAAGGATACATTGAAGATATTGGAGAGGAGAACGTTATTCAAGTGGTTACGGATAATGCTACTAATAATATGGCTGCCGCAAAGATGTTGAAAGTGGTTAAACCAAACATATTTTGGACATCATGTGGTACTCACTCCATCAATTTGATGCTTGAAAGTATTTCAAAACTCTCCAAGTTCAAGGAAACCATTGATATGGCTAAGGGGTTCACAATTTTTATCTACGCTCATCACAAGACATTGGCAATGATGAAAACATTCACAAAAAAGAAAGATATTGTGAGGCCGGGAGTCACTAGGTTTGCTTCATGCTTTCTTACCTTGAAAATTTTGTTGGAAAAGAGAGAAAAGCTAGTATCTATGTTTGCTAGCAACGAGTGGAGACAATGCAAATGGTCAAAACATTCCAAAGGAATAAAGGCATTTAACTTGGTGATGAGTGTTAAATTTTGGAATGGAGTGATAATGTGTTTGAAAGTTTTTGGATCTTTGGTTAAGGTACTTCGACTTGTGGATGGAGATAAGAAGCCTACAATGGGATTTTTGCATGGAGAGTTGATTGAAGCTAAGAAGGAGATAGCAATGGGATTGAAAAAGTGGAGAGAAATATCAGACCAGTCTTCGATATCATTGATGAAAAGACTAGAGGTAGACTTGACAGCCCTTTGCACTTGACAGGTTATCTCTTAAACCCATATTACTTCTACAAGGATCCAGACAACTTGTACAACAGTGACCTACGCAATGCAATTTTTAAGTGTTTGGAAGCTTTTTTTCCAAATGATCTCTCTACACAATGTCATGTCATCAATTCGGAATTTGCGATATACAAAAGCAAAGAAGGTAATTTTGGAAAACCTTGGGCCATTTTAGGATGTGAGAAGAAAGATTATGATCCCGGTATGCTCTTAGTTTCTTTTTCAGATTTAATTCATGGGCCATTTTAGTTTGATGAATTTTTGTTCATTTAAATTGTTTTTAACTTTTAAATTTCAGTTTATTGGTGGGAGACCTATGGAGGTGCAGCTCCTAACTTAGAAAGAATGGCCAAGAAGATTTTATCTTTGACTACAAGTTCATCTGGATGTGAGCGAAACTGGAGTGCATTTGAAGGGGTTAGATTTTATAATTATATTCTATGTTCTAATTGATTAAATTTTAAATAGTTTACACATAGTTTATATTTTTATTCGCTTGATTAACATGAAGGTACATACGAAGAAACAAAACAAACTTGATGTAGCTAGAATGAACAACCTTGTCTTTGTCCAATTTAATTCAAGATTGATGAGCAGAAGGAAAAAAGCAAAAAGAGGAGAATATTGACATATTACTTTCTGATCATGCTATGAATGCTCAAGCATGGATTGTTGACGGGTTTGTTGAAGATGGAGGGGACTTGCCTATGGAATCTGAAGTTGGTGAGGAAGAATTAGTTAGAAGAGATCATATGAATGAAGATAGAGAACTACATGAAGAAGATTTCATATCCGATGAGGAAGAAGAAATTTCTAATATTGATTTTGAGTCCGATGAAGACCACGTTCTAGAACTACATGGAGAAGAGGAACATGAGGATTAGAGTTTTATTATTTATTTAGCACTTTTTCTATAAACCTATAACATTGGTTTTTTGTTGGTTTTTTTTTGTTTGATTTTGATTTCTTACTCTATTTTAAGACATTTTTGTTACTTATTCTGGTAGTATTTGATATTCAGCTATTTTAGTTTTCATATAAATGATATAAATTTTTGATCCATATCATATGGGTCATATATGTATATATATAAAAAATTGATTTTATATATATATATATATTATATATTTTTTTTTCTAAAAAAAAATATTCACCGTATAGTCCCCACATAAACGGCCATATATACGTCTATACGTTATACAGTGCCTCACCGTACGTCTACTGTATAGCGTATTTTACAACATTGCTCTATATATATATATATATGATTTTTTCCAATTGTTTTGGTAGAGAGGTTTTGACTCTCACATTGGTGATTATAATTGTGTTATCATCAAATTTTCTAAAAATATTTTGTATTTTTAATGCATATTTTAAAATAAAACTACACTCCTATTTCTATTATTTTAACCTATTAAAAAGACAAAAAAAACTATAGTACCAATTTTAATATTTTTAATAATTAAAATATATGTAAGAAATTAATTTTTTTTTTGATGTATCATTAACAATTTTAAAAGTTTTTTATAGTAAAACTGAGAAAATATCATGTTATAACTTATCTACGTCAAAATTTGGTTTAATTTCACAAACATATAAGTAAACATGAACTTAACTTATACCCAAAAACTATCTCAATTGAGTACATGATTGCCACACACTTAAATATTAGTCCATAAACTTTTCCAAATCTTGGTGTGAGACATTTGATTCTAACAAAACAAATCCAGCATTTCACACAAACACACACACATAAATATACATATATAGTATGTATGTATATTTTAAGGTTTTTTTTTTCATTTTAGCCATTTTATATATAAATGAAAATATTTTATAAGAATATTATATAGCTGGAATGATTAAGCTTAATGAAATCTTAGACCATTTTTGAATCGATTTGGCCAACAAGATCAAATGTTCTTCTGTACATTTGACTCAAAATGATATATGCTCTGTTAAAATGTCGACAAACAAAAAAACAACTGTGGGAAAAAAACTTAAAAATTAAAATGTCTGCATTTCCCGCACAATATTATTTCCGATAATAATTCAATTTTCAAACCCTAGAAATTCGAAAATTCCCCTAAATCCTCTCTACCTATGGCGTCGGAAAAGCCAGAAGATCCGATGAACAACACCGCCGGAACAGACGAAGAGAGTATAGCTCAGCGCCTGAAACGGCTACGGCGAGTGAGCTTCGCCGACCGAGAAATTACTTCCGTCCACATTTTCAACAGAGACGAAGATTACGAGACTCCTCCCAATTCCTCCGCTTCGAAACCTCAAAACGGTGAACAAGCTGATACATCAGAGTCAGAGGACAAAGTAATTAGATTTTTCGGAGAATTATCTGACCGCGAAGATACAGAAGGAGATGGTGATGGTGAAGAAGACGAAGTTATAGTGGAGAAATCATTCTTAAGACCAAAAAATTCACCATCTTCAGGAGGTAGCACTATGGGTTCTGCTAGAAGTGATGATGATGGCGGTAAGCTTTTGGATCTACTTTAATTGGAATCTTGCAAATTGATATAGAGATATGCTTGAAAGTTCTGTGCTTTACACATTTCTGGATGTGTTTTGTTTTTTTCCTTAAATTGAGCTGAATCAGTTTATTTTTTGTGAATCAGAAGATAATTTCTTCGGTCCTGTGTCTTCACATTTTATCAATCCTGGAAGATTGTCAGACGCTACTATCTCTGAAGAACACCATGATATTACTATGGACTCTACAGCGTTTTCAATGCATTTTAGAAGTCTTGCAAGGTCAGAGTCTGGTGATATGAGGACTCCCACAAGCAGTCATGTTCCTGTAGAAGAAAAAACACCAACTGAGGTTAGCTCTAGATCTGATACAGGAAGTGCAATGGTGTTCACAATGCCGAAGAAGCTATTCCCAAAACCCCCTGTACCAGTTGATAAAGGAAGTGGTGGTAGAGATTCAAATGAAATGAGTATTGTGGGTGAAAATTCTCGGAAATATGATTACGGATATATATCTCCTACTCTGGCAGCTCTATTGGAAGATAAAAGCAGGGATATGGTTCCTACATCTTTAGATGATAATGTGGAAGCTAGATCGCCCATCCATAATTTTTCCTTGTCCCCTCAAAATGGACGCGTTCTCGTAGGCCAAGCTTATAAAGACTCACATGGTATACATAGCAGTGATGCTTGTCAAATCCTGTCACCTTCTGGTTCTGGCTGTCGCCCTCAAATCGTGCTGCAGGAATCAGGAAGCCAACGTTTCACCAAAGAGGCTTCTCTTTCCTCGTCTACTATTAGCAGGCAATGTGTGTCTTTGGTTGGTATGTTGCCCCAGTCCTTATCTTGTGTTACTCCTTCCCCTCAACCGGGTACAAGCTTTATGAGCAGGGAAACTCGGGCACTAGTTGAGAGCTTGTCAACCATTCAGAAAAGCAAATCCAGACTTGGATTGATTCCACCATCTCCTGGTTCTGCTCTTTCTCAAAGAACTGAGAAATCAAAGCTTCAATTATCCGGATTCCGTTCTCTGACTACCCCATCAACTATTGGCAGGGAAGAAATAGGTGTCCGCAGGGACAAGCATGCAGATATACCCATTACTAATTTGGGGGATTTGTTATCTGAGCATGATAATAGAACACCAATTTCTGAAAAGAAAGGCATGCCAGATCAACCAGATCAACGTTGTGGTGCATTGAGCCCTGCAATCAACATTGGCAATGATAATAGAATACCAGTTTCTGAAATGAAAGGCATACCAGATCAACAGAGTTATGGTGCATTGAGCCCTGCTGTTGACATTAGCGATGTGTTTGTACACAGAAGTCCAGAAGGAAATACTAATTCTGAGATTGAAGGTTCATTATTCAACCAACAGAAAATAAATCAGACAGCCAACACCCCTGAGAAGTTTGTGTCATCTCTAGCAAATTCGTCAAATTCAACGACATCAGCATTGAAGAATTTGGTTACTCTTCATGATCAAGACCAGCACACTAAAGCCATCAACAAATCTGAGAGTGGGGATGGAAACGTGACCAAGGAATGTGCTAGTAATCATTCTATGAATACATTATCTGACAAGGTGGATTCCCTGCTTGCAGAATCTGGTGTATTACTTAGCGAGACAGGCTTCTTGAATGGCTCTGCTCAACGAAAAGAGAAAGACAGTGTGCTGAACAACAATCAAAACAGAACCAACATCAGTGCTGCCCGGTTCCTTCTGAAGGATAATAATCACTTAGTCCATTGTGAAACAGAAGTTATTTCAACTGAAAACTTTCCTGCTGTAGTTACAGAAAACCTTCCTGGTACATCTGGCTCTTCATCTGTGGATAGAAGCAAGAATGAGGCTTCACATGCTAAGGTATAATTTTAGACACATGAACATGTTTTGAAGAACTATCTTTCCACGGGACAAATAGAACACATGATCCGTTTCTGAATGTGAATATATCTTGTTTGATCTCTGAGATGGTTGCAAATTTCCAAATTGGCCTTTTTACACCAACAGCTGAACCAGAGCATTCTTTTATATGAACCCACTATTCAGATGGAATGTTTTGACTCAGATATATGCTGAGCAGCGCACTTCTGATTGCTGGAGAAGAACTATCATCTCTCAGAACTATCTGACAGGATCTAATGATATATTTGAATGTTGAGCCTGACTTCTGAACTATAATTTGCAGAGGCCTTCCAGATTGAAAAGGAAAGCAAAAGATGTTGATTGTGCCGTTAGAAATTGTAGCCCCAAAGTCAGGAAAAGCACTCAGTATATTTCAAATCCAGAGATCAACCACCCTGATGGAAACTTCGATGCTGACACTTGCCGCGTAGTTCGTGGACAAGTATTGAACTGGGTAGAAGTAAGTACTGTTGATAAACCTGTTATATTATTGGATTTAAGTTCCACTTTTGTTTACAAATAAGTTACTGTTCCACTACCTTGCAGATTCCAGGAAAAATATCAGTAGAAATCAAGCAAATGCTTGCTCCATTGGCTGATAAGCTGAACTCAAGACTGGTAATTTAGTTCTCTCTGTGAAAACCCAATCTGGTTACTGAGACTGTTCCCCTTTTAGCTTTATAGTTTCACAACTGATGTTCCAAGAGTGCAGATATGCAAGCTGGAAGATATATTAACACACATGAAGAAGGTTCATTTGTGTGAGATGCTTTGTCTTCAAATTCAATCTCAGGTCCGCCTATAAGAAAACTTTCTGCAATCATCTTTCCTGCATATATGAATACTGATGATCTTGTTCTAATTTTAGAGAGTACATGACGACTTGAGCGGTGCTAAGACAAAGAGGTTCTCCCTGCACTGCCTTTATATATTCTTCAGAATAAAATAGTGCCAAGTGTATAACATTCGTTGTGAGTATTCTTGCAGATGTGCTGATAGTAGATCATTACTCTGCAAGTTAGCATATGAAAAAGCCAAACTTGAGTTGCTGCACCTCAAGAAAGAGATAATGATGGTAATTACTTGTTCCTTTTTTTTTCAAACTTTCTATCGGTCGTTATTGCTTGATCAAATTTCACTTATGGCACGCAGAAAAAGTTTCAAGCGGTGAACACCAGTGTACAAACATCTGAAATATTGAGGTTGAATTGTGCCAAGTTTCTACATCAACATGGTCTCCATTCTACTGGCTTATTAACTCCTGAGCAACCTGATGAGGTAACTAGACCAGTTTGAAATACCCATTACAGGAACATATTGGTGAGTCTGGTCTTCCAATTGTCTATAAGGAGTGTAGGACACTTTAACTCTTTCAGAGGCGCAGAATGGTTTTGGGTAGACATGGAACTTTTTTCAGAATGATGAGTTTTTTCAGGCTACTGGTAGGACATTTTTTTTCTTTACATCTTAGATGTCATGTACTGTCTCCCAGGGTCTCATGATACTTTTTTAGATAATAGATGTATGCCATGCTCTCTCTTATATGTACTTACGCTATTTTCGTGTATTTTGAGTAATTGTGCCCTTGTTTTTATCCAAGTAATTAATAGACTCGTTATCTATCAACATTTTTCTAGGTTACTTCTAGCAAAAGAGCAGAGGTCACACAGGAGATCAAATTATTGGACACAAAAATCAAGAACTTTATTCAATGTTTTCCAGCATGCGATGACACGATGATAGGAGAACTGGCATGTGCAGAAACTATTGTGATTGCTGAAGATAATTTAAAAAAGAGAATGAGTTTCAGTTCTATACGTCATGATATTCTGGTATCTACTGACTTGTTTCTATAGACATGAAGATCTAAAACATAGTTTTGTTTTTTTAACTTGAATGAAGCTTCTACTGTTGACAGGTTTGGAAAGTTGACTGTTTGGGCGAATGGAATGATTGTCAGAGCATTGTTCTAAACTATAGTGGCTTGTTCAAACAAAGGTTGGTCCTATTGGTTTTATCTTTGAAACTTTTTTAAGGAAACAATCTGTTTCCTACTTTTTGCTGCACATACATGAGCGCTATTGGATTTTATTGAAAAAATTCTTGGATATACAGGATCACATTAAAGCCTGGATATCCTTCATGTGTAGTAGTTTCAAACAGTTTGAGTGATACATTCACTAAGGTAAGGGTAACCAAGCTGTTTTCCTCTCTTCCATTAATCCATCATCTTCCTTTTGTTTCTAATCAAGGCATTGTTCTTCAGCATTTCCCAGAGATGAATGTTTCAATTGCTTTTAACTCCTTGTTTAACGCTGAAGACACCCGGAAGTATATTGGCGGTTCCAATATATTGTTGGAGATTACCCAGGTGTGTTTCTGTCCCAATAGTTCTCTTAATACTATCATAGCACATTAGGTACTTTTCTATCTTGATGAATATCTTTAAGCAGTTATGTTCGCTTTCTCCTTAGTGTTTGTAAGTTCCTTTAGAAGAATCAGTTTCTCTCTGTGCTAGACCTCTGAAATTTGTCTTATTTTATCCTGTGAGTGCAGAATACCAGTTTGCTCTTACATAATCTGCTAGATGTGGCTGAGGAATTACAGTTAGCTCGAATGAATATACCAAATTTGGTCCAAGGAATCTTTGATTCTGCATCAGGTGATCGATTTCCTCTTAACTTTCCTTTTGGTGGTACTAGTGTGAAAATAGTGGCTAATACATGCGCATTTTAGCAATCCTTTAATGACTATTTCTGTCTTGAGATATGAACACTAGTGTCTTGTTGATTGCAGCGGAACAGCTTCATTTGCGGATTACCTTTATGGATTGCAAAAACTCGAGAAAACTAATCGTGATTTTCGATGTGGCATGTTTGATCCAGTAAGTAAATGCACAGTTCAGTAACTATAGAAAAGTTTTCTAAGACTTTTCGATAATGAAACTGTGTTTGTTCTCAATTGTAACAGTGGGAAGTATCCTGGTGACATAATTCCTTGCGAGTTACTAGAAGTTTCAGGTACAAAAAGAGACGGTGTTGTGTCGAAACATCTGAAGAACGAGATAGAATCTGCAATGAATGATGTTGGATTGGGGTATCCTCGGATATTAAGACTCTCTCGTTGCATTTCCAAAGTGTTGCAATCACAAAGAAGAAGATGGTGTCTATTTTCATAACACTTCACATGTTGCTTGTTTTGTTTGTAAATATGGCACAACGAGTACTACTTAGTACTTAGTACTTACTAGTTACCTGTTGCCATTTTTCATCTTTTTATCAAAAGATTTGCTTTGTAACAATTTAGGTTTGGGTTTTGTCTATGTGAATACATGTAATGTTTACATTTGCATTTTATATAATTATTATATTGGAAAAACTGAAAATGTTTAAACATTGAAAACTATAGTTTCTTTCAGACGTAAACACAAGCTTCAATTGTTTTTTTAAAACTATTTAATTCACAAGCTCATGCCAAAGTGTTGTTTTAGAATATTTTTAAATTTATTAAAAAAAGTGTTATGTTTCTATTATACGCCTTCAACATCACGCTTATAATCTTATTTTTCCAATAAATAACCTAAAATAATAGAGATGTCCCAAAAAGAAAGATGTAAGAAAATTTGTGTAAATATATGGTAAACTGGGCGACACCTGTTGCACAATGTAAACAGATAAAAATGGTGTAGGCCACTCTTATCCCATCTTTTTAATATCTTACATTGAATCTATTCTCTATTTTGGTTATAGATTTACTTTCTTTATTTGCTACCATATTGATATCATGCAGTAATGTTCTTATCTTTCCCAAATAATAAGATAAATCATCAGATACTTATTTTCTTGGTCAAATATAACAAAATAACGATTAAAATCCCAAAAATACACGCATACTCCCACTCTTGAATATTACTTTATATTTTTACCAAATTTAACACTTTTTTTAGACATAAAAATTAATATCGAGTAGTATGCGCGTGAGATTTACACGACTGTAACTTTTTTTTCTCAAAATTTTTGCTTCCGACAAACTTCTGAGATTTCCGGATACTGAAGTGCAGTGGCTACGACAGCACCGACTTCAGCCTCATCTCTCGTTTCTGTTTCCATCTCTGTTCTTTCAGTTAGTAGTTTGGTTCATATGCTTTGCAGACTGGTGTTTTGGTTAGAAAAAATAAGAAATTAAAAAGAGAGTTTGAGTGTTTGATATATATTTGTGTATGTGTTACACTTTGTAGGTTTATATATATATATAGACAGTATGAAAATATTCTATAATTTTATATTTTTATTTAAAATATTCTATGAAAATATTATAAAATGCAACAACAAAATTTATAAAATTACAAAATTTGTTATTTAAATTAAATAAGTATTAATAAAGCTGTTAAACCAGCCATATAAATAAAATTAAAATAACGAAATATAAACAAGATACTTTATAAAACTTACAAGGAGAGATCGTAACAATGTAAGAGATTACAAGAGGAGAGAAGTGGGAGATGTGAAGGAAATGAGATGGATGTGAGAGATGAAAGAAAATGGAGAATGAGAACCTGGAGATTACAAGCAAACCAATAATCTTTTAGATAGGAGTTTCACACAACTAAAATACATAAAATAATAATAAAACATATGATAGTGGTACAATTTGGATGAATCCACTATGAAAGTGTGATTCCCATTAAATAAACGGAGTTTGACATTTGATAAAAATATATAATTTTTATTTTTCTGATGGAAATTTGTGGGTCTTCTTTGCAGCAGTATATCGCACTCGGAGATTTATAGCAGTAGATAGCACTCAGAGATTCGTAACAATGTTTTTGTCGGATATTATGTCGGTCTTTGTCGATTTTAGTGGAGGGAGAGATCATGTTCCACTGTTACCGAATATTTCTTCATCGATGTCAGGGATGTTGGAATCTGTTTCACTTCCCGAAGCTTGAGAATTACGATCGGAAATCGTCGGTAGAAAACGTAAGGAGATCGCCTTAATTTCTTCTTCTGACTTTTCAGCTGCCAACATGGATAACATTTTGGATTTCTTAGCTAAGAATTGGGATGTTTCCAGTGTTTGGTTGAAAGATTGATAAGATGATTGTGGTAAAGATTAGTGTAAATTTTCATTTTGGAGTTTTATCCAATCTGAGATATTGGAAGGGTAAAGATTTGATGGAATTTTGAATTTGTCCCACCCACCATTTCACCTTGAACCTTAGTCTGATGATAGGTATAGGATCTAGTGAGAAATTTAAAGTTCATGAAAAAATCCAAGGAAAATGAAATTTGGAGTGGAAAACATTATGGGGGGGAAATATCTTTTCATCATTAGAAGGAATGAAAGTAGTTTTGAAAATTTGGAAAGATTTTTGTATTTGTGGTTTGTAGATTTCTGTGACGGAACCAAAATTGTTCCACCATGGGATGAACCAATTTGGTGATTTGGAAAGTTGACAAGAGGTGTCAAAAAAGATTAACCAAGTGTGTCTATGTTTTGGAGATTGGATCAAGAGATAATTATACCAGGCTTGGCAATAGTCCTAGTAGTTGAAAGGGATATTGTAACAATCGAGATTTTTATGATTTTCTCAAAAATTCAAATTCATGTTAAGATCATATTCCCAATCGCTTGGTGCAATGACTTTGTGAATTTTGAAGGTAGAATAAGCGGGATCAGTATGGTTTTCGTCTTGATAAAAGTGTTTGAAGGATACTGATTCCGTTATATCCAAAATTGTTGGAAAATATAATACAGTTTTTTCTGTATTGTGAGGTTTAAAAAATTTGTTTTTGCCAAAATATTTTTCAATGGTCAAAAATGGGTCATTGTTCACATAAAATCCTTTTTCAACATTAATAATATTTTGATAAATTGTTTTTTCAAAATACTTTGATGGAGAAGTTTGTAAAAAATCTTTCAAAATAATTTGTGAACTATTTGAAAGTTTTGAAACCGTTTTTGAAGTCTGATTTTTTAAAGAGACATATTTAGAAGAGACTTCAGGAACATTTGAAGAATAAGGTTTTGAAGAAATAGCCTTCTCTTGTTTTGTAAAACTTTGCTCAAGGACTTTTTGTAGTTATATGATTTGGTCCATAATATTTTGTGGGGTTTGGGGGTTTGAAGAGTCTGTAACATCTTCATGTTGGACACTCTTTTTGGTAACAGTAATCCAGGGTTCTTTTTTGGGTTCTTTGGAGGTGTTTGTAGGGGTGGTATTTTCTGGTATTGTTTCCATGGCTAGGCTTTTGCCTTTATCAATCTTCTTCGGAGGTGTGGTACCTGTTTTGGAAAAATTCTCTTGTCAAGAAATATGGAACAGAATTGGATTCTCTTTTAATATATTCAATTTAAAATCCAAAATACTTAATATAGCTTGGCATCTCGCAAAAATTTGTTTTGAGGCAAGGTTTTTAACATCTTTAGCACTTTTGCAATCAATTCTTAAAAAAAATTTTTGGTTCAAAATATCACTTTAAAATTTTTGTATACATAATATGATACTTACTTGGGACATTTTGGTTTGATATGTCCTGCCTCCTTGCAGTGATAGCATACTCAAGTTTCACCTAGTGTATTGCCCTTCTGGGGATAACTCGCAACCCTATGGTCTTTGCTCCCCTATCCGAAGCATCCCTGACCACCTTGGTTGACTTTGGGAGTACCCTCCCACTTGCGCTTCTGCCCCTGCACCGACTTGTCACCCTTGCTTGGACCGAACTGATGTTGAGGCTTCTTTGCTTGAAGGTTCGGGCTGACTACTACAACCTCGCTCCTCAGGCCCTCCTCGATCAACGCGGTCTTTTTGACCAATTCTGTAACCGTGTCAAACGATCTCACTAAGCAAAGTTTTCTTAACTCGGACCGAAGGCCTCTCATGAACCGTCGCACCTGGGCCGGCTCACTCTCTATAGTCCAACCAGCATACACCCTGAGACGGTTAAACTCTGTCTAATAGTCTCGAACCGGTCTAGCGCGAGAGAAAAATATTTGGAGTTAAACTCCACCACAAAATCCTCCCAAGACATCTCGGCTTCGATCCTCCTAGCTATAGCACCTCTCCATCAGAGAAGTGCATCCCCTTCCAGATAGTGGACTGCGAGGTCACCCCAGTATCCCTCAGGACACCTAATGGAACCGAAATTCCTCTCCATCCGCATCCTCCACTCATCTGCCTCTTCAGGCTTGGCACCACCTGGGAAGAATCCCATGCCAATCCTCTGCAACTGCTCCATCATCTTAAGATATGATGGGGATTCTCCTGCGAGCGCAACCCTCGGCTGCACCTCAACTACCGGTGGTACACCCGGAGCCTGCACTGGTACCCTCTTTGGTAACCGCTCCAACAATCTGGTCAAGAGATCCGTAATCCGATCATCACGAGCCTGGTCAGCACCCGCTGTAACACCCGCAGCACCCGCTGGCACTCCAGCTACACCGGCACCCCCACCGGCCACACCCCCAAGCCCTCCTGATTGGCCTGCGACTCCACGACCTGCTCAACCGTAGCACTCCATGCTACACTTTTCTCAACCACGAGAGCCCTTGCGTTCCTCTGCGCACGACTCGGACCTCCACCAATACCACGACCACGTCCTCTACCACGTCCTCGACCACGAGCTCTGCCTCTGCTATCCATCTATACTTTCACAACAAACAGTTAAAACACACAAACACTTAACAGAAGCAAAAATAACTCACAGTAGAATCTCATTGAAGGCTCGAAGAAGATGATCTAGAACTCCATGCCCAAACAATTGATTAACTCCCATAATCAATTTCTAACAACGGTTTAACACATGCAACACACAACACCAAATTAAATTAACTTCTAATTTAATTTTCTTTAATCATCTTAGAACCATAATTGATCTGATACCAAATTGAAACAACCGCACCCATTTTGTTTTTATATAATTAATATTTATGAAAATATTAATTACCCCAGACAATAAATAAATTCACTGAGATTTCATAAATTGACTCCAATTAATTTATCCAATTATCAATGAAAATCCAAAATTTAATTTAAATAAATTAATCCACATTCTAAGATAAACTGAAAAATTAAAAAAATAAATTCATCAATTTATTCCACCAGATTCTAGTCCAAAAATCATAAACTAATAAATAAAAAGCACACAAAACAAACCAACGAGTCTAGATCATCCCCTCTTCTTCGCCATGACCCCACGGTCACACTTTTTTTTTTCTTGCATAAAATAAAAAGAGATGCATAAGTATTTCGATAAATACTTAGTGAGGCAATCATCCCATTTATAAGCTAAAAACACATAAACATTTTAAAATATTTAACATATTTAAACACGGAAATACCGAATAATCAACCATCTCAAGAAACACCCGATCTAGATCACACAGAGATCATACACAGCCTAAATTCATGAAAAAACATGTCAAATAATCAAAACGCTCAGATAAGCTTATGGTCCTGCACTCACCTTTAGCCCCCCACAGAAATTTTCACGACAAAATTCTGCAATTTTTTGAAACCTCACGGGATGAATAACCCCTTAATAAAATCATGCACGCGACCTAAAAAATAATAAAATAAACAATCACTAATTAACTACAGCAAAACTTAATAATGCATCTTCTTCGTTGCACTCTGCAACTACGGGAATCATCCACATCACACCACCACCGGCCATAACGAAGAGGATCCGAACACAACAACCAACGACAAACACCACACGAACTCAGATCCCACCATCACGACAAGTCCGATCATCATCCCGTCATCATCGTGACTCACGCAAACCAACGCCGCATCACCAACCTCCGTAACGTCACCACCAAACTTGACACAAACGGACTCCACCGTAACAGCCGTTCAAAACCCCACAACGTCACCACCAACGCTGTGAATGAACCCCAACATAATCCCCATCACAACAACGTCATAACATCGTCAGCATCACCGATATCACCAATGGCCAACCACCACCACGATGACAGATCACAATGTCACAGCCACTCATCGCGGTTGACGTTGCTGCACCATCATCGCCATCGATCTCGGGTGACCACACAACAACAAAGAGAAGGAAAGCTTCTTACCGTGAGGAGAGAAAAGATGGAGGCGTGAAGCTTGTTCCTTACGGCACCACGAATCTCCAGCCAACACTCGATCCAAGCCACACGATCGATCACCGCAGCAATTCTCTCCCCCTTTCTCCTACATCCACTCCTACAGCCCTTCACTCCTCTCTCTTCCTTTCACTCTCGACCACGACAACCTCTCACGAACACAACTATCTCTCTTGACTCCATGATGAAAGCGGCGAAGATGAAGAAGAAGGCTTGACGTGAGGGACTTAATAGGTTTAGGGGTAACTTTGTTAATTTCTCTTAAGTCCCCAACCTTCTAATAACTTTAATTCAACCCCACAACTTCTTGATTTTCTCAAATCGATCTTACAACTTTAAAATACTCTAATTAATGGATTACGGATGTTACAATATGTTTTTGGGAGACCTTTTTGGGGGGGGGGAGGTTTGTTTAAAAAACATAATAAGATTTCAAATTTTTAATTTGTTTTTAAGAGACATTTTTGGACTTTTGGTTAGAAAAAATAAGAAATTAAGAGAGAGTTTGACAGTGCCAAATGTCAGCACCTCATAACTTTTGTTTAGAGGAACTTTACTTTATTACTAGAAGGTGGCCTGTAAAATTTTAACATGTAAGTCCGTTAATTAGTTTAAGTAATTCATAAGTACGAAAGCTTAAAACATTACGAATTTAACGAGTTTCTCTCAAAGTTTTAGGGTACGTCTCGTGTGGGAACCGACTCCCACAAACATCCACTATAAAGAAATCAAATTTTAAATGTTATAAATATTTCTTGTGTATCTCTCTAACCTATTTCTTTGTTTCCCTTTTTCAGGTACCTTGATCAAGTGCGTGAAAATGCCAAGATCTTTCTACCCAAGGAAGAGAACCCGAAAGACAACAACTCCAAGAACAAGAATACTTAGAAACCCTCCCCGAGACTAGAAGAACAATGTAAATACCTAGAATTCTCTTCTCTCGAGAACTCTATTCCTTGTATCTTCTGCCTCTGAATATTGGTGATGTTTGACTTAAGATAACCTCCCAAGTATTTATATATTACTTGAGAACCGACTTCGAACTTGATTAGCCCTAGCTGCGATTTTCCTTTTTCCACAAGCAACCTTCTTTCTTCTTAATGGATCATTGATCCATTCTTCTTCTTTGATCTCTTTGATGACAAGACCCAATGTCTGGCCCAACTATGTGATAACCCATTAACATGAAATGAAATGAATGACAATACCGATTCTCCACATGACCCGTTCGGATAGGATTTTGATTAGGACAATGGTAAAATATGGTATTGATTTAACTTTAATCTTAAATTTAGCAGTATATGTGGGCTTATAACTCTTATTGAAATGTAATATAAATTGATGATTACATAGATTTAGAGCACATTTGCTTTGCTTAAATGATGAAAATAAATTTTACCATTTGTTTGGTAGTAGTAGCAGTTGTTGCGGTGGGTATCCATCTTGTAAAATAGAAAGTAACTGTAGGCGAGAAATTCAATTCTTGTAAAGTGGAATTCAACTATGTTGAAATCTGATCCAATCGGCCATTGAAAATATAGTTTTTGTCTTATATATTTGAAAGGTAAATCATCGGCAATTCTCTGCACCACTGTATTCAAATTGTTTGTTTCATGGTTATTTTGGTTTATTATGATATTCTCAAAAGATTATGTGTTGTATTTGGTTAAATAGATTTGTGGCGTAAGGATTTTTAAGGGGTTTATTATATTTTTTATTTTATTATTATTATTTTTTGGAGATATTTGTTGGAGTTTTGGTTAGAAAGAATATATTAAGTTTTTATTTAATGTAATTATGTTTTGTGGGACATATGGTTTATTTTTTTAATTCTCTGTTTTAAGGAAGGATTTTTAGAGGTTTGTGATATTGATTAGATGATGTATTTTAGATATTTGTTGGGTTTTATTACTGTCTATTATTTGAATGGATTGTTTAAGGGGTTTATGATAATTTTTATTTTTATTGTGTTTTTTTTAGACATTTTCTTGGAGTTTTTGATAGACATAAAGTAATAAGATTTCATTTAATTTAATTATAGTTTTTTAGAGATAGTTTTAAAAGTTTTTTCTTAGAAGAAATATTGAAATTAGGAAGGAAAAATAATAATTAGTAGGTGATACATGGCAGCGTCTCAGAGCTCCACTAATTGGTAACCTTACTCTATTTTCTCCTCTAAAATCTATTATAGAGTAAAACTTTCTCCAACTCCAGTTTATATTTTACTCTAAAATAGAATAATAAAAATATTACTTTACATTTGGAGTAATTCTATTTATTATTATATCACAGAGTAAATTTTTTGTTATTTATAAAATAGTTCTTTAACTTTTATTTTATACTCAAACAATATTATTAAATAATATTTTAGCTATCTAGATAAATAAGCATTGCTAATTCATATTATAAATTAAAGATAACTATATAATTAAATAAAATTGTGAAAAACAAAAAAAAATACTTTTATTTATTAAAAATCACAATAAGATCATCAAAAATATATAATGAAATACAGAAATTAAAGAAAACAACATAAATTAAACTTATCACAATAAAAACATGTGATACCTCACATAATGACTACATATGTAACATAGTATTATAATCAAGAATGAGCATGATAGATGCACCAATTGAAGCTGTAAGAGAGGCTCCACCTCCAGATGTCAAAATAGTAGAAGATGATAATACCTTATTTCAAGAATTTCTTGACCGATATAAGAATTAGGAACATCAAAGATAAAGAAGCTCATTTCACAATTCGAAATGCTTTAATTGATCATTTGTGGGAAAAATATTCTAGTGATGATGGTTAAAAAATCTATTATCTTTATTCTTTTTATTTTTATCCTTTTTATATGTTGTATAATTTAATTTTATTTATGTAATAATTTTTTTTATTTCAATAAATCATCATTTCATTGAATTTTTGGTTTAAAATAAAACATGTGGGTTAAATTATAATTCGAAAAATAATAGATATTTTTATAAAATTAATAATTAAATATAGGAAGAATATATTTGGGATATTCATAGAGGAATAGGTTAAACTAAAACCCATCTCTATTTTAGAGTAAAATAGAGGAATGGGTTGGAAATGCTTCTAATGAGCAATCCTTCATTGTTCAAATGTTTTATTTTATTTTTAGGTTAACATTCTTAGATGTATACAATTTGGTACACCTAATGTATATACAAAATAGTATTATTTGCTATTTAGACGTATATTTACTATTTATAAATATATGTCACAAAATAGAGGTTGTAAACCAAATTGAAACCTAAATTGTTATGTCAATACATATTTACGATTTATATAAAAATATCTCAGTTTTACAATCTAACATGTTGTGTTTATTTTCAGATTTATTTAAAAATATTAAACAATGCCTCATAGATCAACTAACATATTTAGATGTCTAAATCATTCGTAATTGACATTCTTGGATGTCTACAATTTGGCACACCTCAATTCTATACATATTTTAAAAATTTTAGTTCAATCTATTTTGTTGATTTCAAAATTCATGCAAAAAATTGTAAACAAAGCTGAATAAACCAGTTGACACATTTGGACGTCTACAACGTTTATAATATACACTTTTTAACGTCTACAAATAGTATTCAATTTTAATTAACATGATATGATATAGTTTGTTGACTTTTATTTTTGCAAACATTGCAAAATAAATCATTGACACACCTAATGTCATCATTGTAATGTTATTTTGTTTATATCAACAACAATATGTAATCGAACTCTATGCAATATTTATTCAGTAATAATTTTTTTTTTGTCATCATTAGTAATAATCTTATTATGCATCATGGTTTAAGTTTAAAGTTCAATTGTTTTAAACCTTTAATATTTGTTATGCCTAAAACATTTCATGGACAGTACATTAGATACGGACCAATAAATTAGATACGGTCTAATGTAGTGGACCAATACATAAGAAAATATTATAGTTTTAGGTTTGAGTTTAGAATTATTGTTTTTCAACATGTTAAGTTAATATCTCGAAGTTTTACTCTATTAAATCCTACAGATTTACTCTATGAGATTCAGTTCCAAAAATCTCAAGAATCAACACATTCTTCAACTTTTAGAATATAATGTTTTTCTTTATTCAATCATCTCTTTATTAATTCCGTCCTAAAACTGGAAACCTCTACGAAATTAAGCATTGCGATCTGAATCCTAGGAATTAACGCTCGTAAACTCGGATATTTAAATCTTAAAATATGCACATTCTTTTATTTTTGAAATATAAATAATTTTTATTTAGTTATATTTTATTTTCAGAAACCACATATCTTTAAAATTAGAAGTCTGAAACTTCCAAAACATATAAAAATTAATTCCAAAAAATAAACAACATTTTATAAAGTTTCAAAATACACCAAATAAAAATAGTTGAGAGTCCATTAAAATCCACAAACAATATTTATGTTCCTTCGCTATAGATGTGGACACACATTTGCTCACATTCGCTAAACCTGATATCTCATTCTATAATTGCATTTGTAGGATCAGGTAATTTGATATCTATCAGTCGAAAAAGCTTATCTTTAATGCCAGTCAGTGGCATCTTCCTCATACATCTATGTTTCATGTTTTTAAAGAGCATGCTCAGTAGTTTAGGTGATAAAATATGTGAGATGAGAATATATTCTGAATTCCTTTCTGAAATGGATGTGAATGGTAGATCAAAGTTATGAAAAAGAGAAGGAGAAAAAAAAAACTATTATTCTACCAAAAATTCATAATTTTAAAAATACAATCAATTATTTTCTTGCGATAACAGATATATTTCATTTTATGCAAAAAAAAAGTCAGACATAGATTTTATTTGCAAACAAATCTCTTAAAAATCCCTGAAATATTTCTGAAGCATCCTAAAACATCTTAATCACTTGGAATACAACTTTATTCTGTATTGAGTTAAATCTTTCTCTTTTAGATAGTAAAAGTCTAAAACTATAAATCTCTATGAATTCAACCGAATCCTAGGAATACGCTCCAAGACTAAAATCTTAAAATCTCAAGAATATACACATCTTTTTATTTTTGAAATATTATTTTTTATTCAATTATATATATATATATATATATATATTGCCGTAAAACTGAAATCCACTATGTATTTATGCATTGAAACTCAACATATCCTACCAACTATTAATGCCCTTAAACCTGGATCCTTCACCATTTCATGCGGATTCCAAATAGCTCTTTAAGTTCACGTTTGTTCATGTTTGGTTAAGAAAAATGTAACTCCTAAGATATTATAACAATTTTATTTTTTGAGTAATTTAATTGCTCATTTGCATCATTATGATGAACCAAGTGAAGTGTAGAAACATTCCTCTCTCAAATGTATGCGAAGGGAGAGAAAATGAAAGAAAAAAACAATTCATCTTTCAAATATGAGAGAAATGTTTCAGACAAGAAAAAACACAATACCTTTGATTAGTTTTGTTTTTGTGGGCCTTAGGTAAAAATCTTCAATTCTTTCACTTTTCTTCTCATTCATTGTATTTGGATAACCATTTACATTCAGTTATCTATTTGTGCTTCGAGACATAGATCATATGAATTTAGGCCATAATTCTCAAATCCTAAAATTCCAAAAAAATACATATTTTCTATTCTTATAATACATATTTATTGTATATCGAGTTAACTATTTTTCTTTTACACTTAATAAATCTCTACGAATTTAACTACTGAGACACAATCCTAGGAATTAATGCTACAAGACCTGAATCTTAAAACCTCAAGAATATAAACATCTTTTAAAATGTGAATACTTTATTATTTATTCAATTATATTTATTTTTAATCTTAAATCAGGAAACCAGTATAGACTTACGCGTTGAAACTTGGATCCTTCACCACCTTATACAAATTACAAATAGCTCTTTATTGCACTTTTGTTTCTCTATTGGTTAAGAAAAATATATCTCTTAAGAGATTATGATTCAATCTTATTTTTTGAATAATGTAATTGCTCATACATTATTATGATGAAACACATGAAGTGAAGATACATTTCTCTCTCAAATGGTTGTGAAGGGAGAAAAAACTAAAGAAAAAGTAATTTATATTTCAAATATGTGAGAGATGTTTTCCTTTTTTTGTGCAACTTGAGAGATGTTTTCCATAAACAAAAAAAGATGTTTGATTTTTTTTTATTTGTGAGACTTATGAAATCTAACTGTTATTTATTTAACAATATATGTCTTTCTTAACATCCTAAAACCGGAAACATGTAAATTATTAACACTCAAGACATGTATCCTAGGAATTATGCCCCAAAATCTTGACTTAAAATCTAAACATATATACATTCTTCTGCTATTGAAATAAAAATTTATTGTTTATTCAATTATTTTTATTTTTTATGCCTAAAAAAAAACTGAAATTTTTTATGAATTTACGCACTAAAATCCGATTGATTCTTTCTTGTTTTACGCCCTAAAAACTAAAAACTTTTATGAATTTATGCACTAAAATCCGATGAATCCTACAAAGAATTTGTGCTTTAAAATCTGGATCTTCTACCGGTTCACACAAATTCTAAATAACTTATTATTGCGTTTTTGTTTCTTTTTGGTTAAGAAGAATAACACTTTTAATTGAATAGTCCTTCAACCCTACTCTAAAATGGAGTAATGAGTAAAAAAATAGAATGATGAATAAAATTACTCCATATTTAGAATAATCCCATTTTTTACCTTATTATAAAGTTGATGAATAAGATTGGAGAAATTTCTAAACCCAAAATAAAATATAGAGTAAAAATTTGAGTGAAGTTGGAGATGGTCGTCCATACCATCATAAATTCTAAAATTTGAGCTCTTAATCCCTTTTCAACCCACAAACACGTACACATAGATTCATCAAGACTATGTTCAAACAAGAGCTCCATTACACAAGCGTATATATCATATATAACTCACATGATATGCACATCAGATTATCCCATCCCCGGTCTAAATCTGTATGAGGATCAAACCGCGACGCAGCCTAATTCATAGTAAAAAAGTAGCTATACAAAACAAACACACCCCAAACCCAAAAACCCTATACAAAGAAACACAAAGTCACCAAACATTAGAAGAAAGCTGATAGTCTTCTGGCACAACAACAAGAGGAGTCCTACACAATGGACAAGTGATGTTCCAATAATCAATCCATTTCTCCAAACACGCCTTGTGAAACAAATGACCACACTTTAGCTTATTGATCTCTGAATCACCTTCGAATTTCGATAAGCATACGGAGCATTCGTTGTCCGCTTGTTTCTTGCACCTACACAAGCTCTCAAACCTCAAAGTTGGAGTCTTGTTCCTGAATTCTTCAAGGAAACTCTCTGGTTGGCTGACCCTGAAATCAAAAGGCTCTGAAGTTGGATTCTCTGAAGATGCTGTAGCCACTGAGGAAGACGAGGATGGAGAAGGCGAGAGATGGATTCCAACTACGTGAAGAACTGATCTGACAATGCCTTTGACCATAGAGATTGATAACGCTGTGTTAACTAATATAACACAAAGCATTCCTTCTGATGGACTAGGAAGACTTGAAAGACCCATCTTTTCAATTCTTGGATTGTTACTAACAATAAGTATTTCTCGAAGCTATGTGATCTGGAAAAAAACAACAAAATGGGCTAATTAGTATACAATAGAACAAGGCTCCACAAATTTAAGACATTTCAATGAAAATCTATGTTAAATATGAGCAAGCAAGACTACTGAAGATATAATAGACTTGAAGAGGTCTCAAATAATCCAGAAATAGAAATAACTCTAAAGCTTAGCAAAATCAAAACAAAAGTAGAAAGCTTTATCAAAATTGATTTGACAAGATCGTTCAAGGAGCTTCAAAACAAGAAACCCTTTCTAAGAAATCAAAAGGGTTTCAAGAACCTTTGTTCAATTAGCTCCACAGATACCATTAAATCAAAAGCTCATAAATACAAATACTTGACTCTAAATCGAAGAACATGGATCAAAATCCCTAATAGAAGCAAGATTTATGAAGTAAATCAGAAAACGTTGAAGTCTTTACACTTTAAACATGAATCAAAACCATAAACCTGTTTCTGGGGACAATCAAAATTAAAAACTGGGGGAAAATAGAAAAATCTAAGGACAAGAGAAAACTACGAACCTTTAGAGTTAACTATGAGAAGCGATCAACACCAATTTAGAAGAAGGATTAAGTATTTTCTTTTTGGGTTTTCTGGTGTGAATGAAGTGATGATTTATATGGAATCTGAAAGAGTGTATTTTGATAAAAGATGGAGTTCCAATTGTTCTTATATATATAGCAAAGGCAATATCAAAAGCTTCCAATATCTTTAACCAGAGAAGCTTAACTATGGTTAGTCAATATAGTTTCTTTTACTTCAGCCTTTCAGGTTTCTTGAATTAACCATGGTTACTTTATATCATCAATTGTACTTGCTTGCAATATTATATTTTTATTTCTCTTTTTGTTTAATGTATAATCATAAACTGCCAAAGTATTAATAATCCATGTTTTAGAAAGATATAAATAAAGTAGGCTGTTTTCATAGTTAATGTGATGCTTGGCACTAACATAATAATAATTATTATTATTATATTTTTTTTAACCTCACACTTAAACTGATATTTTTTTATCTTTAGTGGTGTTAATTTGTTTGAGTTGTAATTTTAGTTTCATATGTTTCTTTTTTATATAGTTTTGTCTATGGAAAAAATCTCCTGTTTGTTATGTTAGTTTTATATATATTTTTTTATTTTTTTGCAAGTTTTGAATCTTTTAGTGTTCTAATATTAGAATTTCGGATCACAAAAAAGAAATTAAAAATTTAGTATAGAACTTAAAAATTGTGTGAAATAGAAAGTGTAGAAGCAAAACATTTAAAAGTGTAGAAACAATTTTGATAAAAAAAATTTAAAAATGGATGTGCTAGAAGCGTTACGTATGTAATATCACATCATAAAAAATGTTGCATGGAATCTAAAACAAGTGTAGAAGCGAAAAAATTTTAAACGCGAAAACGGTTTTGATAAAACTTTACAAAGTAGATATTTGTTAGAATCGTTACATATATAATACAACATTAAATATCATGTCATAATCATAAAACATTGCATGAAATATGAAATAAATTTAGAAGCAAAAAGTTTAGAAGCGTGGAAACGCTTTTGATAAAACTTTTAAAATTCGTTATGTATTTAGAAGTCTTACATATATATATAATAATAATATAGCATTATATACCACACCATAATAAAAAGCTTAAATTGCATAGATCTGAAACAGAAGTGTAGAAGCAAAATGTTTTGAAGTGCAGAAACGATTTTGATAAAAATTTAAAAAATGGATATGTAATAAAAGTGTTACATACAGTGAAATCTCTATAAATTAATAATATTATGACCAAAATATTTTATGATATTTTATTAATTTATCATGTTTATTAATTTATAGAGGTAATATTTGGATCAAATTATCAATATGGGATCAGAGAAAATTATTGATTTATCAAGATATTAATTTATCGAGTATTAATTTATATAGGTTTCGCTGTATATACTATAAAATTAAATAACACACCATAATATAAATTTAAATTGCATGAAATCCAAAAATAGTTTTGATAACTCTTTAAAAACTGGTTACATGTTATTAGAAGTGTTACATACAAATATAACATTAAATATCACATCATAATTAAAAAAAAAACATAAATTGGATGGAAGGAGATGTATTCAATTGAATATTTGGAGAGATTTGAGTTTTAATAAGTTTTGAGATGATTTGATGTTTGGTGAATTAAAAAAATTCTTATTAAATAATCTGAAATCTCATCTAAAATCACGGGATTTTGGTTTTTGAATTTTTAACTAATGAATCCTTTCTAATCTCACATGAAATTTTTAAATCAAATTCTAATTATCTTTTCAATAACAGTGGATTTGAACGTATAATTTAAAATTGTTAATCCAATTATACTGAATTTTAAAAGATATTTTAAATTTTTAGTTTAATAACACATGATTTGTCATTTAAACTCAAATATCTTCAAATACTCATTCCAGTACGTCCCTCTAAAAGTGTAGAAGCAAAACATTTAGAAGTGCGGAAACAGCTTTGATAAAACTTTAAAAATCAATACGTGTTAGAAGCATTACATATATAATATCACGTCATAATCAAAACTTAAATTGCAAGGAATCTTAAACAAGTGTAAAAGTAAAATGTTTAGAAGCACAAAAACGGTTTTGATAAAGCTTTAAAAGGTGGATAAGTGTCAAAAGCGTTGTCTATCTTATTATATAAAATTTGATCAATTTCAGGGGAGTTCAACACGTGTGAAAATTATTACTAATAAGATCAAAATTGTTGGTTAATCATTTAGATTATAACACGTATAAAAAATTGTTCTTTAATAAAAAAAAATACCAATCAAAAGTGATACTTGTCAAAAGCGTTACATACAATAGAACCTCTTTAAATTAACACTCGATAAATTAATAAACACTATAAATTAATTAAAAAATTTAGTCCCGACTCGGGCCAATGTAAAATTCGATAAAATAATGAGATAATAATATTTTAGGAACTCCCATCTAAAAATATGGTCCCAATAATATCATAAATTAATAATTATAAATCATATATATATATATATATATAACTATATGCATATATAACTAAGTCAATTTAGTAAAATATGATTCCAGTGTTGTTTGTCTTTTCTTGAAATTTGAATCTCGTTGGAGCTCATCTCTAATTTTCCTTATTACATCAAACACTTCTGGTATTTGTTTTCTCGATCTGCATCCAAAAGGTTGTGAAGAGTTTTGCTTTCTTACGTGTAACTGGTTCCAAAGATGTCATATTATCATCTTCAACTTCTTCATCAGCATTAAGGACAGAAGGCATAATTTTTTCTAAACTCTGAAATTCTGAGCATGAATCATTTTCACCCGGATAGTCGAGTAGGCTATTAACATCCATTTTATTCCTATAACCAAGATTATTGATCACAACTTCATGTTCATGAATGTTGTTTTCATAAGTTGAATCCTCTTCTAAATTCCTTGAGGCATCATCATCTGATCAAATTTTGCAGTGTCGAAAACAATTTGCTATTGTCACTTGATGAACATTAACTATCCAAGCAGAAACTGCAAAATTGATAGCATTCAAAAAATTGATCTTGCATGGATCAGATTGTCTCATCTCGTAGCCTTCTAATACCTCACGATAAAATCTCATACGATAATGCATCTTAAAAGCTCTTACTATTCCAGCATCACAAGGTTGAATTTTCGATGTCATGTTGGGTGGCAAGAAAAACAACTCAACATTATTCAACCCACGATATTTTTTGGATGTGCTAGACAATTATCTACCACAAACAAAACTCTTCTACCATGCATCCTCTTATCAAACCAGCGTATGTATTCTTCAAAGATAATACTTGTCATCCAAGCTCTTTTGTTGGTACGATAGTGACAATTCAAACTGTCCATGTTGACATTCTTGAAGTAACGTGGCTTTGCATATTTTCCAATAATCCATAAAAGAATTTTTTCAGACCCATCCTCATTGCAGCAAATAACAACTTTTAGTCTTTCTTTGTCTTATTTTTTTCTTTCAAGTTGTTTCGTAGCAAAAGAATGATCAGCTTATAACATGTAAAACAAACCAGTTTCGTCCATATTAAAAACATCTTTCATAGGGAACTTATCTATCTTTTCTCTTATATCTTCCAGTTTATTTTCCATGTCTTGCACATCAACCGAACCACTCTCTCCAAAAACGGTGAAATGACTTGATACCATGTCGTAGCTTGAACTTTTCAAGCCAGCCTTGAGAAAACTGGTGCTCATAATCGTGTTGGGGGTATACAAGTTTCATTGTTTCTTTTGCCTTCTCCAAAACTAGTTCTCCACTCATATTCACACGATCTTGGTATTAGAGAAACCACTCAAAAAAAACTTTCTCCATCTCAGGAAATTTTGTTGGTTTGTACCGCTTGATATCTTTTCCAGTTTCCAGGTTGGCGGAAAGATACTCAGCTGATTGTTCGAGTGTGTTTGAGATTGTACCTTGACTAATTTTTAATTGGAACTTCGCTTCAAGCTATAGTTCCAAATCTTTTTGAGTGCACTTAGTATTATCCCTTTTGTACTCACATAACTCTTTTCGTATTTGATCTGTCATAGTGGATTTTGTAACACCTTTTAGATGAGAAGTCACTGCTAGGGTTTGTATGAAAAAGGTGTAACAAAGAATAGTGTTTAGTCAAAAGCAACAGAAGAACATTATAAACTAAAGTAAATCTCGTGAACAAAGCAATAAAACATAAAAAATTCGAATTATGTTTTTTGAAGAATATGAATTTTAAAGAAAATTTCTCGTTTTAATTGAATATGTCGAGTTCTAATACCATCTTTATCCCACACCTTCTCATGGATGTGTTAAACATAAATTAATAATAAAATTTAAAGACATTATGTCAAAGAGACTCTCTTTTACAATCAAAGACACTCTCATCTTTTTACTCAAAATTTTATTTTTATATTTAAATACACATTCTCATTTTAACCAATGTGGATGCTCTAATGAATTGAATAGTTACATGATGTTTGATGAATAGCAGTAAACTTTTTGGGTGTGAGTGAATGATATGTTTAGCTGGAAAAGAAATACTCAATGTTCGGCTTAAAAGTTACTAATCAGGAAATTAAAATAATTAATTTCCTCTAAATACTGTTTAAAAGAGATATAAAAACAGTAACATTTACTCTGGTTTTTATGAGAATAACTTACTCTGTGTGTACCAATCACACTCTTTGTGAAAGTAAAAAAATATTTAACCGACTATACTCCGAAATGATTGCTACCGTCAACCCTAAAAACATACGCCAAACACAACTAAAAACATAATCCATCACCTAACTACAAATGCAAAATATTTTATTTTGACAACGCATATTTTACCCAAATATGCATGTTTAAATTGTTCTATGTTCAGTTTTAAATTTGAGAATACAAAAATTTGAAATGGAAATCTAACCGTTTCAAATTTGAGTCTCTTATGTATTTGTTTACCCTAATTAATATGCACGTTTAAATTGTCGTCTCATCATATTCGTAGATTCTTATGAGTTTGGTGGCCTTTGCTTTGCTTTTATTAGTTTGTTTATATAATTGGAGGATATTAGGTATCATGGAGAGCTTTCGCTAGGTTATATAAATACGATGAGACAATCAACACAAGATACGAGTACAAAATTTATTAGTATAATTCTAGCTTAAACAAACATTTGATTGTTAATATAAAAAAGGAAAACAAATAATTGATTTTGGAAAATGTCATACAAAAAACCGACATAAGGGCTATGGTCCTGATGGAATTGATTCGAAAAAATAGTGTTATGAAATTGATTTGTCGTTTTCCAAATCTTTTATAAAAAAAACATGTCACGACACAAGTTATGTTGTATTGAGTAAACCTCACGTTGGCCATGTGTCCTCTCTCGGGCCCCCACAGCACCTGCGGCCTTCATGTTCCACTCTTTGTTTTCTTCTCATTTACTTCCTTCTGAATTATTTTGATGTGAACACCAAATTGTATTTTTTTTGTCCAAATTGTAATTTGGCATGTTCCACTCTTTGTTTTCTTCTCATTTACTTCCTTCTGAATTATTTTGATGTGAACACCAAATTGTATTTTTTTTGTCCAAATTGTAATTTGGCATTTTCTCCATATATTATGTAATTGTACGAATACTCCAACGCTTCACATGGTCCAACATTATCAGAAAAAAATATAATTCAAACCTTTAAATGAGAGCTAATGAAAATGTTCAAAACTAATGTAGGGAAACAACCAATAAACAATTTTATAGATTCAACACTAAATTTTACTAATATCCTTTAACAAAAAAAAAAACACTAAATTTACTAAGGGTGATTGATAATTGAAACCAAAACCGGTATTGTATATACTAGAATAATAATAGTCTTAGAAAAAGTGCAATCGAGATTAAGTAAAAAATATGGAACCATGTAAAACTAGACTCGAAATGATAATTAATATTTATTAGTTTAGATTGTTTTTTTATAAAGAAAATATAAATATGAAGTTTAGATTGTTGTCCAGTAAATTTTATTCCAGTTTTTTCACTGAAATTATTGATTAACAATTGGTTATTTAAACCTTTCATTTTTTTTTTTTGAAAATATAATTTGATATGATAATGTATAGTTCTAAGAACTTGGAGCATGGAGCATGGATAGGACATGAAGATATGGACATACATGGAACTAAAGATGCTTTGGAAGTATCTGTCGGAGCGAAGACTTGTTTAAAGATCAAGAAGTTCAACCATGCTATTGGAGGATTGCTTAACTACATAAGGAATTATTTGGATCACTTGAGCAAGAACTGAGAAGATGTTACTCAAACCTCATTGGTTTAGATATACATGCCCAAGATGATCAACAAATGAGCATGTGTTCCATTTGTACTATTTTTCCCTTTTCTTCGAATTTGTCTCATTGGGTTTTCCGGAAAAAAAGTTTTTAATGATGCAAGTAGTTCACATTTCTCATTAGCTCATTTGTTGGTCAAGATCAAGCCCAAGACCCATCAGCATTTTGTGGCCAAAAAAGGAAAATGGCAAGTCATTTTTGGATTTAAACAGTTTTAATTATTTTTGTCATTTTCGAGTTGTTTTAATTGTTTTAATTTCTGTCTTGAAACTTGGTTTATTTGTTTCGAGACTTGTTCATTCCTTCTCTTTATATTATCATGTGTGTTCTTTATAGAACTCATCTTTGTTTTTATTCTCAAATTTTTTAAGTAAATATCATTAATCATTTTTCGTGTGTCGAATCTTGATCTTTTAAGACTTATTAAAGGATCTTTCACAACTTTTTATGGCATCTCCATCCATTTCACCTCTTTCTTTGCTTGTCTGTCGAGTCTAGATTGAGTTCCTTGTCCATAATTTTACGGTGTCGAAATTGGGGCGTGATTCCTCACCAGAATCATATCATAACTTATAGCAAGTTGTATCACCAAATATCATAGGGCTATAATCTATGGGCTGGTAAAACTGTAAGTAGTGTTAACTATTTGAAAGTTAAGAGATATGATTAAAAAAAATACATTATCTAGCTCCTATATTTTATTTGAAAAGTGAAATTAGTGAAAATTTGATGTTTTAGAAACACTATCAATTTGAAAATATCAAAAGAAAATCTTCATAAAACTTTTAGAAAATATGATTACACTTAAAATATATAAAAAGGTTAAAAAAAAAAGATTTGAATCATGAGCTTAAATCATGAGAAATTGAGTCTCTTCTTCATAGGATTCATTTGGATTTGCCTTCTATTCATATCTTCTTTCTTGTGGATAACTCATACAAACTTTTAAAGTTGGATTTGACACCTCGTAAAATTATTGTTATATAGGAAACAATCTGAAATCAATTTTCATCTCGTGAAATATCCTACAGAAAAAAGATATCACTGTTGCGAATTCCATATGAAAATAATCTCTTGACCTAAAAAACTGGCATATACTTACATCTCATGACATAGACAAGGAGGTTATATAAAAGGTAAATAAAGATTGATATGCTCTTCTATCAAACCAAATGTTCATATACTGTTGTTGTCAAGTTATCAACATAAACATTAAGTTTTCAATATTCTTGAATGTTCAAATCATATTAATGTTTTTAACTCTTACCAATCACACGATATAATATTTTTGAACATTTGAGAAGTTTTTGTGGTTAAACCAGGAATTCATCCTTTGGGCTTAGAAAGTTAGTATAGTCTGGCCCGATGTATAATACTATAACCTGTCTGATCGTATTAGTTGTCATTGGGCTTCGGAAAATTACACACGTGTGATACAACATCTATCGCACGTGCCACTACAAGGCGCCAAAGCCAAAGAAGGAAGACACACCATATCCTTCCGTTATCGTCATCTTCTTCACTTCCCCTGAATCCAATTTCTAAGCTTTCCTCAAAAAAAGCTGAGCTCTTTGCACATATCTTCGCTTAAATTCTCTCTCCACCACCTCAAAAACTGGATGTACTACTAATTCCACTCGTTTTATCTCCTTGCTCCGTGCAGTGGCGAGCCTAGTGAAGTCAATACCATGGACGTCGCTGAAGTTCCATGGCGTCGTCTTCCTAAATTTTCCGTTTCTTCACGCGCTTCATGGCTAGTTACTTCTGGTTTTCCTGTTCCGTCGTAAGTTTCTCTCATTGGGGCATTTTATCATACACTTCGTCTGTGCTTTCTATGGCCAATTCTCATCTGCTAAATTTTAATCTAATTGAAATTGAAGCTTTCGATTTATGAATCTATTGTGGAGATGGGTTTCTAAATGGAGTTGTTAGAGCTTGAATTAAGAGTTTCATCCAATTTTTAGTCTTCCTGTTTCTGCCATTGCACCTGGATTGAAACATTTTTTTTTACTTTCTTGAGTTTACTATCTCACAGTGCTCTCTTCCCTGAGCTCAGTTTATGATGGATTCGTTTAGACAACAAGAAGATTAGAGGGAAATAGTTGTACATGGATGAGCTCAAATTGGTGAATATGAAATGCTACTTTGTACTAACTTGGAATCTTTGTTGTTCAATAGATTTATGTTCTCTCATGTTGAGCGTGGAAAGACGATTAGGCTCACATTCTGCTTTGGGGTATCTCGTTCTCGTTCAAGGTCTGCAACTATATGTGCAAAACAAGGTAATAATTGAGAACATAGCTGGGTTTAACTTTATTTAACTATCCTGCAGTGTTTTTTCAGTTTGTCTTTTCTAATGCCCTTCTATGAAAATTCCTTTTTGCAACTACTGATATTTTTTTTCTACATTCTCAGAACAGCCAGCTAGTCGTATCAAAGGATTATGTGAGGTTGTTTGGATTGTGGAAGCTGATCTGGCACCTAATGAACATCTCTATGTTACTGGAGATCCTTCCGCTTTAGGTAGCTGGGAGCCTGACTCTGCAATCTCAATGTATCCTACTGAAAATGATAATGAATGGGAAGCTAAAGTCAAGGTAATCCATTCATTTGTTTCACTTAAGTCTTAGCGAATATAAGTTGAGATGTATTTTGATTTAGATAAAGCATTTGAATGTTTACTTTAGTGGCTTCAAATGGAATCAAAGTCTTTTCTTTCTTTCTTTCTAATATGTCTTATTTGCTTATAACTTAATATATTTGGCAGATTGCTTCTGGTGTAAATTTCAGGTATAATTATTTTTTAAAAGCTGGACACGGATCTTCATATGATGTCATCTGGAGACCAGGGCCCCAATTTTCTTTATCAGTTCCTTCTGTCGGTCAAGATAGAAAAATAATTATAAGGGATTCATGGATGAGTGTTTCCTCGAAATCACAAGAATCCTACATATGGGGGTCTTGGATCGATAATACTTACCTTTTACCAAATTCTGTTACTTCAGCTCAAAGCGAAGGTAGCATCTCTGTGGTTCCTACTCTTTCAGTCTCTTTCAATCCTTTGCAAAATGTTTTAAAACTCAAACGCTTCCAGTGGTTTGGCAGATGAATGCCACTTTCGACGATGGTGCGGTAGAAGTCTCAAGACCGCTTTTGAATGATAAACAGTTAGAAGATGAATCATTCTTCTGTAATGAGCTTCCAACCTTTTCGTCAGAGAATTCAAACCTTACTGCATTATTTTCTGACAATTATCAGCCTATTGAGGAACCGTGGTTTCTTCAAGAATCTACTACCTTACAACATGCAAGGAATGTGCAGACTGATAGCGAACAAGATGTTGAAAGCTGTGATGAAATTGAAAACAACTTAGATGCTGATGAACAAAATCACCAGCTGACCGAGACTCTCTTACCTGATGATGGATTTTTCCAAGCAGAATCCATTTCTACTACGATACTGATCAATTCTTCTATATGTACAGTGCAAAGGATTGCTGTATTGGAAGGTGAAAAGCTGGTTGAGTTATTGTTGGAACCAGTTAAGACCAACGTGCAGTGTGATAGTGTTTACCTAGGCGTAATCACTAAGTTTGTGCCCCATATGGGTGGTGCATTTGTGAATATCGGAAGTTCAAGACATTCTTTCATGGACATTAAGTCAAACAGGGAACCATTCATATTCCCTCCATTCTGTGATGGATCAAAGAAGCAAGCAGCTGATGGTTCTCCATTCCTCTCCACTAACGATATTCCATCTTTGCATGAAATTGAGCATGCCTCTTATGACTTTGAAGCTAGTAGTTTATTGGACATTGATTCAAATGACCCTGGGGAATCTTTCCATGATGATGATGATGAGCATGAAAATGATGAATATCATGTCTCAGATGCTCTAACTGGACTAGTTAATGGAACTGTAGTCAACCATGGTGAAGTGGAAGGTGGTTCTGACAAATGTAATCAAGAAGATGAGCAACATCTTGAAGTTGGATATGAGAATGGCTTTATTTCTATGGGGAGAGAACACTCTGCAGATTCTCTCATTTTTAATGGATCAGTTGCAAAAAACTCTAAGGCTATGTCGTCTAAGGATGATAAGTGGATTCAAGTTCGGAAAGGCACCAAGATAATTGTGCAAGTTGTTAAAGAGGGTCTTGGTACAAAAGGTCCAACTCTTACTGCTTACCCGAAACTGAGAAGTAGATTCTGGGTAGGTCATGTGTTTTGTCCCATAACTCTTTTCCTTTCGTTTCTTGTTATTCTATTTTCTGATATAGTTTTTCGTTATAGGTATTAATGACTCGTTGCAAACGTATAGGAGTCTCGAAAAAAATTTCGGGAGTTGAGAGAACCCGGTTAAAAGTTATAGCAAAAACATTGCAGCCTCAGGGTTTTGGCCTGACTGTAAGGACTGTAGCTGCTGGCCATTCATTAGAAGAACTGCAGAAAGACTTAGAAAGTCTGCTTTTAACCTGGAAGAACATTACAGAAGAAGCAAAATCTGCAGCCCTTGCTGCAGATGAAGGTGTGGAAGGAGCTATTCCAGCGCTGCTACATAGAGCTATGGGTCAAACACTCTCAGTTGTGCAGGACTATTTTAATGACAAGGTAGTTAGGCCATTTTCCATATTTTTCTTCTGCAGTGGCCCCTTTAGGTTCTACTGGTTGACATGTAAAGTGACAGTAATTTACTGATTTTACCTAGGTTGAGAAGATGGTGGTTGACTCTCCCAGGACATACCATGAGGTACATTCCCCCTATCTTACTCAATTGTAGTTTCCATTATAAGAAATGAATATTGTGTTGAAGGAGGTTTTTCCCTGCCATAAACAATGATCTTATAACCCTTAATACATTTATTGATTTAAATAATTTCTTTAAAGTTACATTGAAATGCTTAAGTAAAAGTTTCAGTTACATGTGTCATTTCTTTCTTTTCTGTACCAACTCTTGCACTCGCACATAACTATATGTTTGCCGTAATCTATAATGACTTGCACAAGAAAGTGGATACTGTATGCAAACTATTTCGCTGACTGGTATTAGTTTCCAGGTCACAAACTACCTGCAGGATATGGCACCTGATCTTTGTGATCGAGTGGAATTGCATGATAAGGGTATCCCTCTTTTTGATTTATACGAAATTGAAGAGGAAATCGAAGGTATTCTCAGCAAAAGGTAAGAAGTGGCTAACAATGCACTGTTGGGAGTTATGACCCACCTTTTCGTTCGCAGATATCTTCATGGAAATGATCTTTTGCCTCTTGTAGAGTTCCACTTTCCAATGGAGGTTCTTTAGTGATTGAACAAACTGAGGCGTTGGTCTCTATTGATGTGAACGGAGGACATGGAATGTTTGGCCAGGGTAATTCACAGGAGAAAGCGATATTGGAAGTTAACCTTACTGCCGCAAGACAAGTATGTTATACATTTTGGCTGCTAGATTACATATTCATTCTCCTCAAAAGAGCCTTAGTAATTATTCTATAGAGAGTCATGAGGTCAGCTACGAGCATATTTATGATTTTATGAATTATCCAATGATTAGTGGTTGCCTCAGGAAAATTAACAGGGAAAAAGAATCACTGCGTGAGGCCTGCTTGTCTTGTGTAGTTCTCCTTGAAGTCTACTCAACTTTTGCATATTGCTAATCTTGAAATGCATATATTAAGTAATACTCGGTGCAATCATGATTCAGATTGCAAGGGAGATTCGGCTGAGAGATATTGGCGGTATCATCGTGGTAGATTTCATCGATATGGCAGATGAATGTGAGTTAGGATGTCATTATTATTCATGCAATCACAGTATCATAAAATCTAGATATGAAAACCCCTTTCTTGATTATGGATATCTTATACATTCTTGTTCTTTTTGTATTTCAGCAAATAAAAGACTCGTTTATGAAGAGGTTAAGCAAGCAGTGGAGAGAGATAGGTCACTGGTAAAAGTCTCAGAGCTGTCTAGACATGGACTCATGGAAATAACAAGAAAAAGGGTACTGTCCCAACTTTTGGATGTTTGACTGTTTCTGTAAAGCTTCTAATTAAAGATAGGTGTGGTTTCTGAGCACTTGATTTATACTTATTGCACTGAATCTATTTTTTCAGGTTCGGCCGAGTGTAACATTCATGATCAGTGAACCTTGTTCTTGCTGTCACGCAACTGGTAGAGTGGAGGCACTGGAGACTTCCTTCTCCAAAATTGAACAAGATATTTGTCGGCAGCTTGTGAGTAAACATAAACTCGATTCCCTTTGCCCTTTTCTGTTACTTCTCTTTCCAACGAAATGAAGAAGAACAACATCTAGAATAAATGATCGTACTTGTTGCCTACTATTATTCTTCTCCATTTTTGTACAAACTTCTAGACCATCCTTCGATGATGTTTTGTTCCTTGTGATGATGATCTAAATGTTTCAGGCAAAGATGGAGAAAAGAGGAGACCTGGAAAACCCCAAGTCTTGGCCAAGATTCATATTGCGCGTGGACAGCCATATGTCCACCTTCTTGACTACAGGAAAGAGGACGCGGCTTGCAATCCTAAGTAGTTCTCTGAAAGTATGGATTCTCTTAAAGGTACCTTCAGCACACTCTTCTTCCTTTAATGTGATTCTCTTTAGCCAGAAGTTTGCGTTGATGTCTTTCGACACAACTGAGGCACAAATGTCTTTTGTAGGTTGCTAGACATTTCACCAGAGGAACCTTTGAGGTTAAACCGTTCATGGATGAGAAGACGGTAAATGAAAAACAGCATCAAGTTGCCATTTCACTTCTCAAGAAAGCTGACGCCATAGCAGACTCAGGCAAGAAGAAGCTCACTTTTATTCCAATTAAGAAGGATAAGACCAGCGGTAAACAAAGACGATGAAACATTTTCTAAAATTTGCATCACATTTGCTAGTTGTTTCAAATTTTACCGTTCTTCATTGTACCGAATCAATTTTGTGTATCATATCATCTTCTTCTCTCAGATTTTGCATTCCAAATGGGTAAAATATTAGTCTAAAAGTCACAAGACGAAACAAGAATAATGGAAAATACAAAGCTACTCTACAAGGACAAAAACTCAAAAACAAGTGGAACAAGATGGTTCAAACAACATACAAAAGAGAAATCTAATCAATGATCAAGTAGATGCAGCATTGCAGGTCCCAACTCCATCTTTGCAGTCATTCGTAAGACCGTTGAATGTTTCAATCTGCTTCTTCCCTCTCAAGAATACTTCTGTGTCAACAGATGCTCTCATGTAACCATCAAAGTCAACCGGGTTGCCTCCATTAAGCTTTGTAGTCTCTGAATACCATTTGCTACTCTCGTCCCACAGATCTTTGTAGTCATAAAGAAAATGAGTGGCATACTTGTCTTTCAAAGGGTTGAAAAAGGATAACTCTTCTTCATTTGTTGCAATGTAGAGATTCCTTCCTTCTTCTACTTTGTCCTGCAAGGTCGACAAGAGAGCGCTTGGGGAAGTATCAGTTTCAAGATTAGGCCAAAGCTCCTTGTTTCTTGATTTCTCTCCTCTCTCTATATGTACTGCATCGTAGTCCCAGTTTAACCTCGATGCAATCGCAGAGACGATTTCCATCAACCTTTTTGACTTCCATAACAGATGCCACGGTCTTTTCACAACAGATTCTGCATCTCCTTCGCAAACTCTATACCAATAATTGTCTGGTTCTACCTTCCCAAACTTCCTCATTATCAAAGTATCTTTCACATCAGCAAGCTTCATTGGTGTAATCCTAAAATCCTCCACAAGATGAAGATTCAATCTATTCTTCTTCTTATGCAATTTCCCCCACTCTGCCCAAAACTGAGCTTCATCCAACACAGAAGCTGTTTCTTTCAAATGCTCAAAATCGAAGTAAAACCGAAAGTCTTTTCCTTCCTCATCTTGACCAGTCGATGTATAGATAGACGACAAACACAAAGTCAAATCCATCACCAAAGTCCTATTCAAATACTGAGCTTCCCCAAGAGCACACAAGAAACTCCAAAGAAAATGATTCATACTCTTACACCTATCTCCACCACCAACATAAACCAAATACTTCCCACTCTTAAACGCTTTCTCAGACTCAACCATAGGAAGAGAATCATTCACAACTTCACCAACAACAGGCAAAGAGAAATCATCTTTCTTCCCACCCGTTTTCTCAAACCCGGCTTTCGAATTCTTCTTCCGCTTCCTCGCATTCAAACCCGTATGATACTCACCAATCTCAACAAAACTAACACTACAATTCTCAGACTTACCAATCACAAATCTCCTATAATCTTTATAAAAAGCAGCACTTTTCCCATCTTTAGGCCTATACCTCCAAGCCATATCACAAGAATTCACACCTTCACCAATCACAGGCTTACCAAACTTATAAAAGTGAATATCTTTAAACTTCTCAATCGTTGCTTTCATCATAAGATGAAACACTTCTTGATCTTTACAATCAATAGGAGCATTAGCATCACATTCCAACTGATTAGCTTCCTCTAAAGTGGCATCAGTAGTATTGGATTCAACATCAGTGATATTGATAAACTCAGCAAATGCGGTTTGATTAGCTACCATGAAATCTTCACCGGTTCTAACAACGGAATCATCGGATCTCAATGTAGCGTTTGATGTAGAAGTGAGGAAAGTTGTGATTTTGTCAGATGGGTGAAACAGAGGATCTTCTGGTTCGTAAGTTGCGGCGATAATGGTGAAGATTAGTACTCCGAAGACGAAGAGTGAGAAGCCTATGTTACCTATTAGGTTTAGTGCGTTTTGACCTAAGTTTTCAGGTCGGAAAGCTTCGGTTCTTGAAATTGTAGATCGGCCAAACATTTCTTCTTTCTTTTAGATTCAGAGGCTTTAAACGAAGTTTTGAGCTAAGTAATGAGATTGAAGAGATGAGAAAGAGATGTAGAGGTATAGATCTGGGAATGAAGCATGAGAATGAAGAGATTTGTTACTGTGTTTGCTGGGGAAGTGGATGAAGCTTGAGTGAGGTTGACATGTGAAGTTTGGGAAAGAAGATTCACCGACAATGGCAGAATTGGTAATTTTGATGCGACTTTTTAGTGTATTTTTTTTCCCATGGAACCAATCTTCTCAAGGATTAGGAAATATTCTTATTGCATTTGGATAATGTGTAAGAAGCTCCAAACAAAGGAGGGGGGGGGGGGGAAATTTTACATTATTAATTATTGAATTGTGTACAAATACAAAGTACCAAAGAAGTAAAATTGAGGTTTTGAATGAGTAAACGTAGTCCTGGGCGTACGGTTCGGTTTATTCGGTTCGGATCGGAATAAACCGAACAAATCAAATTCGAACACCGATTGAAATCATCCACAAAACCGATCGGATTGAATTCAAAATGGAATCGGATCTCGATTCGGTTCGGTTCGGCACAACAAAACCGATCGATTATTCGGTTTAGGGAACTTCATATAAAAACAAAAAAAAACCCTAATTTCCTAAACATCATGAGATCATCTCGGTCCTCTCCTCTTCGTTTCTCTGATTTCATCATCTCTTCTTTTCTTCTTCATTTTTCTTATTCATTCTTCTATGGTCTTCTTCCTCTCACGATTCCTACTTCTTCTTCTCCATCTGCTTCTTCGTCAACTCCATCTCTCTATTTCTGTTTCATATGCGCTGTCTCTATTCTTCTTATATTGTCTCTGTCTACCATGGCGACGAATCTGTAATCTGAACGACATCGTAGATCCGGTTGGTGGTACGATGGATCTTCGTTTTCATCAGTAGATCTGACGCATATCTGACTTCTTTCAGAGAGAGAAAGTCTTATTTCTTAGTGTTTCTGATTTCAATCGGATCCTTTAACTTGTAAGCTCTTCCTTCTTGTTTATAATACATAATTGTCATCAAATCTTGATGCTTGTTAGCGGCTTTGATATTTGCTTCTTATTAATCAGAGTCTTTTGATGTTTGTGGATTTGTTATATTGAGTAACGGCGGCGAGAACAGTGCCGAAGTAGTTGAGAAGGATATTTAGGGATCTATAACAACGACGACGACAGATCTGCAACCAAGGATATTTTGGACTTTGCCATCAGTTCACGTGGTGAGAGGATCGCCGGCCGTCATTACCGTCACAGTCACAGTCACAGCCACCCCAAAACCCTATTGTTTAATGGATTTGGGCTTGAAATGTATTGGGTCTATTAATTTCGTTTGTTAATTTAGTCAATTTGTTAATTGGGTTGTATTTTTTTTTATTTTGGACTTGTAATTTGATTTTGGTTTAACCGAATAAACCGAATTAACTAGAAAAAAAAATTTGGTTTAATTCGGAATTGAATTTAAAATAGGAAACTGAACCGAATAAACCGACGTACGAACCGAATAAACCGAAATTTTTTCTCGGTTTAAATCGGATTAAATTTTAAATTCCGAACAAACCGAATACCGAATAAGTCGAGCCGATTAACCCTATTAAACCGAATGCCCAGGCCTCTGTAAGCGGATGGGAACAAGTATTTCTAATTTTAGTGGATCAACAACAACATGTTGAATACTAAAAAAAAATTAATTTATAAAAATAGTTTCTACTTTCTAGTTGATAAAACAATTTTTTTTTTGGCCATATCACCGTAAACCAAAATTTGTAAATGTGAACAAAAAAAAAAAAGTTTTATCTGCAAGAGGATTAAACCCATTTCCTTCATTTACTATGATCATTCATAGCCTTTAATCTCTTTTCTTCGTCCACAACCTAAATTGGTAATAATTCTTAACCTTTAAAGATTAAGGCAATAATCTCTCATATAGGAAAGGTTTAACTCATTACTTAATAGGGGGTGTGGTTAATGCGACTTCTTTAACACATTTCTTGCATTGTTATTGGTCGATATCTCTTTTACTCAAGAGTTTTCACTAGGTTTCATATAATTTTTGGATGGCGCCCTTCAACTGTTAAAAGAAGTGGTTGAACAAGAATCCAAGTAGAACAGATTGTAATAGCATCCATTTTCTGTTGTTCATTTATTACTTTTAGAACTATGAATTTCTATACTCAAGAGATAAAGACTTAGTTTGATGTTTGTTTTATCCACGACACCAAACACCAATTTTACAAGCAAACAAAGAAAACGAAATTGTGGTTTCTTCTTTTGCTATATTTGTTCGAATAAAATGCTTAGCTAATTCCAAACGTCCGTAAAAAAAAAAAAAATTTCTTACAACTTTTTGATTTTCGCTTCTGAGCTACTTTCACATAATAGACATCATATCATTGCAAATTTTGGATGACCATGGTAGTGTATGTGTATAATCCGGCTCCGTTCGTTTGTGTTTTGGATGCAACATATAGATGCAAATGCACATAATGTTGTTCTTTTAGCCAATTTGATATGATATTTTGCGTTGTTCGGATGGAAAAGCAATCACAACATTTATTTTATGCAAATTTTGCATCCAAACTATCAAGAAATGGTGCATATAATGTAAAACAGGTTTTTGTTGGAATAAATTTTACATTCTTTCAAAAAAAAAATGCATTCAAACTAACCAAAATACCAAAATACTCTCTTATTATAAAATTTATTCAACAACTAAAAACATTCTTACTAAATATTTGTTTCCATCCATGGCGATGGTGTGAGTAAATAAAAATAGTTGAGGGAGTATTGAATTAACTTGTTTAGCCATTTGGGCACAAAGGTTCAAAACATCATAGGCATAGCCCTAACTTCAAATTTCAAAAGAAGATTTTGTGTTGGATGCACGTCGCCTCTCTGGAGCTCTTAATGTTTTCCTGGGATCTTCAATATATTCTGGTGAAGATCCGGCTTGGTCCACAATATTCGAACCATCCCTCATATCCATTCGAAACCAGAACACATCGGACTTCATCCTCGACACTTTCATTCCGACTCAACAATTCCAAACACCCGAAATTGACACTGAAAGATATTCACTACGATTTATGGAAACAAATTGTAGACGATTTTAAATTTTATTGTGTTTAGTTACTATATAAGTCTCTGAATTTATTTTTTTATATAAGTATCTTTTTCATAGTTCCAGCTGATGTAGTTTCCAACATGTAAACGAAAAAAAACATTCCAAGACTCGGTTTAGCGTTGACACGCATAAAAAGAAGATAAATTGTCTCAGTCGGACTTGTCAAGTATTATACAAGGTATTTTCTAAAATAAAATTTTCTGTCGGTTAATTTGAAAATTAGTTAAAAAATTTCTTTATTAAAAACAGGTGATTGGCCTAGTTTTCTTTAAAGAACCACTTCGCTAGTTGGCGTTCGAGAATTTAAATCAAAACTCTTATTATTTTATAAGTTTTTAAGTTATATTTGTTTGAGAACTGACTCTATTTTTTTCAAAAATGGAACTGCAAACATAACGCCGTACCAACTTGTTTCTCATAATATCCATATTGCATATATACATCTCAAAAGCTTTCTACGTAATTGTAAAAAATTTAAATCTCTTTTGTACCAAAGAAGAAAAATGAAAACACTTCTCATATGTGCGTTGTTCTTCATCACTTTTAGCCCTTTTACATCTCGCTGAAGCTCAAGATCAAGAGGGTTTATATTATCTTTTACATACAGAACCTGAGAGAACCTACGAGATAATACATATTTTTTTTAGGAGGATTACTAGAATGACACAAGTAAATAGTTTTTTATTAAAATGACACATATTTTTTTTTAATTACTAGTCTATCTTTTGGAGTTTTAAAACCCAGAAGTACCCCTCGGAAGCTTTAGAAGGAAAAACAATATTACAAAACTGTTATTAATAATTAAATTCCAGCAGGACCGATATTTACAAAAATGTCATTCCGTATATGTTATCGCAGACTTATTATTTCGAAGAGTTATTTTACATTACCGCAAAGTTATGTGAAAAACTTCGTTACCGCAGAGTTGTTAACGTTATCACTGACTTATTTCCACTTGCAGAGTTATTTGCCATTACCGCAGAGTTATGAGACAAATCTCGTTACTGCAGACTTTTTAGAATGATCGCAAAGTTATTTACACTCGCAGAGTTATTTTCTATTACCACGGACTTTTTAGAATAATTTAGTTACCGCAGACTTTTTTTTTTTGTCGTTGTCGCAGTCTTATGAGACAAATCTCGTTACCGCAGACTTTTTAGAATGATCGCAGAGTTATTTACACTCGCAGAGTTATTTTCTATTACCGCAGATTTTTTAGAATAATTTAGTTATCACAAACTTATTTTTTTGTCGTTGTCGCAGACTTATATTTTAAAATCAAGATCGTTAAATCAGGGCCACACGAAGTAGGGCTTCTTCTTCTCTGAGTTTGGCCATGGCCACCGTCTCTGAAGAGAGTTTCGTCGTGATCTTATTTTTTCTCTTCTTTCTCATCTTCATCCTCTCTGATCCAGAAAACTTACAACTTCCCACATCTTCAGCTTTCGTTTATCTTTCTCATCTTCTCTTTCGTTTATCTTTTTTTTTTGTTCATCATCTATACAGCTGCCGTTCTCTGTGTAGATATGGAGCAGCAGATTATTCTTATATATGAAAAATGGAAGTTTGAAAGAAATAGATGGTTGTTTGTTGTTGATGTTAATTTAGGATCTCGAATTCTAGCAGTTGAAAGTAGTACCATTTATGAGGATATTTCATTGGAATGGTGTATGAGGATTATGAGATGGATAAGATAGTTTATGATGTAAAATTGAGCTACATGGTGCCAAAGAAGATTAAGCAGAATTTGCCTCAAGATACACCTCCGGTTTATGTAGGAAATTGTAGGCAATTTCATATTTTTGTGGGGCAATCCAAAGCAAATATTCTTCGTCTTTGTGTGGAATTGAAGGAAAAAGTGGATATGAAGGATAAAGTGGATATGAAGAAGAAATCAGAAGATAAGCTTCCAAAAGCTGAAGAGAATATGAACGCCCATGATTTCGATGGTGATCAAGATGATGATGAAGATGATGAATTTAGATTTAATTATTGTGACGATTTCGATGGAACAGATTCTGGCGATGAGAATTTTGCAACATATGGGATGGTGCCTGAAGAAGAGGAAGGGAAAGAAAAGCCAAAACTACCTATCAAGAAGAGAGGTTCCGCTATTTATGTAAGTGAAGGCAATGAAAATGATGATTTTTCAAAGTTAGAAATGAGTTATGTGGATTTAGCTGTCGGACAATGTTATGACACGAAAGTGCATCTAGAGACAAGAATGAAGACTCTAAGTGTCGTTCAGAAACTTGATTTCTTTGTATATAAATCCACACCGGATCTATGGATTCTCAAGTGTTGGGTGAAAGGATGTTTATGGATAGTACGAGCTTCGCCAATCGGAGATTATCCAAGATTTCATATTTGGAGGTATGTCTCGGAACATACATGTTCAGTTACAGAGCGTTCTGCAAGATGCCGATAAGCAACTCATTAGATACTTGGAGAACTATACAAGGATTTCGTTGGTGGAGTTGGGCTAACTGTATTGCCAATTCATGTTGCCGATGCTCTTAATAAACGATTTCAAATTAAGGTACATGGTCGCAGATTTATTTGAGTTACAGGTTATTTGGTTGCAGATTTATTTGAGTTACAGGTTATTTGGTCGTAGATTTATTTGAGTTACATGTTATTTGGTCGCAGATTTATTTGAGTTACAGGTTATTTGGTCGCAGATTTATTTGAGTAACAAGTTATATGGTCATAGACTTTTTAATGTTTTTGTTTATTGTATAGATTGGTTATTGGAAGGCATATCGGACATTAAGGCATGCTCAGAATTTGGTTAGGGGAAGTGTGGAGAGTGGATATGAGTTACTACCTGCTTACTTATACATGATTAGAAGAGCAAATCCCGGAACACACACGACTTAGCGTTGTGATTCCCTATGACGAATGTCTTGCCATTATTTCTGATAGGCACAAGTCTATTGCAAAAGCTATTACAACGGTATACCCGAAGTCTAGTCGTGGAATATGTACATATTATTTGTATAAAAATATATTGGTCCATTTTAATGGTCGGGATGCTTTTGGTTTGGTGAAAAAGGCGGCCAATGCTTTCACAAATGTTGATTTTCAGACAAACTTTGATCAGATTGAAGCGTTGAATCCTGCACTTCATAGTTATCTCCAAAGAGCTGATGTACGACTCTGGACACGTTTTCATTTCCCTCGAGATAGGTACAATCTTCTTACAAATAACATTGTTGAATCAATGAATAATGTTTTATCACAGGTTAGGAATTTGCCTATTGTACAACTACTGGAAGTAGTGAGATTGATGATGACAAGATGGTTTTCGGAACGAAGGACTGCTGCAATAAAACAGAAAATAACTCTAACCCGTGGAGTTGAACAATTGCTAGAGGTAAATAAGAACCTTATATGGTCGCAGATATATTTTGGTGATAGTTTATATGGTCGCAGATTTATTTTGAGTTACAGGTTATTTGGTTGCAGATTTATTTTGGTTACAGCTAATATGGTCCCAAATTTATTTATTTTTGCAGAGTCGTGTGGAATATTCTAAGCTTCTAAGTGTGCAAGATATTGATGATGATCATGTTCAAGTGACAGGCGGAGGATCATCTGTACATGATGTAAACTTGAGAGAAAAAAAATGTTCATGCCGTAGATTTGATTTGGAGAAGTTGCTATGTGCGCACGCAATAGCTGCATCTGAGAGTAGAAAGATCTCCCGTATTTCACTTTGCCATCTATATTATACGACGATATACTTGTACAATTCATATTCTACTCCCATCATGCCGAGAGATTTTGCTTTACCAATACCCAAGAATGTTGCCACATGACCTTGTTCACCACCAATTGCTCGACAACAACCAGGTCGCCTCAAAAGAACAAGAATGAAATCAATCCTCGAAATTGCCATGGCGAAGAAAAAAAGTAGGAAGCAATACACATGTGGTAATTGTAATAAAGTTGGACATAATCGTTTAACATGTAAAACAGCATAATCAAGACTTATAAACTCTCTTGTATTAATAGTGTATGAGTATGTTGTATTAGTAGTGTGGCTTGTGTGTAAATAAGTCTGCGGTAATAGCTAAAAAACAGCTTCGCCATAAAAATAAGTCTGCGGTAATAGCTAAAAAACCATCTTTCTCATAAAAATAAGTTTGCGGTAATAGCTAAAAAACAGCTTCTCATAAAAAGAAGTCTTCGGTAATAGATAAAATAAGTCTGCGGTAATAGATAAAATAAGTCTGCGGTAATAGATAAAATAAGTCTGCGGTAATAGATAAAAATAAGTCTGCGGTAATAGCTAAAAAATAAGTCTGCGGTAAATTACATCAATAACATAATACCATACACACATAATAAGGTCAGATCCTACACAAAAGTTTAAGGATACAAAAGAAAATTAGATTGAGTTATCATTAAGATGAGGTACTTTGATCTCTAGACCACGAGGCAATAGGTTAGTCATAGCTGGTCCTCTCGTCACTGGAAGTTCGTCAAACAACTCAGCAGCTAATCTCTCCCGCATTGCCGAAATGATCTTATCACTAAACCCTTCGAATGTCCATCCTAAAGCAAGACACTAATTTTTTTTAAAAAAAAACAATCTCTTAGATCCTCATTAATTGAAGACGATTTGCTCCTCCAAATATCATCTTTGGCATATATGGGATCATTTTCCGTAGAAACTGACATGCTTCAACAATCTCCGGGTTCTTGGCATGAGTCGGGATAGAGTCATAGACGTATATCTTTTTCTTCTGGAAGTTAATGCCGAAAGCAATCCAATGATCCTTTTTCACATTTAGAATACCGTACAAGTTGTCAATATCCACAAACCAAGTCTTGTTTGTCGGCTTAGAAGGTATCCGACCGTGAAAATGGTCTGAATACGATTTTTCGCACAAACATTTTCTTGAATTTGGCAAATCATGCTTGAAATCAATTGCCATGACAGAGGTGAAATATGGATCAAGGAAGCCTATCCTTTCGCGGTAAGGAGAAGGAGAACGAGTAGACCTATTGGGGAACATTGTCAATGCGTCTGCCATGTGCTGTTTAAACAAAATACATGTAAATCTGTGGTCAGGTCATTGCTAAATAAATCTGCAAGCATTGCTAAATAACTTTGTGAGCATTGCTAAATAACTCTGCGGCAATTGGTAAATAACTTTGCGATCATTGCGAAATAAGTCTGCGGTCATTGCTAAATAACTCTGCGGTCATTGCTAAATAACTCTACGGCAATTGCTAAATAAATCTGCGGCAATTGCTAAATTAATCTATGGTAATATGTAAATTAATTACCAAATCTTGCAACCATCCATATTCACTACTTGACCAGTCCTTCCTAGGAGTAATTAGCTGCTTAAAATATTCCACATCTGAATTGATGCTTCCAAGTGGTGCTTCCCTTTAAGAAAAAAAAATCATTCATGTTTAAATTTCAAAATTATGAAATGATGATTATATAAGAGAAAAGGTATTAGATACATACTCAACAGTGTTTATGAAGTCCATTAGCTTTTGCCATTTTTTTTATCAACAGCTTCCATAGGATCGTAGTCATGTTCAGAAGTTATAACACCTGGAAGTCTGCGTTTGACACATGGAATGATGCGTTTGACAGTAGAGGTACCAATGTATGGTAATTTTTGAGAACACGCCAAATGTGGAACTCGTTTCCGCATAGGTGTCTTTCCATCCAAGGCCTTGAGTTTCTTTGCTATATTAGCACTGCCTGCTTGAGGATTTGACCCTTCTTCGGAAGTTGATGCCATTTCTGAGTTTTGTTCTCGTTTATGAAATTCGCTAGTAATGTCTTCAACATCATCTTCAGTAATCTTTTGCTTTTTCCCCACAGGAGTCTCACAACTCTTTTCAACTTTTTTTCGCTGGTTTTTTGGTCACTACCAACCATGACTGCCTATAAGTGTTAAACCAATCCATTAAACATGTAATACAAAAACTAATTCAAACTCATAAAAATAAGTCTTCGGTAATAGCTAAAAAAACAGTTTCTCATAAAAATTAGTCTGCGACAATAGCTAAACCAACATGCTTATCATAAAAATAAATCTGCGACAATAGCTAAACAAAAGCTTCTCGTAACAATAAGTCTGCGGCAATAGCTAAACAATACTAGCTAAGAAAACAGGCTTCTCGTAAAAATATGTATGCGGTAATAGCTAAAAAACAGCTTCTCATAAAAATAAGTCTGCGGTAATAGCTAAAAAAACAGCTTCTCATAAAAATAAGTCTGCGGTAATAGCTAAAAAAACAGCTTCTCATAAAAATAAGTCTGCGACAATAGCTAAACCAACATGCTTGTCATAAAAATAAATCTGTGACAATAGCTAAACAAAAACTTCTCGTAAAAATAAACCTGCGGTAATAGCTAAAAAACAGCTTCTCAAAAAATAAGTCTGCTTACCGGTGTTTTACTACTTGATTCATGATCTTGCTGAGGTTCTTTGTTAGAATTGGTAACATCAACGTTTTTTGCTATGACGTTCCTTTCTTCCTCTCGCAAATTATAATAAATCTGCAGCAACAACTATATAAATCTATGGCAATGGATAAGTAAATCTGCAGCTAAATGATATTGTATCAACTAACCGGTGTTTTACTACTTGCTTCATCATCTTGTTGATGTGGTTTTTTGTTAGAATTGGTATGAGGAATGTCCTTAGATTTTCTCTTTCCTCGTTGATCTCGTAGATCATTGATATCTTCCTTAATTGTAGCAAGCTACCCATGAATATTTGTCTCAAAACCTTTCATTCTTGTGCCCAACTCGCCAACGGAGCAAACTAAACTTTATATGACCTTTACCATTCCAGCAAAGGTAACCTTGTTATCTTCAGCATCCTACACAATTTTTAAAAAATCAAGACATAATTACAAGAGATCACAATCAAAGATGTTTTGTTAAATAACCAACAAGAAAACTGACATTTGAATGTTCATTTCCTTCACTCTTCTTCCTTTTCCTACCAGCTTGACCTCCATGAGACTTAGAAGTCTTCGAAATTACTTATTCATTTACGGGCCAAGCATTTGGAACCAAACTATCACCAATTATGTCATCAATTAACTTGTCAAGTTTCACATCCAAGTTTTTATCATTGTCACTCCATATAGGGTACTTGTGTTCTAATGAAACCTGAAGCATATGCCTCACACGAACCTACATAGCAAACAAGTACCATATCAATATCATCACTAAACAAGTATCTCTCATCATAAAAAAGTGTGGCATAATGAATTCATACCTTTCCATGTTTAGCTTTCTCCTCTCTTATAAAGTCTTTAAATCTAAATCGCTTTCGACTTCCTCGCCAATTAAGTAGTGGTGGAACATCATCCAAATTTCTCCTAAACCCATACATTTCTCCTAAAGCAGTAACAGACTCAAATAACCATATGGTCAGAACATTAACACAATCGTGTAATGTGTAACTATCGGCTTTGTACTGAAGAACTTTTATTGAATTTACCAAACTAGTAAATCCCACTCTACCCCACGGATATTTTTCAAAGCTCTTTTCATCAAGCACTCTTCTTGCATCACTCAACGGTATCCTTAATGTATGATTTATACCATGTATTCCAACATGTAGATGCATAGCCTTCCTAGCATCATTATTTTCTCCTTACTCCAACGCTGACAACATTTTAAAACGCGCACTAACTCCTCCCAAGTCGGTCCATCCCCTAAAGGAACTTTCATCTCTTCCCAAAACTCTTGATAATCGCAAGCATCTGATGGATCATCTAATAGATATGGATCACAATTAAGACCTGTGATATCTTCAAACTCGTGGAGTGAAAATCTGATTGGTTGACCATCAATCAACGACCAAAACTCGTGAATATTCTTGACAGCCAACTGATGTGTGAGGAAGAAATGAACATAATAGGATGACCATATGAACTTCTCCCCCATTATGTCGATATTTTTAAGCTTCACAAAAACACCAAGACATGATTCCCTCAACTCCTTCCATACATCAAAACCAATATACTTCTTCATGGTCAAAAATTTGGAATCATAAAAGTTATGGTTCATGCTATCGACTTGAAGATGACATCTCGCATCTTTGTTGTAAAGCCTAGGAGGGTAAGATGCCATATCTGCACTCATATCAACAACAAATCAGTGTAAAATAAAAATTCTGCGGCTACATAAAATAACACTGCCGGTACATAAAATAAGTCTGCGGGTACATAAAATAACTCTGCGATAACTTACATAAAAATAACTCTGCGGCTACATAAAATAAGTCTGCGGCTACATAAAATAAAAATAACTTTGCGGCTACATAAAATAAAAATAACTCTGCGACTACATAAAAAAAAATAACTCTGCGGCTACATAAAATAACTCTACGGCAACGTACATAAAAATAACTTTGCGGCAACCCACATAAAAATAACTTGCGACTACATAAAATAAGTCGGCGGCTACATAAAATAACTCTGCGATAACCTACATAAAATATAACTCTGGGGCTACATAAAATAAGTCTGCGGTTACATAAAACAACTCTGCGACAAAATTTAGTAACTATGCAGTCATATGAATCGAGAAAACCTAACAAAATCGCGAGAATCTAGAAAATCTGAACGAAGCTTTCTGAACATACCTTTCTCTTCAGAATGCTCGGTGAAGAAGATGAAGCAGTTCCCGCCGGCGACGCAAACAAACTATGAAAGAAATGAACAAGATGAAGACGGCGGAAGATGAAGCGACGGCAGCGACGAAGAAGATGAAGCAGCAAAAGATGAAGTGGTTTGCAACGGCGACGCGAAGAAACTAAGGTGGCGACGGAAAGAAACGAACAAACACAGGCGGCAACGTGAACAAACACAGGTGGCGACGAAGAAGATGGAGATGGCGGCGACGAAGAAGATGAAGGGTTGGAAGAAGTTTTTTTTTTTTTTCTGAAACTGTCCCTTTTATTTGGGGTTAGAACAAGTTTTTTTTCTTTTTGAAAACTGTTTAATTTTCAAAATTCAAAATTTTGTTTTTGTTATATTTTTTGTTATATTTCTCAGATTTTCCAAAAAAATAAATAGAAGGGTATAAATTTTTTTTATCCATCAAGTTAATCTTCTCTTTCAAATATGTGTCAATCTAGTAATAAGACCCCAAATGTGTGTCAATCTATGCAAATTTCACTATTTGTTTTTGTTGTTGTTGTTTTTAATACATATATTTACTCTTACATTTTCAATTCATATTTCTTACTAGGATTCATCAGTTTAGATTGTGGGTTACCCGCCAATGAACCTCATTACGTCGATGCTTCGACCAGATTAACATACACAATGGACAATGGTTTCATGCAGAGTAGTAAAGCTGGTAGAATCCATAAGGAACTCGAGTCAGACTACGTTAAACCGCTTTTGCAGCTTAGGTATTTCCTGGAAGGAGTCCAAAAACTGTTATACCTTGAACGTCACGCTCGGCACAAACTATTTGATCAGCGCTAGTTCGCCTATGGTAACTACGATGATCTTAATAAAGAACGCGAGTTCGACCTTTACATTGGTCCAAATCTATGGGCAAACATTAATACCAGAGAGGGTGTAACACAAGAAATCATCCACAATATCAAATCTAAGTCACTCCAAGTTTGTCTTATTAAGACAGGAATGAGTACGCCTAGGATTAATAGCTTAGAGCTGTGACCACTTAAAACCAATTCTTACAATACTCAGAATGGCTCACTGAAATTTTTATTTCGGAATGATTTCAGCACTTCACGGCAAATGATACGGTATCAATCATGCCCTTTATATAATTTAAGTTCAGTTTTGGACAGAATAACACTACAAGAAAACTACCGTAACTCCGTCGAAAAATTCTGACAGATAAACGACAGTTTTCCGATCTACAGTATCCGTCTGAAATCCGTCAAAACTTTTTGATGGATTCCAATGCATTTCTTACGCATATTCATGGGTCCATCGGAAATTAAGAACTTTGATATAGCTGTTTAAATTTTTATATATCGTAACGGATTTATGATGGATTTCAAATTCCGTCAGAAATCCGTCGGTTCGTGTGAAACATTGATATAGCCGTTGTATAGCTGTTGCATGTTTCGACGGAATTCAGATAGATTTTCGATGGATGATGTTATATATATATATATGTGTGTGTGTTTCCACACTCCACCATGCATTCCCAACACAATTTATTTCTTCAACTAAAATTTATGAAATAATATGTATTTTTCTAGTAATTTTCGATCATGGATGGACCAACCAATGATGGATCTGAGGTCGAACTTATTGACGGATGAGTATGCTTGAGGGATATGCGAGTTCATGGAATTTTCCGCCAATCAAGCGGGAGTGGAAAAACTTCCTAAGTTAAAATGTCCATGTTCTATGTGTGTTGATTCATGTAATATTAAAGTTGAGATAATTTGGAAGCATTTGTATTGCAATGAGCTTATGTCGGGTTACAAAGTCTGATATTTACATGGGGAAAGAGATAATGATTATGGTAGTACTAGTGTACCATATGTTTTGGATAGCTTTGGAGAACATAGAATGGAAGTAGATTTTGGTGTAGGTACTATAGAGATGGTGAATGATGCTATTAGAGAGAATATGCAATCGACATCTGTAGAAGGAAATACGGTTGAAGAACCAAATGTAGAAGCACAAAGGTTTTTTGATATTTTAGACGTAGCGAAACAGCCGCTATTTAGCGGTTGTAGAGAAGGTAATTGCCTTTATCATCTGCTAGTAGAATGTGTTGATGTGATAGCAGATTTTGTGAAAGATATTTTTATTGAAGATAATCTTTCACCAGCATCATACTATGAGGTACATAAACTGGTAGCTGGTCTTGTTTTCCATAATGATATATGTGTGCATCGACAACTGTATGATATATTTGGTGAGAAGATGAAAACCGCAAAATATGTTGATTCTGTGGTAAACCGCGATATCATGAGAGTAGTGGCAGAGTTCCAATTCCATTTAAATGGATGTGGTATTTACCGTTAACGGAAAGGTTGAAGATGTTCTATAAATCCCAATGTACAACAAAGGCCAATGAGATGACATGCAGAACATTGACAAGATGGAGAGACTACACATCCTTCAGACACAGAAGCGTGGAAATATTTCCAAGGACTGTATCCAGATTTTGCATATGAGCGAAGAAATTTATACATTGGGTTATGTACATATGTTTCAACCCATTCGGAAAGCATGAAAGACAATATTCGTTGTGGTCTGTTATGATAATTTTCCTCTAGCTTTGTGTATGTGTAGAGAATTTTTGTTCCTCTCCATTCTTGTTCCCGGCCTAGAGCATCCAAAGAGATCACTCGATGTATTCTTCCAGCCATTGATCTATGAGTTACAAATGCTTTGGAGTCATTGTGTTGAAGCCTATGATGTTTCATGCCAGCATAATTTTAAGATGGGTGCGGTTCTAATGTGGATCATAAGCGATTTCCCAGCGTATGGTATATTGTCTGTATGGACAACGCATGGAAGATTATCATGCCTGTATTGCCAAGACAACACTGATGCATTTCAATTGACGCAAAGAAGAAAAACGTGTTGTTGTGATTACGATAGAAGGTTTCTATCGAATAATCATCCGTATCGTTGGTTTATGACATTGTTTACGAAGGAAAAGCGAGTGTTTGATGGTCCGCCTCCTGAGATCGACATGATAAGTTTATTGGAGCAGTTAAAAGATTTCAGTGCTGAGAGGACTCCCAACTGTGGGGGTAATGGGCATGCTCCTATATACGGTGCCGGTGTAAATCATATTTGGTACAAGAAAAGTATTTTATGGGATTCACATATATATATAGATACATATATATATACATATTAATTATGTTTAAAATGTTTAAATGCAGGAGTTGGTGCTTTCTTCCTTAATTTATGTACGAGGATACTTACTCTTGAGGGTATTCGTAATTTTGAGGACAATTTACCATAGAACATTTGTAATCTCGAGAAGTTATTTCCCCTGTCCTTTTTGATGTTATGAAACATCTTCCAATCCACCTCCCATGAGAAGTAGCACTAGGAGGCTCTGTTCAATACCGGTGGATGTATCCGTTTGAGCGGTACATGTTTCATTTGAAGAAGAAAGTTAAAAATTTAAGTAGATTTGAGGGATCTATTGTCGCATAGAGCATCAACGAAGAAGCCTCACACTTTGCTGAATATTACTTTCCTTCGCAAGTTCGTACAAAGAGTCGATGTCCTGCTCAGCATGATGATGGAGGTGAGAAAGCGATTTATCCCATGGTTGTCCCTGATATGTTTTCTCAAGTTGGTCGTGTTAGTGGAAAAAAAAAAGAAATGAAAACTAACGGAGCAGGAGCATGCACACTTGTATATGTATTTGGTCACTAATTGTGAGGAAGTTACGGAGTATGAAAGGTATGTAAAATTATTTAGATTTAAAATAACCTGATTCTTTTTAATTATCCAAAGTTATAATAATTAAATTTTTACTTTTCTTGTACAGGATTTACATGGCGGTAGTTCGCGGCTACTTTCCAAATAAAACAGAAGAAGAGATTGAGCATTTAAAAGAAAATTATTTTGTAAAATGGTTGAATTTTTATGTAAGTTTTCTAATACACAAGTTAAGTTGGGTAAATAAATTTAATTATATTTAAATTAGTTGTTATTTTTTTTTAGGTAATTCAAGGAATAGCAAATGGTCAAACATTTTCCTCATGGTTAGTGGAGTTCGCTAATGGTCCAAACTACATTGAACCTTCGTACCCTAGGCATTGCACTAGGGGATATGCGTTTTGCATTCGTGAGGAGGGAAATACGAGGACAACTACTGATTCCAGTATGTTGGTTAAATCAGGGGATGCTATTTACTATGGGATTCTTCAACAGATATTGGAAGTCCGCTACCTAGGACTATTGAACTTGAGATGCATTGTATTTATGAGCAATTCGTATGACCCTTTTCTTGGCCGTGGTGTTAAAGTTGACCAATTCGGTGTTACGTCGATACATTCATCATGACGACTACTAAAATACGATCCATTCATCCTTGGATCACAAGCAGATCAGGTAATTCCAATCAGTTTGTAAAATTAATATTGTAAAATTAAATTCATTTAGATCATTAATAGTTTTTCAACTTGTTTTAAGTTTGCTACATCAGTTACCCTCGAGTTACATGGTTGGGAGACCCTTGGAGTACATTGGCGTGCATTAACCCAAGAGCACGAATTTATGTAGTTCCTTAACACAATGCTTTACAGCCAACCAGAAATGTGCAAATGGCTCCAGATGATATTTCAGTTGATGTAAATCTTGTAGTTGATTTTAGGGAAGTCAACCAATTCATACCCAAAAATATTCATTTAGTCGAAATCATACATGAACTATAGTAATGGGCAAATTTATACTAAAGATATCGAATTGGCAAAATTCATACACGAATTATAAAAATTTGATCAATTCATACAAATAGGGGTGACTGTACACATGATTTTTATTTTTTACAATTTCTTAAAATGAAAATTAGGGATAGACATCATTCCCGCCCCCGTCTTGTCCCTTCTCGTCTTGTCTCATTCTCAAACTTGAATTCATGTTTTAGATGGGAATGCATTTTCATATTACACACACTTTCAATTCCTTTTTGGAATCGAGAATTCCCAAAATCCTATTTGAGTATTTGAGAAAAATATTATACTAAATAATACTTATATATATATACACACTATATTGATAGGAAATTGGACATATAATATATAACATTACATACAAAATTAATCTAAAATTTTCTTACTTTTTTTAAATGTACAAATTTGTTATTATATTTCATATCATTTAAAATTCATGTTTTTTTTATTTTATAAATTGAAAGCTTATAAGCTTTAGTAAACTATCAATTAAAATAAAATTTTAAGCTTTTAATTTATATAAGACAACTAGAATTTTAAATGATATATTAAGACACACAAACCATTATAATGTTAGAAAAATTATAAGCCTTTTTAAGCTTTCAATTAAAATAAAATGATAATCTTTCAATTTATATAAGACAAAAACTATAATTTTAAATGGTATGGAATATAATAACAAATCGGTACATCTTGAAAAGTTGGAAATTTTTTTTAGATTAACTTTATTTGTAATACTCTATATTTCCAAATTCCTATTATTATGATATATATAAGTGTTATTTATTATAATTTTTCTCAAATAGGATTTCAGAAATTTTCGGCTCCATAAGAGAATAAAAGTGTGTAATATGAGAATAAATTTCTATCTAAAACATGAATTCGAGACTGAGAATGAGACAAGACGAGAAGAGACGAGATGGAGTGAGAATTACATCTATCCCTAATTTTTATTTTAAGATTTTGTAAAAACAATCATGTGTCGAGGACGTGTCATCCACGTCATAGTAAAACAGATGACGTGGATGACATGTCATCAGTTTAAAATGTACGGTCACCCCTATTTGTATGAATTGATCAGATTTTTATAGTTCGTATATGAATTTTGTCAAATTGATATCTTTCGGTATACATTCACCTATTATTATAGTTCATATATGATTTCGACTTAATGAATATGTTTTTGTATGAATTGGCCGACTTCTTGTTGATTTCACAGCATTCGGTGATGATATAGTGCATTCTGAATCAAAAGAAGAACGTGTAGATTTTATGAAGATTCAGACTCAATTCCTTCGGATGGTTCCTCTTCCGATTCAAAGTATATTTAGAATATACTTTTGTAATATTTTATGTAAAATTAATATTGTAAAATTAAATTCATTTAGATTAATTAAATATAAGTTATATAAGTTAATAATATAGAAATTTAATATATTAATATCTATGAAAATATTAATATATTATTCATATATTCGTATTATATGAAATTAAATATAAGTTAACAATGTAAAAATTTAATATATTAATATCTATGGAAATATTAATATATTATTCATGTATTCATTTATATGAAATTAAATATAAGTTAACAATGTAAAAGTATATATAAAATATATATCTATCAAAAGTTTAGTATATTATTCATAGATCCGTCGGAAATTGCCAACGGATTTTCGACGGATCTATGAATAATATATTAAATTCTCCCATAGAAATGTGGATACAAGATCCACACTCTAAATATAATGCCAATATTTGTAAGGTAAAATGGAAATAGGAATTTGTTAAGGAAAATAGAATGTAAAATAAAGATAATTTCTTAAAGAGAAAATGTGTAAACTGATTTTATTATTAGATTGGGAAAAAGACTAACCCCCTTACAAGACTCTGATGGTCTATATTTATACATAATTCAAATAATAAATTATCCGAATAAATACTATTTACTCCTTGATTCTCCTTTAATTTGTCGGTTTTGATCTGATCTTTTAATGTCGTAACGTCATGCTTTTGAATAATTTCTCTCCTTCAGATCGCGGATTTACTTTGCTTCGCGAACTCCCTTTGCTTCGCTTGCTCCTTCTGTTTGCGGAACTTTATTGCTGATCGGTTTTTAGTTTGCTACATCGAGCTTTTGACTGGTTCGTACGTATCTGCGAACCGAACCAGTCCTTTCTTTTATTTGATGAGACGACTGACACATGTCATATTTGGAGAGAGTGGATCCCTCGGTTCGGGATCTGGTATCAACATTTGTCCTCCAAGTTCTGCGAGCTACTGTCTGGCTCGAATGACTTAGGTGTTTTCCTTGATTCTCTATTTTTCGCCTTTAGATCCCTTCAATTTCGGGGTTCGGCTATCTTGATGCCTTGACAAGCGTCTTTATTGATTACTGAATTTTTTATTAATAAGCGGGAAACTCTCTCTCTTCCTACTATTATCGAGACGGTTCCTCTTCCAAATCAGCTAATTACTTTTTATTGTTTTTCTCTGTACTTCCCTAATCTCTTTTGCCGTATTGTTTATTTTCGTTTGATTGCCTCTTATCCCGATTTCTTCGAGTGATATTTAGTTCTTTGTTGATTTATTGACTATGTCGAAATCTTTCGCAAATCCCATAATTCTGGAGGGAGAAAAACAGAAAGCGTCGCCAAGCGACTGTTCTCGTCGTGACGACCGTTTTGGTCCCCACTCTCCGACGCTTTCTATATTTGAGTCCATTGAAGGTATTAGAAAACACTGTCCGATTCCGTCGTAGGTCGAATTTTCTCTCCCGAACCCTGATGAGTCTCTGGAATCAGTCAGTGACGGCTATATGTGTGTTTTTGAGATTTATTTTTATGGTTGCGGCCTATTCTTCTCTTTTCTTGACACACTTATTTTGTACCTTCTTCTTCTTGGAATGGGGATCCCACAGATGAGTCCGCACATGCTTTGCTATATCCTGTGCTCGCTTACTGTTGCCATGGAGGCTGGATTTTCACTGAGTTCTGACGACCTTCTTGAACTTTTTAGTGTTCGTATTGCAAACAAGAAGACATGCACATATGCCAACAGAACCCTAATCTTTGGCCTTCCAGGCAATGATGATCACTGGAGGAAGTATTGGTTTCTAGTTAAGATCAATCCCTCCTCTGTTAGTGATCTTGCCGATATGAAGCGCCATGACTGGGCAAATGCGCTTGGTAGATTATAGACTGTTTTGTTTTGGATTTGAATTTTGCGATGATTTATGTTAAAATTGGTTTATTTCTTGCAGCTCCTCAGCAGCGTCTTGCTCCTATAGAAGATTTTTTTGCAGTTCTTCAAACTTGCTATTACGAAAAAGGTTGTCTCGGAATCTTTTTCCCTTACCCGTATTCATACAGCAGGTGAGCTTCTGCGAAGTGGCGTGCTTCAATCGCTTAAGCCTAACCGAAACGAGATTGATACTCGTTGTTTCACTGAACTCAAAAAGGCATATTCTGCGACTTTGAATTTCGTTACTGATATGTAGCTGAAGAAAAAGATCGATGAGGTTGGTAAGCAGGTCCGAGATAAGAATTGTGCTGCGAATGATGACCCAAGCAGTAAAACTAGCTTGATCCAGAACTTCCTATTCGTTCCTCAGAAGCTAGGCCAAATCCTAGTTCGCATCTTCGTCCATCTCGTTCGGGTGAAGCTCCCAATGATGAGAATGCTGAGGATCCGGGCGCCAGTTTACGTTGTAAGAGAAAGCTAGTAAGTCCTGATCCTAGTCCTCAAGAGACCAAGTCAAGGTCTCAAATACTTGAAAAAGGAGAGGGCTCTTCGTCTATGCCTCCACCTCCTCCTCGCGCTCCGGTTCGGAAGAATATTGAAGGTGATTTTTCCAAGGAGAGTCGAAGTGGTTTGCATCCCCGAGATAGAAATAGACAGCCTCATACTGATAGTTCCTCCTCTTCTAGGCTTGCCACGCATTTAGTAGCTTCTGTATGAGAATGATTTTTGTTTATCATTCACTATTACATATATATATATTATTATTTTGTGGAAGTTTCATACTAATCTAAGCCTCCTTATTCGTCGTAACAGCCGAAAATAAAATAGAAGTTGCAGAGACTTTTAGACAATTTACATCTAGCAGCGCACATCCGCTTCCTTCTTTTAACCAATGGAACCGAGATGCCCTGAATCTTTATAATCGGAATTCAGTTCAGATGGCCAAGGTATGCGAGTTCTTTATCGTCGCTTGGTTTCCTAATTATTATTCCTCTTGTAATATTTGTAGCTTGCTGCTGGTCATAATGAGATGGTTCGTTTTTACGAATCGATTATCAGAAAATCCATACCAGCAGACGATCTTGTTGCAGCTAAAAAACTGATTTTGGAGCTTCAATCAAAGATTGAAAAAGACACTCCTAAGGTTGAAAACGCTGAACGGTTGGAAAGAGAACCGTGATGGCGCACATGACGCTCTTAAACTGTCTCAAGAGAAAATAGCCGAGCTTATCCATGAACAAAATGCTCTTCAAGCTACATCACCCTCGTTTCGGAAGCAAACTGCTCTTATATATATATATATATTTGTACTTTGATTAATCCTCCTTCGTTCATTTCTTATTGCTCACCATCAGACACCGTTTCGAATGTGGAAAATGTTAACTCCTTGGTGAAAAAGGAAAGATCTCAAGGAGTGGATCTAACGATGGGAGCGGCAGATTCGTCGTTATGAATGTAACCCCATTGACTGGGAGAGGATGGGTCTTGATAAGGTTGCGCCGATCCCCCATTGCGTCCGTGATTATATGAGGAGGTTACGACGACACCAAAAGGCTGAAGAAAAGAAGCAAGCTGAAGAGGATAGACTGCTAGCCGAAATACTAAGGCCGAAGTTAAAGGAACAATCCAGCACCAAAGTGGCAATAACGGAGGTTGTTCCCGAGCCCAAAATATGAATGTTGTTTTTGTTCTCCCTTCCCCTTGTTTTTTTGTTAGTGGGCTCTTTTGGCCCATGTAATTCTGAACCTTAAGACCGTTTTTATTTTATTTTGCTTTTAATGAAAAATCATTATTAAATGCTACATTATTACCATGGTTTGGAGCTGATTCTCGCTAATCCCGGGACTCGATGAATCAATTATGATTCTAAATCGGACGGATAATTAACCTTTAAAAGGAATTTTGACTGTCAAAATCTTTCTTTTTCCCTTTAACGTCTTCATAGATCATCTGTTATATAAGATTGGTCAGTAGATATTGATATCTCAGACTTATCCCATAATGGCATTGAATTCTCGTCATGGTAGTAATTCGTCATCTGTTTTGCCGGTGAATATGGCAATCTGCTCCCATCAAAATCTGAATCGGACTCTCAATATAGAGGTTCACCCTGGCCTTCAATCTCTTAGTCAGGCTTCATCAGGATGATTCCTTGTGGGTTAATTAAGCAACTGTCGTCACAGGATCAAGATGTTGCCGTCAAGTTCATAGAGAAGGTATCTCATCTGTTTTTACAAAACGTTTCGTATGTTTTCCCTATTGATACTGAGAAAGGTTTTTCTTTCAGCTCGTTGTTAAGTATGTTGTGCTTAAACACGAAAGAGAGGTTCTTCGATCTAGGACATGCGAACTAGAAGAAAAAATTCTACGGATTTCGCGAGAAATCTTTATCCTCGAATACCCTCCTCACGAATGGAGTGCCCTTGAGTCTGAAGGCTTTTGTCATAACATCCCACAGTTTATTAAGAGAATTATTGACCAGGCAGGGGATGAAACTAAATTGTACCGTAGTAATGAATAATCTGATAGTCCGCAAGCTTATTTTAAATATCTGTATGCTTGAGAGGCAAACTCTTTACTTCGGATGTTCTTGCTAATAAATGTCGAAACATAAATATTTTGAATTTTGATAGTTGTGCCCGAGTAACCGGGTTGCCTACGTACCCTCATTGGAGTCAAGCCAAACCGTAGTTTATAAAACAACATACATTCTTTAAAAACTTTAATGACTAGTAAATTGAATTTTTTAATGTTTAATGTTTGATGTTTGATGTTTAAAGCGATCAAATATATTGAATGGGTTTGGTGTAATCACCACAACCATACTCAAATTAAAGACTACTATGTACACCTATAAAATATAAGGATATGAAATAAAACTACGGAAAAATTCCATAAAAATACATCAATTATTTATCTATTTCCATAAAAATACATAAACTTTTAGAGTACTCATAAAAATACATGAACTAATATTTTTTTGCAATAAAATACTCAAACTCTTAAATTTTATCAAATAAACAACCAAGAGTAGATAAAAATAATATCCATTAATGTTTTAATTAAGAAAACATTTTTTAATTTCAAAAAAAAAATATGAAACTCTTAAAAAAATCAAAGAATTGTAGAAAAGTATAAAGTAATTCTAAAATAATTTTAAACAAAACAAATTGAACTAGTAAATTTTACGATTTATAAATAAAAAATTCAAAATACATAGAACATTCCTAATACTCTTTGAAAATTCTAAAAATTAAAATATAAAGTTTTAGATTAAGCATAAAATTCCCATAATATAGTTACCACTGTTTTCAAAAAAAAAAAACTTACAATAGCATCATAAACTAATATTACTTTTAAATAAATTATTTTTATATTATTTTTCATGTTACTTATACGAGAGTGTTATGTGAAAATATAATAACATAAGAAGTTGTATATAATTTTCATCAACTCTTGGGTGTTTAATGGATCCAATTTAAGAGTTTGTGTATTTTAATGGAAGAAATAATTAGTTCATGTATTATTTTGGGTACTTTAGATAAATATTTGGTGTACTTTTATGGAATTTTCTCTAAAACTACCAAAGATATATATATATATATATATATACACTGAAACTATATTCGAAATAGAAAATAAAAGCACAATATAGTTAGCCTTACAAAAAAAAACACGACGAAGACATGTATTATACTAGCTTGTTGTGATAGTTTGTCTAAAGTCATGAGATTTTAAACAATTTACATGCTCACCATACATAAACACATTAGTCTAAATGATAATACAGCAATTTTGTTTTTTTGTAATTTAGTTTATTTACCTTTGGGAATGAAATAGCCCCGGAGGGTGGTATCTTGACGAGCAGCATGGGTAGCGATATAACGAGCACTTGGGTGAATCCTGAATGTTTCTCTACAACAAGCTTTGATGTAGTTTAGATTTAGTATGTCTGATTCTTTAACAAGCCTCTCTTTTCCCACAACTTGGTCTAACTCCTTCAAAGCTTCCATGAGAATCTCCGGGTTCTTTAACATTTCAGCAAGTATCCATTCCATGTTATTTTCCGGATTATCGATCGCTGCTATACAAATTTCCTGGTTACCAAAATATTACACTACAAGAGTGCAGCCGCAAAGCAAATGGATATTCTGACGGAAGTAATTTCCGTCGGAAATTACACACGGAAAAACGACGGATTTCCGACTACATACGTATATTTCTTATGGGTCAAAATCTATCGAAAATTTCTGATGGACTAAAATCCATCACAAAGACGGATCCTATATATATGGGTTTTTTAATATGGCATCGACAACACATATGTATCATGTGTTTAATGTGATCCGTCTGAAATCCATCAAAAAATTCCGACGGGTTTAGGGTTTACAGGTTCATTTTCAAAAAGATCGACAATAACTAATTTCAAACACAATCCTACAACTGTTTTCAAAAACATATACCACAAATTAATCATATAAAAAATTTATTTTTTGTTGTTTGCATAATTTTTCATGTTTAAGAGTTAAGTATAATTTGAAATTGTTGGTTTTCTATATTTTGATATAAAATAAGCTTTATCTTAGGTATACATCACTAATATAAATGAATTTCATATAATAAAACTATTTTCCGCAAAACTAATCGATTTTAAAACCCCAAACCCCAAATCCGTCAGAAATCCATCGAAAATTTCTGACGGATTTCCGACGGACAACATTTTTGTAAACAAAAAAAAAATTGTCGGATTTCCGATGGATTCGAAAATTTGAATTTTTTAATTGTTTTCAATCCCCACTTGAATCACATTCGTTTAAATATTTTGTGATCTGTCGGAAATCCATTTTTATATATCATTTCGTCTTCTTCGTGAGTTCATTAGCCATTTAAGAGAAAACCTTCTCTTTTTTTTTTTAATTTTCGTCAAAAGCTTCTTGTTTCTATTTATCCTCACAATCAACATCGACAATAACATCATCTAACATCATATGTGGCCAACAACAACAATTTGTAAGTTTCTAAAACTTTAGAAATTAGATTTATAGATTTAGGATTTACAAAGTGAAATTTAGAGATTTAAACGTTGTACTTAAGAATTGGAATGTTAGATTTAAGAATTGGAATGTTTTCTGTGAGAAATTTGATGTCGATTTAAAATGTTTTATTAAATCTTAGCGGTTTTATGAATTTTGGAAAATTTGAGAGTTTTTATAGATTTTTTAAATTTTATTTTGATAATTTTGATTGTTATAAATTAATAATTATTTTAGAGTTTTAAAGGAGTGAAAATGATATTGTATGAATTGATAATAATTAGATTTTTAATATATTATGAAATTAATATTTATTTTGAATTTTTATGATGTTGTGTGAGTTTTTTTTTTAATTTGTAGATTTTTTTGGATATTGTATGAATTTTTTTTTTGGGATATTTAGAAATTTATTTGGAATTTTTCAAATTTATGGATTACTTTTTTGTGTGTGTTTCATGTCTTTAGGAGATATATACAATGAACGTTAGAAGAAACATATGGAAGAGACCAAAAAATGGATGAAAGATTTGATGACCAAGTTCCGAACGGCTCAAAATTATTATTTTTATTTTTTGAATAATATTTACGTTTTTTATTGAATATTTTAATTTTAATTTTCATTTTAAATTTATTAAATTTTAATTTATATTCTATCTAAAAATTATTTACTATTCAATTTAATTTAATTGAATTATAGTTACAATTTACTTACATTAATTTAATATTATTAATTAAAAAATTTTAATAGGAAATCCGTTGGAAAATTTTCCGTCCTTGAGCGTAATGAACGTATAAATCTAACCTTCAACAGCCGCCTTACCACCTTTTTCCGTCCATAATTGGACCTTCTCGTCGATTATAGGATTGTTGTAACTACGAACAATATTACAGTTCAATTTCACCCTCTCCTCTTGACCATCAATATTCCAACCTTTGAACCATCGTTCCAGGTAATCCGCGGGACTAAAATTCGGCATACAGTCTAGAGTATTGAACATTGCCTCAAGATGATTTTTTCAGCTTTTCCTAATCTTCCATCATCCGAGAAAAATGTTTTTTCGTGATATTTCTCCTTCCAAACAACAATCTCATGGTCACTGCGTAACCATAAGCCCTTGAAAGTTCCCGAAGGTCTACTGTTCTCACACCGCTGATACATCGAGTGTATGTAAGCAATGAGATTATCCGCGTCCATTGTTCTCGCTGCTACCATCATGTTCAACGTTTTAGCAGACATAATTTCTGTTGTGATTACTCTTTTCATCTTCATGAATTGTTCACCGTAATGTGAGGTCAACATCGATTTGTAATTGTCTCCAATGGTCTGTGTGGAGAAAAGATGAGGCCGGTCCGCAAAATCCACATCTTGCTCTTTAAAAGCTTATCTAGCTATCTCATCGGAGTTTATGATGATGGCGTGCACTCCGACAAAGTTGAAACATGCGATCTCCGTGTTTTGCTGTTTCATGGCAAGGTGACAATATTTGTACCTAGGACGAGCTATGATTAGTTCCGGTAAATTGCCATCCGGGGTGGGCCCGGAGGAAGCTGACGAGATCGGTCTTTGGTTTTCGTGGGCCTTGTGAGCATTTGGCCCAGTAAAGTGACTGATGCCATGGAGAGGATGAAAACTAGTAGGATATGAAAAGGGTATGGTAATGATGTGGTAACGCCCATCATCATCATCATGTTTGTGTGAGTGAGGCTCTAGAAAAGGGTATGGCAATAATGTGGTAACGCCATTAGGTAGTTGTTTATTGTTTAAAGTATTATTTTGAGAAAAAGCTTAAAAAGTTTTTTTTTTTTTTTTTTTTTGTTGTTAAACGGTTCTTGTTTATTATATTATTGATTCGATATGATGCATGAATTCTCACGTTTGGGCTTATAGGTAGGTAAAAACTTTTATGTATTTTTTCATCTAATTACCTGCGGCTGGTTTTATATGACAACTTTTTTTTTTTTTTTGAATAAAGCTATATGACAAAGTTTATAGTTTTATTTCTCTTTTTTTTGTTATCAAAAGATATCATGTGTGTAATCAATTTATTCGTAACTTTTTAATTAGTTTTGCTCGATAATTATAAAAAAAACCTTTGGTAATAGTTTCTAGAAAACATAAATATTAATAGAAGTTAACAGTGTTAAATAGTTTTTTTTGTTGATTTTTAGTCAACTCTTCATTGGGCACTGACTTTAAGGTTTATTCTAGTAAAATTATGGAGTTAGACGTTTGATATGAAAACAAAAAAAGTTTTTGACGAAATACTAGCAATATGATGCGTCCTTGTCCCTTAGAGGTATTTGTGCGCGTCCCATTGCGATTGTGACGGCGGCTACAAACTGCTGAGGGTTGGAGGTTCCGTCATACGTTGGGAAACATATTTTTTTCTGTGGTCGGACTCTCATGTTCCGTATCCGACTTGTAAACAAGGTGTTTTGCACTTTGATCAGTACATGATTAATTTCTGGGGCAGAGCTCATTGCTTGGTGCAACCTTGACGTCATTTCTTGTAGCTGGTGCTTCATTGCTTCTAGGTCGCTTATCTGTTGGTGAAAGGCCGGCGGTGTGTCCTGACTTGCGTGAAATGTTCCTTCGTGATCGGTCACATACTCATTTCTTCTGCCTTGCCCAATGTGCATGGGGTTTACTAGTTGACCGGCTGTATTTATTTCGTTTGTCGGATGATGTCTTCCTGTTTCCAGGACTTGTGCATGGTGCACGTACGCTTGGCGATGAGTTTGTTCACCGCTAAGTCATTTAAGCATATGTTTGTTGCGTTTGTGAAGTCCCCCATATGTGTGATCAGGGCTTGAAGTTGTGCGTTTGTTTGTGCTAGATCGGTGTTTCTTTCCCGGGGACTGTTGTTGTTGTCTGTATTACGCCCGGCGCTTTGGTTGGGCTCTGTTGTAATGTCTGTTCCGTCACTTCTTCCAGGATTTACTTCCTCGTCATCTTCCACAGTCAGCCTGCCATTCTCTTGATCGAGCGGTGCGAGCTCTGTTTCTTCAGTGGTTTCCTCCACATGTCGTTGTTGTGTAAGGTTTTCGGTTTCTAAATCTAGAGGGAATCGTTGTTGTTATGGGTTGACAGTATAGGTGTCAAAATGGACCGTCCATCTCCATAACGGTCCGCCCATTATTGTCCAGTTCTATTGTGGACAAATCTTGTCTGTGTCCATAAACGTCCAAAACCATAAACGTCCAAGCCCATTAACGTCCATATAAAAATGGACTATCCATGGGCCAATAATTTTATGCGAGAAATTGTGTTTTCGTGTTTTTTTGGCAGGAATTGTGTTTTCGTGTTTTTTGGCGGAAAAATGTATTTTAACATTTTTGGCTTGAATTGTGTTTTCATATTTTTGGCAGAAAAATTGATTTTGCCCTAGATTTGTGTAGTCCATGGACCGTCCATTGTCCAACGGTGTCCATCCAATTTTTTCCATGGACCAAATTGGGCGTAGACCATTTTACTCTATTTTGAAAATGGACTGTCCAAGGACGGTCCATAATTTGTTGGACATGGACAGATCACAGACGGCCTGCCCATTTTGACACCTATAGTCGACAGCCCTTGTTCTCTCTTTGTATCGGTCCACTCAAAACCTGAGGTTAGTGACGGTAATCCAGAGGCGGATCACTCACTCCTCCTGATCGTGCAGCAGCCGACCTGGTTGTCAGTTCGATCGTGTTTCCTGGGGGTAATTGAAACACCTCGTCCCAAAAACCACTAAACCAGGACCGGTTAAAAGCACAACAAACCACGCAAAACGAGCATTTTAAAACTTTTCTGAAACCTTAATTGAATAAATAAAATCCATTTTATTTATTTCAAAATATCAGTCAAATCAGACTAACAACCTAACGGAAGCGAATACTAAATAATCCATCCAATAAAAATAATTAAATCATAAATGACACCAACAAGGATCCTGGTCATGTCATCCACTTCATAGCCTTGGTCCCACGAGTTTCAGCAAGACTCAATTCTTACCTGCATCATATAACGAGATGCCTCAGTATAAAAAATACTGAATAAGGCAACAACTACACAAAAGCTAACATTCACCAATGCTAGCAATCAATAAACACAATCATATCAACAAGCAACACATATCATTAAGAAGAACAATAAACATTCATTACTCCTAAAGGACCAATAACAAGAACCACATAACAAGAACCACTCCAAGTCCTAAGACTAACCACAGTCTAACACACAAGCACTCACCTTTGCTCACAACGATTTTCTTGATGGTACTTTCCTTTTTAAGAAACTTTCCTTTTCAGAAAATTTCTTTTTTAGGAAACCTTCATTTCCAGGAATTTCTAGGGTTTCTTAAATGTCATAGCAACATAACCACAACTTCCCTTCCTCATCCTACAGCCAACCACAACAACAAAACAACTTTTAACCTAAACTGGAAAAATATCAAAAACGATCAGCCTCAAAGAAGGGATCACAAATCGAAATTTAACCGTCCACATTCCAATCACACCATTGCAAATCAACCCCTAGATGTTCTGAAGCTACGCCCAAATTTTCGTGATGATCGAACCATAGATGAATTCGCGATGTCTCATTGAATCCACGTTGGTCCAGATCGCGTCTGAAACAGGACACCTCACGAAAATGTGAATAAATTTCAGAATATTAATCCAAATCAACATCCGCAAAGTGATACCTCTAGATATAAGGGTTAACTACAACTCCCCAAAATTTCCTTACCACTGAAAACGATTTGTTAGGTCAAACTTTCGTTCTACCACGACATGTCGGATATATCTGCATCTCTTTCATGTGCAAGTTTTTTTTCTTCTCTTTCAGCCACACTCAACCTCTCTCTTTCTCTCCTTGAAGGTAGCCACAAAAATAATGAGAAAGAACTAGGGTTTCTGCAAATTTTAGGGTTTAAATAGGTTTACGGTTTTATTCTCTAAAATATCCCTTAAGTCCCTTAACTTTTTAATCTTCCCAATTCAGCTCCACAACTCTTTAAACTATCAATTAAACCCAGTAGAAAAAACTAATTTAATGAACACGGCACTTAATTTTTAAATACTCTAATTAAACTCTAATTAAAAGGAATACGAATGTTACAGTAAATAGTTCAATCATTATCGAGATGCTCATTTGTAGAAAGAATATATCGGTTTTCACATACGGCGCTAAATGTTGTTCCACGATACAACACCAAGATTACGGTTTAATTACAATGAGTTCGATATTCATAATTAAAAAATCTAATCCGAACTCGATTCCCAAAAGAGATGCCTTAAATGATAGTCCCCTTCTTTCTCCAGAAATCTCTAAAATGTTTAATCTCGAAAAGTTTTTTTTTTATATACCTTTAATCGATCTGGACGAATTAGGGTAGAGTGTTTTATAGTGTACTAGAGGCTCGATGCTGACGGTGGAACTGTCGGTTCGGTGGAGCTGAACACGTGTTTTATATGGTTTAGTTAATAATACCAACCCTATAACACAATTATTATATACAAATAAATTTTTGCTAGTGGAGACCAGAACAACCATTTTTAATTAACAAAAACGAAGAAACGCTTGCCAGTGGATTCCAGAACAAATTGTACACTCCACCGCCCCAACCCTATCATACAATTATTGTATACAAACAAATTCTTTCCATACCCCAAAACAACTATTTTTAATTAACCAAAAAATCTTGCCAATGGTCCCCAAATCAAGTTGTACCCGATCGTTTCGAACAACTGTAAAAAGCTTATATCTTATTATATAAAGTTAAATTACAGTTATAAGAAATCGATACATGTCAAAATTATAATTCACAAAATTATGATATATAATACAAATAATTCAGATTTTACTATGTATCAAATTCATAAATACAATTATTAAAAGAAAAAAATTTAATAATTTATTAATTTATCTAATCAATAATTAAAAGTAAAAAATAATTTTTTAAAAAATATTATTATATAAAATTGGGTTGCAATCACAAGAAGCTGACACATGTCAAAATTATAATTCACGAGATTATGAAATGTGTTACAAATAATTCAGATCTTACCACGTATAATATTCATAAATATAAATATTAAAAAGAAAAAACCAATAATTTGATAGTTTATCTAATCAATAATTAAAATTAAGAAATAAGTTTTTAAAAAATATCAAAAAGAAAATAAAAAAAATAATTTAAAAAAAAAACCAATAATTTATTAATTTATCTATTCAATAATCAAAATTAAAAAATAATTTTAAAACAAATCTAAAAACAAAAACTAAAACTAATTAAAATATAAAAATAATTTTAAAAAGAAAAAAAGAAACCAAAATTTTTCGGATAAACTAAAGAACACCAAGTCTTCATGCTTTAACACTGATCCGATGAAACCATCGACCAAGAAAAGCCAAACTGACAAAGCCTCTGTCGATGCAACCTGAAACACAATAACCAGTCGATTCCCAGACTCCGGTCAGTCCCAATTACTTCAATTCCATCCAAAAGGACGAAAAGAAACAGCTGTCCACAACTTTAAATCGATCTTAATAAATTAAACAAGAAAGGTTGATGAACGAAATAAGCCCCTTAAAAAAGGAGGACCAAAAGATTACACGATTAGCTAGATCAAAGGAAAAAATAAAATAATCAAGACCAAAGAACATGAAAACCTGAAAAACAAGCTAGCCAAACAATAAATGGAAGCCAGCCACCAACGCAGAAAGAGTCAACAAGTGCTGGAAACAAAGCCGACCAAAGATGTGAACAACACCACCGATGTCAGAAAGAAAGCCAGCGACACGCCGCCAAGAGACGAAATGGTGCCGGATGGGAAACCGGACAATTCTGCGATAGAAGCTTGACGATTCCGGTGTGATAGCTAACCAAGACACTTACTTAGATAGTCGACGTTACCAGAAATTTTCCTCACCGTTTTCTCTCTCTGAAAAATATATAGAGAGAAAGGGTGTGAGTGAAAGCCGGATCGACTTGGCTATAGAACCCCACTCCACCGGCCGGAGATCTACTTTCTTGTCTTTTCTGTTTTTCTGGTCACCTTCTGCAGCTAGATCTAAAATCAAATTTTTTTTTTATTAGAAGGTATTTTCTTAAGTGTGAATTAGGGGAATATGTAGCATTTTCTTAAGTGTAAATTTTTCTCACCGTTTTCTCTCTCTGAAAAATATATAGAGAGAAAGGGTGTGAGTGAAAGCCGGATCGACTTGGCTATAGAACCCCACTCCACCGGCCGGAGATCTACTTTCTTGTCTTTTCTGTTTTTCTGGTCACTTTCTGCAGCTAGATCTAAAATCAAATTTTTTTTTTATTAGAAGGTATTTTCTTAAGTGTGAATTAGGGGAATATGTAGCATTTTCTTAAGTGTAAATTTTCCTCACCGTTTTCTCTCTCTGAAAAATATATAGAGAGAAAGGGTGTGAGTGAAAGCCGGATCGACTTGGCTATAGAACCCCACTCCACCGGCCGGAGATCTACTTTCTTGTCTTTTCTGTTTTTCTGGTCACCTTCTGCAGCTAGATCTAAAATCAAATTTTTTTTTTATTAGAAGGTATTTTCTTAAGTGTGAATTAGGGGAATATGTAGCATTTTCTTAAGTGTAAATTTTCCTCACCGTTTTCTCTCTCTGAAAAATATATAGAGAGAAAGGGTGTGAGTGAAAGCCGGATCGACTTGGCTATAGAACCCCCACTCCCGGGAGATCTACTTTCTTGTCTTTTCTGTTTTTCTGGTCACCTTCTGCAGCTAGATCTAAAATCAAATTTTTTTTTTATTAGAAGGTATTTTCTTAAGTGTGAATTAGGAGAATATGTAGCATTTTTAAAAGTAATAGGGAAATAGGGTTGATCACTATTTAAGTGTGAATTGAGAGATCATTATTGGGAGAAACCCATTTAGGTTTCTTATGTAATATTTAATTATAATTTTGAAGTTAAGAAACTCTATTAAGAAATTTCTGTTTTTGCTGCTTTGTTGGTAGAAACCCATTATGGGCTTTTCAAAAAAAAAATAATTTAATAATTTTGTTTTATTTTAAATAGATTTTATTTTTTTAATTAAACATAATTGACATAAAAACATAACATTTTAAACATAGATTTTGAAAAAAAATGCAAAAGAACACTCAATTTTTTTTTTTTTTCTAATCTTGTCTATGAATCGCTTTCTATTCACCCACCGAACAATTCAAATTCATTAATATGTAAGAAAATTTTAGAATTTTAAAGTTGAAATTAAGAAAAAGTTAAAAAAAAAAATTTAACTTTTTTTTAAAGTTAAAATTAAGAAAAAATAAAAAAAAAAAGCAGGTAAAAAACTTCTGGCAAAAAAATCCGATAAAAAAAAATTGGCGAATTAGAGGTTGACACGTGGATAAAAACAGTGTAAGAACCTTTTTAAAAATTGGTTCTTACACTGTTCACCATTATTTTATTTTTTTGGGTTAATAAACTCAATTTTTGGGTTTAAAAACCCTGCAATAATAATGATGTTCTAAGGGATTATGTAGTTGTTTATAAAGTAATAGGGAAAGACGGTAAATCACTATTTAGAAATGGCATATTAATCTCTCTGTGTCTCTCTCTTTTATTTTCTTTTTCCTTGTCTCTCTTTTTTTGTCTTTTTTTTTTCTAACGTGTTTTTCTCTTCTTTCTCTTTTGTATTGATGCGTAACTAAATATAAAGATTATAGGAATACAAAAACAAATGAGAAAATATCTCGTTTATTAAAAAAAGAAGAAAAAAACTCATCTATATATATGGGGAGGGTACAGAGCTCTGAATAACAAAAACGATGGAGTCGAAGGATAGTACATGCGACCGTGCCGGTGAGGTAAAAGTATTTGACGAGATGAAGATCGGCGTCAAGGGTCTCGTCGACGGCGGGATAACAAAAATCCCGAGCATCTTCCATCACCCGCTTGCCAACTTAACGAACCATAAACCTTCCTCGATGCAAGTGATGATTCCAACAATCGATCTTGGAGGTGGGGTGTTCGAATCCACGGACAAGCGAGAGAGTGCAGTTGCAAAGGTTAAAGACGCGATGGAGAAGTTCGGTTTTTTCCAGGCGATAAACCATGGGATTCCACTCACAGTCATGGAGAAGATGAAAGATCGGATTCGTCGGTTTCACAACCAAGATCCAAAACTGAGGCAAATGTTCTATAGCCGAGACAAAACCAAAAAGCTTAAGTATAACTGTAACGCTGATCTCTATGACTCTCCTGCTGCGAGTTGGAGAGATACTTTAAGTTGTTTTATGGCTCCTGACGTTCCAGAACAAGAGGATTTACCAGAGATTTGTGGGTACGAATACATATTCTCATATTTCTAATTAAAACTTTGCTTTCATATTTTATATTCGTTTCGAAAGTTTAAATGGTGTTATATATTTTAGGGAGATCATGTTGGAGTTCTCAAAGGGAATAATGAAATTAGCGGAGTTTATCTTTGAACTTTTATCAGAATCTTTAGGGTTGAATCCTAACCACCTCACAGAAATGGATTGCGCAAAAGGTTTATTGATGCTCTGTCATTGTTATCCGCCTTGTCCTGAGCCAGACAAAACACTTGGTGCCATTCAGCATACAGACAGAACTTTTATAACTATTCTTCTTCAAGACCACATTGGAGGACTTCAAGTTCTCCATGATGGATACTGGATTGATGTTCCTCCTAATCCTGAAGCTCTTGTCGTTAACATTGGAGATCTTATACAGGCAAGTTATTCTTTACACTTGAAATCAAAATTTCTATCAATACAAACCCATAAGTTAAAAAAAAAACAACGTTCTTCTTTTTTTGCAGCTTATAACGAATGACAAGTTTGTAAGTGTGGAACATAGAGTTTTGGTAAATGGAGGTCAAGAGCGCATTTCTATCGCGTCCTTCTTTATCCATCCACCAACAAGTTCGAGTGTATATGGACCCATTGAAGAACTTTTGTCTGAACAAAACCCTCGCAAGTACAAAGATACTACTGCGCAATCCGCCAACCACGTCTATACGCCTAGACGCCCTAATATTAATAATTCGTTGAGCCATTTAATGATCTGAAGAAAAAGAAACAAATGGTCAACCCAAATCTCCGAAGTTTGAGTTTCCGATAAGTGTTTAGTGCAAACAGATGCACCATCTACAATAAAGTTAATGAGTACTACTACTCATATGTTGTCTGTAGTACGAATAAAATGTCTATTGAGTTGTGAGTTTCCATTCCATGTTTCTGTATGCATCTTCTATAATAAAGTTAATAAGTACTACGTACATGTTGTAGAACTAATAAAATATCTATTGAGTTGTGAGTTTACATCGCATGTTTCTTCATGTATCGTCAAATAAGTTCTGTCTGAGAGAATAAGCACCAAATAGAGATCAAAAGTCATAGACAAAATCTCTTGATTTCAATAATATTACATCTGAAATTTGCTATCACTAGCTTGATCATCATTCAAGATTTACAAGAAAATGACTTGAATCTACAATAGACGGAATACGAACTCATGAAGCTCGTTTATATTTACTCATGAGTCATGACTCATCATAACCATCATGGTAAAGTAATTTTTGTATATGATTTATTTACGCCTTGAGATGCACATTTAGTCTGTCACGGGCTAGTTTAATCAGCAACCATTTTTTATTCTCTGTATTTTATTAAGCTTATAATAGATAATTATACTCCTCGGTCACTGTCATGCCCCATATGGGTTTTGTCTCAAATCTGAAAATGAGAGACGATGCATTGTATGTATTTTATCTAATGCGTAAAAGTTATTTTTATAGTGGAGTTTCTTAGTGGAGTTTCTTGTAGGGTTACTTATATAATATAGTAATATTACTTTTCTATAGAGTTTTGAAATGTTGTTATGTGTCTCTCATAATTAACATAATTATTTTTCCAATTTATTTATTTTTGATTATTTTATTTCTAACAAATTTTTTTTTGCCATATGTCTCTCATAAATAAAACATTTTTTCTAATTTATTTTTTTAGATTATTTTCTTTTTAACCAAAAAATCTTACTCTCTTTGTTTTATTATATATGTAGTTTAAAATTTTTATACACAAATTAAGAAAACAAAAAAAATATCTATTTTATCCCTCATTAATATACCAAACAAAAAATTTCATTGGTTATTACATTAAATAAGTTCTGTCGGAGAGAATAAGCACCAAGTAGACATCAAAAGTCATAGACAAAATCTCTTGATTTCAATAATATTACATCTGAAATTTGCTATCACTAGCTTGATTATAATTCAAGATTTACAAGAAAATGACTTGAATCTACAATAGACGGAATACGAACTCATGAATCTCGTTTATAACCATCAGGTAAAGTAATTTTTGTGTATGATTTGTTTACGCCTTGAGATGCACATTTAGTCTGTCACGGGCTAGTTTAATCAGCAACCAATTTTTTTTCTCTGTATTTTATTAAGCTTATAATAGATAATTGATATGCTCAAATTAACTCTATAACTACTCTCTCAAATTAAGAGATCAATTGTAGTATTTAGGGATCGAAATCTACAAAGATTCAAGATTCACACAATAAACTTTTAGTTTATGAATTAAACTAAACAAAAAAAACTGTAATTAAAAGAAAACGACAAGGCAATATAATCAATCGGTTTGTAAATTCAATTGGTGAAGGTTCTAGACTTGAGGAATTTCTTTAAGGTAAATAAGAATCGTGAACCGGACAAATTCAATTAAGGATTTAATTAAGTACCGTTCTTAAACTCAAAACATAAATATCAAATACATCAACTCTCTTTGCAAAGACTATCTATGTCTAGGTTCTTAAATTTCAAATCTCTTTGCAAATTTAAAGAATAAAACATGCTTTAAACTCAGTTTTGATATGTTCACAAAATTTCTAATCCAAATCTCTTTGCGATTAGTGATTTTGCTCATCTAGAATTATTTCGGAAAATTAATAACACTCTCATGTCTATTAATTATCCTAAGATCTAAATTCAGGTGATCAATCTAGAACTAGTATTAGTTCAATTCTAGATGAATAACTGAGATGATTACCCTAACAAGTTTATGCCCAAATTCAACAATTCTTCCTTAATCTTTGAAAACCCTAAATCTAACAAGTGGATTACTCAGACATAATCAATGAAACAGAAATCATAGTCTGAATAATATGCATTAAGAAATCAGCAAAAGAATAAAAGAAGTTCGAAATCTTCTCTTTACAAGTGAGTTCTGATTCTTCTCTCCAAAGCTCTCTAGCCAAAATCTCTCCAAAATTTCTAAGTAGAATAAAGCGTCATCTCCAAAAATACCTCTAAAAACCTAGATATAGTCTAAAATATGAAAATGACTTGTATTGCAAATAGGAGGAATTCTTGGGGCAACTTTGCAATTCTTCAAAACTAGTCAAAACTCGTGACATCTTCATACTCGCTATCGGTGTCGACCGACACAGATGGGTGGTGTAAATCGAAACCAACTCTTTGGATGGTCTCCGAGTTGCTTTCCTCAGCTATAAAGCTCTACATGCTCCAAAATATTCCAAATTGTCTCAACAAAGCCAAGCTCGTACTTGAACCTAATGAGACTCAAAAAATACCGAAAAGACTCTAAAAACAAGATTTATATCATGGTTAAAAATCATGATATATTAACTCCACCAGGCTTAGCTTTTGCTTGTCCTCAAGCAAACAGAAAACTCAGCTACAGGGAGAAGTTTGAAAATATAGAAACTCATTTTGTCATAAGAGCACCACACTCACATTCACTATAGTAAGCCACTAGAAAATTTTTACTTGACATGATCGAGACCACCATGTACTTCATCACCAACAGTTGCAGCCTCTTTGATTCCACCCACAATTTCACAACATAATCCGATAGCCATTCATTGCTGGGTCTCATCTTCGACCAAAGTCAAGAACCTTCTAGACTCATTTTCGTAAAATACCACGACAAATAATCATACAACACTTGGTACTCTTTCTCTCCCCTAGACTTATTATTTCCTTAATTTCGTTTCTTTTTCTTTTGGTTTTCTTCTTTTATTTTTATTTTTTTATAATTCAAAGGTGTAGGCGAATAATGACATCACGGAAAATTTTCTTAACCTCGCTTCCAACTTTGCGTGATCATCTCGATCTTGAGTAAAATAATGGGGTCATGAAAAATTTTCCTACCCCTTCACACAAAAGATAATCATCTCATCTTTATATATTTATTAATTAGATCAAGGGAGAGGAGTACTATTTAATTTTTTTCACACAGGCTGTCTTTTGTTGGGTATGAACGAGAAGTCAAACCCTATGAACATTGGTCACATCGATGAGGTAAAAGGAACAAACAGAAATTAGCTCAGGCTTAGTGGAATTCTGCTGGAAACATGGGAGCCTCAAATCAGCTGGTCAGTCTATGATTTTTCCATTAGTCTTGGATGCAAGTCAAGTTCAAATCAGTGGTCACTTAGGGTCCTGCAAATGTGGTGGTGTCCTCAAAAAATCATATTTTTTACAGAAAAGTTTTGACTCGATAAAACAGACTCAGACTTGACTCTAAGAAAATAAAAGATGTCGTCGGTAACTACCTCCCCCAGACTTGAGTAACACTATCCAAAGTTGAGTGTGGTAATATGGTTTGCAAAAACAGCGCCCAATTTCAGATCACGGTTTGGTTTGATGTAGGCCCAAAGTTCCTCAGGGAACATGTAGTCGAGTCCGAGGTAAAGGAGAATGAGATCAGATTTCCTCATCTTGCTCGGATCAGACTTGCAAAGTAGTGTGCTTCCAAGCACTCATAGAACGTACCTCAAGGTAGGATGTCGGACATCCGTCTGCTTGGTATCCTTCGAGTCATAGGTGCCATTGCCAATATACGACAAAAATATGTTAATTTCGTCCCACTCGGTATCAAGGAAGGCTTGTGTGACATCTCCCCCGAAACCATATATCCTAGAAAGGTCGGGTATGGTAATTCGGTACCTTACTCCCTTGCACATAAAAGTCAGGTACCCTTCTTGTGCAACCTTGTCGAGCTCATTGGTATAGTAAACCTGACAAGTGGCTAAAAACTGTCTCGCCATATCCGGATAAAGCGCATAGTGTTCATAGTACATAGTGCTGAGACCAATCCTGTCCAGAATGTTCTTCACATCATAGTACAATCAGCTCTGATCCCAATATCCGTGATGGTGTAGTTTTCAAGCAGTCACGTGGGTTGCATCTCAACACCTTACCATGCATTGTAAAACATCGTGTCATATTCATCCCAATCCTCTGAAATCGGCCTATGTAAACATTCGGGCTGCTCCGTTTTAGTCTTAGGGTTGCTTGCCTATTGGTGCCTCATCTTGATCTTATCTTTCTCGAGCTTAGGCCATGGAAAACGGATTTGGCTAGTGGTGAGTGTGGCGGGTTGAGTGTCGGGAGTGGGTAAATTCGAAGAAGGGTTGGATTTGGATGTCTCAGCTTGTTGCTTGCGTGACCGCTTAGTTCGAGAAGATATCTACATTCAAAGAAAAAAACAAACCAAAAATCCAAGCATTAAACTGCAAGATTGATATTTAAGGCATAAGAGAATCCAAAATTCACAAAATTTGGTACTAAATATCATGGGCATGAGTTCACATCATCAAATCAACATCAATTTTTTTTCAAATTTATTCCAAATTTTGTGACTTTATTCATTGAAAAAGAATTTTATCATCAAATTGAATTCCTAAAGTTCCTTCAAAATTACCTAACTTAGCACAAGCCCAAGGTTCAATCTTCTTCTATCAACCTAAATAAGCATGATCTAGCCAATAGAACAAGCCAAAAGAGATGAAATTCGAAGTTGTAAACCTTTGGGGCCAAAATCGAAATATGCAGATTTGAAGAACATACCTTGAAATCGGATTGAAAGGATGATAGATATGAATCTAGAATGAAATTCTAATGAATTTAGGCTTTTGAATCCCCCAAATTGGTGAAGAATCAAGGATTTTAAGATTTGGGGGCAAGAGTTTTGATTTTAGGTCGAGAGAAAGAATGGGAAAGAAGAAGAAGAAAAATAAAGAATTTTAAGGTACTTACCTCGTGGCCATCAGTGACGACTGACACCACCTATTTTTTTTTATTTTTTTTGTTTTTCTTTGTACACGACACCCAAACATTAAAAACTCAAAGCAAGAATAAAAATAAAAATAAGACTCTGAAATTCATATATACAGATTTACCGGTGGGTTGTCTCCCCCCAAGTACTTGTTTAACCTCATTAGCTTGACTGCATTGATGCCTAAACGTGATGAGGATCCTTAAGGAATTCTATTGGTGAAGGTGCTAGACTTAATGAATTTCTTTAACGTCAATCAGAATTGTGAACCGGGCATATTCAATTAGGGATTTAATTAAGTACATTTCTTAAACTCAAAACATAAATATCAAATCAATCAACTCTCGTTGCAAAGACTATCTATGTCTAGATTCTTAAATTCAAAATCTCTTAGCAAATTTAAAGAATAAAACATGCTTTAAACTCAGGTTTGATTTGTTCACAAAATCCCTAATCCAAATCTCTTTGCGATTAGTGATTTTGCTCATCTAAGATTATTTCGAGAAATCAATAGCACTCTCATGTCTATTAAGTATCCTAAAATATAAATTCTAGGTGATCAATCTAGAACTAGTATTAATTCAATTCTAGAGGAAGAACTAAAATGATTACCCTAACAAGTTTATGCCCAAATTCAACAATTCATCCTTAACCTTTGAAAAACTCTAAATTTAACAAGGTGATTACTCAGACGTAATCAATGAAACATAAATCATGGTCTGAATAATATCCATTAAGAAATCAACAAAATAATAAAAAGAGTTCGAAATCTTCTCTCTACAAGTGAGTTCTGATTCTTCTCTCCAAAACTCTCTAGCCAAAATCTCTCCAAAGTTTCTAAGTAAAATAAAGCGTCGTCTCCAAAAATACCTCTAAAAACCTAGGTATAGTCTAAAATACGAAAAGGACTTGTATTGCAAATAGGTGGAATTCTTGGGGCAACTTTGTAATTCTTCAAAATATGTCAAAACTCGTGACAGCTTCATACTCGGTATCGGTATCGACCGACACCGATGGGTGGTGTCGATCGACACCAACTCCTTGGATGGTCTTCGAGTTGCTTTCCTCAGGTACAAAGCTCCATATGCTCCAAAATGTTCAAAATTGTCTCAGCAAAACCCAGCTCGTACTTGAACCTAATGAGACTCGAAAACACCAAAAAAAACTCTAAAAACAAGGTTTATATCATGATTAAAAACCATAAAAAGTATGATATATCAATAGTTATACTCCCCGATCACTGTAATGCCCTATATGGGTTTTGTCTCAAATCTGAAAATGAGAGACGATGCATTGCAAGTATTTTATCTAATGTATATAAGACAAACTAAATATTGCATTAAAAATCTTATATAATATAGTAGAGTTACCTTTATGTGGAACTCCGTATTGCTGCAACGTGTCTCTCATAAATAACACATTTTCTTTTTTCTAATTTATTTATTTTAGATTATTTTCTTTCTAACCAAAAAATCTTACTCCCTCTGTTTTATTATATATCTAGTTTAAGGTTTTACACACAAATTAAGAAAACAATAAAATTCTCTATTATATCCCTCATTAATACACCAAACAAATTTTTTTCATTGGTTATTACATTAAATACTAAGGATTATATATTTTAGATGAATCGATAAAAGAATTTCATGTGCTAATTAAATTATCCAAACTAACACGGGTGAGCCACAATCTTGAAGGAAATGCAAATCTTGTTTGTCCGGATGGATCGTGTGGAAGCAAAGAAGGAAATGGTGGTGGCAAGAAAAAGAATGTTGTAGTACTGGTAGTTGTATCGATTGCAGTTTTGGTAGTTCTTGGATCTGCATTCGCTCTCTTTTTTCTGTGTAGAAAAACAAAAACATCATCACGCAGTGAAGGTATATATATATACACAAAAAACTTACCCAATATAAATATGGTTAAGTCTCATTAGGCTTATGAGCTACAACATTAGGACCATCATCATGTACGCAAGTATCAGAGACTAGAACAACTAGATCATCAGACCCGACAATAATGACGAAGAACAGAAGATTTAGTTACTCGGAAGTTGTAACAATGACAAACAATTTTGAGAGAATCCTTGGTAAAGAAGGGTTTGGAATGGTTTATCATGGAACTGTGAATGATGCCGAACAAGTGGCCGTTAAAATGCTTTCGCACTCATCATCACGAGGGTATAAAGAATTCAAAGCAGAGGTACTTCATAGAACATTTTATATTAAAAATTAATACAAACATCCATGTTTTTTAATATGTGGTTTGTTAATTCTTGATTTTATATATTTTCTACTCTTGCAGGTAGAACTTCTAAGAGTTCACCATAAAAATTTGGTTGGCCTTGTTGAATATTGTGATGAAAGAGAAAATTTGTCCCTCATCTACGAGTACATGGCTAATGGAGATCTTAAAGAACATATGTCAGGTAAGTATAGCTAACAAGTTTATACAACTAACATGTTTGTAATTTCTTAGCTTTTTTCTCATGTTTATATCTCGGTTTAAATGTAGGAAAACAAGGTGTATCTATTTTTGCAGATATTATCGAACAAATTGGCTGAACATGATGTTTATAGTTTTGGAGTTGTACTACTAGAGATAATCACAGACGAACCCGTGATTAATCAAAGTCGTGAAAAGCCACATATAGCAGAATGGGTGGGGTTAATGCTTACAAAAGGAGACATCAAAAGCATTATAGATCCAAAATTCTGTGGAGATTATGATTCAGGTTCTGTCTGGAGAGCAGTTGAGCTAGCAATGTCCTGTCTAAATCCTTCTTCAACTAGAAGACCAACCATGTCTCAAGTTGTAATCGAATTAAATGAATGTTTGGCATCAGAAAATTCAAGGAGGGGAAACGAGTCAAAACATGGAGTCAAAGAGTTCTATTGAAGTCAGCATGAACTTTGGTACTCCATACAAAAGGAGACATCAAAAGATAGATCCAAAATTCTGTGGAGATTATGATTCAGGTTCTGTCTGGAGAGCAGTTGAGCTAGCAATGTCCTGTCTAAATCCTTCTTCAACTAGAAGACCAACCATGTCTCAAGTTGTAATCGAATTAAATGAATGTTTGGCATCAGAAAATTCAAGGAGGGGAAACGAGTCAAAACATGGAGTCAAAGAGTTCTATTGAAGTCAGCATGAACTTTGGTACTCCATATACCCCTGAGGCTCGCTAGGCTACATGAGCTTTTGTTTTATTTGTGAGCTTCTTTTTTTAACTTTAAATAACTTTGAATTTTTTTTGTAATGAGCTTATGTAACTGTTAAATGTGATTTGTGTAATGAGCCAAAAACGAATTAACTAAGCTAATACACTTTCACTCGTTATTAATTACAAAAAAAAAAAAAGAAAAAAATTGTGCAATGGTAGTTTAGTCGGGTTTTCTTTTTCCCCGCAAATATTCTCATTAATTAAAGAGAAAATAGTAGTTTATTCGTTTAAATGGATAATAATTTGACTTTTGGAGAATTCATAAGAATTTATTTTGAAAATTTTCCATTTTAATCCAATCTCGGCATAAAAAAAATTGGAAAAAGCTCTAAAAATTGGAAACAACGATCACTTGTTGCCGTTCTAAAAAAACTAATCACAAAACATCTTACAAGAGTCTATGAAGGGGAAAAAATCTGCATTCCAGATGAAAAAACAATAGTAAAAGATACAGAATAAATCAAGAATTTGACACAAGAAATAAAAAAAAAATCAAGAATTAAAAGAATAACAACTGTACATTGTATAGTCAAACTCAAGATCTAAAACATCAGAACATGTGAACACAAAGTTCCGTAAAGAGTTAGAAGTAGACAAAAAAAAGTCTACAAATGAAGAAAGAAACGTGAAACAAAAGCAAATGAGGAACTTAGAGAGAAAGAGAGGTGGTTTAGGGTTTAGACCCTAAGGTAGTTTCTTCTTTCTTGAACTATGTTTGGTCTCTTCTGGAACGATCTTCGATTAAGAGACCAACTTCGTTTCATATCTCTCACTCTCCAGCAAGAAGCTATCCGACTATACAAAGCCGGAAAACCAATTAAAACAGGACAACACTAGAACCAGCATTATAAGACAGATGTACATAACATTTCTAAATCCGTCTCCAAGCTCCAGTTTTTCTTCTCCCGTCCAAAGAACTTCTCCAACGTTTATCCCGAAAGTTGGTAGTATAATCACAGGCTAGAGAGACATGAATCAATATTAGTTATAATAGTTCATACTACTTCTTGAAAAAGATATAAGAGGTAGCTACAAGAGGATTGTGAGATATATAAAAATAATATTCTCCCAAGTTCATGACCAATTGTTACCCGCATTCGTTTACTGCTTCTCTCAATCTCTACATCGCTGCGTCGACTCTCTTCATTGTCATCAAACTCATTACCTAATAAACTGTGTTCACACTTCACTCTTATCAGTCTCACAATTCTCAAAGAATCGTATACCCCATCCTTTTAATTTGCCGAGACCAACAAAAATGAAACGAAGCTTGATATCCACGTTATCGTAGTTCATTTCAGCTCTAAGATCGTTTTCTTTCTTTAGAGGGTTAACGCAGTCAAATATAAACATATGACCACCCTTCTCATATATCGAGTAGTACTCTGGTCGATGAATGGAATCAAAGTTGTTCCCGAATCTATCTTTGAACCGACAACGTAGCTCAATACATACATAGGTAGGATCAGTGGGCACAACTTCAGAATCAACCATGGCGCAAGCCTTAAATCTGAAGAATTTTTCAGAGGGAGATCTTTGGCGTAGCGGGATATTAGTTAGAGAGGCTCCAGTAGTATAATGAGTGAAATATGAAGATAGTTTTTCACCTGAACACTGCATGGACTTGAAGAGAATTGATTGTTGTTGAAAGAGACCTTCTTTATCCAAGTTGAAGCAGTACATGAGATTGATCTTAGCCATTGAAAAATAATCATATTGTAACTTAGAGTGAGTATTGTCTGTTGTTATTTCCACCTCACTTGGACTATCATGCCAGCTAGCTTTAGTCAATGCCCCACAGTATGAAAAGTCAACGTTCTGAAGATGTTTCAGTTTGGAAATGTTTAAGGAAACATACTTCAGACTTTTGCATTTCTTCATTTGTATCACTATGAGCTTAGAAAACTTCTCGACCCACCAAGGAACTTCTTCTATCCCTGTTTGGTTTAAACAAAGCCTTGAGATAGTGGTTGAGATATCAGGAAAACTCCTCAACCGTGAGCATCCACTAAGATCGAGGAATGTGAGTGATTCCAAGTTGACTTTGGTCGAAACACTCTCCAGATTTATGCAGTTTCTAATGCTAAAGTGCGTAAGTTTCTGGAGATTCTCAAATGAAGAAGGAAGCTCCACCAAATTTGGGATATCAGAGAGCCACAACGACGTCAAAGGACGAAACAACATCTTCATGAGGGGTGTAAGTGGCTGGACCAAAAATAAAATAAAACACAGTTTAGTTATGTTTAACAAAATCACCTCATATTAGACTCGTTCCCAAAATTATTATGACTAAATATTTTGGTGTAGATAAGAATAAGATGTAACAGGCTAGACTTTGTTTTTTTTTTTTGAAGAGAATGTAAAATTTATTCAAACCAAGAAAACTGTTTTTACATCAAATGCTTCTTCTATTTGAGCTGTTTTGAAGAGAGAACAATTAAAAGCTTATGGGATTCTTGAAGAAAACCAGAGTTGAAGAGAACCATCTAAGTTACGGTCGCCAAGTGAAGAACATCGGTTTCGAGTCTGTTCTAGACTTGGTATAGCTACCAATCATTTTTCAAAAAAATATCAACCTAGCGAATCGTTTCTTGTAAAAATGTTAGTAAAAAAAGGTTGGAGAAAACATTAAGTTTGGAACTATATACCTGTACTCCTTCCCATTGTTTCTCATTCTTTAGATTTGTCATGCGAAGCTCGACGAGATTCTCGAGAGGCAAATTAGAAGGGAATACTTCGATGGCTGTTTTGTCTAGAAGTAGCTTTGAGATGTTGGTTGAGATTTTGGGAAAAGTCCTCAACCGCAAGCATCCATTAAGAAAGAGGTAGTTGAGAGATTTGAGGTTAATGGCCGTTGGAAGAGTCTCCAGATTTGTGCAGAATGTCATATCCAAATCCATCAGTTTATTGAGATTTCGTATAGAGGAAGGAAGCTCTACCAAACTCCAACAATGGTCAAGAATAAGTTTCTCGAGATTAGCAGCCATCGAAAGATCTGGGATTTCTTTTAGGTTGTAAGATCCTGACAAAATTACTTCCTTGAGACATGTAAGGGACTGTACTCCAAACCCAAAAAAAAAAAAAAAAAAAAAAAAACCAAAAAGCACATAGGTAAGTAGAAATTACACATCAAGTGACATGATAGTATTCAAAAGTAATACAGCAAAACCTCAGATAAATTAATACTTCGATAAATCAATAATTTGTTCTGGTCCTATTTTGATATTTTGACCCAAATATTACTTTTATAAATTAATAACTCTAATAAATTAATAAAATATCGTAGTTTTAACATTATTAATTTATAAAGATTTTACTAAGCATTCTAATTTCTATGCTCGTATAACTAATAATATAACAAACTTACCACAATTCCTTCCCACAATTTCTCTAGCTTGCTATTCTGCATGTTGAGCTTGACGAGGTTTTCAGGACGAAACTTAGAAGGCATACATCTCATTGGATAACCGTACCAACACAATAATTTGAGTCTAGGAGGAAGATAGTCGAAACTTTTGGGTAACTGCAATCTGTCTTCTTTTCCCCATATAACATATGGTTTTTTCGGGTAGATTTCTAGGAAACGGAGATTACGCATCCCTTTGAAAGCACTTACATGTATATGTAACTTATCAATCTCATCAAGATCCAATGATATACCTAAAATCTTTTGAGTACCCTGAAAATTATAATATTAATATTGAGAACGAAAAAATCATAAGCTTTAACAAACGCCTAACATTTATCACTTATAGCATGACATGCTCTTAACCTTTTTTATATATAAATATGTACCGAGTAATGAAAGGAGCATGAATAAAACAAAACTTACAATGTTCTCACTCAGTACATCACATATATCTTTTGAATCCATCAGAAATTCCCGTTTTTCAGGGTCGTCAAGGCGAACAATATTTCTACCCATTTCTTGTAGCAAACGGTGCATCTCAACATAACTACTTACATGAATTAGGGACTTATCAACTAGATGTTTCATCCCAATTTTAACACCCAAGTTACTATCTGCGAGCAATAACTTGATGTCTGTTACTTTAACATGATTAAAAAGACATGCAATATGACGAAATATTGCTTTATCTTCTTTGCTACATAACCCATCATAGCTGAGTCTCAATGTCTTCTCAATTTTCCCATCTATACCATCCTGAAACCTCGACAATATATCCATCCAATACTCTTTGTCCCTCCCCCGCAAAGAAGAACCCAAAACATTAAGACCCAAAGGAAGACTACCTGCATGTTTTGCAACTTCGACTACGAGCTTCTGAAAACCTTTAGGTGGAGAGTTTCTCCTAAAAGCAGATCGACATAACATCTTAAGAGCTAGCTCTTTAGATGGGAGATTAACCTTGTAAATACAATCAATTCCATGGGCCACTAATAGATGCTTATCATTTGTAACTACAATGATTCTACTCCCACTTCCAAACCATTGAATTTTACCCACCAAGGCATCTAGGACAACGTGATCATCCAAATCATCAATAAAGATAAGAATTTTCTGGTGCTTTAGCCTCTCTCCTAGTGCATCTAAATGATCTATCTTTATATCCCTTTTTCCCATAATTTCCGATAAGAAATTTTCTTGTAAATGCAACTTCATGTTGTAGTCGCCAGGATTGGCTCTACTATAAATTTCAATACTCTTAGATACAAAAGCCCTATCTATGAAAAGACTACCTTGAAAGTGCCGAGAAAGTCGGTTAAACAGAACTCTTGCAATGGTAGTCTTACCAATCCCCGAGGAGCCCCATATACCAACCATTATTACTTCTTCGGATTCCAAACTCAACAATACACTCATATTTGTTATATGATCTTCAATGCCAACAAAATCCTCATAATCCTTGGATGTAGTTAAAAGCAATTTATCCAAAACATCATTGGCTATTTCTTCAATCATTTTTGCTTCATTATCCCTATCAAATAAAAACAATAATTTGACAAACATGAAACAACATTCATTCACGATATATCTAAGCATAAAATAATGTTTTGTAAAATCATACCGGGTCGTAGAATGATATCCGAGGATACTAGCTGTATCGGTCAAAGCTTTCTCCCATTGATTTTTCAAGTGCTCTGGTTTGTTCTTGCAAGTCTCTTGAAAGATCTTTCCAAAGTCTCCGGTCTGTTTCCTTACATGAGAAGGATCCAAACCGTAGAAAACCGGTATCACCATTTGACCAAACTCTTCCCTGCATTTCATGATCTCCAGCAATTCGTTAAGACACCAGCTTGAAGAAGCGTAGTTTTTGGAGAACACAACCACCGCGATTCTCGAATCTTTAATCGCTTGTTTAAGCTCAGGCTCGAGCGATCGGCTTCTTACAATCTCGTTGTCTTTGAAAAAACTGATCAATTTCCGTTCCAACTCTTTGAAAAAGTGGCTGAGGAAAGTTACGCGGACGTCTTCCCCACTGAAACTCGGGAAAACATCATATACCCAATTGAGTGAAGACGGAAGAGCCATAGAAAAAGAGAGAGAGAGAGATAGAGAATTGAGGCTTCACGGTCGATCGTTATGAATGAAATCTGAGCCGATTGGTGACATCCGAATGTGCAACTTGACGGAAAATTTCTTTTCGTTGACTTTAATCACAAGTTTCTGATTCGTTTATTTTATTCAATATTATTTGTTTTTATCGGAGCTGTCTCCCAAGGGCCAAGTTAATTCGTCAACAAGCTCTCTCTTGATTAGCATTGCTTCCATGTTCAACATTTTGGCTCCATCTTTTCACAGAATAAGTAGTATCACATTTAAATTTGTCTTTCTACCAATGCTCACATGCAACAAAGACCATGTTACTTCGATTTTTTTTTTTTTTGAAAAATACCTGTAAAAAGCATATATATATATATATATATATATAGACAGCAAATTAGGTAATTAAGCTAACAAACTCTTGACCGGCCAAAAGTATATTAATCCTATATTATATATATTTATCAATTCAACTAACCAAGTTACACAAAAATACAAATTTGACTTTAGATTTTTTTGTGTGAGGCTTTTAAATATTTGCAGAGTTAAGAGCTTTAACACTCTTTGTTTCCATAGCCGCTCTAGAGTCAGTGTTACCGTTCTTCTCTGCTCTGTAATATTTCAACGAGTGACAATTATATTTTACAAGAGTCAATCAAGGCAAAACTATAAATCTACAATCAAGTTAAAAAGTATAGAACAAATCAATTAAGAATTAAAAGAATAGCAGCTGTACATTCAAGATCTAAACATCAGAGTTAGAAGTAGACAAGAAAGTATACATGTCTCTGCAAATGAAGAAACGTGAAAGAAAAGCAAATGAAGAACTCGGAGAGAAAGATAAGTAGTTTAGGGTTTAGAGCCTAAGGTAGCCTCTTCTTTCTTGAACTATATTTGGTCTCTTCTGGAACGATCTTCGATTAAGAGACCAACTTCGTTTCATATCTCTCACTCTCCAACAAGAAGCTATCCGACTATACAAAGCTGGAAAACCAAAACAGGACAACACTAGAACCAGCATTATAAGACAGATGTACATAACATTTCTAAATCCGTCTCCAAGCTCCGGTTTGTCTTGTCCTGTCCAAGGAACTCCTCCAACGTTCATCCCAAAAACTGGTAGTATAATCACAGGTTAGTTAGTGTTTTCGTTGACTAATTAACGAATGGAAACAGAGTATTTTACCTCCGGTTATGATTGATAGAGGAAGGAATATGATGGAAAGAAAGGAGAGGTAATAGAGCTTTCGATTGATCTGTTCGGCTTGCCAGCTATCTAGACCAGCTTGGATCGCAGTCACACGGTTTGCAATGAAGCCTACGTTCTCTTTTAAACGTCTTAACCTCCCAATCAACTCTTCCAAGGAGTTGATATCTTCTGCCAGAAACCACGGCTTCGTAGAACATTTCTCCTTTACTCTTGGAAATACTTGTTCTCCATGTGCAATCACCTGAGATTCATTCAAATGTTTTAACTCAGAGTAGAAACAAAAAGAGAAGTCAAAATCTTTTAAATCACAAAGCAGGATTTTCCTAGAAGAACATAAAAAAAGTTGCTGCAAAGACATCAATACACAAAACAATGTTCTGAATAAAGCTTAAGGCTCGTTGGCTCTTACCTGCAAAAGACGTTGCAAGTTGAGATGCAATTTCGGAAACCTTCTATCATCCAACATCTGTTTCTTCATAGCAAATCCACCTATCATTAAAAACGATGATACATATGTAACCAACTTGCAAATGTGCATAGACTTGAAAAGAAGTAATCAAATGGTACACAAAAACAAATGGCAAATGCATGTTTTTAATTTGAGTCATTTAAGGTATTAGTAACAAAATATAGCTGTTGAAGAAGAGAATGCTAGCTGACCTCTATCCATTTCGAGTTCCACGGCATCCAATTCGATCTCAAGTTTAGTAACAACATCTTGAAGCTGATCAACATGTGTATCAATAATATGCACAACAAGATTCGAAACAGAAGATGGCACAGGGTTATCAGCTTCCTCAGAATGATTCATAGTCAGCAAAAACTCAAGAACATGCTCCTCAATCACAATCCCACTTCTTTCCTTCCGCTCACCACGATAATACGAAGGAGAATCAACACTAGGAACTTCAGAGAGAAGCGATTGACCCATAGGCGAGAATCCTAACCTAGGAACTCGTCCTAAAGACACAGTAATCACAGAATTCTCAGTAATCCTAGCAGCAATCTTGAAAGTAAAGTTACTTGAAGCAGGACCAGGTGAATTAACTCTAAACACAAGTGCTCCATCAACATGTCCACAAAAGGGTCCATTACTAACAAGTGAAAGAATGTCTTGCAGCTTCAATGGTGGACATAAAGCATCAATAAGATGCTGAGCTGATTGAGAAAGTTTCTGATTCCCTTTTGGTAACTCTACATGATACCAACAAAACTCTTTCCCTGTTCCTTCTGTTAAATCCCATTCTTTGTTGTAATATTTACCATCACCATCAAATATATAAGCTCTTTGTCTCACCATTCCTGAGTATTGATGAGACCTAAACCTATGAGAAGAGTCTCTACTAGGAACACTACTTGTTAAAGACTCAAGATCTGTTTCATCTACTTCATCTCCAATTCGATCTTGTTGCTGCTGCTGCATCATTGAATAAATCTTGAAATCAACCCTCAAAGATAAAATAGAAACTTTATCATCAAACTCGTGAGTCACTTCCTAAAACGAATTGGTTTTTGATTTTTCACAATTTTGAAATCAACCCTGAAAAAAAATCGAAACTTTATCATCAAACTCGTGAATCACTTCCTGAAACGAATTGGGTAAATGCGAAACCGTATGATCAACAACAACAAATAAACATTGTAAAATTTGGTAGAGACAAAATCAGATCGGAGCTAATTAACTTACATGCAGGGTTAGGTGAGATCTATATGAATTCTATAATCAGAAGAAGCTGAGAATTTGATTGAGACTCAATTTGTAGAATCAACGCGTAATCTTGTGGAAGAATGAATGAAACAGTGAAATTGGTTTGTCAAGGAAAAAAAAGATGGGAAGGTTCGGAGGAAGAGAGGAGCTGGACGTTGACCTGAGAAACAATGTTCGAATCTGTCAGACTAAATTTAATGGTACAGATTGGATTATATATCTTTTTGGTTTACTTTTTTTTTTTCTTCCTGATATGACTTTTTTTCATTATGTCAGATCATATAACAGAATCATACAAAAATAGTTACTCCTTAATTGATGTGTAACCTTATCCATTTGTTTTTTCTAATTATTGCAAGTAAAATTATAATTACTGTATAGGATTTTGTTTATTTATAGATAGTAACTTTATTAACTTGTTTAAAACAAATTAGATAAATAGGAATTATGACTAAGAAGAATCAATTCAGAAGAAAAAAAATCTAAAGGGTGTGTATTGGATTCAAGATCTGAGATAATTTGGTGGAATTTAGATCTGAAGAAATTTGAGTGAATTTTGAAGATAATTAGTGAGATTTGTTATTAAAATTTTATAAAATTTGGTGAGATTTTGAAAACAAAACAAAAAACAACTAATCATAACATATGATTTTATGAAAAAATAATCCCCCCCCCCTCTCCCAAAACATCAATCTAATACACCCTCTAATTCTTTTTTACTTACAAAAACTTCCAATAATTATTTACTCATAACTAACATTTGGTTTCCTCTTTATCATATCCAGTAATAACCAATCGATAATTACAAATCATAAACAACAAAAGATGATGCTATTTTAGAAATAACATCTTAAGATACATTAGTTTGTCATATTTTGAAGGTGAAAGTGGATGTTAAGAAACCTTAGAATGTATGAAAGGGTTTTCTAATTTGAAAAAATCGTTGATAATTTTCGACTAATTATGTTTAAATATTAGGAAACTATACATTATAAATCACATATAAACAAATGATTAATTTACGCTTTGGTTTTAAAATATGCTTATATATAATACGATATGATCATTTTGTTAAACAGTAATAAAATAAAAACTAATTTGAATACAAAACCGGGAATTTTCTATTTTGAACGCAGATCTTGAATCAGCAATTCGTTAAGAATCAAAATCGCGATTCCAACGTAAATTTTAAGATCCGAGAACAAACAGTTCAATCGTCATTTACAAAAAAAAAACATTTTTGTTCCCTAACTTTAGAAGAAACCAGAAGAGTTTTGCGATTTAGGAGCTTTGATAAAAGGAAGAAGAAGTCTTTGGCGATCAAGACAGTCTTTTTATTGCTCTACCCAATCCCTCTTGATCCGGTACGTTTACATCTGCAATCTCCTCATCTTTTTGTCTTCTTCTGCTTCTTCTCTTCCCTTAGGGATTTTAATCATCGACCAAAATATTCTAAATGGGTTCACTAATCCGTTTGAAAAATGAGTTTCTGGTTCTAAGGAAAGTTTTTTATTTGTACCCATCTCGATTTCCTTATAGTCCTTGTTACCCAAATGTCGAATCTTTAGTGTTTCTCAAGTTGAGGAAAAGCTGCACGCAAAGTGTTCGTGAAAATGCCACAATGAAACTTATTTACATTCCCCAGATTAGAATTTTATTTGTACATCTAGTTTGCCTATGGACTTATTTGATCGGTGTTATCTTTGTTTCCATGATTTGTGTTCATAAGGTTAGTACATTGGGTACAGTTTAGTGCAGACTTGCAGGTTTTTGCCTAATTCTTCTTGCTGTAGTAGTTTTCTTGAGAGTATGAGTTGTTATTTAGGTCTATCCATGTATCAGTTTTTGTATTACTCCGTTCGGTTGAAGATTTTCATCTCAGGTCAATAAAATATAGCACAGTAAGTAGGTTACAATCGGGTTTTCAAAGTGAGATTAGTTTTAGTATGTTCAGCTTGATGGAGTATATTCCTATTATGATTATGAAGAGTCTAGGGTTTGCGATGGTTGTGGTGAAGGTTCTGTGATGATCTCAGAAGTGATTTTGTAGAGGTCATTATGAGAGAGAGGTATAGGCTCCACTATGTTCAGTACGGTTGTAACAGAATGATCCTATATCTGTCGCATCTTACTTTCTCTGATTGAACTAAAGATGCAGAAATGTCCATGGAAATTAATTTGTGATTGATGATTGTGTTGGAGTTGTGCTTATGGTTCCAGCGTTTCATTGATTCCAGATAGGCTAAATTTTGTTTTTCCTTAACTTTTGGCATAGAAGAAGATCCCTGTTGCTGGTTATGATGTCTCGGCAGAATCAGTTATTTACATTGTTCAAGAGAAGGTTTCATTCACCGTGTAATGATGCCCCAACAGAGACCTTAAGAAAGAAGATAGCTGATTTGCAAAAATGTAAGAAGCAAAGGAACCCGATAAAGAACCAGTTTCTAGTTGAGGTTCCAGAATCAAGATCCTATTTAGACACAGCAACGATGCCTATGTTCCTCGCTGTGGTTGGTATAGCATTGTTTGCAAAAGTGTTAATGATGGTAAGCCTTCCTCTTATGATGTGTCATTATCAATGACTTTAGTAGCTATTAGATTAGAATAAATCCGAGGAAATTGCTGAATTAATTGTTGGGTTTGTTACCAGATCGATGATTCGAAATCGCAAGAAATGATTGAACGCAAGATAAAAAATGCACCACCAGGACAAGGCACAGTGCGGATGCTCGAGCGGGAGGAATGGGATGAGTTTAGAGAAGTAAGACCAAGAACCCCTTTTGAGTCCAAACTTGCTCGCCCAAATGCCCAAATAAGAACTGGAGAACCTGTGCGCAAGGTAAAAAGCCTTAATTCAATCATCAAACCTTACTCTATTTGCTAAATCATAACACCATCAGACTTTGCTTGTTTCCTTTCTCATCAGGATGACTTAAAGAACTGGTCGATAGATGTGCTAACAGATGCATTTGCACGAACTGAAGAAACCGTTCGCCGAGGTTCCAGTTAGATTTCCATAAATGCTACTTAATAGTCAATTCAATGGGAGTTTCCTGGTTAATACATATGATATGTTGTCAATAAAACAGTTCTTAATGTACTGTTTCTCAGCCATTTTCCCAAAGAACATAGCCATGGTTAGGATTGTAGACAGAACAAGCACACACATTTTCATCAAAATCGTTAAATCATTTATCAGAGTTTATTGAATTTCACACTCAAATCATTTCATAATTAATTTACGTTTTCAACATAAAATAAAAATGGACGTTTCGACGTGCTTCTGATTTGAAAAAAATCGGCATTTACAAATATTCAATTAGAAGATCATACACGTGGCGAAAAATCCAAAATGGAAGAGCATACACGTGTCCTTCCATTCGCCGAACGCCACGTGTCTATCGCCTAAAGTTCCTGATTCCTAGACCATGGCTTCACGAAAAAGGACAGAGTCCTCAAGCTTTGATTGTTCAAACTTCAAAAAATCGAAACTTTTATACTTTCCTTTTTTTTTTCTCCACGAATCCGATTCGAAAACATCATCAAGTAATATCCTTTCACTAATCCCTCGATCCATTCGAAGGTAAACCAAATCATAGAACGTATTTTTTTCGATTCTTTTGTGATCTGTTAATTTTGCTTTTGCTCGATTTCGATCATCGGATGTGAATAAGTGTTAATTCTCCTTCCTTTGTGTGTAGCCTTCAATTATGGAAGATTCTGTAGTGAATCCACTAGATTCAAACTCTAAAATTGGGATCATCGGAGGCGTAATCGTAGCTTTACTCATACCAGTATTACTCTCTGTGTTCTTAAACGGAACCAAAAAGGCGAAAAAGAGAGGTGTTCCAATCAAATTAGGTGGAGAAGAAGGTTACACGATGCGTCATGCTCGAGCTTCTGATTTAGTTGATGTTCCTTGGGAAGGAGCTACAACTATGGCTACTTTGTTTGAACAGTCTTGTAAGAAACATTCGAAAGATCGGTTGCTTGGAACTAGAGAGTTTATAGATAAAGAAGTTGTTGCTTCTAGTGATGGAAGAAAGTTTGAGAAGCTTCATTTAGGAGAGTATAAATGGCAAAGCTATGGTGAAGTCTTTGAGCGTGTTTGTAATTTCGCCTCAGGACTTGTTAATGTTGGACATAATGTTGATACTCGTGTTGCTATCTTTTCGGATACGAGAGCTGAATGGTTTATCGCGTTTCAGGTTTGTTTATTAGCTAATGGTTTTGCAAATTTTGGATTTGTTTTGAAGAGTTTGATTTTTGATGAAATGTTGCAATTTTTCAGGGATGTTTTAGGCAGAGCGTAACCGTTGTTACTATTTATGCTTCTTTAGGAGAAGATGCTTTGATTTACTCACTCAATGAGGTTAGTAGGGAAGTTTTTTCAGTAATTGCTAAACTTGGTTTTTGGATTTCTGAATATTGGTATTGTATTGTTGACAGACTCGAGTATCGACGCTTATATGCGACTCTAAACAGCTTAAGAAGTTGTCTGCGATACAATCAAGTTTGAAAACTGTGAAGAACATTATTTACATTGAAAAAGATGGAGTAGAGGTTGCTTCTAGTGACTATAATAATATGGGTGACATAACTGTTTCATCGATCTCTGAAGTTGAGAAACTGGGGCAGAAGAAGCCTGTTCCACCGATTTTACCTTCGAAGAATGGAGTTGCTGTTATAATGTTTACTAGTGGTAGTACTGGTTTACCAAAGGTGTGTACTGGACCTGTGTCTTCTCTCTTTGTTGTGTGTGTTTAATATCAATTTAGCCTAACCATTCATTGTGCGCGTATTTACTCAGGGGGTTATGATGACACACGGAAATCTCGTCGCAACTGCTGCAGGAGTTATGAAGGTGGTACCAAAGCTTGATAGGAATGATATTTATATTGCTTACTTACCTTTGGCTCATGTGTTTGAGCTTGAAGCTGAGGTATGTTGCTGTGCACGCTCTCTTTCTTTCTCTTTCGAAATGTTACCTTATTGTCTTATTCTTTCTTACCAAATCATGGTTTTTTTCAGATTGTGGTCTTTACCTCAGGTTGTGCCATAGGTTATGGCTCAGCAATGACTTTAACTGACACTTCAAATAAAATTAAGAAAGGAACCAAAGGAGATGTTTCAGTTCTAAATCCAACTATCATGACTGCAGTTCCAGCTATTCTGGACCGTGTTCGAGAAGGAGTTTTAAAAAAGGTACCGTCTTAGTGACAACAATGCTGTGTGTAGTTTTGCAATTACTTACTAGATCAGTTATATTTGTGTATGTTATGTAATCTAGGTTGAGGAAAAGGGAGGGATGGCGAAGACCCTCTTTAACTTTGCATACAAGCGTCGGTTAGCAGCTGTGGATGGAAGTTGGTTTGGTGCTTGGGGTTTGGAGAAAATGTTTTGGGATACTCTAGTTTTCAAGAAAATACGTGCTGTGCTTGGAGGACACATCCGATATATGCTCTGTGGAGGAGCTCCTCTATCTCCTGATTCACAACGCTTCATCAATATCTGCATGGGGTAAGAGAATCCTCTGTGGTTCCATGACTGTGTGGTTCTCACATTTAACATTTGCATACGAGTCTTGTCCCACGTTGGCTTAGGCAAACACCAATGAAATCGTTTGAATACTGTGTTTACATTATTAGCGATGTTTGGTATGTTTTAACTTGTATACGCTATCTTTTGCTTGCTGAAACTCATGTGGTTTAAGCTTGTTTGTATGCTTCTTAGCAACTTCACAATACTTGGGCTTACTTTGTTCTGATTGTGATTAAATACCCGTTGTTTTCTGTTAGGGCTCCTATCGGTCAAGGGTATGGATTGACTGAAACATGTGCTGGAGCTACGTTTTCCGAGTGGGATGACCCTGCTGTTGGCCGTGTTGGTCCTCCACTTCCATGTGGCTACATTAAGGTTTGCTGTCAATTTTTAAACAACACAATGCGTGGACAATGATGTTTAAGTTTGTTGTAATCATGAGTAATAAGCTTAATCTTGCAGCTTGTTTCTTGGGAAGAAGGTGGCTATAGAATCTCAGACAAACCAATGCCTCGAGGAGAGATTGTTGTAGGTGGTAACAGTGTAACAGCAGGTTATTTCAACAATCAAGAAAAAACGGATGAGGTTTACAAGGTAAAGCACATTTCAGGCACTTAGTTGTTTCGCTTGCTATATAGATTAGTTTCTGAGTATCTACATGAAAATTTCAGGTTGATGAGAAGGGCATGAGGTGGTTTTACACTGGAGATATCGGGAGATTCCACCCTGATGGATGTCTTGAAGTTATCGACAGAAAGAAAGATATCGTTAAACTTCAACACGGGGAATACGTATCTCTTGGAAAGGTTTGCGTATAAAACTTAAATTTTACAATGGATGATGGCATATGATACAATCTCCTCATGCTTTTGCATTGTCTGGATCACAAATTCACAGGTGGAGGCAGCTTTGAGTTCGAGCAACTACGTCGCTAGCATAATGGTACACGCGGATCCAATGAACAGCTACTGTGTAGCTCTTGTTGTTCCATCACAAGGAGAATTAGAGAAATGGGCAGAGGAAGCTGGAGTTAAACACAGTAGCTTCGATGAGCTATGCGAGAGCGGTGAAGCAGTCAAGGAGGTTCAACAATCTCTTACTAAGGTTTGTATTTTCAATACCTTTCTCAGGTTTTTCACAGTTTACATATGGTAAGTATATTTATTCGAAAATGTTACGGTTTTAGGCTGGAAAGGCCGCAAAGCTCGAAAAGTTTGAACTTCCAGGAAAGATCAAGTTGCTGTCAGAGCCGTGGACACCGGAGTCGGGATTAGTTACAGCTGCTTTTAAGATAAAGAGGGAGCAAATAAAGGCGAAGTTCAGAGATGAACTCAACAAGTTGTATGCCTAAAAGCTTGTCTTGGATTTGTGAGAAACTCCATATACATTTCAGTTTGATTTTCCAGATTTCGTTATATTTACAATAAACTTGGGAGTTTTTCTCCTCTTGTTGATTAAATATTTTATACGATTACGTTTTCATTAGTAATTTAGCTGTAATCAGAGAGTAGACAACTGTGGTAATGAATCTTTATATGTAAGAAGCTGTAGTAGTTAGATTGAAAACACTTTTGGTGAAACTTGTTTGTTTATTAATCATAAGTAATCCTCAAAATCATCCTTATGATCCAGATTTACATTTCTCTGTTGTAGAATACATTTGTGGTGCTGGTGGTTTATCATGTTCATTGACCTAATCATTAACACTCATGCATCAGATGTTCTCTAAGAAACCTTCCTCGCACTTTTGGACAAACCATAACAGTTGTCTTGTCATCGAGTGTTGATGTTGCTATAGATTTGGGTCAGATGATGCAGAATCTGTGGGAGTTGTTGTCTCTGAATCTGTTGTCTCTGACACTGATGGTCGTAGGAGAAGATACAAAGAAGGTCCCAAGAATGGCACCACAGATACTGGTAAAAGCCAACCGCCTTTATCAAACCTGAAAAAGAAGCAGTGCGTACGTTCATAGAAACGAAAAGGGTAATGAGTAAACGCCGTAAAAGTAGTTTTATATAGAACTCACCATTTTCGGGTAGTCATGTCATTGTAAACCCAGAACGGAGCAAATGCAGACAGTAAACAGAAATCAAGAGTCATAACATGAATCTGCATTTTAGAAGGGTTAAGTCTTGTTATATCAAATATAAGCAAAACGATGATTTTTATTTCCGCAAAATGTAGCATATGGGGCTTACGAATTTACTCCCGCGAAAGTACTGATAGAACTCAGTCCAGTCCCCAGCATTACCAACTACTGCATAAAGAATTATACCCAGTCCTGCAATAAGAGTTACCTGATACATGACTCTGTTAACTCCAGCAAAGAACCAAAAGGCGATACAGATGAAGAATTCAAAAGAGAGATCTTTTACCCCAGCAGTTACTTTTGATTCAAGAAGATTCAAAGGCCATTGTCTAAGTTCAGTCTCTGTAACAGGAGGAGAAGGAGGATTCCATAGAGCAAAATAAGGTAACAAAGCGTAAACACCACCGAAAAACGAAAGCACAACGAAAGGCGAAGCCGGGGTTTTACTGTCGAAATAACAAAAGTTAGTAAAAGAAACTGTTACTCTGTCTATTAGATTGTACATAAAACATTTGTAGCTACACAGTTATAAGCTAATGAAAGAGTTTCACTTGACAAAACTCTAATATGGTAACATAATTCAATTTCTTGTTACAAATATAGCCATGAAAATGATATAACCTTCGACCTGTAGGAAGCAAAAGCATGCCATAAACCAAAGGCCATAAACCCATAATGTACCATAACCCAACAAGGATCTGATTCATTCTAAAACCATCATCACCTTTAAAATTCAGAAGCTTTTTCAAAAAGTACAAGTCTTGTGTCTGCAAAATCACAACATCGCAAGTATTAGGTTATGATTTCGAACTTAGACTAAGGAATTGAGAAGAAGAAGATGCGTACCGGTGTTTGATCAGGGGCGAGATTGAAGCAATAGTACAAAAGCGCACCCCAAAGCGCAAAAAGCAAAATTGAGCTTGTCCAATCTCTAGATTCATCTTGAATTTGAGTTTTCTCAGGATCTGGATTGTTTAAAGAGCTTTTGCAGACATGGAAGAATGTGTCCTTCCTCTCGTATTTTGGGAAACAGAGAAATCTATTGGATTTCAGAAATGGTGAAGAAGCTCTTGATTGTAGAAGAAGGAGGTTTTGAGATTCTCTTAAGGTTTGGGCTGGTCTCGAGGGTTTAAGAGGAGGAAGACGAGTGAAGTTGCAGGAGATGAGGTTTATGCTTTCCAACATTTTCTTCTCTCACTCCAATTTTCGTATATGAACAGCTTGTTGACGAATTCACATTTTATATTTTAAAAATAATTTTCTTTCCGTCGGCTATTAAAAGGAAAAAAAATTTCGTAGAAGTCAGTTTTTTTTTTTTTTTTTTTTTTTAGTTTTAATTATATAAGTTTGTCTTTTGCAAAATATTAGGGGGGAGGTTTATTGGTTCATGAATTTGGAAATGTAAGTCAAATAATGTCTTATTGGATAATTGAATTAAAAATATTTATTAAAGTTATGTGTTATTAGTTTAATGATTTATAAATACTTGTTGAAATCATATGTTATTCATTTTAATGATTTACTTTTGCATTTTAAAATCCACACTAAGTTATAATGAGTATGGAAGTGAAAAATACAAAGACTTATAATTAATGAACTGGGCAATGAAAAAATGCTTTGATGTTAAAAAAAAAAAAGAAAAGAAAAATGCAGACTCAAATCCATGAGATAAAACATATTATTTCAAAATCAACATGGAGGATTTTAAACTTAGTGTGGATTTACAAATTCTATATGAATTTATAAATGCATGTACCAATATACACTATACATGGCCGGCTTAAAAGTTAAAACCACTCGTCTATTCTAAAAACAAAATTATTACCTCCGGTATCCCAATATTAAACTGTTATCAATTTTTTTTTAATTTTTTATAAATATTAATATAAAATTATTAATTTAAATATAATAATTTTAAAATTACTTCATAATCTAATTTTTTACTATTAATGCAAATTTGTTTCATAAATTTGTAACCAATTTATATATAATTTTATCATATATATCACATGCTTTTGTTTCAAATTGAATGTTTTACTCTTTCTTATTCTAAATAACATTCTATATTTTTGACAAAAAAAACAAACAAACAATAAAGAAAAGAAAAAATAAAACATAAGAAAAACAAGCACAATGTAGCTAAAATAACGAACAAATAAATATTCGTTGACATATATTAGCATAACAAATTAGTTGAAATAATAGTGATTAGTATGTATAAATATCTATATAACTTAAATATTTTTAAAGAACATGCATTAATTAGTTGTATTCTCTTATTAAATTTAGTATCGTGATATTTACACTTTATGTGGAGAGAGAACTCACCTACTATATATACTAATGATTTGTCCGTGCTACGCGCATGAATATCATTTATATATGATTAAGTGTTGGTATTTTTGCTAAATTTTTTTAGTTCTCATTTATTTTCTTTTTGTTTGTTGTTCTGAGAGTTCTTTAAGTTTATTCCATTATTGTTTTTATTTTATTTTTGTGTTTGATGAATTAGTTGTAATTAATATTATGATTATTTATGAGTGTTTATTGCAGATTATGGTTTTGGTGGTTTTCCTTTTTGATTTAGGTTTTAAGATAAAAAAATTTCGGTTTAGGTTTATAATTGATTGTTCTTTAACCTATTAAAAGTGTTTTTTTTTTAATGGTCAATAAGAAATGAACTTCCAACAATTTACATAATTAATGATCTCTAAGACTAAGAGAGACATGGATGGGTTGAGGAGAATCTTTAGCTAAATCTATTATCTTTTTCTCATGTTGACCGCTCCGGTTACAAGATCAAAGACAAAACCACAGGCTTATAAAAAAACAATTAATGTAAATCTAAACTAAGATGTTTAAGGTATTTTTGGGTTACCTCAAAGGCTGAAAACGTGTGTCCAAATTGGGAAGGCAGTGAAGAATAAATACCAGCCCTCCTTGTATAAGTACAAGCCCTCCAGAACTACACATTTCATATTCATAAATCAAAGCTTCAACATTGTATCATGTTTTCACCCTGGCAGGGAAAGCTAGTAGTTTCTTAAATGGTCTTTCACAGAATCTGCAAAAAGAGAAAAAAAGAATCTAGGGGTCTAGTATACAAAAAAAAAAGAAAAAAGAAATAAAAAGTATCTCATTAATCGTGAAATTTTTGACTATTTGCTTGCTTACCAAAGTATCCGTCTGTACAAAGTTTCTCTCCACACTTTTCACTGTTTTCAGTCACATGCATTAATCGTATTCCACATCCTTTTAGTTTGGACGTCGAGTAACTATTATTACTCAAATGAAACTGTATATTCAAGTGATTGTAGTTCATTTCAAGAGGGAAAGAGCACTCAAATATAACAAGGTGGATACCCTTGTCGTGTTTATAAAACACATGTCGGTAAATTGAAGCAAAGTGATTTCCAAGTCTACCTCTAAACCGACAAGATATGTTAATGGAAAATATAAAACCACCACGGAGAGAAGATTCAGAATTAACCACGGCGCAAGCCTTAAATCTGAAGAATGGTTGAGAGGGAGTGGTATAAAGTAGAGGGATATTGATCAGAGATGTTCCAGTAGTACGGTGACTGCAATATAAAGGCATTTCTTCACCTGACAACATCATGGACTCGAAGAAAACCGATTTTGGTTCTACAAGAGCATCTTGAACGTAGTTGAAGGCGAAGCAGTTGATGAAATTGTCTGGAAAAGAAGAGGTAGCCTCATGATGGACTGTTGCCATTACCACCTCACTTAGACTATCATTCCAGCTAGCTTTAGTCAATGCTCCACAATCTGAAAAGTCAACCGAGCGAAGACATTCTAGTTTAGAAATATGTAGGGATACACATTTTAAGTTGTTGCATCCGTTCATATTTAGATGTTGGAGTCTAAAAAAATTCTTGGTCCACCAAGGAACCTCTTCAATCCCTGTCCGTGTTAGACAGAGCATGGAGATGTTCGTTGAGATATCAGGAAATGTTCTCAATAGAGAGTGCATGTTGATGCCAGTGGGAAGCGTCTCCAGATTTATGCATTATGTAACCCAAAAATGCCTCAGATTATGGAGGTTCTGAATAGAGGAAGGAATCTCAACCAAACTTGGCATATCCGAGAGAAACAATTTCCCCAGAGTGGGAGACAACTTGGTCATGAAATGTGTAAGCGGCTGGACCAAAAAATAGTTCAATTACAAACTATTATAAATTATTGTAATAAAAAAAGGGACTCTGAAATAAGTAAATAAGTATAACATGTAATTTATTTTTCTAACTTACAAACTCTAGCTTTTAAGTTTGAGACTTTCCAATTAAAAAATAGGTTTTTGACTGAAACTCTATACGAATATTCACATAAGAAAATGAATAATATGTTGATGACCATAAAGGTACTAAGACAGACAATTTTTCTCTCAGATTTTTTTGTCTTTTTCAAAACGGTTAAGAAATTTAACTTAAATTTTTTTTAAAAAAGGAAATTAACTTGGGAGTTGGGACAATGATTTCTTATATAAGTGTTTAAGACAAGACTAGATACTAACCAGCGCTGTATAACGTAAAAAAATATTTATTTCATACTTTGTTAATTTATATTATCATAGATTATTATTAGTGTTTTATATTAGATTTATTTTATGTTTTAATATCTTATTTATCTTATTTATTATTATTATTATTATTATTATTATTATTATTCTTATTCTTATTCTTATTCTTATTCTTATTATTATTATTATTATTATTATTATTATTATTATTATTATTATTATTATTATTATTATATGATTTGTGTTTTGTTAATTAAAATTACAAATATATAATTACGTGTGGTGCTATATTTGTTGAAAAAATTATTTAATAAGTTAGATTCTAATATATATATTTTTGTAAAAACATAAGTGGTGTTATGTATATATTTTCATATTATTCAAAAATCTATAAATGTGTGATTTACTCTAATATATCAATTATTATCAATAATTAGAATTTTGATATGAGATCCGTTATGATCCGTCTTTATCTGTTATGATCCATTTTGACCCGTTAAAAATTAAAATATTTAAAGATCTGGATGATTTAAAGTTGAATGGTTAGAAAATTAATTTTAATTTTTGTCCATAATTAATTAAAGAAAGAAAGTGAGTTTATTTTTTTGCGGAAAGCAATCATTGTTTAAAATATTATTTACACTTGTTATTTAATTATATTAATTTTTTTGATTATTATTGTATTCTTAATGATTTTATTTCTAAAACTTAAATATTATATTGTTTCAATACTATAATTAAATTTTTTTATTTTATTTAGGAGATAGTAAATAAAAATAAACAGATTTAAATTTAAAATATGAGTTTCCGCCCAAGGTTCTCTCAGTCTCAGCAGACATTTACCAATGGAGGAGGCAATTTTAGCATAAATAAAATTAGAGTAAAAAAAAAAAAACAAAAGAAAACTAAACAAGTGTAATTCCCATGGCAACATTATGAGACGGGCATGTATGTAAGCATGTCGATCGTGATGTTTAAGCAATATCTAGTATTACGACGATGTAATTGAATCTTCTTCTTTCATGTTATCAAGTTTTCTCTCTTTTCTGTAACATGGATTGTGTCAGGGCTTTAATGTTAGATGCAGGCCGTCCTTGTTGGGCTTGTTTTTTTCCTGTTGGGTTTGTACTACATACCATATTCACTTGTATCTTATACGGATTGATGATATAATAAAATTATAAACCAATTACTTTTATCCCTCAATTTTAATATTACTGGTATCTGTTTATAAGTTCTACAGAACTGCATCATATATTTATTAAGTTTATATTTTTCTCATCTTTTTAAATTATTATAAACCTAGCGTTTAACCAATTTTAATACTCCATCTTTAAAAAAAATATTGATGTTAAAGATGTTTTACATAAATCAAGAAAACAATCATTATTCTTTCTAAATATATTATTTTCTCTCACAAAAAAATATTCTAAGAATTATAAACCAATAGTAATATAGTAAATGTAATTATTTTCAATTATTACATCTTGAAGTTTATAATTTATCAATAAAAATAAAGAAAACATCAATCTTTTTAAAATCAATCTGAAACAAAATAAAAGAGGTAAAACATCAATCTTTTTAAAATAGAGAGAATATATGAAAGGAAACTGACACACTCCATGAGTTTTACACGTCAGCACTCCAGAGACTGACACATATCCACTTAAAAAAAAGTTAATCGCTTAATTTTTCACCTTGTCCATTTACTATCCCTCAGTGGTTGCGAACACCAAATATGGTAAACTCAATTTCAACAAATTTTGGATTTCAGTATTTAGAATTTAACTTTTGGTCTTCTCATTTCTTCTAATCTGTGATCGAAGTTGTCTTCCTTGTGGACACTTGTATGGATTTTCCTGTATTAAGAAGTGGTTACAGCATCAGCGAAGTGCAGGAAAGGTTTGTGGTTGTTATATAGTTTTTCAAAACCCTTTGTTATTATTTATAATTATCTTACTCATAGAGTTACATTGGCTTTCTTTTATACTGCATCTACCCTTGATGCAGTAGATGATGAAGCACAAAAGGTCATATATTGAGTGTGTTTTTTTTCGAAATACAAGTTACAATATCAAATCTAATCTTTGTTTTTTGATATTTGCAGAGAATATTATTTCTCGAGGCGAAGTTAAGTTCAATTGAACAGAAGGTAAGACCAATTACTGCTCGGATAGTTCATGATATTGCTAGACTCAGTCCCTACTATTCTGAGCTTAGTTCTTTGATTTGCTTTCAAATCATTCAGAAGAAGATTTTCATGAGTTCTAAAACCTCTTTTATGTGTTCATTATAAGTCGTCTGTGTCAGTTGACAGGAACATATGTGTGTAGCGTTTAACAATATCTTCTTATATGTCATGAAGACTGCCAGTTGGAGTAACAAAAAAGCTCAATGGAGAAAAGTGGAAGCAGAGCTACTATTACAAGTTAATAAGCTGAAGAAGGTACACTCTAAGAACAATTCAATTTAGTAATAGACTCAAATGAAATTCTGGATGGGAGACCTTTCATGATCACTTGGCAAGAATACTTAAGGTAAAAATTTCTAAACGTGGTATAGTTTGTCTACTACTTTTAATATTAGTTTAATGGTAGTTTCTGATAATTAGAATTAAGCAAATGTTCATATTATAAACTCTAGAACTATGTATTGTTATTTGAGGAGGAGTTCACTTTGAATATGCAAGGGTTTTGAGGACATCAAGGAGGACAAAGAGGTTTGGTATCCCCATCATTAACTGGAAAATGGTAAGAAATTTTACATTCCTATGCTTTCAAAGCCATAAAACTTATAGTAATATTGTTATTGACAATCAAATTGGCTTATGGTTATAAAAATATATAGATGCTCATAACGAAAGATGACTTTTTATTTTAGCTATATTATGAGGGACATCCGAAGTCGAAGAATAAGGATCTTGGAGGCAACAGCGGGTTTAAAACGTGTTACATGTATCCCACTCCCCATCGTCGTTGGATAACATTTACTGGATTTTTGAGGGTAGTCGTTAGCTAAAAGCAAGAAGATTCGTTAATGTAACATAACGGATATGTAAGAATGTGGGTAAAATAAATTTATTGGTTAAGTGGATATCATGTCTTCCTAGCTTTGTCACTTATCTCTTTAACTTATTTCTACTACATTTTAATCCAAAAACAAAAAGTGCTTGACCACGGGTTCAAGTGGAGAAAGTATGGGAATAAGATAGTTAAGAACATCACAAATCGAAGGTAAGGAACAAAAATTCCTCAATTGTTACAAATTTAAAGTTCAACTCGTCAATACTCTTGTGACTAAAACACAGAAAGATCAGTCAGTTCCCATGGTTCTAAAATTACATGCCATCCAAAATATCAAAGACACCAAAAGTAATAATGGTTATATGTACTTGGTTAGCAGTTTTAAATCGTCTTTCTACCGGGGACCATATGATCACTTGGAACGCTGGTGCCTCTGGGCAGTATGCTTTTTGCCCTAATACTCTGGAAACACGAGATCATCTGTTCTTTACCTGCAGATACACCTCAGGCCTCTAGACAGCTATTGCCAAGGGCATCTTTGGAACTCACTTCTCCACCAACTGGTCGACGATACTAGGTTTCATCTCTCACCCTCACCTTGGTTCAACACGGAATTATCTTGTCCGTTATGTTTTTCAGGCATCAATATACACAATCTGGAGAGAAAGGAATGCTCGAAGACATGGAGAGCAGCCTCATCGCTCTGATACTCTAGTTTGGTGGATTGATAAGCAAGTGAGGAACTAGCTATCAGCGATCAAAGCTCAAGGCGATACTCGCTTCCACGAGGAGATGCAGCTCTGGTTTGCTCTCGAAGTTAAATCATATGTAGCAGCCTCTCAGCAAATTCAGACATCCTCTTTTTCAGCACTTTTAAGGAACCTTAATTCAAAATTTTCTGCTCTATTGGTGATGGTTTGTACTCTTTTTCCCAAATCCGGTTTTGCCCCAATTGGGTTTTCTGGATTTGGGTTTTAATGAGGCAACCATCATCAATGTTTTATTTATAGAGCTATGTTTTACCCTTTCAAAAACTGACACACTAGTTGTAAAAAAGTTGTTTTCTTAAATATAATTTAACATAATATTCAAAAAAAATAAAATAATTGTTATATGTAATTTCCATTTAATTTGCAGAAACTACTACAAATTTTTAGTTGATGGATATCCAGTGAAGAAAAGGGTTAAAAGAGATAGAGATGATTCGAGCTTTGTGATAACAACTTACGTGAGCTTCCACAATCACTCAACCATGAACCAAGGCTCAAGGCAAGAAATACATTGGCTGAGAAAAGATAGTAAAACCAAGGTATACAGTTTGGGATAAGTTTATCAATTGTTGTTTTATTTCCACCAAAACTAAAGTTTATAGAATATAATAAGTTGTGCTAAAGAAAACCCGCGCATCGCGTGGGTCTCACCTAGTAAATACTAAAAAAAGATAGAAACACGTATAATTAGTTTGCTGTGCTTGAGTCAGAAAAAATAAAAGAGATGGTTGTATTTACACGCTTTAAAAGAACTTAAAAAGTTATAAAAATAAGTGTAATACATTATTTTATTTGCAAAATTAAACATTTATTTGTATCAAAAGAGTTCTAAAAAATCTATATATATTTTGAAAATTTCTCTTGACCCGTCACCTTGCCGGTTCACCCGATCCATCGGGTTGTGGTTAATGGTGGTTTTTCGGGGGTTTTTTTGGTTCTATTATTAGCGGATTTTAGTACTAAACCTGAACCGGAGTAATGTCTGGCTCCTGGATTGACCGGTTGGACTGCACCCTCAGGTTCAGAGGTGAAAACACTGGTCCCATTTAGGCATTAGCAAAATACTCAGAACCAAAGAACCAAACCAAAACCAATCCAAAAAAGAGGTATTGAACCGAACTCGAAAACTACAAAATATATGATGGTCATAAACTCCTATACCGGAAAAACCGGAGCCAAACCCAAACCGAACCAAACCAAACCAAGAACTGAATGGGTACCCAAAATATCAGAAATACAATTACATACCCAAAATATTAATTATATTTATACTTAATATAATTCAATTACCCTACAAATATAAACACGAAAATATCAATTATTTTTGTATCAAAACAACCAAAATACTCAAAATAACTGAAATATCCTAAAGTTTTAAGTTATATTTATGAAAATTTACAGTATATATATACTCAAATTTAACCTATTTTCTTGTTTTCCTATATTTCATGTACATGAACCAATCCGGAACTAAACCAAAACCAGTTCGGTACTTATATGAGTCCTACCATCTTATATCCGAAAGATTCATAGCCAAACCGAATACCTGATTGCCTATGCCCATTATCCAAATTCAAGTTTTATATAATATTTTTTTTGTCATCTGATTTTTATTGATAATATTGAGAAGGATACATAGTTGATATACAGATGCTGGAGGAACACTAAATATCCCAGGAGACAAAAGCCTAAAAGAGAGAGGCGAGAGCCCTAAATTATAGGGAGACAACTTAAAAACGTAATACACACTACACATAACGAAACAAAAGTCAAAAACTTAATAAAACTCAAAAGAAATAGATCTTGCCAAACTTACTGAAAAGACAAAGGACAACTCGCATCCATTTTGCAGTTAACAAAATCTCCTATTGCGAAGCAGGGTACCTCTCAAATCAAGTGAACCTAAACTTCTATTCCGACTAGATACATGAGACACAGAGACCAAGTCCCACAAACCTTTCGGAAATGGCAATGTCGCATACCACGACCTGAAGACATGATCAGGTCTTGAGTGTAGAGACAAGGAGCAAAACAGATCTTGAACTGGATAGTACTAAACTCAGAGAAAAACAGCACACGATCGAACCTGAGATATCACAATAAGGCTCATCCAGAGACAAAAGCAAGTTCAGCAAGACACGAAAACCAGAGAGCTCTAGAAAGCTAAGGCCAAAGCTTCGGGCTAACAACAAGAGAAAGGAGAGTGAGGCAGTCATACTATAATCCCGGATTACCTATAGAATCAAAGCCTAAACTGACCTACATACTTTCTTAAAATGCCTAAACCAGTGATTTGTACCATCCTAAACCACAATCTAAGAGACCAAAGACATTAATCTCAAAGCCAGAAGCATACGGACTTACGAAAATTAGATGTAACCGGAGTGGAGGCAAAAAAACATCTCGGTTGCAGTAGAAGCCAATGAATCCTCTATCAGCATCATAGAACAAAGACCAAGTAACCCAGATCTAAAGCTACAACCTCAAAGCTAAAGAAGGTCAAAGAAAGTAACCCAAATCTGAAGCTACAAACCTCAATAGCCCACAAACGGCACCAAAATGTGGATGCTGGATTCCACATCCAATAACATATTGAATTGCTTAAAGAAATAAATTAGAATTTTCTTAAGATAATAATGTAAATTTGTCTATAATGATTTCAAGTAGCAAAAAGATTGAACCCCATACATGACCATGGGGGTCTATATTTATACATGAATTAAAGATTAAATGCTAAGAACAAATACTAATAAATTCTATAATTCTCCTTTAACCTGTCGGTTTTGATTTAGTCTTTAATGTTGTAACATCTTGTACTTTGACTGATTTCCTCCTTCAGTTTGCAGATTCACCTTGCTTTGCGGACACTCCTTGCTTTGCTTGCTCCTTCCTTCTGCGAGGCTTCACCACTGGACGGACCCCAATTCGCACCATCGAGCCCGCGTACGGTTCGCCCATCCTTTCTTACTCCGAATAACCCAGCTTTTACTTTGACCTGCTGAAGTGGTTGACACGTGTCTTGATTGGAGAGAGTGGATCCTTGGTGCGGATCAGGTATCAACAACGACGATAGAGATATAACCCAAAATTAAAATTTGTAAGGAGATTTACCCATCAGAGTTTTGTGGTGTAGCAATACTCCGAAGCTAAAGTTTTATGGGGACACACACTTAATTGAAACTTTGGGTGAGGATTTACCCCGTCCAAGTTTTATGGTGTAGCTACACCCCGAGGCTGAAGTTTCATGGGGACACACACTTAATTGAAACTTTTAGTGGGGATACAACGTGAAAGTTTTGTGGTATGGCTACACCCCGAAGCTAAAATTTTATGGGGAACCACACTTAATTGAAACTTTTGGTGGAGATACAACCCGTCGATCCAAAATAGAAAGTAAAAAGAATATATTTTAGGATTCAATACAAAAATTGACCCCTTTAAAAATTTGTTTCCAAAAAAGGACCCCTACTGCTTTAAAAATTCTTCACAGGAGACCCTGTTTGGAAATAAAATTTTGAAAGGGTCCATTTTAGACACTCGCTCTATATTTTATCATATATTTTTTTGTTAGTTTTCCTTTTTGACTTAGCAAAATAGTAACAAAAGTTTTTTTACGAATGTCATAATCTAATCTATCAACTGACACATGTCGACCTCTCGTGACTGCAACCAAGCTTTATATAATAAGTTACGGTGAAAAAAATATTATGGCCCTTTTATTATTAGATTTGAAATTGTGTAACATTACCTAGACTCAAGATCAAGGCCTCCATTATTATTGATCTTGAGTTGGGTCCCAGGGCGGTTGCACTATTGGCCTGCGATGATAAGGCGGCCCTGTTCGATCTATAAGTATACAAGATATACCTAATTTTGGATAACAGAATCCAATTTTCACTAGAACTAGATTCGAACCTGCGGTACCGCAGGACAATTATTTTATTTCAAAATAAATTAAGCAAAAACAAAAACATGTATCGACATCATCTAACCAAAACAACAAAGCATAACAAAATCCATAAGACATACCAAATATAAAACCATAGTATGAGAAATCTGAAATCATTAAATGAATCTGAACATCTAAATAACTAACAAACCCTTTGAAAAGCATGAGATTGTTTATCTGATAACACTCTCAAATCTTTTTTTCCAAATTCTAAAACATCTCTTTGAAATCCATATTTATTATTTGTTTGTGAGGTTTGCCTTTTTTTTCTAGAATAAGCACTCTCAAGTCTTTCTTTGATGTTATCCTTGATAAAACCACATAAAAGCTGACTATGAAAAAACACAGGGTTTGACAAATAGAGTCTTACTTCATGTCTCGTATCCGTTGGAAACTTTCTTTCTAGTAATCAATCCATTTTATAAAACTACTCAAGGCTGATTTTCTTCAAGCCATGTTCCTAAATATGTTAGAGAAGTTGAAGAATGTAGAGAAGCTTACTTTTGGGGCAAACTTTCTTTAAGGTATGTTTTGGTGTATCCCAGTGTGATATGTTCATTCTTGCACCTCTACTCACTGAGTCATCTTCTGTTTCTGTTTATTGATATCCACTTTAGATATGTATGTGATGGATGGTGTTTATCATCTTTATCGGTGTTTTGGGTTTTATTCTTTTGTCGTAAAAGGGATTTATGGTTTTGGGTGTTCTTTTATATTTTGGATTTGATAAAGTCTTCATATTTCCTTTCCTAGTTTAGATAGGTTTAGGAAGTCGGTGTTGGCTTTGCATTATATATAGGGAAAATTACTAGAATAATACTAGATTAAAATTTAATGGCTAATCTAGCATAGGAAATATTAGTATTAGATTAGTTCATTTTGATCAAAAAAATACTCTTAAGACATGTGCTAGGAAACAAATAATTACGAAATTTCATTACTAATTAATGCCACATCAGCATTTTTTCCAATTTTTAAAAGGAAAAAAAAATATTTACGACTTTGCCACTGTGGATGGAAAAATCTGCGAAATAAATCTACGGTTCTATGTTATGGCAGATTTTTTGTATTGCCGTAGTATTGTCTCATAGATTTTTTTTAACCGTAGAATTCTAAATCTTAGTGGTAGTAGATTTTTAAGTTTATCGCAGATATTTTAGCTCCCTGTGGATTTTTAACGAATATTAGGATAGAGACAGTAGACTATTTCATTTTCCTAAAGTGTAAGAATTTGTATGGTAGATTTAATATTCTACCGTAGATTTCTTAGTAGATTTATTTTTTACTGTAGATTTTTAAATTTAGTTATGGCAGAGCTTGATTTCACATTCAAGTGGCCGTAGATTATTTACCAAATTTAATTACTAGATTAATATTTTGGTTATCGCAGATTTTTTTTTTGTTAAATTTAGTTATCACAGAGTTTAAAATCTTTTTTACGTAAAAGATTTGGCGCAATTCCCTTGACCGCAGAGACTAAATTTACTAGAATGGTATATTTAGTGTCTGCAAACTTAATGTCGTATATTTTTTGACGCTATGTTAGACCGCAGAGTTTTTACCATGTGTGTTACCGCAGATTTTGTCAAAAGTTTCTTAATTAATGATAAAATTTTTTTTTTTTAAAAGTAACTGAATAAGTTGGGGTTTTGGATGCCTCCCATCGTGTTCTTCCCCAAAAATTATTTTAGTTTTCAACCCTCACCTCCAAGTTATTACTTTTCATGATGTTACATCTTATTCTTTCTCTATTTGCTTATCATGGAGCGCATAATCCTTGTATATGGAAAATAGATGTTTGCAAATAATAGATGGTTGTTTGTTGTTGATAGCAAGAATAGTTCTCGAATTCTGTAAGGTAATACAAAAATCACTTTTGATGAATTCATTGAAACGGTATATGAAGATATTTGGTTTGATTAGAGAGTATGCAATGTTGAGTTGAGTTACATGTCGCCAAATAATTCAATTTAGAAAAAAATGTTGAAAGGTGTAACATCCGTAATCAATTAATTGGGTTTTAATTGGATAATTTAAAAGTTGGAGGCTGTTTTGTGTAAATTTTTGCTGGCGGGTTTAATTGATCAAGTGAAGAGTTGAGAGGCCGTTTTATAAAGTCCAGAGAATCGAGGGGGGGGGCAAAGTCGCAAATCCTTAGAAGTTGGGTTGAAACCCTAGAACCTATAAGTCTTCATCGCCTCCACTGAGTGGTTTTGGTGTTGTGTTGAGGTGAGATCAAGGGAAAAGAGAAGGGTGAGTTTCAAGTGGAACTGTGGTGTTCATCGAGAAGTGGAGAGAAAGCCGTCATTGGTTTGCCGTAACGGCAAAGATTCAAAGTTCTCTCGCATCGTGAGATATCACGGGTAGTGGGGTAAGTTTCTCTTTCCCCTCTACTTGTTTCATGTCGAGTTTTGTGGTTGGATAGATGGTGACGGTGAGCGGTGACGTTGATCAGGATGTTGTCGGTGAAGTACGGCAGTGGTGGCGCGATGATGATTGGAGATGGTGAGGCGTGAGTCACGGCAGTGTTGGACGGTGTCGATCGGATAACATGGAGTTTATTGCCAGTGATGTTGTGTTTGGTGATGTCGTGGTGTTGATTGGCGTGAGGCGTGACATCGATTGGTGTCGAGGTCACCTTCGTCAAGGAAGTACGGTGATGATGTGCGATCGTTACCGTGCTGTAGTGGAGTCACGATCATTGTCGGTGACGTTGATGGCGTTGTGCGGTGGTGTGGACGTAACGGAGGTGTGTGCTGTTACGGCGATAACGTTAATGGTGGCGTGGGTTGCAGAGAATTCATGAAGGAGATAACTTACGTGTTAAGGTTAATTATTTCATTTGATAATTAAATATTATTTAATAATATTTTATTATTATTAGGTTGCGTGTTCGGGAATTAAGGGTGTAGACATCGCGGAAAAAGTTTCCGAACGTTGCAGAAAAATTGTGTCGGAAAATGCTACTGGCTAAGGTGAGTGCAGTACCGTGGTCATACGTTTTTACAGAAATTTCTCCGGGATAATTCAGTGTTAGGATTTATTTTTGTGTTTATGTGATTATCGCTGTGTATTAATTGTTGAAATAAATTCCAGAAAAATTGCTATTAATTGCCGTTAATTGTGAGATTATTTTTTGTAATTTTTCCGTGAATTGTCGTTGAATTAATTGATGATAATTAATTGTCTTAGTCACATTTTGCTTGTTTAAAAATGTCGTTGATTGATTTAATTCATTATTTTGCGGTGAATTAATTTTATAAAGTGGTTGTGTTGCTGTTTGTCGAGTCCAGACATTTAATTATGCCAGAGAGATATTTTCGTAATTTTATCCTAATTGACCTAGTAGACGGGTTGATCACCTCCTCAGTATTTATTAAATACTGACTGCGTCTATTCGTAATGGCGCAGGTAAGGGAAAGGATAAAGCTAGCTGAATCTCGTGGAACTGCGGTGACGGACCAAGATGACATACCGGGAGGGTTGTTATTTATTTTATTTGTTTAAAAATTGCTGTTAGTCATGATTGTTGTTTTTCCCATAACCGTTAGGTTGTTAATTGATTCGAATTTATTAGTTTATAATAAATCGTTATCGCTGAGCTGTTAATTGTTTTCGTCTGCTGGGAGTTAATAATAATTATGGGGTTATTATTGGTATTAAAAAAAAATGGGACGGGGCGTTTAAATTTGGTATTAGAGCAGAGTTGATTCTAGGGCTGCTAGATTTCTTGCTGCTTTGCTTTGTTGTTATTGTTTGGGGTGTTTGGGTATGTCATCTTCCGGCCGATACCAGTTCTGCAGTAAGACTTCCTTGTTGTTTTTGGTTATTATTTTTAGTCGTAATTTAATAACCGTGTGGTTTTGCCAGATGGTGAATCCTGGTAGAGTTCGGGGTCGTGGTGGCCGAGCCGGTCGTGGTGGCCAAACCGGTCGTGGTAGCCAAGCCGGTCGTGGTGGCCGAGCTGGTTGTGGAGGTCGAGCAGGCAGAGCTGGAGTGGCAGCAGAGTCCCATGGGGAGAGTGTGGCGCAAAGTGTCATAGTGGAGCAGGTGGAAGTGGAGCATCCTATTGGGGGTGTTCAGGTTGGCGTGGCTGGTGGGGGTGCAATACCCCAGCCCGCAGCTGATCCAAACCCAATAAAATTGCATTTAGTTTTATCTTAAGTTTTAAATTACATTAAAGATACAAAATAATAGTATAAGTTTAAATCTAAGTTTCAGATTCTTGAAATAATTGTCACGAAAATCTTTTTTTTTTGGGGCTTTTGACGTAGATGTTGGAGCGGTTACCAGCTTGCGGTACCGGCTCCTGTTCTGGTGGCGCCACTGAGGGCTCAGGTTTTGCCAGGGGGAGCAGTTCCAGAAGTTCCAGAGGTTGTAGCGGAAGTTGTTGCACCGTCCTACCTAGGGTGATGGAGCGTATGCAGCGGTTGGGCACCAGATACTTTGCCGAGGGTGCCCAGCCGGTTGAGGCAGATGAGTGGAGGTCCAGGTTGGAGAGGAACTTCCATTCCATCAGATCCCCTGAGGAGTATCGGGTAGACTTGGTGGTCCATTATCTGGATGGCGATGCTCACACATGGTGGGAGAGTGTGTTGGTACGGAGAGGAGGAGCAATGTTGACTTGGGGCGAGTTCCATGAGGAGTTTGACCTCAAGTATTTTCCGCAGGAGGCTTTGGATAGGCAGGAGGCTGAGTTCTAGGACTTGTCGCAGGGGAGCAGGTGTGTCTGGGAGTACGAGACTGAGTTTAATCAGCTCAAGCAGTATGCTGGCAGGGGTCTTGATGATGAGAGGACTCAGGTGCGTAGGTTCTTGTGAGGCATGCGGTTAGAGCTGAGGAACCGCTATAACGTTCGAAGCTATGATTCGGTAATGGAGTTGGTTGAGCGGGCTGCCTTGATCGAGGAGGGCATGAGGCAAGAGTCCATTTCGCAGGTAGTGAGCTCTGGGGTTCCGAGGAAGCCTCAGAGTTCTGCTCCGAGCAAAAGGGGCAAGTCTGGCAGTGAGCAGGGGCAGAAGTGGAAATGGGAGGACACTTCCAAGGCTGTCGGTGCAGGGTATCGGTGTTTCCGGTGTGGCGGTCCAGAACACCGTATCGCCAACTGTAACAAAGGCTGATGAGCGGATTTGCTTCCACTACAAGGAACCCGGGTACGTGAAGACCAGCTGCCCAAAGCTGGGGCAACAGGCACCGAGGATTGAGGCACTGCCGCCAAAGCGGGCTGCAGTAGCGCCTCGGGTGTACACATTGGAGTCGGACGCCGGTGGAGCAAGCAGCAGCAGACCGATCACTGGTAAGTGCTTAACCTTTTCTGTTATTTTCTTTAAGTGTTAAGATTTCTTGCTGGTTGTTGTGTTTGGTAGTCTTAGCTTATTGTTTCCGTAGGGACCTTATGCGTAGCGGTAGTCGAGTTTCATGTGTTGTTTGACTCCGGAGCATCTCACAGTTTTGTTACACTGAGCAGGGTGTCTGAGAATGGGATCCATGAGCTGTTTGGTGATCATTTGGGAGTAGTGAGAGTCGCTGGGAGTTGGTTATTGTAGACTCAAGGTTGTGTTGAGGGCATCAACATTCTCATCGCTGGAGAGTTGATGCCGGCTGGTTTGATAGTCTGTCCGGTGTGTTACCGCATAATTTTTACCATGTGTGTTACCGCAGATTTTTTCAAAAGTTTCTTTATTAATGATGAAAAAAATATATTTTTTTAAAAAAGTAACTGAATAAGTTGGGGTTTTGGGATGCCTCCCATCGTGTTCTTCCCCAAAAATGTTTTTTTAGTTTTCAACCCTCACCTCCAAGTTATTCCTTTTCATGATATTCAGTCTTATTCTTTCTCTGTTTTCTTTTCATGGAGTGCATAATCCTTGTATCTGCAAAATAGATGTTTGCAAATAATAGATGGTTGTTTGTTATTGATAGCAAGAATAGTTCTCGAATTCTGTAAGGTAATACAAAAATCACTTTTGATGAATTCATTGAAATGGTATATGAAGATTTTTGGTGGATAAGAGAGTATGCAATATTGAGTTGAGTTACAAGTTGCCAAATAATCCAATTCAAAAAAAAAATGTTGAAAGGGGTTGAAAAATCGTGTTGAATACCTATTATTAGTGATATGTTTTTTTCTTACATGAAAATAATTTTTTTTAATCTTTATGTTTAATTTTTTTTCTATTTTACATTAAAGTGATTTTTTATCATTAAATTTTAATATTTCTAATTTAACTAATTCTATTTTCTAAATTTAAATCATAATGACATTTGTTTCTTTTAACCAAAGATTAGTATTACACGGGTAAATTCTTTTTGAGGATATCATTTTAGTTATTAACTTCAAAATAGTATCATAGATACATGTATTTAACTATTGGGAGAAGAATTATATTTTAATTAAATCTCTGGAAACACTATACCTTTTGGACACTAACATTTTGTTTTTGCTATTTACATTTTGGAAAAACAAAATATCATACCGGAAACTTATCTTAGAAGGAATTCTAAACAACTTATGGGTAATTAGAGATTCAAACACTAAACTGATAGTCATTACAAGTGATTGAAATATATGTATTAAATAAAAATTAATCATCGACAAATCTAGACTAAAAATGACTTAAAAACTAAAAGTGATAATCAAATAAAATAAAAAATGATGTAAAATTTTACTCTAACCTTTTGAACTCACGATTCCTTTTAATATTTAACTAGTTATTATGACACCCTATACCAAATTACGACAAGCTACCGGAATCTATATGCGGCGGGAAAGCTAAAATACCAGAATTTTAAAAATTTTCTTTCAATCACCTTCACTTATCTAAACATTGCTATTAATAACTACTTAAGCGCCAAGTAGTAGCTCATCACCAAAGAGCTTAACAAAAAAACAAGGATCGAGTAAAGTTCAAACAACCATTCACTTAAACATTCGAGTCTAACAACTTTTCTTCCAAAACAACTTAGCATTATTAACCAAGGCATACCAACAAGTTTTCATGTTAGCAACAAAAACATACATCATACAAGACAAAGTCACAAAACCTATTTACATCATCCTCTCATTCTGCCTCGGTTCCACGAGCGTCACGATCCTAAGACCCCTCTTTACCTGCACCAAAAGAGGCGCATAAGCATTGATAATGCTTAGTGAGGCGGTCTTCCCGTCCCACAGCGATAAGCGCATATAAACAAAGACTTACCTAACTAATATGCAATGCAAACAATGAAATGATACTATGATAGAGCTCCATCACAACACTCACATCATAAAACATGGACAAGCCACAATTCACACCCATGTGGGCAAGGCCCACATCACACATTAATCACGAAAAATCTAATGATTATATGGCTACGCTACGGTCACGCACTCACCTTGGTTCGACGGTTAGAAAAAACACACGATACTTCTCACTTCAAGCTCGACTTCTTCTTGGCTCCACACACAACCAAGATATCTACTAATTCCCTGTCAATACATCACAAAACACACTTCTCAAATGATGAATCACGAGCCTTAAGCTTGGATCACTAAACCCCAATTCGGGTTTCCTTCTCCAAAAACAGAGCTTTACCTAATCGATCATATCTCTTGCCCTAGACAATATTTGGAAAATTCCTTCGATCTCAAGATAAGACCCTCAAGCATCTACCTACCAAATTTCATCTCACTCTAACAAGTTTTGAGTGTCCAATCACTCCCCAAACCGAACCCGTTGCTTATGGCTCTTTTTTGAGCGGTTTTGGGAGAAAAATCATATCTCCCAAAATACTCAACTTAAATAGACAAAATTTGGTAGATAATTAGGCAAGAGATTGATGAACTTACCCACAAATATTTAGCTCAAACCGAGCTCAATAGCTAGGCCGATCGTTCCTCCAAACAAGCACCAAACTTGATTCTCTCTAGCTTCTTCTCTTCTTTCTCCTCCTCCTCCTCCTCCTTCTTCCTCTTCCTCCCCTCTTTCTTTTTCTCCTTTCCTCCCCTCTTCTTTCTCTGTAGCCCAATATATCTCACGTACAAATGAGAAATGAGAAGTAGAGTGTAGAAGGTTGTAGAAGAGAGGAGGAGATACATATATGTGTATATAATTAATTATTGGTTTACTCCATTTAAACCAAACCGACCTGATTTCACTAAACCACAACGATTAATTCTTCCAATTAACCTCTACCGCTCGGTTTAATAATTCCAAGCGACTCCAGTAGGCTATATATATTAGTAGCCAACCGGCCGAGGGGCCAGTACCGCTTGTTATAGCCAGTAGGGACCACTGGTAGGCGATTTCTTTTGGCAGGACGAGGCACACGCCTAGTGGCACTCTAATTTTCCCAAAATATTTGAAACATCTACCTGTCCCAAAATATTTCTTTCACTCCACAAAAATCTCCGGAATTACCGCTTAATTCCGTATAAACCAAACCGCTCGAGATTAATTCTCAAAAATTGATCTATTGATCAATTTAATTCTAACACCGCCCCTAGGGCCATCAATCAAGTTCTGTATCGTTCTATACTCGATTCAATAACACCTCCGCATCTAACTTCACAAGATCCTACGTGGTCACCCAATGGCTAACCCGTCGAAATCCAATACCACAGGACCCGAACGAGTTAAGTACGTCAAACAACCTAGCATATTAGAATCCAATACCACAGGACTCTAATATACTAAGTCTCCGTGAGATCCAATACCACAGGCTCTCACTCGGTTTACCAATCGATTAGGATTAAATACCACATAATCTTAATCGGTAAACCGCCCTGTTAGGACTAAATACCATATAGCCCTAACCATCATCATTAGAGTTAAATACCACATAACTCTAATGACCCATCATTAGGGTTAAATACCACATAACCCCAATGACCCGTCAATAGGATTAAATACCACATAATCTTATTGACCCCAACAACATACTAGATCTAATGACGTAGACCCATATTCACCGAACCAAGATGGAAAAATACTTCGCTCTCAACTGCGCAACATATGAAATACCACATCATGTGTCAAACCCGTCGATACATGAAGTAACACAACATGTATTCGACATCCCTAATAAATGAAATACCACATCATGTATTAAATATTCCCGAATATTTCAATGAACATCAATCCTATTATTAATTTTCGTCAAAACACAACATCCCGAGGGTTCATTACAACAAATGTCAAATACAATTACAACTCAAGAGGATGACTAAGAAACACGGATGTTACAGTTATATTATGTTAGGTGAATTATCTTAAAGCAAACAAATTTATATAAATTATAACGTAAGAAACTTAATACACACACACACATACGCAGCTATATATATTTCACATTTTTAAACACGCCATATTAAAAAATAGAAAATGAAAACAAATCATCATAAAAATAAATAAAATATATGAAACAGAACCCAAATGTAATCCAATTTATTGGCTAAATATTTCTATGTGTATATATAATTTTGTTTTGATAAAGTGTTATATAGAATTAGGATCGCACCTGAAATGAAACCGGTAAAACCTTCACGTTGAAATTCTGTATATTAAAATACTTCAGAGGCGTGATAAATAACCAGTCTTCAAGTTTCAAGAGAGAAAAATATATGAAAGTGAGAAGTGAGAAAACATATTCTGGAGCAAACCAATCTCGTCGAAAAGAAATGAATAAAAAACCAGTCATTAGATGACTACATCATAAATACTAGGTTTTCTGATATCTATGAACTTTAACAAAACGATACTCGTAAATAATTTTTATGTTGTATATAATTAGGGCCGCAAATTATAATTATTTGGACCTTGGCCCTGTTTGGAGTTAACGATGAATTACTGTCCATTTAACACTAATATTATCTTTCACATTTAAAATTTGAAAGAAAAATAAAGTAATACTGAAACCTAAAATAAAATACTATTTTCATATCAAAACCGTTTTTTTACTTATTCTTATATCGAAACAGTTATACTATTAAATGTTTTTAATAATTATCTAATATTCAAATTTTAATAGTATAGAAACTAACACTTTCCAAAAATCTACCTACCTAATTTAAACCAGTATAGAGTATTAAAAAAACAATATAATTTTCCTTTCATCTATATTTGATTTTATTTTAAAGAGTCATATATTGAATCTCTATATTCTTAAAATTGAAGTACAAATGCATATGTTGTGATAAAAAAAAAAGAAGACACAAATTACTAAATTGATGAAGAAACAAGTGTGTTTGTTCAATGTCTCACATAGGTTAAAAAATTTGAACAATAGTTCAAAATCACGTTATAAAAAAAAAACAAAAGATTTCAAATACAAATGAACATGACACGTGGAGCTCCTGTTTCGGCCGCTGGACCGTTTGTCTCCGATGAAGCTTGTGGTTGAGAATGATAGCGTGAGGCAGATGAGGACTACTCGACTTATATTGTAATTATATCCCAACCGCATGCTGATGAGCCTCAGAAACAGAGGTCGGGTTAAACTGTTGAAGCGGGAGCTGTAGCTGGAAACGAAGACCCCCAATAAATCTCGAGACAAGTTGTTCTTCTGTTTCAGTGAGGGTCATATGCACCGTTAACTTAAAAGAACTCTGATGCATAATCATTAACAGAGCGTGAACCCTGTCGCAAACTTTTAAATTTATTGTACAAATTTCTTTCGTAATTGTGAGGTTAAAAACCTCTGCGCATATGCTTTTCCAAATTTTCCCAAGAATCTATCTTCAATTTACCAGAACGACGACGAGATTCTTTCAACTGTCCACCAAGCCATATCTCTACTCTTAAAACCAGCTTCCCATCGATTCACCATCACATTCTGTTTGGAAACGTTGTTACGATTGCCATAACATGTGGTCAAATTTCTTGATCTTGATCCTGTTAAACCGGAACTCTAAACAAATTTTCATGGAGCTCGTCTTCTGAATCGTGATCAATCTCGGCATGACGCGCATGGTCTTCATGACGTTGATTTTGTAACACTTTCATCAACGCGTTCTCCATCATGTGTTGTAAAGCTTCATGGAGTCTGGCTGTGAAATTTTCCAAGGTCTGTCTAAATTCTTGTTTGAAAGGAGCCATCGTAAAGACCAAAACAGAGTGATGGAACGAACTTTAATTGAGAAACTAAAGCACTGGACTCTGTTACCAACTGATGAAGGAAAGCATAGTTAAAGCAAATCAATTATTTAGTCTAAGAGTACCCAAACGAATCACGTAACTTGAAGTAGTTGAGAACCTTAAGTTCTACCGAAGATATGGGAGTTCTAAAAACCTCTTTTAATAAATCAAAATAATCGTGTCTCTCACAAATCAAGAGAACAACATAAATATATAAATGAAATTTGCCTAGAATGATACTAATTTTGAAGTTAATAACTAAAATGATATGCTCAAAAAAGATTTACCAGTGTAATACTAATCTGTGGTGAAAAGAAAAAAATGTCATTATGATTGAAATTTAGAAAATAAAATTATTAAAATCAGAAATATTAAAATTTAATGATAAAAAAAAATCACTTTAATGTGAAATAGAAAAAAAATAAAACATAAAGATTAAAAAAATCATTTTAATGTAAAAAAAACATATCACTAATAATCGGGATTCAATCCGATTTTCAACCCCTTTCAACATTGTTTCTGAATTGGATTATTTGGCAACATGTAACTCAACTCAACATTGCATACTCCCTTATCCAACCAAAAATCTTCATATACCATTTCAATGAATTCATCAAAAGTGATTTTTGTATTACCTTACAGAATTCGAGAACTATTCTTGCTATCAACAATAAACAACCATCTATTATTTGCAAACATCTATTTCCAGATACAAGGATTATGCACTTCATGATAAGTAAATAGAGAAAAAATAGATTGAATATCATGAAAAGGAATAAGTTGGAGGTGAGGGTTGAAAACTAAAATAAATTTTGGGGAAGAACACGATGGGAGGCATCCCAAAACCCCAACTTATTCAGTTTCTTTTTTAAAACAATATTTTTTTTCATCATTAATTAAGAAACTTTTGACAAAATCTGCGGTAACACACATGGTAAAAACTCTGCGGTAACATAGCGTCAAAAAATATACGACACTAAGTCTGCAGGCACTAAATATACCATTCTAGTAAATTTAATCTTTGCGGTCAAGGGAATTGTGCCAAATCTTTTACGTAAAAAATATTTTAAACACTGTGATAACTAAAATTAACAAAAATAAAATATGCAATAACCAAAATATTAATCTAGTAATTAAATTTTGGTAAAAAATCTACGGCCACTTGAATGTGAAATCAAGCTCTGTCATAACTAAATTTAAAAATCTACAGTAAAAAATAAATCTACTAAGAAATCTACGGTAGAATATTAAATATACCATACAAATTCTTACACTTTAGGAAAATGAAATAGTCTACTGTCTCTATCCTAATATTCGTTAAAAAATCCACTGAGAGCTAAAATATCTGCGATGAATTTAAAAACCTACTACCAATAAGACTTAGAATTCTACCGTTAAAAACAAATCTACGGCAAAACAAAAATCTACCAGACCAAAAAATCTGCCATAACATAGAACCGTAGATTTATTTCGCGGATTTTTCCATCCGCAGTGGCAAAGTCGTAAAAAAAAAATTTCTTTTAAAAGTTGGAAAAAATGCTGATGTGGCATTAATTAGTAATGAAATTTCGTAATGATTTGTTTCCTAACACATGGTCTTAAGAGTATTTGTTTTGATCAAAATGAACTAATCTAATACTAATCTTTCCTATGCTAGATTAGCCATTAAATTTTAATCTAGTATTATTCTAGTAATTGTCCCTATATATAATGCAAAGCCAACACCGACTTCATAAACCTATCTAAACTAGGAAAGGAAATATGAAGACTTTATCAAAGCCAAAATATAAAAGAACACCCAGAACCATAAATCCCTTTAACGACAAAAGAATAAAACCCAAAACACCGATAAAGATGATAAACACCATGCATCACATACATATATAAAGTGGATATCAATATACAGAAACAGAAGATGACTCAGTGAGTAGAGGTGAAGAATGAACATATCACACTGGGATACACCAAAACATACCTTAAAGAAAGTTTGCCCCAAAGAAAGCTTCTCTACATTCTTCAACTTCTCTAACATATTTAGGAACATGGCTTGAAGAAAATCAGCCTTGAGTAGTTGTATAAAATGGATTGATTATGAGTCGGAAAGTTTCCAACGGATACGAGACATGAAGTAAGACTCTTATTGTCAAATCCTGTGTTTTTTCATAGTCAACTTTATGTGGTTTTATCAAGGATAACATCAAAGAAAAACTTGAGAGTGCTTATTATAGAAAAGAAGGCAAACCTCACAAACAAATAATAAATATGGTTTTCAAAGATGTTTCAGAATTTGGAAAACAGATTTGAGAGTGTTATCAGATAAACAATCTCATGCTTTTCAAAGGGTTTGTTAGTTATTTAGATGTTCAGATTCATTTAATGATTTCAGAATTCTCATACTATGGTTTTATATTTGGTATGTCTTATGGATTTTGTTATGCTTTGTTGTTTTGGTTAGATGATGTCGATGCATGTTTTTGTTTTTGCTTAATTTATTTTAAAATAAAATAATTGACCCGCAGTACCGCAGGTTCGAATCTAGTTCTAGTGAAAATCGGATTCTGTTATCCAAAATTAGGTATATCTTGTATACTTATAGGTTGAACAGGGCCGCCTTATCTTTCTAAAGATTTGGGTTTATTAGTAGGTCAATAATTCTTTTTCAATACATTTTTAAGATTATTTTCCTTATTTAAATTTTTGAATGAGGATTATTTACTTGTAAATTAACCATGAACTAGACCAAAAATGATCTTATAAAAGTTTGAATATGGATTATTGACTTGAAACTTTTTAATTAGGAAAATAATCTTCTAAATATATATAAGAAGAATATTTGACCTACTCATAAAACCAACTATTTAAATTGATTTCCAAAATTCACAATTATTTATTTCTAAATTATGTTTACCAACTATACCACAATTTTATTGGCTGTAACTACTATTCTTTATTTTGCTGTAATTTAAAATTAAGTATCTTTAACTAAAAGAGAAAATCTTTGTACTCCCTCCCCCATCACTATAAAAATACACATATCCATGACTCAAAACAAACACAAGCATTAGAAAGATAAAAAAATCTAAAATGACCAGAAAAAAGGTGAAACTTGCTTTCATAGCTAATGATTCTTCAAAGAAAGCAACTTTTAAAAAGAGAAAGAAAGGTTTGATGAAGAAAGTGAATGAGCTCTCTACTTTATGTGGTGTCACTGCATGTGCCATCATTTATAGTCCCTACGACACCAACCCCGAAGTGTGGCCATCGAATTCTGGTGTGGAAAGGGTAGTTTCAGAATTTAGGATGCTACCAGAGATGGACCAGCATAAGAAAATGGTGGACCAAGAAACCTTTCTTAGACAAAGGATAGCCAAGGCGACCAAACAGTTAAGGAAACAGAGGAAGGAAAACAGGGAAATGGAGATGACATAAGTCATGTTCCAGGGTTTGGCCGGAAACATGGAGAGGTTTAATCTAAATATCTTGGATCTTAATGATTTAGGTTATTTAACTGACCAATACCTTAGAGATGTTAAGCACATGACCGAATTTCTAAGAAACTCTGGTATGGAGATTGGCGAGTCTTCCAACGCTGTTGTGGTTGAGGCTGCTTCTGAAGGGATTGGATCTCTAGCACTAGTGACAACTGCAACTACCCCATCCGCTACGATTAATGAGGTGGGTTCTTCTTCCTATGCTGCAAATTTTTTTAACCCTCTTCAGCATCAAAAATTTCCACATCCTCCAGCTCCGTATGGTGGACTCTATGAGCAACATCGAAATCTGAATAATCATCAGAGCCAACAACAATGGTTTGGTCAGAGGATCCCTTTTGGACAATTGATTTATGCTGCTGGTGAGCAAATGGGTTTTACATTCATGGATGATAATCACTACAACCGCAGCAACAACAACAACAACATATCTCCGGTGATTCTTCCATGGCTCTAGCCCCTAGCTCAAGCAGTAGTGTCCCCGTTACAAGCCCAAATCCTACCAACAATTTATAGTTTCGTAAGCATTCAAATGTTCTTTTCTTGTTGTAATAAAGTTGCAATGAAATTTGTTTTCTTTTGTTTATAGTTCTATAATATTATCAAAGATATTTGGTTTTTAATTTTACATATTTCTGATATTCTCGTTATTGTTTTATGTCATTTGAGAATTTGATATGTGTTTTTCTAGTGCCACAAAGATATTTAATGATTTAAATTTATCTACCAAATATGTTTTAATATTATGTTAGAATATTTTTGTTGCGATGACAAAAGTTGTGTGAAATATGTTAATTCTTTTTTTTCAAATATAAATATAACCGTTGAGATTTAACATATTTTCTTTGAACTTTAGAATTCTGATGCATCATATTTTTGATTTAAAAATTTTTAGCTTTTATTTTCATTTCAAAGAAATATATAATATTTTGAATCATTTTCTAATAGAACGTGTTTCTTAAATCATTTTAATTTATTAAAAGCTAATAAAATAAAATGTATTCCATATTTACATAAGATATTGGGTTCTAGCCCACAGACGGCACCAAAATGTGGATGCTGGATTCCAAATCCAATAACATATTGAATTGTTTAAAGAAATAAAATAGAATTTGCCTAAGATAATGATTTAAATTTGTCTATACTGATTTCGAGTAGCAAAAATATTGACCCCCATACGTGACCATGGGAATGGTTTTGCATTATATATAGGGAAAATTACTAGAATAATGCTAGATTAAAATTTAATGGCTAATTTAGCAAAGGAAAAATTAGTATTAGATTAGTTCATTTTGATAAAAAAAATACTCTTAAGACCATGTGTTAGGAAACAAATAATTACGAAATATCATTACTAATTAACGCCACATCAGCATTGTTTACAATTTTTCAAAGGAAACAAAATTATTTACGACTTTGCCACTGGGATGGAAAAATTTGCGAAATAAATATACGGTTCTATGTTATGGCAGATTTTTTGGTTTGGTAGATTATTTTTAACCGTCGAATTCTAAGTCTTAGTGGTTTAAAAGATGTTTAGTCACAAACTAGTCGCAAAAATAGAGACTAATCTGCAACTACATATATAAATGATTCACTATTTAGTCACTAAAACTATTTAGTCACACTTTAATTGCACATTTTACTTCATCTAATCAACTATTAAAATGTCTAGGAGTACCTTTTCAATCATCTCAAAAAAATATAAATGTGTTACAAAGTATTTTATATATACTTACATCACATATAAGGTTACTTATTAAAATGTTTAAGAGTACTTTTGCAATCATCTAATGATGACTTTGTTTTATGCAACATTTGTTAATTTTGTTCATTCTATGTAATTTGTGTCCATAAATAAGTATAGTACATCTTAAACATACTAAAGATTTATTTAAAATGGTTTAAAAGATGTTTAGTCACAAATTAGTGCAAAAATAGAGACTAATTTGCAACTACATATATAAATTATTCACTATTTAGTCACTAAAACTATTTAGTCACACTTTAGTCGCTATTTTGCGACTGATTTCCGACTATGTTGCAAAAAGTCACAAATTACACTAAACTAACTGATTTGCACATTTTAATTCATCTAATCAACTATTAAAATGTCTAGGAGTACCTTTTCAATCATGTCAAAAAATATAAATGTGTTACAAAGTATTTTATATATACTTACATAACATATAAGGTTACTTATTAAAATGTTTAAGAGTACTTTTGCAATCATCTAAAACTGACTTTGTGTTTTATGCAATATTTGTTAATTTTGTTCATTCTATGTAATTTGTGTCCATAAATATGTATAGTACATCTTAAACATACTAAATATATATTTAAAAATGGTTTAAAAGAAGTTTAGTCACAAATTACTCGCAAAAATAGAGACTAATTTGCGACTACAGGTGTAAATTAGTCACTATTTAATCACTAAAACCATTTAGTCACAGTTTAATCACCATTTTGCAACTGATTTGCAACTAAATTAAAAAAAAAAGTCACAAATTACACAAAACTTACTGATTTGCATATTTTAATTCATCTAACCAACTATCAAAATGTTTAGGAGTACTTTATCAATAATCTCAAAAAAATATAAATGTATTACAAATTATTTTATATATATTTACATAACATATGAGATTAGTTATTAAAATGTTTAAGAATACTTTTGTAATTATCTCAAAATGACTTTGTTTTATGCAACATTTATTAATTTTGTTCATTCTATGTAATTTGTGTCCATAAATATGTATAGTACATCTTAAACATACTAAATATTTATTTAAAAATAGTTTAAAAGATGTTTAATCACAAATTAGTCGCAAAAATAGAGACTAATTTACTACTACAAATATAAAATAGTCACTAAAACCATTTAGTCACACTTTAGTTGTCAATTTGCAACTCATTTCCGACTAAATGGCAAAAAATATCACAAATTACACTAAACTAACTGATTCACATTTTAATTCATCTAACCAACTACTAAAATGTTTAGGAGTACTTTTTCAATCATCTCAAAAAAATATAAATGTGTTACAAAGTATTTTATATATATTTACATAACATATAAGGTTAGTTATTAAAATGTTTAAGAGTACTTTTGCAATCATCTAATGATGACTTTGTTTTATGCAACATTCTTTAATTTTGTTCATTTTATGTAATTTGTGTCCATAAATAAGTATAGTACATCTTAAACATACTAAAGATTTATTTAAAATGGTTTAAAAGATGTTTAGTCACAAATTAGTGCAAAATAGAGACTAATTTGCAACTACATATATAAATTATTCACTATTTAGTCACTAAAACCATTTAGTCACACTTTAGTCGTCATTTTACGACTCATTTCCGACTAAATGGCAAACAATATCATAAATTACACTAAACTAACTGATTTCACATTTTAATTCATCTAACCAACTACTAAAATGTTTAGGAGTACTTTTTCAATCACCTCAAAAAAATATAAATGTGTTACAAAGTATTTCATATATATTTACATAACATATAAGGTTACTTATTAAAATGTTTAAGAGTACTTTTGCAATCATCTAATGATGATTTTGTTTTATGCAACATTTGTTAATTTTGTTCTTTCTATGTAATTTGTATCCATAAATAAGTATAGTACATCTTAAACATACTAAAGATTTATTTAAAAAAGTTTAAAAGATGTTTAGTCACAAATTAGTCGCGAAAATAGAGACTAATTTGCAACTACATAAGTAAATGATTCACTATTTAGTCACTAAATCCATTTAGTCACACTTTAGTCGCTATTTTGCTAGTGATTTCCAACTACGTTGCAAAAAAGTCACAAATTACACTAAATTAACTGATTTGCACATTTTACTTCATCTAATCAACTATTAAAATGTCTAGAAGTACCTTTTCAATAATCTCTAAAAAATATAAATGTGTTACAAAGTATTTTGTATATACTTACATAACATATAAGGTTACTTATTAAAATGTTTAAGAGTACTTTTGCAATCATCTAATGATGACTTTGTTTTATGCAACATTTGTTAGTTTTGTTCATTCTATGTAATTTGTGTCCATAAATAAGTATAGTACATCTTAAACAGACTAAAGATTTATTTAAAATGGTCTTAAAGATGTTTAGTCACAAATTAGTGCAAAAATAGAGACTAATTGGTAACTACATATATAAATTATTCACTATTTACTCACTAAAACTATTTAGTCACACTTTAGTCGCTATTTGCTACTGATTTCTGACTATGTTGCAAAAAAGTCACAAATTACACTAAACTAACTGATTTGCACATTTTAATTCATTTCATCAACTATTAAAATGTCTAGGAGTACCTTTTCAATCATCTCAAAAAATATAAATGTGTTACAAAGTATTTTATATATACTTACATAACATATAAGGTTACTTATTAAAATGTTTAAGAGTACTTTTGGAATCATCTAAAAATGACTTTGCTTAATACAACATTTGTTAATTTTGTTCATTCTATATAATTTGTGTTCATAAATATGTATAGTACATCTTAAACATACTAAACATTTATTTAAAAATGGTTTAAAAGATATTTAGTCATAAATTAGTCACAAAAATAGAGACTAATTCGTGACTACCTGTATAAATTAATCACTATTTAATCACTAAAACCATTTAGTCACACTTTAGTCGTCATTTTGCGACTGATTTCTCATTACATTAAAAATAAATGTCACAAATTACACTAAACTTACAGATTTGCATATTTTAATTCATCAAATCAACTATTAAAGTATTTAGGAGTAATTTTTTAATCATCTCAAAAAAATATAAATGTGTTACAAAGTATTTTATATATATTTACATAACATATAAGATTAGTTATTAAAACGTTTAAGAATACTTTTGTAATCATCTAAAAATGACTTTGTTTAATGCAACATTTGTTAATTTTGTTCATTCTATGTAATTTGGGTCCATAAATATGTATAGTACATCTTAAACATACTAAATATTTATTTAAAAATAGTTTAAAAGATGTTTAGTCACAAATTAGTCGCACAAATAGAGACTAATTTATGACTACATATATAAAATAGTCACTAAAACCATTTAGTCACACTTTAGTCGTCATTTTCCGACTCATTTCTGACTAATTGGCAAAAAATATCACAAATTACACTAAACTAACTGATTTCACATTTAAATTCATCTAACCAACTACTAAAATGTTTAGGAGTACTTTTTCAATCACCTCTTAAACATACTAAATATATATTTCAAAATAGTTTAAAAGAAGTTTAGTCAGAAATTACTCGCAAAAATAAAGACTAATTTGCAACTACAGGTATAAATTAGTCACTATTTAATCACTAAAACCATTTAGTCACACTTTAATCACCATTTTGCAACTGATTTCCGACTACATTAAAAACAAACGTCACAAATTACACTAAACTTACTGATTTGCATATTTCAATTCATCTAATCAACTATCAAAATGTTTAGGAGTACTTTATCAATAATCTAAAAAAAATATAAATGTGTTACAAAGTATTTTATATATATTTACATAACATATAAGGTTACTTATTAATATGTTTAAGAGTACTTTTGCAATCATCTAAAGATGACTTTGTTTTATGCAACATTTGTTAATTTTGTTCATTCTATGTAATTTGTGTCCATAAATATGTATAGTACATCTTAAACATACTAAATATATATTTAAAAATGGTTTAAAAGAAGTTTAGTCACAAATTACTCGCAAAAATAGAGACTAATTTGCGACTAAAAGTGTAAATTAGTCACTATTTAATCACTAAAACCATTTAGTCACACTTTAATCACCATTTTGCAACTGATTTCTGACTACATTAAAAAAAAGTCACAAATTACACTAAAAAAACTGATTCGAACATTTTAATTCATCTAATCAACTATTAAAATGTTTAGGAATACTTTTTCAATCATCTCAAAAAAATATAAATGTGTTACAAAGTATTTTATATATATTTACATAACATATAAGGTCACATATTAAAATGTTTAAGAGTACTTTTGTAATCATCTAAAAATGACTTTGTTTTATGCAATATTTGTTAATTTTGTTCATTCTATGGAATTTCTGTCCATAAATATGTATAGTACATCTTAAACATACTAAACATTTATTTAAAAATGGTTTAAAAGATATTTAGTTATAAATTAGTCGCAAAAATAGAGACTAATTTGTGACTACATGTATAAATTAGTCACTATTTAATCAGTAAAACCATTTAGTCACACTTTAGTCGCCATTTTATAACTGATTTTCGACTACATTGCCAAAAAGTCAAAAATTACACTAAACAACCTGATTTGAACATTTTAATTCATCTAATCAACTATTAATATATTTAGGAGTACTTTTTCAATCATCTCAAAAAATTATAAATGTGTTACAAAGTATTTTATATATATTTTCATAATATATAAGGTTACTTCTTAAAATGTTTAAGAGTACTTTTACAATCATCTAAAAATGACTTTGTTTACTACAACATTTGTTAATTTTGTTCATTCTATATAATTTGTGTCCATAAATATGTATAGTATATCTTAAACATACTAAACATTTATTTAAAAATGGTTTAAAAGATATTTAGTCATAAATTCATCGCAAAAATATATACTAATTTGTGACTACATGTATAAATTAGTTACTATTTAATCACTAAAACCATTTAGTCACACTTTAGTCGCCATTTTGCAACTGATTTTCGACTACATTGCAAAAAAAGTCAAAAATTACACTAAACAACCTGATTTGAACATTTTAATTTATCTAATCAACTATTAATATGTTTAGGAGTACTTTTTCAATCATCTCAAAAAATAATAAATGTGTTACAAAGTATTTTATATATATTTACATAACATATAAGATTAGTTATTAAAACGTTTAAGAATACTTTTGTAATCATCTAAAAATGACTTTGTTTAATGCAACATTTGTTAATTTTGTTCATTCTATGTAAGTTGGGTCCATAAATATGTATATACATCTTAAACATACTAAATATTTATTTAAAAATAGTTTAAAAGATGTTTAGTCACAAATTAGTCGCAAAAATAGAGACTAATTTATGACTACATATATAAAATAGTCACTATTTAATCACTAAAACCATTTAGTCACACTTTAGTCGCTATTTTGCAACTGAGTTTCGACTACATTGCAAAAAGTCAAAAATTACACTAAACAAAATGATTTGAACATTTTAATTCATCTAATCAACTATTAAAATGTTTAGGAGTACTTTTTCAACCATCTCAAAAAATTATAAATGTGTTACAAAGTATTTTATATATACATTTACATAACATATAAGATTAAAATGTTTAAGAGTACTTTTGCAATCAACTAAAAATGACTTTGTTTAATCCAACATTTGTTAATTTTGTTCATTCTATGTAATTTGTGTCCATAAATATGTATAGTACATCTTAAACATACTAAACATTTTTTTAAAATTTTTTTTAAAGATATTTAGTTACAAATTAGTCGCAAAAATAGAGACTAATTTGTGACTACATGTATAAATTTGTCACTATTTAATCACTAAAATCATTTAGTCACACTTTAGTCGCCATTTTGCAATTGATTTTCGACTACATTGCAAAAATGTCACAAATTACACTAAACAAACTGATTTGAACATTTTAATTCATCTAATCAACTATTAAAATGTTTAGGAGTACTTTTTCAATCATCTCAAAAAATTATAAATGGGTTACAAAGTATTTTATATATATTTACATAACATATAAGGTTACTTATTATTATGTTTAAGACTACTTTTGCAATCATCTAAAAATGGCTTTGTTTTATGCAACATTTGTTAATTTTGTTCATTCTATGTAATTTGTGTCCATAAATATGTATAGTACATCTTAAACATACTAAATATATATTTAAAAATGGTTTAAAAGATGTTTAGTCACAAATTAGTCACAGAAATAGAGACTAATTTGCGACTACATATATAACTTAGTCACAATTTAGTCACTAAAACCATTTAGTCACACTTTAGTCGCCATTTTGCGACTGATTTCCGACTACATTAAAAAAAATCACAAATTACACTAAACTTACTGATTTGCATATTTTAATTCATCAAACCAACTATTAAAATGTTTAGGAGTAATTTTTCAATAATCTCAAAAAAATATAAATGTGTTACAAAGTATTTTATATATATATTTACATAACATATAAGGTTAGCTATTAAAATGTTTAAGAGTACTTTGGTAATCATCTAATGATGACTTTGTTTTATGTAACATTTGTTATTTTTTTTCATTCTATGTAAGTTGTGTCCATAAATATGTATAGTACATCTTAAACATACTAAATATTTATTTAAAAATAGTTTAAAAGATATTTAGTCATAAATTAGTCGAAAAAAATAGAGACTAATTTGTGACTACATGTATAAATTAGTTACTATTTAATCTCTAATACCATATAGTCACACTTTAGTCGCCATTTTGCAACTGATTTCCAACTACATTGCCAAAAGTCACAAATTAAACTAAACTAAATGATTTCAATATTTTAATTCATCTAATCAACTATTAAAATGTTCCGGAGTAATTTTTCAATCATCTCAAAAAAATATAAATGTGTTACAAAGTATTTTATATATATTTACATAACATATAAGGTTATTTACTAAATGTTAAAAGTACTTTTGCAATCATCTAAAAATGACTTTGTTTTATGCAAACATTTGTTAATTTTGTTTATTCTAGGTAATTTGTGTCCACAAATATGTATAATACATCTTAAACATTCTAAATATTTATTTAAAACTGGTTTAAAAGATGTTTAGTCACAAATTAGTCGCAAAAATAGAGACTTATTTGCGACTACATATATAACTTAGTCACTATTTAGTCACTAAAACCATTTAGTCACACTTTAGTCGCCATTTTACGACTGAATTCCAACTATATTAAAAAAACATCACAAACTACACTAAACTTTCTGATTTGCATATTTTAATTCATCGAATCAACAATTAAAATGCTTAGGAGTAATTTCCAATCATCTCAAAAAAATATAAATATAATACAAAGTATTTTATTTATTTTATATAACATATAAGATTACTTATTAAAATGTTTAAGAATACTTTTGCAATCATCTAAAAAAGACTTTGTTTTCGCAACATTTGTTTATTCTGTTCATTCTATGTAATTTGTGTCCATCAATATGTATAGTACATCTTAAACATACTAAATACTTATTTAAAAATAGTTTAAAAGATGTTTAGTCACAAATTAGTCGCAAAAATGGTGACTAATTTACGACTACATTTATAACTTAGTCACTAAAACCATTTAGTCACACTTTAGTCGTCATTTTGTGACTCACTTCCGACTAAATGGCAAAAAATGTCGCAAATTACACTAAACTAATTGATTTCACATTTTAATTCATCTAACCAACTACTAAAATGTTTAGGAGTACTTTTTCAATCATCTCAAAAAAACAATAAATGTGTTACAAAGTATTTATATATATTTACATAACATATAAGGTTACTTATTAATATGTTTAAGAGTACTTTTGCAATCATCCAAAAATGACTTTGTTTTATGCAACATTTTTTAATTTTGTTCATTCTATGTAATTTGTGTCCATAAATATGTATAGTACATCCTAAACACACTAAATATATATTTAAAAATGGTTTAAAAGAAGTTTAGTCACAAATTACTCGCAAAAATAGAGACTAATTTGTGACTACATATATAAATTATTCACTATATAGTCACTAAAACCATTTAGTCACACTTTAGTCGCTATTTTGCGACTGATTTCCGACTACGTTGCAAAAAACGTCAAATTTTACACTAAACTAACTGATTTCACATTGCATTGCATTGCATTGCATTGCATTGCATTGCATTTTTGCATTGCATTTTTGCATTGCATATTAGTGTAAGTGTTGTGATGCATATTAGTGCGGTTAGTCTTTGTTTATATTTGGGATGGGAGGACCGCCTCACTAAGCATTATCAATGCTTACTCGCCTCTTTTGGTGCAGGTAAAGAGGAGTCTTAGGATCACGAAGCTCGTGGAACCGAGGCGGAATGAGAGGATGATGTAAATAGGTTTTGTGACTTTGTCTTGTATGATGTATGTTTTTGTTGCTAACATGAAAACTTGTTGGTATGCCTTGGTTAATAATGCTAAGTTGTTTTGGAAGGAAAGTTGTTAGACTCGAATGTTTAAGTGAATGGTTGTTTGAACTTTACTCGATCCTTGTTTTTTTTGTTAAGCTATTTGGTGATGAGGTACTACTTGGCGCTTAAGTAGTTATGAATACCAGTGTTTAGATAAGTGAAGGTGATTGAAAGAAAGTTTTTTAAAGTCCAGTATTTTAGCTTTCTGCCGCATATAGATTCCGGTAGCTTGTCGTAGTTTGGTATAGGGTGTCACATTTATTGGTATAAGAGCAGAACCGGTTCAAGGATTTGTGTGGTTTCTTGTTTGCTCTGCGATTGAGTATTGTTTACGATTGTTGTTATTTGATTGTTGTGTTGGGTTAGAGATCATCCTCTTCCGCCAAGTAAACAGGTTCCACAGTAAGACTTCTCTTATGTTTTGAATTGTTTAAGTTGTGTGTATTGAAATCCTTGTTGCTTTTGTAGTATGGGGAGAGGTGGTAGGCGTGGAAGAGGTAGAGGCAGGGGATGGGTGGCTAGGGAGCAAGAAACGCCAGAAGTGGCTATAAACCCCGTTGGTGAGGGCGTTGCTGAGGATATAGGAGCTGCGGGTGATGCGGCTCAAGTGGGTGGTGATGAATTATAGGGTGAAGCTCAACAACAACCCGGGGCGAATCAGATGGGTTAGATGATGGGATTATTGGCTCAGATGTTGGAAAAGTTGGCAGGGGCGGTACCGGCTCCAGCTCCCGTAGCACCACCTGCGGTTAATGAGCCACCGAGAGTGGTGAATCCTGAGGCTAGAGAAGACATAATGGGTCCTATGATTCCATCGTACCTCACAGTGCTATATCACATGCAACGGCTAGGCACCAAATTCTTTCTAGGAGGTGCTAAACCGGTTGAGGCAGATGAATGGAAGTCGAGATTGGAGAAAAACTTCCGTTTGGTGAGATGTCCAGAGAAATACAAGATTGATTTGCGGTTCATTACCTAGAAGGAGATGCACATATGTGGTGGAGAAGTGTGTTGTCTAGGAAAGCCAATGGTGTTGACACTTGGGGAGGTTTTTGTATAGGATTCAACCTCAAATATTTCCCGCAGGAGGCAATGGATCGTTTGGAGACTGAGTTCTTACACTTGACTCAAGGAACAAGGTCGGTTAGGTAGTATGAGGTAGAGTTTAACCGACTTTGAAGGTTTGCGGGAAGGGGTTTCGAGGAGGAGCAGGCCCAAGTGAGAAGGTTTCTACGTGGCATGCGTTTAGAGTTGAGGAATATATGCATTATAAGAAGTTATGCATCGGTGGCCGAGTTAGTAAAGCGAGCGGCCATGATTGAAGAAGGTTTAAAAGAAGAGGCTAAGGCGACTAAATCTCAGGTTCAGCCAAAGAAGCCTCTTACTTTCGAGTCTGGAGAAGGGAGCAACTCCAAGCCGATCACTGGTTAGGATTCCTTGCTTAGTAAATTATTTTGATGTGATTATAAAATGTTAGATATTTCGTTGTTGTTATTTTTGTTATGGTGGTCTCTATGTATAGACCAGGTGTAGGGACCCTGAACGTGGGAGGCGTCACATCTCACGTGTTGTTCGATTCCGGAGCATCTCATTGCTTCGTTACTCCGGAATTGGTGAAAGAGGGAGGGCTCTGAGAGGAGCCTAGTGGTTGTTTGAGAATGGTGAAGGTGGCTGGGGGTTAAACCTTTGAGACTCATACTCTAATAAAAGAGGTTGATGTTTACATTGCCGGAGAAGTGAAGCCAGCCGATTTGATTGTGTGGCCGGTGGATTTGTATGATGTGAGTGTTGTGATGGAGCTCTATCATAGTATCATAATTTATTTTTGCATTGCATATTAGTTCGGTAAGTCTTAGGATCGCGAAGCTCGTGGAACTGAGGCGGAATGAGAGGATGATGTAAATAGGTTTTGTGACTTTATCTTGTATGATGTATGTTTTTGTTGCTAACATGGAAACTTGTTGGTATGCCTTGGTTAATAATGCTAAGTTGTTTTGGAAGGAAAGTTGTTAGACTCGAATGTTTAAGTGAATGGTTGTTTGAACTTTACTCGATCCTTGTTTTTGTTGTTAAGCTCTTTGGTGATGAGCTACTACTTGGCGTTTAAGTAGTTATGAATACCAATGTTTAGATAAGTGAAGGTGATTGAAAGCATTTTTTAAAAAATCTGGTATTTTAGCTTTTCGCCGCATATAGATTCTGGTAGCTTGTCGTAGTTTGGTATAGGGTGTCACAGTTCATGCTCTGTTGATGATTATGTATCAGAGTTCTTTGAGTGAACGATGCGTATGACGATCATGAAACAGAAGAAGAACTTGTCTCGAGATTTATTGGGGGGTCTTCGTTTCCAGCTACAGCTCCCTCTTCAACAGTTTAACCCGATCTCTGTTTCTAAGGCTCATCAGCGTGCGGTTGGGATATAATTACAGTGTAAGTTGAGTTGGTCCTCATCTGCCTCATGCTATCATTCTCAACCACAAGCTTCATCGGAGACAAACGGTCTAGCGGCCGAAACAGGAGCTCCACGTGTCATGTTTGTAACATCCGTATTCCTTTAATTGGGGTTTAATTGGAGTATTTAAAAGTTAAGGGCTGTGTTGAATAAATTAGTTTTTCTTGTTGGGTTTAATTGATAGTTTAAAGAGTTGTGGAACTGAATTGGGAAGACTGAAAAGTTGAGAGATTTAAGAGAAATTTTAGAGAATAAAACTCTAAGTCTATTTAAAGAGAAAAATAGCGGAAACCTTACCCATTCTCTCTAATTTTCGTGGTTACCTTCAAGGGGAGAAAGAGACAGGCTGAGTGTGGCTGAAAGAGAAGAAAGAAAACTTGCACATGAAGGAGATGCAGATATATCCGACATGTCATGGTAGAACAAAGCTTCGACATTGTAAATCGTTTTCAATGATAAGGAAAATTTGTGGTGTTCTAGGTAACCCTTATATCTATAGGTTCCACTTTGCATATGTTGATTTGGATTAATATTCTGAAAGTTATTTGCATTTCCGTAAGGTGTCCTGTTTCAGACGCGATCTAGACCAACGCAAGGACATCTATGGTCGGATCATCACGAAACTTTGGGCGTAGTTTCAGGACATCTAGGGGTTGATTTTCAACGTACGATTGGAATGTGGACGGTTAGATTTCGATTCGTGATCCCATCTTTGAGGCTCATCATTTCTGTTATTTTTCCAGTTTAGGTTGAAGGTTGTTTTATTGTTGTGGTTGGCTGTAGGGTGAGGAAGGGAGGTTGCGGTTGTGTTGTTATGACATTTAAGAAACCCTAAAAATTTCTGGAAAGGAAGGTTTCCTAAAAAGAAAAGTTTCTAAAAAAGGAAAGTACCATCAAGGAAATCGTTGTGAGCAAAAGTGAGTGCTTCTGTGTTAGACTATGGTTAGTCTGAGGACTTGGAGTGGTCCTCGTTTCCGTGGTTTTTATTGTTGGTCCATTAGGAGTAATGGATATTTATTGTTGTTATTTATGGCATGTGTTGTGTAACATCCGTAATTTTGATATTTGGGGTTTTAGTTGGAGAAATTAAATGTAAAGGCTGAATTGTTTAAATCAATTTGTGGTTGGCGGGTTTAATTGATAATTCTAAAAGTTTTGGGGCTGATTTGTAAAGTTAGAAAAGTTGGAGGACTGATCGCTGTATTTGTCAAAAGTTGACGAGAACCCTAGCCTCTTTTCGTTGTTTTTAGCGCACGCCTCATCTCTCGAGTAGATCAGATCGTGAAAACGAGGGAGATAGAGAGAGAGAGAGTTAGTGGTGGTGCTGGTGAGATCAAGGGAGAAAAGAAGTGTTCGGTGTGGATCAATCCTTGGTGGGAGTTCGTGCCTGCCGTGAGTGAGAAGAAAAGAGCCTTTCGCTCTCACCACTCGCCACCGGTCATCACGGTAAGGATCTCTTCCCTTCCTAATGTTTCATGTTGATCGCATGTTGGTCGGATCCTTGTGTGTCAAGTCACGGTGGAGACGTGATGGTGTGGGTTGATGTGGCTGAGACCGTTGATCGGTGGGGGTGAAGAACGATGGTGATGTGATGGGTTAATGTTGTCATGGAGCCATGACGAATCACGGCGGTGGTAGTGGCGTTAAGGTAGGTTAGTGATGGAGGTTGGTGATTAGAGATGGTGGTGTGTTGCGAGCGGCGGCGACATTGACAACGGTGTGTTCGGTGGTGAAGTGCAGAGATGGTGGTGAAGTGCAGAGACGTTGTCGAAGAAGACAACTTACGTGAAATGATTTTTTTTTAATGATTTCAATTAATAATTAAATATTATTAAATAATATTTTATTATTATTAAGTTGCGGATTCAGAATTTGAGGGTGTAGACAGCGCGGAAAAAATTTCCGGAAGTCACAGAAAAATTGTGTCGGAAGGTGCTACTAGTGGCTACGGTGAGTGCAGTACCGTGGTTGGATGATTTACGAAATTATTTTTCCGAGATAATTCAGTGTTAGGATTTAATTCTATGTTTTGTGATTTTCGCGAAGTTTTTATTGCTGAGATAAATTCCAGAAAAATTGCTAGAAATTGCCGTTATTTATGAGATTATTTTATGTAATTTTTCTATGAATTATTGTTGAATTAATTGTTGAGAATTAATTATTTTAGTCAATTTTGGGTGTTTAGAATTGCCGTTAATTGATTTAATTCATTAGTTTGCGGTGAATTAATTTTATTAAATCATTGTGTTGTTTGTCGAGTCCGGACATTTGATTATGTCGGAGGGGTATTTTCGTAATTCTGTCCTAATTGACCTAGTAGACGGGTTGATCGCCTCCTTAGTATTTATTAAATACTGACTGCGTCTATTCATAATGGCGCAGGTAAGGGAAAGGATAAAGCTAGCTGAAACTCGTGGAACTGCGGCGACGGACCAGAAATTAGTGCTTATTGCTGAATTGCTTCCGCTAGATTGTTAGAACATTTTTTTTATTATTATGTTGGATTAAATGGATTAATTGGTTAAGTTGTTAGAAATTTTAAAATATCGGTTTTGTGTGGTTTACGTTTATTGAACCGGTCCCGGTTTAGTGGTTTTCGGGACGGGTTGTTTCAATTTGGTATCAGAGCAGAGTTGATTCTAGGACTGCTAGATTTCTTGCTGCGTTGCTATGTTGTTATTGTTAGGGTGTTTCGGTATGTCATCCTCCGACCGATAACAGTTCCACGGTAAGACTTCCTTGTTATTTTTGGTTATTATGTTTAGTCGTAATTTTAACCATGTGGTTTTGCCAGATGGTGAATTCTGGTAGAGTTCGGGGTCGTGGTGGCAGAGCGGGCCGTGGTGGCAGAGCAGGCCGTGGCAGCAGAGGTGGTAGAGCTGGTAGAGCAGTTGTGGACGTGACGCAGAGTGTCACGGTGGAGCATGGTGCGTATGAGTACTCCGAGGGAGAGGGTCAGTCTGTGCCAGCGGCTGAGCATGATGCGATGCCTGCGCCGGGTGGTGCTCAGGCGAATGCGCACCTGAACCAGATGGGGGCGGTATTGGGCATGTTGGCCCAGCTTTTGGAGAGGTTACCTCGTGTGGTACCGGCTCCAGCTCCAGTGGCACCACAGGGGGATGCTGCAATGGCAGTGGGAATGCTCCAGGAGTGCCAAGAGTGGTTGCTGAGGCTGAGCCAGTGGTTCCGTCGTACCTAAGGGTGATGGAACATATGCAGAGGTTGGACACCAAGTTTTTCAGTGGTGGTGCTAGACCGATCGAGTCTGATGAGTGGAGGTCCAGGTTGGAGAGGAACTTCCAGTCGATCAGGTGCCCTGAGGAGTATAGGGTGGACTTGGCAGTGCATTATCTGGAGGGAGACGCACATGAGTGGTGGCAGGGTAACGTTGCGAGGAGGGCGGGAGTAGTGTTACCTTGGGACGAGTTCCGGAGGGAGTTCGATCTCAAGTACTTTCCGCGGGAGGCTCGGAACAGGTTGCAGGGGGAGTTTCTGTACTTGTTGTAGGGGAGTCGTTCGGTTTGGGAGTACGAGGCCGAGTTTAATCGGCTGAAGCGGTTTGCTGGTCGGGGTGTAGATACCAAACATGATATGATTTGTGCCTTCCTGCGAGGTATGCGTATCGACCTTAAGAACCGTTGCATGGTCCGCAAGTTCGAGTTGGTGTCAGAATTAGTGGAGTGTGCAGCGGAGCTTGAGGAGGGTCTAAGGCTGGAGGCTAATTTGATGGCTGCAGCGCCAGAGGCTCCACGGCGTCCTCAGAGTCAGAGTGTTGCTCCGAGCAAAGGCGGTAAGTTTGGGCAGCAGTAGGGGCAGAAGAGGAAGTGGGATGACACTTCCAAGGCTGTGGGTGCAGGGTATCGGTGTTTCCGGTGTGGCAGCTCAGAACATCGTATCGCCAACTGTACCAAGGCTGATGAGCGGGTTTGCTTCCACTGCAAGGAACCCGGGCACGTGAAGACCAGTTGTCCAAAGCTGGGGCAGCAGGCACCGAGGATTGACGCACCGCCACAGAAGCGGGCTGCAGTAGCACCTCGGGTGTATACACTGGGTTTGGAGGCCGGTGGACCGAGCAGCAGCAGACTGATCACTGGTTAGTGCCTAACCTTTTCCGTTATTCCTTAAGTGTTAAGATTAATTTTTGCTGGTTGTTGTGTTTGGTAGTCTTAGCGTATTGTTTCCGTAGGGACCTTAAGCATAGCGGGAGTTGAGTCTCATGTGTTGTTTGACTCCGGAGCATCTCATAGTTTTGTTACACCAAGTTGGGTGTCTGAGAATGGGATCCAGGAGCTGTTTGGTGACCATTCGGGAGTAGTGAGAGTTGCTGGGGGTCGGTTATTGGAGACTCAAGGTTGTGTTGAGGGCATCGACATTCTCATTGCGGGAGAGTTGATGCCAGCTGATTTGATAGTCTATCCAGTGGAGCTTTATGATGCCATTTTGGGCATGGACTGGCTGGGGAAGTTCAAGGCTCACCTCGATTGTCATAGAGGCCGAGTCATTTTCGAGCGAGCAGGCAAGAGGTTGGTTTACCAGGGGGTGCGACCGATTTCTGGAAGCATAGTGGTTTCAGCTATTCAGGCTGAGCGGTTGATTGAGCAGGGTTGTGAGGTATACCTGGCGACCAAATCAATGTCCGGTGTGGTTGGAGACTCGGCGTTATAGAACATTGAGGTGGTTTATGAGTTTGAGGATGTGTTCCAGCCGTTGAGAGGGTTACCGCCGTCGAGGTCGGATCCTTTCACTATCGAGTTGGAGCCAGGGACCTCACCGTTGTCTAAGGCTCCGTACAGGATGGCTCCAGCTGAGATGGCTGAGCTGAAGAAGCAATTGGAGGATCTGTTGGAGAAAGGTTTTATCCGACCGAGTAGTTCACCGTGGGGAGCACCGGTATTGTTTGTGAAGAAGAATGATGGGAGTTTCCGATTGTGTATCGACTACCGGGGGCTTAACCGCGTCACTGTGAAGAATAAGTATCTGCTGCCGAGGATTGGAGAGTTGTTGGATCAGTTGGGTGGAGCTACGTGGTTCTCCAAGATTGATTTAGCATCTGGATACCACCAGATCCCTATAGCTGAGGTGGATATTCGGAAGACGGCTTTCAGAACGAGATACGGGCACTACGAGTTTGTGGTGATGCTGTTCGGGTTGACTAATACGCCAGCTGCGTTTATGAGGTTGATGAACGGGGTCTTCCAGGAGTATTTGGATGAGTTTGTCATTATCTTTATTGATGACATTTTGGTGTATTCCAAGAGTCCTGAGGAGCACGCGAGCCACCTGAGGAAAGTTTTGGAGAAGTTACGGGAGCAGTAACTGTTTGCTAAGTTGAGCAAGTGTAGTTTTTGGTAGCGGGTGATGGGTTTTCTAGGTCATGTTGTCTCTCAGAGCGGAGTGGCTGAGGATCCAGAGAAGATTCGGGCTACAGAGGAGTGGCCGAGACCAAGGAATGCAACAGAGATTTGGAGCTTCCTTGGACTGGCTGGTTATTACCGGAGGTTTGTCAAAGGTTTGTGTGGTCACCGCAGTGTGAGGAGAGCTTTTTGAAGCTCAAGGAGATATCGGCGGCAAAGTTGGCCGGGAGGGTTGCTAATGGAGCAAGCAGAGCTGAGAGGGATCTCAGAGGTTGTGGCGGCAAAGTTGGCCGAGGTGGCAGAGCAGGCAAGGGTGGTGGAGCCGTTGAGGTTATGGGGCAGAGCGTTGTGGTGAGCATGCAGGGGTTGAGTTTCCAGAGGATAATAGTCAGCCAGAGCATGTGGTCCTACATGATGTTATGTCGGCGCAAGGTGAAGCTCAGGCAGGGTGGACCAGATCCCGAAGGGAGCTATGTTGGGGATCGTTGGCCCAATATTTGGGAGCGGATACCAGTTGTGGTACCGTTTCTGGCTCCAGTGGTGTCACATGAGTTATCTGCTTTGTGGGGAGGTGTTATTCCGGGGTGCCGAAAGGTAAGGTGGAGAGTTGTATAAACCCTTGTTGTGGGGTGTAGCAGTATAGCATGGTAAATCCTTGAGGTGTATCATGTTGTATAAGTACGGTAGATATAGGTGGGGATCTTGTCATTGGTCAGGTGTTGATCTTGTGGTAGACATCATTTGGGGTTGATCCAGGGCAGCATGAGGAATCCTTATTGATGAGGCGATCAAAGACCAAGCTGTGTTGTTCGACGTTTAGTTGTACAACTTGGACTAAGAAGCTGTCGTTTCTGACACGATCGAGTGGGTAAGAAGCATGCCGATAGGGTGGTTTAGCCGAGGGGCCATGAGAGGCAAAAAAGTGTGAACCGGTGAGGCCGGTAAAGTCATTAAGATGTTGCAGGGATCTAGAGAAATTCTGGAGAAATTTCGGGAGTGTTTGGGGAGTCTCTCGATTAGGAGAGTTCCCTGAATAGGAAAGTTTTCCGAAAAAGAAAGTTTCCTAAAAAATAAAGTTTTCCGAAATAGTAAGTTTCCATAAATGAAAAAAATTGCCAAGAATAGAAGGTTTCCAAAAGTAGTAGGTTGCCTAAAAAGAAAAAGATCATGAGATGATCTAGACGGATATGCAGGAGAATCACGCTAAGTTCTAGAAGCGTAATCCAATCGTCGAGGTGTCAGCTAGGAGCTATAGTGGTAGCCTAGCACATTGGTTAAGCAGATAGCGGTTGCTCAAGTGCGGAATGAGCAGTCATTCAAGTTTTTCAAGTTGGGACTTAGTCGGCATTTCAGAAGTGGTACTCTATAGCGGTTGGAGATTCATCTTGTATGTCTATTGGTGGTAATAGATGGGTGAGTGATATTGATTACTCAGTGGTGGGTAAACAATAGCACGGAGAGTCCATCGGAGGGATAGACGGAAATGGTTTATTCGGGAGACAGTGAACCATAATACAAGCTGTCTAGGGGATATAGACAGGTAGGGCGGCTTCGGATTACTATCAGAGGATGATAGATGGCGTGTTAGTATGTCTATCGGGTGTAGGTAGACATTGTTACATCGTAAGGTTATCATGTGTTGATAGTCGGCGCTGAGTGTTGTCTATGAGGAACTGATAGACATTGGTGCGTTGTGAGTTATTAACTGGGATGGGCGGCGCGGTGACGCTCAACAAGCTATTCGGTGCCTCAGTATAAAAGATATTGAATGAGGCACAAAATTACCAGCTAACAACGCCATTTGTCATCTATAACGATGCTATAATAAATAACATACAACCCCATGCAATCAACGCAACCAACACATAATTAACATCACAATCAACAACGTAAACACAACCATCTGTAGTCCTACGACTAACTATGATCCTACCACGCAAGCATTCACCTCGAAATCTTCGGAATATGTCCAGGGAAAAATATGACGTCTCCTGGAACCTCCGGAAATCCTATTGACCTATTTACCAAAAATTCCTAGGACATAAAATACTAATATCTAATAAAATAATATTACATATAATATAAATTATTATTATTTAATATTAAATTATTCAATTAACCAAAACCAACTAAACCAAAAGAAACCCCTTAACCAGCCACCCAAGTATGCTTCTTCTTCTCCAAACTCCATGAACGTCCACCAAACAGACACGAACACCCTCCAACGCCAACGCCACTCTCGACATTGCCACTCCTTACCCGACACTCTAGTAACACCGCAAAGGAAAACCAACGTCGACTTCGCCACTTCTCTCATAGCTTTTCTGAAACTGCTTCTAAGTCCCTCAACTTCCTCATCTTTTCAAATCGACCCCAAAACTTTCTGATTTATCAACTTAACCCAACAGGAACAATTGATTTGATCATTTCAGCCCCCAAATTTTAATTCTCCAATTAAAAACCCAATTAATAGGAATAGGGATTTACAGGTATGATCCTGTAAATGTGTTGGCTTCTTAGAGACAACGCCATCGTCCCTGGCTCTAACTCAATGGTAAAAATATCCGACCTGGATGGTGGTAACCCGCTCAACGGCTGGAACACATCCTCAAACTCCCAAACCACTTTGATATCTTGCACTGCTGACTCCCCAACCTCTCCAAGTATCAAAATGGTCGCCAGATAAGCTTCACAACCCTGCTCAATCAGGCGCTCCGCCTGAACCGCAGAAACCACGATACTTTCCAAAATTGGTCTCAATCACTAATAAACCAATCTTCCACTAGCATGTTCGAAAACAACACGACCTCGGTGATAATCCAAATGAGCCTTGAACTTCTCCAACCAGTCCATACCCATAATGATGTCACAAAATTCCACCGGACATACTATCAAATCCGCTGGCATCAGCTCTCCGGCGATAAGAATGTCGACACCTTCCGCACAGCCTTGAGTCATACACAAACGATCCCCAGCAACTCTCACAACACCCGAGTGGTCTCCAGACAACTCTTGGATATCACTCCCCGACATCCAACTCGGTGTACAAAGCTGTGAGACGCTCCAGAGTTAAACAACACATGTGACTCTACCCCAGCCACACTAAGGATCCCTAAGCACGAAAAGGATTTAAGACCAACCGCAACGCTATTTACATAGCGAGTAACTAAAATTAACAATCAAACAAGAACATAATTAAAGAAACTAACCAGTAATTGGTGTGCTGCCACTTGCCTCACCTGACTCCGCGCCTATAGTGAACACCTTCGGTGCTACTGCAGCCCACTTCGAAGATGGTGCCTCGATCCTTGCAACTGGCGGAGTCAACTTTGGACAATCCTTCTTGATGTGACTAGATTCCTTGCAAAAGAAGCACACCTGCCCTTCTTGGAAACAATCCGCCACACGATGTCCGTGAACTCCACACCTAAAACAACGCGGTCCAGAACCCGCTGCCTTGGAAGTATCCTCCAACTTCCTCTTCTGCCCCTGCTGCTGACCAGACTTGAAGTCTTGCTCGGAGCCGCACTCTGACTCTGAGGACGCCGCGGAGCCTCTGGCACTGCAGCCATTAAACTAGCCTCCTGCCTCATACCCTCCTCAAGCTACAATGCACACTCCACTAATTTGGACACCAACTCGAACTTGCGGATAATGCAATGGTTCTTGAGGTCGATACGCATACCTCGCAAGAAGGCACATATCAACTCATGCTCAGTATCTACACCCCGACCAGCAAACCGCTTCAGCTGATTAAACTCGGCCTCGTACTTCCGAACTGAACGACTCCTCTGCGATGAGTACAAAAACTCTCCTTGTAACATGTCTCGTGCCTCCTACGGGAAATACTTGAGATCGAACTCTCTCTGAAACTCGTCCCAAGACCACACTACTTCCGCCCTCCTCGCAACAACACCCCGCCACCACTCATGTACATCTTCCTCCAGATAATGCACCGCCAAGTCAACCCTATACTCCTCAGGGCACCTGATCGACTGGAAGTTCCTCTCTAACCTAGACTTTCACTCATCAGACTCAATCGGTCTAGCACCACCACTGAAAAAACTTGGTGTCCAATCTCGGCATGTGTTCCATCACCCTTAGGTACAACAGAACCACTAACTCGGCCTCAGCAACCACTCCCGGAACTCCTGGAGCATCCACACCTGGCATCGCCGCATTCCCCTGTGGCGCCACTGGAGCTGGAGCCAGGACCACACCAGGTAACTTCTCCAAAAGCTGGGCCAACATGCCCAGTACAGCCCCCATCTGGTTCGGGTCCGCACCCGCTTGAGTTTCACCCGGCGCCGGCATCGCGCCATGCACGGCCGCTGGCCTAGACTGACCCTCCCCCTCGGAGTATTCATACGCCCCCTGCTCCACCATGACACTCTGCGTCACGTCCACAGCTGCTCTGCCACCTCTACCACCCCTGCCGCCACGGCCCGCTCTACCACCACGGCCATGGCCGCCACGACCACCACAACCCCTAAGACCTTGCCCAACGCTATCAGCATCAACCATCTGCAATAACAACCCTTTACTGTTTGATAATGGAAATAGTCAAACAAATACGAGTCTTACCATGGAACCACATACCGGCTGAGAGATGATATGACCCTGCAACTCAACACTATACACAGAACATAGCTACACCTAGCTAACAACACTATCTCAAAGCTAGAGCGTCCTAGAAACAACTCCGCTCTGATACCAAATCGAAATGACCTGTCCCGGAAACCACTAAACCGAAACCGGTTCAATAACACGTAAACCACGCAAAACCGATAATTTTTATAATTTTCTAACCACTATACCAATTAATTCATTTAATCCAACCTAATAATTAAAAAGGTTTTTAACAACCTAGCGGAAGCAATTCAGCAATAAACACTAATCCGAAAAAATAAATATCCAATATAAATAAAACAAAGACTCTGGTCATATCATCCTCTCCCCATCTTTGGTCCCATGAGCTCTAAGTAAAACTCAATCCTTACTTTCATCACAAACGAGATGCCTCAGTATAAAAAATACTGAATGAGGCACAAAACTACTAGCTAACAATACCATTTGTCAACTATAACGATGCTATAATAAATAACATGTAACCCCATGCAATCAATGCAACCAACACACAATCAACATCACAATCAACAACGTAAACACAACCATCCGTAGTCTTACGACTAACTATGGTCATACCACGCAAGCACTCACCTCGAAATCTTCGGAATATGTCCGGGGAAAAATATGACGTCTCCTAGAACCTCCGAAAATCCTATTGACCTATTTACCAAAAATTTCCAGGACATAAAATATTAATATCTAATAAAATAATATTAAATATAATATAAAAATATTATTAATTAATATTAAATTATTAAATTAACCTAAACTAACTAAACCAAAAGAAACCTCTTAACCAGCCACCCACGTATGCTTCTTCTTCTCCAAGCTCTTACTGGCAGTGCAAGTCAGCTTCTAAAACTCCATGAACGTTGACCAAACAGACACGAACACCCTCCGACGCCAACACCAACCTCGACATCGCCACTCCTTACCCGACACTCCGGTCACACCGCCAAGAAAACCCAACATCGAGACCACCTCCGCCGAACTCCACCGCCACCAAACTCCATCAACACCACGTCGTAACCTCACCATTTCTGACTAAGGGAGGTCCTTAGCGACACCACAACAACGCAACCATGACAACCACCAACAAACCAACTCCGACAACTCACAACGAAAGAAACAGCCTAGAAAAGAGATCCCTTACCTCACCACAAGCCACGACGAGATGGGTGACGACGAGAATCCCCTCCCACGGCAACAGCTCAGCCTCTCCACATCACACACCCTCACTCTCTCTCTCTCTCTCTCTCTCTCTCGATGACGACAAAAACAGGGGAGCCAAAGATCGATCCGATCAAAACAAAATGAAGAGCAGAGAATAAGGAGGCTGCGTTGAAAGAGTTTAGGCTTCTCTCATAGCTTTTCTGAAACTGCCTCTAAGTCCCTCAACTTCTTCATCTTTTCAAATCGACCCCAAAACTTTCTGATTTATCAACTTAACCCAATAGGAACAATTGATTTGATCAATTCAGCCCCCAACTTTTAATTCTCCAATTAAAACCCCAATTAATAGGAATAGGGATGTTACAGGTATGATCCCGTAAATGTGTTGGCTTCTTAGAGACAAAAAATATTTAACTATTACGAGACTAATGCTACGAAGCCATGGATATCAATATATCATGATTCCCATGTTCAAACTTTTTATTATTATTCTTGTTAATTTGACTAAAATCTGGAAAACAACAAAAAAAATTTTTGGGCTTCGTCGCTCGAGGCTTCAAGCATATGAAAGAAACGAAAGGTGGTTTTTCACCAACCTTCGCGAATATTATTATTATTATTATTTAAATTGTTATGATGAATAATTTATATTTATATTTTTTATGTTTGAATATGAGAGATATAATTATATGTAATATTAATTTTGTATATGAAAATAGTATTTTATTTTAGGTTTCAGTATTACTTTATTTTTTGTTTCAAATTTTAAAAGCGGAAAATAAGATTAGTTTTAAATGGACTTTAGTTCATCGTTAACTCCAAACAGGGCCAAAGTCCAAATAATTATAATTAGCAGCCCTAATTATATCGTTTTGTTAAAGTTCATAGATATCAGAAAACCTAGTATTTATGATGTAGTCATCTAATGACTGGTTTTTTATTCATTTCTTTTCGACGAGATTGGTTTGCTCCAGAATATGTTTTCTCACTTCTCACTTTCATATATTTTTCTCTCTTGAAACTTGAAGACTGGTTATTTATCACGCTTCTGAAGTATTTTTATATACAGAATTTCAATGTGAAGGTTTTACCGGTTTCATTTCAGGTGCGATCCTAATTCTATATAACACTTTATCAAAACAAAGTTATATATACACATAGAAATATTTAGCCAATAAATTGGATTACATTTGGGTTCTGTTTCATATATTTTATTTATTTTTATGATGATTTGTTTTTATTTTCTATTCTTTAATATGACGTGTTTAAAAATGTGAAATATATATAGCTGTGTATGTGTGTGTGTTAAGTTTCTTATGTTATAATTTATATAAATTTGTTTGCTTTAAGATAATTCACCTAACATAATATAACTAGTTAAATATTAAAAGGAATCGTGAGTTCAAAAGTTTAGAGTAAAATTTTACATCATTTTAAATTTTATTTGATTATCACTTTTAGTTTTTAAGTCATTTTTAGTCTAGATTTGTCGATGATTAATTTTTATTTAATACATATATTTCAATCACTTGTAATGACTATCAGTTTAGTGTTTGAATCTCTAATTACCCATAAGTTGTTTAGAATTCCTTCTAAGATAGGTTTCCGGTATGATATTTTGTTTTTCCAAAATGTAAATAGCAAAAAACAAAATGTTAGTGTCCAAAAGGTATAGTGTTTCCAGAGACTTAATTAAAATATATTTCTTATCCCAATAGTTAAATACATGTATCTATTAATGAATATGATTTTTTATGATTATCCCTATCATTTTATAATCTGTGGTATCATATTTATGACAATGATTTCTTTATAATTATTTCTACAATTCTCTAGTTCAAGGTTAATTTACAAGTCAATAATCAACATTCAAAATTTGCAATAAGAAAAATAATTTAAGAACTGTATTGAAAATGAATATTTGACCAAATATTTAGGATGATTTCCGAAATTCACAACTATTTGTTTCTAAATAACGTATGTCTTTTCATCCAAAAAATAAAAATGTAAGATATTTAGAAACAAATAATTGTGAAACTTTTGAAATCTTTCTAAAGATTTGGGTTTATTAGTAGGTCAATGATTCTTTTTCAATACATTTTTAAGATTATTTTTCTTATTTAAAATTTTGAATGAGGATTCTTTACTTGTAAATTAACCATGAACTAGACCAAAAATGATCTTTTAAAAGTTTGAATATGGATTATTGACTTGAAACTTTTTAATTAGGAAAATAATCTTCTAAATATATATAAGAAGAATATTTGACCTACTCATAAAACCAACTATTTATAATGATTTCCAAAATTCACAATTATTTATTTCTAAATTATGTTTACCAACTATACCACAATTTTATTGGCTGTAACTAATATTCTTTATTAGCTGTAATTTAAAATTAAATATCTTTAACTAAAAGAGAAAAATCTTTGTACTCCCTCCCCCCATCACTATAAAAATACACATATCCATGACTCAAAACAAACACAAACATTAGAAAAATAAAAAAAATCTAAAATGACCAGAAAAAAAGTGAAACTTGCTTTCATAGCTAATGATTCTTCAAGGAAAACAACTTTTAAAAAGAGAAAGAAAGGTTTGATGAAGAAAGTGAATGAGCTCTCTACTTTATGTGGTGTCACTGCAGTGCCATCATTTATAGTCCCTACGACACCAACCCCGAAGTGTGGCCATCGAATTCTGGTGTGGAAAGGGTAGTTTCAGAATTTAGGATACTACCAGAGATGGACCAGCATAAGAAAATGGTGGACCAAGAAACCTTTCTTAGACAAAGGATAGCCAAAGCAACCGAACAGTTAAGGAAACAGAGGAAGGAAAACAGGAAAATGGAGATGACAGAAGTCATGTTCCAGGGTTTGGCCGGAAACATGGAGAGGTTTAATCTAAATATCTTGGATCTTAATGATTTAGGTTATTTAACTGACCAATACCTTAGAGATGTTAAGCACATGACCGGATTTCTAAGAAACTCTGGTATGGAGATTGGCGAGTCTTCCAACGCTGTTGCGGTTGAGGCTGCTTCTGAAGGGATTGAATCTCTAGCACTTGTGACAACTGCAACTACCCCATCCGCTACGATTAATGAGGTGGGTTCTTCTTCCTATGCTGCGAATTTTTTTAACCCTCTTCAGCATCAAAAATTTCCACATCCTCCAGCTCTGTATGTTGGACTCTATGAGCAACATCGAAATCTGAATAATCATCAGAGCCAACAACAATGGTTTGCTCAGAGGATCCCTTTCGGAAAATTGAGTTATGCTGCTGGTGAGCAAATGGGTTTTACATTCATGGATGATAATCACTACAACCGCAATCACCACCATCAACCGCAGCAACAACAACAACAGCATATCTCCGGTGATTCTTCCATGGCTCTGGCCCCTAGGTCAAGCAGTAGTGTCCCCGCTACAAGTCCAAATCCTACCAACAATATATAGTTTCGTAAGCATTCAAATGTTATTTTCTTGTTGTAATAAAGTTGCAATGAAATTTGTTTTCTTTATGTTTTGTTTTGTTTATGATTTTCTAATATTATTAAAGATATTTGGTTTTTAATGTTACATATTTCTGATACTCTCGTTATTGTTTTATGTCATTTGAGAATTTGATGTGTTTTTCTTGTGCCACAAAGATATTTAATTATTTAAATTTATCTACCAAATGTGTTTTAATATTATGTTAGAATATTTTTGGCGCGATGACAAAAGTTGTTAATGTGAAATATGTTAACTGTTTTTCTCAAATATAAATATAACCGTTGTGATTTAACATATTGTCTTTGAACTTTAGAATTCTGATGCGTCATATTTTTGATTAAAAAAATTTTAGCTCTTATTTTTAATTCAAAGAAATATATAATATTTCGAACCATTTTCTAACAGAACGTGTTTCTTAAATCATTTTAATTTATTAAAAGCTAATAAAATAAAATGTATTCTATATTTACATAAGATATTGGGTTCTAGCCCACAGGCAGCACCAAAATATGGATGCTAGATTCCACATCCAATAACATATTGAATTGTTTAAAGAAATAAAATAGAATTTGCTTCAGATAATGATGTAAATTTGTCTATATTGATTTCGAGTAGCAAAATGATTAACCCCCATACATGACCATGGGGGTCTATATTTATACACGAATTAAAGATTAAATGCTAAAAATAAATAATAATAAATTCTATAATTCTCCTTTAACATGTCGGTTTTGATTTGGTCTTTAATGTTGTAACATCTTATACTTTAAGTGATTTTTTCCTTCAGCTTGCAGATTCACCTCGCTTCGCGGACACTCCTTGCTTTGCTTGCTCCTTCTTTCCGCAAGGCTTCACCACTGGTCGGACCCCAGTTCGCTCCATCGAACCCGCATACGCTTCGTCTGTCCTTTCTTACTCCGAACTAACCCAGCTTTTACTTTGACCTGCTGAAGTTGTTGACACGTGTCTTGATTGGAGATAGTAGATCCTTGGTGCGGATCAGGTATCAATAACGACGATAGAGATATAACTCTAAATTAAAATTTATAAGGCGATTACCCATCAGAGTTTTGTGGTGTAGCAATACTCTAAAACTAAAGTTTTATGGGAACACAGATTTAGTTAAAATTTTGGATGAGGATTTATACCATCCAAATTTTATGGTGTAGCTATATATCATGATTCCCATGTTCAAACTTTTTTATTATTATTCTTGTTAATTTGATTAAAATCTATAAAATAAAATAAAAAAGGTTTGGGCTTCGTCGCTCGAAGCTTCAAGCATATGAAAGAAACGAAGGGTGTTTTTTTCACCAACCTTCGCAAAATCTTGCCGTCACACGTTGGTGTTGTTATATTAACCCACGTGTTAATCAACTCATCTACCAAAAAAATATTTATAATCAAAACTCTTGATTTGCTTCTATAAAACAAAATTTGACCATTAAATTTCCGAAAGCATTTGAAATTTACGTTCTTTGTTTTTTTTCTTCATTTTCGAAACATTTTTCCCGCAATGGAGGGACTAGTGCCGGTTAGAGTTGTTTCACCTTCTCTGTATCGGTATAAAGTTCCTGTCTCGATCAAAGGTTCAATTTCAGGTTTTGCCATGGACAAAAGGATCAAACATTTTAGGGCTCCATCGCAATTCTCGATCCGAGCTCAACAGGTTCGGCCAAAGTTTTCCCCCTTTTTTTTAATCATATGAACACCCTTAAACAAAGTTCGAGTCTTTCGTTTGATTCTGTATTATTTATCGCATTATGTTGTATAAACCCTATATCTGGAACAAACCTGAGTTATTCTAATTCTAATTTCTACCAATCTGTTGCTGAAAGTATTTGCCTTTTATGATTCATCTATCTTTGATTCTGTGAACAACACTCTTAAATAAAGTTCGAGTCTTTCATTTGATTCTGTGTGATTTGCGCATTTGATGTTGTATAAACCCTAGCTGAAACAAAATTGGAGTATTCTAATTCTAATTTCTATCAATCTGTTGCTGAAAGTATCTGCCTTATTGTTTTATTGTTAGTCGGATTTGAAGGGAAGTTTGAGTGTTGCTTCTTCATCAGTAGAGGAGAAAGGGAATGTTCTTAGAATCAAGGAATGGGAATTAGAGATGTATCAGGATGAATTAGCTATTAGTCAAGGTATTAGGATAAGGAGAAAACCACCAAGCAAGGCTCCTTTGGGATATTCTGGTCCATTTGAGTTGAGAATTCATAATGATGATGCTGATTCTCCTCGTAACATTTTGGAGGAGATTACATGGTATAAAGATGAAGAAGTCTCGCGGGTAAGAAAGACTTTATGTTCACAATGTGGTTTTTTATTTGAAGGTTTGTGAGTTGTTTAATGGTGATTGTGTATTTTTTTTTTGCTTTTCAGATGAAGGAATTAAACCCACTTGAGGTGTTGAAGAAAGCTGTAGAGGATGCTCCTCCTACTAGGGATTTTGTTGGGGCGCTTAGGATGGCTTATCAAAGAACTGGGTTTCCTGGTTTGATTGCTGAGGTTAAGAAGGCTTCTCCAAGTAGAGGAATCTTAAAAGAGAATTTTGATCCGGTATGTGGTGCTAGCTTCTGTTTCTTTTCATAGTGACATAGATGGTCTTGTGTTCTTGAATTGAGTTATTGGACTCTGGTTGATTCTTCAATGGATATAAGATTGGAACTTTGACATTGTAGTCTTTGTCAATTACAGTTTGGCCTTGGGAAGTAGATCAATAATTTTCTTTTGGACGGTTCCCAGTATGATTTGCTATTGTTCTTATATCTAGACCTGCAAGGTTGCAGGTCCCCGCCTGTGTTGCTAACGCTTATCATCTTACAGGTTGAGATTGCTCAAGCTTATGAAAAAGGTGGAGCAGCATGTCTCAGTGTTTTGACAGACCAGAAGTATTTTAAGGTTCACTTGTGTATTCAGTTGCAGATTTCTTATACACGTTTGCAACAAGTTTTTAACATTTGTAGTTCTCATCTTGGTTTGGTTAAACAGGGAGGCTTTGAAAACTTGGAAGCAATAAGAAGCGCTGGTGTGAAGGTATTTTGTTAGCAAAGTCTTGTGTTTTGTGCTTTATAATGAAAACATTTTTTCGTAAGCCGTGCGTTTCAAATTATTGCAGTGTCCCTTATTATGCAAAGAGTTTGTTGTAGATCCATGGCAGATCTACTATGCTCGGACTAAAGGTGCAGACGCAGTATTGCTTATTGCTGCCATATTGACTGACCTAGAAATAACTTACTTGCTTGGCATCTGCAAGAAGCTTGGTTTGGCTACCCTTGTTGAGGTCTCTTTCCCTGCTCTGATTATTGTTAATCCGGCCATGAAATTATGCAATTTGAAACTTATTATTATTTTTGTTTTGCTCTTAATATCCCTGGCTTTCAATTAGGTACATGATGAGAGAGAGATGGGTCGTGTGCTTGGAATAGAAGGGATCGAGCTCGTAGGCATCAATAACCGAAGTCTTGGTAATACAGCTTTTGTACATATCTCTAGTTTTGATGTCACTTGTTTTAGACGAGTTCACAGGGATGTGAGTCTTGTTGTGGACAGTTTAGTTCAGCTCAGGAGTCTCACTAATAAAGCTTTGTTGTTTCAGAAACATTTGAAGTGGACATCAGTAATACAAAGAAGCTTCTTGAAGGAGAGCATGGTCGACAAATCTGCGAGAAAAACATGATTGTAAGTACTTCCCACATTTGACATTTTATTCGTTATTAGTTGTCTATCAATTGCTGAAACATTGCTCTGAGTCCTGTTGTGTTGGTTAAGGTGGTGGGTGAATCCGGTCTGTTTACACCTGATGACATTGCCTATGTACAAGCCGCTGGAGTTAAAGCGGTAAGCTTTCACAAAAACCATCCATCAAAACGTTTGGCTGTTTGGAAGTAACCTCTTCAAGCTTCTAATCATACGAATGACTCACCAAAACACTGATTTGTGAGCTTATTCTAATTTTGTAGGTGTTGGTTGGTGAATCCATTGTGAAACAGAGCGATCCTGAGAAAGGAATAGCTGGACTTTTTGGCAAGAACATTTCTCATACTTAGAAAGAAACCGTATCACCTAATTTCACAGCTCCAAATTTGTTTCTTAGTACTTTTGTTTGTATCTTGTTCTCTGAGAATTGAGAGAAAGACTAGAAAGGCTTGTTGTTGATTCTTATGTTTAAGACAATTTCAATAAACATCGAATAAATTGAATCGAAATTCGATTTTAAGGAAGCATCCATGGAACTGAAATCAATAGAGAGACGGCAAAATATTTTTAATTGGTCATCATAACTCATAATAAGTGAAGAAGACAAACCGTAACACCAATACACAAAAACGACATTGTTTGTTATCTAAATACAATCATCCTTGCAAACCAACAAGAGTCACTCTAAACACATCACTCAGAAACATTCTCCGACCAGAATCCAAAAGTGACTGTCATGGCTTCTCAGACAAGCTCCAGTCTTCTTGATGCAGTATGATTTTAGATAATAGATAAAACAACCTTCCAAGCAAAACACCTCCTTCCCACTTTAGTCTGCGTGAGCGGATTGTATACAACAAAACCATTTTTTCTGCAAATCATGTAAAGAAAGAAACCGCATCAATAATAAAACAAGAAATAACACATGAGCCACAAGCACTAATAACCTTCTAATAGAAACACAATTTAGCTATCTTTTTGTTCTTGAATTTTACATCAAGAAGATAATATGATTGTGCATATTTCATCCATCCATAATATAATAGAGTAAGAAGAAGAAGAAGAAGAAGAAGAAGAAGAAGAAGAAGAGATGATGCGGCTTACGGTGGGCTTCCCAAGAGCTTCCCCATTTTTATTATATCCAGGTTCATCTTTTCCCGGTGAGTCAGATTTGCCACCTCCCTTTTTCTCGTTTCTAGCTTTGTTGAATATAACAGTGAATCCCTCAGCCGATGAAGGGTCATTTACATCCCATTCACCAAACTTTGGCAATGGTCTCCCCTTGTCCTAGACAAAATGCAAACGTCAAACATTTTAAGTCACGGATAGGTTTCGAATTGTACCAAAATCCATTAATATAAATGTTTTCATGACTACTTGTATCGATTCTTCGCAAGCCTAAATACTCAAAGTTGTCTCATATGATTAGATTTTAAATAGTATAAAATTAAAAGCCTCTATGTCTCTAACACAACAACTTGTAACAAAAAAATATGTGCACAAGTTTTCATATACAAAGTATTGAAATCCAAGAAGATGATATACACAGACAACAATTATATTCTTTTTATTCAAGATTTGGTTACATAAGTTTCAATGTTTGTACCGTTTGAGGTCTTAGAAAATCATGCAAAGATCATACTAAGACTTTCTCATTATCAATTCACTAATCATATGAGAACAGAGGCAATATGATAGATAAAACAAATAAAAGAACCAAACACCAAAATCCTGAAAAGTAAAAAAAAAGAAACTACAGAGACAAATAAAGAAAAGCTTTGATTTTTCAATAGTAACAACAAATCTATGACGCTTCATTTTCAAAAAGCAAAAAATATTATTACAGAATCAAAAATTCACAAATTCATTCTTAAAGGTAAAAAAATCCAAAAGAAACAAAAAAAAAAGAGAGAAATGGTAAATCTCAAAGCAAATCCATGAAGAAAATCAGAAAAAAGAATCAAACTTTGACAGAGGTTGTAAAATTTACTCAATAACTCAACCAATAAACAATAAACAACATGAAAACATAAAAATATGTGAAACAACAAACAGAAGAAACAAGGAAATCTCAGGATTCATATTTAAAGAATATGGAGAAGAAAAAAGAGAAGGAGAGAGAGAGAGATCGTACTGCCATGGATTTTGAGGAGGAGCTGAGATGCGTTGTGATGATCGTCTCCTTCCTCTGGTTTCGTCCTTTCACCTTTTTTTTTCTTCTTTTGTCTCTTTTTGTGTTTTATCTTTTTTTTGGAAGATGAGGCGAAAAAGGAGGAGTCATGGAATATGGGCCTTAATGGGCCCTTTTATGTCTTTTTGCTATTTGATTTGAACGTTTCAAATAGTGATATCTGAACCATTCTATCTCTCGTCTCGCCAGCTAAATGTCACAGCCCCACATTTCCGTTAATGTTGTTTTAAATTGCACCGAATAAAATTAAAATAATGATATTTCTTTAGCTAAACCAGATTAAACCGAACTATTTCCAGGTCAGATTTTGGTTTTGGATCATGACAATACTCGAATAGTTCAAACTAGGGCTTGACGTTCCTTTCAGTTCGGATCGATCTGGATATTCGAAAAGAGAGAATCAACAAAAATTGGATCCAAGTTCGTTCGTTTATTTTTCATCCGAACTATCCAAAACAACCCAAAAATACTGAAACACCAAAAAAAACAGAAAAACAAACTTTGGTTAAATTTTAATAATATTTGGTTAAATTTTAACAAATATAACCAAATGCTTTGGATATTTTGGTTATCTTAGATAATTTAGTATAAAATAACTAAAACCTTCAGGTTTATAATTGTAATTTTGGGTATTTAGATTATTTTAAGTCTAAATATAACAAATCTTTTGGAGATACAGTTTAATTCTTATTTGGTTCTTTGTTTGGTTAAGGTTCGATTCTAATTCTTCCAGTATATAAGTTTAGAATCCATTCGAGTATTTATGTAAGTTTGGTTCTGTTTTTCGGATCTGAGTATTTTGCTTAGGCCTATTTCAAACAAGAAAAATTGAATCACATGTACATAAATTAAACCGGTCCAAATTTGTGAGAAGAGGTGGTAAAAAACTTTCGATTTGATTTAAGGATTAAATACAAAAAATATATCCTTTTGAAAATTTATTTCCAAACGATGGCTTCTACTACTTCAAAAAATTTTCCCAAGAGACGTTTAAAAATAAATTTTCAAAATGATCTATTTTAGACAATCACCCTTGATTTAATGCTATCATGTGGTTTCTCTTGTGTGTCATTAGATTGTGAATAAACAATTTGATTGAGACATGACTTGGATGAGATATTGTCGATCGTCATACTTGAGTATATTTTGTATTCATAGATTGAGAGTACATATGATACGAAAGATTATTATTCAGTAAAGTCAATACTGGAAATAGGAGAGCCATTCAACATTCAAGTGTACCAAACCAGTTTAGTAGACATATCCCATCTTCGTACCCCTCATCTATGCATGCTTTAATGCATTTCAATGTGCTAAAGCATCTCATCGCACAATGTTTAATTTCTTTGACTTGTCCTATCTGATCCATAAACAAACATATTAACAAAACTTTTTTAAGTATTAAAATTGCAAGTTTGCGATTTTATGATATCTGTTGCCAAAAAAAGAAGAAGATATATGTTGTCCCAACACATATATATTTGTTTCTTCTACGAATTTGGATTCAACTGGTATAATCATCATAGAATTTAAAGATAATTTGAGAACAATTTGAGAAAATTTAGCCATAGAAAAATAAATGTGTTACCTGAAATCATGGGAATAAATATGAGAGTAAACATCATCGAAAATAATAGAGGAGATGAAAACTTTTTGATGGCCATTAGTTGTATATCTAGAGGAATAGAGAATACACCAATGTCAGTCTTATGTGTGTATATATATATATACTTCCCATACATCTACTATATAATAAGTTTTCCATAACAAACAAAGATGGTTCAACAGTTTTATTTGGTTATTTAGATGATAGTCTTAGTCAAGGGTTGTTTGACCAAAAATAAAAATTTAGTCAATGGTTTAATTATGGGCTCACAATCTATTTCCTATCAGAACTATCACATATCACTCGTTGTTCTAAACTTAGAGCCTCATCTATTTTCTCACAAAAATAAAGTTTCAAATCTATTTCCATAAAAACTGAAATATCAAAATTCTAGTACATACATAATCATAGTTTGAAATCTCAAAACACATAGACCTTGGTTTTAACAGTTTACTACTAACCAAATAATTTTTTGGTTGAAATGTTAAATTTATTGATCTATAATATGTAGGGTTTATGTACAAGAGTGTAAACTGAAAAGAGCTTTCACTGTATAGGTGAAAAAAAAATCAAATGTTTCTCGCTCCGAACCAACATCAAAGGAGACATTTCAGCTTTTCCAGAAACCTGTAGTTGAACGACGAGGTATGGTTTCATATTAGCTTATCAATCAATCTTGTAAGTTGGTGGACATCCAACCATTTTCCTTGTTGCCTTCTTGATTACGTTCTTTCCATACATGGTAGATGGTGCTTTGTGTTGGATAAGGAAGATCAATAATAAGTGCCATAGTGTTGAACCATTGAAGTCCAATTAGGGTTTTTGATGTTATAGATGCACCTTGATAAAGGTTGTCTACGTATCCTTGAAAAGAGATCAAGCTAAAACGTAGTTCTTAGAGATTTGAGAGAGTTTTGATGTGAATAGATGAGTCGATTTTAGATGGATTATTCGATCATTTCTGAAGAGGAGGGTAACTCTTTATTTATAGGGATTTGAGAAGGTTTATGCTTCCTTTTCCTTCTTGAATTAAGATTTCATTTTCGTCCAAGCTTTATTTTTTCGAGTTGATTTCCTTTTTTGAGCTGATTGAATCGGTTTAATTCTTGCCAATTTGATTGGGCTTTGAGAGAAGTCGGTCTTGTTTTGGGTTGGATATAAAGTAGGTTGCTAAACCCGATACCAACACATAGCATAGTAGATAATATTGATCAATAAATTTAACAAAACCGGGCGATTGATGCATGTAGACGGTTTCCTCGAGATCAGCATGAAGGAAGGCATTTTTGACATGCAATTGCTGTAGGATCCAGTCGCGAGCAAGTGCTACGTGTAGGATGGACCGGATTGTTGCTGAGTTCAAGAGACCCAAAGAAAGCCAGTTAGGGTGTACAAGCACCAAATCAGATTGAGAGCATAGACCTGAGAAGTATCTGTTAGCCTTCGAATCCCATGTTCACCTTCACTCTTCGGAAAGCATACATCTTCCAAAGAAATTTTTCTTAGGTCTATCATTAGGAGAGCTCAACCATAAAAAACACTACGCATTCTCTCAATCGCATCAAGGCACCGATTAGATACTTGGAAAACAGAGCACCAAAAATCAGCAATAATCCCTATCACCGATTTGGTTAGTTGTAGGCGGCCTGTAAGCGCGAAACATTTGTTCATCCAAGATATCAAACGAGCTCTAATCTCTAATCTTGTCTAATTGAGGCTCTTAACGAGACTGAAAGAAGTAAACCTAGATTTAAACCTCATATTAAAGTTCTCATTTGGAATTTATTAGGAATATTGATATATATATTTAGATAAAGATTAGGAAATTATAGATAAGTCATATTTCCATTATAGATTAACTTAAGTCGGTTATCAAACTTGTATAAATACTCTTGTATTGTGTTCTTTAATCAATAACAAAGTCTTTACATTAAACCTAGTTTACATGGTATCAGAGCCGACTTTTCTGAAGCCTAAAGTTCCTTTGTTCATCGTTTCTAAAGTTCTTAATTTCGAAGTTTGAAATCACCTGAGTTCTCGAAAGTTTGGATTTTTTCATTTTGTCCTTCTCTCGTTGAGAGTCATCGAGATCGTGTGTCTCGTTAGTTAGCAAAGAGATCGTGAATCTCTTGTGTCATCAAAGTCGATTGTTCACACCTGAGATCGTGAGTCTCCGGATTGTGTTCGTGAAGTCTCATCCGTTGTAGGCTCTGTTTCATCATGCCAAAAGAGAGTCATAGTCGTGTGTTGCGAGAGATCATGTGTCTCTTTTCATCAAGACTTGTTTGTTTAAACTCTGTTTCTTGTGCCAAAAACAGAGTTGTTATCTCGTCCGTAGTTTCGAAGTCGTTGTAGACGCTGCAAGTTGCAAGGCGTCCTGTGTGGTGATTCTCATTGTGAGTGTCGGTTGGTGTTAAGATTGTGAATCTCTCTTGCGGGACAAGATCGTGTGTCTCGAGTTCAAGTTTTGAACTCTGTTTGTTGCAGACTCTGTTTCGTCATCCAAGAACAAAGTCGTTATTGCGAGTTGGTGTTGAAGATGCTGCATGTTGCAAGCGTCTTGATTGTGGTGTTGCGAATAGGTTCTCCGGTGCTCTGTGTCACAAGTCTTCCGCTATGCCATATATGTGTTCTCAGTTGGGAACAAGGTGTGTATTCACCAAGTTGTGGGTCAAGTTCAGTTAGAGAATTACCGTTCAAGAAAACATTAAATCCTCAATGTTATCGATTCATTGGTAAAGTCCAAAAAGGGTTCAAAGCAAGTTGATTTAATGCTTCAATCTCAAGACGTTGTTTTCATGTTATCTTCATCACCCTTTTGAGCTTGAGGGGGAATATTAGGAATATTGATATATATATATATATATATATATATATATATTTAGATAAAGATTAGGAAATTATAGATAAGTCATATTTCTATTATAGATTAGCTTAAGTCGGTTATCAAACTTGTATAAATACTTTTGTATTGTGTTCTTTAATCAATAACAAAATTTACATTAAACCTAGTTTACAGAATTGTGTGTTTATCTTACAGAAATACAAATTTTAAATAATTTGTTTGTCACACATCGACGAAAAACATACCCCAATTATTCATTAATATTTTATTTTATTTAAGAATAAACATACATATTTTAAAAATCGAGATACTAAACATTGTGATTGAAACCTGTGCTATAGAAATATATTAGAGTCCTTGTTATAAATGGTGTCTTGACTACATTGTATTTTATGTTTTATAAAAAAAAGAAAGAAAATAGAACAATGTATTATAATAGCCTTCGCAATATTATTTAGCTTTAGAATTAAAGTTATGCAAAGTATTTATATATATATATATATATATGTATATTCTCAAACAATTTTTTAATTCTTATTATTTTCTCATTTTGAAAAAAATGACTCGATCCATAACTGTAAAATAAAATTAAAAAATTAATATCTTAAAAATTGAAATACAGAAGAAAAAAAACATAAACAAAAAATCCAAATTTGAGTATTAATTGTAGATCATATCTTATTATATAAAATTAGATTACACTCATGAGAAGAAGACACATGTCAAAATTATACTTAACGAGATTATGACACGTGTCACAAATAATTCAGATATTGCCACATGTGTCAAATTCATAAATACAGGAATAAAATCATATCTTAAAGAATAGAAGAAACCCAAAATTTGTTAATTTATCTAAACAATAATTAAAATTAAAAAATAGAAATAAAACATATCTTAAGAGAAAAAACTAAAATTTGTTAATTTATCTAATCAATAATAATTATTAAAAATCAAATACAAAAATAAAATCATATCTTCAATAAAAAAGAAACCAAGAATTCGTTAATTTAACTAATCAAATAATTAAAATCTTATTATATAAATTTTGATTGCACTCACGACAACTCGACACTTGTCAAAATTATAATTAACAAAATTGTGACACGTGTCACTCGATCGACGAGATTTTGACACATATAAAAATTATTATGTTATATTTATTTTCTTAATAGAAAAAAAAAACCAACAACCATATATATATATATATATAATAAAATAGATAGTTTTTTACTTTCTATTTTTTTAATATATGTTACATTTTATTATCTCAAAAAAATCTGAACAATCCCTTTCAAATTTAAAATTTTAAAATTTTATATTATTTAAGCTCTAATATTTTTGTTTTATCACATGTTTCTAATTATTTGAACTAAAAAATAATTATCAAGATTACATGATAAAAATATATTTTAGATTAAAACCAATAGAAAAATTAAATAATAAAATAGATATTTAGACTTTAAACTTTAAAAAAAATTAAATAATAAATTAAATATACCTTCTCATATTTAGATTTTTTTTTTATTTTTAGAATATTATTTAAACTCTAATAGAAAAAATCTATTATGCTTCTAATGATTTGATCACGACATATGTCTGTTGATCAATAAAGTTCTAACAGGTAGAAAAAAATTATATTATTTTTGTTTTCCTTAATTGAAAAGGAAAACCAACGAAAAAAATAAAGAAAAAATTTATATACTTTTTTAATTATTATTTTCTTAAAATATGTTAAATATTATTACTTCAATAAAATTTAAACTTTTCTTTCAAATTTAAATTTTAGATTGGTTTAAACTGTGATAAAAAAAATTTAAATATGCTTCTAAATTCTAATTATTTGAATGAATAAATTTGAGTTTTTATAATCCAACTTAATTTACTATTCTAATTGGTTAGGTGTTAGTAAAGTTTAGAGTAGAATTTCATCTAAATTATCAATAGATGTTACATATAATTGGCACGAAATAACAAATTGGTTAGAAAATTCATAATATTCTCGCTTTACGAAACAAAGAAACAACATCTCTATTGGACATGAAAGTTTAAGAAAATTTCCTCCATAGAGAAGAACGTATCGCTCAGATATGAGCAAGCCGCCGGTCTTTTAGATGCATTTTTCAGGTCTCACACTAGAGTTGGACATTCAGGTTTGGTTCATGTCCATCGGATTTAGAAGCCTATGATCCATTTGAGTATTTATATTTTAGGCTCAGTTTGGTTACATCTGGATTTGAATCAGTTTCAGGTACATAAAATATCGAAAAAATAAATTAAAATTGGTTAAATTTGAATAACTTTTGATTGAAATTTCACAAATATAACTAAGAATTTTTAAATATTTTGGTTATTTTGGATATTTTGGTTATTTTGGTCCAAAAATAATTTATATTTTTGGGGTTTGTAATCATAAGGTAATTGGATTATTTTAAGTTTAAGTTTTATTAATATATTTGGGTATATAGTTGTATTTTGAGTATTTCGGTATCCATTCGGTTCACTGTTCAGTTTTTTTGGATATAGGAGTCTATGACTTATTCGGTTTAGATATAGGTTTGATACCTCTTTTTGGGTCGGATTCGGTTTGGTTCTTCGTTACTGGTATTTTTCAAGACTTATCTCACACGATGATCGTAAAAACAAAAAATAAGATGGAACCAAAAGCTATTTGACATGGTACACATTTTTAATATTTTAATAATAAAATTATAATTCGGAAAGGTAAATTAATTTATTCATGTAAAAAATAAACTTAAATAAGTAACTATTTTATCTAAGAAAAATTGTTTTTTAATTCTTTCCCTAAAATAATTTAAGATATTTTATTAACAACAAATATTTAATTTTATTGATTTTACCTAATTTGTTTTTTTAATTTAGAAAATCCGTTCATGGCTCTTAATCTAGTTAATTATAATATATGGTTTTATTAGAATTGACTAAAACAATATCATATCAACCATTCAGATGTACTAGAAGACCATAAGCTACTAACCGAAACATTACAATTATTTGCTAAAAGTATGATAATGCAAGTCTACGGTTCTCTCTTTCTTAGAGCATCTCCAAAAAAAAAACTTTATTTTTGAGCTTTGAGGGTGCTTATTTTCAAAAATAAAACCTCAAATTTAATTTTAAAGAGTTTGTATTTTGTACTATAGTTCTTACTATTTATAATGATTCATTAAAATCCAAAGCTTTTATAAATAAATATAAAACATATATTAAAACTACCACAACCTATGTTTGTTAATACAATAGCACATTATAATGTAAAAACTTTAACGATCAAACCTAAAACAATTGTTTGTTTTTCTGTTATGCAATTAATTAAAAAAGTTACAGTCGAGTGTGGAGTTACAGGAACAGCCGTCTGATGGAAAAAACTTTCACTCTGAGTCTCGATCGAGTCCTATTTTCTGGCTGCAATGGCTGTCTGGAGGGAATCATTTTGTTGAAATCAATTATACAATATGCGACGAATCTTTTTATTCGATGAAACTTAATAAACGAGAAACCTTTACACGGCTGGCCTCGTGCAAGACATTCTTTAGCTAAGTCTATATCAGCTGATTCAATAGCGGATGGTCTTGTTGAAGGCTTTATTTAATTAAATGCATAAATTAAATTAAATTAAATTAAACATACAAACAATATAGCAAGCCTGTTGTATGTTTGTAGACTAAAAATAAGTCTATTAGATAAAGCTGTTGGATAAGTCTGCCAAAATGTGTACAGACTAAAAATAAGTCTGCTAAAAATAAGACTTGCACATGTCTACCATATAAGTTTTAGTAATCTGCCAAAACATTTTAGTTTAACAAAATCATGATTTTATTGAATTAGTTTGATAAAATCATGATTTTATAAGAATATATTAAAATGATTAATGAGCCATAAAGTTTTTAGGGACTAAAATGATAAACAAAAATTTAGTATGATTAGTTGTGAGATAGATAATTGAAAGGATTGGAGTATAAATAAAATACATGAAACCTCAAATTTGAGGTTTTGAAGTTGTTTTTGGAGAGCATGAAATCTCAAATATGAGGATTTTTTTAGGCTGCTATTGGAGGTGCTCTTATGTGCAAGTAGTTTTCATACAATATTTTGATGTGAAACATATCATCATTATAAATTGAAGTCTCTGAGAAATAATTATTGAATAATTTAGCACATATGTGATTTTCCAGATTATTAAATCCTTAACATATATTGTGTAAAGTTTATTTTGATTTTTTTCATCTTTTAACTTTGGTACTAATTACGTATTTCAAATTTTATTGTTTGTTATATCACTACATTTTCTTATAAAATATATGTTTTTGGTTGCAATTTTAATTTTAGTGTAATATGGAATTTCCATCTCATCCCTTCTTGTCTTATCTCGTTCTATTTCTGGCACAAGTTTTTTTATTTCCATTTAGAAACAGAACAGGATGAAAATGAGAATTACTATAATCTCATTTCGGAAAAAAGTTATACTAAATAATATATATATTACAAAGTAATAGAAACCTGGACATATATGTATAAGATTACACACAATCTTATAAATGTGAAGTTTTCTAACTTTTTCATTTTTTACCGACATGTATTTATATTTTATATTATTTTAAATTCTAGTTTTTTCTTGTGTGAATAGAAAGCTTATAATTAATTTTCATTTACCGTAGTTTTTTTTTATATATATAAACAGCAGGAGTTTCGCCTTCGGCCTATAATCTCTTTTGGTACCAAGAACCCGCCTTTATTTCATTTCTATTTAAACAACGTCTCTCCGTCCCAAAGGAGGTTATATATGTAGTTAATGTTTACAAAATTATATACGCTGGTTAGTCGAGTTTTAAGGTTACATTATTAAGTAACACAAATTGTTGCTACCAAGACGATTTCTTTATGCCCACCAAATAACCTCGAGATGCTAATCCACGAAAAACGATACGAGAAATTAGAAAGAACTCAGATACAGAACGAGGGCGACCGTGGAAATACATCGGTTTCTGACTCGTGCAAATGAACTATTTCTTGACAATTTGAACAACTTATAACGATGTTTGTCCCGCATATCATTAGGAAGATCGGGATCTTTACAAAAGGCTTTATAAAGCTTTCGTCTCAATTCAAATTTAGCCGCGAGCAACCTACGTTTGTGATATCTACTATTTCGCTTCTCCGACATTTTACTGAGTTTTCCCCTCATCTTTTTGCAAAAAAATCATTTTATTTGCTTTTTGGTAATTTATAGATGATATATAATAAACAAATAAGTTTTAATCTTTCTTAATTATCAAATTTTAAATTTTGGAAATTCTCATTCCCCTTTTTTCCTTCTAGACTTCAATTGTCATTTTGTTCATGTCTTTGAATTTTAAATGGAGTGTTAATGTAAATAAAATATATATTTTTGTTTATCCAAATTTCCGTCTTATTTCCTCCATTCTCACAAAGTTTCGTCCCAAATTTGAAATTCCGTTTTTTCAATCTTATTTATAAATGATTTATTAATTATAAACGATTTTATTTCACAAAGGAGCACTGAAAAGAAAAATGGAGTACGATTGTTTAGCGTTAATAGAAAAAATTAACCCCTAATTACACCTAATAAAGTGTCAAAGACTATTATTATTTGGTATAATAAAACCAAATCAAATTGGAAACAAAAGACTCAAACAATTTCGCTTACATTTTCGGTTCTTGAAAAATAAATTTCAGAATCAAGATCAAGCCAAACCGAACCTATATATGTCTTTAATCTCGTCCTCTTTTTAGTTCCAAAGTTACTATGTGTTTTTGTCTTCGCATCCATATTTTACATGAAGAGAGCGACCGCCGTTAACGGAGCTGGACGCCCCAACTACCGAATCATTTATAAACAAAAGACTTTTTCTTTGTCTAAGCCTTAGACTCTAAGGCAAAGGAACAATATAAACTTCTTTATGAGTCCAATGACTTCTTCTTCATCCATTTTTGTTTTGGTATTACCAGTAAATTCCTTGAAACCTATCAAAGTCGTCTTCTTGGCTGTTTATAATAAAAACAGAGTCCTGTCTCCCATTACTTTCAAACTCTGTTTCCTTCAGATTTCTTTCTTCTCTCTAACTAGCATTTTAATTTTGGGGTTAATCTTTTCCTTATGTTGGAATCTTTATTGGATTGATCGTTGGCTTTTTATTTTTTGTCAAACGATTGATCGTTTACTAAAAAACATTGATCTTGGCTTTGATTTTAACTCTTTTACTTGGATACTAGAGCAATGGATAAAATATCTTTACTTAATGGAGTAGAAGATAACCATGGAGGTATTGTGGTGAATTTGATGAAAGTTAAACCCATGACTGTTGATGAATTTGATTCAAACCTTGACGTTTCACTTAAGGCATGGATGGATCAGGTATTAAAAACTCAATCTTTCCATTGTTCCTTTAATATAGTCTTCTTTGACATTCCCAAGTTTGATCATTTTGGGACACTGATTTATAGGGGAAGAAGGGAATTTGGATAAAGCTGCCTAGTGAGCTTTCTAGTCTTGTTAATACTGCACTAAAGGTAAGAAGATGTTTATGTTATGTTTTGAATGTGAATTTTGCTTTTGGATTTTGATTCTTGTTCAAGTTTAGTGATCAATTTTTTTTTTTTTGTTTTGTGATTTGTTAGAGAGGGTTTACATACCATCATGCCGAGAATGAATACGTGATGCTTACGTATTGGCTCCCCGAGCCACCGAGTACTCTTCCTGCCAATGCTTCTCATCGTATTGGGATCGGTGCTTTTGTCCTAAACAAGAACAGAGAGGTAGGTAACAAGATTTTTGTTTATATTTCCTCTCTATGACCATCACTTTGAATCTGAATGGACTAAAAATAGTCAAATTGCTAAAAAGGGAGAGAAGAAAAGGCATTTTTGGCGTTATTTGAAGTATTTTTTGTTTAGAGCCAAGACTCTAGCTTTGTTCTAGAGTCAAATGTACAAGTTACATTTGATTGAACCTTGATGAACAATTTTCTATTTGCAGATGCTTGTGGTTCAAGAGAATAGTGGATATTTCAAAAATACAGGAGTGTGGAAGGTGCCCACCGGTACTATTAAAGAGGTGAGTTTACGAAATATTGGCACATTTGTGTGTGTGTTTATAATCTTATCTTTATAACAAATCAGTGAACCAAATTTAGTTTAAGTTAAGAGCCAAGAGTTAACCAGATAAGTAAAAAGCATACTAAATTCAAGAACCAATGTGTTATCACTTTTCCAAGCTAACTTTACCAGTTTCCATACCCTCTTATATATTTTTAGAATACTTGTCTACTAATATGTAAGTAAAACTCATATTATTTATTTTAGTTAATGAATGCTAAACTTCATAGAGACATTATCATCTGAGCATGTCAGCTTAGTCTAGTGTTATTAGCAATTCAACAACAACAAGAGCCCTTGATTTGCACTTCCCTCTGATATCTGAGCTAACTGAAATGTTCAAATCCACAGGGTGAAGGTATCTGGGCTGGAGCAGTTAGGGAAGTGAAAGAAGAAACTAATGTATGTATTCGGCTTCAAACCGCAAAAAACATTTTTAGTTTTTGGGTTTTTGTCATGATACTATAATCTAAATTCTGTGTTTTTTTTTTGGTTTTTATGCTTCAGATTGAGACAAGGTTTGTAGAAGTCTTGGCTTTTAGGTAACAAAATATCTCTTCATCATTTCTTGATTAGATACTCACTGAAACAGACTTAATCTTGACATCATATTGTTGTTGTTGTCTCGCAGAGAAAGCCACAAAGCAATGTGGCAAAGAAAAACTGATATATTTTTCATCTGTGAGTTGGAAGCAAGCACTTTCGAAATCACCAAACAAGACTCTGAGATCTTTGCTGCTAAGGTAAAGCATGTTATGTATCTTCTAAACCAAGGAAGGGTTTTGGTTAGTCCAGATCTGTTTTTTAACGATTCAGCTCCTCTTGGTTGTTGGTTTCTCAGTGGATGCCGGTTGAGGAATACGCAAACCAACCTTATCATGCTAAGAAGGAGAACGAGATGTTCAAGTTAATAGCTAACATATGCTTAAAGAGATGGCAGGAGAAGGGATACATGGGTTTCTCCACTGTCCTCGCGATGAATTCATCAAAGGGTAGCCTTTACTGCAGCGCAGATCACGCCAAACTCCTCAACGGAAAGCCTGATCAAGACTCCACCTCGACCTCTATCTGACAAAACTCTCTTCAAAACGTACGTGTTTTTGTTTCTTTGTTTCACAATCTTGTGTTTCTACTTCTTAATTTGCTTCACATCTTTTGTTTAAAGTTTAAACTAAAATCACCAGTCTTGTGAGTTAAAGAACTGTTCACAAGACTGGTGATTTTCCATATGTAATTCAAAATGTCTTTATAACAACTTTCTATACAAAATATGTTGGATACCAAAACTATGCTTCTTTTAATTTATTGTCCAAGAAATGCATTTGTTTATTGGTTACTAACGTAACTAACCTATAAAGAACAGAGGTGTCTATACGAATGTTTAGGATTAGAAGACGAAGTACCAGAATACATAGCATCATCAAAGAATGAAGATGAAGCAAGAAGGTCTTCATATAATATTATATGTGATGTTACAATGGTCTCAATGTCAAGTAATTTATAACCTATATAACCATAAGGTTTGTTGTAAGGACACATAAGCCTTTGTTGTAGATTAAAATTCATGTTTGGCTTACGAGAAGAACGCATTCGTGGCAGTCATATTTGCAGTAACACGAGTAACATGAACACATTTTTTTTACTTTAATATGTTACGAGCTCATACTTGGAAAATTAAAGGACCCCAAACAAAAATTATAACACTTTATTTGGAAAAATCATTCATTTGTAGTCTCATCTGCAATTACTAATGGGCTCCATTGACCCTTGATTCTATCTTCCACGAGAGTGTGAAACCAGTGGCGCACAATATGTGACAAAGACAAAGGAAACAAAGTCTTTTTTTATTTTTATTTTTTATTTTATTTTTGGGGTCAAACAAAAAAATCAGAAACTTTAAAGTCTTCTGTACAACCTAAAATTACATGGAAATTCTAAAAAGTCTACTACTCTTCGGGTCGTCTTCTTGGCTTATTATATCCTATCTCAGCCTCTCAGCTTCTGGTTATCAAACCTGTAGTTCGAATCCATTAATCAACACAGATAACACACACTTTTCTTCTTCAAGGTATGTCTCTTCTTACTCTGAATTTGATTTTTTTGAGGACTTGAGCTTTCTTGGAATATGGATTTGATTCTTGACATTGTAACACATTTGTTCTTGTTGGAATCTCACCAAATCCTTTTGATTCTTATACAATAAGGAAATTTCACAATTTAAGTGTTAGTTAAATTAGCAATTACATTAGTTTAACAATTCAGATCAATAATATTAAGAGTTTTTCAGAAAAGTCTTACCTTAGATTTATGTATATCTTTCTCTTCTTCTGAGTTCAATTTAACGTTCTTCTTCGTTTTCTCTACCACAGTTATTTCTGCAGCATGGACACTGAAACTCAAGAGACAAATTTACTTCAAGGGATTGAAGACAATTATGGAGGTGTTAAGGTGAATTTGACAGAACCAATGACTGTTGAGAGTTTTACTTCAAAGCTGAAAGCTTCACTTGAGGATTGGAAGAATAAGGTATTCATTTGACAGACCACTTCACAAAAGAGCCTTAGAATGTTTCAATTAGAGTTTGTAGATCCGGTTTGATGTTGGTTTAGCTGGTTAATAGATTTGGTTTAAGTTTATGTGGCAATGATTTGAGTGATGGATTTGCAGGGGAAGAAAGGAATATGGATAAAGCTAGCTAATGGGCTTGAGGATCTTATTGCACCTGCGAAAGCGGTAATTAATTAAGATGTTGTAAACTATGAAAGTTTGATTCTTTTTTCAGCTTTAGTGATTTCATTTTATTTGTTTGGCGATGGTTCTTTTAGGAAGGGTTTGAATATCATCATGCGGAGCGTGATTTCTTGATGCTTGTGGCTTGGATCTCTGACTCACCTAGTACTATTCCTGCTAATGCTTCTCATCGTATTGGGATAGGTGCTTTTGTATTAAACAAGAAGACCAGAGAGGTACTTATATATTAGCTTCTTCTTTTCTTGGACAAAAAAAGAATCAAATCGCTGCATTGGACCTTTAAGGTCTTCTGTTTGTTGTTTAGCCTCTCTGGCACAACTGAAAACAGAATTGAACTAATATATTTCCACATGCAGGTGCTCGTGGTTCAGGAGATTGATGGTCATTTCAAAGGTACAGGAGTGTGGAAACTGCCTACTGGTGTTATTCAAGAGGTGAGCTTATGTGAACTTGGTACACTTGTTTAGTGTAATCTGATCTTAATACCCCAAAGCTTTATAGAATTGACTAAACAACAGCCAAAATGAGTTTTATGCAATCTTGTTTTTTTTTGGCACTTCCCTCTGATATTATATACTTAAGCTAACTGATATTTTCACAGGGTGAGAATATTTGGGAAGGAGTACTTAGAGAAGTGGAAGAAGAAACCGGTGTAAGTATCCGAAAAACATTTGTAGTTTTCAGGTTTTATATTTCAATATTGTAATCTAAATTCATGTTTTGTTCTGCCATTTTGCTTCAGATTAAGACAAAATTTGTAGAAGCCTTGGCTTTAAGGTAACAAGATTTCTAGCTTCATCCTTCCTTGATTAGGTACACATTGATCAATCTAATCTTGACATTATATTGTTTGGTGTATCACAGGGAAAGCCACAAATCATTCTTGGAAACAAAATCGGATATATTTTTCCTATGTGAGTTGGAACCAATCACTTTTGAAATCTTGAAACAAGACTCTGAGATCTTGGCTGCTAAGGTAAACCTGAACCAAGCATCGTATTTTAGTTACTACATATCTTTTAGTGGCTCAGCTTCTCTTGTTGTTGTTTTTTTTCAGTGGATGCCGATTGAGGAATACGTAAAACAACCATGGAACCAGACAAAAGAATTGTTTAGGTTCATGGCTAACATCTGCTTAAAGAGGTCGCAAGATATGGAATACGTAGGTTTCTCCAAAGTCGTTACTACGACTTCACGTGGTAAAGAGAGCTATATGTATTGCAATACCGATCACGCTAACCTCCTCAACGCACCGCGTGCCCTAGCCTCCTCCACCTCTACCTCTCGTTGAAAACTCCCTCTTTGGAACTTGTTTCTGTTTCTTTTGTTTTCATGTCTTTTGTTAAATAAAGCACTAAGTCTTTGTGTTTAAAGACTAGAAACTTGGCCTATGTAATTCACTATATTCTCACTACAGCTTCTTCATATAACACACTTCTTTATTGATTGATTATACGAATAAATTTATCAACTAACCAATATAAAGAGTTCATATTATGGCCCTTATAAGGTTTGACATCAATTGGATAAACCGAAACAAATCTAAGAAATAACTCTTTAGAATCTCAAAAGTATACTCGTCTCTTCTTAACTCCATTTAATTTTGGTGAATATGAACCAATGAAGGGTTTAGTTACATAAACTTCTCTTGTTGTGGACTTCTCAGTGGATGCCAATAGAGGAATATGTAAACCAACCATTTAACAAGGAGAAAGAGATGTTCAGGTTCATGGCTAACATATGCTTAAAGAGGTCACAGGAGAAGGAGAACTACACAGGTTTCTCAACTGTTGTTTCTAAGACTTTCACTGGAAAAGAAAGCTTTCTTTACTGCAGCACGGATCACGCCGGCCTCCTCAATGGAAAGCTTGACCAAGCCTCCATATCTCTCTGCACATATCTCTTCCGGAGTTGTTTTGGGTTAACCTAGTCACAATTTGTATTCATGTTTCTTGGTTTAATAACAGCAAGTAGTCTCTGTGTGTACAAAGACTTGGAGACTTGTTTAGGCTTTCATTGTTTGTTTGCTGTTTACATTATGTATCTTTTTCATATGAAACGTAGAATAAAATCTTAATATGTACTATCGATACAAAGTACACTAATAACATTCTAGTAGATAGTAACATGCGCAGTGGAGCGCGGAAAAATATATACTTCATACTTTATTAGTTTATATTATAATAAATTATTGTATTACTGTTTTAAATTAAATTTATTTTATGTTTTTAGTATCTTATTTATTATTATTATATATGCCTTGTGTTGTGTTAATTAAAATTAAAATATAATTATGGTGGTATTATATTTATTGACAAATTTATTTAATAAATTAGATTATAATATAATTTCGTTGTAAAAGTTAAGTGGTGTTATGTATATATTTTCACATAATTCAAAATTTTATAACTGTTTATTTTATCCAATATATCAGTTATTTTATCAATTATTATAAATTCGATCCGAGATCTGTCATGATCCATCTTGACCCGTCTTTAATTATTTATTCTGACACATCTTGATCCATCCTAATCTATTTTAAAAATTAAAATATTTGAAGATCCGGATGATTTAAAGTTGGATGGTAAAAAAATTAATTTTATTTCGTCCATAATTAATAAAAATATAAAATGAATTTTTTGTTATGAAAAGTAATAACTGTTAAAATATTATTTACAATATAATATTTAATTTGTTTTAAAATAAAGTCATTAAGGATACAACAATAATCACAATACTATAATTAATTTTATTGTTGTATCATTAATGACTTTATTTTAAAACATTAAATACTATATTGTTTAAATACTCTAATTAATTAAATTCATATTTATTTAGGAGATACTAAATAAAAATTAAATAAATTTAAATTTAAAATTATCTATATACTAAATGTTTTGTACTATTTATTAGGGAATTAATTAACCAAATAAAAAAACTATTGTGATTATTAGTAAGATTTGAAAAATTAAAAAGATTATACAATGGCATTTGTTGTAATATCTCACGTAAATGCAAAGTTATTTTATTTTTAACATTGATCAAATAATTTTATAGAGATAATTTGATATAAATTAAAAATTTTTTTAACAAAGTACATCAACTAAATAATATTCTCCAGAAAAAATACATAAGACTTTTTTCTCTATATGAACTATTAAATCATTCATCTTTAATTTATACTCAGAATACAAAATTGTGATGATTTGAGATCCACATTTTAATGGATAATCCACAAAATTCTAACGCAAAAATATTTAAATGTTGTTAAGTTATTTATACATGATTAATAAAAAATTTAGTAAACCTGATATTGGAAATTCATCTTTAATAGTTACTCCAAAGCCGCTATACATGTTTATAGTTTCTCTAAAACCGCTCAGTATTTATTTGAAAGTCCAAAGATTAAAGACCAGAAGTTAATAGTAAAAAAGATAACCGATTGGATTAGTTGTAGTCTTCCCCTAAAGGAAAAGTAACAAACATTTCAAGAGAAATAGTGATTTGGGAGACAAGATGAGGGTAATACTAGGTTACCATATTTAACATCGTTTTTACGATTAAAATTATTGGATTAATATACATTAAAATGTGGGTGTCAAACTTTCAAGATTTGTTAATTTGAGTATTAAAATTGAAAAATATAATAGTTTGTGTATTGTTAAGGTTTCGAAATGTAAATCTTTCCGCCAAAGGAAGATCGGAGGTTTCCATCAATCGATATGGACCATAATAGATTCGAGTAAAAGAAAAGAGAGCCCACATGACTAGTTGGGTTCGACGTTTTTTTAAGAAATCAACAAAGCCGACGATTTTTTTTCTTATCGTCGAGTTCTTTATAAATCTTGTATTGATGTTCAATATTGAGTCTGGATCGACCCTTCTTGGTGGTATTGTATTCAAATTGTCATTCATAACTTGTATTACGTATATATATTTGATAAAAGATCAAATTTTATAATTTGAATTAAATCAGACTATTATTTTGTTAATTTTTTTTATATTAGTATGTTCATTTTTGCAACCAGTTATTTTTCTAAGCAAAATTTCCATAATAAACAAATTTTTTTTAACTTGATTACTCTAATTTTGATATTGAACTAACAAACTGTACTAAATACATCTAGGCATGACCACAGTTACATTTATTAAGATTATTGTTAATTAACCACCGGTTACGGTTATAATTGTTTTTTAACCTTAATTTTAACAATTTAATATACAGTTAAAATGGTTACGGTTAAACCAGTTTCGATTGAAACGGTTATGGTTATACACGATTACGGTTATATACGGTTGTGATTCAATTATTTGATGATTAAAATAAAGATTAATATTAGTAATGTTTTTAGTATACAAAAAAAATTAGGGTTATGATTAATTATGTGTACATTTTTTCTACTTTTAAAATAGTTACGGTTAGAATTTTAAGGTTAACCATGCGGTTAACCAATATTTTTTATACGATTACGGTTAATTAACAGTTATGGTTAATAATTTACGGAGTAATATTTTTACAGTTAATGGATACGGTTTTTAACTATTTTATATGGTTACAGTCCGATTATGGTTGAAAATGATCCGGATACGGTCCAAATTACAGTTACGGTTAGTTTTTGGCCATGCCTAAATAACCATACACTAACATCATATCATTTTTACCACAGATTTACCTTTCGAGAACAAATATCATATAAATTTTATAAATGTATTACCCCTACCACAACATAGATTAGAACCTAGTAATTAGTAATAGAGAAAATACCATAAAAAATCTTCAACTTTATAACTCTTTCCAACTAAAACTTCCAATTATTTGTGTTTCCAAAACAAACTTTTAAGTTGATAAAAAATTTTAACAAAACCTCAAACTATTTTTGTTTTCAAAACAATCTAAGTATAAAGTTTTGCTTACTTAAACCCTCAAATTCTCAATATTGAACCCCATTGAGGGTTTAGTATGGGTCAACGGTAACTCTCGTTAACTATTTTTTAACTATATTTGTCCATTTTTACGTATTTTTGTTGTTATTTAGTAAGAAAATAGGTTTACAACTACAGAAAATCGATTTATTCATCTAGGATTCATACTCGAAACTGACAGAGTTAACAAATATTTAACAGATGTTTGCTGTATTAACTGGAGTTTTCGTTGACCGTCATTTAATCATCAATCAGACTCAAGATTAATTTTTTTCATCTAGAATTTTTATCTGAAACAGAAAAAAATTAACAAATAATTAACATGCATTTGTGGAGTTATCGTTGACCGTCAATTAACCTACATGGAGATCAATATTAAGAGTTTGAGGGTTTAAGTAAGCAAAACTTTATATTTGGAGGTTTGTTTGGAAACAAAAATAGTTTGAGGTTTTTGCTGAAAAATGTTATCCACTTGAAGGTTTGTTTTGGAAACACAAATACTTTGAAGTTTTAGTTGAAAAAAGTTATAAAATTAAAAGTTTTTTTTATTTCCCATAATAATACTAGATTACTTCAGTATAATATAATTCTCTTAGCATATAAATTTGCTAGTTCCATCTGAAATGTATCCTAGCCAGGTCTACCATATATTAGCTACATTATAGAATTGCTAGCAAAAAGCATAAACTTACTTTGTTTTCACTTTTCAAAATGAAGGAAAATGGAGTTGTGATTCATTTTTTAAGTAAGATGGTAAATAATTTTTTTAACAAGTATATATGATGATATCGTTAAATAAACCAAAGATGGTAATAAAAAAAAAAAGAGTATATATGATGATATCGTTAAATAAACCTAAGATGGTAATAAAAAAAAAAAGAGTATATATGATGATATCGTAAAATTAAGTGAGATTTACTCAGTATGCTTGATTATAAGAAAGGCATAATTCGTTAACCAAATTGAATTAACAACATAACACAAAAACAGAGAGCACAGTGAAGTGCAAAAAATTCTAAAATTAATTTACATTCCGAGTTTTATTCATATAATTATAATATGAAATCCCCCACATAGGGAAAAAAAAAGAGTATAGAAGACATTGAATATAAATGTAAACACTTCAAGCTTTGAGCTCAAACCTTGTATACTTAATGGATCCGATGGATATATCAATTTCAATGAGATTCTCTTCTTCGATGAAATCATTTAACTCACTGAATATATCAAAGAGTCTAAAATCTTGAACCTTGTTGTGGAGATAAAGATGGCTCTTGTTACTAGTGTAGTGGTGACCAACGTATTGACCACTCGGTAAAGACAGCTCTATGAGGCTCTCATCATCGGGGATTGCATCGTCTTCATCTTCTTCATTGGTAGTCATTTCGAGGTTGTCCTCTAATTTTCCGGTGATATATTTTGTAGCAACATAGCCTCGATCTTGATCTTGTTTTGATGATTGGATGGAAGGAGAATGTGAGTTTGGGAAGAAGAAAGAGGAGAAGAGCAAAGCAGCAGAAGTGAGGAGGAGATGTAAGAAGCGAAGGCCAAGGATGTGAAGAAGCAGAGGAGCTAGTAGAGAGAGCCATGAAACTGGTCTCTTCAAGAAAATTGAAACCAAACTCATCAAGAAGTACTCGCTTTCTCTTTTCTTCTGAAAATCCATTTCAACTCTCAAATAGTATTAGGTAGATTAAACCCTAGAAAAAGACCACAAAAAAACTAAGTGGGTTGATGTTAGAACTTAAGTAGGGTTTGGATTCTTAATGGCAAATGACTTTGTAACTCTATTTTTAGAATGACATCAAAATGTAAAGGCTATTAATAGAAATACTGCCTTAGGTAAATGCAAGATTGATTATACTAATGAAATCAGAAAACTGGAAACCAGTCCATTGTTTGTTTTGCTTCGATATTTGAGGAGCAACAGCTCCAACCTGCACTCACTACTCCCAATTTAGGAATTGCCCATATAATACCATTTCTCTAATCCATAGATTAGCTTGTTTATTTGAACCTTAACAAATATATATTTAATACTTTCACTCTCATGTGCTTTGCTGCAAAATTAAGCATGAGTACGTCAAATATTTCAAATGTGTGTGTATACGCGTGTGTGTGGGGGGACGAGCACTACAAATAAAATCAACTTGAATATATACGATTTTCTTTGTAGATTCTTACGGTTCAATATGTCATTTAATCATGTTTGAATTTTTAGCTAGTTTTAGTAGATCTTGTCAAATTTGAAGCTTATGGATGTGATTAGAAAGGGATGTATGAATTTCTACGGTTTTTACAACATTTTAAAATCATTTTTGTATATATTATTATTGATTTAGAAGTCGTAGGTAGATCCCAAATTCCCAATAAAACCTTGCATGCATCTGCAGTAATATATATATATATGTTTTAATCGTATTTCCTTTTCCAAAACAATGATCTTAATTCTAAACTTTAGTTTTTGTTTCACAACAGAAAACTTGAATCTACAACAACAAACAAGTTTTTAAGTTTTAGATTCACGTGTTGTTGTTGTGAAGAAAACTAAATGTTCACGAAAAATATATTGATTAGAAAATTTTGGAAGTTGAAAATTTACATTGTTGATACGTTCACAAAAATTGATGAAATTTTAACTAATTCTGTAATTTCGAATAGCTTTACTGTTGTATTACTATGTATAATCTTTTTATTTTGTTTTCTAATTCATCTAATCTTTATCAAAAAAACTCATCTAATCTTATAACATTTTTAATGATATTTTTGGGGTAATCGAACCACACTCATTTGTTTAATAAATTTATTTACCAAAAACAAATATTCCCTCCGTTTAAAATTAAATAACATTTTAGGATTAAATTTTTGTTTTAAATTAAGTGTTGTTTTCGGTTTTCAAAGCAATTATTTGATAATAGTTATAATTTTATCCCTTGTGAATTAATGTATTGACCAATCAAAAAATTGATAGATTATATTAATGAAGGATAAAATATAAAATTTAATAATTTTCTTAATATGTGTGAAAACTTTTAAAACTTTTTTATAAATAGAGGGAGTAATACATTATATTAGTATCAAACAAATAAAGAACAATAATTATCTGAGCATCTGAAACTGATTCTCTTGGGGACTTCAAAGGCCAAAACCCTTGAGCTTCGTACTCGTACACTCTCCAAGGCATAGAGAGTTGGTAAGCCATGTGCCACCATATGGCGTCATTTTACTTGTTTTTCAATTATATGAGTCAACAATTGTAATCTCTCCATTTCTGATATATTGTGTTACATGAAAAGCGTTTAAAAGATTTAATCTGGTTAGTTATATTATTAAAATGTTTTTATCTTTTCGGTTATTTATCGAAAGAAAATTTCAGATTTAAGCGTCTTTGAACAAGAATAGTAACAGAATATATGAACTTATTTATGTTATAATTTTGTATTGCTTAATATCATAAAATAGTAGATATGAAAGTCAAACTTTTACCAAACATATACATTGAAAAGTTAAAACGATACACATTATACCAAATTTTAAATCCTAGAATGACAATTAATATGAAATATAAGAATATGTATTTTATTTAATCATTGGAAAAATTAAGCTTTATAGCCATAAAAGCATTTATAATTTGACAAATGACTATATGACATAAAAGAATTTGGAGAATGAAAAAGAAAAGATCAACACCAGAAAATTTAGGTGACAAGTGTTAGAGTCTCATAACTTTATTTTGAAGAAACTTTACTGTATTATATAAGATTGTTTGTATGATTTCCTGTGTGATTTTTAGAAAAATAAAATCATTAAATTTAAAAAGAATTTGGAGAATGAAAAGAAAAAAGTAAATGTCAAAAATTTAGGTGGCATGTGCCAGCCTTTTGAAAAAAATCTTACTGCTGTATATTATATAAGATGTAATTCATACTATCTAGAAATTGATTCTCAAATCTGGTGTAGCATTAATGAATTCTTAAATAAATCACTCGATCAAGAGAGTTTTCATATATACAGTGGAAATTTTAGAAAGAACGATAATAATTAAGTAAACATAATAAATTTTGTTAATATTTTTTATATTAACATATATTTTTTAAAATTTTTAAAGATTTGGAAAACCGAGCATGTATTGACATTAGAAATTAAATTCCTATCAACTTAAACCTTTGGAATTTAAATAAAAAAATTATTTGATGAAAAATAAATAAGAAAAAAAAATTCAAAATTTTCTTTTTAAAGTGTTAATTAAAAATGGAAGAAGAAGAAAATGAAAATCCTACAAAAAAAAAGGTGCCAGTTGTCGGCCAGATATTAGACCTATAACCAGGCTGCCTATTGTTTGCAATATAGGCTACAAAAAACCTTGAAACTATGAATTGATATCCAACTAATATTTTTGATTAACCAAATCTTGGTTAATGGTCTCGAAAGGATTGTTGTTTACCTAAAAGGCTAAAACCCAATCTTGAAGATGGGACCATCTCAAACGGACGAGGGGACCCTTCTTACTACTTGGTGAATTACTGTATTAATTTCTTATCGTCGTTTATTATATAACGTGTTCTCACTGACTATATATTAAACGACGATAAGGAATTATACACTAAATAATATTTTGTAAAATATATATATACATACATATATAATAACAAGGGTGAAATGGATAAATATATATCCATGATCTTTTAATTATGAGTGATAAATTAATAATTAAGTGTGTGTGGTGGTGGCACCATATTCTGATGAATGTATCCCTACCGAGGATATGTGAAGTAGATTTACGCAAGTATCCGAATAACATTGTTAACTTTGTATTTATCCGTATAATATTGTTACCGGGTTATAGATCACTATATTTGGTAACGTTATTAACATTATCATCTCGCAGTGGCTCTTAGCGCAGTAAGTATATCTCTAAGGAATTATATACATACTATTTATTGTGGTAACAATATATAATGTCAGTAACATATAAATACTGGTAACTTTAACATTAATTACAATTTCAGTTGCTCTTAGCGCGATAATATCTAATTGCACAAAGGATTATACATGTTTTAACTATTTGTTCAATTAAGACAGTTCAGAATAATCACGGTGGTGAAAATAAATAAAGTCAATAACCTATATACGCCGGTAACATTAGTATTGCAGACCATTCTACTTGCATCTACGTACATGTCAACAAATAAGTCTATGATCAGATGATAAATATTAATATACGTTGTGGTTATCGTTTTAACAGTGTTACCGATTTATATACCAACTTACTGGATACTATTCTTATCAAAGTATTAAGTTATTTGGGATGGTAAGTTATATTCACGAGGGATTACCATTATTAAATAGTTAAATTATATGTATATCGTTGTTAACGTCGGCAGAAATCTAGAAATCCAGAGCTTATGCAGAAATCCACTCTGACAACTTATATCTCACTTCTATAGGCGTAAAATAGTCTGATTTTAATATACAGTGTAACTTTAAGCAGTGCATAATGTGTCAGTTATTTATTAAGTCTTCTATGGTTACTTTCTATAGATACCCTAATAACAATGCTATATCAAAGTTATGTAACAATGTTATTATATAAACATAAAATACATATGAAAGTGTTTAACAAAAGTATTGAATGACATAGAAATTGAACCGACCATATGAATTGATCAAAATTTGGAGTATTATTAATTATCACAATGTTTGTTGATGGAGGTGATTTTGTTTTTCTTTTTTTGAATGAATGAATGGAAAATTATATTAATACATCAAAATCCTTTCGATACATCTAGTGCAATAGAGTTTTAAAGAGTTTTTAAAAGAAATTTTTACATCCTAATATTTAAATTGTAGTAGCAAACCAAGCCATAAGGATATCATCATTTCTTTTGTCATCTGACGAGCGCATCAAGTTGACTCGATTTCTAACATTCTTGTCAATGAGATTTTCCAATCTTTGTGATTCAGGTGATTTTAAACACTTGTTCATTGGCTTTTCAAATAAATATGTGTTTGCTGATATATATATAGGGTAAATATTAAATAAGTGCTATAAAAACTGCCCAAGCTAAGGACTAATCAGTTTTTTAACTTTTCATGCAAAATATGATAATCACACATTTAAAAGTATTGAAACTATTGATATTTTAAACAATTAGAAAATGTAAAAAAGGTTTAAAAGGAAGCGATGCAGATGCAGATGCAAATGGTTGCAGACTGAAGAGTACTAAATAATGGTAGAATTGAGTATTCTTCTTATTTTTACCATTTTGGGTGGAAATGGTTAAAAATAGTTCAATTTATTCTACTAAAAAAGAGGGGTTTCTACTAAAAACCAGCCACCTATATTTTTTAAAATTAACTATGAAATAACTTTATCATCATTTTAAATGTTTTGTAAAAGTGAAAATTTTAAATATTTTGGTATACATGTATAGTATTCATCATCATGATTATTATACTTGTGTTTTATTGTTATTATAATTTTGTAATTTAATATGCATATATTGACAAACTGTATGTCTATATATTTTTTGTGACAAAAATATATCCACCATATGGGCGTACGTCGAGCGTATAAAGTATTTTAGAACATTGGTCTTTAATGCACAGCATACTCTCTACAAACAAGTCACAGTCATATTTTGGCAGAATTTGAGATTTTTTTTGGGAATTCGGCAAAAAAACACCAAACTTACTTCGAATTGCCAAAAAAAATACCTAACTTCCGAGCTGACAAAAAAACCTCAAACATTTGTTGACTTTCGAGTAAATCAACAATATTATTGTTGAATGGTCAAACACCGTTAACAGATTTAATTGTAGATTTAACAGCGAGTAAGTTCATGTCTTTTTTTGCTATTTAGTGAAGTTGAGTGTTTTTTTGGGTAGTTAGTGTAAGTTGAGTGTTTTTTTGGCAATTTCTCAAAAATTTAACAATAACAACTTCAACTTCTTAAAAAATTATAAAAACCAAACAAATCCAAATCAAACAAATAAAATTTTCCAAATTCCATAAATCATTTAAAAAAATTTATAAATTCCATAAATTTTATAAATTTCATTATTCATTTTATAAAATTCCAAATTGTATTACATTCTAAATTTCCAAATTCCAACTAAACTGAAATAATTTAACATATAAAAGTCAGTAAACATCCCAAATCTAACAAAAATAAAAAAATTCTAAATACAAATAAAAAGTATTGGGTTACGATAAGATTTTTACAGTTGAACAACTTGGCCTAAGTGGCGGTTTGGCTGTGTTTTGGAATGAATGTTACAAGGTGGATGTGTTGTATGCGGACAGTAGAATCATTGATATCGAGGTCAAGCTGGGGTCGAGAGTTTTCTTTATCTCATTTGTGTATGGGGATCCAGTAAGAGCTCTCTGTAACCAAGTTTAGGACCGCTTAGCAACCATTGTGCTCGCTAGGAATGATCCTTGGTTTCTAGTAGGAGACTTCAATGAGTTACTAAACAAGACAGAAAAAAGGGAGGACCAGAACGAGAGGAATCAACTTTTTGGGATTTCAGAAACTTGGTAAATAATTTCAAGATCAGAGAAATTCAAATAAAGGGAATTGGATCGAAGTTTCGATAATGATAGTTGGTTTAAATTATTCCCTCAGGTACATATGGAACTTTTAATATGTGGACATCGGATCATAGGCCGGTGTTGGTGCAGTTAGGGTCAGGGACGTTTGTAACAGACACAAGGAGATTTTGTTTTGATAACCGCTGGGTAAAGAAACATGGTATCAAGGAGACAATAGTCCAAGGATGGAAATGCAGAGTTGAGAATGGTGAGATATCTCTATCTGACCGTATACAGAGATGTCGTAGAGAAATTGCAGTGTGAAAAAAGAAGACTAATATTAATGCACACTCGGAGATAGAGAGATTAACGAAAAAGCTTGAAACAGAGTTAGTAAAGCTTAAACCCGATGCAAATACTCTACAAAACTAAAGCATGATTTGAAGAAGGCACACCAAGAAGAAGAGGTTTACGGGCACCAACGAAGTTCAAGTTGTTACGATGGTATTTTAGTCTTCAGTAAAAAAGTTCAAGTTGTTACGATTTTGATTTTGGAATGTTAAACTTGTAAGATTTAGAAATTTTATTTGGATTTAGGATTTTTGATTTTTGTTAGATTTGAGATGTTTATTAACTGTTAAATGTTAAATTATTTTACTTTAGTTGGAATTTGGAATTTTATAAAATTTATGGAATTTCTAATTTTTAAAATGATTTATGGAATTTGGAAAATTTTATTTGTTTGATTTGGATCTGTTTGGTTTTTATAATTTTTTAAAAAGTTGAAGTTGTTATTGTTAAATTTTGGGAAATTGCCAAAAAAACACTCAACTTACGTTGATTGGCAAAAAAAAAGACATGAACTTTCTTGGCGTTAAATCCACCGTTAAATTTGTTAACCGTTTGTCCTTTTTGGCCAGTCAATGATAATACTATTGATTTACTCGAAAGTCAACAAATGTTTGGGTTTTTTTTTTCAGCTTGGAAATTGGGTGTTTTTTGGCAATTGGAGGTAAGTTTGGTATTTTTTTGGCCGAATTCCCATTTTTTTTTCATTCTGGTTTCAATCATCCAATTGGCAACCCTAGACGTTTTTAGTTAAACAAAGAAAAAACGTCAAATTTCTATGGACCTCAGAGGATTAGTCTGAGTTTTAGTCTATAAATCTTTTGTTAATAAAAATAAAAATAACATAGTAGAACGTATAAAGCAAGAACAACAGAATACGGAATGTGCATATCCTAATACGAATTACGATTGTGCAATTCCCACCTCAAAATCACATTAAAACATCCAGAAACATAGTGACATAATAGAACATACCAAGTATCCAAAACATCAGAATACGAAATGTGCATTTCCTAATATGAATTACAAGTGTGCATTCCTACCTCAAAATCACATTACCTCAATCAATTTTCTTTTCTCATGAACAATATACTTTTTCTTTTGTTAATAAATATATATTATTGTTCATGAAAAAAAATACTTATCCAGTAAAAACTACAAGCAAGAAAAATATATGACTCAATACAACCAAAAAATAATAGTGTCTATTCCACTTCGTAAACCAAGAACATGGGTTGCTCTAACACTCCCTTGGAAAGAAACCTAAACCTCTTGGAACTGGAATGTATCTCTATAATAGGAAAAGATTCATGTAGCCATCAAACTAGTAACGACGATACTACACATGTCGGAGAGAACTTGAAGAGCACACAAAAAATATTCACGAACACGGTTCTAAATGACTAGGAGAAATTCTAACCTCGTCAAAAAATCGTTAATTCAATCCAACTGGAAGGTAAAAAGTTAAGATAGCATATATATATTCGAAATTATATTAAATTTTGTGGTCTATGAAAAGATTAAGACAAAATGTTGGGTTTAGGATGTCTCTTGATTGAAACTGTTTAGATAATTGTAAGTAGACTTTCGATATCTTCTTAAATCCTATCGCTTGACTTTGAATTTTATGTGTCATTAGAAACCGTAATTTATCTCCATGGCCCATCAATTACGGCCCCATCTATTTCTTTTTCGAAAACATTTTCATTAAGTCAAGTCTTTGGCCTTTTGTAACCAAAAACAAAAAACAAAAAAATCAAAGTCAATGGTCTTTTAGTTTTGGCGTGTTTAGTGATATTTTCAAAAGAAAAACAAAAGAAGCATCCGATAAAAGGACATCTAAGAACTTAAGAATTACGTCGAAGATGCTTAGCTTGAAGTTGAACTGTGACCGTGTCAACTAGTGTACATCAAGTTCTAAGAAAATTGAAAATTCGAATTTAAAATTGATTTCTTAAAAATTGTTACTTTTGATAAACAGTTTTATTTTCTCTTGATCAAGATATATAACATTTCACTAAAAATATCAATTTAGCATATTCACATAAATAATTAAACTATGCATCTAGAAACTAGTAAGCTATAAGACCATTTCCAACAAATAATTGGCGGTAAAGTTAGATTTAGATACTGGAGAAAATGCTGAGAAATTCTATGAGATGGAACATTCGAACATATGACCTTTGTATATTTTTTAAGTATCCCTTAATATTATCGACAACTTCTTGTTATTTTCTTAATCAAAGGAAGCAAAGTAATGATTAACTTCTAGAATTCATTAGAAATACTCAAATAAAAGTAAAGATTAATTTTGTTTTGAATGGTTCAAAAGAGATGATAAATTGTTTTAACCAAAAGACAAATAATTAAATTGGTGAAAAAAAATTCCAAGTCACCCACTACTCTATAAAAAGAAATGGGTTCCTCACACTTGTTTCTCATTCACCATTCCTTTTCTCAATTCAAAGGGCAAAGACAGAGATAGAAGATGGAATCACAAAAACAAGAAAGAAGAATGAAGGAGATGAAAAGAGTCACTAAGATCATAGCATTAGCATCCATTTTCTCTTTTATACTATCTTACTCATCTATTATCTCTTCTCTTCAACAAAGACTCAATTTGCTTTACATGTATAGCAACCTTGTGGACAAGAAGTACATGTTCTTGTTATGCAATGGAATTGTAGGCTTTATCTTGGGAAGTTTCCGGGGGAATTCAGAAACCCTTTTGCACGGTAAAACCATTAACATTGTTGAACAAACGAAAGAACTAGCGATCAAAAACAAGATAGAAACAGAAGTCAAGAAAGCAGTGGCACTACTTGGAGACAAGAGTGTTTCTCAAGAAGAAGAAGAAGAAGAAGAAGGAAGAGTTGTTTTGTTTAGAGGAGGAGAAGAAGAAGAAGTGACAATGGTTGTTGAGGATGATGAGGGTATATTAGTACAAGAACTCGCTATCGTTAGAATAGATGATCATGATGATGGTGATGGTGATAAGATAGAAGATAGTTTGTTAAGTTCGGAAGATTTGAACAAGAAATGTGAGGAATTCATCAGAAAGATGAAAGCACAGATTCGATACGGCAAGAGAAGTTGATTACTTTTTTAGGTAGATGAGCTTCTTAGAGTTTAGTTAAAACTATCTTGAGTATTTCATATTTGACTAGAGAAGTATTTAATTTTCTTTTTGGACAAATAGATTCTGTATTTTGTTGCCCACATTTGTGTATGTGGTCAATTTTTTCTTTCTTCCTTTTCTCAATTCCCAAATTTCAATCATGTCTTCCATATGAAGAATCCATACAACAGAATGTTCCTATGTCAAGAGGAAATGAAATGAAGAACAAAAACCGAAAATACCGAAAGGATGATGAGTTAGAAAATCAGATGTTGCATCTATCTAGAACATGAAATATAAGTTCAATGATTGGATCCAAAGCTCCCAAGTCATCACTTCCACGATACACCAACTGGAGTTAAGCTCAATGATTCATCTTTAAATTTGTGTCATGTCTAAAGTGGTTGTAATATATGTATTATAATCAAACATATATGAATGTTACAGGAGCTTTCAGTGAAGACCATTTTCTCCATAAACAAGTCTTGCTTCGGATGATTCAGAATCAATATAAGACTTCTCTTACTCTCTTTACAATGTCTGAGAAACTAAATTCAGTTTCAGCTTCACCATTGGATAAAACCCTTTAGAATCAGCTTCTCTGTACTAGCTTCGCTTAAGAGCTCTGAAGCCACAGTGACACGCATCAATTTTAAGAGGAATGTAAGAAATGCCAACAAAGAACACCAAACGAATCAGCAATAGAGATATTAGAGAACAAAATACATAACAGAAGTATCTTGAAACAACAGTAATGATTTATCACCAGATTCTTCTGTAAACAAACTCAGAAGTCATACGTCTCAAATTGAAAATACAAGCCGGAAAACAAAACACAAACCCTTAGATCCTATCAATATCTTCGTCCTCAAACTCAACATAGTCATCCCCATTATTATCATCATCTTCATCAAGATCACCAACAATTCCTTCGTTAAGACGAGTATTCTCAGGAAGCTCACCATAAGCCTTAAGAAGCCTAGCCTCATCAGACATATACTTAAGGATCACATCAGCTTTGTCATCTTGGTAATCTCTCAGACCAACAAGTACAATGTCACCAGCTGCAATCCAAACCTTCTTATGCATCTTACCACGGATATGGCAAAGACGTTTGGTACCATCGATACACATAGCTTCACATCTTCCATTACCAAGCATACGAAGAACTTGTGCGTATTCTTGTCCATCTTCTTTGAATATAAGCTCTCGTTTCTCGTCATCGGCTTCGTTCTTTCCTCTCTTCCTGTTCTTTCCTCCCTTTCCCTTGTTCTTCGGCATTGTATCTGATCAAAACAATACAGATGTTTTAGCTCAAAGGTTCAATCTTTATAAACATTTTAAACCAAAACTTCTCTTCTAAACTCTAAAACTCAAACCAAAGCAGACACCAAAACAAGAAACTTTAAATCAAAGACTTAACGAATAAGCTATGCTCTTAGATTGAATCAAACTGTACAAAATTGATACTTTTAATTCAATACATATCTTCACTCAACTAATAATCGAAACCCTTGAACAACTCAAGAAGAAACGTTAGCTAATTGAAGATACCCATCTAGAGTTTTCAAACAAATAAGTAACTTGAATTCGAATTTCAAACGAAAAATCAAAACTTTTCAAGAATTAAGTAGAAAACAAACAGTTTATGATCAATTTGCGGTAACGAAGATTGATTGGCGATACAGATCTTCGCCGCCGATTTCAATTATTGGAAACCAAGAATCAAGAATCAGGAGTAAGAGATTAATTGAATTAAAACAGAACTTGAGGCTCACCACTTAGGAACGATTCAAGTCTGAAATTAAGCTAGAAACTTGTTCGAAGCGATTAGATTCACAAATCGCCTTTGTTCTTGAATTTGAGATCAAAGTTTGTAGCTTGCGGCTGCGAAACATACTACGATTCTCCAGAAATCTATTTTATAATTTCCCTATAGTATATGTGTTTTGATTGCCCTTAGTTTCTAGGTTTTATTACCGAACTATGCCACTCTTTTTCTTGTTCTGTCGGTTTATTACTTAAACGGTTAAAGCATACCATTACATTACATTCAAATGACATTTGTTTTTTTTTTCGGTTTGGCTGAAATTCTTTGGTTTACACTTTTTTTTTTGAACTTTAATTTCTAAAAATAAACATTAGGAGAAGATTTTCTTATGATAAAAGTTTTTCATGCTTGGAAACTAATTTACCAAAGTGAAATGATTGTTAGAAAATATGAATAATAGAATGAATGAATGATTTGATATGATTTTAATCACATTATAATTTTAATAATTAATACCTCGATAAATCAATAAATATTTTTCTGTCTGAATTGATTTTTGTTCCATTAAATACTTATATAAGTTAATAACTATATAAATTAAAAATTTATCATAGTCTCAACATGTTTAATAGTAAATTTTAGTAACAACGTAGGAAAATATAGTGAAATTATATCATATATATATATATATGAAATACGTTAATTTTCTCCATTTTTATAGAAACCGTCATGTGTCATAAATAAATTAAAACCTAACTAATCATAGACTACTTTTTTCAAATAAAATTCCGTTTCCATCTTTCTTTGCTATGCTATTAGTCTATAGTTTATAAAAAAAAGATTACTCATAGTAAATAAGTTTTTTCATAGAAAAAATATGTTGAAAAACATATATTTACTTTTCAATTTTTTTGTATTTGTATGTAGAAAAAAATAGAAATACATACAAGTAAGTTGCGTTATTTGTACTTTTAATCAATGACTTAGTAGATTAATAATCCGTGCTGCACCCGGGTCCGATGTTTTATATATAGATATTTTACGGTGTGATGAATCATATGTGTTTATTTTTTGGAGTATTTAAAAACATAGTATTTGTTGTATTTTGTGTATGGTAAATGTGATTTGTTAGTATAGTAAGTATATATATATATTAATATTATGTGTGTATTTTTTTTATGTAAGTATTAAGTATATATATATATATATACTTACTATACTAACAAATCATATTTACCATACACAAAATACAACAAATACTTTGATATGAAAATTGGGCGGTTATGTTTTATATTACAGTTATATATATTTTGATCTCCTTACAAATATATATATATATATATATATATATTAAAATTATGTGTGTGTTTATTATGTGTGTGATATATATACACATGTTTTGAAAAGGCTTTGAGATTGGCAAAGGCCTCCAGATTAATAGGACGGGTTATTGGGCTCAGGCCCAGTCATTTATGTCGAAATTGTTTAACACAAACATTACAGATTCGTTTCCTATTACTAATCGACATTTTATTACAAACAATATCTGAACTGACAAAAAAAAAAAATTCCCTTTCTTCCTATGCAATTTTCAGATCTCGATTAGTTTTCAGAAAAAAAAAAGTTTATTCTTGTTCGATTTAGCTGTCGAATTTTCCGACTGAGAAGAATCCGCCGGAATAATGTTCATCATCATCATCTACATTAAGATAAGTCTAGAATTTTCCAATATCGTTAGGTGAAATCATTTTTAAACAAAAGTAAGCTGTCGTCGACGCATCTTAAATGGCAAATTTGTGTCATTTGGTGTGATTTACAATCTTGGAATCAAAGGAAGCTGTCGTCGATGCATCTTAAATGGCAATTTTGTGTCATTGGTTTGATTAACAATCTTGGAATCAAAACTTGATGACCAACCCTTGTTTCAGTAAGAATTGTAGCTTCTACGACAAATTCTCCTAATTGTCTAATCTGTAGTCTTGTGCCATTCATTAATCCACCTATAGGATCAGTGTTCCTTAACAACATAACTGGACAACCAACCTTTAGCGTCAAACAATGGTTTGGCAAACCTGAAACCTTGATATTATTTAAAAAATTTGGAGTCAAAATAGGATTGCTCCTTCCACCATAGTCAATAGGTAAACTCGTTCTTCCCCTGTAAAACATAATTGTTGTTAGTAAACATATAAATATCAATATAGTACTTCTCTGAATTTTCAATAACTTGAAAACAAAAGATCATATGTCAGTTGCTCAAGCATTGCTTTATTTATTTGGTTTACATCTTCATTAGTTGGGCACAAAATAGCTCTTTGTTGAAAAAATTTAGGATCTTTTTTTTTCTTGCAACTTTGATAGATCTCCATAAATCTCTCTCCATATTGCATCAATAGGGTCTTTTGCCTTAGTAATGAGAAACTCTTCTAGAATATCTATTTGAACCTCTCCATCATTAGGTTCTCCAACTCTTCCATCCCTAACAGCCAATATCCAGTCATAAAACTCTTGTATCTTCTAAGCTTCAGTTTCACTTATATTGTTTGCAAAAAGACGCATATTCTTTGTCAGCTTTAAGATATCACTGTCTTTCCAAAGATAAGATGAATTAATTGCAGCCATAACTATTTCTAGTCTGTCCCCACCAGCGATTACTTGTAGTATCTGCCTAAAATCACCCCCAAATACAACAACCTTTCCGCCAAAGGGCTTCTTATCTACATTTGGAATTAGATCACACATAGTCCTATCTAAAGATTTAAAACAATGCTTACTCATCATAGGAGCTTCATCCCAAATAATTAGTTTTGCTTCTATCAGTAGATTAGCTTTGTCTGAGTCAGCTTTTATATGGCATAAACTGAGCTCATGAGGATTCAAAGGAATTCCAAATCTAGAGTGAGCTGTCCTTCCACCATCAAACAAAAGAGAAGCTATGCCACTTGATGCTACATTCAAAGCTATATCTCCCTTTTTCCTAATATAAGCAGATAGAGTTTTCCACAGAAATGTTTTTCCAGTTCCACCAAAACCATATAGAAAGAATACTCCTCCTATATCGTTTTCCAATGCCGCAATAATCTTATCATAGATTTCCTTCTGCTCAGTTGTAAGCATATTGATCCATTTAGCATGGTCTTTTTTCTAGCTTCTTAGTTGGATACGCTTTTTCATCTAATATTAGGACATTAGTTTGTTCAGTCATATCTCTAGGTGGCTGTGGCATACTTTCATATTCTTGTAGAGAAGAACCATTCCTTTTCAGCATGTTATCCAACTCTTGAAGTGTATATCTCTTTTTAGCGTCATCAGATAGAATGAAATCTGAAACCAATAAAATTCGTGGAAGAAAAATTAGAAATAACATATTCATGTGTCAAATGAATTATAAATGCGTACTATAACATGTGCTTAGGAATCTTATAGTTTGATAAAGCTTAATCTATTACATGGTCGATTGTATTTTCTTCTCATTTTGTTCCCAATTCATTCACAAAGCAAATGCATCCCATACAATTTCTGGAGAAGCTAAACTATTTAACATGATGATGAATAGCTGACGCAATTCAAATCCACTACCCCCACAAACTTGATATATTTAGATCATCAATATACTCTTTATTATTATCCAACAATCCTAAGGCAAAACATGCATTTTTCCACTTTGCATATAGAACACCATCAACAGTTCTAAGCTCTTCAAAACTTCTTGGACCTTTCTGAATATTAAGAAGTACTCTCATATAATATCCATCTTCCATTTTCCTAGGAAAATACTTGATTCTTCCTATAGCAAAACCTTGTTTCCTTCTATTGAACTTTTTCTCCTTGCTATCAAATGTGAATCTTCTTGGAATGTCTGTGTAAGTCATTGTCGTAGCAAGAACATCAATTTTATTTAATTCAAACCAAGCCAAAAATATTGAATTGTCTAGGTCTGCCTTATTCAAAACTGTTTCATAATCATCATCTCCCTTAAAATATATAAGATGCTCGCTTGGCAAATGGAAAGATAGTTTCATAACAGGGGTTGACCTATGATGTATAGTATATTTTAAAATTCTCCACGCTGCTTTACAGGTAGATACATACCTAAGAAATAATATAACAAACCCATATGTGAGGTTTTTTAAAGATATAGTTGTATTACAAAATCTATACAGATAAAAAGTGGAAATTTACAAACCTGCAATCAAAGTAGTCTTTGATTTCATTCTTCTTGTTTTCTAATCCATTATCATTAGGATTTTGGTTTTTTTTTCTCTTTTCTTTTCCAGTCACAACATCAGTCCCTTTTCAGAAGGTTTAACAACAACAGAAACACGATCTTGTCCTTTTGTAATATACTTGAATATGTATCGAACAGAATCACTTTGGTTACACCACTCAACATTGATGTGAGCTTTGTATCTCAAGGAAAGAGTTCTGTTATATGGGATAACATACCTGTTATCACATTTGAAGCCATTCTTTTCAATAAAACGATTTGTTTCTCTCCTTTTGTAGATTGGAAATCCTTCCTTATCAATTATAGTTTTCTTAACGTGCTGTTTAGGATAAAATTTAGAGCATTATCCATCAACCATACGTGATGATCTATAGTTGATAGCACCACATGGTCTATGAATCATCATGTCTTTAACTATTTCATAAAGCTCTGGATCTCTCTCCTTGTCAGGAATCTCAGCTGAAATAACTTTATCAATATCCTATGCATTTTTTAACTTACAGTCCTTATCCAACCATAGCAAAATGTGGGCATGTGGAAGTCCTCTTTTTTAAACTCTACTGTATACATAGCTGCATGAGTAATGAACCAAATAGTAATAAGACACGATAGCAAATGAAAACATATTCATAAACACATGGGATCAATTAAAGAAACTTACATGAAGAAGTCTTTCCCAAAATCCTCTTCTCAGTTGAATCAACCATGAGAGAGTCAACTTTGATCTTGAATATCTTGCATATTATCTCTTACCTGTCATCTGGATTTAAATTACGTGCTTGGCTAAATATTTTCAATTCAGGCATATTGGATTACATGTAAATGTTATGAAATAATCTAGAAACCCATAATGTTTGCACAAAGCCATAGCATCCAAGTAAATCTGCCTCATATTTCTTGGTCCACCAATAAACGATTTTGACAAATAATATTTCTGTCCTTGATTGCTCAGATCTATCTTTCCATCATCAGATGCCTTCTGCACGGAATTATAATTATCTGCCCTTAAACTTGACTGATTGAGCTTAATATAACCAAGCCTGTTTGACTCTATTGCAGTATATAAATCAACCAAAAATTGTTGGAATAACCTTTAAGATCAAAGTAGGATATGCTTTTCATGTATCCTTTCATGAATCTTGAATGCATACCATTGCCTGATAGAGATGCACTTGTTTTTCTTCTTCTGTCCAACACATGTGTAATGTTTCTCTATTCCTGGTCTGAAATCATCTCACCAAAAGGAAATAATAGAGGATACTGTAAAGCTAGATAACTTGGATGAATTTCACTGATCCTCTCTAAGATTCCCTTTTCTTCTTGCAAAATGATATCTCTGCTTGGCATGTCTAACGTAAAATCCCCTGGAATTAATGCTGCAACCTCAGATGCTGTAGGAAGATTATAGATCCTTCCATCTTTTTCACGTTTACTAACTATTCTCATATGAAAAGTATCTCCTGTGTTTGCATCAAATCTATCTCTAACAGACCTTTGGTTTTCAACATACGGATTGACAGAATTTAACATCTTGATGATAGCATCAATGACTTATTTCCTGAATTCCTTCTTCTTTTTGTACTTGGCTGAATGTTTTCCATTGCTGAAAAGTGATTTATTATGAAGTTAGCACTATAATCTATATGGATAAAATGTTAGTAACCAAGTCATCAATATAACTCCAAGATATAAATAACAGGTTATTAAACTGAGCCATAAGTTGAACATACCTAAGAGCATCTTCTCTATTTTCAACCTCATTCTCTGTGTCTACAATGTATAGCTGCATAAACTTAGGTGGCTCTTCTTCATTTGGTTTTAGATTTCCGATGAAATGATAATTTTCTCCTTGTATCTGAAACATTTGAGGATCGCCACCTTCTCTAACACTGTTTTGAGTATTTCCACCAAGAGAAGTAAAAGAGAACATCATATTATAAGCTCTGATATTCTCTCTAAAATATTTACTAATCTCATCATCACTTGTTAATAATGCATATAGAAGTTGTGGAGAATTCTTTAGAAATGGCAATTTGACTTGTCCTTGCAAGCAACTTGATGAAAACTTAGGTGTCCTTTTCTTTCCCTTTTTGTCAACACACTCATTATATCACATAATAGCACCACAATACTCACAAGAGTAAATAGGATCACCATGATCAATGTACACTGTAAATATGAAAATATAAATCAGTATAAATAGAATTAATAAGATTTTTTTGTTTATGTTACCTATTAAAATACCTGTCTGATTCTTTCTAGAATCCTTCTTTAACTATTCCTGAAATTCCTTTAGCTTCTTTTCTGTATTTAATTAAAGTGTTAATTTACATAAACCAAATTTGTAGATGAGCCATAGATAAGTGGATAATACCTAGTCTACTTCTTCTTATTGTTGACTCGAAGATATGGTAGGACAAAAAACTGGTACCAAAATTGTGTCAATGTCTGAAAGACAAAAAGGGTCTGTAACAAAATCAGATATGGTTAAGCACAAGTTATGAATAGCTAAAAACTATAGGATTAAGGTTTTTATTTAAATGTACCTTGTCGAGCTTCAGTACACTGAGTATTAATAGATATTGTTTTTGATTGCAGGAAATTTGAGACCACAGTTTTACTGTGGATCATATTGGATCTAGCATCTGGCATTGGAGAACCCTCAATAGAGAAGGAGGCATTTGGTAAGTCTCTAAACAATCTCTTATTATGTCATTTAAATGAAGACTCTACATTACAGTGCTTTCCTCCTATTGGTAAATCTCATAAGTTTGTTGGGTCTTTGAAAATTCTGTTGAATACTGTTTTGCAAGGTATACAATGTTTGACAGTGGAAGAATTAGAATTAGGATTTCGATTTTCCTTTTGGTTGGCATGTTTAGACCTTTTTGTAGCACTGAAATGGTATATTGGCTCGTTTGTTTGATGAGAATTCTTAGAATCTTTCTTTTTTCATTGTCAAGAAGATTGTTAAGCTGTGGCCGAGATTTTCTTTAGATTAATATAGAGATTAGTTTTGTGTTTCTAATATTTTGTACATAATCGTGTTATTAGATATAGTCAAATCTCTTGATATATAAGAAGAGTGAAAATAGTTAAGAAAAATATTTGTTTCTTGGAAATGATATTTTGGGAAAGATTTAGTAGAGTTAGTGAAGGAGTAAATGGTTTGATATATTTTTTTTGTTTATATTGCTTTTGAACTTCGAATTGATATAACTGTATCTATTTTTACTTGGCGATTTCAGTTTCATTTACAATCAAGACTTTATAATCGATCTTTCTAATGAACTATTACTTACATTTTTCATATTATTTGTAAATTCATCTAATCTTCTTTTCCTTTATATGCATGATCAAAATATCTGTAACATCCGTAACCCATTAATTGAGGGTTTTAATTAGAGAATTAGAAATTTGGGGGCTAGATTGATTAAATCAATTGTGGTCGGTGAATTTAATTGATAGTTCAAAGAGTTGTGGGGCTGAATTAGAAAGACTGAAAAGTTGAGAGATTTAAAGGAAGTTTTGGAGAATAAAACCCTAAGCTTATTTAAACGCTAAAATTTTCAGAAACCCTAAATATTCCTCATAATTTTCGTGGCCATCTTCAAGGAGAAAAAGAGTGAGGCTGAGTGTGGTTGAAAGAGAAGAAAGAAACCTTGCACATGAAGGAGATGCAGATACATCTGACATGTCTTGGTAGAACGAAGGTTCGACCTAGCAAATCGTTTTCAATGATAAGGAACTTTTGTGGTGTAGTTAACCCTTATATCTAGAGGTACCATCTTGCGGATGTTAATTTGGATTAATATTCTGAAAGTTATTCGCATTTTCGTGAGGTGTCTTTTTTCAGACGCGATCTAGACCAACGTGGATTCAAAGAGAGATCGCGAGTTCATCTATGGTCGGATCATCATGAAACTTTTGGCGTAGCTTTAGGACATCTAGGGGTTGATTTTTAACAGTGCGATAGTAATGTGGACGGTTAGATTTCGATTCGTGATCCTATTTTTGAGGTTGATCGTTTCTATTATTTTTCCAGTTTAGGTTGAATGTTGTTTTGTTGTTCTGGTTGGCTGTAGGGTGAGGAAGGGAGGTTTGGTTGTATTGCTATGACATTTAAAAAACCCTAGAAATTCCTGGAAAGGAAAGTTTCCTAAAAAGAAAAGTTTCCTAAAAAAGAAAGTTTCCTAAAAAGGAAAGTTTCTTAAAAAGGAAAGTGTCATCAAAGAAATCGTTGTGAGCAAAGGTGAGTGCTTCTGTGTTAGACTGTGGTTAGTCTGAGGACTTGGAGTGGTATTCATTTTTGTAGTTCTTGTTGTTGGTCCATTAGGAGTGATGGATGTTTATTGTTGCTATTTATGGCATGTGTTGCTTGTTGATATGATTGTGTTTATTGATTGCTGGCATTTGTGAATGTTAGCTTTTGTGTAGTTGTTGCCTCATTCAGTATCTTTTATACTGAGACATCTCGTTATGTGATGCTGGTAAGGACTGAGTCTTGCTGGAGCTCATGGAACCAAGGCTGTGGAGTGGATGACATGACCAGGGTCCTTTTTGGTGTCATTTATTGTTTAATTATTTTTATTGGATGAATTATTTAGTATTCGCTTCCACTAGGTTGTTAGTCTGGTTTGACTGGTGTTTTGGAATAAATAAAGTGGAGTTTATTTATTCAGTTAAGATGTTAGAAAATTTTTAAAATGCTCGTTTTGCATGGTTTGTTGTGGTTCTAACCGGTTCTGGTTTAGTGGTTTCCAGGATGGGGTGTTTCAATTTGGTATCAGAGCGGAGTTGTTTCTAGGAGACTCTGGCTCGTTAGGACTGTTAGCTAGTTGTAAATATGTTTTGAGTTACATGGTCATGTCATCTCTCAGCCGGTAATTGGTTCCACGGTAAGACTCGTTTTGTTGTTTTGCTAATTTTTTTAGGGTAAATTAGTATAAAGTTGTGTTGCAGGTGGTTTACCATGGTAAGTCTGTAGTTAGACATCTGAGGGGGTTTGCTAGTGGAGCAAGCAGAGCTGAGAGTGGTCTCAGAGGTCGTGGCGGCAAAGTTGGCTGAGGTGGCAAAGCAGGCAGGAGCGGTGAAGCCGCTAAGTTTATGGGGCAGAGCGTTGTGGTGAGCATGCAGGGGTTGAGTTTTCAGAGGGTGACGGTCAAACCAGAGCATGTGGTCGGACATGATATTATGCCGGCGCAAGGTGAGGCTCAGGAAGGATAGACAAGATCCCGAAAGGAGCTGTGTTAGGGATCGTTGGCCCAATTTTTGGGAGCGGATACTAGTTGTGGTACCGTTTCTGGTTCCAGTGGCATCACGTGAGTTGTCTGCTATGCGGGGAGGTGTTGTTCTGGGGTGCCGGAAGGTATGGTGGAGCGTTGTATAAATCGTTGTGGTGGGATCTAGCAGTATAGCGTGGTAAATCTTTGAGGTGGATTATGTTGTATAAGTATGGTAGATCCAGGTGGGGATCTTGTCAGTGGTCAGGTGTTGATCTTGTGGTAGACATCATTTGGGGTTGATCCAGGGCAGCATGAGGAATCCTTATCGATAAGGCGATCAAAGACTGAGCTGTATTGGTGACTTCGACGTTTAGCCGTATGACTTAGACTAAGGAGCTGTAGTTTCAGACGTGACCGAGTGGGTTGTAGCTGGAAGCATGCTGATAGGATGATTTAGACGAGGGGCCATGAGAGACAAAAAGGTGTGAACCGGTGAGGCCAGTAAAGTCGTTAAGATGTTACAGAGATCTTGAAAATTTTTGGAGAAGCTTCGGGAGTGTTCGGAGAGTCTCTCGATTAGGAGAGTTTCCTAGTAAGGAAATTTTTCTGAAAAAGGAAGTTTTCTAAAGAGAAAAGTTACCCAAAATAGTAAGTTGCCAGGAATGAAAAACTGCTAAGAATAGAAGGTTTTCAAAAGTAGTAGGTTACCTAAAAAGAAAGCGATCATGAAATGATCTAGACTGATATGCAAAAGAATCACGCTAAGTTCTAGAAGCGTAATCCAATCGTCGAGGTGTTAGCCAGAAGTTATAGCGGTAACTGTTGGTTAAGCGATAAGCGGTTGCTTTCAAGTCTGAATGAAAATCATTCAAGTTTTTCAAGTTAGAGCTTAGTCAGCATTTCAGAAGTGGTACTCCATGGCGGTTTGAGTTTTATCTTGTATTTCTATTGGTGGTAATAGACGGGGTGAGTGATATTGATTACTCAGTGGTGTGTAAACAATAGCACGGAGGGTCCATCAGAGGGATAGACAGAAATAGTTTTCTCGGGAGACAGTGAACCATAATACGAGCTATCTAGGGAGATATAGACAGGTAAAACGGCTTCGGGTTACTATCAGAGGATGATAGATGGCGTGGTAGTATATCTATTGGGTGTAAGTAGATAGTGTTACATCGTAGGGTTATCATATGCTGATAGTTGATGCTGAGTGTTATCCGTGAGTTACTGATACACATTGGTGCGTTGTGAGTTATTCACTAGGATGGGCAGCGCGGTGACGCGCGGTAAGCTATTCGGTGAGATGGGCAGCGCATGATATGCTCATTAGTGCGGTAGACGGTGCGAGAGAAATGGCTGCTAGTGTATTAGCGGGACATAGTCTAAAACGTTTACGGTGCTCGATGTGAGTACGTTATTAGTCTTTGGTAGGTCTTCCCAGGTGGGGTTGACCGTGAGGCTTAGAGCATTAGGGGTTGTATGGGGAGTGTTGTGAAGTGTCCCATTTATATGGATCGGGGTGTTCTATAGATAGACACTACTGAGTAGATTCTACTGGTCGGATGTCAATTGGATTTCCTGATAGTGTAGGACTCACCGGTTGGGGTGCATTGTGCTTCCTGAGAGGGTCTGGTAGGCCACTAGAGTGGTAATTGGCTCTTTATGCGTACGAGCTGATCGTGTCATGGTGTTGACCAATGGTCATGTTAGGCACCATATGTTGTACTTAAGTGGGGGAGAGGAGCATTGTTGGTGTGGTTGTGGTGCTGAGACTACGGAGGGGGTCTGAGTCTTAAATTTTTACATTGTTAGGAGCTAAGTAGGAGCTAGAGCTGTTGATGAGTTTTGGTATATAGTACGATTACCATGCGGTGAGGCCGAGGTGGTCTATTTATGAGACTAAGTAGAGTCTGTGGAGTAGAAGACTTAACAGATTGTTAGAGCGGTGGCTTAGTGTTCATTATCCGGAGGGTCAGACATGAGACGAGCTTTTCGTAGGGTATTCCTTGTGTAGTGTGGAGACTCTGGAGCGCAGAATCAAGTGTTATTGGGAAGGAGTTCTTATGGTTGAGGCCTTGTAAGTAGTATCAATGCGGTTATAAAAGTAAGAGAGCTTGAGTCATTGATGTTTTGGTGTTAGAATGTCATCGCTGTGAGCGAGTTGTAGTTGAGCTAAGTACGCATCTTATGGGATGTGGTACTTGAGGATGTGTTATAAACTGTCTTTGGGAGGTTAAAAAAAAAGGGGGTCGATGTTTGGATCGGCTCTGTTATTGGATCCAGGAGATGGGTTCTAGGATTTTGGGTGGATGTTCGGATTGGCCCAAGGTTGTCGATGGGATTCCGGGTGGAGGATCTTCATTAGTTTTGGTGGTTACCGGTGGGGATACCACCTGGAGAGTTTGTTAGCCGAATACGTACATCATTGCGTTATGATGATAATCGTGGAGCTACAGTTTAGTTACACTACAAGTTGTGCAATCATGTTGGAGTTTAGTTGAGTTCTAAACGTGTACAGCCGGTAGCAGGAGTTGATGCACTGTCTTGAAACTGAGTTGTTGCGGCATTTAGGGGCCACATGAGAGAGTAGCGAGACAAGCGGGACTAACGAATGCAGACTATTGTTGGGTGGGACCTTCCTCTTCTGTACTTGTTTGTTTTTGAAGGGTTAAGGTTTCATTATGGTGTTGTGTTTGTATTCGAAAGTCTTAGCATGTTTCATCTTGATTACCCTAAGTGGAGGTGGGGCAGATATCAGGTGCTGTTGGTTGTTTGACCCTGAAGCATTTCACTGTGTATAACACCAGGTGGGTGCTAGAGTGGGATCCAGGAGGTGACTAGTGAATATTCTGTTTTGTAGATGCGGAGTTACCAGTTGATGAATAACTCAGTATCATCGCATAGAGTGGGTCCCAGAGATGATGGTCTTGAGGGATTGCGATGGAGTAGTGGAGGAGCTTGAGAGCTTTAAGTAATGAGAAAATGCAAGTTTCCCCAAGTGGTTTGGCAAGTTGGAGGGCTTAGCCATTGTGTTGAGGTGTTGACTCCTTAGAGTTTAGAGCTCTCTAGTGTATTTAGCCTAGAGTAGGCGAGTGAGTGGTTAGCCTTGAGTAGGTGCTAGCGGGGTTAGCCGGTGGTGATGGAGGTGCCATCAGCTTTGACACCGAGCATGGCGGGGGAGGCGAGGCATCTGAGAGTCCTAGATCGCCGGGTGACAGTGGTCAGGAGGAAGAAGGTTCCAGAGATGCAGGTTCTGTGGGACTGCAATGGAGCCGAAGAGGTGACTTGGGAGCCGGAAGCTAAGCTGAAGCGGAAGTTTCCCAAGTGGTTCGGCAAACTGAAGGATTAGCCAGGGTGGGTGATCGTCGGTGTTGGTGTTACTGGATTTTGCTTTTGCGTGGTGGTACTCGTTATTTTATGGTGTGACAATTTAATAGATGTACGTTAGATTTTGGATTATTCAATAAAAGAGGTATTAACATTGAATGGTCGTGTGGTGGGTTTACTAGGAGAATTAGTAGACAGGTGGGTGTGCTATCGGATAGCGGTCCGGTAGCTAGGGGCGGATGCTAGGTGTACACTAACCGTGTAGGACTGGTAGTTCCGGACTGGTTTGGCGGACGGAATAGTGTTTCTATGGGATGGCATCGGAGTGCTCGGAGGAGTCACTGCCGAGTGTACCTAGCCGGTCAGGTTTCGGTGTGATGCCTGGCGGGTAGAAGAGGTCGCTAGAGAGGTGCCGTTGTCTGGCTCTCTATGCGTTTGATGGATCGATCCATGGTGGTGGGTCGTGATGTTGGTGTACTTCCGGGTGCGGAAGTGGGTGGCCAAACCAAAAAGGTGAAAGGAACTACGACACTATCGCGTGGAGCTGCGATACAATAACGGGTGGAGTGGGCTAGCGGGGTAGTCCATGGGTTGGCGGTGTGTTAGATTCGGGAACGAATATATGTTAGTGGGAGAGAATTGTAACATCCGTAACCCATTGATTGGGGGTTTTAATTAGAGAATTAGAAGTTTAGGGGCTAGATTGATTAAATCAATTGTGGTTGGTGGATTTAATTGATAGTTCAAAGAGTTGAGAGGCTGAATTGGAAAGACTGAAAAGTTGAGGGATTTAAAAGAAGTTTTGGAGAATAAAACCCTAAGCTTATTTAAACCCTAAAATTTTCAGAAACCCTGATTATTCCTCATAATTTTTGTGGCCATCTTCAAGGAGAGAAAGAGAGAGGTTGAGTGTGGTTGAAAGAGAAGAAAGAAGGCTTGCATATGAAGGATATGCAGATACATCCGACATGTCTTGGTAGAACGAAGGTTCGACCTAGAAAATCGTTTTTAATGGTAAGAAAATTTTGTTGTGTTGTAGTTAACCCTTATATCTAGAGGTACCATTTTGTGGATGTTAATTTGGATTAATATTCTGAAAGTTATTCGTATTTTCGTGAGGTGTCCTTTTCTAGATGCGATCTGGACCAACGTGGATTCAAAGAGAGATCGCGAGTTCATCTATGGTCGGAACATCACGAAACTTTTGGCGTGGCTTCAGGACATCTAGAGGTTAATTTTCAACGGTGCGATAGGAATGTGGACGGTTAGATTTCGATTCGTGATCCCATCTTGGAGGTTGATCATTTCTGTTATTTTCCAGTTTAGGTTGAAGGTTATTTTGTTGTTGTGGTTGGCTGTAGGGTGAGGAAGGGAGGTTGCGATTGTATTGATATGACATTTAAGAAACCCTAAAAATTCCTGGAAAGGAAAGTTTCCTAAAAAGGAAAGTTTTCTAAAAAGGAAAGTTTCGTAAAAAAGAAAGTTTTCTAAAAAGGAAAGTTTGCTAAAAAGGAAAGTTTCCTAAAAAGGAAAGTTTCCTAAAAAGGAAAGTTTCTTAAAAAGGAAAGTGTCATCAAAGAAATCGTTGTGAGCAAAGGTGAGTGCTTCTGTGTTAGACTGTGGTTAGTCTGAGGACTTAGAGTGGTCTTCATTTCTGTAGTTCTTGTTGTTGGTCCATTAGGAGTGATGGATGTTTATTGTTGCTATTTTATGGCATGTGTTGCTTGTTGATATGATTATGTTTATTGATTGCTGGCATTTGTGAATGTTAGCTTTTGTGTAGTTGTTGCCTCATTCAGTATCTTTTATACTGAGGCATCTCGTTATGTGATGTAGGTAAGGACTGAGTCTTGCTGGAGTTCGTGGGACCAAGGCTGTGGAGTGGATGACATGACCAGGGTCTTTTTTGGTGTCATTTATTGTTTAATTATTTTTATTGGATGAATTATTTAGTATTCGCTTCCGCTAGGTTGTTAGTCTGGTTTGACTGGTGTTTTGGAATAAATAAAGTGGATTTTATTTATTCAGTTAAGTTGTTAGAAATTTTTTAAAATGCTCGTTTTGCATGGTTTGTTGTGGTTCTAACCGGTTCCAGTTTAGTGGTTTCCAGGACGGGGTGTTTCAATAGCTATCTCCGATAATATCTTACCTCTACAGTTTTTCATGTAAGTACTTGAATGTATAACTTTATATACATTGCTTAATCGTATAAATATTTGGTAAATCCTTATTAAGATTAAACTTAACGATTTAAAAAACAATTAAAATAGAGAAGTAACGGGTATTTTAAAACAAATCCCTGCTAATTATTGAAAACCCAAACAACATGAAAGTTCGACCTTATGAAAAGTAAAAAACAAAACCAAACGAAACAATATGAAAAACAAAGCTATGAAAAAACAAACGGAGTTGGAGATTACTCCTTGTATCTCTCCTGCTTAACCTTGAGCAAATTAACCTTTTCCTCCTTAACAACAACACCATTAGTGACATTGGTAATGCTAAGTTTCCCAACTTCATCATCATGCTTCTTGATTGACTCATCTTTAGTATCATCATCATCAATGTTGACAATCTTGTTTCCAGTAGCTTGATTAAGATCATCACATAGATTTTCCCGAATGCAAATCTTTTTGGTTGAACTGGATTGTTCTGCTATTTCCTTGATCTCATCGCTAATCCTCTTAGAATAAGGAGTAGACATAGCCGAATGAGCTCCATTAGAATTTTCACTACTATTAGAAAGCATTAAGACCTCCTTATAAAATATAAGATTAGAGTTAATACATTTTGATAAACTTATCTAACTAAGGAAAATAGAACACAAAATTAGTCAGTATATAAGTTAGGGATATTGATCTGATCAGCCAGGCCATTAAAAGATTGATCATTGAGTGATTCAGAATCCAAATCAAACTCTTCTTTAGTGATTTCATTTCCTAACCACACACAAGAAACTTTGTAATAGTTTTTTCCACCATGAAGAATTGTGTAATCAACTTCTGTCAAAAACAGAAATGACTTCCCACACAAGTTTTTGAGAGCATCAGGTATGTTGGTTGGATCTCCAACCTTAAAAAATATAAAAACATATAGACACAGGTTAGTATAAGAGTTGACATTATAGATAGTATAACTAAATCTATATATACCTCTTCATAATTCCCATTTAGTAACTCAACTGCAGATTTAGTTATAAGCTTTGCTGCGAAGCTGTCAAATAACATCAATTTTGTGTCACCAGTCTGGTCGGTAACGTGAACATGTACCTTGTATCTGTATTTGATATGAATTAGTCAAACAAAAAATACACAATAATTTACTTTTATAAACTTTTGTTGAGATATACCTTGCTGTTACATTGCTAACAGTTTTCTTGCAGGTTTCACACCAAAATATTCGTGTCTTATACTTTTTTGGCACCTTAATCTGGCTGTTTGGCTCCCTTATTAAGTTGACCTTCTTGTTACACTCATTATGGCTAATATAATACCACTTTCTATCAGTATCAATGGCACAAATGGTAACCAAGATCCTCAATTTTTTCGATCTAAATGTTATATAATTTTAAAAGAAAATGTATTCAGTAGATATAAACTGCACAAACTATACATAAATTATAGATATAAATAGTTAATTTATACCTCTATGGAAGCTAGTATATCCGCAAAAAAATTCCTTGGATAATCATTGAAATTGTCAGCTTTTGCAAATACTTGCAAATCTTGTCTGAATGAAGGTTCTGTTAGAGTGAGAGTGATTCCGTCACTTGGCAACCTATATAGAAAAAAATAGATCATAATTAGTTAAAAACATGAAAATATATTAGTAGAAAATACAATAAAATTTCTTTTTACATTGCCATCATTTCTTCAACTTATAGATATTCCAAAAGATTAATCAACACATCAGGTGCATCCCAACCTTTTGTTATACTTATGTCTCCTGTATTAAATTAAAATTAGTATTTAAGTAAACAAAAAATATGAGAATATTAAATACAGATACATGAACCTTTGAAAGAGTGGATTTTTGTATTTGTATGTAGAAAAAATAGAAATACATACGAGTAAGTTTGCGTTATTTGTACTTTTAATTAATGGCTTATGTATAATTTTAATTTTAGTATCAGGTTCAATCCGGATAATTTTGTCAGTCTCAATGACACCAAAAAAATAAAAAATAAACTCTCCTTTTTCCATCGCTCATGTCTCACAATCGCTCAGGTCCGAGTCTGAGTTAAGTAAAAGAGACGAAACCCAAAAACCTCAGTAAAACCCTTTATCCAAAAATCCACAAAAAAAAAAATGCAACTTTCGTTTCCAATTTCACCTTCCAAAATCTCACCAATCTTCCCATTCACCAAACACCATGGCCCTCCAACAATTCACCACCTCGCCGCTCAGATACAAAACCACCGTACCAATTTCTTACCTCCAGTCAAAGTCTCTGGCTACTTCTCATCTATCAGCCGAGCAATTGAAGAAGAAGAAGAGTATAGAAAAGCACGCGCCGCCGTGAACCGTAAAGGTGTTGAATTGGAGAGTTATGCCATTGAAGGCATTTCAGTTGGTGGTCATGAGACTTGTATTATCGTCCCTGAGCTTAAATGTGTATTTGATATTGGGAGGTGTCCTTCACGCGCTATACAACAGAAGTTTCTTTTCATTACTCATGCTCATCTTGATCATATTGTGAGTTGTTTAAAAATTTAGTCTTTTGTTTAGTGATTTGTAATGGACAAATAGGGGTTTGTTTTCTTGAACCCACTCTTTAAATTTGGTTTGATGTATCTGTTTTTTTTCTTGAGTTATGTGTTTCTGGATGAATCTTATTGTTGAATCAATGATCTATTTTTGTTGAAAATTGAGTCTTTGTTCAGTGATTTGAAAGGATAAGGATTTGTTTTCTCTTGAACCCTCTCTTTGGATTTCGTTTGGTGTTTATGCATTTTGATTGAAATTTTGGGTTATTTTGTTTGGGATGAATCTTGAGGCTAATCTTAGTGTTTTAATTCAGGGAGGGCTTCCGATGTATGTAGCTAGCCGTGGTTTAAACAATCTTGAGCCACCGAAAATTTTCGTGCCACCATCTATTAAAGAAGATGTTGAGAAACTTCTTGAGATTCACAGGACTATGGGTCAAGTAGAGTTGAATGTAGAACTGATTCCTCTTGATGTAGGTAATGACATAGTGAAAACTCTTCACCAGTTTTTTCTGTTTACAGTTTAAACCAGTTAGATAGCAAATCATGAGCTTCTATGTTGGTGGCAGGTGAAACGTATGAGTTGCGCAATGACACTGTTGTTAGACCATTTGCAACTAACCACGTCATACCAAGCCAGGTACTACACGTCGTGAATTTAGCATGAGAGTGTATTTTTTTGTACTGATCTTGAGTACTGGATTATGGCTTTTCTCAGGGTTATGTCATCTACTCGGTAAGGAAGAAGTTGCAGAAGCAGTATGCTCACCTTAAAGGCAAACAGATCGAAAAGATTAAAAAGTCTGGTGTTGAGGTTTGTTTCTTGTAGCCATATTTCGAAGTGATTTTGAAATTGAGGTTGGATAAATCACATAATATTGTACTTAATTACAGATTACCGATACGATATTATCCCCTGAGATAGCCTTCACTGGAGATACAAATGCAGAGTATATGCTTGACCCTCGTAACGCTGATGCGTTGAGGGCAAAAGTTCTTTTAACCGAGGTACTTATTTGAATCCTATCGTTTCAAAACTTACATTTTATCAGCTTCTGAGCTCAATCGATCTGGCAGGCAACATTCTTGGATGAAAGTTTTAGCACTGAGCATGCTCAGGCACTCGGTCACACTCACATATCTCAGGTATGATGATATATATATATATGTTCAAACACTCGTAGAACTACACTAAAAAGGAAATTTTTGATGGAACATATTACAGATTATTGAGAATGCGAAGTGGATTCGAAGCAAAACTGTATTATTGACGCATTTCTCATCACGTTACCATATAGAGGTGATAGTCTCATTTGACTTCATGTTCTTAGTAACTGTTTATCCCTTATCATTCATATTTTTTTCTCATGTACTTCTGGCTGCAATGGCAGGAAATTCGTGAAGCTGTGCTTAAGTTGCAATCAAGAGTATCCGCAAAAGTTATTCCTCTTACGGAAGGTTTCAGGTCAAAATATTCTTAAAATAGCTTAAAGGCAAGCAAAAGTAGGAATTTGAAACATTTTTATCTGTAATTTCATAGGATACTCGCTAATGTAAGTGAACATGGAATTGAATGAAAAAAAATGTTATAAGTACGAAACTTTTGCCATGTTGTTTGCACAACTTTAGATAGATGCAAAGACAAAAGATGCATTTGTTCCTCCAAAACCAAAAGAATTCGACATCGGTATTGTAAGGAGCATCTTTTCCGATAGCCTTTGCTTCCACAGCTTCTCTAAAATTGAATTTGATAGATTTGATAATATAGTTATCAATTCAGTTTTTTTTTTTGTTATAACAAAGAAAAAAAATGTTATAAAGTACGAAACTTTTGCCATATGGTTTGTACAACTTTAGATAGAGGCAAAGAGCAAAGATGCATTTGTTCCTCCAAAGCCAAAAGAATTCGACATAGCTGTTCTAACGAGCATCTTTTTCGACGAGGTTAAAGGCATGAAAGTCTTGTCAAAGATGGGATCTGGATTCTTGACATTCAGAGTCAGAGGAGCAACTCCCTACATAGTTTTTGCATAGTCAGATGGGATCTGGTTTAGGCTACAAAACCTTAATCATCAAACAAGAACACACGACGAAAAAATGAGAATGCTTACGTGATGTATAGCTAGGATGCTGAAAATAGCTTCCACGGCTCCAGCTGCTCCAAGAAGATGACCAGTAGCTCCCTTCAAGCCAAAAGAAACAAAGAATTTATTTAGAGACAGCATAGTTACTACTTAATACTATAACTTAAAATCTTCGGTAACATAATCTGAGTAAGAAACATGAGGCATTTTAACCTTGGTGGAGGAGAATGCTAAGGTGCCTGATGTGGCATGTTCAGAGAATACAGTCTTGATAGCTCTTGCTTCCACAGCATCACCTAGAAATTGGATTTGATAACAGAAGTATAAATTCAGTTTTGAAATACCAAACAGAACCAGCACGAAGTTGCAATCTTTTTTACCTATTGGGGTTGATGTTGCATGTGCGTTTATATAATCAACTTGGTTTGGAGACAGACCAGACTGCAAAGTCAAAGCCATTTCAGGAGTACCATAACAACAACTAAGCAATTAAACATGGACTATGGAGCTTACCTGTTTCAAGGCACGTGTCATAGCCAAAACAGCTCCCTTTCCATCTTCAGGAGGTTGAGTAATATGGTGTGCATCGCCTAAATGTCAAGAAAATTCATTCTTAGGGAATTCAAAATGTGTTTTACGATAATCTATGAATGCAAAATTTGTTTTACTATTATCGAGAATTTAACCTGACATCCCATATCCACAAACCTCGGCATAAATTTTTGCTCCGCGTCTTTTTGCATGCTCATATTCCTTTTGTTATAACCAAAAATCAGAAAAGATTCTAGATTTTAAGGTCAAGGGCATATCTTGTATAAAATCTCACCTCCAATACTACAACCCCTGAACCTTCCCCTATCCTGGAACCAAATCAAAAGTGATGGAATCAACATCTCCAAAACAGGTTCTTTCAGATAATCATCGAAGAATGTGACTCACACAAAACCATCCCGGTCACCATCAAAAGGCCGTGAAGCTTCTTGTGGAGAAGAATTGAACTTAGTTGACAAAGCCCTTGATCTGGACAAAAAAAATAAGTTCAAAACTTCACTAAGAACATTTAAGTTTGTTGTATCTGCGCCTATTTAAGAAACTTGAATAATATTGCTATAGAATAGTAGTAATCTGTTGACACTGGGACCATATGCCTTTTGTTTTCTAGATAGAAAGGAGTTTTTATGTAAGCATACATAGCGTCTGAGACCGAGCATTGGTTACCTAGAGAATCCAGCAACAGACAGAGCATCAATGCTGGACTCAGTTCCACCAGCCACCATAACATCTGCATCACCAAATTGAATCATCCTAGTGGCATCGCCTATTGAGTGTGCACCAGTTGCGCAAGCTGTCACAGCAGCATGGTTTGGCCCCTATATTCAAAAGCATGGCAATGCTATGCAAACGGTTCACAACTTAAGAACATCGGAGGACTCTTCTAGACACGTTATAGAGTAGAAAAGTAAGTTAAAATGCCATATAACCCCATTATCACAACTACTTGTCATTTCTGGAGCTTTTATATCAAAAATAACCCAAAGAAAGAGTTGCAAAACTATTTAAAAACCCTAACACAACCACCATTGAATAACCTAAGATGTTCATACCATTTTGCATAAAAGAAAAGTAAAAAAAATTAACACACCTGGAATCCATACTTCATGCTCACATGCCCAGATGCCATGTTTACCAATATCTTTGGGATGAAAAATGGACTAAGCCGCCGCAGCCTCTGCATCACCATAATCGTTGAGTCTTAGAGTGATTGGTATGCACAGATAGTTCAGGAAACAATAACACATTCCTTAAAAATCTGTGTGTCATGAGAATATGATGCAAAGACAACAAAAAGGTCTAACCTTTTCACAAATCAACTGCGCTGCCTCCACAATGTCACTTATACTTCCGATTCCACCGCCAATCGAGACTCCCTGGTATTCCAAAATCTCCAAAATTAGAGAAAAAAAAACAAACACAAAAACTCCTCATCATTTGATATACAGATGAGAAGTACTTAACTATTCTTTCTTTTTCTTCCTCTTCAGTTGGTAACCACTCTGCATCTCTCAAGGCTTCATCAGCAGCACATAAAGCATATCCAATAAACTTCGCAACTGCCTCCAAGATTCAAAAAAAGAGAACAATAATACAACCTTTAACTTTATGCATATCTAAAAAACCCATTTCAAGCTTCTACCAAAGTTAACCACAACAGAATCTAAAACTATATGATATAATCTAATTAACCTTCAAAGCCAGTTTATTCAAGAAGCATAAAGAAGAAAGAGATTGAAATTCTAAAATACCTTAGAGTTAAGCCAAAGGGCTTCATCAAATTCACCTGGGTTTGATCCATAAGGTACAAAAGCAGCAACTTTAGAAGAAAGCTGATCAAAAGTATATAACTTTGTCTCTTCATCAAAAGAATTCATCTTGAGATCATCAAGAGTTAATCCTCTAATCCCACACTCTCCACCAATTAAACGCTTCCATGTTGTTTCAACGCCTTGTCCGAGTGGAGTAACCATGCCTAGACCTATAGGAGAAAAATTTAATCAGAGGAGTTATAAGGTAAAAGTATATGTGAAGACAGAGAAATGGAGGGAGAAGAAGAAGACCAGTGACGACAACACGACGAGGTGAATGATAAGAAGAAGTAGCGATGCAGCGAGTTAACCGGAGACGGCTTGAGCTCAAGTGTCTACGGAGATAAGTAGTCGCCATTTCACAGTGACCGTGACGGAGACGATGACGGCGATAGAGAGGAGCTTTGTGAATTAATCGGGTTAAAGTCTCGAATAGATATTTTGACCCAAAAAAAATCTCAATAAACATTTCTAAGTCTTTATAGATTCAAACTTGAAAATTTCATTTTAACCTTAATGACCATATTAAAAATAAATATTTTAAATTAAATTAAAAAAAATATTTAAATGAAAAATGGATGAGAAGATGTGAGGTGAAAGAGAGAAGGTAACTTTGGTAAATTTAAAATTAAATGACGAAATTAAATGACCCAACTAGATAATGACATACGTATGTACTTTCTTCATCTTTCTTCTTCTTCTTCTCTTTTCCTCTTCTCTTCAACGCAAAATCTCCATTAAAGACGAATTTGAAGCTTCGAATAAGGTGATTTTCGAAGTTTTTTTTTATATTAACAATTTTTCGTTGTTTTGTGTTGGTATGAAACAATTATGATCAATCAATATTAATGAGTATTTGAATTAGAAAAGTATAGATTTTAAAATATTATTGAAAGAATGGTTATACTTAATTTGTATGCACATTGCATTATGAAACTCGTTTTCTTGATAGGTTAGAGTGCAACATTGTTAATACTTGCTAATTTATGGGTTAGAATGTCAGAATCATACTGAATATAAGTTAGAAATCAAATCTGTTGGTGAACAACTATGTGTTATTGGTACAACTTGGTACAACTAGTACAACTATTTGTTATTCATACAACTTGGTACAACGTGGTACAACTATGTGTTACTGGTACAACTTGGTACAACTGGGTACTACTAAGAAAACCGGGAAACTAAAAAAAATTCTTATTTTTTAGGAGAATATGGATAATATTTCATGCACAGTCATTCATATTTCTTATGGAGGATATTATTCAAAAGATGGAGTTAAGGCAATATGGATTCCAAGCGAAGATAAATTATACCCTATAGTGCTGAAGAAATCAATAGAGGAGGTAACATATTATGATTTGCTTGATAGGATATTCAAGAAGTTTATGGTAGATGAAGCCACTACGAAGTTGATACTTAGTTACATTCTATTGCGCCTAGATCCTCCGATGACATCATATATATCGAATGATGAAGAATTTTATGTGTATTTCATGATATTGAATTATGAGAAACGAAAGAGTATTTTGCATGTGGAGGTCGTGAAAGATTTAACTTAAGGGTGTGAGATGTTTTAAGAGAGGATCGAGGAAATGCTGTTGGTGTAAGTGCCGAAGTTTTAGTTTCAAGTGGTGGAGTGGCATCTAGAGTTAATGAGGGTGGTATAATAACTCTATACGGAGATGGAGATGAACCATGGGAACATGAAGAGATGGTAAACAATTGTGAAAATTCTTCCTATGAAGAATTGCATAACTCATGTATGCTTGAAGATAATCCACTTGAACCTGTTTTAGAAGAAGGATCAGATGTTGGATGGGAAGATGGTATAAATGTATCTTTGCATCAAGATTTTGGAACTAAGAAAGAAGTGCAAGATATAGTTGAAAAAGCTGCACATTGTCAAGGTGTTATTTTCCAGGAGAAAGGTACAACATCTTGACAGCCAATACTGTGGAATCTATTAATGCTGTTTTTAAAAATGCAAGGAAAATGGCACTATTACCAATTCTTGATGTCATTATTGCAAAAGTGGCCGAATGGTTTAACAAACATCGAAAGAGTTATGGAGAATTTCCACATGCACAAAAATTGGTTCCTCGAGTGGAAAAAATAATACATGAACGATGTAAGGATGCATTACTACTGACGGTGAGTGAGCTAAACAGTTATCATCTTGAATACTCGGTCGTTGGACTTGATGGGAATACTTATTTGGTTGACTTGATGAGGAAAACTTGCAGCTGCAAGTGTTTTGATATAGATAAGTATCTATGTGTCCATACATTAGCGATAAATTTAATCAATGTGAAAGGAGAGATCGATGTATATGAGTTATGCTCCAAATATTATTGGGTGGAGCTGTGGGCATTGGCATACTACCAGACAATTTATCCAGTTCCCCATCAGAACCATTGGATTGTTCCTCCTATGATACAAGAGAATAATGCATTACCTCCGCTTTATGAAAAGAAAAAAGGTAGAGTTCAAGAAACTAGATTCCCATCATTGGAGAACATCGTGGAAGAAATAGGAGGCGTGGGTCTCATAGTAGAGGCCGAGGCCGAGGATCGAGTCAAACTGAAGGAGAAACGAGTCAAAGTGGGGGAGGATCGACTCAAAGTGGCCGAGGATCAACTCAAAGTGGTCGGGTATGGGTAGTTGGTTTCAGTCTAGCAATGATGAATACAATGTCTCTTAATTTCTCTGATTGTCTTGATGTGGCTGTTTGGTTAGGTTATTTGTGTGCAATACTACTTTGTCTTTATTTTTGTCAACGTACAACTAGGTACAACTATGTAGTACAACTATGTGTAATTTTATTTTTAGTTTGGTTATTTGTAATATAAAGACTTATTCGTGTTATTCTGTTTGTAATAGGAGAATTAACATCTATATTATTCGGGAAAAAATCAAGTTTTGTCTTGATGTGGCTGTTTTGGTTATTTATTGCATAATACTAGATTTTTACAAACATATCTCTTATACTCTTATGGTTTTTTTGGATGGGAAGGACTTGAATTATTGAGAATTGGGAAAAATGTTATTTACTACATTTTTTGCTTATGAAATTAGAGAAAATAAACATTATTAATCCAATGTCACTGTGCAACTAAAATTTATGAGCTTTAAGTATAGTACAACTAATTTAAGATTAAACAACCAAAGTACAACTATGCAGTTTTGGTACAACTATGGTATAACTATGGAACAATAGTTTATCTCGAGTACAACGTAATTTTGTCTTATCCGACGTATTCTTTGTCGGTCCCTGGTACTTTTTCTGACTATATACTTTTGTCTATACTATGTACTTTTGTCTTCTTCTAATTTGTCTGATCTTAGGAATAATAATCAAATAAATGTAATTAAATGTAATTTATATTAAAATTATATAATTTAAAATTTAAAATTAAATTTAAATTAATCACGGTACAACTATGAAAACTAAGGTACAACTAGGTACAACATGGTATAGCTATGTGGAAGCTTTAGTACAACTACGGTAAAACTAGGTACAACTATGTAGTAGTACTTAGAAACTGAAATTTTAAAGACGCCTCATCCGCATTAGTTCCAAATGCAAATTAAGTTCCTACATCATCAAGACAAGTTTCAAATAACACAACCACACAACAAGTTCCGAATAACATCCAACAACATGATGAGTTCCAAAAAACATAAACAAGTTCCCATAACATCATCAAGACAAGGAAGAAACCTAAACCTTCCTTTGTTTCGTCTTTTCCTTCTCTGGTTTCTTCTTTTCCTTCTCCCGTTTCTTCTTTTCCTTCTCCTGTTTCTTCTTGGGATCATCCTTCTTCTTCTTCTTTTTCTCTTCCGTGAAGGGGGATTTTCGAAAATTTGACAGTCCACACTCCCTCACACTTTTCCTAACTAACATCTTTGTGCACTTAAATAACGGCTTCAAAGGTTCAGTGCTACCAAAAGGTAAAGGACCACTTACTAGACCACAACGAAGTAAAGAAAACTCAGAAGGCACAATCTTCGGAGAAGAAGGCTGAGCCGGAGTAACTTGTGGTGGAGAAGGCTGAATGGGAGCAACCTCAGCTGGAGAAGGCTGAACCGGAGAAGAAGGCTGAACCGGAGAAGAAGGCTGAACTGGAGAAGAAGGCTGAGCCGGAGATGAAGGCTGAGCCAGAGAAGAAGGCTGAGCTGGAGAAGGCTGGGCCGGAGCAACCTCAGCTGGAGAAGGCTGAGCCGGAGAAGAAGGCTGAACCGGAGAAGAAGGCTGAACCGGAGAAGAAGGCTGAACTGGAGAAGAAGGCTGAGCCGGAGACGAAGGCTGAGCCAGAGAAGAAGGCTGAGCTGGAGAAGAAGGCCGAGCCCAAGAAGAAGGCTGAAATGGAGAAAAAGGCTGAACCGGAGAATGATGAGCTGCTTCACCCATCTCAGCATCACCATCAGCTTCCCTTGATCCCATCTCAACATCACCATCACCATCTGTCATCCATAACCTTTTCTTTTTCTTTTGTAGGTTCTTCACATCATATACAAGAACTTTAACCTTCTCACCAATCAAACTAACCTTCTCATCAATGACTTTCATCATCTTGCGGCTATAGCTGAACCCAACATCCATTACCTTCTTTAGCTCTCTGAAAATATCTCGTGGAGGAGGAACATTTTTAGGCTTAACTCTCCGAACATTAGAAGGCTGTTCTTCAACTTCTTCTGCTTCCACAGCTACTTCTTCTACTACCCTTGCAGACACATCCCACTCGTAGAGGTTTTCCCAAAATATGCTCCCTCCGGCATTGAGATGGGCAGTCATACCTTCAGTAACCGCATCCAAGTAGTCTTCAGGGAATTTTTCATCCCAAATACAATCTAGCAAACATTCTTCATCAGCTGTAGGCTCCAAAATGCTACAAATCTCCTACATTAGAAAGAAAAAATTATTAGCTTTAATAACAATCAAATTTTTACAAAAACATAATCCTTCAAAAATAGAATCTTACCTTTGTCTCATCGAGCGTCTCATTGATGTCAGTTATTGGATATCCTTTCATCCCTGTGTCTTTGAAACTCTTCTGGCACATCCTTGGACAGCCATGGCTCGATCTGAAATCTTCACGGTACTTTACCTTAAGAGCATCCACAGGCTCAAATGCCAAAAAAATATAAGAAATAAAGCAGCCTCATTAGTACAAACATTATGACCAATAAATACATGAAACAAAAAGTTTGAATATTTTTACCTCTAATGGAATTATGAATGCGGGAAATGTCAAGGATACTTTCTCTTTGACTTCTCCTTTTAAAGACATCAACAACTTGTGGATCACATCTGAACAATGTTCAAATGTGTATCTACCCCACGGATAGCTCTTGTATACCTCTAGATCATCAACAATTCTCATAATAAAAGGCTCAATGGCTGACGGTACCTTTGCCTTCATTTTGATGATGGAGCCGAGGAGGTAAAGCACAGCCATATGCAACCGATCTTCACATGCTGGCATCGTCTTCAGTTTCTTTTCTACTTGCGCCAAAAAGATCTTGTTTCTTCTTTTTAAACTGTCTTTGCACAAAGTCAAAACTCCCAATGTTGTCACCATCTTTGGGGTAATCTTTGCAGTTAAGTCCGGATATTAAAGCATGCTCCCTTATGGAATAACGGACCAGAACTCCATTGACAATGAACCACCACTCTTTCCTTCTCTTGAGGCAAGCCGTCCGCAATATGAGCATCCACATGCCCATCTTTCCCTCGGCATGTGGAAAAGATGCTTGAATTGGTTCTGATCTTTGAACCAATCCAACTCCATGTCGGAAAGGTACATCTCCAAGTTATCTAACACTTTGGAGATATTGCACCTAGTCATGAACTTGCAATTTTTCGAGTAGTCTTCCGGCCGATGATAAAACTTAGCATGTTGCTGCACCTCCTCGTCACTATCAACTTCCTCACTATCCTCCTCAGCATCCTACAACAAGAACATTTTAGTTATAAGTTGCACCAAGTTTACTTAGTTATACCTAATTTAAATTTCTAAAAATTAGCGGGAAATCAAGTGTACCTAATTCAAAGTAGTTGTACTACTACTGCATCAGTTGTACTAGGTTTACCTAAACAAACTTACATGTATTACATCAGTTGTACTAGTTCTGCATCAGTTGTACTTGTTATATACCAGGTTCATTCGCTCAGGCTGATCCGTCTCCGGCTCACGAGGATGATCCGTCTCCAGCTCACGAGGATGATCTGTCTCCGGCTCATGCTGATCCATCTCTGGTTCAGGCTGATCCGTCTCTGGCTCAGGCCAATCTGTCTAAGGCTGATCCGTCTCAGGCACATTCTTATCCCCTAGAGAAGACCGAGGTGGGATTTTAGAAATACCATTTCTAGTTCGCACCATAACTGCATTATGAAAACAACACCAACACATTAGTTTCACACCAATTAGAAGAACCATTTTAATTCGCACCATAACTGCAGTATCAAAATAACACCAACACATTATATTCACACCAATTAATAGACACAATTTGGAAGAAACATATCTCATTTTTAGACAAAACTAACTATCTACGATTTTGATTAATTTACTAAACCCTAACTGACATTTCACTCTCAGACTATGTACCTTTGTTTTTGTAGCTCCTAAATTATTGAATTTCTTTCAATATTTTCCCTATTGTCGAAATTTCTAAAAACAAACCCTAACTTATCAATTTGAAATTCCTAAACCGTAACCCTAATACAAACCTTACAAAGACGATGGTGGCTGAATGGCAGTAGAGATTAGAGGCGGAATAGTACTAGAAACGGAAGAAGAAGACTCGTTATTGATAAAGAAGAAGAAGACGTGTTGAATAAGGGGAACTAGTAGAAATTGAAGTCGGATGAATGACGAGTAAAGTAGAAGAAGAGAGAAAGACGAAAAAAATCGACCAAACTCGGAGCAAAAAGGGTTTCGATTTTGAAGAATAGAGGGAAGAACGAACGAAGGCGTGAAGAAGAAGAAGAGAGAAATGGGAAAAAGTGATTAGATCTTTTTCTTCTTTAGATTAGTTATTTTTTATGTTTCTGGGTTGGGCTTTAAATAGTTTTAATTCATTTTATCTTAATGGACCAGCCTTATTTAATTTAATTATATTAAAAAGATCCATCAGGTTGTCAATGTAATAAACAGAAAGTCAATAGGTAATTTGGTCATTTGATCAGTTTTTGATTTAAAAGAAATGTTAAAAGAAATTATCAAATACATAGCATCTATATGGGACTATTTTTGCATTGACGCATCTATATGAGAATTTGATCCGAAGTAATCAGGGATTTCTGTATTTTCTAGAATAAAAACCCGGTTCGATTGTTTAGTTAACCGATAGTTTAGGTAAACCATAAATTTATTGGTAATTGAATTATATTTTTGACATTCTACTTTCTATTTTTTTTTTACATTTTACATTACATTACTTTCTTCAAATTTCCACTTAATAATTTAACATCTATTGTTTTTGATAAAATTCAACACATTATCCTATCAACTTTATTTCATACTAGATTAGGATCCGTCCGATGGCGAGATTTTTAAAATTAAAAACTTGTTGTTAATAATATATCTTACAAAAAATTAGGAAATAAGTAAAGAACATGTTTTGTTAGAAAATATAGTGATTTACATAAGTTTGTACGTTTTTTATAACGAAGATAAGAGTTATGTGTTGAAAATTAAATGTATTTACATTGTTAGTTTTGGGTAGCCTAACCAACTCAGATTCAAGTCAGCTTGCTGATATTGTGTAATTCTGTTTGAACAATTTTGTGTTGAGAGATCGGACATAGTCTTAGGTTGAGATCAGGTCAGGCTCAAACCATTTTGTGGTGTAAAATTACCGTACATAAAAATAATACAGAAGATAAAAAAAGGTATTACAATTGGGAAAAATATCAAAAAAGCGCGAACTTATATTTTTTGGACGTTTAAATCCTGAACTTATGAAATGATGTCTAAATGCTCAAGTTTTTCGTTAACTCAAAATTAAATACCAAATTTTGATTGACTGGATCATATTAAATTGACGTTTATGGCATTAAAACTTTTGTTAACAACTTTCATTTAATCAAAACAATGTCGTTTTAAATTTTATTAAAAATCATCAACTTTCAAATTGTGGATATTTAAATACTCAAATTTTAAAAATTTTTTTATTTAAATGCCTAAGTTTTCGATGACTTCATAATTAAATGCTTAACTTGTGTTGACTATGTCATTTGAGGTATGACTTTAAATCAAGTGACGAAGTACGTTTACGAGGTTAAATTTTCTGTTAGCAGCTTCTGTTTAATTAAAAAATGATCGATCCTCTCACAAGACTATGACGATCTATATTTATACAACAATAAGGACTAAATGCTACGAATAAAGTCTAATTAATCATATGACTCTCCTTTAATTCGTCGGTTTCGATTTGGTCTTTAATGTCGTAACGCCTAACTTTTGAATAATTTTCTTCTTCTGCTCGCAGATTCACCTCGCTTTGCTTGCTCTTTCCCTTTGTGAGGCTTCACCACTGATTGGACCCCAATTCGCTCCGTCGAGCTCTTGAGCCTGTCCTTTCTTACTCCGAACTGACCCAACCTTTACTTTGACCTACTGAAGTGGTTGACATGTGTCATGATTGGAGAGAGTGGATCCTCGGTTCGGATCCAGTATCAACATTTGCCCCCAAGTCCTGTGAGCTGCTGTCCAGCTCGGAAGACTTAAGTGTTTTCCTTACATTTCATCTTTTGATCCCTTAAATTTTGGGATTCGGCTATCTTGACGCATTGACACGCATCCTTGTTAAATATTGTTTTTAATCAATCAAGCGGGTTCCACTTCCCACTATCATCAAGACGGTTATGCTTTTTTGAATTAGATCGTTTCTTTTACCGATTCCTTTGTTTTTCATATTGCCTTTGCTCGATTTTTCTTGAGTTTGATTATTCCAAGTGATTTTTTTTCTTGAATCACTATAATTCGACGATTATGACAAAAGTTTTGACAAATTCCACTACTTCTACTGGGAAACGCCTAAAAACCTTGTCTTGTGACTATTCATATCACAAAGACCAATTCGGCCCTCATCCTCTGTCGCTTTCTACGTGCGAATTGATACACAGAGTTTTAACCCTAAATAATTCTGCAAGTGTACAGACAATCGCAGTAGTATTAAAGGGATCGAATCCACAAGGACCAAGGTTACACTATGAAATTATGAGATTTGTAAATAAAGCTAAGACAAAATATGAGATTGGTTTTGAAACAGAATTGCAAATAAATTAAAGCGGTGTAAACTAATAAAGAAAAAGCACTAGATCAAGGTAATTCGCAGGTGATTCAGAGATGAGAACTTAGCAACTATTCAGGATCTAATTCAGCAAAGGTCTAGAACTCAAACATAAAAATAATATTGACCCACTCTCGTGGCGACGATAACTTTATCTAACAACCTAGATACCTAAACTCTCGCTTGGACCTAGAGATGCAGATAAGCATTAACGAATGGGTTCAATATGTTCACAACCAGCCACACCAACTCTCGTCACCTACGTCTGATTGCTCACCAATGTCTTTTCTAGCAACCTAAAACACTCTCGCGAATAGGTTTAACCTAAAATCATAGACTAAATGGCCAGTTTAATCTAAGCATTAAATTCAACTAGAGGTGAAGACAGTATATATTTATGTATCATATTTGTGCTCAGTTTATCATCTCATGAATACCTTTGAAAACCCTAATCTAGTTAAAAGACTACTCCGACATGGAAGAGGAAAACATAGCAATGGAATAAAAAGAATTCATGAATAAATATTGAAAAGTAACAAGGTTCAGAATTCTTCTCAAACAGAGTAGTGGTTGGAATATGGGAATAAGAGCTAGGCGATGGCGACAAAGGAGGAGAAGGAGAGGATTTGCAAGCAGCTTCTCCTTTTTCTCCAAGGAAAAGGACGTGTTTTTGAAGAAGAAGCTGCTGACCTATTTAATAACCTGAAATTAGGTCAACTCGGGCCCACTAATCCTCGCTGGCGGCGGAGCATGTGCTCCCACTGGGTGCTCGCGTGTAATTGGGCCCTTTTGGGCCCTTTTGCTCCAAATTCACCTCTTTTTGCTTCAAAAGCCCAATAAGCTCCAGTCCATCCAATTTATGCTCTAAGACCTCATTCTGACCGGTTAAGACTCAAAATAGACTCGAAAAACACTAAAAACGACTATAAAACATTAGTAAATATAGGCCGAAATCATCAAACGAGAATCAAGAAAGGCAAAGAGGGGCAGCGCAGGGATTAGGTGAACCTCAAAAAACCGGAATATCAACCACAATCTGCAGACCACACACTTCATAACAAGAGAAACAAGTTCTTACCAAAAACTCATCAAACATCATCAACCAACCCTGTTCCAAAAAACTGAATCTCAAACCCAGAAAAGCTCATCATCAAGACAATAACTCCTTACATAAATTAAATGGTGGCGTGGCTTCTCATTTTCAGGCACTAGGTAAAGGAATCGAATCTTGGTAATAAGGAGGCTAATTTAATGGTGGAGCTCAGAGTGTTTAGGGTTACCTTATTCTTTTGGTGGGTGCTAGACATAGCACAAAATGATAGGAGAAATGAACTAGTGATGTCCACAACCTCTATTGAAGGCATTAAGAGATTCTGCTGAACTTCATCAAAAGTCAAGTTTATTTTTCCGAATCCTGACGAGTCTCCGGAAATCAATTTTCGATGGCTATACGTGCGTTTACGAGGTTTATTTTTACAGGTGTGGCCTATTTTTCCCAATCCCCAATGCACTTCTATTATGTTTTTTTCCCTCGGAATGACGTTCCCACAAATGTGCCTGAAAATGCTTCGCCACATACTATGTTCGCTAACTCTTGCTGCGGAGGCTGGTTTATCGTTAAGTTCAAGTAACTTTTTTGGACTTTTGGCGTTCGTATTGATAGTAAGGGTACATATAGCACCTACCCTCGTAACAACAGAACCTTGATCTTTGTCTTCCCGAAGATGAAGATCGCTGGAGGGAATACTGGTTCCTTGTCAAGGTCGATTCCTCTTCTATTAGCGAACGTGCTGATATGCTACGTTAAGATTAAACTGAAACGCACGGTACATCATAGACTGTGTTTCTACTTCGTCTTTGGTCTGCAGACTGTTTTATGATTATTTGGTTTATTTCTTGCAGCTCCTTCCCCAAAGCCAACTCCTTCAGAAGATTTTTTGAATCTCTTTAAATTTGCGATTAAGAAAGAAGTTTCCTAGGAATCATATTCCCTCCTGCACATTCATAATGCGAGCGGTCTTTTGTAGAGTGGCACACTCCAACTGTTCAAACTCATGGTGGTTGAAGTTGACACTCGTAAGTTTTCTGTACTAGAAAAGACACGGATTGAAAATGTAAATTACTCCATCGAGGAAAACCTGAAGAGGAAGATCGATGATGCTGGAATGCAGCTTTGAGAAAAGAACCATGCTGCAAATGTTACCGATGTAATTTGTAGAACTAGCATGGTTGTCGAGCTTCCAATTCGTGAACCTCGGTCGGAGCCTAGTTTGCTCACTTTGTCAACTCGTTCGACTGAAGTTTCTGATAATGAAGATGTTGAGGATCTGAGTGCTAATCTACATTGAAAGAGGAAAAATATAATTCTTGATCCTAATTCCTAAATATCAAGGTCTCAAACCGTTGATAAAGAAAAAGATTCCTCGTCAATGCCTCCGCCTTCTCCCCTAGTCCCAACCCAGAAGACTTCTCAAGGTAATACATCTAGGGAGAATTGTAGTGACCCAAATCCTCGGGATAGGAAGAAACGAGCCCAAAATGATGACTCATCCTCCTCCGGAAATGTTTCGACCGCCAATCACCCTGTTTCGAGTATGTGTCGATCATTGGTATATATATTTTGTAAGTTTCTCTGCTCATTAATGATTCTTCTTTGTAACTGTGCATGAGAACAGAATGGTGATCACATAGACTTTCAGGGAATTTACATCTAGTGGTGTAAGACCCCTTCCTCTCTTTGACCAATGGGACAAAGAGGCGTTCAACCTTTACGTTAGGAACTCTATCCAAATGGCTAAGTTATGTGTCCTTATATTTTCCCACATGGTGTCCTCCTATATACTTTCTTATCCACCAATTCTTCTGAAATTTCTGCAGCTTGCTGCTGGTCATAATGATATGGTTGGCTTCTATGAATCGGCCATTAGAAAGAGAATTGCATCGGAAGACACTCGTTGCGGCTAAGATGCTCATTTCAGATCTTTAATCGAAGATTGAGAACAACACTGTCAAGGTTAATATGGTTTATTAATTAGAGAAAGAACGGGATAATGCCCTTGATTCTCTTAGGTTATCGTAAGAAAAATTAGATATGCTGGTACATGAGCTAAATTTTGTGCGAGCTACGTCCTCTGTGCTTCAGGAACATAATGCTCTTCTTTCAAAGGATTTTGATGAACTAAAGCGGAAGTATGATACTCTTTTCGAAGCTCCGTGAGACAAATCCAAGGTGTCCGGGTAGTGCGGATTGGAATAACGTGAAGGATCGTTGTGGTGGTATGATTGAAGAAATAGCTAGACATTTTGATTCTTTGAAGGCAAAGATCCGGGTTCAATCTGATGTTAATGAACTAATGAGCAATTAATATCTTCTAGCTCTTTTTGGAAGGAATGACAAATCCAAGGTTTCCGGGTAGTGCGGATTAGAATAACGCGAAGGATCATTGTGGTGGTATGATTGAAAAAATAGCTAGACATTTCGATTCTTTGAAGGCAAAGATGTGGGTTCAATCTGATGTTAACGAGCTAACGAGCAATCAATATCTTCTAGCTCTTTTTGGAAGGAATGACTTTAATTTGATCAAAGAGAAGAAAGAGGTGAACAATTCTTTGGTAGAGGTTGAAGCTCAGTTGCGGGCCATTCAATCTCCTGAGCCAGACTTTGAACGATATAGTTCGCTTTCTTGCTGACCTACTGTCTTATGATGATCCTCTTTCTGTCCCATCCGAAGTGATTTGCTGTCAAACTTCTATTGGAAATATTGGAGAACTGTCTTCACTCCTGGAGGAGGTACAGTTTAATCAATTTTGCTATAATTTTTCCATTATGAGTTCCCAATATGTGGCTAAACTGAGATTTAAAATTATTCAGGCTCTGTCCAATTATAGAGACTCGGCCCGTGAATCTTCGGGTCGACCTTAACAATAATTATTCTGAAGATCATTTTTAGCTAGGATGCTTGTTTATGGCTTTGTATTTGTGTAAAGATATAGTGGTTATAACCACTTAAGTTAGGATTTTTCCCTTTGTATATAAAACATGTTTATTTACATAACTTTGCCCATTGGGGCTTGTATAATGTTTAGAGTTACTATGGTAGTTTAAATTTTCTTTGAACAACTGTGTTGGGTTTGCAAAGTCCAATTTGTTCGTTCAGACTCTGAGGCAAGTCGTTTTCAAGGAAAATATGGGTTGATCAGACCCTTACCATTATTAAAAAAAACTATATCTAGTTATCCTCGGTAAATGCGAGGATTGAACTCGGCTTCTGAATTGGCATGCCTTTACCATTTTTAAAGGAAAACTATGTCAAGTGATCTAAGGTAATTTTATGCGAGGATAGAGCTTGGCTTATGAAATGTCCAAGGGGGCTGATTCTGCTTTTAGTCTGAACTCGTCAGTTTGTTTATAGAATCATGGTGCGAGAATTGAACTTGGCTTAACTGATGTGAGGCAAGTGCTCGGATTAAAGAATGCGAGGATGTGCTCGACTTAAATAATGCAAAGTTGTACTCGGCCTATGGAACAATATTCCATTTGAATGTTAGAGCATAAATATGCGAACCTTGATTCAGTTGGTGACTCTTAATGATAATATTTATAAAATACTATTTTGCAAACAATATTTTGGTTCGCAGATCGAGCCGATGACCCTTTCTGAAGGATGATTCAGATTCTTGGATGACATTTGGGCCAATTAGGTGATAATACCAAAGTTCTTAGACATCTAGGTATTAATTACTGAGTAAGCGTGTGCATAAGTATTTCTGCGATTTCTGAGAATTGCCTTATAAATGAAAGTAAAATTATCTCCACATGCTTTCGTGTAATGATTACTTGTTATTTATTACCCCTCAATTTATCCTTGCCATCCTTATCACCGACGAGAAAGAGATTAGCATAAAGTAGTATAATTTTACTAAGAGAGTATGTTCCCCAAAATCAAACCATCAATGGAACATATGGCAAATTGCTCCAACATTCCCCCAGCCTGTAACGGTCCTGATGATCCCTCAAACCCTGATCCTGCTTCTGGGGATGGATTCGAGGCACACAAGGTTAAGTTGCCTAATTAACGAATGATCTCCCCTTATTTGCTTCTGCCTCATAGCTCACCATCTGTCATCGCCTAGAATGCAGGAGACATCAACTTCTTGGCGAGAAGAAGAGAGATCACGAAGAGCAGATTGCTCAAAGTGAAAAACAGATCTGCCGTTACGATGTAATCCCATAGAATGGTAGAGGAATGATCTTGAAAAATTTGTGCCGATTCCTTTCTGTGTCTTTTGCTATATGAGGAATCTACGAAGACGCCAAATAGTGGACATAAAAGCGCGAGATGACGAAGAGGCTTGTCTGCAAGCTGAATTCCTGAAAGCTGAAGCAAGAGAGAGATCTGACCCTGCTGTGGTGAGGAATGAAGCTGTCCCCGAGCCCAATGAATAATATTACTGCTTACTTAGTTTGTTTTAAAAGCCCATCAAAAAAAACTTGAATGTTTTTTTATTTATAAAGAAACATAATTTTACTGTTATTCGCTTTAAATACAAGGGTATGGTTCGAAACTTGAGTTTCATTAATCTTGGAATCCAAAAAAATCAATTAGAATCATTAACTGATTTTAATTGATTTCTGACTATTGAAATTCTCTTTAATTCTTTGACCTTCGCCATCTATAAATCAAGTAAACAAAGTGTTGTTGTACTCACTTTACAATGGCAATGAACCCTCAGCAGAGTGGAAACTCTTTGGCGGACTCATCCGCAAATATGGCAATTTGCCCTCACGAAAATCCCTGTCGATCTCTTAACATAGGAATGTATCTTGGTCTAACGTAATTTGACCAGATTACACCAGTGATAGTTCCTTGTTGTTTGATTAAGAAGCTGCCGCCTCAAAACCAAGAAATTGCTATTCGGTTTATTGAGAAGGTAACTTGATACATGTATATTGTTACTCTTATGATAAAACAAATCTGGATATAATAAATATCTAAGAAAAGCTTCTTCAGCTTATAGCAAAGTTATGATAAAACAAATCTCGAATAAGGACTTTATCCTGTTTCGATCTCCTGTTACACATCAAAGAATAAAGAGTATAATTCCATTCTGGCCGTAAGAGAGGTCCAAACTGAAAAAAAGTTATAAGGGAAAGTATAAAACAGATGATATCTTGACTCTTGAGGTTCTCCACATAACAAGCATGCTTGCGATTGGCCCCTTTGTTGAGTATGAATCCATGTTGAAAGCTTATCACGAATAGCCAGCAAAGTAATGAACGCACAATGTGGAATATATAGAGAACACCATATCAGTGTAGACCATGAGACCCGAGGTTCTTGCTCTCGGATTTGACACCAGGTTTGTGTAGAGAAAAAAAAATTGCTTTGAAGTCAGACGGTCCAGATTTCCAAAGAACTATATCCTCACCAACTAAATGATTTGGTAGTTGCGAAGAACACATATGTTGTGCCAAAGCTTGATAGTCCTTGCCCCTGCATCGCCTAATATACCAGTGTCGATCCCTCACAACATCAGTGACATTAACTTGTCGTTGAATTACGATAGCGAAAATTCCCGAGCTTTCTTCCACTTCAATAGGCGTTGAATTTTTCAAACCAGAAAAAGTGTTGGCCCCATCATGAATATCAACCTGGAGAAACTGTTTCGCCAATAGGCGGAGTTTTAAAAGTTTCTGTCAAATCCAAGGCCATCTTGTGCCCTCCACTACATCCCAGAAAGATTACCCCTTAAGGAGATAGTGTCGCATCGACCCCACGTAAAGAGATCCTGAAGAACTAAAAAGACGCCAAATGAGATTTAGAGAAAATACTCTGTGATGTGTCTTTTACCTTTCTAATAACCAAACCACCCTCAATCTTTGGATTACAAACCTCATTCCAAGCCACTTTCGCTTTAGAAGTAATATTTGGAGAACCCAACCAAAGAAAAGCAGAGCACATGCTATCAATGGTTTCAAAACAACGTTAAGGAAGGCGAGAAACGGAGCACCAAAAATTAGTTATACTCACAATAACATATTTGATCAACGGGATCTGACCCACAAAGGAGAGAGCCTTAGATTTTCATGAGAGAAACTGTGACCTAACTTTATCAATAAGGGGCTCATAGTCTTGCCTTGACATACTCTTAGTAGTAAGCAGCAAGCGGAGGTAACATATAGGCAAAGTATCCATTGGAATACCATGAGATTGTGCTTCCAAAGACAAGGCATAAGATATCCTACCTGCATAATATAGTGGGGATTTTGAAGCATTGACAATCAGGGCTGAGTATCTAGCAAAATCCGAGAGTACCGACGTTGTACCTCTAATTGAATCAGTCGTACCATCAAAGAAGATCATAATGTCACCTGCAAAACTTAAGTGGGTTACCTTCAATTTCCGACACCATGGTTGATCGCCAATCATCCCATTTTTCATAGCATTATTCAAAAGCAGAGAAATCACATTGTTCGCTAAATCAAAAAGATAAGGAGATAGCGAGCAGTCTTGCCGAGGACCCCGTGAGCTCGTAAAAAACCCCTCTAGTTCATTATTGCCACACAACGCCTTGTTACTATATAAGGTGGATCTAGAGCATTTGGATCGAGTAAAGATTATTCATTTGGGCTATGCAAATATGAAATTAGAATTGACTACTTCTTCTCCATCCCCATCTATAATTGAAAAAAAAAAAAAACAGTCACCATCTTATAATGTTACCAATAATTAAATTTTTGGCATCCATAAGTTTATAATTAAATGAAAATTTATGATCTCTATATTATTATTTGAGCAATGTTAAAAGAAGTTTAACCAATAGTTATGTAGCATATTACATAAATTGTCATTAGAAAATAATTATTTTTCTAACAAATTTTAATCTATCATTAAGGATAATCTAGTCACAGCAAATTCAGTAAAGCATATAGGTCCCACTCAATTAAATTTTTTGCATCAAATTAAAGAAATACCATAATTCACATTAAAATTAAACTAATAATATAAGATTTACAACAACAAACCAAATAGGTTTTATTAATTTATGGATGACCATTTATATATTCTATACATTCATTTTTTTGTTGGCTTCTATGAATTCATTTTAATAAATGAATATAATATTTATTAAATATGAAACATCATAACATTTTTCCACATTTAAGATTTTTATGTATATATGCATATAAAATTTTAGATTAAAATAATGAGTTGGAAGTAAAATTAATAAAACATGTTCATTATATTTGTAATTTGTGTGTTTAATTATAAATATAGTAAAATCAAATATAATTTTAAATACAAGAAATAAGTGATTAATTATATACTCCCTCTGTTTCACTTTAAGTGTAGTTTTAGAATTTTAAATGTGTTTATTATAAGAGTTGTTTTATGTTTTCAATGCATTAATTTGGCAAAATTTCTAATATTATCCTTTATTATTTTAATATCTTGACCAATGAAAAAATAATATATGGTATATTAATGAGGGATAAAATAGAAAAATGCAAAACCATTCTGGGCAAAGAGCAGAAAGGACATTGTGTAAGAGAAAGATCAAAACATTCGAGTAAGAGACATCGAAAGCGTTCTATGTTGTTGTTAAAGATTCGAAAATTGCTGATTCTGCTTGTGGGGTTTTCTGTACATATAAAACCCTTTGCTAAGTTACATTCAGTTTCATCATTGTTATACAAGCTCAAACAAAAAATGGGTTTGGTTATTAATCTCTTCTTAAACTTTGTTATTTATCGGTCTTTTAAGGATACATTTTAATATCTCTTGTCATGTCTCATTAGCTTTCTTTACTCACAAATTACCAACTAACATATCTAAAGATTCTAAACTGTATAATATGATCTTTCACACTCATTTGCACTAATCAAATGCTAATTTCTGTATTCAAAACTTACAAATATAGTTAACTAGGAAATATTCCATGCATTGCATGGGTTTGAATTTAATATTTTAAAATATATAATCTTTTGTAAATAAATATATTTAGAAATCTGTTTCGTTTTAATTTTATTTTTATTTAAAACTCAAAATTTTATAGTAAATAATTTATATAATTTCAAAGACTAAACAATTCTTTCGAGGTGTAATATGAATGATAGTGGTTATTAGTATATAGAATTTAATCATGAATTTGAGAAAATAAATTTATTCTTCTTTGTAATATTAATTTTAATTTTATTAATGCAAAGTAATTATATAAATACTTTATCTTTTACAATGTTGGTAGCTGATAAATAAATATTTTCGCGGGTTTTTAAATTCAATGAATTCATTTTTTTGCATAGGTTGTTTTTTCTATTTTGAATCCATGCAATGCGAATTATTTTTGAATAGACAATATATTATTAATTAGTTGCAATTTTGTTTTCACAACTAAAAATTCTGAAATTTTTGTTTTCTTTTAAAAGTTAAAAATTTATAACGTTCTTTTAACCTCATCGGCCTTTAAATTTTAATTTTAATTAAATTAATTTATTGTAAAGAAATTTGTATATATCCATCTTTTGTCTTTTCTCTCTTTATTTCTCTTTCTATCTCTGAAGAAAATATTTGACAATAATTTGAAGAAAATATTTGAGAATGTCTATTACAATGCTTTTGTAATTCAAACTCAATCTTATATCATACTCAAAGCTCTCATTTATACCTTGTTGTGAGGAAGTTGAAACCCTATAGCTTTCAAAGCTCAATTGGTAATAAGTAAAATATTTTAGTAGCCATCAAACTATTTGTCATATATAATTTTTAATTAGAAAATAAATTATGAAGAACAAAAGGAAAGTAAATTTAAAGATATGATGGAAGAGAGTGAGAATTGACTATTTACAGCATTTACCCAAAATTAAAAATGCAACATACTTCCATTCAAAGCTGTAGTAATTGAAAATCAAGTTTTTCACTCCAATCTGTATGAAAATAGTATCATAGATTTGTGTGTAGTATCCAACAAAAAATTATTTTAAACAAATGTTTTGTATTTATTAAGAAATTTTATCTCTATATGAAAAATAATAATTTATTTTATTTTAATATAATTAAATGAAACATAAAATATTCATGGGATAATAATTTACCTTTACACATTAAGAAAAATATGGTGCTCACAATAATGTGTTTTTTTTAATCTCAATGGAGATGCTTAGCATCATGTATGAATAAAATTAAAGATTTATTTTGTTTTGTTTAATAGTATGCAAAATAAATAAATAAAAATTTACAAAAAAAAATTCCATTAGATTAGTAATTTTAAAGAAAACCTGAACATAAAAAAATTGTAACACATGTTGCTTGAGATGCTATATTTTCAATGATCATTTTTTTTCTTCTTTTCTGCATTTGATCATTAAATTGCTGTGAGAATTAGAATATAAATCATGCATTACCAAAAAAAGAACATAAATGATTAAAAAAAAATTCACCAAAAAAAATTAAAAATTTGTTTGCAGAGCTACATAAATAATGTATATTGGGAATTAATAGTTGAGTGTGGCCAAAGAAATGGCTTTTTTTATTATTATTATATAGAAGTAGGTTTTGTTTTTGTTTTAATTGGATTTAATTTAATATATGTTTACTTAATCCAATAATCGAGTAGATGATTGAATCAATTCAATGTTTCAATGGTGGGTTTCATTGGAAAGCTACTATACTAACATCAAAAATGATGCTAATGATAATAGTCCTATCATTACATATCTTCGAATGATGTTACATCTGTTTGAATCGATTTAATGATGAGTTTTAATTAAGTAGCTAGTATCAAATTATATATATATAACTATATATATATATAGTTTTTAGTATGAAAAGATATATATTAAAAGAAAAAATAAAAAAGAATTAACTTTGTTTTAGATAAAAAAAATAATATCATCTTCCAAAAAATCTTTTAGTCTGAACTTGCTTAACATATTCTCCTTCTTCTTTGTCTTTATTGTATAGACAACAACAAGCTGAGAGAAAACAAAAAAAAGATACAACAATCAAGGATAATATGGGTATGTGCTTACGGTGAAGTTGATGTTATTTGTTTGTAGTATTTGGTCATTTGAAAAAGGAATTGTGTAGATGATGTTGTTTTCTCCACGTAGAGGTTTTATGATTTTGAGTTGGATATGATTCATGCTTCCGGGTGGTGATGTGATCCTTTGATAGTAATTGTGTATTCGATATTATCCCTTTTTTTTTGTTGGGTGCTTTTTTTTGTTGAGATTTTATACATTGGTCTTGTTTGTATCTTTATATATTAGTGTGTTTATTTTGTTGATTTCAGTTTCTTATGCTAATTAATTGTTTTCATTTAATTGGTTTAAATTTTTTGGTTAATTGTCCATCATTATTAGTCTTGATCATATTTTATTGTTTGCATCTGATCAATTTTTTTATTTGTTACCGTTGAATTTTTTACTATTAAGTATGGAGATTGTGGTGACATAATGTTTTTGTTAATTATTTGACTTTTTTTTATATTGACCCATTTATGTTTTAAATATTTTTGATGCACTAATTATGGTTTGAGTTGTGATGTTCTGGTTTTTAGTATATGTTTTGTTTTATTTATTTTTTATTTTAATTCTGAAATAATTTTCAATTTATATTGTAGAAGATTAATAGTTAGAAAGGAAAAAAATATAAAAGAAATAAATTATAAAAAGGATTAGATACCTACTATATTTAAAGAAATATAGTATAAAAATGTAATACATAGTGGAAATGTATAAATATATCTACTATGTGGTTTGATTTTTCGGAAGCATTTTTAAAAAGAATACCATATTTTCAATTTATATTAGATTCATTGTGGTAGTTGGATTTTTTGGAGTATATGTTTCTAAGAAATTAAAATAATTTGATTTGAAACTCTAATTTTAAGGAAACAAATATAAAATAAATAAATTATAAAAAGGATTAGATAGCTATTTATATTTAAAGAAATATAGTATAAAAATATATACATAGTGGAAATATATAAATATACGTACTATGTGATTTGATTTTTTGGAAGCATTTTTTAAAGGAATATCATATTTTCAATTTACATTATATTCATTGTGGTAGTTGGTTTTTTTGGATTATATGTTTCTAAGAAATTAAAATAATTTGATTTGAAACTACTTGTGTAGAGATTAAAAGTTTGAATCAATGTGGTTTTATTTTTTGGGAAGTAATTTCTAATTTACAAAAGAGAAAATTCAAAAATTAAAGAAAATTTAAACGAAACAAAAGTGTCATTTTGGAAGTGGACACGTGGCAGCGTCTCAAAGCTCTCCACAAAAGAGAACATTACTTTATAATATAAGATTTCTCATCAGATTTCACACTTCAAACGCTAACTTCATTTCCTATAAAACGTTATTGGAAAAGTATAGACACAAACATCAAACAATGCACACTAAAGCTTAGAAGCAATCAAGATGATGTAAAACAAAGTATAAACACTAAATGAAGCTCTCAATAGTATTCCAAAAACATGACTTTAGTCTTTACATCGACATTTCGGATCTCTAGTGGCTATATTTTGCAAAACACTTTAGCTAGCAAGCTTAAACGCATCAATGAAGAGACCATAAGTAAAACCCATCTTGAAATTATTAAGTAAAGCAATCGGAAATGTAACCGTGGTGCGGCTATAATAGAACCTCGTCACATACTCAGTTAAAAGAACGCATAAAACCGCAGCGATAACATCGTTTACTCTCAAAGCTCCAAACGACAAAGAGATAGTTTGTGCTACATAGAACCCACCTAACAATGAGATTCCTCCAAAAAGCGTTCTTCTTGAAGGTTTCTTGAAGTAATTTCTAGAGATTTCAGGAACTGATCTTATAATGTCGATTAATCTTCTTGGAGTTTCTTGAACAGCTCTAGTAATGGTTCTTGCAAATCTCCTCTTATGTTTAGATGGTGATAACACTAATGTTCCAAAACTTTGCCACTGGTGATGGCTAAGGACTAAACTGTTTAAGTTTGTGGAGACTAAACTCAAAAAATGTGCCATCCCGAAACAATAAAGATGAAAACTTAAACTGAAAAACTGTAACTCAAATTTGAAACTATTGGAGAAAAATTGAATAATGCTAAAGCAATTGACTTTCTAAAAGGCCAATGGAATCAACACAGGAGCTAATTGAAATTGCTTCTTTAAGAAAAACAAGATCTTGAAATGTTTTAAGAAATTTCACATCAAGAACAAATGTGAAAACATACAGAGAAATTGACTTAGAAATCGTAATCACAGTTGACAAATGTGTAAACCCGAAATTAGGAATCACAAGGAAGATAAGTATAGAATTACCAGTACAAGGAAGGAAGATCGAAGAGGCTTTCTTGGGATGAATTAATGGAGGGAAAGAGACCGATTGGAGCAAGGAGAAGAACTATCAAGTCTGGATTGAGAAAGAAAAAAAAAACACAGAAGCAGCTGAAATAAAAAGAAAATTAGAGAAGAAGGCCTCTTGAAATTTGGGCATGTTGTGTTAATATGGGCTTTGGTTTGGTTTTAAAGAAGAAAAAGTAAACGTGGGTAAGATTTGGATAACATAATTAGACTTAGAATTAGTACAAATCTTTGGTATCCTTTGAGAATTAATCGGATGTAAGAAATGCATAGAGCGATGAATTCAATGTTAACTAGCAGATTTTTTCCCGCGGGATTGAGAGGTTTGATTGATGAATATTAAAGATAACATATATAAATCAAATTAATGATAAATATAATATTTAATATTACAAATTTTAAAATTCTAAAACATCGATCGATAAATAATAATTTAATATTCTAAGGTTAATTTTTGGCAAAGATCAAAAATAAAAACATACATACAATGTCTAATAACACATAATATTTAATAACACATTCATAAATAGAATAAATAACATAATAATTTTTTACTTAGAATCAATAAATAAATAAAATAAATAGAACACGAAAAGTAAATTTAGATAAAATATAAAACTAAGAAATATTTTGGAAAAATGTTTTGTACACAAGGTTCAAAGTTTTGTTTTCTTTGGTATTCTATTACTATCCATAATCAAGATCTTTAACCTACTTGTAGACATCACTCTAGAAAGCAACATACAGTTGTCGATGATAGAACACCAGCCTTTGCAAGAATAAACCAACATGAGATCACATCTGACCTTGGAGTTTATTAATGGTCATAGCAAAAGCAACATCAATAGGAAACAGTCTACGTTTCTTGCGGAAGGGAAATTTTGTATTCGATGGCATTATGAACATGCGCTAGGTATCAAGACAATACTCTCAACATTGGTGCCAATTATAATTCTCGCCTGAATAACATGATCAACCAATTGTACGACCTGTAATCTCGTACTGTTGCATATATCACATTTAGCATCAATATTCCTAAGTATCATGATAGGAGCATATTTCTTTAATATCAACATGTGGTTTGGCAAACCAGACACCTTGATACTATTCAAGAATTAAATTGGGAAGATTGAAATAAAAAAATATAATCCAATTTTTAACTTAATCAAAAAAAGTAAATAATTAGGCTAAACATAATTTAATCCAAAATTAACATAAATAAATTATTCAAAATTTTTAAAAATTTAGTTTTTTTATTTATAGATTCAGTTACTATATTTTCTGAAATTCTATTTTTTTAGAATGAGTTCGTATCTTTTCAAAATATGTATTCTAAAACTCATAGAACATATAATGCATATTCTAATTCTCGCAGAACATGAACACAGTTTAGAATATGTTTTCTAAACTTTCAATCCTAAAATTTTTTAGAACATGAACAAATTTTAGAATATAAATTCTAATAATTTCAGAACATGTACAAGTTTTTGAATACGGATTGTAATACTTTTAGAACGTTAGAACACATATTTTGAATTTTTTAGAACAACTTTAAAACCTCAAAAAGATACTTAAAACTGACTAAAATCAAAAAGCTTAATCTTCAAATCTTCTTCAAACTGCCTTTTTCTTCTCGGAATAGATTGATATCCAACATTGTTGCACTTTGCTCTGTGAAATTAAAGCATAAAATCGAGATTTTAATTGTTTAAAAAATCAAATCGAATAAGCCCAATAAAACGAATACGTCCAATAAATTAATCTCTATATATAGACGGCCTCAACCCTAATATTTAGTTCCGTATATTCAATCTCCTCTCTTCGCTTACTCTCTCTTTCACGATTCTCAGTTTTCTAATCAGTCAATCTCTCGCTCTTGTAACTAAAGTTTCGTACCTCATTCAATAATCTCCTGTCTTCGCTTTCTCTCAAGCGCTCTCTCTCAAACATGGATTCAGTCTCCTCTCAAGGCTAATTTTTCCCAGGAAAACAACAAAATCCAAGGAAAATTTTGACAGGTTCATACCATTCTGATCCCAAAAAAACCTCAGTAAAACCCAAAAAATAGTTTTAGCAAAACATGCGATGCGACATTGCTGGTTGAACCGGTCGTATATAAATTTATTGATTGAAATTTTTAATTTTTGTTTTACTATATATCATATTTTGGGTAAATATGTTATATATGTTTTTTTACTAGAATTTAGATTTTGTTAAAGATTTCACTATATCGTTTTAAAGAAAATATACATAATATAGTAAAACCTCTATAAATTAATAATATTGGGAATCAGAGGGAGTATATAATATATTTAATTAAATACAAATTAAGAATTTTATAATTCATTACCAATAGTATGTAATTTTTTTAAACATAACTTTTATTTACATTTCCCAATTTGATATCACATTCACTTAATGTATTATAAAGTTATATCTTTCATGTTAAAAATGATAAAACAAAAAATATAAACAAATATTTGTAACATAAATATATTCTCATAAACATTAAAGTAGCTAACATTTATATAAGATCATAATCTCCATATATTGATATTTTTATAGTAGTTTTTTTTTTTGATAAAAGGCTTCATATTTTTATAGTAGTTATAAACAAACAAAGGAAATTTTTGGTATATTCGAATATGGATGACGGATCAAATTTTGGATATGGCTATATATAGATCGGGTTGGATAGCGTATGATAGAGCTATGATACTATATTAGATTATGGAATCAAAACTAATTGAAAATGGGTGAATTGACCCTTATCATTTATATAGTAAACCCTCTATAAATTAATACTCGATTAATTAATAAATACAATAAACTAATTAAATTCTCCGGTTCCGAGTCGGAGTAATATAAAAATTAATAAAATTCGATAAGATAATAAGATAATAATTTTTTTGAATTCCTATGTAAATATATGGTCCCATTAGTAACAACAATTAATAATCATATATATATATATACATATATAGAAGATAATATACTAGTGTATGTTTTAGTGTTTTTTACTGAATATCATTAGTAAACTATTGTCTAAAAAAATATTGTGTTATATTTCAAACTATGGAATTGTGGTATCGTCTATTATTTTGTCATCAACATAGCCAAAAACTTTAATAAGCTTTTATCTTCTAAATATGCATCATTTTTATTTTTATTGTTTCATATATTGTTAAAATGGGAAAAGTGAAGTAACTAATCATAATTTTACATTTATGTATAACATTTGCATAGTGAATTTCAGAATTTGCAAGTAGGTTTTGCTATTTATCATTAAAAAAAATCTTCTTAATATTAAATGTACAAGTCAAAACTACACATTTATAATATTCAAAATATTAATTTTATGTAGATCAAATAAAATGTTAAAAACATAAAATAAATCTAATTTAAAATACTAATAACAATCTAAAATTATATAAACTAATGAAATATTACGCAGACATTTTCATGCACTGTATCACACTTTCACGCACTTTATTGCACGGATTACTATCTAGTGTAAAAAAGTTAGTTTATACTCCTTCCGTTTCATATTAGTTGTCGTTTTGGACCTTAAAACTCATTTTATATTAGTTGTCGTTTTACGTTTTCAATGCATATATTTGATAAGATTTCCAACTTTGTCTTTCATATTTTAATGTCTTGACTAATGAAATAAAATCAAATAAACATTAATTAGGAATAAAACAGAAAAATTAAATATTTTCTTAATATGTGTGAAACAACCTTAAACGACAACTAATTTGAAATGAATGGAGTAATTGATTACTTCTCTTTCAGTCCAATCTATAACTTCAAAATTTACCATCTTACAAAATCTATAATTAATGACATGACGTCGATCAACTTATAATATTATAATAAAAATAAAAATATAATATGGAATTAGTTTATAACTGATTACTTATTTTCCATCCCCATTTATAACAATTTTTTGTTAGAAATCTTTATAATACCGAAAATTAATTATTTTTTCTCCATCAATTTTATTATATAAATTACATCATGATACATATCAAGATCTAATTGATTAATTAACATGTATTATGATTTGTTTTTTAAATATAACTTTGATACATGTTAAATTTGTGTGAGACATTATCAGGCTTTAATATAACAAAATATTCTCAACAAAGTTATTAGAAACATCGCCGGCAAAAAAAAAAAGTTATTAGAAACATTTAAATTAAAATAAATAAACAACGAAATTGAAATAATATCACCCGAGTTAAAGTTTGACAAAAAAAATCTCCCGAACTAACAAAGACGTTTGATGTAAAAAGCGAAAAGTCGTTGAGCAAATGAAAAAGGAAATTGTCTTTTCTTGTTTTGTAAATGTAGTAAAAACAAAAGTGAGTAAATCTGCAATAAATGTTAACTTCACACTCATTTTAGATCTCGCAGTATCTTACAGAACTGGAACAGTTATGATATTTACAGAAATCTAAGTCCACGTGACACGTGTCATCTATCCGAACCGTATTAAGCCATGGAAGATGAAGAAGAAGACAAGTCCAAAAAAATACTAATTTATTTTTATTCTCTTCTCTCAAAAAACACAAACCCAAACTCTCAAGTCTCTTCTCCTTCCCGATTCTTCCGTTCAAAACATTTCCAACCACCCAAACCCTAATTTTCTCCGTCTATAGATCTTCGATTCTTCTTATCTGATCTGGGTTTTGATCAAAAATAGGATCTAGGTTTTAAAAAATAAAAAAATCCGAATTTCGTTATGAGGAAGAGAGAAAGAGAGAACCCTTGTTCAATTTGTGGACATTATCACAAATACGAAGAAGGTGAAGTTTGTGGAATCTGTGGTCATTGTATGCCGGTTAATTCCGGTACGCCGGCTCAACAAGTCCATGTCAGTGCTTTTCCATCGGAGATTCTCCCGGAGTTTCTTTACCTCGGTAGCTACGACAACGCTTCTCGTTCTGAACTTCTCAAAACTCAGGGAATTTCTCGTGTTCTTAATGTAAGTCTTTCTGTAAATTTTGTAATCTGTTCAAAGAGTTATGAAATGTTTTAGGTTCTGTAATGATTTGATTTGAATTAGGCTTTAAGTATATTAGTTAAGGGTTAATTATCAATTTATGAAAGCTTTACCAGAATTTGCTTTCCGCTCTTAAATTTCTGTTATAGTAATTGTGATGAATATGTTAATTTTTTGGTATTTGACTATTGACTCTGTTTTTTTGGTTCTGTTTCTCTGTTCAGACTGTTCCTATGTGCCAGAATCTCTACAAGAACTCATTCACATATCATGGACTTGATAATGAAAAAGTCTTACAATTTGATGAAGCTATCAAGTTTTTAGGTTTCAGATTCTATTCTATCTCTTCAAATCCTGTTTTAGAGTTTATCTTTTTGTTTTTAAATTCATGATTTACTTGTGTAGACCAATGTGAGAAAGACAAGGCACGTGTTCTTGTTCACTGTATGTCTGGGAAAAGTAGGTTAGTACATTTATCATAATCTAAAAATCCAAAATTTTTGCGGCTGCTTTCTTAAACATGTAATGAATTAGACTAATCATGACATTTTGGAGTTTAAAATCTCTCTTGTGTTTTGGTTTACTTGATTAGATCACCAGCTGTTGTTGTAGCATACTTGATGAAACGTAAAGGTTGGAGACTCGCTGAGAGTCATCAATGGGTTAAACAAAAGAGACCCACCATTGACATAAGTCCAGGCAAGTACATACACTGACACTTAGGATTTTGATTATATAAAACTTATTGTTGTTGAAACTGTTTTGCTTCATTGCTTTTTCTTTTTTTTACAGAGTTTTATCAACAATTGGAGGAGTTTGAGCAGACGATATTCGGATCTGGAATGCTGTCGGCGATGAATATTAACGATCCTCCAACGTTTGGGTTTGGTATTCCTAATAATCAAACTCAAGCTCCTGTGTTCAACAATGTTCCAACTTCTTCTATATTTTCATCTCCTGGTTTAAGTGTTCCTCCTCAAGAGTTTACTTTTGGAGCAACTCCAACAAAGCCAACAACCGGTGGTGATATTTCCATGGATGGCTCTTAGAATCAAAATCATCATACTCTGCAACAAAACAGATTGCTTTGAGAGTGTTTTTTTTTTCTCTTTTTTCTTTTGTATATGGAGATTGAAAGAGTTTGCGGGTTGAGAGATTTGATTACAAGAGCTGAATCTTTGTTGTTTTTGTGTTTTTGCATGTATCTCTCTATGTTCAAGGAAGCATTTTTATTTGGGTTAATCATCATTCTCCTATACCATTACAACTGTTATGGCAGGCCACACTAGCTAGGGTCTGGTCTTGTTTGTTTGTCCTTCGCATGCAAACAAAATAAGATTGAGACATTCAAACCATCATAGTATATATATGTTATAGTCAATCTAATTCAGAAGTAAAGATTAACTATTATAACTCCCATTTTTTGCAGTTTTACAAATTTATTCCCCAATTTTCATGTTTACAAATTAGTTCTCCTATTCTTGTAGGAAGGATATTTTTAAGCTGGATCATTACAAGTAGGAGATTCTCAAGCTGGATCATCATGATGACTATCTAAGGGAGCATCACAAGGAGGATTCAGACTGTCTTCTTAATGTCCTTGTTGTATTATGCAGCTTTGTTTTTTGCTTTTATGGGCATGTTTGTTTCCTCGTCTATTATTTCCATCCAACTAATTAATCCAAATACTTCATCTAAATGTTGAATGAACTTTTGTTTGTTTGTTTAGTTTTTGTAAATCTTCATCTCCATCTAGATGGTTTTAATAAGAAAATGACTTAAATACTCATGCTTTAACCTAATCATATTTTTAACTTTAACTTTAATCATTTTAATTTCAATTCTTGGTTTAAAATATATTTACAACTAAATACTTTTCAAATTATTATTTTAACATTTATAAATTGAACTTCAAATCTGCATTTATAAATTGGTTTACAAAAAATCAAAATTTTACAAGCCAAACAACACTTAAAAAATCATGTCACAATCCTCAAAACAAAGCAAAAATCTACAATGTTAAAAAAAGAAACACAGATCAAATCGATAAAATGTGGAGTTAACATACGAAATATCACAATTTCTCACAAGAATACAAACTTTCACAACTTAACAAGATAATTCTTCATTCTCCACTATCTTGAGTCTTCACCATCACATGTATACAACAACAACATCTGAATTCATAAACAGAACGAGATCACCATTAGAAACTGAAACATTGATATATCATGAAACGAAAAGCAACCCACGTACCACTTCACTTTGCCACAATGAACCGAACATTTGAAGACACCAGCTAAGCAAAAACTATACAACAGTCCCAATTTTTAGTCCATGAGCAGACATTCATTCCCAATATTTTTATGAACATGCTAAAGTCACAAAGTGAAAAACATATCAAAACTAACAAAAAAAAACCAGATTAATTTAATTACATTGAAATTAATCTGAAACCAATACTCAAAGACATAATTGAGTGTTTAGATCAACCTCTAATACATTGATAAAAAGACTCCAGACACATAATCAAATCAGAACATAGAAATCATCTTATATTAGCTTTCACAGTTAGAGAAATAAAAAAGGTGACTATGATTTGATTCCTCAATCAAAACAAGTAGAACTATATGCTTATGATTTGAGCATGCTGCACAGTATAACAAATTTTATATTGAAGATATCACAGAAGCTCAATTCAAAAAAAAAAAATATCATAGAAACATCAAACATTGTTGATAAAACTTATTGATAACTACAATTTTGCATAGTCACCTATGATTATCTAAACAAATACATCTCTTTGTTTTCAGTCCATCACAATCTCCGAGCTAAAGACAACAAATCAAGTGTCAATGAACAAGAGCATCCTTAGATTACCATCATTTCTAAATTCACATGAATTTCCAACAAAATTCGCTTAGTAGTAAACTCTATGTTTCTCTTATATACTCAAACTATGATCCTTCCTTAATCAAACTCACCGAAATTCAGGAAATTAAAGATGAGAATAATAAAAACTGATGAATTAAATGGTCATTTTTCTGTTTTAAAATATATATTTGTTTTGGTGGGGCTATTGGACCATTTATCCTACAAAGAGAAATAGTAGTAGTCAAACTCATCTAGGTCTAAGAGATACAAGGACCTGAAGACCAATGGCCTTAAATCATACAGTTACCCTTTTCAAAAATGAATTGCCAAAAACCAAAATATGAAAACTAAACTGAAAAGCGAACCAAAAAATCTGGCTCCGAAACTGAATCGAATAATCATAAAACCCGTAGGGATACTAAACTCTCCTATCCAAACTACCCGAATCCGAAAAAAATCCTAATCGAATCCGATCTAAAATCCGAAACATTCCTATACTTTAATATGAAGGTGGAATTTAAGGGGTTGAGGCTAACATTATGTTAGAATTTATTGGGCAATCTGAGAGAATGTTTTTGAGAGAATAAGAGCATCTCCAAGACTCGAATCCATTCATCTATATTTTACTCTAAAATAAAGTAAATCTATCATACAGATGGATTTTACTCCAACTCATTCCTCTAATTTTATCTTAAAAAATATATTCCAAGTATTTCTTAATATTCCTAAAACATCAATTATTTATCAAAATTATAAATTTAACCCACATGTTTTATTTTAAGCCATAAATTCAATAAAATTATGATTTATTACATAAATAAAATTACTAGCTTTTGCTGTGCTATGTTTAATTTGTGTTGTTTTTTTTTTTAATTTTGGTATTTTATTATGTTATTGTTTTCTAATAAATAAAATTTGTTGTTATATTTTACAGTTTTAATTATATAGCTATTTTAATTTATTACCAAAATTTACCTAACTACATAACTAAAATATTATTTAATAATATTATTTAATTATAAGATAAAAACATATAAAAGTGAAATGACTATTTTATAAATAACAAAAGTTTTACTCTATAATAGAGTAACGAATACGATTACTCTAAATAGAGTAATTTTTCAAAAATCTATTTTAGAGTGGGATATAGAGTAGGGTTGGAGTATGTTTTATTCGATAATAGAGTTTAGCTTATTAAAAATTATAACTATAGGGAGATTAAAAAAACAGATTACCAGAAAAGAATTTTAAGACACTAATATGCTAGAGATAAAAAGATATTGAGATTGTTAATCTACTGTTTCGAATTCGGCTGAACAAAAATCAAATATGAATTTAGATAAGTTTAATATTTTCATAAGCACTAAATAAGACCGAACTAAACTATTTTTATTCGAAAAAATGTCAAAAATCTATTTGTACAAACTAATGCAATATTGGCAGGTGAATAAACTATTTTTATTCAAAAAATGTCAAAATATATTTGTACAAACTAATGCAATATTGGCAGGTGTTGAAATCTCACAATTTTTGAAATTCCATAAACCTTTACAGTTCTCGAAATCCCATAGAACTTTACAATTTTCATAGTCCCACATGACTTTACAGTTTTCGTAGTTATAGAGAACTAGAGACAGAGACAAGATAACATATTATTTTATTATTATTTTTGAACAAGCTTATTATTTTTTCTCTTTATCTAATCGCTTATTAACATTTCTAAAATTGGTAGATAAATAACTCAATTTCAATGGCCGGATTCTAACATTTATGTTAGTCATCATTACTATCATCATCATCATAACATTATTATCCTCAACATAAATATATCACCATCATTATCATCATATTTGACCTTATAATATTCTTCTAATTTAGTTTGGTTTGATGATATAGAATATATTATGTAAGAAAAAAGTTGGGTTGCAAATGAGGAATATGATTTACCAATACCAAGAGAATATGTCTTTGGCGTCAAAATGATTACTCGATAGATATAAGTTATAAGATAAAATTAATTTAGCATTGACCTAAACAAAGAAAATGAACACCGGACCAATCGGTTTAGTAAAATACTTGGATGGTTGAATTAGAATTATTAATCTACTTTGGGGCCTCGTTTCCTCGTATCATATATATATAACCTTAAAAGATTTTAAAAAAATCACTATTAGTCTAATTTCCTAGTAAATATACAAAATATTATGTGAAATAGTAGTAAATATTCAATCTCACTTTAATCAAATATTTGGTAAACTCCACCGAAAATTAACACATAACAAGATAATATGAGCCTTTATTCCAAAAATGATAAAGTATTAAAAATACCACTGCAGTAGAGAAGCACAACACATGACCATAAATGTTTTTTTTTTTAAGTGAATAATCTGATTAGATATATAAAGATATTGAGATTGTTGATCTATTGTTTTCTCTTAGCCAGTCACTAAATATTTCTAAAATTTGTGGACAAAGAATCCTATTTTAGTTGCAAAATTTAACTATTTGATGAACACATGTTAATCATTATATCATGAGTTTTTTTTTGTTGAAGAATAATTCTTTTTCCAATATATAATTAGTTAATCCCTAAAAGAGGCAAAAAATCTATATATCTTGATTAATTATTATATTGTGTGTTAATCATCCTCATCTTTATCATCATGCTACTCACATTTGTGTTAATCATCATCTTGATCATGACATTATCATCATAATATCATGTGTTAATGATCATCATATTTATCATCATGCTACTCACATGTGTGTTAATTATCATCTTAATCATGACATTACCATTATCATCATCAGTATCAGTATATTCTACATGTTCATCAAACTAAGTTTGGCCGGATAATAAAATATATGTTATGAATGGTAAGTAAATAAAGTTTGAAGAAAAGAGTATGGTTTAACCGATTCTGAATAAGTTATTTATCCTTTTCTTTTCAACAGTTAAGTCATATTCCTCGTAAATAATTTTGAAAAAAAAGGATAGTTTGCTTTCCCAACCGGTTTGACCATCAAAATTTGGTAGCTAAGTTTTCAAAATTTTGAAAGACATAAAAAAAAGTTTCAAAAGATGTTTTCAATTTTTCATGGTGTCCATCTAATAAAAAAAGGGAAATTGCAATGCATATCAAAATATAATTAGAAAATTAGGTATATGGTGAAGATAATTAAAAAATTTAATATGCACGTAAGAGAAATATTAATTGACTATTTTACACTTAGTATTATTTATTTTATGTAAATATTTAATATAAAAGATATCATGTTAATCACAATAATAACATATTAATTATTTTGTTAGAATAATATATTATAATTTATATCAAGCTAAACAAATAAATAATATATTAATCATTTTGTTAGCATAATATAATTTACATGTAAGAAATATAGAATTATATTTATTTTGAATATTCATGTTGTGTATATACTAATAACTTATTTACATGATAAAAAATATTTAACATGTTCTAACTCTTTATCGATATATAATAATATATAGCAAGATAAATCAACAAATAACATGTTAATCATTTTGTTAGCATGACATAACTCATAAATAAATAAACATAGAATTATATTTATTTTGAATATTTATATTTTGTATAAAATAGTAACTTATTTTATAAAAGTAAAACTCTAATCAATTAATTGACAGAGAGTCCGAACCACATTAATCATAATTTTACTATAGGTTAGAACTCTCAACTCTATGGAAAAAAAACATTCAAAGATTATATTATAGCAATAATAACAAAGCTTAAATTTCAAAAAAAAGAACAAATAATAATAACATATTAATATAAATATATGTCAAACAAGAGAGGTCTTCATGAAAACTACCCAAAATATAAAGCTCCATGTAAAAATTTCAATGCTTGGCATAACTAAGTATAGTCGAAGCTGCTAAATTGCTTGGTGTATATCTATGAGTTTCCAAATCATTGCAATGAATTGAATTGCTCATTCCTCTTTCAGATGGATGCAAAAGCCGCATCAACTTTTCAGCAGCAACAACTTGTGTTTCTCTCATCTTTTCATCCAAGAGCAGTCTCCTACAATGTCACACAACAACATCCACACATTATCATCATGATCATTTCTCGATTGCTAGATAACATAATATACGGTTAAAAGAAATACTTTAATATTGAAGTGAGATTTGAAGGGTTGCAAGCTTGAAACAAAGCTTCAGGAATGATTGGAGAGTCAAGGAGAATGTTTGGAAGAGAAATATAAGGTATCTTGGCTTTGTAACGGATTAATAGCTCTGTTAGGAAATGTGCTCGGTAAGCGACAAGAGAAGGTAGATGAGCAAGCTGTAACTCAACAGCTACAGTTCCTGAGGTGCATAACGCAGCCTGACTCGCCTGTTATTAATGGAAACACCGTACAATGAGAGGAGCAAGAACATAAGAGACATACACAGAGAAAGAGTGAAGGGTTTTGAGAGACTTACGCCAAAGGCTTCATATTTAATCTGAGTGGATCCACTTGGGACTAGTATTGCTGGAACTGGCCACTCATGGAGAGATTTTTCAATGTAATGATCCACTTGACTATTTGATGCAACGTGAATGAGTGTTACTAGTTTTGGAAACGGGTCTTTGAGTAGCTTCATTGTTTTGGAAAATATTGGTAACATTCTTTCAACTTCTTGTAATCTGCTCCCAGGTAGAACCGAGATGACCGTGGAGTCTTCTTTCATGAAAAAGTTGCAATGTAAGCAGAAGAGCAATGAGAAATATAAATCTGTTAATCATTTAGGATAAACTTCACATTACCAGAAGGTAGTGAGTATTTGCTAAAACTCAAGTCTTCAAGCTTCAATTCCTGAGGCTTGCACGTCCTCACCTACAGCAACAAAGAACAGCATTGCTGTAAGAGCATCATAGAAACTGAAGTAACCCAAGAAGAAGAAGAAGAAGAAGAAGAAGAAGAAGAAGAAGAAGAAAACGCATACAAGGTTAAGCTCAGAAGCATCCTCAAGAATAGGATGTCCAACAAAACTTGCTTCTACTCCATTTTCCCTACAAACCTGTTCCTCGTTTGGAAGAATGCAGAAAAGATGATCAACAAATTCAGATAAACCTCCAAGTCTTGATTCTCCTCCTTTCCAAGCCCAGAACGACGGTGCCACGTAGTGAAAATGCACGGGAGAATGATCCAATCGCTGCTCATTGTATCTAGCTGCAAAGCCAAAAACCATTCCTCCATTGTCCTACATGATATACTGAAAATTTATTCAGGAGTTCTTGGCTCTGTAAAGCCATCTAGAAGGTTCCCATTTACAAGACCATATCCTAGAGATAATAAGGTTTACGTTAAGTTTCTACTGGAGAAGAAGTTGTCATACCTAAAGTTCGGTACAATTTTATTCAACAAACCACGCTTTTCTAAATACACTATTACTAAATAGACCATATTCACTAAAGCTCAATTATTCCTAGTAATTGTGAGTCTCTCACACAAGTTTGTATTTTTAACCTCGTAACTCCTTAAGTAGATGAAAAGGGAAGCCCTTTGAATCACAACAACATGTGGCTTAACCTTATCAGTAAGGTTTAGATTAAGTTTCTTCTACTGGAGAAGAAGTTGCCATACATAAAACTCGGTAAAATTCAACAAATCGCGCAATAAGGTACAATGTTTAGCAAGCCTTATACTACATAGACCATATTCACTAAAGGCTTAAGCTCAACTACTCCTAGTCATTGTGAGTCTTCTCTAACAAGTTTTGTGTTGTTTACCTCGTAACTCCTTTAGTAGACGAAAAGAGAAGCCTTTTGAATCAACAGTAACAACAACATGTGGCTTAAACTTAGCTGCAGCATCAATGGTCTCATTCAACTTCACCTGAAATCTCAAAAACTAGAGTTATTCAATCAAAGGATCTAGAGAGGCTTTATATCAAATCATTCGAGTTAAAATTACTCACACGGAACTTATAAAGATGTGGCAAAAGCTCCCACACACCCATTACAGCTAAATCCTCCATTGGAAACAGAGAAGTCAACCCTTGCTTGCACATCAAGGATCTAACTTAGACATATAAAGATCAAATTTTTTTGTTAGAAGCAAAGATAACAAAATGTTCTAAATTTATGAAATTTTCAATTTGAGAATCAAAATTTAAAAACAGAATCTTTCTATTTGGGAATAGTTTAAGTGCTTACCCTCCAATTCCATGGAAACGGAGTGGCAAAGGAGAGAGCTTTTTGAGTGAGGACATAAGACGAGAGCCGATTTGATCACCGGAAACTTCGCCAGAGACGATGAAAACTCTCAGCTCACCATCGATTGCTGCTTTATCGAGAACAGATTTAGTAGCTTGAAATGAAGAGTATCTTTTGGTGAATGTTGAGAGAGGGAAACAGAGTTTGATCTTTGAAATTCGAAACATCTTTCCGACAAGACAGACAGGAGCAAAAACCCTGAGGTTGTTTTGTACAGAGAGAGCTGTGCCTGAAACAATGTTTCTCGTGGACTGTTATGGGCCTCTTAAGCCCAATTATTGTTTTGTTGCAATTTCCTTTAAAATTTATGTGAATGTCATCAAGGCCCATCGATTACTGAAGAAGACATCTATAGACCGATAGGTGTGAGTCATATTTATAGGTGTAAGATTCTAGTGCATGATGAGTTGTTTAGATCTTAAATGGCCGTTGTTTTTGGTTTTTACTCTTTAGAATCAATCTATGAAATTTTACCCCAAAAAAGAAAATAATCTATAACTTAACCTATCTATTTTTTTTTTTTTTTTAATAATCGGGATAAATCTTATACCAATACTGAAACTAATTTATGAAGTCCATAGAAAAAAGATATATTATTGTCATTTAAAACGTTTACAATAGGTAAGAAAGAACCATAACGATTTTCAAATATTGTAAAATTCAATCTATGGTCTTGACCTACATGACGAATTATCAGATTATACTGAAATTTGAGTAACATTTAATTGTTGTTGTCAGCAACTACCAAACGACTAGACCTTCGTTATTTACTTTTTAAAAGATATTAATGTCCACGGTTTTTTTAAAACAAGTATTACAAAGTGGAAACTATATACATACATACATATATATATATAGAGAGTTAGTTTAAATATACACTTCAAGACCAATAAATATACAATAAACAAATAGGAACATATATATATATATATATCACATTCTTTGCATTTAACAAATTTAAATATGTAATGGAATATGATAAAATAATGCAATATTCATAAAAAATTTCAAAAGCATAAATGTCATTATTTTGTCCTATTGTTTTTACTCTATAAACATTTTGATGAAAATAGAACAAATCTATTGATCCTTCACGGATTCAATAATCCTTATTCCAAAACAAAATTATATTTTGAGTTTTTTTTTTCTTTTGTCAGCCACACATTTTAATAAAAAAAAATACGATTAAAACCTCGAAAAACGAATTTAATAATATGCCTTCAAATTGAACCATTGAGAAATACTAGTAAAGAGCTAAGAATTAATAAACCTGATTTGAAGCAAACCAAACTTGGCACTTGGTCTGAAACCGAAACACATTAATTCGAAAGTATGTACATTCAACGATTCAACCAAGTTAATTTGATGGGACAAGATGTATAAACCCTTAATCAACTAAAAATTTATCATCTACACTCGACAGATCATTCGTTTCATATAAAACTAAAACCTAACTGCAGAACTAATACATCAAATATTCCCAATTCGGTCATATCACTAATCCAACCGTAAAAGAGGAGTATTGATGGAGCGGCAAACGACCAAACAACAAATCGTGCTGAAAATAATAATGTCTCACCAGAATTTTTCAGCATTAATTGAAACACACAACGAACCTCTCTTTATTCAATGAAACCACATTTCAACACAGTCATAGTTTTTTTTTTCTTATAAATGAGAGGCTAGCTATATTCATTTACAGTTCATGGAATCACACTATCACAATCAAAACCACATAAACAATATGGGACACCTTAAAAGTTTCTATGTATGTTTCTTTACACTTCTCTTGTCGTCAGCAGAAACGTTCGCCGGTAAAATACCGGCGATTATCGTGTTTGGCGACTCTTCTGTTGATGCTGGTAACAACAACTATATTCCAACGATTGCTAGAAGCAACTTTGAGCCTTATGGACGAGACTTTGTTGGCGGAAAGCCGACCGGACGGTTTTGTAATGGAAAGATTGCTACGGATTTTATGTCCGAAGCCTTAGGGCTTAAACCTATAATTCCGGCTTACTTGGATCCTTCTTACAACATTTCAGATTTTGCTACAGGTGTCACTTTTGCTTCAGCTGCTACTGGCTATGACAATGCCACTTCTGATGTTTTGGTATGGTACTTTTCTTTCACTTGTATTTATTGCATAATACTATTTGGTTTATGTTACATAAATAAACACGTCTTTGTAGAACATTTATGATTTATGAGAAAATGATCTAGTTCCCAACTAATATCATAGTAATGTTTAATTTTCTTATAAAATCTAGCTGATCTTTGTATTTGATTACTAAAAACGTCTTTGTTGATATAAATCAAAATAAAATAAAGTTGAATATGTATGGATTAAACTATATTGCCGGCCAAAAAAAAAAAACTATACTTTTATAGCTTTAGTTTTGATAAATAGTTTTAGACAACAATCGTGATAATATTTAATTAAAAACGTTACTTTTGGATATTTTCTATTTTTATTAATTATATTCCATTGATGGCGATAGTCATTCACTAAATTTCATTTAAAATTAATAATTTTAGATATTTTCGTACATTTATTAATTATATTCCATTGATGATGATTGTAGTCGGTACTACCTCTGTGGAAACAACTCGAATATTACAAAGAATACCAAACCAAACTTAAAGCATACCAAGGAAAAGAACGAAGCACAGAGACCATAAGCAACTCCCTCTACCTCATAAGCATCGGAACCAACGATTTCCTCGAGAATTACTTCGCGTTTCCCGGCCGCGCTTCGCAGTACTCAGTCAGTCTTTACCAAGATTTTCTAGCTGGAATCGCCAAAGACTTTGTGAAGAAGTTGCACGGACTTGGTGCTAGGAAGATATCACTAGGTGGATTGCCTCCAATGGGATGCATGCCTTTAGAGAGATCCACAAACTTTGGCACAGGAGGTGAGTGCGTTGGACGCTACAACGACATAGCGGTCCAGTTCAATGGCAAGCTCGAAAAGATGGTTGATAGGCTGAGCAAAGAGCTTCCTGGTTCCAACCTTGTTTTCTCAAATCCCTATGAACCATTCATGAAAATTATCAAGAACCCTTCATCTTTTGGTATTATTATAAACAATGCTATTATAAATAACTTCATTATTTTCTCTAATTGTATATATATATATATATATACTTATATGTACTTGTTAAATGAAGGGTTCGAGGTCGCTGCCGCGGCGTGCTGTGCAACGGGGATGTTCGAGATGGGATATGGTTGCCAAAGGAATAATCCATTCACATGTACCAACGCAGACAAGTATGTGTTTTGGGACTCATTTCACCCAACACAGAAGACTAATCACATCATGGCCAATGCTCTCATGAATAGCACATTCCCTCACTTCCTCTAAATGATTTTATATGTATGTGTGTGGAAACTAGATATGAGAAAAATATTATTATTAGTAGAGGGTGTTTATATATAGGGATTGCATCCCATATTTTTGATCTAATAATAAATTCTGTATGTATTTAAGTAGACTTTGCTTTTGTATTAGTTAGCAAACCCTATATATGTTTCATTTCTAGATTATGGTGTGCCTACTTAGCTTATTTTATTTTGATAAAGACCGTTTTTTAAAAAAATGTTCATGTTACTTACTTAATTGTGGGATCACTTTTGTTCACGGGAGCCAAATTCTCTTAAATAAAATATCAAATTTTCAATTCAAACTTCTTAAAAAATAAAAAAATAAAAAAAATATTCAATTCAATTCAAGGTTTCCAATTTTATGTTATAAGACTATAAGATATATATATATATATATATCTGATTTTAATTTGAAAAAGATTTGCGAGTAGTGCATGTTTGGTTTAGTGGCATCACATGGCCCCTCTAAAAGAGTGACAAATCATGCTCTTCTTAATTCAAGCGCTGTTTGGGAGGAGTTTTAAACTCTAGTCTTGGTCTAAGGGGTGTACGACCATCAAATATGGAATCTTTTGGATAATAGGGGAAAAAAAATTTGGTTTGACTATTTTTTTTTTTTTTTTTTTTTGAGAACGAACTGAGAACAAGTAAAATTTATCGATTCAATATGATTGAATTACATTGCCCATTCCCTGATTCCCATCAGCAGAAAATCGGAACTGAACTGTCAACAATATTTGTAACAAGTATATACATACAACCATGTAAACTTTTAACCAAAAAAATAAAATAAAAAATCTAAGAAACTAATAATAATTTATTCGGATTAACTTCTTCGATCAAACCCAAAAAGTCAATCTGTCCCAACGTTACAAACTTTAATTTCACCAAAAAGAGGGTACAAAATCTAATTTTGAACCGCATTTATGGTAGTAGTTCTATGTGAACGTCAGAGAAGAAAAATGCAATCTTGGTAGCCCTACTCTCATAAAAATACTGCCATGTATCGTATGCTTATGTAATCTGACAAAATCGGTGCTTTAATTTTACATCGCACCAATTAGTTGAAAGTTGAAACATTATAACAGTGACATTTTGAATTAAAATTGCAATAACTTTTTTTTTCCAATATCTATTTGCAAGGATCGGTAAAATGATATTATAAACACAGTAGGCTTATACCCTTTATCAAAAAAAAAAAAAAATATATATATATATACAGTAAGCAATGTAATAATTTTTGTGTCTAAAATTATTGCCTGTAGTTTACCCACTATCATTGTTTTTTTTTAAAACTTCATTTCCCTGTACGTTCCAAATATTTGCCAAAATTTTCCGAGCGTCCATACTCGTTTGATCATTCATGCTATAGATTTTTTTCATTGTCATTCACCTCTTGCTTTGACTCCATATCGAGACCACAGTAACTAGAGCTTCTATTTGAACATAGCAATAGTTTCATCTGCTTTATAAAAACAAAAATTTGTTTCATCTGCTAAACAATAGCGTTTCATAGAATACTCAAGTTTAATTGACCAAAAAGTGTGATACCACCTAAAAAAATTGAGCTAAGAAGACCTTTATATTCTGAAAACCAACTTTTGCATGCTGCTGAACAATTATATCTCAATTGTAACAAGCATGATCAATCAGTTTGATTTAAAGTTTTTCGATCCATGTATGACCCATTAAGCGTGTTTAGCTGTTTCAAAGCTTTTGTTTTGAATTCCCCATCCTGAGGTAATATTATAGTAATTAGATGTTGTGCTGAAAATAGTTATTTTGAGAGAATTATTAGTATAGCAGTAATAACAGGTTTTGTTTTTTCTAATCAGCAATACGTTAAGTGTTAAGTTTCATTCGTTTACAACTCAAAACTAATTGGCAATATGGGCATTGTTCCATGTCCCTCACATATTACTCAAGGTCCCTTTTTATTTTCTTATGTGGGATATTTTTTACACGCTCCTTCGAAATAATAATTTTTCTACCCAATATTAATCTCGACATAAACCACCAAAACCCCTCGAGATAATGATATTATAACTATCTCGATGAAATTGAGCATTCATTTGGGCTATCAATTAGTGGACTGATCTAGTTGGTTAACGTGTGTTTGAGTTCTGATGGCCTTCTCTAAATATGATGATTCTCCATCTCTGATTTGCCTTTGTCGAGGTTATCCCGGTTGAGATGGCTTCAATGAAACCCGCTCAATGGACCGTCGAACAAACTCAGAACTGCATAGACTTCCAATAGCCAAAACAAACACAAACCAACTAAAAAGTTAAAAAGCTAAAATTTAATCAACAACAAAGGGGAAAAACCCAGCCAAAAGCTCTATCTGCAGCTAAAATCAGGACCACTAAACTGAGATAGAGAGACGAAGCCCCAACAGGGGAAACTCAGATCTGAGAACATGACCAAACAGAAAAATGAAAAAGAGGCAGAGGCGTTTGTAGACACAAGCCACACCGTTGACCTCTTGGAAGCGAATCAGATCTATCGCAACGAGACAGAAGATCTTCCACCACAACGAAACCTAAAGCAAAAAAGCTAGAAAAGGACAAACGGGATATTGACTTTGATGCTGTGTGAGCCACCATCGTCGATCTCTAACCTAAAACCAGAGACAAGTTCGATCGCCTTTTTGTTCTCGTGTAACTCGATAAATAAAAAGAGGTAGTTTATTTTTATTTTTTCTGTTGAAATTTATTTACTTGTATATATTTAAAATAAAGTAAAAACCATTAAAAGATTAAATGGTCTTTTTATATATAATATAATTGGGTTAGTCTAGTAATCCCTTTCAATTGGGTGTTAGTCTAGTTATTTTGGTCAAGAACTGAGTAAATCAAAATAAATTTTATTTAATTTTATTTTTTTAATCATGAGAGACTTCCCGATGCTCTAAGAAAACTTTTCTAAAGAAAATCTCCTTACCTAAACCAGGCCGATGGGTTTTAGGTGGTCCATGTTAAATCGTTCAGAGATCTTTAAATGTATTTTTTGCCAAACTGTGAGAGTGAGACTCGACCGTTGATCTCCATTGTTTTGAAAGAGTCTTGAGTCTGACTAGTGATTTCACAGGATGTCCAATAAGATTTCCTCTATAATCACTTCCACTATTGCGTTCTTCTTCTCTTTTGATATGAAGAATAAATGAATGCCCCTCATTTACGTATACTTTGAACAAACAACAAGATTAAATCAAAAGATGTTATACGTGGTCTATATTTTTAATATATTAATAATGATATTGTAATATAAAAATTTAAATTAATTTATTATTGTTAAAAGATAAACTTATTAAATCATTCACTTTTCTAACAAAACATATTTCTACTTATTTCCTAAAACAATTTTCAGATATATCATAAAAAATTTTTTTTTTTGGAAAACCCGTTCATCGGACGGAATCTAAACTAATATATATTGTAAGTCTTTCCTCTCATATACCATAATCTAGTCGGAAAATTTTCAGCAAAAGAAAAAAATTCACAACATTTGATAATAAAAAATTGTGATGTGCAGATGATAAATATTTTCCCATCTCTTACTCTCACCAATAAATTCCAATAAAACATACAAAGGACTCATCATGATAAATATTAATCTAGAAGCTTGATAAGTTTATAGATAACAAAATTCAACTTGACAACATGTTTTAAAAAATTTCATTTTTCTATTAGAATTGTATCAGGTTTGATGCTTATATAAATTACGACTCTAAAGATTTGTAACATTATTCATCAGATTAATAAAGAAAGAGATATGTGCCCCTAAAAAGACTTACATCTTTGCGAATTAACAACAAATCTCTATGTCAAAGCGCATAAACACATCTAAATGAGTTGCAATGAAATCAGTAAATAGATGTAGTTAATTCATCATGATCGCAAGGTTGTTACAACAACTGTGGTAGAAATTAAATATTCTTATATTTTTCGGTCTTAACTATTTTTGTTTTCTATTTTTGTTAAGTTTTTATGAATTCATGATTTGATAGATGGGTATGGAATAAATAAAACTTAATTGGTCTTAGTTATACATTTTTAAGTAGATAGAGGAAATTATAAAAAATAATGAAATTGATTGGCCTGAAAATATAAGAAACAAATATAGAAAGCATTTAATAGAAAATGGAAAAAAAAAACGAGAGTGAAGTCAACAAGGAACAGCCCCTCGGGCGAAATGCATGCCATCCTGTTTTGACAATAGCCGGCAGTTTCCTTACCACTCCTTCCATTATTTCCTTCTCCCAATAATTTATCAATCCAAGTTTTTAAATATCTGATATATACATATATACATATAGGTTTAATTTCTAATGCAGAATAGTTAGAATATGGCAATTGAGGGATTTAGATAACTACTCGTTGTATATTTTCTTGTCAAGCACTTGTTGTATATATATCCTTAATTCTTTTATCAACTAAAATATTCATGATCTTTGTCCTTTGACCTATGGTCACTTCGAACTAGCTAGGGAAATAATCTCCTCATGTGCTCGAACCGTAAACCTTAAATCTTATTTAATCTTTCATAGTGGGGTCTAAGTAGTGGAAAAACTCATACAATAATTTTTACATGTAAAACTAAATTGTGTATCCCAACTTATATACAAAATATCAACGAAAAGTATCATACTAAGTTTTCTTTTTGGAATCTATGATAGATCTTTGTCTAGTTTTCAATTGACATTTATTGTAGCTAAACGATAAAATTTGTTAGATGTACATTAATTAGGCCAAACGATATAATTTTTATTCTGCATAGACCTTATGAATCTCAGAAAATAGTGGCTAAATTTTTTCAATCTAAACTATTTAACTCCCGGTTTAAGTTTTTGGGTCTTTCTTTTCGTTTAAGACTTCAAGTGTCATTTTCTATTGAAATTTCTACTTGATAGCATATCTTCTATTTTTCCTACATATTTGTTATTTCACGTTTCAGCACCTGAATAATTGTCACAAAGGAACAATATAGATATTATGCATTTATTATTGATATATATATATATATATATATATATATATGTAGCGTGAATGCTAGAAACAAGGAAAGCTACGTAACTGCTACGACATAATAAATTTAATTTTTATAGTTTTAAATGAACTAGGATGGCATGTTATAATTTTGTTAATTGATTTGACGTTGAACCAACCAATCACATAAGAAACAACGACTACAGATTAGATACAAATATATAATTTGTTCATAAATATAGTAATATATAGTCTTCTTATTCACATTACAAAAAAACAGATTGTATATGTATAAATTAAATTAAATTACTTCAAATAAAATAGTAGGAAGAAGAAGAAAAAAACATAGAAAGTGGGAAAACAGCTCGTTCCATTTTATTACGGTTTTGTTTCAAATATAATCTCGATGAAAATAAGACTTTATCCCATTAAAAAAAATTACATAATTATAACAGAAAAGAGAGAAAAATTAAATAAAAAATGCCTGGCTTTTCCCATGTACGCCGATGACTCATGATGACTTTTATTTTTCCGGCGACACACCGAAGTAGCCTCTAATACATCTCTTTGCATGCATTATATATATACATAGTGGACTGTGTGTGTATATATGCGATTTTGCACGTACATGTAAGTGTTCTTTCATGTCTCCTCTTCGTCTTCATCATCTTGTAGAGAATTGTTTTCTATTTTTTTCTTTGAGAGAAAGAGAGAGAGAGAGGAGATGAACTTTAAAAGTCTTGTCCTTGTTTGGTGTTTGTTTTATACAATACTCACACGCATGTTCACTAAATACAGTTAGGTGTAATTTATATTTTTATAATGTCTAATTAATGTTGTTGTTTAATTTAAACATAGACGGAAAACAAGAAGTTTGACTTACGTGTTCGAGCATCAGTGTGAACTTCTAGACAAAACTTGCATACTTGCAAATTTCAGTTTTTAATAAATTAGTTGTCAATTTTGCCAGCCCGGCCCTGGGTAGAAGCCCAATAAGCAACTTCTTTAGGAGACAACTTTTCTAAAGCCCCTAAATGAAAAATAAAATCTGCTATGTCCTCATTTAATCTACTATGTCATCATTTAATTTACATATCCTCTTTTAAAATATTTCAGTGTGTGAACACCAAACTAACCTTCTAATATTACTCCCAAAAATAAAAAAAATAAAAAAAAAAGGAAAAAAAGAAGAAATTGATCGTATATCGAGCGGTCCTCTCCGCCGCCACCGCCTTCAAGCTCAGTCGTCGAGCTCTCTCCGGCCACGGCGAGCTCACTGGTCGACCTCTGCCTCGCCGTCGACCTCTGCATTGGTGTTATTCCGTCCTTCAGCTTCAAAATCCAGATTCTTTGGCAATTAGGTATATTTGAGGATTTGCTATATGCACATTGGATGTTTTACCATAGTTTCTGGATCGATTAGGATTTTAAATTGGTAACAAACGGATTTCAGTGGTTGAATCGTAGTGTATTATAGATTAGAAGATTCAATTTAAATTCTTGCGATAGGAGACCTGGGTAATACTAGTATAATTTGTAACTAGTATTACTGATAAATGTAGTAGAACTAGTATAACTTGTAGCTGGTATTACTGGTAAATGTAGTATAACTAGTATAACTTGTAACAAGTTATACTGATAAATGTAGTATAACTAGTATAACTTGTAACTAGTATTACTGATAAATGTAGTATAACTAGTATAACTCGTAACCAGTATTACTGATAAATGTAGTATAACTAGTATAACTAGTATTATTGATTGAGTTTTTTTGTATTGTTTTGGCAGGATACAATGAGCAACAACGTCAGCATACATTTTAAATGCCAAGGTCGCATGTAAAGTTTAATGTTAAAGACATCAGTGGAGGAGATAACTTTGTCGATGATAGAAGTTAGGATATACAAGAAGTTTGGGTTAGATAAAAGTAAGGTTAAATTGCAATTGAGTTACTATCTACTGCTTGTGGGATGTGAGGAACAATTTATTATTTGTGATGATGAGGATGTGTGTGTTTATCTAACGTCCATTGATAAAGAAAACCGTAGATGTATGTTATTTGTGGAGGTCATCACTAGATCGGAACTGCCTGAACAACTGTCGAGAGCCGGAAAAAGTTCTTTTGGTAAGAACTATGGCGAGTTGGATTCAAATGATGGTGTAATCGGAGATAATGCCATTACTCTATACATAGAAAAAGAACTAGCAAAACAACAAAATGAGACGACAGTGGATGATGATGAAGGTGTATCACGTGATGAAGGTGTGGATTGGTCGTATATGGGTGATGATTATGTAGAGGTTTCACCTGTTGTAGAAACCAGTCAGTTTGTAGAGGCATGGGAAGACGGTTTGGGAGTGACTATACTTCAAGAATTTCCAAATAGGAAGGCATTGCAAGATGTGGTGATAGAGGCTCATTTGTCAACAGTTTTTGTTTTGATATAAAAAAGTCTGATCCGAGACGTTTAGTACTCAAATGTAGTCAAGAAAGCTGTAAATGGGGTTTACGAGCTACAAGGATTCAAAATACAGAAATTTTCTCGATTAAAACGTACACCAAGATGCATACATGCTCTTGGACTAGTCAGAGCGACAACAACAAAATGAAGAGGCAAGGCACACCACAATTAGTTGCATCCATTTTGTTAGAGGATTATCCGGGAAAAATGAAAACTCCAACTCCTAGAGATATCATGGATCTTGTTCAGACAAAATTAGGTGTGAAGATATCATACTCCACAGCATTGAGAGGGAGAAATCTAGCTGTTAGTGATTTGCGTGGTACCCCGGAAGAAAGCTACAAGTTGTTGTATTGCTATTTGCACATGTTAGAGAAGAAAAATGATGGTACAATAACACACGTGAAATTGGATGAGAAGGAAAAATTCAAGTACCTATTCATAGCTTTAGGAGCTAGCATTGAAGGTTTTGAAGTCATGAGGAAAGTGATAATTGTGGATGCAACTTTTCTCAAGAACGAATATGGTGGTGTACTAATTTTTGCTACAGCTCAAGATCCTAATCGACACCATTATCCCTTAGCGTTTGGTGTACTCGATGGTGAGAATGATGCAAGTTGGACATGGTTTATGGAGATGCTGAAAACGTTATACCAGACTCTTCCGAATTCGTATTTATGAGTGACAGAAATGCAAGGCTCATAAGCGCCATAGGTAATGTGTATCCCCAGGCTCATCATGGGTGTTGTGTATGGCATTTGTCCCAAAATGTGAAAGGTCATGCTTCTAACGCTAACAAAGACGTAGTCGCATGGAGATTCATGGAGTGCAGTAGGCATTACACAGTTGCTGAGTTCAATTCTGCTTATACTTCTTTTAGAACGACATATCCTTTTGCGGCCAAGTATCTGGAGGAGAGTACAGTGAAAGAAAAATGGGCAAGGTGTTGTTTTCCAGGAGATAGATACAACTTAGACACAAGTAATGCTGTGGAATCTTTGAACAGTGTTTTTAAGGACGCAAGGAAGTACTCTTTAATACCTATGCTTGATGCGATCATTACAATATTTTCTCATTGGTTTAATGAACATCGGAAGGAGGCTGTGGCTGGAACGATAAAAAACAAACTGGTGCCTTTAGTAGAGAACTGCATGCACGATTTATGGGGTGTTGCTGAGAAGTTGATTGTGACAGAGCTAAACACTTTCGAGCTTGAATACAATGTCATCGGTAGTGATGGAAAGACTTATATGGTAAACTTGCTCTCCAAAAGTTGCAGTTGCAGGGTGTTCGATATTGAAAAGTATCCTTGTGTGCACGCACTAGCCGCTTATATTGAATTCCTAAGGCATGATGATAGAGCTTGTGATATCCAACTACATGAGTTGTGTTCAAAATATTATTGGACGGAGCTGTGGGCAATGGCGTATTACAGGACAATCTATTTAGTGCCGGATAAGTCTCAATGGGATGTCCCAGATGACATCAAAAGCGAAACAATCATACCTCCGGATCGAAAAGTAAAAAAGGGAAGAAAGAAAGTGAAAAGGTTGCCATCGGCTGGAGAACGGCGTCCAAGAACGCAAATTAAAAGGCAGCCAAGACAAGGACTCCAATGATTGTTATTTGAAAATTGTAGTAGTGTTTAATTCTGATCTCTTCACCTTTTGTTTCGTAACACTATTTATTGGTTAGGACAACTACGTAAAACTTGTTTTCTGTTATTCTATATATTGGTTTTATGATTATGTTAATTATGTTACAGAAATTGTTACAATGTTACAATGTTTTAAACTTGTATTTACATGAGGTGTTACAGGAATTTTTAAATAATTTGGACATATTTTAATTTTTTAAAATCCTATTAATAATTCCAACGTACATCATATTTGTTTTAAAAATTTGTTATGAGTTTAGATATCGAAAAACATTAGTAATATATATTTTGCATGTTAATAATTTTTTTTATGGGAATTTTTTAAAAATACCCTATTTATTTTTATAATTTTAAAAATACCCTGTTTATAATTTTTTACAGAAATTGTTACAATGTTACAATATTTTAAACTTATATTTACATGGGGTGTTACAAAAATTTTTTAATACTTCGGACATATTTTAATTTCTTAAAAGATAATTTTTTAATTTGGACATATTTTAATTTTTTTAAAATACCCTAATTTATAACTTATTTTATATGTGTCTTAAGAATGAATTATAGGGATTGTAAACATCTGAAATATATGTTTCTATATGTATTTAGAAAGAAATTACAGTAATACTATTAATTAAGTTGCTATGAAACAATCTACCCTATATAATCCTTATACTTTTAAGGTGACTTTGTGAACAATATCCAACTTATGGTATCAAAGTTACAAAAATCTAGGTTTTCGATTTCAAATAAGATTAGGTTTTCATGGATAAACTATGTGAGAGCGACTCTTGGTACGATGAAATGAAGAGGAACAAGAGGGAAGAGGACATGCTTACACTAATAACCGATGGTGACTATGGCCTTCCTTTAAGATGTCCATGTGGTTGTAGGATCATTGACGAGATCTCAACCATAGCGCCGCCCATAGGAAGGAAATACTTAACATGCAATGCGTTTAAGGTGAGAAGAGGATATCGATTTTAGATTAATGGCATTAATGGTGAATATATGATGGTATATATGTCTTTATGTGTAGAATGATGGCTTACACATTCGGAAATGTTGGGAACTCGCTATCGAAGAAAAGGTCACTAAGTTGAGAGACAAGTCCAAGGAGGGAAGCTTCGAACTTCATGAATTGTACATCATCAACCTGCGTAGGGAGGTGAAAAACAATGCTGAAGAGATTGCAAACCTGAAGGAGTTGGTGGCTAAGCTTGTGGCTCGAATCGAAAAGCTTTTTGGTCCTATGCCTTGATATAGAAAAACTTATGTTTGTTTCTCCTTTGTAAGACTTATGTTAGTAAGACTTATGCTTTGTTTCTTTTGTTTTACAAAAGTATTACCAGTACCAGTATTACAAACAGCAAAATTTTACAAAGTATTACAAACAGATAGTTTTACAAAGTATTACCAGTATTACGAATTCAATACTAAAAAAAAAGCATAGTTTCACAAAGCATTACCAGTACTATGAATTCGAATACTAAAAAAGCAGAGTTTAACAAAGTATTACCAGTACTACGAATTCAATACTAAAAAAAAAGCATAGTTTCACAAATTATTACCAGTACTACGAATTCAAATACTAAAAAAGCATAGTTTTACCAAGTATTTTTAGGACTACCAATTCAAATACTAAAAACACAGCATAGTCTTCACACCGCATTTTTCTTTGACCTTGTCACACGCTTATTCTCGAATACTGCTCGCTTGGTGGCTCTGTGGATCCAGCTTTACCCGACCCTTCTTAGGTGGTTGTGGAGACGGAACAACATGCTCGCTTGGTGGCTCTGTGGATCCAGCATTATGCCCCTCTGCTGGCTCTGTGATACTAGCAGTATCGTACTCCTCGGTTGTTGGGTCTGTAGGCTCCTGCAATCGAATACAGTTATACTCTAGTTTTTTCAACTATTACCGACAGTTATACTCCAGTATTACAAGTTTTACCAAAATCTTACCTTCTCTACAAATTCCGTCACAGAAGCTTTCAACCATCCAAGTCTATTTTCAAACCCATCAACCTTGTCCAAAAGTTTAGTCATCTGGGATCCCATCTTATTGATGACATCCATTCGGCCAAAGTTGGGTCTCCCGGTCTTTCATTGGCGGGGGTTTCGTTGGGGGGTCTTTCATTGGCAGTGGCTATTTCCTCGTTCACCGCATCCTCAGGTTCCTTTTCTACTTTCATAGCCACATCTTGGTTGTACATCTCTTCTAGCGTAATGGTTAATCCTTTACGGATACATTGCATCCAACTATCAACAACGACATCATGCTTATCATCGTCGTCATCTTCTTCCGTGATGTCAGCTATAAGAGAGTATTCTTCATCTCTAACTGGTAGGATACTATCAATATCCTGTCAACGTAAACAATGAAAAAAGATTAAAAACATGACAACCCAAAATAATTCATATGCTGAAGATAACTAGTATAACTAAGATAACTCACCACAGTTGTACCAAGTGCTTTGTAAATTTTTGAAAGAGGAAACCCTTTACATTCGCCTTTCTTGAACCTTTTCTTGCACATCCTAGGACAATTTTTGTCTGCCCCTGGATAAGCTTCTAAGAATTGATCCCCCAACTCCGGAATTGCCTCAAATGCTAAAAGCTACACAACACACACAACACATATAGTTAGAGTTAGCTTCAATTATAAGAATTACTAATAATGAACAATATCCTCAAATAATTTTAACTAACCTCCATAGGAATACAAAAACCTGGAACCGGCCATAATGTACCCTTGACGGTCCCTCCAAAATGAGCCATTGTGTGCTCGATCTCTCCTAGCATGTGATCAAAAGACAATCTCCCCCAAGGAAAAGTCTTACAAAAATTGAGATCATCCACCGCTCTTAGAAAGAAGGGTTCCACAGGGGTGGCATCGTCTCCCGTCTTTGTTTGTGCGATCACAATGCTGGATAAGAAGAAGACGATCACCATCTTCAACTTATCTCGAGTTCGCTCTCCCGAGACCATTTCCTCTATCTTCTTCTTCACGTCTTGATATCGGACCGTCATCCCCTTAAATTGCCTTTTCATAAAGGCCTCACCGCCTGCGTTGTTATAGTTAACGGGATAATTCTTGCAGTTCAACTCCGATATCAAAGCGTGCTCCTTGATCTCATAACGGATGGGAGTCCCGTTAACAACAAACCACGCTTCTTTCTTCTTTTCAAGGCATGCCGTTCGGAGAAAGAGCATCCACATCCCCATAACCTTGTGGTTTCTATCCCACGGCATGTGGAATATGTGTTTGAATTGCGGATGCTCTTCAAACCATTTCTGCTCAAATGCCGTGAAGGGATGTTCCAATTCATCAAGCGTCTTCAAGTCTTCGTAAATATAGCACCGAGTTGCCAATTTGATTTTCTTGTTGTACTCCGAAGGCGCGAAGTACATACTTAGCGGCTATAGCGGCGCATATCCATCACCACCCTACAACAAATAAAATTTTCCAAAATAAAACGACTTAGTTATACATTTCTCCAATTCAAAATTAATTACCTCTACATCAAATCAAATTTTTCTAAATAAAACGACTTAGTTATACCCAATGTTACTAGTTATACATTTCAAAATTTTATTGAACTTACCGTTGAATCGCTAACGGTCTGGCTAGAACTTCCCTCAGAGCCCTCAGCCCCCTCTTCCGCCACTGTATTAACTTCTTTTTCATTCCGGCGGACTCCTCCATCATCCTCAACTGCCACTATTTCGTCCTTCTCTTCTTCTCCTTCTTCACTTTCTTCTTCTTCACTCTCATTGTCTTCTTCTTCACTTGTTCCAAGTGAAACACTCTCCTCTCCAGTTCTTTTCACCACCGGTGACCCCTCTCTCTCTCCGTCATCTTCTTCTGTTCTTCCTCCTACTGGAGACTGCTCTCTCTCCTCATCTTCCTCAGCTGCCGGAGTTTGCTTTTCAACTATTTCGGGAGTTACCCCTTTTCCATCAACCGATCGCTCTTTATCACGATCATCACTACCTCCTACCGTTTCCTTCTGAGAATTCTTCATTTTCTTTCCCCATCTTATCCTAGCCATTCGTGCAAAGGATCAAGATCGAATTGAGATACAATTGAGAGAAAATCAAGCTAGTTATACGTAGTTACACTGTTCTTGATCGTAACTCAGTATGAGAGGAGAAACCGACCGTTTTGTGAGTTTTGATTTTAAAGATGAACAGTTAGGGATTTAAGTGTTCAAAATGGTGTGGAGAAGAAGGGGAAAGGGACGCGACGTGTCAGTTATGTAACGGCTCAGATGAGTGGCTGAGATTAAAAGAGAAGATGAGAAGAAATTAATCAAAACGACACCGTTTTGCTCTTGGTATGGTTTGTAGTTTCTGATTTTTTTAAAGGGTAAGATTGAAATTAACCAGTTTTTCGAATTAAAATAAATCATACAGAAATTAATTATTAGATGGGGGAGTTTTGAGATTTCATTTTTCCATTTAGGGGCTTCTCAGACGATTTCTCCTTCTTTAGACAGCATATTGTATAAAACATTTCAGGGGCATCAATTTGAGAAATATGTTTTCAGTGTAGTGATTTAGTATCTTGTATTTTATGCTCTGGTGGCACAGGTTTGATTCCCCTAGCCTGCATAGGCGTCTTTTTTCGTTTTTTAAATTTAGTTTCCTAATAAATTTAGCTCGGTTTTATTAGTTTTAATAACATTAAATTATTTAATAAACAATTAAACTAAGAAAAGAAAGACCTACTCCTATTTTTTCGTTAGACTAACGCCACAGACGGTTCATCTTCATCTAGGGGTGGGCGTTCGGGTACCCGATCGGGTTCGGGTCGGGTATTTTGGGTATTTTGAGTTTTCGGGTATAGAGATCTACACCCGATCGGGTATTTTTAGATTTTGGGTCGGGTTCGGATAAACACCTATCGGGTATGGGTGTTTTCGGGTTATACCCGAAATCCGAAATACCCGTCGGGTTCGGATCGGGTATGTCAATTTTCATCCGAAACTATATAGAAAATCCAAAATCAATTTTTAAAAAACCCAAAATAGATCTGAAATCAAACCAATTGTTGGGTAATTGCGGGTAATTGCGGGTAATTTCGGGTAATTTCGGATAATTTCGGATAATTTCGGGTATTTCGGGTAATTTCGGATAATTTCAGGTATTTCGGATATACCCAATCGGGTACGGATATCCGATCTCTAAAAAATCTTCATTCGATCGGATATTATGGGATACCCATACCCGAACCGAACTGCTTACTTCGGATCGATTTCGGGTATGGGTATCGGGTGCGGGTATTTTGTCCAGTCCTATCTTCATCGAACACCACCATCACCAGTTCACCACGAAATTGGCGAAACACCATCAGTCGATCATCATTCATCTCCACGAAAACAATTCTTCTCCACCTTCTATCTCCAAGCCGATTTCTCTTTACTCTTTTGTTCCAACTTCCAGTTCCAAGGTAAAGCTTTGTTTTCTTCTCTTTTCTTCTTCATCAAGTTTTGCTTGTTTTCTTTTCAGTTTTCACTTTTAGTTTATTGAACTATACTTGGTGAAAGTCCTTTATGATGTTTGGATTCATAAGAAAACTGAAATTTCTACAAGTTTCTACATTACTTCGTTTTAATTTAGTTTCTATTGTTGTAATTTGGGAAGAACAACGAAAAATACAGCAAGTGAGTTGATATCAATTAAATTAACTGGACCTGTCTTTGATTCATGTTTAAGAGTGAATAATATAGGCTTAGTTTAAGAGTGAATCATTCATGTTTAGGATCACGATCAAATACATGTAATAGTGAGTTATTGTATCACTTTTTTTGGTCTATTTTTCTCATTCAATGAAATCCAGTTTTCTATTTTGAAGTACAATGACACCGGCAGTTAGAAGCCAACCAAGTGGATGTAAAAATAGGGCGACAAGGAAAAGGTGAGACACATTGGTGAAATCTCAAACTAATGTTATGCTAAGGTATGTAACAAGAACTCAGAATTCTGGAACTAATGAGACTGTTAGAGCTGAGGCAAATAAAGAAAAAGAAAAGCATGTTACAATGGAAGAACTTGTTGAGGAGGATGCAGCTTGTATGAATGAGAATAAGGAACAGTTTGAGAAAGAAAAGATGGAAGAAGATGAGAAAGTTGATGACATTAAAGTTTTTTATGAGAACGTGGATATGGATGATCCTGAAAATTGGGAAAAAATAGATCAGAAAATGAGAGATTTTTTTGGTTGAGAAAGGTCCACCTGCAAGATCACCAGCTGATTATCATTTTCGAAAAGATCCTATTGATAGAAGTTTCACTTATTCATCATAGACAAGAAAAATGACCAATGGAGAGAAACAAGACAGAAGATGGTTAGTATACTCAAAAGTTGCAGATAAGATCTTTTGCTTTTGCTGTAAATTATTCAATCACGAATCAATTCCCACTCAATTAGCTAGTAGTGGATTGGATGACTGGAGAAATGCTTCAAGAAGGCTGAAAACACACGAAAAAACTCACCATCATATTGTTTGCATGACTCATTGGATAGAGCTATAAGTAAGGTTGCAAAAGAATGAAACTATTGACAAGCATGTGCAGGTGGCAATTAAGAAGGAGAAAAAACATTGGAGAGATGTAATGCTTAGAACAATTTCAGTGATAAAGACTCAGGCTGAACAAAATTTAGTATTCCGTGGAGATAATGATAAGATTGATGATCCAAATAGTGGAATTTTTTGGGCGTTTATTAGGATGATTTGAGGCTTTGATCCAATAATAAAGGAACACATTCGGTGTATTAATAGTAGTGAAACTCATTATCGTTATCTCAGTCATAAAATTCAGAACAAGTTAATAGAATTGCTTGCTAATGAGATCAAGATGACGATCTTAAAGAAGATTCAAGAAGCAAGTATTTATCAGTCATTTTGGATTCTACTCCTGATGTTAATCGTAAAGAGCAAATGACCTTTTTAATTCGATGTGTAGATGTTTCGACGAGTCTACCTAAGATTCAAGAGTTTTTCTTGAATTTTTTTAGAAATCAAAGGCAAGAGGGGAGAGAGACTGTTTAAGACTCTTCAAGATGCATTGATTGATCTTAAGTTGAATATCGATGATATAAGAGGAAAAGGTTATGACAATTGACAGAATATGAAAGGAAAACATAAAGGAGTTCAGAAAAGATTGCTTGATATAAACCCAAGGGTGTTTTACACTCCATGTGGATGTCATAGTCTTAACTTTGCACTTTGTGATATGGCTTCTTCATCTGAGAAAGCTGTTTCTTTTTTTTTTGGCATTGTCCAGCGAATATATGTTCTTTTTGCATTTCAACCAATAATTGGGAAGTGTTTAACGAAAAGGTGAATGGTAATACACTTAAACCATTGTCCAAACCCGTTGGGAAAGTCGCATTGATAGTCTTAAGCCAATCAGATTTCAAGCTCCAAAGATACAAGCTGCGTTGTTTAGTTTGGCAAAAAAGACTGACAATCTAGGACATCGAAGTGATGCTGAATCTTTTGAAGTGAGTGAAACACATGGAATTGGAGGTTTGAATTCTTGTTTGGAATGGTAATTTGGTATGATTTTTGCTTTATGCTATCAACATAGTGAGCAAAGCCTTACAATATGCGGATATGGATCTTGGGGCTGCTATTTCTCAATTAGGAGGGCTTATTGCTTATTAAAAAAATTATAGAGAAACAGGTTTTGAGAAAGCAAAAGCTGAAGCTGCAAAAATTGCATTGAGATGAAGATTGAACCAGTATTTCCTATGAAATCGAAGCGCTTGATGAAAAGAAAAGTGCAATATGGTGAGGATATTGAGAAAGTTGATGAAAATAAGAAGTTGACTGCGGAAGAGAGTTTTAGGGTTGAGTATTTCATTAACATAATGGATCAGGCTATAATGTCCCTTGAGGTAAGATTCGAGCAGTTTCGATGTTAAGAGGAAATCTTTGGATTTTTGTTTGATTTAAAAAAATTAAAGTCAGCAAAAGATGATGAATTGATGGCATATTGTATCAAGCTTGAAGCTTCTTTAAAGCATGGTGATCATTCAGATGTCGAGGGAGAAGATTTGTTTATGGAACTTAAACTTCTTAGAGATGTGTTGCCAAAAGAGGTTACGAAACCGATCGAAGTGTTGGGATTTTTGAAAAAAATGGATGGTTGTTATCCTAACACATGGGTAACTTATCGCATATTATTGACAATTCCGATTTCAGTTGCTTCTGCGGAAAGAAGTTTTTCAAAGTTGAAGCTCATAAAGAATTATCTACGTTCAACTATGTCTCAAGAGCGATTGAATGGCTTGGCGATGATTTCTATAGAACATGATCTAGTTAAGAAACTCGACTATGCAAAATTGATCAATGAGTTTGCAGAAAAGAAAGCAAGGAGAATTATCTTTTACGAGAAGGAAACTTAAGATTATTTTTTTTATTTCCGTCTTTTAGACAAACTATCAAAGATAATTTTGTAGCTTTGACTTGATTAAAATTCTTAAGTTTTTTATTATATATGGGGCATCAATGTTTTGATTTGCTTTAGGCATCAAATAATTATGGACCAGGCCTGAATTTTGGTAACGTTGCAAATAAATAGCAACACAATAACAAAACGAGAAAGGACTATTGGATGATGTCGATTCTGAGCAAAATAAGCGAGGTGTATGCATATTAGATGTATATATTATAAATGATGTGAGAAAAAATAATTAAATAGATTCACACATATTTATGTGATGTGATTCATCAATGGATAGTTGACTATGTTCACGGGATCACTGGCAAATGAAACGCATTTTAGTATTGGAGGTACAAAAACAAATTGTTTAACAATACAATAGGGCTAAAGGAGAACAAAGTTATTAACAGAACTCTAAATTCAACTCTAATCAGATAAGATCCCGCAAGCTTATATTCTTTGAAACTGATGATATTCTTTGAGATTTTTTTTTTATATCAATTGGATTGACAATGCCTGATTCATGGTCAAATCCCTATTTCACAGAGAAATGTGATCTACTAGAGTCAAACACCAATAGAAAGACCGCATAGGTGAATACTTAACCACTTGACTAAAGGCATTTCTCATATTATTTGAATTTATGAACTAAGTTTTTATTTTTTTTATCAGAAAAAGAACTTAAGCCCAAACTCAAACACACTAAAACCCTAAAAACTTAGCAAGCAATGAAGAAAAAAAAGTACAAAATGCTCTGCTAATGCTGCCATTTCATTCCCATCCTTGTGCCAGGAAAGCTCCCTCGAAAACTTAGCTTTACCCTACTTTTTTTTAATCTCTGTATGAATTGATGTGATGTGCCTGGGTTCAAAGGCCAATACTTTGCGTTGAGACGAAAGTGACTAGGTACAAAGGATAGTGCTACGTGTTATGATGTGTTTGGAGGGATTCTCCATACGGAAATGACTGGGTACAAAGGTCAGATTTCGTAGAGATGCTATAAGTTATATAAATATATGTTCAATAAAATACTAAGATCATAAAATGATAAGTTAAGTGTTGCATGAAAGTACATGCTTTAGGATGTATGTCTGAGATTGTGGTGATTGGTTCTATGATTAGTGATCATTGTTGAATATGTTTAGATTGTGTTATTATGTTACTGTAGGTAGAGAGGATCTCTCCAGTGAGTAATTCGTTACTCACCCCTTTTGTTTTATTTTTTTCCAGGTTTAATAAGAATCTCTAGTAGTTGCGCAAGTCTAGGGGTTTCCTTCATATTATAGTGTTTTTAATGCTAGAATTGACATGACCACTTAATACATTGATTTAGTTGATGGAGATCTCAAACCCAAAAAGTGTTTTTCTGCAAGGAAAATTGGTTAGAAGAAGGAAAGAAAGAGATATGCATAGCCTTAAACAATATTGAAAAGAACAATTAAAAAATTATTTAATATCATTAAAACTACAAGAAAACAACCGAAACAGACAGAAAATACCGTTGGAAATCACCGTCTGATATAGCTCATCGAAAATTAAAAAATTGTCAGAAATCCGTCAAATTTTCCGATGGCTTTCCGACAGATTGCCAAACATCATATTTCTGACGTATTACCAACAGATGCGTCGGTCGGTTTTTCCGTCGGAAGTCCATCAAAAATATGGCCATCGGAAATTCGTCAGAAAAACCATCCAACGGATTTCCGATGACACTCTTTAACGACTTTATTTCCAACGGATTACTGACAAATATATACCGACGGATTTCCGATGGAAAAACCGAAGTGATGCTGAATCTCTTGCAGTGAGTGAAGCACATGGAATTGGAGGGTTTGAATTCTTGTTTGGAATGGTAATTTGGTATGATTTGCTTTATGCTGTCAACATAGTGAGCATAGCCGTACAGTCTGCAGATATGGATCTTGGGGCTGCTATTTCTCAATTAGGAGGGCTTGTTGCTTATTTAAAAAATTATAGAGAAACAGATTTTGAGAAAGCAAAAGCTGAAGCTGCGAAAATTTCCATTGAGATGAAGATTGAACCAGTATTTCCTATGAAATCGAAGTGCTTGATGGAAAGAAAAGTGCAATATGGTGAGGATGTTGAGAAAGTTGATGAAAATAAGAAGTTGACTGCGGAAGAGAGTTTTAGGATTGAGTATTTCGTCAACATAATGGATCAGGCTATTTTTGGGACTTCTGATTTGAAGCTTGCCTTTAGAGGTGATAAGCCATTGCTTATCAGTTATACTGATTCTGATTTGCTGGAAGATATTAATTCAGGTAAGTCTACTTCAGGTTACTTGGTAACATTTGCAGGGGGAGCTCTGTCATGGCAAACAAGGTTACAGAAGTGTGTTGCACTTTCTACCACTAAAGCTGAGTGTTTAGCCATAACAGAAGCTTGCAAAAAGTTGTTGTGGATGTAGAGTTATTTTGAGGAACTCTATTTCAAGAAAGATAAGTATGAGTTGCTTTGTGACAATCAAAGTGCAATTCATCTTGGGAAGAACTCTACATTTCATTCGTGTTCGAAACACATTAATAGGAGGTATCATTGGATACGTGATGTGGTGCCTTCTAAGGAAGTAGAGCTTACAAAATTTCATATGGATAATATTGTAGCTGATATGATGACGAAGTCATTGCCAAGAGGGAAGCTTGAAGTTTGTCAAGAGATAGTCAGAATGGCTGTTTCCTCCACCTCGTCGGAGGGGGAGTTTGTTGGTTTTCCTCCTAGTGGAGGAAACCAATTTGGGTTTGGTTTTTGAGAACCAAACTTGGGTCTAATTAAATTCATGAGCTTGTATTGGATTTTAGGTTAAGAGAGAGTATATAAAACATTCTTAACCTAATTTTCTTGGTCAGGAAATAAAAGAAATAGAGAGAAAATTTTCAGAGGAAAGGAGAAGAAAAACATAACTGTTAGGGTTTGTTGTGTTGAACGTTTGGATAGTCAAACGAGCTCCGATCTTGCTGAATTATTGAGGATAGCTTTGTGACTCAGTGGTCTTCAGATTCAATGGTGGAGATTGTATTTCAACGGTTGGTTTTGGAGATACATGTTTTTTAGCGTAGCTGGTCGTGTCTGGAATTTCTAGATTTTCTGCAGCACCTGTCATGAGTGTTTAGGAGATCCAACAGTGAGTTTTTCTCAGTTTGAGCAGATATTTTTTAGAGGTGTTCTTGAATTGTTTATATAGGATTTTTACGGTGGATATCTGATTAGGAGACAGGAATCTTAGTGAACTTAGGGTTGTTTGGAAATGCTGATTTCTAGTTCTTGTATTGCTTTCTTGTAGTGTTTTCTGTGTTGGAGATTGCTCTTTGGAGCCTTAGTCTCTGGAGGACGTGATTTGTAACTCAAATACATTTGTGATTGTGAAAATTTGAGTGGACTGGTCCCGTGGTTTTTACTCTCACATTGAGAAGGTTTTCCACATATAATTTGGGTGCACCGTTTACTTTCTTGCATTGAGTTTTGCTGCCAAGTATTCTATATTTTTCTCACAAGTTCACACAAGTGTGGAAATTTTATTCCACTATGCCTTTGAGTGTTGTTTCTCCAGCAAAAATTTCATTTGTGAGCAAGCAGCAAAGAATATCACCATGAAATGCACGACGACAAATTCTTTCCGGGGAAGGTCAAAGACAGTCACTATCTTCAATGTCACCGTATCTACCGCAATCTCTCTGGCATTAGTTTTCCTATCAATGTACACATACGCCTTGTCACCAGTCAGGGAAATTGAGCATCATATCACACTTAAGGAGGGATCCAATCCAGCTAATGTCATCCTTACCGTTATGCTCACTTCTAAAAAGACGAGATCAATAAATACGTAAATATTGCATGAAATGAAATGTTGCATGCGGATCTAATTCGCACAAGCTCCAACCCCTTCTCAAATCCAGCACTGCTAGTTAAGAAGAAATACCTGCTAGTTAAGAAGAAAGGCGGCTCTTAGAGATTATGTACGAATTATCAAGCCCCGAATAACACAATCCTTAAGGACTGCTTTCTGATTCCAACCTTGGTGGATATGCTTGACAAGGTCCATGATACAAACAATTTTTATGAAGCTAGATCTTATAGTAGGATACCATCAGGTGTGAGTCAGCCTTCCGACATTCGGAAGACAGCATTCCATACACACAATGGCCATTACGAGTAGTTGAAGATGCCATTTTGGCTGAGCAACGCCCCATCAAATTTTCAGTCCCTGATGAACTCGTTAATTCAAAATTATATTCGTAAGTTCGTTCTTGTCTTCTTTGACGATATGGCTTGAGAGTTGGCATTGAGGTTAGATTTAAATTGGATATCTTAGATATGGATGTTATGGACAGTTAATTTAGAATTCTAAAGATTCCATCTTTCATATTGGACTGGTGATCTATTTTCCCACAATGGGCTTTCAACTTTTAAAAGCTTAGGTTTTAAGAACATGTGTCCGAGAGGAGGAACGTGTTAGAATTGAGGATGCTATAAAGATAGGTAGATAACTGGCATTTGAAAGGTATCATGGTGAGTGTTTTGGAGATTTAGTGAAATAATTTGTTTGATTGTTTTCTAATTCGAACAATGTATTTATGTGATGAAAAGAATGAGGAACACTACATTTGCTATTAATATTTTAGAGTTATTTTATAAAAAATGACACTACTGTTGCAATAACTTTTGAAAAGCCATTTTTGGTCAACTCTCAAAAATGTCACTTTCTTGCAGCGTTTGACTGCTTTTGACTTTGTAAATGACTTTTTTTTTTCCTTCTGATTAGCTGAAACTTTTTTAACTTTTTTGGGTTCCCTATTTTATATGTATTTAGGGTATTTATTCATTCATTTATAACATTTTTTACGGAATAAATATTGTAAAACCACATGTTTGGGTTCTCCATTCCATGTGGGTGTAGGGTATGATATTCTGATTTTGTAACCTTGTTATGGGATATATACCATAAAATCATATGTTTGTATTCCCTATTCCATTTGGGTGTAGGGTATCATATCATTCTTTGGTAACTTTGCTACAGAGGATTTGTTCTTCTACACGTCGCTGCGACCGGACAAAGATGAAACAAAACGGAACAAAACGACAATAACTACAAGAACCAGTGAAACAAAACGACGGTGGTGGAGCTTTTAAATGTCGCTAACAGGAAAGAAAAATATCATGTTACACAGAAGAGGGAGTCGCTGGAATAACCGGCGACCATGAGAGACCTTTTTAAGGACGCCGACATTCCTTTTCAGTGACGGTTTTGATTTCACTTTGCTGCTACTGTTGTCATTTTTCTTTGTTACTCAACAACGTCACTGTCATTTTTGTAACATCCGTATTCTTTTTAATTCGGGTCTAATTAGAGTATTTAAAATGTTAAAGGCCGTGTTGATTAAATCAGTTTTTCATGTTGGATTTAATTGATAGTTTAAAGAGTTGTGGGGCTGAATTGGAAAGACTAAAAAGTGGAGAGACTTAAGAAACATTTTGGAGAATAAAACTCTAAGCCTATTTAAACCCTACAATTTGCAGAAACCCTAGTTCTTTCTCATAATTTTGTGGCCACCTTCAAGGAGAGAAACAGAGAGGCTGAATGTTGCTGAAAGAGAAGAAGGAAACCTTGCACATGAAGGAGATGCAGATATATCCAACTTGTCGTGGTAGAAAGAAGGTTCGACCTAGCAAATCGTTTTCAATGGTAAAGATATTTTGTGGCGTTGTAGTTAACCCATTTATCTAGAGGTACCACTTTCAGATGTTGATTTGGATTAATATTCTGAAAGTTACTCGTATATTCGTGAGGTGCCCTGTTTCAAACGCGATCTGGACCAACGTGGATTCAAAAAGAGATTCCGAGTTCATCTATGGTCGGATCATCATGAAACTTTGGGCGTAGTTTCAAGACATCTAGAGGATAATTTTCAACGGTGCAATTGGAATGTGGACGGTTAGATTTCGATTCGTGATCCCATCTTTGAGGCTGATTGTTTCTGTTATTTTTCCAGTTTAGGTTGAAAGTTATTTTGTTGTTGTGGTTGGCTTTAGGGTGAGGAAGGGAGGTTGCGGTTGTGTTGGTATAATATTTAAGAAACCCTAGAAATTCTTGGAAAGGAAGGTTTTCTAAAAAGGAAAGTTTTTCTTAAAAAGGAAAGTACCATCAAGGAAATCGTTGTGAGCAAAGGTGAGTGCTTCTGTGTTAGACTGTGGTTAGTCTGAGGACTTGGAGTGGTCCTCATTTCTGTAGTTCTTGTTGTTGGTCCATTAGGAGTGATGGATGTTTATTGTTGCTATTTATGGCATGTGTTGCTTGTTGATATGATTGTGTTTATTGATTGCTGGCATTTGTGAATGTTAGCTTTTGTGTAGTTGTTGTCTCATTCATTATCTTTTATACTGAAACATCTCGTTATATGATGCAGGTAAAGACTGAGTCTTGCTGGAGTTCGTGGAACCAAGACTGTAGAGTGGATAACATGACCAGGGTCCTTATTGGTGTCATTTATGATTTAATTATTTTTATTGGTTGGTTTATTTAGTATTAGCTTCCGCTGCGTTGTTAGTCTGATTTGACTGGTGTTTTAGAATAAATAAGTGGATTTTATTTATTCAGTTAAGTTATCAGAAAAATTTTAAAATGTTCGTTTTACGTGATTTGTTGTGGTTTTCACCGTTCTGATTTAGTGGTTTTCGGGACAGGGTGTTTCAATTTGGTATCAGAGCGGAGTTGTTTCTATGACGCTCTAACTTGGAGATAGGGTTGTATAGTGTTGATAGCTAGGTTTAGCTATGTTCTATGTTGTGTTGCAGGCTCATGTCATCTCTCAGCCGGTAATGGGTTCCACGGTAAGACTCGTTTTGTTGTTAGGCTAATTTTTGAGGTAAATTAGTATAAAGTTGTGTTGCAGGTGGTTAACCACGGTAAGTCTGTAGTTAGACATCCGAAGGGGTTTGCTAGTGGAGCAAGCAGAGATGAGAGGTGAGGCTCAAGCAGGATAGACCAGATCCCGAAAGAAGCTGTGTTTGGGATCTTTGGCCCAATATTTGGGAGCGGATACTAGTTGTGGTACCGTTTCTTGCTCCAGTGGCGTCACATGAGTTGTCTGCTTTGTGGGTAGGTGTTGTTCCGAGGTGCCGGAAAGTATGGTGGAGAGTTGTATAAATCCTTGTTGTGCGATCTAGCAGTATAGCGTGGTAAATCTTTGAGGTGGATCATGTTGTATAAGTACCGTAGATCTAGGTGGGGATCTTGTCAGTGGTCAGGTATTGATCTTGTAGTAGACATCATTTGGGGTTGATCCACGGTAGCATGAGGAATCCTTATCGATGAGGCGATCAAGGACCGAGCTGTGTTGGTGAGTTCGACGTTTAGACGTATGACTTGGACTAAGGAGCTGTAGTTTCTGACGCGACCAAGAGGATTGTAGTTGGAAGCATGCCGATAGGATGGTTTAGATGAAGGGCCATGAGAGGCAAAAAGGTGTGAACCGGTGAGGTCTGTAAAGTCGTTAAGATGTTGCAGGGATCTGGAGAAATTCTGGAGAAGTTTTGGGAGTGTTCGGGGAGACTCTCGATTAGTTGAGTTTTTTGAAAAGGAAATTTTCCTAAAAAGGAAAGTTTCCCAAAATAATAAGTTTCTAGAAATGAAAATTTTTTTGCCAAGAATAGAAGGTTTCCAAAAGTGGTAGGTTGCCTAAAAAGAAAGAGATCATGAGATGATCTAGACGGATATGCAGGAGAATAACGCTAAGTTCTAGAAGCGTAATCCAATCGTCGAGGTGTCAGCCATGAGCTATAGTGGTAGTCTAGCGCGCTGGTTAAGCAGATAGCGGTTGCTGAAGTGTGGAATGAGTAGTCATTCAAGTTTTCTAAGTTGGGGCTTAGTCGGTATTTCAGAAGTGGTACTCCATGGCAGTTGGAGTTTCATCTTGTATGTCTATTGGTGGTAATAGACGGGGTGAGTGATATGGATTACTCAGTGGTGGGTAAACAATAGCACGGAGAGTCTATCAGAGGGATATACGGAAATAATTTACTCGGGAGACAATGAACCATAGTACGAGCTGTTTAGGGGGATATAGACAGGTAGGACGACTTTGGGTTACTATCATAGGATGATAGACGGCGTGGTAGTATGTCTATCGGGTGTAGGTAGACATTGTTACATCGTAGGGTTATCATGTAGTGATAGTCGGTGCTGAGTGTTGGCCGTGAGGGACTGATAGACATTGGTGCGTTGTGAGTTATTCATTTGAATGGGCGGCGTGGTGACGCGCGGAAAACTATTGGGTGGGATGGGCGGTGCATGATATGCTGATTAGTGCGGTAAATGGTGCGAGAGAGATGGCTGCTAGTGTATTAGCGGACGGAATGGTGTTTTCGTGGGGTGGCATTGGAGTGCACTAGTGAGTCACTGCCGAGTTACCTAGCCGGTCGGGTTTCGACGTGATTCCTGATGGGTAGGAGAGGTCACTAGAGAGGTTGCCGTTGTCTGGCTCTCTATGCGTTGGAGGATCGATCCAGGGGGATGGGTCGTGAAGTTGGTGTACTTCCGGGTGTGGGAGTGGGTGGCCAAACCGAAAAGGTGAAAGGAACTACGGCACTATCGCGTGGAGTGGACTAGCGGGGTGGTCCATGGGTTGGCAGTGTGTTAGATTCGGGGACGAATCTATGTTAGTGGGAGAGAATTGTAACATTCGTATTCCTTTTAATTAGGGTATAATTAGAGTATTTAAAATGTTAAGGGCCGTGTTAATTAAATCCGTTTTTCTTGCTGGCTTTAATTGATAGTTTAAAGAGTTGTAGGGCTGAATTGGGAAGACTAAAAAATTGAGAGACTTAAAAAACATTTTGGAGAATAAAACTCTAAGTTTATTTAAACCCTACAATTTGCAGAAACCCTAGTTCTTTCTCATAATTTTCGTGGCCACCTTCAAAGAGAGAAAGAGAGAGGCTGAGTGTTGCTGAAAGAGAAGAAGGAAAGCTTGCACATGAAGAAGATGCAGATGTATCTGACATGTCGTGGTAGAATGAAAGTTCGACCTAGCAAATCGTTTTCAATGGTAAAGAAATTTAGTGGCGTTGTATTTAACCCATATATCTAGAGGTACCACTTTGCGGATGTTGATTTGGATTAATATTCTGAAAGTTATTCATATTTTCGTGAGGTGCCCTGTTTCAGACGCGATTTGGACCAACGTAGATTCAAAGAGAGATCCCGAGTTCATCTATGGTCGGATCATCATGAAACTTTGGGCGTAGTTTCAGGACATCTAGAGGTTAATTTGCAACTGTGCGATTGGAATGTGGACGGTTAGATTTTGGTTCGTGATCCCATATTTGAGGCTGATTGTTTCTGTTATTTTTCCAGTTTAGGTTGAAGGTTATTTTGTTGTTGTGGTTGGCTGTAGGGTGAGGAAGGGAGGTTGCGGTTGTGTTGCGGTTTTGTTGCTATAATATTTAAGAAACCCTAGAAATTCCTGGAAAGGAAGGTTTCCTAAAAAAGAAAGTTTCCTGAAAAGGAAAGTTTTTCTTAAAAAGGAAAGTGCCATCAAGGAAATCGTTGTGAGCAAAGGTGAGTGCTTCTGTGTTAGACTGTGGTTAGTCTGAGAACTTGGAGTAGTCCTCATTTCTGTAGTTCTTGTTGCTGGTCCATTAGGAGTGATGGATGTTTATTGTTGCTATTTATGGCATGTGTTGCTTGTTGATATGATTGTGTTTATTGATTGCTGGCATTTGTGAATGTTAGCTTTTGTGTAGTTGTTGTCTCATTCAGTATCTTTTATACTGAGGCATCTCGTTATGTGATATAGGTAAGAACTGAGTCTTGCTGGAGTTCGTGGGACCAAGGCTGTGGACTGGATGACATGACCAGGGTCCTTGTTGGTGTCATTTATGATTTAATTATTTTTACTGGTTGGTTTATTTAGTATTAGCTTTTGCTACGTTGTTAGTCTGATTTGACTGGTGTTTTGGAATAAATAAAGTGGATTTTATTTATTCAGTTAAGTTGTCAGAAAAATTTTAAAATGCTCGTTTTACGTGATTTGTTGTGGTTTTCACCGGTCCCGATTTAGTGGTTTTTGGGACGGGGTGTTTCAATTTTGCTCTGTTATTGTTGCTGTCGCAGCGACATGTAAAAGAGCATTTCCAAAATAAATATTATAAAATCATTTTTTGGGTTTTCCATTCCATACGAGTTTAGGATTTATCGTTTAGGGTTTAAGGTTTAGGGTTTAAGTTTTACATCAAATTCTATATCTTCATTAGGTTTGTTACAAAATTCACAAGCTGGTCAATTGTTTAAGAAGAAGCTTTGTTGAAGACAGATAAAATTCCACGTACAAATAATTGTCTCCAACAAAATCAGATTAGGAGATGCTTGGTGCCAGTTACAATTAGGTTATTTTCAACAATGTATTTCCCATTTCTGATTCTCTGTTTAAGAAAAATATAATAAGTTCCTTTTCATAACAAATAAAAAAACAAAAAATTTATCAGTTTATAAAAAGGCCTATAGCACAAACAAGAACTAGAGTTAACATATTGCTATGAGTTAACAGATTCAACCTGCAAAGTCAAATCCTTAACTCCTGCATCTTTTAACAAACGTGAGACTTGTAACTTAGTATCCGTCTTATTTGAATCCGCTGATACAAGGAGATGGAGAGAAGCCACGACGTCTGAGTTCGTGAAACTCCATACATGTAGCCTCTGGATACTGCAAACACCTTTAGTCTTAAGTATGTTCCGCATAGCTTCTTGCAGATCGCGCCTATGAGCCCTAGGGACTCTTTGCAGTAGAATCTCTGCAGAGTTTCTGAGCAATGGAATGACTGAAGCGATGATGAGGATGGAGATGAAGATTGAGCTGGCTGGATCAGCTACTAACCAGCCCTTGTATTTGATTAAAAGTGTTGATATTACAACTCCAACACTCCCCATTGTGTCTGCTAAAACATGAAGAAAGATTCCTTCCATGTTGTGGTCGATGTGGCGATGCTCCCTCTTCTTTTTGCCTTTTTCAAGTTTGAGATTAGAATAATGGTCGTGGTCATGGCTGTGGTTCTGGTTGCACTCCTCATGTTTATGGCTATGGGAATGATGAAGATGATGGTCAGGCTCATGGTGCTCCTCATGTTTATGGCTAGGAGAATGATGATGATGGTCATGCTCATGATGCTCCTCGTGTTTATGGGAATGATGATGGTCATGCTCATGATGCTCATGTTTGTGGCTATAGGAATGTTGCGAGTGAGAATGCGTGCAACCCGAACCACCGTGAGCATGATGATGTTCCTCGTGGAAAAATATCAACCCAACTACATTCACGAGAAGCCCACCAACCGAAACAACCAAAAGACTATTTGTAGAAATCTCCTGAGGATCCAAGATTCTTTCAATAGACTCAAGCACAATTAAAGCTCCAACAAGAACAAGAAACACCGCGTTAACATAACCCGAAAGCACTTCAAATCTACCACGGCCATAGTTAAACTGATGGTTTGCAGGAAGACGAGAGATATAAGAGGCGTATAACCCAATTGCCAAAGCAGCACAATCAAACAACATATGACAAGCATCTGAGATCAATCCAAGACTATTGCTCATAAATCCAGCCACAAACTCTACAACCATATATGCCGTATTGATCAAAAGAAACAACGCAATCTTCCTGGATTTCTTCTCACTCAAAACATGACGAATAGGCTTCACAAACATCGAGTTAAACGACTCAGGCGATTCCATACCAATCTCTTGATAATCTGAATACACAGAGTCCAACTCTCTAACAGCAACATAAAGCAACAAACCACAAAGCAACAATCCCCAAAGTGATAGCTCAGGGAAATAGAAAAGCTCCAACACTATAGTACATAGAAACGTAACAAGAAACTCTCTTTCTGAATCCTTCTTCTTCAAGCTTGAGAACTTATCTTCACTATAATTCTCACTTAACAATACTCCAAATACAACAGTGTTAGCTAAAGGCCAACCTAAATTCCCAATAGAGACAACAACTTCACCACTTCCAGAGAACAAGAAACTCCAAATAGCAAGTGGAAACAACAACAGAGTGGTGAGAAACGAAGATAGTAATCGAACTCGTTTCTGATCTAACTGTTTAATCTCAACCCAATTCATTGAAACTTTCTCATAACAACCTAAAAACCCAGATAGAAAAGGAAGCAACAAAGGCCAAATTCTCAAGCAATTCTCTTTAGGGAAAATCCAGAATCCCAAACTTTTGTTGTCAGATGATGAAGAAAATGGGAAACAATCAACACGATCCCAGCTGATTGATAGCAACAACAACCCAGAAAACAAAACACAAAACCCACGAATCTTAGATGATCCAATTCCATTTCCAACATGGTCTCCGGTTAAGACTCTAGCTGAGACAGTACCGGAAAGTTCAGCTAAAATCATAGCAGCAGCACCACAGTAACGAAGAGCTTGAAAACGAAGGAGAAAGACAAAAGCAAGAAGGAAAGATTTAGCGAGTAAGAGTTTGAATTGAGATGAAGAAAGAGATGAAATTGAGAGTAGAGTACGATTCTGATTACGAAAAAAATGATCTTTTTTGGAAGGTGAGAAGGAAGAGATTAAAGTGAAAGAAAATGAGAAGAGGAAAGAAAGAAGAGAGACGAGGAAGGAGAAAGGGAAAAGTGAGAAAGAAGGTGAAGAACGAAGGAAAGGTAAAAGAGAGTAAAGAGATCTAAGAGAGAAGAGGATTAAGAAAAGAAATGAAATTGAAGATTTTGTTGTGTTGTTGTTCGTGTTGAAGCTAAGGATCGATCTTGAGGAAGGAGAGAGACGGGTTTTTGAAGGGGTTGGAGTTGGAGTGTAAGGGAAAGATGGATAAGTTCTTCCGATTGATTGTGGTGGTGGTAGTGAAATACGATTAGGTCGATGTTGGTGGTGATGATGATCCGCCATTGTTGATGTGGAAGAAGATTTGAGTCTTCCGTTGAGTCGCCGGAGGAAGATTTGTGGTTTTTTGTGTGGGTTTACTCTGAAATTTGACTAAGGGAATATTCAAAGCTATTTGGTTTAACCGAATTAAACCGGAACCAAAAGTGGATATTAATTCAGAAATTAAAAATTCAAATTTTTGGAATCGGATATTGTTTTAAACTTAATTAAAAAGAATATTGTTTATTATATCATTTGTCATTCCAAAGATCAACAAACAAAACAAACTTCTTACTTTTTTGTTTTTTATCAACACAAACTTCTTACTAAAAGTGAGAATGTCTTTAAGTCTTAACAATTAGAACTACTATTAGTATAACCAAACAAAATCTAAGTAATTAGTCATGAGAGTATTAGTTTTTTTATCACTTGTTGCATGCACTAAATAAGTAAATATAATTAATAGTTTATAAATTTAGCTATAATAAAAAAACAATTGCAGTATCATAATATGCATTTTATGAAAAAATTGCAAAAATTAAAATGTGTTCGATGACCCTCTTAGCCCACATTGTATTCGCCTGAAAAACATCTAGATTTGGCTTTCATTCTCGATCGCATCTCTTTCCTATGAATTGTCATTTCTGCATACTTAGCAACAATGTATATATTTCACCTCTATGTATCAATTAGAGTGTTCTAAATTGTAGTTGTTTGCTACTTCATCCCTCGTACAGCTTGAAAAATTGTTTTTACCAAATCTGTAAAGCAGATTAGAAACAATCGTCCATATGTTTTTTGAATGTTCGATAGCAAAGCAGGTATGGCTTAACGCAAAAATATGTTACCTCGACAAGGCTCTGCTATGACAGTATAAGGTTGTATAGAACTTATGTTAAGTTTATTAGATAATGAGGTTGTGTAGCTACGTTACAGACAAGCAATTGCTATGGGGTAATATGGAAACATATCAATACAAAATTATATGCTGGTCAGAGACATGCCTAGAGTTTTAGGCATCTCTCACTGTTAAAATATTATAAAATATTGTAAAAAAAGGAAAGAGGTTAAGAATCGTATCTCCTTTGAGAGACGGAAGAAAATGAGAGCTTCTTTTTTGCCATGTGTTTTAATATTATTGGTCTTTTTTTGTCACTTCAAATTGAATTTAATAATAAAACTATATTTAAAAGTATTGTTATTTTGTTTATGAGATATGTCGGTCGTATCTACACTGATGAAACTGCTTTTAGAGGCTTAAGACAAAAAAAAAATTGTTTTATATTTTTTATGATAAAACTTTTATAATTAAAATTTTACAAATTATTTATATTAAATTAGAGAAAAATAATACTACTCTACCATATATAAAAATAATAGATAATTTTATACTATTTTCTTAAACTATAAAAATATAATTTTATGGTATTTTATAATTTATTTTCTTAGTTAACACTATGTATTTCAATATATAAAATACTAAATTTTAAAATAATTTTGTAAACTATTATAAATATTTAGTACTATTTTTAATACGTGAAACAGAATTTTCAACTAAAAATAGCATTGAATAAATATTTTACTAATATATTAAACAAAAATTACAAATTTGGGAGCCCTAAAATATGCTTAAAATTTGAAAGCCCTAGACAAATGCCTTAGTTTTTACCCATGAAGCAGGCCACTGAGGATGGTAATCCAATTGATGCAGATATCTTAATTGCTCAAGCGGTGGAAGAAGAGGAGAAGCGGAGACGTTTAAAGGAAAAAGATAATAGTGTAACTGTAACATCCGTATTCCTTTTAATTGGGGTATAATTGGAGTATTTAAAAGTTAAGAGCTGCGTTGATTAAATCAGTTTTTTCTGCTGGGTTTAATTGATAATTTAAAGAGTTGTGGGGCTAAATTGGGAAAACTAAAAAGTTTAGGGAGTTAAGAGAAATTTTGGAGAATAAAACCCTAAACCTATTTAAACCCTAAAATTTGCAGAAAACCTAGTTTTTTCTCATAATTTTTGTGGCCACCTTCAAGGAGAGAAATAGAGAGGCTGAGTGTGGCTGAAAGAGAAGAAGGAAAGCTTGCACATGAAGGAGATGCAGATATATCCGACATGTCGTGGTAGAACGAAGGTTCGACCTAGCAAATCGTTGTCAATGGTAGGGAAATTTTGTGGTGTTGTATTTAACTCTTATATCTAGAGATACCACTTTGTGGATGTTGATTTGGATTAATATTCTGAAAGTTATTCGCATTTTCGTGAGGTGTCCTTTTTCAGACGTGATCTGGACCAACGTAGATTCAAAGAGAGATCGCGAGTTCATATATGGTCGGATCATCATGAAACTTTGGGGATAGTTTTAGGACACCTAGGAGCATATTTTCAACGGTGAGATTGGAATGTGGACGGTTAGATTTAGATTTGTGATGCCATCTTTGAGGCTGATTGTTTTTGATATTTTTCCACTTTAGGTTGAAGGTTGTTTTGTTGTTGTGGTTGACTGTAGGGTGAGGAAGGAAGGTTGTGGTTGTGTTGCTATGACATTTAAGAAACCCTAAAAATTTTTGGAAAGGAAGGTTTCCTAAAAAGGAAAGTTTCCTGAAAAGGAAAGTTTTCTAAAAAGGAAAAGTTCTTAAAAAGGAAAGTGCCATCAGGGAAATCGTTGTGAGTAAAGGTGAGTGCTTGCGTGTTAGTTATAGTATATGAGGACTTGGAGTGGTTCTCATGTAGGTGTTGCTTGTGTGGTTCATTAGAAGTATGAATGTGTGTTGTTATTTTGTGTTATACGTTGCTTGTTGGTGTGTTGTGTGGTTGTGGCTGACATTGATGAATTTCAAATTGTTGTAGTTTTGTGCCTCATTCAGTATCTTTTATACTGAGGTATCTTGTTATGTGATCCAGGTAAAGACTGAGTCTTGCTGGAGCTCGTGGGACCAAGGCTGTGGAGTGGGTGACATGAATAGTTTGTTGGTTTATTTATTATTTTATTTATTGGTTGGTTTGAATATTATTTGCTTCCGCTAAGTTGTTTGTTTGATGTTGACTGGTGTTTAGAATAAATTAATTGGAGTTTAATTTATTCGGTTAAGTTGTTAGAAAATTTTAAAAATAGTCGGTTATCTATTGTTGAACCGTTCCGGTTTAGTAGATTCCGGGACGAGGTGTTTCAATTTGGTATCAGAGCCAGGTTATTTCTAGGACAGTTTGACTCGTTAGGTTGTTAGCTATTTGTAGCTATATGAGAGTCATAGGGTCATGTCATCTCTCAGTCGATAATGGGTTCCACGGTAAGACTCATTTTGTTGTTATGCTAATTTTTGGGGTAAATTAGTATAAAGTTGTGTTACAGGTGGTTAATCACGGTAAGTCTGTAGTTAGACATCCGAGGGGGGTTGCTAGTGTAGTAAGCAGCGCTGAGAGAGGTCTCAGAGGTTGTGGCGGCAAAGTAGGCCGAGGTGGCAGAGCAGGCAGGGGCGGTGGAGCCGCTGAGGTTGTGGTGCAGAGCGTTGCGGTGAGCATGCAGGGATTGAGTTTCCAGAGGGTGACGGTCAGCCAGAGCATGTGGTCAGACATGGTGTTATGCCGGCGCAGGGTGAGGCTCAGGAAGAGGGGACCAGACCCCGAAAGAAGCTGTGTTAGGGATCGTTAGCCCAATATTTGGGAGTGGATACCATTGGTGTCACATGAGTTATCTGTTGTTTTGGGGTGCTGAAACGTATGGTGGAGAGTTGTATAAACTCTTGTTGTGGGATCTAGTAGTATAGCATGGTAAATCCTTGAGGTGGATCATGTTGTATAAGTACGGTAGATCCTGGTGAGAATTTTGTCAGTGATCAGGTGTTGATCTTGTGGTAGACATCATTTGGGGTTAATCCAGGGCAGCATGAGGAATCCTTATCGATGAGGCGATCAAGGACCGAGCTGTGTGTGAGTTCAATGTTTAGTCGTATGACTTGGACTAAGAAGCTGTAGTTTCTAGCGCGACCGAGTGGGTTGTAGTTGGAAGCATGCTGATAGGGTAGTTTAGCCGAGGGGCCATGAGAGGCAAAAAGGTGGGAACCGGTGAGGCCGGTAAAGTCGTTAAGATGTTGCAAGGATCTGGAGGAATTTTGGAGAAGTTTTGGGAGTTCGGGGAATCTCTTGATTAGGAGAGTTTCTCGAAAAGTAAAATTTTCCGAAATAGTAAGTTTTCAGAAATGAAAAACTACTAAGAATAGAAGGTTTCCAAAAGTGGTAGGTTGCCTAAAAAGGTGGAGATCATGATGATATCTAGACTGTTATGCAGGAGAATCACGCAAAGTTGTACAAGCGTAGTCCTATCCTCGAGGTGTCAACTAGGAGGTATAGTGATAGCCAAGCGTTGGTTAAGCAGATAGCGGTTCCTCAAGTGCGGAATGAGCAGTCATTAAAGTTTTCCAAGTTGGGGCTTTGTCAGCATTTCAGAAATGGTACTCCGTGGCGGTTGGAGTTTTATCTTGTTTGTCTATTGGTGGTAATAGAAGGGGTTAGTGATATTGATTACGCAGTAACGGGTAAACAATATCACGGAGGTTCCATCGGAGGGATTGATGGAGATGGTTTACTCGAGAGACAGTGAACCATAGTACGAGTTGTCTAGGTGGTTATAGACAGGTAGGCCAATTCAAGGTTTCTATCAGAGAAGGATAGATGGTGGGTGAATATGTTTATCGGATGTAGGTAGACATTATTTCATTGTAAAGTTGTCATGTGTGGATAATCGGCTCTGAGTGTTGTCCGGGAGGGGCTCTTAAACATTGGTGCGTTATGAGCTATTCACTGGGATGGGCAGTGCGGTGACTCGTGGTAAACTATTCGGTGGGATAGGCGGTACATGATATGCCCATTAGTACAGTAGACGATACGAGAGAGATGGCTGCTAGTGGATTAGCGGGCCATAGTCCAAAGCGGTTATGGTGCTCGATGTGAGTACGTTGTTAGTGCGGTAGGTCTTTCCAGGTGGGGTTGACCATGAGGTTTATAGCATTCCAGGTTGTATAGGGAGTGTTAGGAGTTGTCCCATGTGTATGCATTGGAATGTTCTGCAGATAGACACTATTGAGTGGATTCTACCGGTCGGATTTCAATCGGATTCCTGATAGTGTAGGACTTGCCGGTTGGGTCGCGTTGTGCTTCCTGAGAGGGTCTGGTAGACCACTAGAGATATAGTTGGCTCTCTATGCGTACCATCGGATCGTATCATGGTGTGGACCGAAAAGTTTTGAACTCCGAGTTATCGGAGTAGTCGATCAACCAAAAAGGAATTGCTAACAAAACCGTGCTAAGGGTTTATTTCAGGACATCGATGGATGGTGATGTAAGTTAAAGATTCGGATGATTCATCTGTGATGAGTGGTGACTAGTTGAGTCAAGTGAAGTGCTCCAAGTTATCGGGTGGAGTGAGTGCATAGCCGTAGATGGCATTATCGTGCACAGTTCGTACTATTGGGTTTTGTTGTTGGGCAATTCGGTGAGTGCACTGTGTGTCGCTAGTTAGGCGATACGGAGAGTGCACGGTGTGTCGCTAGTTGGGTGATACAAGGTGATTTTATCGGATTACATGTCGTTGTTGTGATTGCAATGGATCGCATGTCGTGTGTTAAATAGGAATGATTGTTGGTTGCGTTAGGCACCATATGTTGTACTCAAGTGGGGGATATGAGCATTATGGGTGTGGTTGGGGTGCTGAGACTACAGATGGCGTCTGAGTCTTAAATTGACACGGTTTAGGGGTCACATGAGGGAGTGGCAAGACAAGTGTGACGAACGAATGTAGACCATCGTTTAATGGAATCTTCCTCTTCTGTACTTGTTTGTTTGGGAAGGGTTAAGGTTTCATTATAGTGTTGTGTTTGTATTCGAAAGTCTTAGCATGTTCCGTCGTGATTACCCTAAGTAAAGGTGGGAGAGATATCAGGTGTTGATAGTTGTGGTTGGTTGTTTGGCCTTGAAGCATTTCACTGTGTATACCACCAGGTGGGGGTTAGAGTGTGATAAGGAGGTGACTGGTGAACAGTCTGTTTTGTGGATGGTGAGGGTCGATGATGGTTAGCTGTGCGGGCTATGGAGAGTTTCACGTTGATTAATAACTCAATATCATCGCATGGAGTGGGTCCCAGAGATGATAGTCTTGTGGGATTGCGATGAAGTAGCGGTGGAATTTATAAGCTACAAGCTATTAGGAGTTGTTTTGTAAGCTGGAGGGCTTAGCCGGTGTGTTAAGGTGTTTACTCCGTAGAGTTAGAGCTCTCTAGTGGTTGTAGCCTAGAGTGGGCGAGTGAGTGGTTAGCCTTGAGTAGGTGCTAGCGGGGTTAGCCGGTGGTGATGGAGGTGTCACCAGTTTTGACACCGAGTATGGTGGTGGAGGCAAGGCATCTGAAGGTCCTGGATCGCCGGATGAGAGTGATCAGGAGGAAGAAGGTTCCGGAGATGCAGGTTATGTGGGACTGCGATGGAGCCGAGGAGGTGACTAGGAAACCGGAAGCTATGTTGAAGTGTAAGTTTCCTAAGTGGTACGGCAAACTGGAGGTTTCGCCGGGTTTTCCTAGCGATGTATCCATGGTGTTGGATTTGTTGTTTTTGTAGTTGTTGTACTCGTTATTTTATGGTGTTATAATTTAATCGATGTACTTGGAGTTTTGGTGTATTCAATAAAGAGGTGTTTTTGTTGAATATTTTGCGTTGTGGCTGGTCTATATGGTGTTAGACTGGCAGATAACGTGGTGTGTTTACTAGTGGATTAGTAGACAGGTTGGCGGACTACTAGTTTTGGTGGTTCTTTAGTGGGGGTGCGGTTGCTAGGTGTGTGGTAAATGCGTAAGGGCTGTTAGTTTTTCCGGATTGGTTTGGCAGACAGGGACGGATGGTCCCATGTAGATGCATCGGAGTGTACTGGTGAGTCACTACCGAATGTACCTGGCCGGTTGGGTTTTTGTGTGATTCCTGATTGGTAGTTAGGTCACTAGAGAGATATATGGCTCTCTATGCGGTTGACGGATCGATCCTTGGTGTTGGATCGTGAAGTTGGTGTGACAGATCGATCCTTGGTGTTGGATCGTGAAGTCGTTGTGCTCCTAGGTGTTGGAGCGGTTGGCCAAACCAAGTGGAGAACTATAGCACTAGTGCATAAGCCGTAATAGCATTGATATCGGAGTGTGGGGGTAGTTCGGTCGAAATGCTTAGAGACTAGTAGACGTAAGGTATTGCTTTTACTCGTGAGAGGATGGATAGTTCCTCTGGTGCCATAGCTCGAAGGACGATGGTCCTTAGAGTGTGAGTGGCATGGTTTGGTGTCTATAGCTCGAAGGACGGTAGTCCCGAGGGTGGAGTGGTGTGTTTATTTATTGTGACTCGAAGGCTTGGTGCCTAAAGGTGGAATTGTATGAGTTCGAGTAAAGAGCAATAGGGGATATGACTTGAGTCTTAAGCATAGGGAGTGAAAATGGACCCCGGAGATTAGTGGTTAATCTTGTGTGTTAACCGTTTGGTCTGGAGGTTATGTGGAGACCTCGAATATTAGTGTTTAATCTCGTGTGCTCACCACGTTGGTCAGGAGGTTATGTGGTAACCTTGTGGATTAGTGTTAATCTCGTGTGTTAGCCGTGTAGGTCAGAAGGTATTGGGAAAACCTCGGAGGTTAGTAGTAAACCTCGGGCGTATGTTGAGTTGGTCGGGTGGACCAAGGCTGGTGAAACCGTTGCGATGATTAGGGTTCATTGGAGATGAACGGTAACATCAGATTCGAGGACGAATCTAAGTTAGTGGGGGAGAATTGTAACATCCGTATTCCTTTTAATTGGGGTTTAATTGGAGTATTTAAAAGTTAAGGGCTGCGTTGATTAAATTAGTTTTTCCTGCTGGGTTTAATTGATAGTTTAAAGAGTTGTGGGGCTGAATTGGGAAAACTAAAACGTTTAGGAAGTTAAGAGAAATTTTGGAGAATAAAACCCTAAACCTATTTAAACCCTAAAATTTGCAGAAAACCTAGTTTTTTCTCATAATTTTCGTGGCCACCTTCAAGGAGAGAAATAGAGAGGCTGAGTGTGGCTGAAAGAGAAGAAGGAAAGCTTGCACATGAAGGAGATGCAGATATATCCGACATGTCGTGGTAGAACGAAGGTTCGACCTAGCAAATCGTTGTCAATGGTAGGGAAATTTTGTGGTGTTGTATTTAACTCTTATATCTAGAGATATCACTTTGCGGATGTTGATTTGGATTAATATTCTGAAAGTTATTCGCATTTTCGTGAGGTGTCCTTTTTCAGACGTGATCTGGACCAACGTGGATTCAAAGAGAGATCGCGAGTTCATATATGGTCGGATCATCACGAAACTTTGGGGGTAGTTTCAGGACACCTAGGAGCATATTTTCAACGGTGAGATTGGAATGTGGACGGTTAGATTTAGATTTGTGATCCCATCTTTGAGGCTGATTGTTTCTGATATTTTTCCACTTTAGGTTGGAGGTTATTTTGTTGTTGTGGTTGACTGTAGGGTGAGGAAGGAAGGTTGTGGTTGTGTTGCTATGACATCAAGAAACCCTAGAAATTTTTGGAAAGGAAGGTTTCCTAAAAAGGAAAGTTTCCTGAAAAGGAAAGTTTCCTAAAAAGGAAAAGTTCTTAAAAAGGAAAGTGCCATCAGGGAAATCGTTGTGAGTAAAGGTGAGTGCTTGCGTGTTAGTTATAGTATATGAGGACTTGGAGTGGTTCTCATGTAGGTGTTGCTTGTGTGGTTCATTAGAAGTATGAATGTGTGTTGTTATTTTGTGTTATACGTTGCTTGTTGGTGTGTTGTGTGGTTGTGGCTGACATTGATGAATTTCAGCTGTTGTGTAGTTTTGTGCCTCATTCAGTATCTTTTATACTGAGGTATCTTGTTATGTGATGCAGGTAAAGACTAAGTCTTGCTGGAGCTCGTGGGACCAAGGCTGTGGAGTGGGTGACATGAATAGTTTGTTGGTTTATTTATTATTTTATTTATTGGTTGGTTTGAATATTATTTGCTTCCGCTAAGTTGTTTGTTTGATATTGATTGGTGTTTGGAATAAATTAATTGGAGTTTAATTTATTCGGTTAAGTTGTTAGAAAATTTTAAAAATAGTTGGTTATCTATTGTTGAACCGTTCCGGTTTAGTAGATTCCGGGATGGGGTGTTTCAGTAACAGTAGGACAATCACACTTTTCAAATGACATAGGTAAAGGTGTATTAGACCACAAGTTGGTGTTCTAAAATGTAATACAAGCTCATCATGGGTCAACTCGGAGCTCCTATGTGGAGGTGCATGGATTGTTAGAAACCATCTTGGGGAAGTTAAATTTCATGCTAGTGATATGTTTTACCGCCTCAAAACAGAATTACGGCTGAGCTTCAGTGTATCCTATGGACTGTTCTGAGTTTGTGTGATCTTCGTTTGCGCGAGATTGCGCTATACTCGGAATGTGGTGCAGCGGTTGAAGCCTTGAATAATACTCGTGACTGGCCCAACCACCCAAGTATCGATACATGTTAGATCGTTTTCAAAAGGCAAGTCACAGTTTCAATCACCTTAGTGTAAGGTTATCTTCGCCTCAAGCTAATGTAGCAGCTCGGAAAATTGCCAAAAGTGTGCACTACAAGAAAATAATTATATTGCTACAAAAAAATTTCGTTACAATAAAGATATTTTCGTCACAATAAAAATATTGTGACTAATTTGTGACAAATTTGAACGGTTGCAATACAATCGTCACAAAAAAAATTTCGTAACAAAAGCGTGACAATATTACTACGATAATATCTAGTTACTATTTCGTTACAAATAGTAACGAAAAAAAAGAGTAACGAAACTGTCACAATTACTGACTAAACATGTAGTCACAAAACCGTCATCTTTTGTGACTATAATAACGTCGTAATTCAGTCACTCATTATGACAAAATTATAGTCACAAGTCATCACAAGTAATGACTAGAAAAACATCACAAATACGTCACAATTACTGACGAAGAAAGCGTCTCTATAACGTAGTATTTGGTGACTAAAATAATGTCCTAATTTTGTTGCTAATTACGACGGAATTATAGTCTCAAATCGTCACAATTTTTTTGAAATAGCTACTAATTTAACGTCTCATATTTGTCACTATTCTGTACTAAATTATTGTCACAATCATAAATCGTCATTGACTTGATAACATTTAATAATATATTATGATTCACTCAAATTTAATTAAATATCTAATTCAAATGAAATATTTAAATAAATAAAATAATTTGCAAATAAATTACCAAACGCAACATGCAAAATGAAATTGTTTTCATAAATAAACAAACATAGATCATCCTACAATTAGAACAGAAACAAACATAGATATGTTACTAAGATAAAAGAGAAACAAACGTAGATACGACTTAAGATTAAAACAGAAGCAAACAAACTAAAGTTATGGAGATGGCGAACTTAGCCCATGAGAACTTGTGAAGAGGTAGAAGTCCCTCCAGATGGAGTAGAATCAGATGGACCTGCTGAACTTGAAAGAAAGTATCTTCTCCATTGTTTCAAGTCGTTTCTGAAAAAGCACATTCTCATCACGACTTTTTTTCAGTTCCGCTTCGAGTTCTGCCACTCGGACAGTGATTGTTTCCACTTCTTCAGTAGGTTGTGTGAAAACTGGTAAACCATCTAAAGTCATAGAAATCTCATTTTGAATTGATCCAACTCCAAATACACGACCTTGTTTTGATATTTCAGCAACCTACCAAAAAAACACCAATGCATATCAATAGCATATTTTCAAACACAAAATTAATATACTAATAAAATGTACAAACTTCATCAAAACTCCATCAGAACTCCAAAAAAAAAGATTTAAGTGAAAGCATACTTTATATAAATTTTGAGATCGTATACAAATTCTATTTGTGACAGCCGCTATTCTATATAGACTGGGCACCATTGGTTTTTAAGAAAAAGACTTGACGAGTACTTTTAAAATTTGTTTGGGTGTAAATGTTAACTTGGACTCTTAAGGATACGGAAAATAGTTGTTAAAACTCGAAAATGCAACAAAAGCAATTGGAAATGCGGACTACAACAATAGCATCAAATTACCCATCTAATATTTAGAGAACAATGGTATGGCCTGTAATGTTTATACAAATTTAACACCAAAAATTTGAAAAATAGGTTTATAGAGGTAACGTGGAGATGCCAAAATATTCTGGTGTTGTCAGTGTTAAATAAATAATAAAAAAGATATTTTAACTTTGCTAGCTATTAAACAATATATCATGTAAATATAACCCCACAGTTAAACAAAATAAAGAAAAAGTTATTAAATATTACCTTAACATAAATGTCATTTTTTTCCTCTACTGTAAGATGCTCCATCGTCAAAACCTCTTCATTGGAAGACTCCATATGTGCCAAACGTTCTATCACATATTCATCATACTTTTCTGAAATTAGTCGTGCTTTTTCATCAACAAATGTCCCATCAGATTTTCGGTGTGTTTTTCTCATCACAGCGATGAAAGAAGAGTCTTCATTGTTTGCTTCCTGCAAACAAAACATTAAACAATGTAAATATCAAACTTAAAAAAAAAAAATACATAAACATTGCCACACATGAAGAAATAGAAAAGTTACCAAAACATCTTGAACTTTGACATAAGAACGTGAACCTGCTCTGTGACAATGTGCACCTAATCCACCACGTTCAGATAGCCGGGAAGCACGAGCTTTCTCGCTTTTGACTTTGGCTTTTGGTGTCTTCCAATAAGCTTCCATTATTGTCCAATATTTCTCTAAAATCCACTCAGGTTTTTCTCCTCTTTTTTTGAAATCGGACTTAGCAAGGCTAACCATTCCTTTGAGGCGAATAGCAGCAAGTGAATCAAAGTTGGCTTTGACAAGATTCTCAATCGAGGCATCCCATTCAAAAAATGTCTACAATACATGTAATATTGCAATGAGTAAAAAATATAAAATCGTTTAAAAAATCTAATATAGATATATTAATTAAAACAAACCTTAAACGTTGAGAACCATGTGTCTCTATGAAACAGCGGCACTTTTTTCCAGCTATACCATGGTCTTTTAAAATCCCCTTCAATAATCTTTCTAACACGCGTTGATACTTCAGTGTTATTTTTGAACCTGTTGCATATGTTGTTAACTTATTTATATTTATAGTTTGTTATATTATATTCTGTATGAAAAAATGAGAACAATACCATTTAGCTCCATTCCTTCGAGACGGGTGTAGCACTCGAACATCACGCTGTACAAGTGCAAGTTCTTCCGGCAGTTCATGTGATTCAATGTTTGCATCTTGGGAATTTGAAGGTCTTGGAGACGAAGGTCTTTGCAAACCAGCAGGTTGAGGACCTAATGTTCTCCGGTAAGAATGGCCACCAATAATTATTGGTGAACGCATCTGCAAAGAAAAATAATTAGAAACTGTATCGCAAGTAAATTATTATTCTTATAAGTACATAATTCAGACCTTGAAATCAATGGTAATGGAAGAGTGCAAGGAGGACAACAGACAGATCTCAGAGAGAAGAAGCGCTCAATGTTTTTTTTGCTTGAGAGATTAATCGATTAGTTAGTTTATAGAGATAGAACGTGAGAAGTGGGTTATTAATTTATTTATATACTAAATACAAATTAGGGTATTTGTGACGGTTAGTTAGTATATATTGCAAGAAATATTTTTTTTTTTGGATAAAGAAATAAAAAAAAAATAAAAAAAATCAAACCTGTCGAACAAATACTTGAAAAAATATTTTCTTATTTTGTTTCAAACCTGTCGAACAAATACTTGAAAAAAAAAGACTCCATAAACAATTTGTTAAGATCAAAGGCTCTCTCTATTTCCTTCACTTAGTTACAATCCAATATAATGCCTAGCTTCTCCATCACGTTAGACCATCTCCAATGGTTAAGAACCCATGAGGGGTTCTTAACCATATTTATAATTGAAATATTGCAAAATCAAAAGTTTAGATACTTAGAGGGTTTCTTAAAAAAAACATACTCCAATGGTAGAACCTCAAATGAGGTTCTTAAAATTTTAATTTTTGAAATATTGTGTATAAATTGTTTTGACTCTCAAAACTTGAAACACACTCTCAAAACCTAAACCCTATATACAGAAAAACACTTGTATCTACTTGCCATTTATGCAGTCCAACACTTGAAACAAGAACCACATTTATCTTCACCAATATATCCAATTAACCTAAACAAAAACAGAGAGACAACACATCATATTCAAGACTTTGGTTCTGAGACAACCTAAACAAAAACAGAAACAGAGAGACAACAATTTGGTTCCGAGGAGACAGTAAAACAATAATACCACTTTTACAAGAGGTTTGGTTCCGAGAAAATGCACAGATTCAAATTTTACCCCATCCTGCAAACCATACACAATCTTAGTTAACTTCTTAGTTCTTACCTTGTTCTTTATCATCATTATCATCTTTGACAGTGAAAGCATTAATCTTTAGCTCTTTAAGACCACTTGTAGCAGCTGCAAGTAGAAAATGAAACATAATCTTAAATCTAACAAGTCTCACCACAAAGATTTTAAATCAATTAAATCCAGAGACAGAGATAGGAATCAAAGATGATCAAGGGTATAATTACGTGGTTTAGGAACACTCACCACTTCCGAAGCTCTTCTCCTTCTAAACTTCATAATTAAGAGACAGAGTATCTCATGAAGCAAACTAAAAAGATTAGAGTCAGTGATTTGAGGAGTGGTGAATCAACTTGTGAATCGAATCAAAAAGGATAATGAATACATGGAGTATTGGAGTCACAACAAAAGAATTAAAGGATATGTGGATAGATAAAGGAACTAAGGAAGACAAGGAAACCTGAGCATCTTTTAATGATTCCATGCTGTGAAGGATAACCATCACTTGCCCCATAGCTGGTTGCACAGGAAAATACATCAGCATCATGTAAACAAATCCAATGCTTTGACTAAACACATAAACAATTGAGATAAGAGATACACGAGAAACCAGCTAACCGAAACTAACCCACGATATGAAAGCATGAACACAAAGCAACACAATCAATCCTAATTGATCAACAAATCAACAGCGTCAATTAGATCATTTTCAAATCAAAGCTAGCATCAATTAACTTCAATCGATGATCTAACCGAACAAGAAGCAAATCTAACCAAGCTAAACAAGAACAAGAATCGAGAACTAACAAGAACAACAAGCAAAAAACTCCAATTTCATATCCCTGGAGCTAGATGTCGCTGAACCTCAAACTTCCACCGACGAGGTTCACCACCGGAGATCTTCTTCTCGTCAAATCCGTATAATCCGATCAGCAATAACTCGATGACGCCTCTGATTTCATCTTTTTCGATGATCTTTCTCCCACCATCTATTGTCGCCGAGAGAGACGATAAGAGAGAGAGAGAGAGAGAGTTGGGAGGAAGAGAGAAAGACGCAGACAAAAAAATCCCGATTTCTTTCACAGTAGTAACCAGCCAATAGTAACACTCCACGTCATCCTAAGAACCGCTGCTTAAAATTCTTAATTAAGGATCGGTTCTTAGTAAATCAGCTATTTTACATTTATTTTTTATTTGCTTTTTCATTAAGAACCCCTTAAGAACTCTGCGTTGGAGATGCTCTTAGACATCTACTACTCTTACTCTGTCGCATCTTCAAACCTAACACTTCTTCTTCTCTTCATTATCATGCTTCAGCCAGCTCAGCAAAGACTCTTCTCCAATATTATACGTTTCCATCATTCAGTACTCTTGGCTTAACACAATACTCCACAAAAAGTAACATTTTATAACAGTTTATCATGCTTACTTTGCTTTTTTTTTTTTTTTTGACTTGATGCTTTATGAAATTCCCAGCTGAAACATTAATGTGATGTTTTCAATAATAGTATAATGACTTTTTGCTTTTAAACACGAACAACTTCATATAACGGTAGATAATGAATTGATGAAAAAAGTAACGCTCCTTAAACATCATGTGCAAGCAACTAATTTATCAAAGAAAACATCTTAACTCAATTGTTTCATAGTAAAATAACAAAAATAATCAAATAAATCACAAAAACAAATAAGAAAATATTATTCAGATTCTCCATCACTTTGTTCGATATCGAAATTTCCATCTTCATCATCTGATCCAGGTTCTGCTTCTTCTTCTTCTATGCCACCTATATCTTCTGCTTGACCATCTAAACATGTTAGTGTGTCGATTTGCAACGAATCAACATGAACAATAGAATCATTATTTTCTTGTTGCATCGCAGTGAAATCCAAATCAGCTGGACTAAACAATACTTTTCCTCTTGGTTGTATAGCGATTGCTGCTTTCCATTGTTGACTTTTCTTTTGAGTCATCCCTGGATACGGTACATAACATACTTGATCTGCCTGTGAAGCTAAAATGAAAGGATCGTACTTGTCGTAACGTTTCGCAACATTAACATCGATAATCCCAGACTTGTTTATTCGTACTCCTTCTCCAATGGTTGGATCATACCAGTCGCATTTGAACACTACAACTTTAAGATGAACTGGTCCAGGATAATGGAGCTCCAAAATCTCTCTCAATACTCCATAGTAAACATGTTCTTCACTTGAGCCAGAAGATGATGCGCCTTTCACACAAACACCATAATTAGCATTCTTTTTATCTTTTCCATGATCATATGTGTGAAATATGTATCCACGACAGAAATACATAGGCCAACAAGTGACTTTTGTCATTGGGCCGTGGGCAAGCGTCTGCAACCAATTTGGATATGAATTATCACTTGCAGTGTTCTCCACCTATTTTTTATCAACAGATATACAAAACCTTTATTATAAAACAAACAAAAAAAATCTGGTTAAAATTAATATTAATTTTTTCTTACATGTTCCTGTAACCACAATGCAAAGTTTTTTTCTTTAAATGAGGTTAGATTGGCTCCAGTTATCTCAGGATACGTTTCAGCCATGCTCTCATCAAACAACCTATATAATTTTTTTAGTTAATAAGAATGATAAAAATTTATATAATTCATAAATGCTCTGAAAGTGAAAACTATATATTTTGCGTACCTTTCAAATGGGCATAGCTCTTCGCAATTCAAAAGAATATATGTATGTGCGATATCGTAGTCTTCACTTTGAAACCATATCTCTTTCGATTTACCACTGGTCCTCCCTGGTTGAGAAAAAATGACTAGAATTTCATTAGATTCGTGTGCATATTGATCTTCTCCATCATAGTGTCGATCTTCCATTCGACTTTTCGTCTTGATGTGTGATTCAAAATAATAAGTACAAAAAGTAGAAATTTCTTCATTGATGTATTGCTCAACAATCGAGCCTTCTACTTTTGCCTTATTTTTCACCTTTTTTTTCAAATGACCCATATACCGTTCGAAGGGATACATCCATCTAAATTGTACCGGTCCTCCAAGTCGAGCTTCGTGTGGTAAATGAATAGGCAGATGTTCCATGACGTCAATAAAAGATGGTGGAAATATCTTTTCCAAGTTACAAAGAAGAATACAAATGTTTCGTTGTAACGTCGCAACACCATCTTCATGTAAGGTTCTTGCACAAATTTCCTGAAAAAATAAACTAATGCCTGCAAAAAAAAACAAAAAATGGTTTAAATTTATATAAATATTAAGTTAAAAAAAAAAGAAAACAAACGTCAATTATAATAATTAAATAAAGAAGAGAACTAAAGTCAACTAAAGTATAACGTAGAAAAGATTAAACCAATTAAAATATATTTATTTACCCGATAGTGCATCGTGTATAGATTTATCCATAAGTCCAGCAAAAGCAATCGGAAATAATCGTTGCATTAAAACATGGCAGTCATGACTTTTCATTCCGGTCAATTTTCCGTTGGTTTGATCAACACATTTAGATAGACTTGATGAATACCCATCAGGAAATTTAACCTCTTTTTCGAGCCACTGTAGGAACTTTTTCTTCGCATCAACTTCTAGCCTGAATATTGGAAATGGTGCCTTTCCATCATCAGTTAAATGTAGTTCTTTCCTACTACAATACTCTTCCAAATCAAGTCGTGATCTGTTGTTATCTTTTGTTTTCCCCTGCACATTAAGTAGAGTATTGATGACATTATCAAAAAAGTTTTTTTCAATGTGCATCATATCAAGATTGTGTCGAAGCTTAAGATATTTCCAATAAGGTAGCTCCCAAAAAATACTCTGCTTATGCCAGTTGTGAGTGTCACCGTATCCTTGTAATCGCCCATGGTTTCCTCCGCAATCGGCTGTTTTTGGCAAACAATTGACTTTATCCCACAGTTCTTCACCTGTTAGCAATTTAGGTGAAGTATCACTCACAACCCGTCCTCTTTTAAAGTCTTTCTTGTTCCGCCGATAGCTATGATCTATTGGCAAAAAACACCGATGACAATCAAACCAACTTCTTTTTCTACCATTCTTCAATTGAAATGCATTTGTCTGATCCAAACAATAAGGACATGCCAACCGACCATGAGTTGTCCATCCCGAAAGCATACCATAGGCTGGAAAATCGCTTATTGTCCACATAAGTACAGCTCGTAATATAAAGTTCTGCTTGGTATAAATATCGTATGCTAGAATGCCGTCTAACCATAAATTTTTCAACTCTTCTACCAATGGTTGAAGAAAAATATCTAGACTCTTCTTAGGATGAGCTGGACCAGGAACTAGAACTGATAGAAACATAAACTCTTGTTTCATGCACATCTCAGGTGGCAGATTATACGGAGTCAAGATTACGGGCCACAATGAATAATTATGTCCAGATATACCAAATGGATTAAAACCGTCAGTGCATAATCCTAGGTAAACATTTCTTGGCTCAGATGCAAAATCAGGGAATACCTTGTGAAAATGTTTCCATGCTTCTCCATCAGATGGATGACATATTTCTCCACTACTCGATGAGTGTTTTGCGTGCCATCTCATATCTTTTGCAGTATTCTCCAATTGATATAATCTCTTCAGTCTATCAACTATCGGCAAGTAAAACATCTGGCGATATGCAACTCTTTTCTGCCCCGGCTTTTGAGTAGGATGGAATCTATCCTTTTTACAAAACTGACAATTCTCTTCACTTGCAGCATCTTTCCAAAATATCATGCAATTATCTTGACAAACGTCAATTTTGTGATAAGGCAAACCCAAAGACCGCATAAGCTTCTTTATATCATAGTATGAATTAATTGAATTGTTACCTTTTGGCAAATATTCTTGTAGCATTTGCGTAATCGCATCCATGCACAACCAACTGGCTCTACGACAAGAATGAGCGAAGCACCAATACGGTTTCTTGCAATGTATGTTAGTGAGAACCTAAAAAGAAGCAGCAATATTTTATGTCAATCTCATACCCGAACCAACATTTGTTTCAAGTACTTCTTAGTTAATTCGGAGAAGTATTCAAGTTTTATCATCTAATGAGCAATGGACGATCTCTTATCCTGAAGATAACTTCTCGGCTCCAAGAATGATCATCATTATCATCCAAAGAAACAAAATTACGTTTTTCCTTATTGTTGTGAGAGATGTTGACTCAAACCAGACCAAATTTGTTTATGCCTAATCAAATGGGCTTTATTTGTTACATGAAGATAGAAAGTGGAGAACATTGTGCCATCATATCAACAAAGCCCACATGATGAAAAAAGTTGTTATAAATGCCCACTTATATAACTTAGGGAGTTTTGTTCAAAATGCCACAAACCCAAAATTGAGTTTCAAAAATGCCATTTTGTGGAGGATCTTTCAAAAATATAATTTTTTTGTGGCATCTGCTTATTTTCGTGACCAAACTTCCTCTATATGTGGCATGAAGCTACAACCCATTGAGAGAGTTTCTCTTACGCAAGGTCTGAAAAAGTACCTAGCATTAAAGGTGGACAAAATGGTGTATTTGAACATCTTTGATCGATTGTGATGAGACTTTCAGTCTATTTGTCAAGCCCACAACAATACGGGCTGTTCCCCACGTTGCACTTGCTCGTGATTGGCTTCTTCGACAGCTAGATGTGAAGAATGCATTTCACTATATTGATCTTCAGGAGACAGCTTACATATATCAACCACCGGGTTTTATCAATAATTCTGAACCGGATCATTTATGTATGTTACGTTAATCTCATCTATATGTGGGTCTTAAGCAGGCACCTCACGCATGGTACACTCGCTTTGCTCAGAGCAAGTTTGATCCATTCCTTTTCATTCTTGGTCGTGGCTCCAACATGGCTTATCTCTTACTCTATGTCGATGACATTTCACTCACCGCTTCTGTTCCTGCGTTATTCGACATAATTATCGCCGAATTAGGAAAATATTTGCAAAGCACAGACCTCAGTAAATGACATCATTTTCTTGGCATTGCGCTCAATTACAATGAGACTAGTCTATTTATGATTCGAATAGAATTACGTTGCAAATATTCTTCATCAAGCCGAAATGACTTAATGCAATCCTTGGCTAACACCCGCTGATACGAAGTGGAAGCTTAAGGCGGAAGATAATCCCTTGGTCGCTGAATCTTATTTTTACTGAAGCTTAGCATGGGCTTCAAAGTATCTCACGTTCTCACTCCCCAGTATCTCCTTTGCGGTTCAGAAAGTATGCATATTTATGTATAATCCTCGCAAACACCACTTCACAACTCTGAAACGGATTCTTCGGTACATCAAGGGAACCATTTTGCATGATTTATTGTGGTGTCGCTAATGTGGTCGTGGAAACGATTTAGTTATAGAACTTATTCTTAGAATTTGGTTGTCTACTCTCCAAAACAACAATGGTGTATTGTGATAACATCTCTGCTATTTACTCTGTTCACAACAATGTGTCTCTTGGTCAGGTTTGTGTTCTCAATGTCCTTTGGGTGATGCAATATGCGGATAATTTCACCAAAATACTGATTTCTCTATTTTTTATAAAGTTTTGTTCCAACCTCAGCGTATATACGAGAACCTCTCGCACCGACTGCACGCAGAGCTGTCAGACGGGCAAGCCCGTGACCGCCTAGACATGCCTGCTGCTGACCACCATCTACTCCAATTACCGTGGATCAGCCCACCAAGGACCGCGGACAACAAAATACTATGTCCATACCCGCACCCGCCAACCCTAGCGGGTATGAGGTCGGCCCGTGGACTCTTCAGTTCTTGTTCGATCTTCGCCTCTTGGTAAGTTTATTTCTTATCTTTTTTTTCGATTGAAGCTTCTTGTTCGATTGAGTGTTGAGTCTTAATCGATTTCTAATTTCAAAATTAAAATTGATTGAATCCTTTTGCTTGAATGTAGTTAAATGTGTTGATTTGTTGTTAGATTGTGTCGATTTCTCGGCCAAATGGGATAGTCGTTTTGTTATCAATTGAACATGTTTTGAGTTCTTGATTCTTTAACTTTGAAATGATTTTAATGTTCTTTATCTTTATCTTTAGGCTAACGTGTGTCTGAATATTGATCTGTTCTTGTTTTGCCTCAGGGGATTCTCGATTTAAGACTAGGTCATGCCTCAAAAACTTCTTAACAAGATGCTTAGCTATAATCCCAATTTTGATTGTAGATCTCATTGGCGGCTCAGCTGGAGCTGGAAAGTTAATTATCATTGCCTTGGTATAACCCCAAAAACTCATATCCAATCTCTCAGTCATGCTACATTCTTAACATTAAATCGTTTTATCTCTTTGCACTCCCATTTGCTGTAGTATCACTTCTCAAATTCACAAGCAGCAAAACCAAAATGGACTCACACCCAATTCAATTCTGGTAATATTCACCTTCACTTCTCTTTTCATAACATAGAAAGAAGGATAGAAATATAATTTATCCCATGTGTTTTCTGTAGATTTCATCTGTGACTTGGATCATCTGTGATTTGTTTTCAAAACAAGTTTCAGGTACACTTTTTTGTACAGATGCTCAGGTAATAGAAATATAGAATATAGAGACTATAATCTCATGTTCCTTGGGTTTATGGATTGCTTTTTCGCCTGATAGTTTATCAAATGCCAATACTGACAAAGTTCTTTTAAATGTCTGTACAAAGCCTCCTTAATACCTAACAATTAAGCTTGTTAATAGAAAAGATGAATCGCTCTGTTTCTAACTCATTGATTATCAATGATTATGCAAAACTGAATGCTTACTTTTGGTTATCATTGATTTGTGCATAGATATATTCACTGTTGACAGAAATAAACCATGGCTTCAATGAAGACATAACTGGTGCAACACTGAAATCATTTGCAGAAGTCTCGTAAGAACCCGAACTAATCTGTTTCTATTCTCTTTTTCATAATTGATATTTCAGTCCAAAGAGAATGGGTCGTTGCCTTCACAGGAACGAAATCATTAACCTGTGAATGATTCTTCTTCTTGTTGATAATAAGATCTTTGTTAGTTTGGTAGATGTTTGGAAAAGGCTGAAGTTTCTTTAAGATGATCGTGCTATGTAAAATTATGATCCTCTTTGGTTCTCTTTGGTTCTCTTTGTTTCTTCTTGTGTGGGTGCTTTGTATTGAACGTTCTACAAACTTTTCACATTTTTTCACACGATATTTGTTATACACTTATACGTCCTTCATTACACTTTCATCCAAAGATTCCAAACTGTAATTAATCCTTTTAATGAGTAGAAGTAAGTAAGTAATTACAATTTATTGTCATAAAACTAGGCTCAGTCCGTAGCTTTTGACTTTTGAGTCCAGCTACGTTCCTTCATATACTGATATACGTTTGTTGGTTTAAGAGCTTTTCTAGCTTATCTACCTAAAACTATACCATCATCATACGAAACAAAGACTACACCATCATCATACAAAAGAAAACAAGTCATGTAGATGATTTAATTAATTCAACTAATTAAAAATAAATATTTGTTTTTTGCGTGAGAAATTGAAATCCCATATCTAACATAAACTATTGAGACTTCATTGGGTGGTTGCAAACCGGATGGATTAAACTGTTGGTAGACAGAATTATCCATTTTTGGTGATCTACAGTGCATTACGGTCTCAGTTTAATTCTTTGTACAGTTGGATCGCAATGAATTTCTTTTATTTTTTTGTCCGCACCATTGCAATCTATAATTTTTGAATGGTAAAACAAAAGCGGTTTAATTTGCAAATGGTTTTGTCCGTCCCGACCGCTGCATCCATTCAAACCTTGAGTTTTAAATTGCAATTTGAGAGAGCGAATAGATGAAAAGAATATATATCAGATTTAAAAGAAAATACCCATTCAAGTGTTTTACCACCTCTAAGGCTTTGAATGATGGCTGCGGACGCAGTGGACCAAACCATCTTCTTTTTAGGACGGTCCATAGTCCGTTACGATCTTGGTTTATTTTTCAAATACAGTTGATCCGCAACGGTCTTCTTTTTTTTTTTTTTTCTGTCTACTTCACTGCAGACTATAACATATGAATGGTAAAGAAAAATGGTTTAATCCGCAAATGGTTTTGAGCGTCCCGTCCGCTGCATCTATTCAAAACCTAAAACTGAGGTCAACTGGAAAAATACAAAGCTTTTTTGGATCCAATTTACTACTTTCTCAAATTTAGTGATTGCGATTTGTCATTTGTGACGAAGAAAACTTCGTGCAGGTAAAAAAAAAGGCATTTTGTCTCAAACTATGTGTTCTTTCAAGTTATATGAAAGAGAAGAGGATATCATGTTAAAAATTAAAATGGGTTCAAATCTCCAGTTTAGCGATCCCTCTTTAGAGCATCTCTAATGATACTCTATTTTTAGAGATATCTTTATTTTTAGAGCAAAATCATCTCCAATGTTACTCTATACCTTGCTCTAGAAATAGAGAAATGAATAGTGTTTCTCTATATTCAGAGAAACATTATTTATTTCCCTATTTTTTTAAAAAAAAATTTTATTTACAATATGATCTTTTAATTTTATATATATATTTATTTTATACCTAAACAAATTATGTGTTTATTTTATGTACTTATATACAACTATATTATAAATTTTTTTTATCTAATTATTATGACATGCAACAAAAACTTATATTAAATTAGAAATGCAAATTACATGAGAGATGATACATTTAAAAAAAAAACACAAATAAAACAAAATAAATGGATCAAATTTGTAAAATTGGAAAGTTGAAACAACCGCACCCATTTTTTTTGTTTTTTTTATAATTAATATTCGCATAAATATTAATTACCCCAGACAATAAATAAATTCACTGAGATTCCATAAATTCACTCCAAATAATTTATCCAATTCTCAATAAAAATCCAAAATTTAATTTAAATTAATTAATCAACATTCTAAAATAAACCGAAAAATTAAACAAATAAATTCATCCATTTATTCCACCAGATTCTAATCCAAAAATTATAAAGTAATAAAGCACACAAAACAAACCGACGAGTCTAGATCATCCCCTCTTCCTCGCCATGATCCCACGGTCACACTTTTTATTTTTCTGTATCAAATAAAAGGAGATGCATAAGTATTTCAATAAATACTTAGTGAGGCAATCATCCCATGTACAGCTATACACACAAATATTTTAAAATATTTAACATATTTAAACACGAAAATACCGAATAATCAACTATCTCAAAAAACACCCGATCTAGATCACACACGGCCTAAATTTATGGAAAACACTTCAAATAATCAAAACGCTCAGATAACCTTATGGTCTTGCACTCAGCTTAGCTCCGCACAGAAATTTTCACGACAAATTTCTGCAATTTTCCGAAACCTCACGGGATGAATAACCCCCTAATAAAATTTCGCACGCAACCTAAAAAAATAAAAAATAAACAATCGCTAATTAACTACAGCAAAACTTAATAATGCATCTTCTTCGTTGCACTCTGCAACTACGGGAATCATCCACGTCACACCACCACCAGCCATAACAAAGAGGATCCGAACACAACAACCAACAACCAACGACAAACACCACACGAACTCAGATCCCACCGTCACGACGAGTCCAATCATCATCACGTCACCGTCGTGACTCACGCGAACCAACACCGCATCACCAACCTCCGTCACGTCACCACCAAACTTGACACAAACGGACTCCACCGTAACCGCCGTTCAAAACCCCACAACATCACCACCAACGCCGTGAACGAACCCCACAACGTCACCACCAACGCCGTGAACGAACCCCAACATAATCCCCATCACAACAACGTCATAAACATCGTCAACATCACCGACATCACCAACGGCCAACCACCACCACGATGACACCGATCACAATGTCACCGCCACTCATCGCGGTCGTCGCTGCTGCACCATCATCACCATCGATCTCGGGTGACCACACAACAACAAAGAGAAGGAAAGCTTCTTACCGTGATGAGAGAAAATATGGAGGCGTGAAGCTTGTTCCTTACGGCACCACGAACCTCCAGCCGACACTCAATCCAAGCCACGCGATCGATCACCGCAGCAACTCTCTCCCCCTTTCTCCTACGTCCACCGCTACAGCCCTTCACTCCTCTCTCTTCCTTTCACTCTCGACCACGACAACCTCTCACGAACACAACTATCTCTCTTGACTCCACGATGAAAGCGGCGAAGATGATGAAGAAGGCTTGACCTGAAGCACTTAATAGGTTTAGGGTAACTTTATTAATTTCTCTTAAGTCCCCAACCTTCTAATATTTTTAATTCAACCCCACAACCTCTTGATCTTCTCAAATCGACCTTAAAACTTTAAAATACTCCAATTAAAACCCAATAAATAGATTACGGATGTTATAAAAATAAAAAGTTTTAGTATAAATTAGTTAATAAAATAAAAATATTATTAAATACTATTTTAAAAATAAAAAAATATAAATAACCATTAGAACAAACGCTTTATCTATTTTTAAAGATTTCTATTTTTTGAGAAAAAGATAGAACTAATCATTGGAGATGATCTTAGGTCCTTTCAACTATTTACAATAATGTTTATTAAATATTCAAAAGAGAAATGCCCCCTAACCAAAAAAACATTTATTAAAAGAGAACAAAAATTAAAAAGTTGGATGAAATAATTAATCCAAGTTTATTCTTTTGGTGGAGATTTCAGTTAAATGAATTAAAGAATTATAAATGATTAGCAAAAGAAAAAATTATGAATGATTCAACTAAAGTGAATTAAAGAAATAAAAAAGATATTTCTATTCTTGAGAAGATGTTTCATAAAGTGAGTGCTTATCTGTTAAACTCGTATGAGATACAACTATATTTTTATATAATAGATTTACGTGTATTTGTGTTGTTATTTTAAAATAAGTCATCTAAAAAAAGAAAAAGAAAAAAAAAGTCATCTCGATTATTCAGGATCAAGAAATCCTAACACGCGTCTCCAACAAACGTGTCTCAAATTGCTTTTTAATACCATGTTCGTGAATTATCAAGGGTTTCTTTATGCAAGGTATTAGATTTTCTCATTTTTCTCGTTAAGAATTGTGTTATTCTCTTGAATTGTATTATTCCCTATATGGGTTGTGTTATCTCTTTATCGAGTGATAATTCCTCTCTTGGAATTATAGTTTTTTTCGTTATGAATGATAAATGATTTTCCCTCGTGAGTGAGTGATAAATCATGAGGTCAATTAGGTTGATGATCTTAATTTTTTGGTCAATTGAGAAAATGACATTGGCTCGTTTTTGTGTTCGGAAAATAACCCCGGCTGACTAGAAAAAAGAAGAAAAAAAACATAAATGCCCTTGTATAAGAGTTTCAGCGTATTATTAAAAAAACCAATGTATATTGGAAAACATAACATGTTTTAAATAGAAGAAGCATGTAATTGTAAATAATAACTTCTAATTTTAAGAAAATAACATGTCATCTGAAATAAACTAAATTTAAAAAACACATTCATAAACACAGTTATTATATAAGATTTGATTATTTTAAATTATTATCGTGAAAGTAAAATGTATTTTATTAATATCCATGTATATTAAGGCTTCATAACGGTTTGATAGCTCGATTGGACGAGCTGTCTTCTCCGTACAAAGATCACGAGAAGCCCATCAAGGAAACAAACCAGCTGCTACACTCAAGCTTAACTCTACCTCTGATTCAAAATCAATCGTAAAAAGCAGAGCATCTTCACGCAATCTTCATGATCTCTGAAAACATTATGTAAGTTTTGTTGAAACTCGTTGTGATATATGTAAGTTTCTTTAGGTCTATTAAAAAACATTATGTTATGTTTGAAAACATCAAATAATATCGCTAACCATATTTTAGCCAGAAAAGGACCTTTCTATAACTATATTACTAATTTACTACTCAAGTTGTAATCTACCCTCCACATTATTAACACCATGTTTGTACCATTACATTCAAAGTTATTAATAAAGTATCATATTCCTGTCGAGAGAAAAAAAAAAAGTCTCAAATGGTAGCGATCAGTACTTTCATTTTGTCATATCCACAACTGCAGCTGCGTATGACACACGGTTTAATACTTGTGCACGGTATTTTACGTGGACAAAATATTAATTATAGTAACTATCTATTTAAAATGATTGTCGTTTGATTACTTTAGTTGATGAGAGATAGAAAGCCGTTTGTTTAAGTGTTATATCTTTTCGCAAGTCATCTATTGATACTTAAATGATAGAGTTGTCCCTTATTGTGCACCTCTCACTCTCTCAGATTTCATTTGTCAAAGTTTTTAACAAAGAGCAATATCCTTTTATACCAATAAACTGTCTTCTATGGAACAAAGAGTTGAAAAATTATGTGAAGCTGCTGCTCATTCCGGAAACATGGAGGACTTGTATGCTCTCTTGCGAGAGGATCCATATCTCCTGGAACATATTGAATCTGTACCATTCATCGACACTCCTCTCCACAAAGCTGTGGTTGCGAAGCAAACACGGTTCGTCATGGAGATGATGAATTTGAAACCTTACTTTGCAAGGAAACTTAACCTCGATGGGGTCAGCCCGTTGCATCTTGCTATAGAGAAGAGTCAGTCCCGGATGGTGGTCGAGCTTCTCAAGGTTGATCCAAGTCTTGCTCTTGTTAAAGGGAGAGAAGGTATGAAGCCGCTACACTTGGCAACGATAAATGGAGCATCTGATCTCGTTGTAGAGCTTCTTGTGGCTTGCCCCGAATGCTGTCAAGATGTGAATGTGGATGGTCAAACAGCTTTGCACATTGCTGTTAAAGACGGTAAAACCGAAGTACTAAAAGTTCTGATTGGGTGGCTATGCAGATTCGATGGTAAGGAATCTGAATCAACCGAGAATGAGGTTTTAAACAAACAAGATCATCAAGGAAACACGGCTTTACAAATTGCAACATACGAAAATAAAGACCAGGCATGTCTCACTTTATAGTCAAATCCTAATCGAGAATATGAGAAGTTCAACTACTTACTTTGTTCAATTTCAATGTACTACAGGAACTGAAGATGTTGGTAAGTATTACAAAAATCGATCAGAATATCAAAAACCATAACGGTTTGACAGTCCTTGATGTCATGCAAAGCCAGGGCCAACAAACGGATGCAGACATAGAGAGGCTGGTCCTAAAATCTGGGGCAAAGCAAGCCAATTCTCTACCAAAAGTCACAACAAGGTTAGAAGTTTGGAGATTGGGACCTGCTCGTTTCCAGAACTTAGATATAGCCGTTAGGCGTTATATATCTCTGATTACTTATGAAACGCGGAATGCACTTCTAGTCCTAAGCACTCTCGTAATCACCACTACTTATCAAATGGTTCTACAGCCTCGTGGTGGTACAAACAACGGTAAAGTTGTGATGAAAACATCCAAATACTCATTACTCTCGGCGTTTAATACTTCCGGTTTCATAGCAGCGGTCTTCGATGTTCATGGTACAGGTCGACGCATTCAAACTACTGTTTTTTTTTTTCAGTGTTTCCATGTATGTACATAGCTTAATTATGTGATATCAAACGAAGCCATATCTCCTAGTGACGCCACCTTGATGGGGACCCTACCTGCCTTTGGTCTCGTTGTTGGTTTTTACTGTATATACCAATTAGTGTGCTAGCACTGGAGATGGTGAACAAAGGAGTGCATCTCTTTGAAGCTCAATGCTCTCTCATCCACGTCAAGTTCCAAAATCCAAATGAAATCAATATACTGCATATTTTTATTTGTGTCATCAAATTATGTAAATATTTTCACATATTTAAGACTTTATTAGTACTTCTATGCTTAATTTCTATGATTTCATATTCCAATTCTGGTGTTGGGTATAATTTTATCCCTTGAAATATTCAATCCTATAAATAAAGAAAATAATGAGTCAAATTCTAGATAATATCAGAAAATTTACTGTTTCCGAGCCATTTTCGAACTGTTTCTGGACCATTCATGGATCTCGGGTATGACCCTATCTTAGTGGTAATCACTGGTCATATAAGAAAATATTTTCTATGATCTTACCAAAGAATATTTATAACAATCTTATCATATTATGAGTCGGCCGCCCAACTCCGAACCTCGTGGGATTCGGATAAGGACATGCAAGACTTTCCTATACAAAGGGAATGAGCAAGAAGGAGAAGGGCATAAAAATCGAGAGCAAAAACAAGAGATCTACAGAAGCTCCGAGATCACAACAATAAGTTCCTTGAAACAATTAGGGTTCGTAAACTGAGTAGATAGCTCTTGATTCTTGTACTTGCTTTAGATACTTTAAACAATTAAGACTATTCAGTATCTAAATCCTTGTTTTCCATGGGCTCCAAACGAATCGATTACTATTTGCTGATACAGATACAATTGGCGCTAGAAGGAGGGCAAAGAATAACATCTACATGAGATGACATGACACAAAGAAAATACGGGCATAGCAGACGCAAGTCAAGACACATCTGCCCAGTATGAGAATCTCTTAGGTCTTATAACGTATGAGAATCACACAATTTTATTAAAAAGGTTTATCCATTGATAAAACATTGTAGCGCCTTGTACCTTGGTCTCTTCCTTTGAAAACATGGTAGGTCGTGTTTCTCTCGCCCATAATAGCATAATTGACTATTTAAACTAGTTTTTCTGATTTCTCATACATGGGGGAATATGGAATCATAAGCAACTAAGCATAGAAGTCTTTTGGTATTGAATTTTCTTAAAACATTTGAAAAAATAAACATACTTTGATGACAAAAAAAACGATATACCTGATTTCATTTGGATTTTGGATCTTGACGTGTATGAGCAAACACTGAGCTTCATAGATACGCATTCACTTTTGCACCACCTTTTTTACCCGTTGCAGTTCTTTTAAACCATCCGATTTGCTTGTCCGTTTCGAAACCACAGATAGTAGATACCAACCAACAAACAAGACAATAACAGTGACGGTAATGGCAAATGGGATTTTCAGCACAAAGGCGTCACTAGGAGAGATCACTCCGCTTGAAAGCATATAAGCCGTGTACATAGATGGAAACATTGGGAAATAATACATTAGTTTTAATGCATCAACCTTTACCAGGAACACCACCAGGAAGACCGCTGATAGGAAACCCAAAGTGTTGAACATCCAGAGTGTTGTGAATCCGTCTTTTATCACCACTTTACCGTCGTCTTTTGTGCCTCCAGGAGGCTGTAGAACCATTTGATAAGTGGTGGTGATTACGAGAGTGCTTAGGACTAGAAGTGCATTCCGTGTCTCATCCGTAACCCGAGATTGATAACGCCTAATGCCTGTACTGAAGAATTGGTAATAAGTGGGTTTTAATCTCAAGAATTCTAACATTGTAGTGACTTTTGGTAGAGAATCAGCTTCCATTGCCCCAGATAGTAGGACAAGCTCCGTTTCTACTTGTTGGCCCCGGCTTTGCAAGACATCAAGGAATGTCAAACCGTTACCGTTTTTGATATTCCTATCGACATATTTTTTTACTAGCAACATATTCATTTCCTGCAGTACATAAAAAATTGACGATACTAAGTAATTAGACTACTTATTAGGATTTGAGTGCTGCTACTAGTTTACTAAACAAGGCATGCCTGGTGTTTATATATAAAAAATAAAATAAATAAATAAGACATGCCTGGTTTTTATTTTCGTATGCTGCAACATGTAAAGCCGTGTTTCCATCAAAGTCTTGTTTGTTTAAAACCTCTTCCTCGGTTGATTCAGCTGTCCTATCGTCCAATCTGCGAAGCCACCCAATCAGAGCCTCTAACACTTCGATTTTTCCGTTCGCAACAGCGATGTGCAAAGCTGTTTGACCATTCACGTTCACATCTTCATTGGATTCAGGGCAAGCCACAAGAAGCTCTACGAAGAGATCAGATGCTCCATATTTCGCTGCCAGATGTAGCGGTGTCATACCTTCTCTCCCTTTAACAAGAGCAAGACTTGGATCAACCTTGAGAATCTGGCGTACGAACCAGGGCTGTAACGGGCTCCTGACGCTTGTCCCTATCATAAGATGCATCGGACTAAAACCATCGGGGTTAAGTTTCCTTGCAAAGGAAGGCTTCAAGTTCATCATCTCTATAGCGAACCGTGTTTGCTTCGAAATCACAGCTTCATGGAGAGGAGTGTCGGTGAATGGTACTGTTTCAATATTTTCTAGGAGATATGGATCTTCACGCAAGAGGGTATACAAGACATCGGTGTTTCCGGAACGAGCAGCTTCAGCTAATCTTGGATCCATGGAAGACAGTAGGCCTGGGCATTCGGATTTTCGGATCGGATCGGATCGGATTTTTCGGATTTCGGATTTTTCGGATAGGGAAATTTAGAATCCGTTCGGATTATAATAGGGTTTCGGATCGGATCGGATTTAATCGGATTCGGATTCGGATTTCATTTTTTTTTTATAAAACCCAACATATATTCGGTTATTTTGGATTTGTATCTAAGATCCGAAAAATCCAAAAAACCCGAATATGAATCGAAAATAGGATGTATAATCAAAAAAGAAAAGGAAAATTGAGATCTCGATAAGGAAATATGACTATATGAGTGTATATAACTGTAAAATATATATAAACTATATAAGTATATATATATATTGTATAGTTAATATCGGATTATTTCGGATTTATTTCGGATATCGATCGGATTCGGATTCGGTTCGGTTCGGATTCGGATTATTCGGGTAGAGAAATTTTGAATCCATTCGGATTTTGAATCCATTCGGTTCGGATTCGGATCCGGATTTTTCGGATCGGATTCGGATTGGTTTTCGGATATCGGATATTTTGCCCAGGCCTAGAAGACAGTTTAATGGTATAAAAAGATTTTGCTCTTAGTTAGAACTTTGAGAAGTGAAGTCTGAAGTGAGTAATAACAGACAACTGATAAAGAAGTCAATTTACAAGGCAAGATGCCAAGATCCGAGTCACTTATTATTATAATTAATATCATTTAGTTTTCTTATATATAACAAAACCTTTTAAATTATTTTAATTTTATCATCACTATGTGATTTAGGAGTTTATCATCAATATGTTTAACGGATTATATACGTCTGTTTGTCTTTCACTTTTAAGTTTTTTTAACTTTTACTTGTGATGTGAGAAGCCCTGAGATATTAACTTTTACTTGGGTCAAAAATCTGAACTTACCAAAAGAAAAAGAAAACAAAATCAGATATTAATGTAAGAAACTAAGAATAAGAGCCTATCAATATGTGGTGGTGTTTAAGTCAATACCAAGTCTAAAAGAAGAAACTTCAATGATGAAAATTCTGTCAAGTTGCCTCAGAAATATCCAAGAAATAATAATGGTATGTACCACTCCATGCTTATTATTATGGTTTACTTGTCGTTGTCGGGTCATTTCGGAGAAATTTAAAACCTAAATAACAAAAAAATTAGAAATATATAAAAAGCCGAAAAATCAGAAATTAGAAATTTATAATATTTCGGAGAAATTCGAAATAGCCAACCAATTCCACCAAAAGATAAATAAAAAAACTACCGCTGCTTGTGACTATCGGTAGATCGTTGAATGAATCGAAATTGAGACTATAAATATGTGGTGATGATTAAGTCAAGATCAAGTCTAAAAGATAAAATTTCAGTCAAGTTGCCTCGAATATATCCAAGAAACTAGTTTAGTAATGAGCGCCGACCGCCCATTCAAACTGAAAATATATTTTATTTTTTGTTATCATGTTTTTAGTTTTAGGAATTCTTGTTTATGTCATATTACATCCTGATTTCATTTAAATGTGAAATAAATTAGATTCTCGTGCTACATCTTTCTATAAAAAAAAATTCATCCCAAATTCTTGTTTGCCGACTTCTTATTTAAATGTGATGCAGTACTGGACCGCCAACTTGTGAGCTTACCGTGGATGGGTTCACAAAACTGCATCGGGTAACAAAGGTGGTGCAAAAGTGAGTGTGTCTCTTTGAAGTTAAAGACTTTTACACCAGGACTTTTATGCTTGCTTATGATTCTCATTGGACCAAATCAACCGATTAATAAATAAATATCCAAGTTAACCAATGTAATAGCCACTACAATGTTTTATCAATCGATCAACCATCTTGATAAAATTGTGTAATTCTTCTATTTGAGATCATGGTTGATGACTCTGCCATATATTAGTGATTAATGTTAGTGATTTAAGATCATGGCAGTCTTTGCCACACTACTCCAGGATCTAGAGTAGACTATGCCAAAAACGGACAAACATATAAAACAAATAAACTGGGAATACATGCCTCTTAATTTTATCCGAAAAGGCATCATTGATATTAAGTCTGTCTTAAATCTTTCTTAATGATTCGTTTTACTGTATAAAACTAAAGTACATTGAGAGATTACAAATCTTCTATAGTTCCATTAACACAAAAATCTAATCCTGTGAACTCAATTCATGTAGGACACACAATTCTGTAATTCTTTTTTCTGTTTCAATATAAATAATAATCCGAAACAATAACCATTGTGATAAATCACAAGACTATATCGTCTTGAACACTAACATTAAGAGTCTTGTTCTGGAGAACAATGCTTCCTATGACTGTAACTTCATCTTCCACAGTTACAGCCTCACCTGCAAAGAAACAAATATATAATTTAAAAAACGAATAATTTGTTGAACAAAAATCTTTAAGAGAAACAATGAAATTACCAAGAATTGTAATCCCAAGCCTATCATTGTAATCTCCACTAGCTTGAACTCTTGACCATTTTCCTATAGAAGATTTCCATCCGATGATTGAGTTTATAACAACAGCATTGTCCTGTATTTAACCAGATTCAGAACATTAAAACACAAATCTTTTTGATTCGGAACTAGAGGAACATATATGAAAACCGATTTAAATTACCTTGATTTCAACATCATCCAAGATTATGCAGCTAATAAGCCTTACACCAGGTCCAACACGAACATTTGCTGAGATCGACACATTTGGACCGATCTAGTTCCAAGGAACTTAAGTGAGTCATTAGCAAATTACATGAGATGGTTAACTAAGACTACATGAGATTAAAACCACATTACCTTTGCGGTTGGATGCAGTTTTACGGAAGGGTGAATATAAACATCACCAACTATCATCGGTTTCTTATTAGTACCATCTCCAGAAGCCAAAAGATGAGACGATGTTTGACGGAATTGGGAAAGATACAAATTCGAGCATTTCACAGATTGCCTGTTTAAAAACAATTTGTTAGCACAAGGAGTTTGATCCAAGAACGTTTGAAATAATTAGTCGGACAAACTTACGCGGGAGTCTTAATCTGTTCCCAGAAATCCTTATTCTCATATGTGTATAGTTGCTTCTTTCCTGCAAGAGGTGACAATATATCTTGATCTAATCTCACAAAATGCGCAGGAGCAGATCTTGTAGCGGATTGGTAGTTGCTAGCTGCCAAATTAACATCATGTAAGTGTGAAGCAAATCTCTAATTGATAATGATGTAAGTCTCTGAGATAAGATAGGCCAATAGTGAATACTCACATGTGTCTCTTATTTGGCTATAGACTCCTTCAATGGCTTTGAAGATATCTGAAGTAAACACATAGACACCACAGTTTACCAAGTCACTGACCTGCATTGAGTAGATAAAAAGGAAATTTTATAAGCTCAACAAAATTTCAGAACCAGTGAAGCATATCAGAAAAAAGGAAACTCTAGCAGATAATTACGAAAGTCTCGGGCTTCTCTGTATAATGCAGGAGTTCTTTGGTATCAGGATCAGCTATTAACTCTCCAAATTGGCTAGCTGCTTCTCCAGAAACCTGAAGCAAAAAAGAAACGATATTCATGAATTTGTTTCGTTTGTGACATCTAAAACAATCGATCAGGACAACGAACCTTGATTACTAGCATAGTTCCAATACCACCATAGCTTCTATGGGTGTCTACCAAAAATTTGAAGTCACATCAAAGTAAGAAAAGGAAACCGATGAAGTAGATTTAAAGATTTAAAGCTGAGATTACCGAGTATTCCTTGAAGAGGGAAAGAACAGCAAACATCACAGTTCAGGAGGAAAACATGTGACTGTTTAAAATGATCAAAAAACAAATTAGCAGCTGAATCAAGAAAACAAATGACTGAGTCGAAACAGGAACTAAAATTGTGAATTTCATTAGGAAACAAACCGGTTTTTCTTCCATGATTCTATCACGAAAGTAATAAAGAGCACCAGCTGAACCATGAGGTTTATCTTCTTTCAAGTATCTATACATAACAAGAGCAAGCATGAGAAGGTTATAAATTGGACACCATAAAACGAAAAACACAAATGCTATAACTTACCGCACTGGAATTTTCAGCTCGTTTGATATCGAAGACACATACAAAGCGAATTCTCTTTCCTCATAAAACCCAATCAGAAAAATCTGAGCCAGATTTGATATCTGTCCATATCAAAATAAAAGAAAATTCAATATGAGCAATCAACATTACAAAGCTGATAACTTTCCCAAGTTTTCTTTCAGCGTTAAACACATTATTCTAGCTTTCTCAAAAAACTAAGAAAAGTTCAAAACTTGGAGACTACAGATCATACAACAACAAGCTTCTCCAAAGTGTAGAGTTTTATTTTCTCAAATTACAGTAACAAAGTTAAGAGTACTAAATTGTAACAAACCCAGATTAAGATAAACAATCAATGTCAAATAAACAAAACTCTCGTTCATGAGCAATCAACATTACAAAGTTGAGAACTTTCCCAAGTTTCTAGCTTTCTTTGGAAATACTACAAGAAAAGTTCACAACTCCAAAATTGCAAATCATACTATACCATAGCTTCTAGCTAGATTCCAGTACTAAATTGGAACAAACCCAGATTTCATTTTCTCAGGAAAATTGTAAAAATCAAACCTTTTTACAAGCAGAGATAGGATGATGGATCATCGATTGACCAGCCAAAGGAATCAGTGGTTTTGGTGTATTGAACGATAATGGACGAAAACGAGTTCCTAAATCGATCCACATTAACAAAACCAAAGTCAAATTTCAGATTTTGAAGATAGAATTCGAGATCCAAAAGAATAGAAATCAAAATTTTGATTTTACCTTTAGTCGGACCACCGACCATGATCACGGCGACGACTTTTTCCTCCGACATGTTGATTCAAAGACCTAGATTCGTGAAGCACGATGATCTGATTTTTGTTTTAAAGGTGGTATCTTTGTAGTCGGATATTCCCAGGTTTTTGAAGTTTTAGGTTGTAAAGTAGAAACAGAGAAATGAGAATGTTTTGATTTTGATGGTCAAAAAAGTCAAAGACTCAAGAGGACAACGTTACGACTTTTTTATTTGTTTTTGTCATATTCATTAATAATTCCGAAAAACAATAAACGGCTTGCTATAGAAGGATGGTAATTTATTATGAAGATAAATATAAATTAAGACGATGATTTTATATCAAGATCGGGATATTGCTAAAAAAAGAAAAAAAAGAAGAGAAAGAAAATCTTTGATAGTATTATCATAATGTATTGTGTGTTTCGAATGAACGACTTTATTTGTTTTCATAGATGTAAAAAATAAATTATTGTGCATGCATAGTGATGGTAGGCTTCATAAAAATTTATTCGAGCCATAAATTGTATTTATGTTTTCTTTGTTGTGGTGTGTGTTTATTGACTTTTATAAAACTCTCCTTTGGAGACTAGTGTCACTATTGCTTCTTGTTTAGCGTCTTTGTTACCTCATTAAAAATCTTTTTAGGAAAACGTAGTGGAAAAAACCATAGCAAGGTAAAAAAAGTAAAACTATGCAAGTTTCCCCTCGAATGATCCCATGTCATCTTGTAAATCTCGTTGATGACACATTCCAATGTTATAGACATGTTTTTTGAACGTAGTTATAGGTAATGACTTCATAAAGAAATATGCGGCATTTTCACATGATCAAACATATTTAACTTCAATGGCTTTAGTATTCTCAAGTTCATGAGTGTATGAGAAGAAATTTGGAAGGATATGGTTGGTTTTATTGCTTTTAATATATCTTTCTTTTGTTTGAGCAACACATGCAACATTGTCTTTATATAAGATAGTTGGCTTCATGTTTACGTGAAACTGCTTGATTAGTTGTTTTGGCTTATTGATCTCAACCATACACATTCTCTACTTGATTCATGGAGCGCGATGATTTCAACATGATTTAAGGAAGTTGCCACGAGTGTCTGCTTCTGAGAACACCAAGATATTGCAGTGCCTCCGACCGTGAATACGTATCCAGTTTGTGATTGGGTTTGTGTCGATCTGATAAATATCATGCATCTGCAAAACCAACCATTTGGCTATTTGAATTTTTAGAATAAAATAGTCCTAAATCAATAGTTTTTTGAAGGTAGCGAAAGACATGTTTAATTCCATTCCAATGTCATCGTGTGGGAGAAGAACTAAATAAAGAAAAAAAAAAAAAAAAAAAAAAAATAAAATTTATAAGATATGTATATGAGTCCAAATAAGGCAATTTAGATATGTCTTCATTGAAAAGGATCTTTCATTTTCCACTCAGATATGTCAAGGAAATTTCATTTTAACACTCTTTGGGTATATGTGGAATGATGCACAAACATACTCTTTTACGGAATGCTCAATTGAACAAAAAAGGCAACTGATCTCTCTCTAGAAGAGGGCGATTGAGAAAGAAAAAAAAAACTACTTGCCGTGTTGTTGGATCTGACATGGCTTCAAGGAAAATGATGGTGGGACATGGTTAAGATCCTTTTGGTATGTATTAATACCAGCGTTTTCGAATGTGTTTGCGTTATCTTTGTCGGTTTACATCTTTTGTTTTGACGAAATGATGAGTTTTTTCTACTCTCTCATTTGTTGACGGTTATCTCCATGTTGTTTCTCATGAACCAAATTGATGCTCACAAACATGGCTTTTATTGGAAGATTCATGGCATTGCTCTCCAAATGAATTATGGGGGTGATAAATCATTGGATCATTGTGTTGTTTGTCCATTGGAAACAATTCATGACGGTTTGTATTTGATGGGCTTAGGATTTACAAGAATCCTAACAGCTCAGCTTTAGAAACTACCACCATGAAAACCACCATGGAGAAAACAGATGGGTAGAGATGTAGATGCAGTGTTCATTAGAGAGAATCTTTGCCGGAACCATCAAATATTTTTATTTTAAGGAGAAGACAAGTTATGGGCTCATATTTCTCTGTTTGGAATCGGTTAACAATTTCGGTGAGGTCGGTGTTCTCTTCTATCCGGTGTTGTTGTTGGTCAATGATGCTATTTGTTTTAACAATGTTTCCAAAAAAGTTCATCCTCGATCAAATAATACATCATCAAGACTCACGATCGGGGTAGTGTCATTGAAAGAAACCTTTGACAAATACAAGGATATACAGAGTCAAAGCGGCATAAATATGAAGTCTACATTATTATTAAGGATGTGAATACATACTAATTGGTATCATGTCAACATTCCAAAACATGTAACGGATGGAATGACCTTTTCTGGTGAGATTTGGAAAGCAAAAAAACAATGCCAATTTGGCATACACATCGTATCAAAGTGAGACAAATAGAAAAGACAGCATACAATGGTTGTTAGCGTGTAAGACATATCTCGAAATAAAACAGCATTCAATTTGGTTTTTTTCTAATATTTTGTTTTCAGTGAATGGCGCATATATCTACTTATGTAATAATTTGTAATTTGATGTTTTGTATTCGACTTTGTAATACTATTTGTACATTGATATTTTAATAGAATGTTTTGTCGTAAAAAAAAAGGAATGCTCAATTTTTAAACCAAGACAATACTTTGTATGTTCGAGATCTTTCATCTCAAATTCTTCTTTCAAATATTATGTGTCTTTTTGTATTTCTCATTGAGATCCTATTATGTTTATATCATCAACATACACCGCGATAATCACAAAGACGGATGTTGTTTTCTTGATGGAAACACATGGGCATAGAGGATCGTTTACATATCCTTATTTTGTTAAATGCTTAATGAGACGATTATACCACATATGTCCAGATTTCTTTAGCCCGTATAATCGTCTATGCAGTTTAATTGCACATAACTCTTTAAGTTTAGATTTTAATGCTTCTGGCACCTTAAACCCATCAAGAATTCTCATATAAATATCGATAGCTATTGATCCATATAAATATGTTGTAGCAACATCAATGAGACGTATTTCTAGATTTTCATTAGCCGCTAGACTCATTAAGAATATAAATGTGATTGCATCCATAACTAGAGAATATGTTTCCTCATAATCAGTCTCTGGTCTTTGAGGAAATCTTTGAGCCACAAGGCAAACTTTCTATCTTATAATCTCATTTCTCATTTTTTTTAATGAATGCCCACTGGTATCCAACAGGTCTCACATCTCTGAGTGTGAGTGTAATAGATCCAAATACAGTTTGTTCATAAACAAATCAAGTTTAACTTGTATTGCATCTTTCCATTTCATCCAGTTGTGTCTGTTTTGACATTCATATACAAAATTTGGTTATGGATCTTCGTTTTCCTCAGATATTTCCTTTGACAGAAGATATGAGAAAACTTCATCAGCAATATCAATTTCAGTTTGTTTCCATATCTTTCTATTATAAATATAATTGATAGAATTTCATGATTCTCTTTAAGTTCATGATGCTCTACATCATCCTTAGCCTTATGATTTTTGTCCTCCAAAATACTTTCTGCTATTTTGGGAGTATTGGGCTTTTCAACTTTCTTTCGCTTTCTAGAATTTTTATCTTTAGAACTAACGGGTCTACCATGCTTCAAGCATGTCCTAGACTCACATTTATCCTCTGCACCTACAATTTCTTTTTCAATTTCAATTCGTGTATGAACATTTGTAGCTGGTATATTGAATTTGGTATCTGCATATGCATCAAGTAGCTGATTTGCTATACTCTACAAATGCATAATTTGTCGAACTTCTAGTTCTCACTGTTTTGTAGGAGGATCAAGATGTAACAAAGATGGTACACACCATTTTTTATCCTTTTCTACTTGTTTCTTTTCTCCACTAGAACAGGGAATACTTTCTCGTCGAAATGACAATCAGCAAAATGTGTCATAAACACGTCTCCAGTGTGTGGTTCTATGTATCGTATAATTGATTGAAAGTCACAACCAATATAAACTCTCAACCTTCTTTGTGGTCCTATCTTTGTACGTTGTGGTGGTGCTATAGGCACATACACGGAACAACCAAAGATTCTTAGATAAGAAATATTTGGTTCTCGACCAAATGCCAATTGTAATGGTGAGTACTTATGATATACACTTGGTCTTATACGAATGAGTGCTCCTACATGCAAAATAGCATGTCCCCATATAAAAGGTGAAAGCTTTGATTTCATGATCAAGAGTTTTGTAATTAGTTGCAGACGTTTAATTAATGATTCAGCCAAACTACTTTGTGTATGGACATGGGCTACAAGATGTTCGAATTCAATTCCCGATATCATATAGTAATCATTGAATGCTTGGGGATGTAAATTCACCAGCACTGTCTAATCTAACTCTCTTAATAGGATAATCAGAAAACTGAGCTTTGAGTTTGATTATCTGAGTGAAGAATCTCGTGAATGCCATATTTCGAGATGATATTAGAAATCCATGGGACCATTTGTTGAATGCATCAATTAATACCATAAAATAGTAGAATGGTCCACATGGTGGATGCATTAGTCCACAAAAATCACCTTGAATTCTTTCAAGGAATTTTGGTGATTCTTTATCATTTTTGGTTGGCAATGGTCTTATGATTAATTTTCCAAGAGAACAAGTAGCACATGTCGTTTTATTCCCATGATATATCTCATTAATTTTCAATGAATGATCACATGCGTTCTCTATACATCATTGTAGTGTCTGGATCACCAAGGCGATCATGCCATCATGTAAATTCTTCTGTATTTCTTTTGATCACAAGGTATGATTCTATGACATCTATAAAAGTATGATGCAAAATAGAAGGAAGTTCTGTGAATTTTTCTAATTTATGTCTTTTCCCAGATTTATCAGAAGTTATATATATATATATATATATATATATATATATATATACTTCTTTCCATTCTCAGTTCCAGATTAAATGTCACATCCTTGCAGATATATATTTTGAAACTCAACAAATTCCTCTTAGAATTTAGAGAATATAAGACATTATTTATGGAAATTTTTGTACTATTAGGCAATATAAATTTTGCATTGCCACTTCCTTTGATTAAGTCCGTAGGAAATGAAATTGTCTTGACAACCATATTTGTTGGTTTTAAATGAGAGAAGTAGGGTTGTTCCACTATCTGGTATACAAATTTTTCTCGTATTTAATTTGAAATTTTTTTCGCTTGTATCTTTTTCCATTTTTGTAATCAGTATAAATATTAGTAATAAGAATATAAATTTATTTATAAATAAGAAACATTCAATAGTTGATGCGATCCTCCCAAAGATTCGACACTTTCGAGTTGTGAAAATGGATAGATGGATAGATGATGGATCGGTTGGTCACACAAGAGTTGCGGAAGGCTCTTGATTCACCTCAATGCCTCCTAGGATATGACACACCTAGATGAGACAAGGTTTGATTCCCCGGATATGACACACCGAGACGAATCGGGCTGATTGTTGGATATTACTCACTGAGCAATCGAAAGTTCTAAAAGAACTAAAGAGATTCACTCTAAAAATGTTTGAAAGGAAAGTTGATTGATTATTTGTGATGGTCTAGGCGTGCTTATATAGCACAAGAAAGAGTAGAAAATATCTAAGCAATATTAATTGCTGAAAATTAAAAAAAAAATTTAAAACAAAAGAAAATAAAATATCTCTTGTACTTCTTGTACTTCTTGTACTTCATCTCCACGAAATGGATCTTCATTTTTGGGCCAAGAGACTTTTTGTGGGCTTTGGATAAGTTCTCTTATGGACTTGATGAACAAGTGATCAAATTTGCCTCATTAAAACCTTCCTTTGGAAAACTCCATTGGGAAAAAACCAAAGGTTAGGAAAAAGAATATAAATGGATCACCCTCTTTGTTAGTCCATTTGAGAAGGTGTTGCAATCAGCATATTCTGATATCCAATGTACTTAGTGAAATCCTTAGATGCTTGATGATTGTGCACTTGAGTGAGAAGTCCATGGATTGAATTCTGAAGTGCCTTGGCTCTTGCTCTTGTCATAGGTCCGCTTGGTACAACCAATAAATCCTCATCTCCATGTATGCTCTCCTCAGGTTCATGCTGCATTTGATTGTTCTCCATGATCACATCATCCCCCTCTTCTTGAAAAGGATTTGACCTCAAATCGTGCTCATCTGCAACAAAGGGAATTAAGTCAGCAACATTAAAACTGGAACTCACTTTGTACTTACCTTGTAGATCAAGTTGATAAGCATTGTCATTGATCCTCTTTGTGACTCGGAATGGACCATCAATTCTTGGTTTCAGTTTGGACTTCCTTTCAGCCGGAAATCTTTCTTTCCTCAAATGTATCCACACTAGGTCTCCTTCCTCAAAGATCTTCTTATGCCGGCCCTTGTTGGCATATTTTTCATACAGCTTGGTTTTCTCCTCTATATTCTTCCGAGCTTTCTCATGGATCTGTTTAACAAGTTCAGCTTTCCTTTTCCCATCTATGCTTGCTCTTTCACTCAAAGGTATAGGGGTTAGATCCAAAGGAGAAATAGGATTAAATCCATAGACAATTTCGAATGGAGAAAACTTTGTGGCTGAATGCATTGAGCGATTATATGCAAATTCAACATGCGGCAAACAATCTTCCCAAGTTTTCAAGTTCTTTTTAATCAATGCACGTAAAAGAGTAGACAAAGTTCTATTCATAACTTCAGTTTTCCCATCAGATTGAGGATGACAAGTAGTTGAAAATAACAACTTAGTTTCTAGCTTAGACCAGAGTGTTTTCCAAAAGTAGCTCAAGAACTTAGTATCCCTATCACTAACAATAGTTCTGGGCATGCCATGAATCCTAACTATCTCTTTAAAGAACAACTTAGCTATATGAGAAGCATCATCAGTTTTATGACAAGCAATGAAATGTGCCATCTTAGAAAACCTATCAACAACAACAAAGATGAAGTCTTTTCCAGTCCTAGTTCTAGGCAATCCAAGCACAAAATCCATAGATATGTCTTTCCAGGGCTGAGTAGGGATTGGTAAAGGGGTGTACAAACCTTGAGAGTGTACCTTTGATTTGGCTTGTTTGCAAGTGACACATCTTCCGCAGACACTCTCCACATCTCTCTTCATATGCGGCCAATAGAAATGCTCTTGCAGTACTTTGAGAGTCTTAGCAATTCTAAAATATCCCATTAAGCCTCCTCCATGCGCTTCCCTGACTAGAAAATCTCTCACAGAGCAATTAGGCACACACAAACGGTTTTCAAAGAATAAGAATCCTTCATGCCTAAAATACTTCCCAAAAGTGAATTTAACACAAGCTTGTAAATTTCTTGAAATTCAGAATCAGTCTTGTATAAACCTTTTAGTTGCTCAAAACCTAATAACTTAGCATCCAAAGTAGTAATCAAAACATACCTCCGAGATAAGGCATCGGCAACAATGTTTTCTTTACCTTTTTTGTACTTGATTACATACAAAAATGTTTCAATGAACTCTATCCACCTAGCATGCCGTTTGTTAAGCTTTTGCTGACTTTCAAATGCTTTAAGGACTCATGATCAGTATGGATGACAAAGTCCTTTGGCCACAGGTAGTGTTGCATGTTTGCAAAGCCCGGACCAAAACATACAATTCTTTGTCGTAGGTCGGATAGTTCAAAGTGGCTCCTCCAAGCTTCTCACTGAAAAAGGCAATGGGTTTCTTCTCTTGCATCAAAACCGCACCAATACCTACACCAGATGCATCACATTCAATTTCAAAAGTTTTCATAAAATCTGGTAAAGATAAAAGGGGTGCATTGGTAAGTTTCTCCTTCAAGGTTTGGAATGCTTTTTTTTGTGCTTCTTCCCATTTGAATCCCACATTTTTCTTGATCACTTCTGTAAGTGGAGCAGCTATGGTGCTAAAATCTTTCACAAATCTCCTATAGAATCCGGCAAGTCCATGGAAACTCCTCACTTCGCTCACGGTACTAGGACTTGGCCATTCACGGATAGCTCTCACTTTTTTTTCATCAACCTGTATACCCTGTGCACTCACAACAAAACCTAGAAACACATGATTATCCGTGCAAAAGGTACACTTCTTTAGGTTAGCAAACAACTTTTCTTTCTTAGAACTTCTAAAACATATTTTAGATGCTCAATATGATCGTTTAAGTTTTTGCTATAAACCAGAATGTCATCAAAGTAGACAACAACAAAAATTCCAATGATAGCCCTTAAAACAAGGTTCATTAATCTCATGAAAATGCTGGGTGCATTAGTTAATCCAAAAGGCATTACTAACCACTCATATAATCCATGTTTTGTTTTAAAAGCAGTTTTCCACTCATCACCCTCTTTCATGCGAATTTGGTGATATCCACTTTTAAGATCAATTTTAGAAAACACACTAGAGCCATACAGTTCATCTAGCATATCGTCTAAACAAGAAATAGGATGGCGATACTTAACTGTTATATTGTTGATGGCTCGACAATCAATACACATCCTCCATGTTCCATCCTTCTTTGGTACAAGTAGAACCGGTATAGCACAAGGGCTCATGCTCTCTCGGATGTAACCCTTGTCCATGAGTTCACTCACTTGTTTTTGCAACTCCTTGGTCTCAACTGGGTTGGTTCTATAAGCTGGCCTGTTGGGAAGTGAAGCTCCCGGCACAAAATCTATTTGGTGCTCAATCCCACGGATATGAGGTAATCTCTTGGGGTTTTCCTCCGGAAAAATGTCTTCAAATTCCTGCAAAAGAGAAGTAACCTTACTCGGCAATTCCGGTGAGAGGTTAGTATGATTCATAAGTGCTTCTTTGTAAACAAACAGAAGAATGGGTTGTTTAGAAAAAAGAGCTCTCTTAACCACATTAGATCTCACAAAGAAGTTAGAATGCCTCACGGGTTTACTCTCACAGGCCTTTTTCTTGGTTTTTCTCAAACTCTCTTTTTCTTTTTGTGGTGAAGTGTTTAGGGGGTCACTCACAGTTGTTTTCCTTGTTGTTTCAGCTGGATCTGGTCTTGGTAAACTTCATGTGGTGCTAGAGGAGCAAGGACTGTTTTCCGGCCTTTGTACTCAAAAGAATACCTATTGGTGAAACCATCATGCAAAACCCTTCTATCAAACTACCATGGTCTTCCAAGTAAGATGTGGCCGGCCTCCATAGGTAGAATATCACACAAAATTTTGTCCTCATATTTGCCTATGGTTATGGGAACCAATACTTGGCTTTTCACCGCCATCTCACCAGCATCATTCAGCTATTGAAGCTTATAAGGCTTCGGATGCTCAATGATTTTCAACCCTAACTTCTTCACCATTGTTTCACTAGCTACGTTGGTGCAGCTTCCTCCATCAATTATAAGGCTGCAAACCTTTCCTTCAACAATGCATCTAGTATAAAACAAATTTTCTCTTTGATCGTGTTCATTTACCTTAGTTTGAACACTCAATGATCTCCGTGTTACCAAAAGCTCTCCCACGGCTGGTAACTCCACTTGCTCTTCTTCTTCCGAGGCTGAATCATTCTCCTCCTCTTCCTCGGTCTTAATCTCACCATTCTCCAAGAGAATCATAATCTTCTTGTTAATACATTCATTGGCGTAGTGCCCTCGCCCTTGACACTTAAAACATCAAACTTCTCTAGTTTTAGAAGGGGCTGCCTCGGCTTTACCTTTAAGGTTCGGATTGGTGGTGGATGGTCTTGAATCGGTCTTTAGTTTAGCAATGGTTTTGTCCTCTTTATGATAACTGTTCCTAGCATGAGATGCTCCAGCCCCATATGACGTTTTAGAGCTACCCCTCCTTTTGATTTGTTGTTCTACTAGAACTGCCTTATGAAGCATTTCCTCCAATCCTTCATATGTTTGTAGCTCCATTCTGTCTTGGATTCACGGGATAAACCACTAAGGAACATTGCCATTGTTGCCTCAGAATCTTCCTCTATGTCAGCTTTGATCATAAGAGACTCCATTTCTTGAAAATAATCGTCCACACTTTTGCTTCCTTGGCTTAATCTCCTAAGCTTTTGATGCATCTCCCGGTAGTAATGACTCGGAACAAACCTCTTTCTCATCAGATTTTTCATCTCTTCCCAAGTCTCCACACGTGGTTCACAGTTGCGTTTCCTACTTGTCACAATTTGATCCCACCAATTGATGGCATAGTCGTAGAACTCAGTTGCGGCAAGTTGAACCTTCTTGTGTTCCGAATATGATTGACAATCAAAGACAAGCTCTATCTTTTTCTCCCACTCTAGATAAGCATCCGGATCACTTTTTCCATAAAATGGTGGTATCTTCAACTTCAGACCATTGATATTGTCTTCATTTCGGTCTCTTGCTTCTTGGTCACGTCTAGGTCTCCGATGAGTCCTAGTAGATATTCGGCTTCCTCCACTGTAATAATCATCTTCCTCCACGTCCCTTTCTTGCCTAGGTTGTCCTCTCCTTCTCCTAAGAGCAGTTTCCCAACGTACCAATGGTGGAGGTGCTTCAGTTTGGACAGATTCTTGTATCTTATCGATCCTTTCATGGACTGCACCTAGTTCTGTCCTCAACATGCACCTCATTTCTCCCATGATAGCTTGCAGTTCTAGATTAGGAATTCTAGAAGCACGCTCTCTGTTGGCATTATCAGAGTTATCTCCTTCACTCGCCATTTATATTTCCTTGCAAAACAAAATGGTTAGTAATAAAACTCACAAAATGTTTTTCCCTCAAGTGTTTCTCTTAAGTGTTTCGCTCAGTCTCATCAATGATCTCACTAGTAGCGAAATCTCAACAGTTCTTATCAAACAAATTAATCAAACTCGGTGAAAAACAGCCAAACAAGCAGAAAGTTTGATTTTAGATAGAAAGATAAGATTTTCGGAAAATGAGAGATTTGAAAGACTAGAATTCTGGAAAATGATATAGAATAGATGATGATCAAGAATATATTTTTTTTTGAATAGGTGATTGATCAGATCACGAAATGATGTAGGAATTTTTTTTTTCTTTTTGAATAAAAACGTAACTGACACGAAACTGATCGGATAGGGAGTTGATCAGTCCCTTTTGAGTGTTTAGATTTTTTTTTTTTTGACTGCAGATCGGACTAGATCTCTTAGGGTAGAAGAACAGAAAGGTAGAAAAGAGTTTTAAGAACGGTGGGAAGGTGAGAAGATGATAGAAAATGGATACAAACTCGAAAATGTGCTCTGATACCACATGATGCGATCTCCCAAGAATTCGACACTTTCGAGTTGTGGAAATGGATAGATGATGGATCGATTGGTCACACAAGAGTTGCAGAAGGCTCTTGATACACCTCAATGCCTCCTAAGATATGACACACCTAGAAAAGACAAGGTTTGATTCCCCGGATATGACACACCGAGACGAATCGGGCTGATTGTTGGATATTACTCACCGAGCAATCGAAAGTTCTAAAAGAACTAAAGAGATTCACTCTAAAAATGTTTGAAAAGAAAGTTGATTGATTATTTGTGATGGTCTAGGCGTGCTTATATAGCACAAGAAAGAGTAGAAAATATCTAAGCAATATTAATTGCTGAAAATTAAAAACAAAACTTAAAACAAAAGAAAATAAAATATCTCTTGTACTTCTTGTACTTCTTGTAATTCATCTCCACGAAATGGATCTTCATTTTTGGGGCAAGAGACTTTTTGTGGGCTTTGGATAAGTTCTCTTATGGACTTGATGAACAAGTGATCCAATTTGCCTCATTAAAACCTTCTTTTGGAAAAACCCATTGGGAAAAAACCAAAGGTTAGAAAAAAGAGTACAAATGGATCACCCTCTTTGTTAGTCCATTTGAGAAGGTGTTGCCATCAGCATATTCTGATATCCAATATACTTAGTGAAGTCCTTAGATGCTTGATGATTGTGCATTTGAGTGAGAAGTCCATGGATTGAATTCTGAAGTGCCTTGGCTCTTGCTCTTGTCATAGGTCCGCTTGGTACAACCAATAAATCCTCATCTCCATGTATGCTCTCCTCAGGTTCATGCTGCATTTGATTGTTCTCCACGATCACATCAATAGTTATACAATATCTTTTTTCTAATTACTTAAAAATAATTGAAATTAGTCATGCCGTAAGACTTATTTAGTAGTCTCACTACAAGCATTTTACTTTCTAGTAAAAACAATCTCATCGAAATCATGTATAAGGTCGGAAGCGTCAAGGTGTGTCGTGCCCTCAAAGTCTTCAGTGAGATTCACTTTCTTCCCGTTTCTTTTTAAGGATTCTTTGTATAATTTTCAAAGATGTTCATGGGTACGACATACATGGGCCCAATGCCCTTTTGATCCATATCTTTAACATATATTCTCGCGTTTTTTGCTGGTACTTTCCTGGGATTCTTTCTTTTTGGACCTTGTTCAAGTCAACCCCAAGTATAAGGTCTCCTGCCTTGTGGGTTATAGGGTTTACCAAATCCCAAATAAAATCGGCGACCACGACTATGAACTTTATAGATTTGATTTCCTCGCTCTCGATATTTCATATCTTATGCATCTGTTGCATTTTCACTTCTGGAAATGTTTTGGTTCCAGTTGGTCGAGCATTATGATTCTTTATGAGGAGCTCATTATTCTTTTTCGCAAGCATGAGCGTCACAATTAGTTTGGAAACTCTTTTATACCTGCAATTTCTGTATTTCTCTTGCAACACATAGTGGTTATTGTGGAAAGTGAAAAATATCGTGTTAAGCATTTCTGCTTCACTAACAGGCTTTCCACAATATTCCCATTGTGCCACAATTCTCAGCATTGTGGAATTGTAAAAGTCTACATTTTCAAAATCCAGGAATCTTAGATTATCCCATTCATCCATGCCACGTGGAAGCGCGATTGCCTTTTGGTCATCAAACCTTTCTTTTAGTGTTTTTCATAACTCCGCATGATCTTCCGAATGCACATAATTATGCGTCAGAGTCTCATCAAGATGTTTTCTGAGAAGGATTATTGATTTTGCCTTCTCAGGAGGGGACAAAGCATTTTTCTCTTTTATTGTTTCAGATATTTTTTTTATTTCCAAGTAATAATCCGCATTAGTTTTCCATGTGATATAATTCTCTCGAGTTATTTGTAAAGACGAAAATTTGAGTTTCTCTATGTTTGCCACATGATTTTTTTTGTGAAAGACAAAAGCGAAATACTTTATTAATAAGATGATATTGCATATTTAAAATGAACCGTTAATATTAATAATGCAAGCGGTTACAAAACACAAGATTGCATAAAAAATAAACTGATGTTTATGATGGACTCTACGTAGGTAAACTCACCAACCAAAGAAACCATAAATACAAGTAATAATTATAAAAAAGCAAGTAATTAAAAGCAAGCGAAATATTCTTCAAGATGAAAAAGATTTGAAGAGAGATGAAATATTTGTACGAAATTAATAAGTGAAAATGAGTGTATTGATTAAAATTACTGTTCATAGTATTTTGAAAAGTAGATAAACTTTGGAAAGAACTTTTGTGACCGTTTGTGGTAAAGATCAAAACAAAAATTAATCTGAAAACACAATCAGTTAAATTACTAATTTTAGATAAAATATTTATATACTCTTGGCGGAGCCTCCTTATATAACAACATAAAAAATTTCGCTTGGCCGTCCAGTGAATATATAGTTATGGTGCATTAAGAAACCATAAAAACTTTAAATTAATACCAACGCGAACCCCCTCCCCCTCCCCTACAGAAAAAGTAAATGAATAGTAGTGCATTAAACAGCCATAGAAAAATATATGATTTTTAAGGAGGCGACATATAGCCCACCGTTAAAAAATATACAATATATTTTATGTTAAAAATATTTACCATAATCATAGAGTGATCGTGCTGATAATGTGTTATAAAAAGAATGACAGTTTATCATGAAAATAAATATAAATAAAGACAAAAATTTATACCCGTGAAAGAGATCAGGATATTGATAGAAGAAAAAAAAAGAGTGAGAGAGAGAGAGAGAGAGAGAGAGAGAGAATCTTTCATATTATTATCGTAATGTGTTGTGTGTTTCGAATGACCAAATTTGTTTGTTTATATAGATGTAAAGAGTAAATTATTATGCGCGCATAGTGACTATGGGTTCCACACGAATTTACTCGAGCCATAAATTGCATTCACATTTTTTTTGTGGTGTGTTTTATTGACTTTATAACACGCCTTAGATTATATATATTTTTGGTATCTCAAAAGTCTGAAGGATTTGCATGTTTTAGATTTTCACTTCGATTCATTTGTTTCCGTCGATCTTAAATATGAGATTTAACTACCACTACAGAAACGTAGGTATTTTACATCACTTAAATTGTATCACTTAACTAAATGATATTATTCTAAATCATTTATTTATAAATGAATCACATATACATGACTTAGCATCAATTATATTAGCTGATGTTATTATTAACTAATTTTACATCAATGAAGTTAAATTGATTTAAATTATATTAGTTTGAATCACTTACCAAAAAGTGATATAAATCATAAATTTACATCAATTATCTAATTGATGTACATATTAATATTTGGTAGCATCATTTTTAAAATGATGCAAAATTAAATAGATGACAAAATTTTAAATGTCTGACATCGGATGATGAGAGAATGAGCTCTTGACAATTGCAGTTATAAATATTGCATGTTTCATTACTAATTATTCATTAAATTCTTAAAACTATTAAGGCTCATTTGATTAATTGGGCCCACGTTTTATAATAAAACAGGTATGAAAACTGACATAAATATTTTAAATAAAATAAAATATGCTAAATCAAATTATTATAAATGATACAACTATTAAATCAGTTATTATAAATGATATAATTATTAAATCAGTTATTATAACTTATACATTTATTAAAATCCGTTACGCAATTTGATGTTAAAGATAACATCATTTTTTGTAATTGACACAAATTAACATCAGTTACAACAACTAATGCAAATATTATGTACAATAGCATCAATTGTAATAAAATGATGTAAATTATTTGTAATTATTTATATTTACATCATTTAAATTGAATAAAAATATTAAAAAAATAATGTTAAATAACATTTTTTTTGTAGTGTAGAGTAAAAACCATAAATTTTAGACAAATTAAAGTGGAATCCCAAATTCCTATTATTATGGTAAATATATATGTGTTATTTATTATAAAAGTTTCTTAAATAGGGTTTCGAGAATTCTCAGTTCCAAGCGTTTCAAACGGGAATTCAAGTGTTTGTAATATGGGAATGCATTTTCATCTAAAACGTTAATTCAAGACTGAAAATGAGACAAGACGAGATGGGACGAGACAGGGAGGGAATGATGGTTACTCTTAATTTTCATTTTAAGATTTTGTAAAACAAAATATATGTGCCGATGGCGTGTAATCAACGTCATAATAAAATAGATGATGTGGATGACACATCATCAGTTTAAAATATACAGTCACCCATATTTGTATGAATTGATCATAATTTTATAGTTGGTGAATGAATTTTGTCAATTCGATATCTTTAAGTATAAATTCGCTCATTACCATAGTTGATGTATGAATTTGACTTAATGAATAAGTTTGGGTATGAATTGGCTGACTTTCCATGAACCACTTAATCAAATCACCAGACTCTACGTCTCTACTCAGTTTTAACTTTTAACATAGGCCAAGCCTTGGTTAAGTAAAATTTAAATCGAACACATCGTAACGAGACATAAACAACGTGGCATTGCCAAGTCCTACGTTACCGACTTAGTAAAGTTATGTAGAATGGTTGGTTTATTCAACACCCTTTTTTTCATTCCACATCATCTTCCCTCTCTTCCACCTAATAATTAAACACTCATTTTAATTTCAACATCTACAATAGTTTTGTTTAATAAAATTCAACACTCTACCCCATTTTTTATTTCATATTCTTTTTCTTATTTATGTTTTTTGTTCTTTTTATGATTATATACTAATAACAACTAGCGATTGAAATTAAATAAAAATAGTTAAAGTTAATAAGTTTTTCTTTCTTGTTTTAGATTCTTAATTTTTCAAGTAATATAAAGAAAAAAAAATAGATATTCATTATGAAACAAATAGAGTTACAGAAAACGTAAAATGCAATACAATATATTAATAAGCACACGGCAAGTTTAATAAAATGCATGTAACTTAATTAGTACAATAATCTTAATTCAAAACAATAATGCATTTAAATCACACATATAGACTTTAAAATCTCTTTAATTACCGAATTTTGCTCATATGTGTTTCACTAAATCTGTTTGCAATTCATGATGTATATTTGCATCACAGACCTCATATCTAACACATACATGATTTATAAATGCAGGTAGCACCTCGGTCGAGAATGGTTGCGGTGTACTAGACCCACTTTCCTCAAATTGATCAAAATCGGTCCAGCTTTGGGCATATGTATCTCGTTCATCCTCAACAATCGTATTGTATTATATGATACATGACCTCATAATGATAGCAAAATCGGCTATGTCCCACATGCGAGCTTGTTCACGAATAATTTTAAATCGAGCCTGCAACACTCAAAATGATGTTCTTTCGATATCCCTCCTGATGTTGTACAAATAACTTGTCTGGTTCACTCCTGAGTAAGTCTAATTGACTTGAAGAAAGTTGGATAAGAAAGATATATACCATCGGCTAGATAATATGACATATTGTACAGACGTTGGTTCACGAAAAAATTCACTCTTGGAGTATTTTCCTGTTCAACATCATCAAACACTAGCGAAAGATGTAGAACATTTATATCGTTCAATGTGCCCAGACACTCGAAAAAAGCATACCAGATCCATAAATCATGAGATGCAACTGCTTTAAGAATAACAGTGGTATTGCCTTATAAATTGATATTTCCATGCTTTAGAAAAATTCTTCAATTCTCAATGCATGCAATCAATACTCCCAGTCATCCCCGGGAGTAGTAATATGTAAAATATGTAAAATTCTTTGCAGGTCATCTTGAGTTGGAGATCTGAGATACACTTGCTCATACAATTATATGATTTCTTTACTAAGTATACGCAAGCAGTCCAATGATGTACAACCTCCTATTTTTATGTATTCATCGACTGCGTCGGCCGTCACACCATATGCTAACATTTGCATGGTCGTGGTACATTTTGGTAATAGAGATATGCCTTCTTTGTTGGATGCGTCAACTCATTGCGTGAAGTAGTTGTTTCTGCTTGATAGGTCCCCAAAAATCCGAAAAAAAACATTTTTCGTATCTGGAATCGCATACGAAACAATGCATCGTCATATGTAGGTTGATTAGCAAAGTAGTCGTCAATCAGTATTTGGGTTGCCACTACATGATCTCTCTTGAAATATTTTCTCTTGCTATGAGTTGCATAGTCTTCCCCTATCTTGTTTTGACGCTCTCTAAACAGGTTCATGATATACCTCTCTTCAATTGCAGACTGCCTTTTATAAGCTTTGATATTGTTTTTAGTAAGATGAAATTTTTGGTATTGGTACAATAATGGAAGAATGAGTCTCCATGTACAAGAATTTGATTGCTTGAAATCTCCGGACTAAAAACAAACATTACATTGATGTAATTAATAGATAAGGATTAGATTCTCTCATTACAAGCAAAAAATCATAGATTAAATTATCGTCCGCGTGATGGATTACTAACAAAAACACACTTATTAAAGCAAAAAAAGACAGACACCCATTATTAAACCGAAAAGAGACGAACACATATTATTGAAGTAGAAAGAGATATCCACACATTATTAAAACGGAAAAAAACAAATTAGAAACAGACAGTAGACAACAATTAATTTCCATATAGATCGTGGCTCAATTTCTCCAACAACTCTTTGCTCCGGTCATCAAGATGCTGATTTTCACTTAAATTCATAAAAATCTTCATCTTTTTAGCTTTATTTTTTTCTTTCATTAATTAGTTCACCTCCTATTGCATCATTGTTATTTTGTCCAATCGTTCCAACTCATGCTCCTTGAATTATTTAAATTCTATTCTTTGTTGACTGTCTCCAGAGTTGCGCTCTTGCCTTTCTTTTTAACTTTTTTTCAGCTCCATCCATCCCATTGGATGAGCATTAGATCCTACAGAGCTTGAGTCTTTTGCATCACTCTCAGGGGATCTATTAGATTCACTGCTTCTAGAGCAACCATTTCCTCCTACCTGACTACAATAACGTGGTTCATCACGAACATAGTGCCATTCTAACATTAACTTGAAGTGACATTTTTTACCACTTGAATATAATTTATGTGCTTTTGCCAATACATCATTCTCTGACCACCCACTTTGTTGCATACACTTCGCGTTATCATAAGCATTAGTCCATTTGCTCAGTCTAGGGTTAATGTAGTTGAAATGATTTTTGCATGAAACTCTATCACACTGAGGATGAAATGAGCAATGATCATTACAGTAGTCAGCAATTTTACCTTAACATGCTTCACTTTTTTTTTTTTTTTTTTGCCAACAACACTGTTGGTTCCATATTTAATCCAGCCACTCAGTAGAACCAAATTTTGCTCTGCATTTGGAGTGACTTCATTGACACCACTCATCCCTCCAAGAAACATTTGTGTAGAAAATCTTGGAAGTTCAGTTGCTCCAACATTCAAAACATTTTCATTAGCTGTCGAAGTAGAAGAATAGGGAGTGGTTAAGATGAATATGGCATCATTGATCCGTAATATGGATGATTGTTTGGAACAGATAATGGAACAGAAAAATTTGGTGGAAAACCATAATTTAGGACATTTTAGGGTTGGTTTTCAGATTGATATTGAAATTGATAATTATTAGGATTTTGGTAGGAAAAAAGGTAGTTTGTAAAGTTTTGGGAGTTAAAAAGATTATTGTTGAGATCTATTTCAAAAACAATGTTTATAGCTATAAACAAGAGAGTACAAAAATGATGAATTTTAATCCAAAAATATTAAAAAAAACAATTGTTTGCTATATAATAATTGGTCTTAAATAGATAGTGTGATAAAAAAATCTCAAAACTTTCAACCACCAATTAAACTAAAACATGTGTCTCATCTTACTTATTTATTTTTTTCGCCAAAAAAGGTTTACATGCGCTGCGCTTTCGTGGAGAACAACTATCTTTTAACATGTGACATTTGTCTTTTGCGGTTCCAAAAAACATTTCCTTATGTTTTATTTTTTCAACTTGTATGAATACACCTCTAACATTTTCTATTTATCAACATGCTTATTGTGAGCACTAAACTGTTGAATTAAGAATTCACAAAATTAAAAAAAAAATTTCAATTAAAATATTAAATAATTAGAAACTTACTCCAGAGTTGGTTGTCTAAACTGGAGGAAATGTATTTACAAATATAGAATCAGAAAATAAAACTCTAGAAGTATGTGCGAAGCAGTCCACCTATTTAGTACACGATCTTGGGATATGAGAGATTGTAAAACGATGGAGAGAGTCTCGAAGATGAGCAAAATCATCAGGCTGATTGGAGAATATTAGCCACTCCTCCGGATATTGCATCAATGAGACAAATTTTGCACAATCTATTTCAAAAACATTTCACGGTAGTCTTACCGATAGAATAGAAACCATAGTCCACAATAGTGCTTCTATCTCCGTATGCAGGGGTGATAGCGTTTTCCGATTACACTTTGCACTTAACAATTTTAAATTATCTTCTCACTGAAAACATATCCAACCTAGGCCTGTAATAAGGTTAGATGATTTTTAAGAGTCATCAACCGGATATCGCAGCAATGGAGTTAATACGTTATTTCTAACAGTTCCATATTAACAACACCCTCATTTGGGCTTCCTTGTGCCTCCTCTCAAGCCAAATGTTTACTAATAGGTAGGAGGCACAAGTAAGCCCAACTGAGGATATTGTTAATATCCAACCTAGGTTATTAGTAGGTGTAACGCCTTGACCACCACCGTCCGTGAGCACCTCCACGTCCTCTAGGGGCCCCACGCCCTCTAAGGACCCGTGAGCACTCGACGTCCCCTCTAGGCCCGTGGGCCCTACCCTCATCCGACGGCTGGTTTGTTATCTCTCGAGGCTCTACAGACTTATTACTATCCCTAGAAATCACCACATGATCTTTCCCCGTGTTTTGGCCTCACTCACACGGTACCGACAATCACTTCCCGGTAGGTCACCCATCCTAGTGCTACTCCAGCCCAAGCACGTTTAACTCTGGAGTTCTCTCAGGACAAATGACGGAAAAGATAAGTGCACTTTGGTGACATAGGTAGCCAAATCAAATCTCATAACCTCTCCTCAGAAACCGGGATGTTACAGTAGGGTCAGATGAATTCCAAGAGTCATCAACCCGACATCACAGCGATAGAGTTATTACGTCCTCTATTATCTCCAACAAATATTATTTAAAAATTCATAATTAAATAAAATATATTAAATTAAAAAACGATTTAATGATTAATGAGTAAAATGGGGTACTACTATATTTTTAATTATTATTAGAAAAAATTAATTGAAAATTTATATATACTTTATTTGTATCAAAAAGATAGATTTTCTAGCTTTATTTTCTTGTTTCTTAAAGATTTATTTTTTACACTTTTAAATTTATTTTTATTAGTAAATTTTTAAACTTAAGAAAAAATATTAATTGAGAATTTTTAAGTTGTTGAACTTTTATTGATAAATATATATGAAAAAGTGTTTAAAGTAAAAAAGACATGTATTTATTACTAAGTATTTATTGTTTTTTAATATATGAATTAGTCATAAAAATCTGATACAGAAGAAAATATATATATTAAAAAGAGATAATCTAATAAAAAAACCTAAAACATATAATAAATAAATTTAGATAGATAAATATTCGCTCCGTTTCAAATTAGTTATCGTTTAAAGATGAATACCTTCATGCCAAGTTGTAAGTACAATGCATGAACTCTTTAAAAACATCGGTAATCTCTGGAAAACCGACTATGAATTTTCCTAATCTTGTACTTTTTAGCATTTGATCTCATATTTTTGTTTACTGTTTTCAGGATCAATGTCGCTTCTTTTTTATAGTAATTCATCGGAATCAAGCAAACGGTGAAGCAAGAGAACTTGTATATTGACAACCCAATAAAGTGTTTATGTAAATGACTATTGTTTTTAAGTCTCTCAAAGATTTTTCTTTGGACATTAGCGGGTACTACCGGATAAACCGGTCCGATCAGGTTTATAATGTATATATGTAATGAATGAACAACATAGTAAAACTGTAAAAATAACAAAACACACTTTAAAAATCCTCAATATCTTTCGGGAGTTATCATGAAAAACCCCAAATAAAAGTTATAAATAAGTAAATAACAGGAATTTTAATCCATTTAAAACTTTTTAAACGAGCGAACAATAACAGAAGCACTACGAAAATTTCCTGACCAACTAAAACAAAAGATATAAAAAGTGCTTATCGACTAAGCAAATAATAGCAATAAGATGTAATGTATAAATACCATTAAAGTCAGGTTTAAGAATTTGAATCTTTTCCATCTTGTGGATTTTTTTAAAAGAAGAACATTCTAAGTTCATCATAATCCAATTCTGCTTCATCACTTTCCTCCACAATCCAAAATTGTGTTTAAAATTTGATAAACTGGGTTTAAATGTCAAACCAGATCGCTAGTTTTGCCGGTTTTGGTTAATTCTGGGTTTTACCGCTACTCGGAAATCTGGTTAAGCACTGCTTCCGGTTGGACGGTTCGACCGGCCGGTCTGGTTTTTAAACATTGTCACAAACCAAGTTCAAGGTAACAAATAATTGACATGGATAAAATTTGTAGAGTATAGATTTTATCACGATATATGATCATCCATGCGTAATGATAATATAGTATTAATTACAAAATTATAAGAGTATATATTATAAATAATGAAAATATTTTAGGAAGTGCTTTTGTGGTTTTTCTATTGAAGTTTAAAACATGCTACCATTCAAACTGTATTAAACTTTGCAGTTGAGCAGAACTGGCCGATACATTAACTAGATGTTCAAAATACATTCCTTCATGGCAAACTCACAAAGACTGTCTATATGTATTAACTCACAAGTGCTTTTGTGGTTTGTTAGCAAAGATCATACAATAATACATTTGCATTTTGAACAAAGCTCTTTATGGGTTAACCCAAACACCACGTGCTTGGAATGCAAGATATTCGGCTTATGTAACAAATATGGGGTTTTAAACAAAGCAAATGCGATGTTTTTTCTTTGTTTATAGGATATGTTCGGACATGAATTATCTTTTACTATATGTAGACGACAATATGTTGACAGCCTCTTCAACTACACTAATGGAGTCAATCATAATGTTACTCAAGAAAGAGTTTCCGATGTCGGACAAGGGAATGTTGGCTTCTTTCTCGGCATTTCAGCCAAGTACAATGATCACAGCCTATTCTTATGTCAAGAACAATACGCTGCAAACATCCTAATCTGAGCTGGAATGCAAGGTTGTAAGTCGTGCTTAACACCCACGAATCTCAAGTTAAAGTTAACAGCAGAGACTGGTCCTAAAGTATAAGATCGAACACTAAACATGAGTATTGTTGGAGCTTTACAATACTTTGCATTTACAAGGTCTGATATATGTTATGATGTGCAACAAGTACGTTTATTTATGCACAAACCCTAAACCCTAAACCGATCCCAAAGAGAGTCACTTCTATGCTCTTTGCTGAATCTTATGCAAGGAACAAAGAAACAAGGTCTTTAAACCACAAAGTTTCCATCCCTAAAGCTCATCGCCTACTTGGATGCAGACTAGGCAGGTGTCTGGATACTAGAAGATCCACTTCTGGTTACTGTATGTAGTTAGATGATACACTTATCTCCTGATGCTCAAAACCACAAGCAACGAGGTAGAGTATAAAGCTGTTGCGAATAAAAAATCAGAAACTTGTTGGCTACACAATCTCCTTTTTGATTTGCACTATCCACTTTCACAAGCTACCTTGCTGTTCTGTGAAAATGTTAGTGCAGTTTACCTCTCCACAAACATGGTTCAACATCAACGAACAAAACATGTTGAGATAATTATACATTTTTTTCGAGAAAAATTCGCAATAGGAGTTGTACGAGTGTTTCGTATCCCTGCTTCACATCAATATGCAGACATTTTCACGAAAGGTCTCCTTTCTTCGTTATTCAATTAGAATGTATAATATTATGAAAATCATATGTCAATACTCTTACTAAGTAGTTCATTGATATCTTGGAGAATCCCTCCTAATCTTGTAACAATATGTTCTATATATTGAATGGTAAATAGAGAGAGAGTTCTCAAGGGAGATATTCCACAACTTTCAGAGAACACATCATATCTTCTACAGAGAGAAAAACCCTAACAAAGTGATTAAAATAATCTATCAAGATAAATAATATAATTTGTTTTTCAGTTAATGTTGGAAACCGGTGAAGTCCATACTTTGGAATGAATAATTTCAAATTGTTCTACAAGAAAAAGAAACAACAAAATCAAAAGGAAGTCTGGTGTATTTTGCAAGTCAACAAGGTTTAGAGCATCTCCAACGATGACTCTTAAGAACGTTCCAAACCCAAAAATCAACAAAAAATAAATCAAAAATGGGTAATTGAGTAAGAACCGATCCTTAATTGAGGAATTTTAGCACCGGTTTTTATGATGACGTGGAGGCTTGCGATTCGGTTGTTTATGTGTGACAAATCTCCGATTTTTTTTGTTTCGTGAGTTTCTCTCTCTTCCGCACATCTCTCTCTCTCTTTCTCGTCTCTCTCACCGAAACCATCTCTCTTGACTCATTTCTCGACTCATTTCTTGACTCTTCTCTTGAAGGATGCTCCAATCTCTTTATCAAGGTATGAATATATCTGATATTCTTTGTAGATCTTGTTAAATTATTGGTTATTAATGAGATCGAAATTAGGGTTATGTGGTTTTAGGAAAATTAGGGTAGGGTTATTTGAATCAATAAGCAGTCTCTGTGTTTGTTCTTAGCCATGATTGAAGATGAATTTAGGCATAGATTGTTTGTTTCCATTACATTGAAACGAGGTTTGTGATTTTGAGAAGCTAAGTTTTGAGTTTTGTGAATTTGAAAGATTCGGTTTTGATTATTAAATTTAGGATTGAATCTTCAAATGGAGAAAGATGCAGAGAGAGCTCAAGAGTACTATGGAAGAGCAATACTGGAGAATCGAGGTGATGGAGAGGCCTTGTCAATGTATGGTAAATTGATATGGGAAGCGGAGAGAGATGAGAAGAGAGGTCAAGGTTACTTTGATCAAGCTGTTAATGATTCTCCTGATGATTGGTAAAGAATTTGGATTCTTTTTATTTCTTTTATTAATTCCAATATTTGATTTCCTTACTTGAATCTAAAGGTTTGTGTTCTTGTAACTTTGTAGTATGTTTTCCTTACTTGATAGTTTCGTTTCTCTGTTTTTGTTGGCAGATTGTATAAGTCATCGCCAATGATTTTTAGATGTTTGGTTTAATTTTAGATGTTAGCTTTAATTAAAGTGGCAGCTTAGAAGATAAATTTAAGATGTTTCCTTGCCATTGATAAGTAAAATCTGAATTGAAAATTGATATGTTCCTATGTTTTTGTTGAGGTTAATTGGAGCAATTGCAACTACGGTATCTGCTTCACGGTCTTCTGAGCTCATACAATGGTATCTCCTTCCTTTTTAACCAACGAAGCAAGGTAATTCATCAATCTGTGCAATCTTTTTTAACTCTTTGTTATATCTAAATGCTGTTAGATATAGATTAGGTAAAGACTTAAGTATTTTATTGAATACTTACTGTCTTTTATTGTGATAAATGCTTGTTAGCTGCAACGATTAGGACTGCTTTTACATCATACTTATGCTCTCTCTGATCAATGCTTGCTAGTTTTAGATTAGGTAAAGTCTTTATTATGTCATGATTGCTAACCACAACTTGTTAGGTCACACTTAAACACAAAAGCTCTTGTTATATATGAAAGTCTTTAGCTTTAGCTTAACACGAAGCCATAACCCTTCATTCTCCTTTGCTTTTTCTTTCTCCTTTTAACATCCACCAGAAACAAGGTTATGGATTCAACGAATCTATGTATTCAAACTTCAAGTTTTTTAAACCTCTTAAATAGTCAACAAGATAACCACATTCTTCACCTCAATCATTATGAGAGTATATCGCCTAGTATAGAATTTGGATCATCAAAAGTCCCTATGTTTAGTACGCAATGCACTGATGATCCAAGCCTAGATGTTGAGGAGCGTAAAGAAAGAAGGGAATTGACACTTAGGGGCATAGACAATGTGTATTGACACCAATGAATTTTTGAAAAATAGCTTGACTATTATTAGGAGAGTTAAATTGACCCAATCAAACAAGGATATTGACCCCTACAAAATTTTACTTTATTTTACTTTATACATAATTTTAGTACCCAATAAAATTATCAAAATTGAGACAGATCCATTAACATGACCCATTAACAAGACCCATTAAAAAATTAAGTTAACTGCTTACTAACTTTTACGTACCTATTAAAAATAAACTGTTTGGCTTCCTTCTTCTTCTTTTTCTTCTTAGTTTTTTCTTCAATCATTAAAAAGATTTTGTTTTTTCAATCTGAGAAGTGAACAATAGTAACTTGAACTATGAAGCCTCCATCCAAGAGTAAGACTTCAGGTAATCTAAGTTTGTATTAGATAGCGACTTGTATGGATGAGAGTCAAAGAAATCACAAAACTATCTCCAATGGGAATTGTTTTAGTCTCTAAGTTTCATCAATAGATATTCATTTTTTTTTATAGATAGAATATAAATTATTAATAATTTAGTAGTTTGATTTAAATTTCTTACTACATATGATCTATAAGTATGTAAATAATTTTATATAATAGTGATTCTGAGTTTTTTTTATGTAGGTAATGAAAAAAAAATTTAATATATCGGTTTTTGAAAAGTAAATCTCCACCTCCACCTCTAGAGACTGCACCTCCACCTGGGACTCCACCATTTTATGTCGATTTGGATGATTTACCGTGGGATCCAGCTATGAGAAAAAGTATTTTAAGTTATCATCCTAATCAAAGAGATGAGGTACGACGCATATATTTGATTAGAGAACCTTGTCAACCTCGTGGTCACACTTTCAAACAAATTCCGTGTACGAATATATTACGGCGTTTTAATCAAAAATGATCTGATTAGTATGGTGACTAGTTAGAATATAGTGTAGAGGAGGAGAAAGCTTTTTGCTTATATTGTTACTTCTTCCGAGATCAAGCTGAAAAACAAGCTGGGTGTGATAGCTTTGTATCAACTGATTTTTGTGGATGGAATAAGCAGGCTGAAAGGTTGGAACAACATGTGGGATATAATGTGAATATTTTTCACAATAACACCAAAAGAAAATGTGAGTATTTGTTGATAAAAGGTAAGTCTATCAAACATGGTCTCAATATGCAAAGTGATAATATGAAAAATGATTATCGAATTCGGTGGAATGTTTCTATTGATGTTGCCAGACACTTGCTACACCAAGGATTACCATTTTGTGGTCATGATGAGTCAGAAGAATCATCAAATAAAGGTAATTTATTAGATCTTCTGTAATATACTGCTGGGCAGAATGAGGTTGTAAGCAAAGTTGTGTTGAAGAATGCTCCTAAAAATAATCAGTTGACATCTACTCCAATTCAAAAAGATATTGTGCATTACTTTGCAGAAGAGGTAACAAAATATATTATCGAAGAAATAAATAATGATGTATTTGGCTTGCTAGTAGATGAATCTGCTGATATTTCGGATAAAGAGCAAATGGCAGTGGTTTTTTGCTTCGTTGATAAGTATGGGATTGTCAAATAAATATTTGTTGGCATTGTTTATGTGAAGGAAAATTATCTTTATCTTTGAAGTGTGCTATTGATTCTTTGTTTGCTAAATATGGATTGAGTTTGAAAAAGTTGAGAGGGCAAGATTATGATGGAGCTACCAATATAAAGGGAGAATTCAATGGATTAAGATCATTGATTTTGAAAGAAAGTGGCTCTGCATATTATGTCCACTGCTTTGCTCATCAGCTTCAGCTAGTTGTCATGGCAGTTTTGAAAAAACATCTAGAAGTTGGAGCTTCTTACAAGAAAAAAAATATGATCTGCGAATCCTACCGAAAAACAGTGGAAGAAGGGATTAACAATGGTGAAATTAAGACTGGAACTGGATTGAATCAGGAGCTTTCCCTTCAAAGACCTGGAAATACTCGTTGGAGTTCACATTAGAAGACTTTATTGCAACTTATTAAGTTTGAGTTGTTTTTGACTATTGTTAAAGTTTTTGAGTATATATAGGGAGCAGGCATAGACAACACCAAAAGACAGCAAGCATTTGGCATTCTCAAGTATTTTCACACCTTCAATTTTGTCTTCTATCTACATTTGATGGTACATGTTTTGGGACTCATTGATAATTTATCACAAGCTCTACATAGAAAAGACCAAAATATTTTGAATGTTATATCATTGGTGAAATCTACTAAACGCCAGTTGAACTAGCTTAGAGATGAAGGATGTGATGTGTTTATGGTTAAAGTTAGTTATTTTAGCGAGAAAAATAACACAGAAATGCTCACAATGGAGAAAGAATTTTTAGATTTAAGAAGAACAAGGTAAAAGACCGGCATAACCAATTTGCATCACTATAAAGTGAATTGTTTCTACACTGACTTAGATATGCAACTTCAAGAGTTTAATGATCTTTTTGGTAAGATGAATTTTGAACTACTTGTTTGCACACCATCCTTAAGTCCGATAGATTATTTTCGTCAATTTGACAAGTCAATGCTCGTGAGATTGGATGAGCTTTATCCCGACGACTTTAGTTTTGGGGAGCGTAAATCTCTTGATCATCAACTTGACATCTACCTTGATAATGTGCGAAAAGATGAAAGGTTTACTGATTTAAAGAATCTTGCTGATCTTGCTCGTGTGATGGTAGAGACTAGGAAACATCTTTCACATCCTTTAGTATATCGACTTTTGAAGCTATCTTTGATTCTTCCAATTGCAACCGCGACCGCCAAATGATGTTTTTCTGCAATGAGTATTATGAAGACGGTATTGCGTAATCATATAGGTGATGTATTCTTGAGTGATTCTATCGTTTCTAATATTGAAAACAGGTGCTTGATACTGTTTCAAACTGATATTGTTTCAAACGAAACAGTAATCAAGCGATTCCAAGACATGAGTGAGCATAGAGGACATTTTTAAATTTTATATTTGTCATAACTATGACTGTATGACCCCAATGAATTTATGTTCTGTCTCTGCCACTGTGGACACCCAAAGAAGATGTTTTTTCTCATCAGTGCATGGTTGAACACCAGCAAGGATCCAGTAGATGGGAATGAGCAAAAAGCTAGAGCATTTTGGAAACGCATTCAAGCTTATTTTAACTCAAGTCCACAGCTTGTTGGTCTGCAAAATAGAGAGGCCAGTCATTGTAAACAAGGTGGGGGAAGTTAAATGACCAAGTATGCAAGTTCGTTAGATGCTATGAGGCTGCAATGAAAGAGCAATCAAGTGGCCAGAATGAGAATGATGTTATGAAAGCGGCTAATGATATCTTCTTCAATGATCACCAGGTAAAGTTTACCCTTGAGCATACATGGAGGGAGCTTCGCCATGATAAAAAATGGTGTTCAACTTCTTCTGCTAAAGATGGTGGAAGGTAAAAAAGAAGAAAGCTTGAGGAGGGTTCTGCACAGTCTTCAAGCTCCCACCCAGTTAGCCATGGAGAGGATGAAGCAATGGCTCGTCCTCCTGATGTTAAGGCAGCAAAGGCTAAAGTTAAAAGGATTGGGAGCAAGACAACCAATGTGGAAGAAGAAGGCAAGTAACTGTTGGAGTTTCAGAGCATGTGGGAGATAAAGCAGCATGACTGCGCAATGAAAAATAAGCTTTCAAGAATAAATTGCTTGGCAGTCTCCTTGGTAAGTCAGAACCACTTTCCGATATATAAATGGCTCTAAAGAACAAGCTAATTAGTGACATGTTGTCATAATTAGTCTTTCCTTTCTATGAACTATGATGTGTAATATGTAATAAGTTAGTCTCATGAATAAATCAGTTAATGTCACAAGTTATAAGTTAGTATCATGAACTTTGTATTTTCTTTGATAAATGCATGAACTTTGATGTGTCTTTTGTATTTTCTTTGATAAATGAATGACTTGAGCATGTTTTTTGTTCGCTTTAAATTTGAATTAATGTCTCTGTATGCTTGATAAATGCTTGAATGAGTTTCATATCCTTTTACAGGAGATAAATGGGAGAAGCATGCACCTAGAACTGTTAACTCGTGAAAGATGTTTTTTTGTACCTTCTTTTGTATCTTCTTTTGTATTCTTGTACCGACATAACTTTTGATAATGAATGTAAACCACAAATATTTCTCCACCTATGTAAACACACAAATATAATTTGAATGAATGTAAACCACAACATTATTTTCATACTCTTACATTATTTTCTATTTATTTGTTCGGAGATGTGTTTGACCAAATATCACCATCTCTTCTTTTTTGTCCACCTAACAAACAACTTGTATTTATTAGAAAACAAATTCACAAAATATGGTATCTTCTTCACGTAATTCGTTCGATGAATCAATTGATGAAATTTTTTATCAAGTCTTCGATCAAAAATTCAAGAATATGTTTGACACCGTTGGTGATCGTCTGGCAGCAACAAAGCCAAAGAAAAAATGAGCATATATTGAAAGAGAACATGAACAAGGACACACCTGCATATAGAATGATTATTTCAGTGAAGATGCAACATACTCTCCTTATATATATTTCGACGCATTTTTAGAATGAACAAGCCCTTGTTCATGCATATTTTTGATCGATTCTCCAATGAAGTTCCAATCCTTCAACAAAAAAGAGATACTACCGGAAGGTTTGGTCTCTCTGGACTACAAAAGTGTATAGCAATAATTCGTATGATGGCATATGGTTGTTCGGCTGATGCGGTTGATGAATACCTCCGGCTCGGTGAAAGTACTGCAATTTCATGCTTGGAAAATTTCGTAGGAGGAATAATATATTTGTTCGGAGATGAGTACCTAAGAAGACCCATTCTAGAAGATCTTCAACGACTACTCGATATTGGAGAGATATGCGGATTTCCCAGGCTGATAAGAAACATCGAGTATGCATTGGGAGTGGAAGAATTGCTCCACCGCTTGGAAAAGGCAATTAACACGTGGATCAGGAAAACCAACAATCGTTTTAGAGGTTGTAGCATCATATGATCTTTGGATATGGCACGCATTTTTGGACCTCTAAGTACCTTAAACGATATCAATGTTCTTGATCGCTCACCAGTTTTTTATGATATATTACAAGGTCAAACACCAAAAGTGAATTATTTGGTCAACGGACACGAGTATCATTTGGCTTACTATCTCATAGACGGTATTTATCCTAAATGAGCAAATTTTATCCAATCTATTCTAATTCTTCAAGGTCCGAAAGCATCGTTATTTGCTACATATCAAAAATCTGTTCGAAAAGATGTCGAGCGTGCTTTTGGAGTCTTGCAAGCTCGATTTGCCATTGTAAAAAACCCAGCTCTTGTTTAGGATAAGGTAAAAATATGAAATATTATGAGAGCATGTATCATATTGCACAATATGATAGTAGAAAATGAACGAGATGGATACACTCAGTTTGATGTATTAGAATTTCAAAACGGAGAAGGAAACAGAACTTCACAAGTGGATATGACATACTCTACATATATGCCTACAAATATCGGCAATATGATCAGCATTCGAAATCAAGTTCGTGATAGAACAATACATCAGTAATTAAAAGCTGATTTGGTTGAGCATATATAGCACAAATTTGGCACCCCTCAAGATTAATTACAACTAAACGTTTTATGATTTCAAAATCTATATTTTGCATGTTTTAAATTTCATGAAATGCAAAATAATTTTGGTTTTATAAAATATATGTTTATAAATTGTAACAAAATAAATTATACTTAAAATAAATTAATTTCAAGATATATATTTTTATTCTTAAGAGCCCCTAATGAGGTTCTACCATTGAAGGAGAAAAAAATTTAAAATTCTTAATGTGGTTCTTATCTTTCAGTTAATCAAAATTTATATTAAAAAAAATTTATACTCATGAGGGTTTTTACCATTGGAGATAGTCTTACATATGAAACTCTAAAATTTGAATTGTTTTGGTAGCTCCAATCTCTAGACCATCTATAATATTTATTAATTATTAATTGTTTTTGTAATCGTTTATTTATTGATACTAAAGTTTTTAATTTAGTTTGAGTAGATTATAAAAGAGAATAAAATAAAAAGTTATTTTGAGTATAGTTTTTTGTAAAATTTTCTATCTTGATCAATACCATTGTTTTAAAACTAAGTTATTAATATATATTCTTATTTATTTATATTGATCAGTTATTTTAGTCACTTTGTAATCGAATAATATAAAACATTTTGTTTTTGAATAGGCAATAAATTGTACAAATAAATAAAAAATAAGAAGATGTTTTTTTTTTGTTAAAATTTAATATTTGATATTAAAAGATTTATGTAAAAAACAAGAAGATAATAACTGATTTTTTATTAATTCGTTTTTTTGGTCAAAAGATACTAACTGATTATATCTAACTCTCTTTTATCCGATATTTTCTCGATTCTACACTCAAATCACTTTCTTAAAAATATATCTTGTTAGAAAAAATTAATTGAAAATATACTAAAAATATATGGGATGATACTAAAGATATGGGATGATAAAATCCAAATTCCGAAAAAAAAAACTCCAAAATATTCATGGATTCTGTTTATAATGTTTTTTTTATAACAGGTGGAAAAATCACGACTAATATTTAATCATCCTCATAACATTGATTTCCCATAATCTACCTCTCAATAGATTAACAATCTTCAGGCTCTCTAGGGTTGCAACATACAGTTAGGTCGTAGCTGTGTAGAATGGGTTCAAGCGTAACATATTCTACAGTTGTGAAGAACTGGAGAGAGCATCCTCCTTTTTCTTATTCACTCAAGATCAACAAAATTTCCGAGCTTAATCTCGACAAATACGAATCCCATCGTTTCTCTTCCGGTGGATACAACTGGTAAGTGATCTTTATTATAAACTGATTACATCTTTCATTATTATAAAAATACAACATAATATGCTTTATTCTCTTCTTCGATATTAAGAACGTAATATTGTTAGAGGTCAAAAAAAGAAGTAATATTGTTCTTTTTGTAACCTATTTTCCCAAAAAAAAACAAAAAAACAAGGAGATTGGTTGTTTACCCAAAAGGAAACGAAAAGGACAATGGGAAAGGATTTATTTCAATGTATGTGGAACTTGACAACACATGCCTCTCGTCCACACAACCAATGGAGGTGTTTGCTTATCTCATGTTCTTCGTCTATAACAAAAAAGAAAACAAATACTTTACAATTCAAGGTTTGCACGAACATAGCCTACTCTCTCGTATATACTTTTTTATTTATACATTAGTTACTAATATTTATATTTATATGAACATCTAGATGTTGAAGTAAAGCGGTTCAATGCATTAAAAACGGTATGGGGATTATCACAAGTGGTTTCACTTGAAACATTCAATAAACCTGAAAATGGATATATCTTCGATGGAGAACAATGTGAGTTTGGTGTTGATGTGATGGTTGCTTCACCCTCTACCAAATGGGAAGTCGTCTCTTTTAATGAGAAACTCTATTTTCCCAAGTTCTCTTGGAGTGTTAAGAATTTCTCTGTGTTGAAAGAGAAATTTTACTTATCAAATAGATTTTCAATGGGAGGAAGAGAATGGTGAGTATATACTAAAATACTTTCTATATATACACATATGTCCATCACTGGTAAATTACAACCACTTTACAATTATGTTTTATAGGGATCTAAAGTTGTATCCAAAAGGGAACTCTAATGCAACAGAGGGGAAGTGGTTATCCATTTTTTTGCGTTTAGCTGACAATAAAACCTTAATGACGAATGCGAAGATTTATGTTCAAGCACTCTTGAAAATTGTAGACCCACGTGGATCCAATCACCTCACTAATGAAAGTATGTCGTTTAAAATATCATTGCACAATTTTTTTTAAGTTATTACAAAATGGTTCTTGGTCTAGTGGTGTTCTTAATTAATATAGATCATGACAAGAAATCATGAGTATGAATCCACTTGAGAGGAGATATATTCCCGAAAAAATTAGTCTAAAGACTGATTCGGACTCACGGAGGGTTCGGTCCAAACTTCGCAGTTATATAAACAAAAATTTTGTTAGTGTTGATAGTTTTTTTTCTTTTCCAAAAGGTATTCCTGGTTTATGATGGATATCAAATGTTATAATCCTTTGACTAGTAGGTTTAATTCTTTAGTCATGTGCTTTATATTGATTTTTGTTTTTGTTTTTTCTTGTAGTTAACAACTGGTACACGGAAACGAGCAAAGCTTGGGGATTTTCTCGATACATATCTTTAGATAAACTTCGGAAGACGTACTTGGACCTAGAAGATACTTTGAATGTAGAGATCGAGTTTAAAGTTGTTTCTGTCACCAAACTCTCAGCCTAAAATCCGAGCTCTAGCTATTTTTAGGATATCTATTTTCTATCATGCATGCTTCTAATTACTCCCTAGGTCCACTATTCTTTTTTATGCGTTTGCTAATTATTTATTTTTACATTCCTTAATCTTTATCACTCCGATTAGGTCCATTTCCTAATCTAACAGTTTTGTTTTTGTTATTAGATTTTTTTTTTCTTATGTTTGTCGATATTATCATAATACCAACAGATATATCCGTCGGTATACCATCCGAAACAGTTCTAACTGACGGATTTCCAACAGCGTGCTACAAGAAAATATCGTAAAACCTCAACAGTTTGTACTAAACTCGTAAAACATTATACAAAGGGTAACCTTAGTTAGATGCCGACTGTCAAAATTCTCTTCCTCCCATTGAATAAAATACCAATACTAATCGAAAATGTTACTTCTCCTACTAAATCCAATGATTCCACTGTTACCAAACTCTGAAGTACCTTTCGGATCAGACACAACAGGCGGCAAAATCAGATGCCTTACTTGGATAAATTTGACAGTAACGGGAAACAAAAGATCGGAGGTTTTCGAAGAGAATATGTAACAGTTATATCAATATTATATTTCCAGATTGGCCAGAGGATTATGATTTCTGCTTCTTCAAACTCAAGATCACCAATATTTTATTATTTATCCGGTTGTATGGTGGAGCTAAACCTATCAGTGTAGATGAATACCTTCAAGCAGTATGCGTGAACCCTTTATAAAATTTGGTAACTATATAAGAGAAACTAAACTATGAAATTTCATAATTTTACGCTTTTAGTTCTCGAACTTTTTTTTTTAACTATTTCCATGATTAAGCAAAGTGTGAAGCCGAAAAATTTGTACGTTGGGGTTTTATGAGAATGACTATTGTTTTTTATTAGTTATTCAAAAGAGATCAAAATAACTGTAAATTACCACAAACCAAATTCAAGGACTCCAGTTATAATGGTATGGACAAAATTTGCAAAGTTGTTGATTGTATATTGCAACAAGGGTATATCCGTAAATATTTATGCTGTGGTTCGTAGAATTTTGTAATAAAAAGAAGACCCAAAACCAACAAGGTTCGGGGTTCGGAAAAGAGAAAAGAAGTAAAGACTAGTTCTAAGGTTGATGGCTCGACCACGGTTCGTAATCCGAGGTCGAATGCTCCACCGAGGTTTGGTCTTTCAGAAGTTTTGTAGCGATCGGAGTGTGTGATCTCTCTTCAAATGTTCTTTCTCTCCCTCTTTAGAATTGTCCACCATTTATGGAAATTTCGCCCGTTATTTATAGCATTAACTCCTATTGGCGGTCGTCGTCCTTCGAGGGAAATCCGGGATCTCCCTAGCTCCGCGTTATGTCACTGAGGTTTTGGTTCGACAGTAAGTTACTGCAGATAAACCTCAGGACACGAGCTCTGACTAGGCCTGGGCAAAATATCCGATATCCGAAAACCAATCCGAATCCGATCCGAAAAATCCGGATCCGAATCCGAACCGAATGGATTCAAAATCCGAATGGATTCAAAATTTCCCTACCCGAATAATCCGAACCCGAACCGAACCGAATCCGAATCCGATCGATATCCGAAATAAATCCGAAATAATCCGATATTAACTATACAATATATATATATTTATATAGTTTATATATATATTTTACAGTTATATACACTCATATAGTCATATTTCCTTATCGAGATCTCAATTTTCCTTTTCTTTTTTGATTATACATCCTATTTTCGATTCATATTCGGGTTTTTTGGATTTTTCGGATCTTAGATACAAATCCAAAATAACCGAATATATGTTGGGTTTTATAAAAAAAAAATGAAATCCGAATCCGAATCCGATTAAATCCGATCCGAATCCGATTAAATCCGATCCGATCCGAAACCCTATTATAATCCGAACGGATTCTAAATTTCCCTATCCGAAAAATCCGAAATCCGAAAAATCCGATCCGATCCGATCCGAAAATCCGAATGCCCAGGCCTAGCTCTGACTATGGATTGGAGTATTCCCTTTGGTGGGCTTTTCGTGTTTTGGCCTGTTAAGCAATCAATTACCGAATTTGGGCTGAACTGTTGGGTTAGTGCTCAGCCCACTTCCAACAAAAGTGTGCATTATATCAATCTCGAATTGCATGCAATTGAACTAATAATTTAAATTCAAACAAAGCAAAACTCATCAAAAGGTTAAGAATTCTAATTTTGAATTTTATCCAAAATGAACGGAAAATAAAATTCGCTTTCAGTTAAAATCTCTTCACCAAAAAGGTCAAAAAAACCAAAAAAAAACTCAAAACCAAACCAAATTGAATTCTAAGCTAAATGGTAAAAGTAAAAGACTAAAGCAAATCTATACCGACGTTATAGCTCCGGTTATTTCCGGTTTGAGGATAAGCTTTTTTTTTATCATTCGTTGACGAGAGAGTCTGTGACTCTTGAGTTTCTGGAGCCAAATATCTGAAAAACCAACACAAACAAATATCTGAAAATTCAATCTAAATCTCTAAATCCCGAATTCAAGAAATTAAAAATTAAAAACAGAGAAAATCTCGTCTCCACGAAACCTTCTTCGATCGTTCAAATACCAAAAAAATCTCCATGAATCTTCAAGCCGTTTCTTGTAGCTTCGGATTCGTTTCGAGTCCACTTGGAATCACTCCCAGAACTTCGTTTCGTCGCTTCGTAATCCGATCGAAATGTAAAACAAAATTCAATCTCTAACAGATTTTGTGATTCGTATTTGGAAATTTATTGATTTCGGATTCAATTTTGCAGCGGAGCCTTCGGAGAAATCTGTAGAGATTATGAGGAAATTCTCAGAGCAATATGCTCGTCGCTCTGGAACTTACTTCTGTGTTGATAAAGGTGTTACCTCAGTCGTCATTAAGGTATAATAATTAATTGAAATTTCAGTTTGATTTTGTAAACTATTTGGAGAAAAATTAAGTATTCAAGAAAAAGAATTGAGTTAACGTTTATGAACAATCTTGAGATTTAGTGTTTTAACTAATGAAGTGGCCGAATCTTTCTACTTGTAGAAATTGAGTTCTTGAAATTTATTGCATTGAATTTTGTGAACTATTTGGAGAAAATTTAAGTATTCAAGAAAACAAATTGAGTTAGCGTTTATGAACAATCTTGAGATTTAGTGTTTAGCTAATGAAGTGGCTGAATCTTTCTACTTGTAGAAATTGAGTTCTTGAGATTTAATGCATTGAATTTTGTGAACTATTTGGAGAAAATGTAAGTATTCAAGAAAACAAATTGAGTTAACGTTTATGAACAATCTTGAGATGTAGTGTTTAGCTAATGAAATGGCTGAGTCTTCCTTGAGATGTAGTGTTTAGCTAATGAAATGGCTGAGTCTTCTGAGCTGTGTGAACTTTTTTTTCTGTGAGCAGGGTTTAGCTGAGCATAAAGATTCATATGGAGCACCGCTTTGTCCTTGCAGGTGATCCTTTGTTTCTTATTTTACGAATATTTGAAATGCTTGTATTGAAACAGTGTTATGGTTTCTTAAAGTTTGATTCTTTGTTGTTTAATGTAGACACTATGATGATAAAGCTGCTGAGGTTGGACAAGGCTTTTGGAATTGTCCTTGTGTTCCAATGAGAGAGAGGTAAGATCTCTATCTCTATGTGGCTGTATAAGCATTGTGTGTTTATGTGTGTGTGTCTGTTATATAGTAATAAGTATAACTAAAAATATAAAGATCTTTGGGAAACAACGGTTATATGTTATATAGCTATAAGCTTTAGAAATATTTAGTAGCAGCACATGCATGTTACACTTTCCGTAGTGGTTATCGATAGTCCTTTATTGTTTCAAGAGATTGGTAGGCAAGTTGAAGATGATTTACACCTGCTGAACAATATAACTTGAGCTCTCTTGTAAACAGTTGTCCTATGTGGTTGCTCTATTTACCAAATTCTGGCTACTTCATAAATTTAAGATCCTTCGTGTTTTAATAGAACTTATATCAGGAAGTAGAGTCGAGAAATTTTGCGTCTGTCAAACGATTTATTTTGATAATACTTGTGTTTTTTTACCTGTTGGATCATTTGTTTCATCAGGAAGGAGTGCCATTGTATGCTTTTCTTAACTCCTGACAATGATTTCGCTGGAAAGGATCAGGTAAATCTCAAATCAGTATACTTTATATCTGTTTCTGATATGTTCCCTATTTACACAAGCTTGAGGTTTACTGTCTCCATTACTATTAAGCAACTTATTAGTTTTGTGATCCTATGGTTCTAACATTCTTTCTTTTCTTTGTTTCTTGCAGACTATCACATCGGATGAAATAAAAGAAACCACAGCTAACATGTGAGGAACTGATTCTTCGATGTTCATCGTTCCTGTACTTTAGGTCAAAAGAGAGATATCTATATATATGTCTCGCCAATGCAGTCTGTACATTGATACCCCCGAGCATTTTCTTCGTTCTTCTGTATAACTATTTTCACTCTCAGAAAAAATACCTTCGTATGGATCTTTTGTTTGCAAAACGTTTACAAGCAATGTAAAAGGATCTAACTTTACACGAAATCTTCAGTATTTATTTGCGAGGAAATATCAACCATCCTCTCCCACATGGAGAACAACAATTGTTCCACTAACATTTGAAAAATTGAAGGGGCCAACGAAAACCAAAAGAACGACAATTAGTGCAAGGTATAAATCTATAATAGAAAAACTTCAAAATATCCTAAATTTCACTTTAAAGGAAATATAAAAATACGAAGGTGTAATATATCCGGAGACTACAATCTTTAGAGTTATTTGGAGGATCAGTTGGAAACGCTCCCCCCTATAAGTGGAAGATTTGGAACCCTACACTATAGTTTTGATTCGCCGGGAAGAGATGACTAATATTCGTGAAAGTCTCTCCATGGATAGAGATTCAAACTCTCTCTAAATTAACAAAAAATCAAATATCTTTGATGTTAAAAGAAAAAGTGATATATGTTGAATGATAAAATAATTTATAATAGAAAAGAAATAAAGACGAGGAGGAGAAATAATGAACTGATCTTATTATTATGCTTGTGATGTTGTGACTTATTACAAATGACTAGTATATGTATTTATACTAGTATTGGACTTGTTCACCACTATGTAATATCTAGATAAATATCAATTATTTGATAACAAAGCAACTTGGGGACCAAGTATTAGATAGGATTAAAAGATAAGATCAAGTGATGGATAATCATAATAATATTTTTCATGTCGCTTATGATATTTCCTTTTTTTTTATTTGGACGACACAACACCTTCATGATCATTTGGAGAAGTGGCAGAATGCTAGAAATTGCACTTTCTCCAGTTTGGGGTTGAGCTTTGTATAGATCCGATAGATCTTACTTCTGCAAAATCAACTAGACCAAACTCGAGGGTTTCTCTAATAAAATTATTCGTTAATCATACTTTGAAGATAACGGAAGTTATGTTTGATTTCATCTCATTGTCTATACGTAGAGGATGAGTTATATCCTGCAAGTAAATAAATAGCAAATACTATTTCTTGTCTAAAAACAATTTCCTAACATAAAGAGACAAATTCAGGATAAGAAAGACCAAAATCTTTAAAATGGAGATGAAGTATAATAGCATTTACAAGTGGAGGAAACCACTGTAGAGTAGTTTGTTTAGGAAGCTGTTAAAATCTTAAAAAATGAACCCTCAGTATCATCCAAACCTGTTAATTTTCCAATTTCACAAGATCCATCCTCTGGCTCTTATCTTCTATAAAAACGGTATTCGCTACTGATGGACATAGATAAATACAATGCTTTACGAATTCCATCCTAAAATCAGCTGTTTCTTCCAACACTTTTGTAACACTCCAATATTTATAAGCATTAATTTAAAGCTTCATCATCATCATCATCAGAATCAAGACTCCCAATCTCAGATGAAGCAACCACACAGAAGATTCGAAGAAAGCTCTCTGTGTGATTACTTTAAATGAGATTGTGAATATTGATTCTGATTATGCTAATGATGAAGCTTTAGATTGTGCTAAGTATGGGAGTAATATGTAAGAATTGCCAGAGGTAGCTGATTTGAGGTTGGAATTGGTGAAACAATTTACAAATACGATTTTTCACTCATTAGGTTGAAATCTTGGAAGATCAAAAGAATGAACAGAAAAAGAGAAAAACGATTGTGAACGGGAAGATAGAGAAGTGCCTTTGGAGGATTCTTGGATAGTTATGTTTATAGTCCAACTTTTTTGGCGCATAAAATTGGAAAGTAGAAAAATAACAGAGATCAATATTGCCTTCCTAAATATAACCGTTTGTCCAACTAACCAACATATAATTTCATTATATTTAAAAGCGTAGAGCATGATAATGATTTATGATAAAAATAAATAAAATTTTCATATCATTTTGTTAGTGAAACAAGAATGGTAAAATATCGGTACACAAAATTGACGTATAATAATTAGAGATAGAAACATGGACTAAGAAAGCTGTACAAATATATGTATATACTATATTTGAAATTCTTGCTTCAACAAATATTTTTACAATAAATGTATATAGTATTAAATTTTCAAAAAATAGAAAATAAGATTTGTATATATGTTTTGTTTGTTTGGTAAAATTCACTGGATATAAGTTTTTCGAACTTTTATTTCAAATCAGAAAATACAGATTCACTGAATATTATTATATGTCAATTACTCTCAAGATATTTTACTATTCTAAAATATTTAGTTTTAAGAATTTCAAGAAGAATTCCCTAAATGTTTTTGATTTTATTCTTTTTGTGCTTTTTTGACTAGATCAAATTCACTGACCCATGTTAACCTTAGCAACAATAAAATGAACTAACCTTAACTAAATTATATTTAAATTTTGTTAAACAAACTAACGGATTAACTCAGATTTTAATTCATGAACATCTTACCAAAGATATCTCTTAGCCCAAGAATGATGTATTGATGGTAACATAATCTCCAGGTTGAGTGGGTCATGTTGGTGGTTGGTCATGCTCAACATCTAATGAAGTTTAGATGTAATCACCTTGCAGTTTACTTGAAGTCACCTTTTTTTTTTTGGGGGGGCATTCTCTCTCCATATTCCTTCAGCTTATAAAAAGAAAAAAAAAATCTAAACCTCAGCTTATTCCTTCTGCAGTTTTTTCTTCTCATCCCGTTTTATTTTTAACATTCACCCCTCCTGATTAGAACAGAAGTGGCCTAAACATCCGCTCTAATATGAATTTCATCAAATTGTAAGCCAATGTTAATTGTAAAATGGCACACTTGTTGCAAATTATTTATTGTCTAATTATACCCAAAGTGAGGAAGTTCCAGATTTTCTTAGATTGAGAGTAGTACTAGAAATGGTGACCTCCCGAGGATTATTCATGGTTCACCCTTTTGCTTCCAAAAATTTGTTTGCACAATAGACCAAATTGTTGTTATTAATTACATACATATAGTTTTGAAGTTTTCATAGATCGAGGTTAATTTTACATTAAATTTGATATTTGAAAGGATGTTTTTCCTTCATTAAACATGCGCATAATAAGGACTAAGACACGGGATAAAAAAAAACTCCGCACGTAGATAATAATGCATATAATATAGAACCAAAATTTAAGATTCAAATTACTACAAAAAAAAAACTCTAGAAACTAAAAGATAAGAACTTAATACTCAAATCTAAACGAAAAAAAGCTAGAATGAAACCCCTATAAATTAATACTTGGAAATATTAATAGCTCGGTAAATCCATAATACTATCCAGTAGGTATTTGATCATTTTCCTTAATTAATTCTGAAAATCTCCCACAATGTGGTATAAAGCAATTCAGAATCTCAAGATACAACCATGGTAAGACAGTATTCGCAATATTCAAAATAAAAAAATTCAATCAAAATTCTCAAAAACGAAGCTATGGAAATTATAACGAAGATGCATACCCATAGATGTATCATGGTTTTATAGGGTTTTAACCTTTAATTTTGTTAGGTTATTGAGTTTTTTTTTATCGATTTTTTGTCCCCTTTTGTGTCTTTTTGGTTTGCTTAGTGTTTTTTACAGGTTTAATAAAATAGAAATAAAGGAGTACTCTGACCAGTTTTAGAATATTTAAAGGCTTCAAAACTCAAATAGAGAGAAGCTGGGATCGATCAATCCAACTTTAGATCGATCGATCCTTGAAGTTAGTGAAGTTTGGTGTATTAAGCTTGGATCGACCGATCTGTGACCAGATTTTTTTCCTTTTTCTAATTTCATTAGTTCTTTTTTCCTGATATAAAGAGACCGTTGCAACTAAGGAAAGAGATCAGACAGTTTAGTATTGAAGAATAAGAAAGAGTTTTCCAGTGGACAATACTTTATATTGTGTGATATATCAGAATTTATTTTTTTCATTTTTGGGAAAAAAATTCACATATTTTTTTCTCTTGTTAAATAAAACTTTTACAATTTTCTTGGCAAATATTCAACAGATTTTATGCTTTTCTTATATATAACTAATAAATTGGTAAAACTAATTATCACACTAAAATACCCTATTAGCATTAATAAACAATATGATAGAATAATTAATTAACAACAAAAATTGGTGTATGAAAAGACACTATGAAAATAGTTGACGTTGAAATTGACCATTTTCCCATGAATGTATATTGTATAGTTAGAACTAATAATATAATGTCCTTTAGAAATCATCAGTTATATTTTATAATATATGTTGTGGTTATAAGGTTGATAGTATTTAGCACAGGAGTACTACAGTTTCTATAGAGGTTTTTCATTCTCCTTATTGTATCAAGATTGATAGGACATACTTGCAGATTGCTAGGCAAGTGGAATTCGATATACTCTATAGTTAGCTATCGTTGATTTACTTATATATTTTGATATTTCACGCTATGCCATATTTTTAGTAAGAATAGTCCAAGGCTTCATGTGGAAGTACTTGTTGTTCAACTCTTCTTCAAACTCACCCTAAGAAATCTCCTATCCAACAAGCAAGCTCTGCACCACACTCAGCAAATGTATACCTCAACTCTCAGGTGATAAATTGTAAGGTTTTTCTTAAACTCCACAACGCATCTGGCTGATGCAAAGTTCCTCTCCAACAATTTCTTCCAATCATCTGCTTTGACAATTTCAATACCACTAGTGAAATTATTTTTACCCATATTCTTTATGCAATTCATCGCCTCCCATTATATGGCCGGCATCTGTGTTGTGGTAGTGGTGGTGGAGGAAGTTGATGATGCAGTTGAGGATCAATAACTCTTGTTACTGGAGGTTTCTGATGAGAAGCAGCTACTTGAAGTGCATTATATTCGCTGTCCATATAAGATCAAAATTATAATCATCATTATAAACATAAACTTATGAATAAATTATCTAATTGTAAATCTCGCTCTTTCTTAAGCTTGATTTTCCTTCTTAAATCTCCTTTTTTGCTTTGAAAACATTGTACTTTAAAAAAATCGCTTTCTCGGATAAAACTATAGTGGCTTCAACCTCCTCTCTGATACCAACTTCTTCACATTGCAAGTCAATGTTAATTGTATCGTCTAATTACTGCCAAAATGAGTTAGTTTCAAAATTCGTTACTGAAAATCGCGTCGCAGATCTAATTTTTCTTATTAATTACTGAAAAATATTTGTGAAACAGACATCCCTAGAGTTTAGACTAACTGGACTATGTGGGGTTACGGCTTCTAGTGGTTTGAACTTAACTAGGACTTTTCCTCAAAACAACTGTGATGTTACATTTTGTTTTGGTATATTTCCCTTCTACACATGCATCACTTGTAGTAGATGAAATTTTAGAAAATAAAGTTAGGGTATAATCACCAATTTTGAACTATGGAGAGTCAAAAGTAAACACTGGATGTATGAGATAATGCATAATTTGGAACACAGATTTAAGATTCAAATTAAAAGAAATAAAAATAAAAGTTTATAGAAAATAAAAGATAAGAACTAAATCTTGGATCAGTCATTGTTTCTACTTTGTCTTACTTATGCTTCTTCCAACATAATACCTTTATAAAAATATTTATTCTTTAATAAACAACTGTTGCTTTATTTCTGATTCATGCATTGATTTATTTTTTTTATTCATCTCTTCTTGTTCGATTCTAGAACTGTTGTTTCTGCTTCGTGTGATCTTTTGGCTTTGTCGCATCATTGTTCTTCCCCAAAGTCACTTCAGACTCTTGAGAACTGGTTGATTCACTCTCTGTTGAATTGTCATCATCTGCTGGTTCGGGGGACCGAGCTCTAATGCGAAGAGCTTTGTAGGGGGGTTTTGGCAGCCCTATAGAACCAGTTGCTTCAGTGTCAGTTAAATTCTCTTGGGTTGGTTCAGGTGATCGAGCTCTAATGCGAAGAGCTTTGTACGGCTGCTTCGGAGGGGGAGAAGCCACATCTGATGTTCCTCTTGAAGGCTGAGGTTTTCCACTCATTAGATTTGAATTTTGAAATATCAAAAGAATGAAGAGAAAAAAAGATTAAAGATTGTGTATGATAAGATAGAAGTGATTTTAGAGAACTCTAGAGGGTTATATTTATATTGCTAACTTTTTGGGGCATAAAATTACAATGAAAAAAAATACCAGATTCTGATATATTGCATTACTATACAAAAAGATAGATTTCATTCTATTTAAGACCATAGTGCATGAACATGATTTATAATAAATTAAATTTGGTCAGAACCATTTTTTTAGATATTAACCAAGATAGGTAAATATCAGTATACAAAATCCAGGTATCAATATTAGAGATATAGTGTATAAAGTGTGTTTATCTGGTAAAATTAATTGGATATAAGTTCTCTTATTTTTATTTCAAATTAGAAAATGCTGATTCACTGAATATATTATTATGCCAAATACTCTCAAGATATTTTACTGTTCTAAAACATTTTGTTTAATTTTTTTCAATAAGAAATTGTTTTAAAACAAAGAAAAAAATTGAACCAACTTTAACTCAGATTAAACTGCCTACACCTTGAGATGTCTACATCGTCGGGCAATAAGGACACTTGAAAGACGACATAGAGCCATTTTTTTTACATCCCTTTTGTTTTTCGTCTGCTTTCAAAGCACATGTCCTCAAGACATCATCACTGGTAGATTATACTCACTTGACTGTTTCTTAGAGACTGGAAAGACAAACACCGAATGGAACTGATACTTCTCAGATAGTTTTGCATTAACAAGAAGTTGTTCCCATCGTTTGCCAATCACGCCTTTGGTGCTTTTAGTCAAATAAAGTATCTTAGAAAAGAAATAGATTTCATTGTTAATTTTTTTTCTTTTAAACATTGTTAGAAATTAAGAACCATATTCAATATCCAAAAACCCTTCGTTAAAATATTATAAAATAAGAACAGAGCAAAGATCCCACTGAGAATGACTGTTTTGTTTCGGAGCTGACCATCTTTGGCTCTGTTTTTATTTTATTTTTTGAATTCTTATTACGTAATTAAAGCAAACGACAGGTAAAAAAATAAAAAAAAATATTGAAATCCTATGCAATAACGAAAAGACAAAAAAAAAAAAACAAATTTCATCATAATGTATATATAATGCATAAGAAGAAACAAGCTAATAACACCGTAATCTTGTTCAAAGAGAAGAAGTGCAAATGAAAGACACGATTTAGCTAGGCTTTTGTAAAATAAGCAAGTCTCAAGGCTCTCAACTTGTTTTGACCAAATGGTCGCTTTTTTAAGATGCTTTGATTTTTCCTTTGGCCTCTTTCAGGTTTCTTGATTTGCATTAAACTTGGAACAAAAGCGCAAGCACATGGCCTATAGTTATTGTCCCCAGCTTTTCTGAGATCCACTTGTTCAAAGTATCCAGCCTCTCCAATGATGTTAACTATGTAGCGATTAAAGGTTTTATCAAAACTCATGGCGACTTTCTTCTCCTCGTCAATGAAGAAACTCTCAAGTTTGTATGAAATTCCAAGTCGCATATCCACTATCAAGAACTTGTTCCAGGACACCTTTTTGGCCTCAATCTTAGTCGTAATCCATATCTCAACCTCACATGGATCTGGTTCGAAGCGCTGAAGTAAAGCTGACAGCTTCTCTTCTTTAACACAGGATAAAGTCACAAAGTCTTTATACTTAGGGCTAAAGGGCAGAGGCATAAGCGGCCCAAAATTCTCCTTTGTAAAATTAAAACATATTAGGTGATTTTTGAATCTGTCGTGGCCGCTAGGGGGCCTTTCTGAAGCACACCAATAAGTGTTTCCCTTGAGAGAAACACCAATGTTATTAGATGATATACGCCAGTGTGGAGTGACAGCAAGATTCGTCCATAAATCAGTGTCAAAATCGTAGATTTCATAACATATAGATTGGATTCCAGATATATGTTTGTAATAATCTATCAACCTCAATCATTTGTGGCTACGACAAAACTTCTTATTCACGTATCCAAGAGCGTAACAGAACCTTTCTTGGCATCTGTCGTAAGAATATCTTGGTTTGATCCATTTTGTTTCTCCACAATAAGGATTCCAAATGACAAACCTTGTATCGTCTTTCAAGATGCATAACACTAAACCCTCACAGTGAAAGACTTTAGATATCTTTACTTGATCAGAGTCGTTTAGGCAAGTAAGTTTACCTTTAAGCTCTGCAGAAAAATCTCCTTTGACAACAACACTAACCAAATAAAGATTGTAATCCATCAACACGATCATCCCAGTCTCGCCTTCCCTTATTGCTCCTATTTTCTTCATAAATCTTGGAGTTTTAGATAAAGTGTACAAACCTTTGCAAGTTAATCGCAGTGCTCTCATGGACTTCAAGGGAACTCTACAGACAATCTCTTCTACCAAATCCATTGGAAGATATGGGGTCGTCATTGTCTCTGTGTAAGTTCAACGAGGGTTTTTCTCTTTTCTAGAAGTAGATAGCTATGTATATTTTACTATATATATAAAACAAAAAAACGTTGAAATTCTTTTTCTTTTCGTAATAGGAGATCAAATATTTGTTGAAGATTCAGAAACCCTTAATGAAACCTTAATCTCCTTATCGGAAAAGGAGATTTAAGATTTTGTTGAAGATTGAAAAACTGGCCCAATCGTGGGCTTCCCAATCTATTTGGGCGTTTAAATATTGCATTAAAGGAGACTCGCCTAAGATCAATTTGATTACACATATAGTCATACACTCGATGACTTCTCCATAGACAAGATGTATCTCTCTTTTCTTTTCTTTTTTTTGGGTTTTACAGATGTATTTCCTCTATAAATTCATCATTGCTGTTTTTTTTTTCTTAATCTATTTAATGTATAAACTATGTCTTTGTGGTGATGAATTTGTTCTTTCATAAGATGTTTGTATAAAAGAATTACCAAATTTTTAGGTGGGATATATTTTTTGACTACAGTATAATCTATACACACAATTAGGTTACCAAAGCGCCGCCTAAATCTCTCTCGACTTTTTCTCCGCCCCGCATCTTTTCGTTTTTGCTTTGGGTGGAGTTTGGCGGACGGCACTCCCACAGCGCCTATGCCTGTCTCCTTTTTTCTTTTACTGCTTTCTCTTTGTTTTATGGTCTGGGATTAGATCTCTTCTGCTGCTAGTGTAGATCTGGTACGATCCCGGAGAAGATTGAAACACCCCATCCCGGAAACCACTAAACCGGGACTGGTTAAAACCACAACAAACCATGCAAAACGAGTATTTTAAGATTTTTTTCTAACAACCTAACTGAATAAATAAAATTCACTTTATTTATTCCAAAATACCAATCAAATCAGACTAACAACTTAGTGGAAGCGAATACTAAATAATCCATCCAATAAAAATAATTAAATAATAAATAACACCAAAAAGGATCCTGGTCATGTCATCCACTCCACAGCCTTGGTTCTACGAGCTCCAGCAAGACTCAATCCTTACCTGCATCACCTAACGAGATGCCTCAGTATAAAAGATACTGAATGAGGCAACAACTACACAAAAGCTAACATTCACAAATACCAGCAATCAATAAACACAATCATATCAACAAGCAACACATGCCATAAATAGCAACAATAAACATCAATCACTCCTAATGGACCAACACAAGAACTACGAAAACGAGGACCACTCCAAGTCCTCAGACTAACCACAGTCTAACACACAAGCACTCACCTTTGCTCACAACGATTTCTTTGATGGCACTTTCCTTTTTAAGAAACTTTCCTTTTCAGGAAACTTCCTTTTTAGGAAACCTTCCTTTCCAGCAATTTCTAGGGTTTCTTAAATTTCATAGCAACACAACCACAACCGCCCTTCCTCAACCTACAGCCAACCACAACAACAAAACAACCTTCAACCTAAACTGAAAAAAATAATAGAAACAATCAACCCCAAAGATGGGATCACGAATCGAAATCTAACTGTCCACATTCTAATCCGTTGAAAATCAACCCCTAGATGTCCTGAAGCTACGTCCAAAGTTTCTTGATGATCCCACCATAGATGAACTCGTGATGTCTCTTTGAATCCACGTTGGTCCAGATTGTATCAAGATTGATAGGACGTACTCGCAGATTGCTAGGCAAGTGGAATTCGATATACTCCATAGTTAACTATCGTTGATTTACTTATATATATTGATATTCCACGCTATGCCATATTTTTAGTAAGAGTTCTTACACAACAATAGTATTACGATTGGTTATTGGCTTATTGACATGAACCGATCGATTGAGATTTTTGGGTTTGTGTCATCGCGCGTCCAGGTTTATATACACAGGCGGACGTAATCTTTAAAGTGATTTTGAAGGTTAAATTTTTATTTTTGGTTAACCTATCTTAATTTGCATTACATCGATCGATCTTGTAACGAGATCATAAACAATAATGATGCAGATGTACAATCTTCCTAGGGATTTAACGGAGGATATCCTCTCTAGGGCTCCAGTGAAATCTCTAAGAAAATTCTTATTAACTTGCCAAAAGTGGAACACTTTATTTAAAGAACTGAGCTTTGTAATGAGGTTCGTTGGTCAAGCAATGAAGATTAAGAAACCTTTCCCTATATCTAAAGAATGATTTTGTTCATATTATAATTTTTGAATGTATAAACTTGATTTGTTATTTAAATGAGATATAAAAAGTTATAATTTTATTTTTAATCTATAAGAGTCAATACAATAGTTAACAAAATTGAGAAAAAGAACTTTATTAACTATCACATAAGCAAATTGATATACTTTTATAATGTCAGTAAGATGGTAAGGTAGGAAATCTTGTAGGAAAATTATATAAAAAGAGTAGACTTATTGAGTTTCTTTAAAAAAAATTAAAACTTTGTTAAGGTAGTCAAATTTCATAACATGTTATCATTGGTAGGACTCCGACGATTATCTCGGCGTCGGAGTCGGGTTTTCTCTCCTATTTCTTGGCTGTTTAGTTACTGGTAACCATTTCTTGTTCTCTATAGGTTTTAATCCAATGTTTTGTTGAATTGGTTAATTGATGAAGTTGTGTTGGTGAACGTAAGGAGGAAGCTTCTAGAATTCTCTGGAAGTTTGGTGGCTCTAAAGTTTGAAGCGTCGGATCTATGATCGACACATGTGAATATTTTGCAAACGCTTTGGTTTCAAACTCCAGTCCTAGATCTATTCAAAGGTCTCTTTCCTTTTCACCGTTTTCGTTTTTCTACTCACCAATCCTCATGTTCAAAATTTGTTGGTTCGAGATATAGATGTATGATTTGCTCTAATTTTAAAAACAAATTCTTAGGGTGATTGATTCATTAACATAGTCTCTACTGGTGTGCGTGGATATACTTCTTCTTGAAAGACTTTCATGACTAAATGAACTCATTATTGTCAAATCAAGCGTGAATACATCATGATAACCTGTCTTATAGTTTGGTGGTTTTTCATACTTAGACTAGGTTAATTTTTCGTTGAACTATAAATGTTCTTCGTCCAAGGTCTCTTCCCTTTACTCTTTTCTTTCCTCTTGATGTCTTGTTCTTGGTCTACAACCATGGAAACAGCTTTGCCCTTGTCTCGTCTTCTTTTCTCTCGCCAACATCAACGTGAAGATGGCCTTCTGATCAGTTGATGGAATCAAACTTGTTACGTTAGGCTACTTTAAATCTTTTTTTTGCTTATGTTTTTGTTACATTTCTTTTCAACATTATTCAAAACTCTCTTGCACATTGTCAGATACGCAAGAGCTTTTTCCCCATCATTCTCAACCGATACTGAATAACAAAAAAAAATATAGTTATAAACCCTAACCCTAACAACTCTCCAAATCCCTAAAACTAGCTAGAGAGCGAGAGAAGTTACATACCTTGATATGAGTACTTCATCATGATTTTCTTCATATCGAGTAAACTGTTGAAATTGCTGTCAACAACAAGAATATGAATATGCTTTGGAAAGTCTTCGAGCTGAGATTTATTGATTTTCTCAACATGTGTGAATTCATCTAAAACAACACTTATTTATAAACAGAGGGAGTACAATCTAAATATAATATAAAAAAACATAAATGTTCTCTTCTTTTACAGATACTAGAAAGCAAAAGCAAGACACCTAAAAACAGAGCTTAAGAAGACAAAACGCCCTGTTAAAATTGGGTTACATTATTGTGTTGGATACATACTACATATCGCACAAACACTCACTCTCCTTAAAATGTTTTTAAATATCCAATGTCTAAGCTCCATAAAACGAAGCAATAGCAAAAATTCTGGAAAAAATGTTCTTAGTATAAATGTTCTTAGTGGTGGTTTATGTTACTCCAGCAAAATTGAAGCCATCATGTTTTTTGGTACTCCAGTATCAAGAACTTGTTCCAGGACACCTTTTTGGCCTCAATTTTAGTCGTAATCCATATCTCAACCTCACATGGATCTGGTTCGAAGCACTGAAGTAAGGCTGATCGCTTCTCTTCTTTAACACAGGATAAAGTCACAAAGTCTTTATACTTAGGGCTAAAGGGCAGAGGCATAAGCGGCCCAAAACTCTCCTTTGTAAAATTAAAACATATTAGGTGATTGTTGAATCTGTCGTGGCCGCTAGGGAGCCTTTCTGAAGCACACCAATAAGTGTTTCCCTTGAGAGAAACACCAATGTTATTAGACGATATACGCCTGTGTGGAGTGACAGCAAGATTCGTCCATAAATCAGTGTCAAAATCGTAGATTTCATAACATATAGATTGGATTCCAGATATATGTTTGTAATAATCTATCAACCTCAATCATTTGTGGCTACGACAAAACTTCTTATTCACGTATCCAAGAGCGTAACAGAACCTTTCTTGGCATCTGTCGTAAGAATATCTTGGTTTGATCCATTTTGTTTCTCCACAATAAGGATTCCAAACGACAAACCTTGTATCATCTTTCAAGATGCATAACACTAAACCCTCACAGTGAACGACTTTAGATATCTTTACTTGATCAGAACCGTTTAGGCAAGTAAGTTTACCTTTAAGCTCTGCAGAAAAATCTCCTTTGACAACAACACTAACCAAATAAAGATTGTAATCCATCAACACGATCATCCCAGTCTCGCCTTCCCTTGTTGCTCCTATTTTCTTCATAAATCTTGGAGTTTTAGATAAAGTGTACAAACCTTTGCAAGCTAATCGCAGTGCTCTCATGGACTTCAAGGGAACTCTACAGACAATCTCTTCTACCAAATCCATTGGAAGATATGGGGTCGTCATTGTCTGTGTGTAAGTTCAACGAGGGTTTTTCTCTTTTCTAGAAGTAGATAGCTATGTATATTTTACTATATATAAAAAACAAAAAAACATTGAAATTCTTTTTCTTTTTGTAATAGGAGATCAAATATTTGTTGAAGATTCAGAAACCCTTAATGAAACCTTAATCTCCTTATCGGAAAAGGAGATTTAAAATTTTGCTGAAAATTGAAAAACTGGCCCAATCATGGGCTTCCCAATCTATTTGGGCGTTTAAATATTGCATTAAAGGAGACTCGCCTAAGATCAATTTGATTACACATACAGTCATACACTCCATGACTTCTCCATAGACAAGATGTATCTCTCTTTTCTTTTTTTTTGGGTTTACAGATGTATCTCCTTTATAAATTCATCATTGCTTTTTTATTTTTTCTTAATCTATTTAATGTATAAACTATGTCTTTGTCGTGATGAATTTGTTCTTTCTTAAGATGTTTGTATAAAAGAATTACCAAATTTTTAGGTGGGATATTATTTTTCACTACAATATAATCTATACACACAATTTTATCAAAAAGAAATATATACACACAATTAGGTTACCGAAGCGCGGCCTAATTCTCTCTCGACTTTTTCTCCACCCCACGTCTTTTCGTTTTGCTTTGGGTGGAGTTTGATGGACGGCGCTCCCACAGCGCCTATGCTTGTCTCCTTTTTTCTTTTACTGCTTTCTCTTTGTTTTATGGTATGGGCTTAGCTCTCTTCTGCCGCTAGTGTAGATCTGGTACGATCCCGGAGAAGACGATGGTGTCGGTGTTCCGTTTACCCCGGTGTGAAGATGATGGTGCCGGATCTGGTTCGATCAACAGAGCGGCTTAGTCTTGCTAAGGTCGCAAACCTCTTTTCTTCGATCGTTTTCCACTGAGGTCCTTCCACACAGATCTGTCCCATAGTGCATGGTTGAGGTTCTTTGTCCTATTTCGGAATCTCATCATACTTTGAGAGTTTGTCGTCTTATCATTGGTGGCTTCTTTCGGGGTTTTCTTTTGCTTTTCAACACATAGGTTTATTCATTCCCTTTTGATTAATCTTTGTTGGCCCTTAATCGGATCGATCCACGTTTTCACATAATATGTGATTGATGTTTCTGATGGATGACTTTTTTTAAGTCTCCTCTATTCGACTTCCTTCCCTAGCTATCTCTATTGAAAAAGAAGAAAATGAAACCCTGGATAATTGAGTCGATATCAAAAGAAACCCAACCAGCCTTTGATGGAATCTCAGAGTTAACAAAAGATACATCATAATTATATTTAATCCATCATAATTACACTTAATACATCATAATTACACTTAATAAATACCAATGTTCGTATTGGGTATATTTATTGACTAATTATGAGATATTAAGAAATAGGTATTAGATTGGTTATTTTTGCCAATATTTAGTTTTTTTGTTTGTTTTGTTTGAAAAATTGTATTAACTTTACATAAGCAATTTCATATGCTTTTTTAATGTTAGTATGATTTTAGAGTACGAAATCATGTAGTAAAATTATAATTAAAAAAGTTAGACTTATAATTTAGTTTCTTTAAAAAAGTTATAAAACAATAAAATTTAAGACAATTTTTGTGGTCAAATTTCACGACATATATTCTCTTTTTTATCTCCATGCTGAGTGGCTTGTATTGTGGTTCGTCTAGCTCAACACTTGCTACATTCTCCACTTTATTGGTGGCATTCACTTTCGAGATAAGATCAAAGTAAGAACCACTGTAAAACAAAACAAAAACCTAAATTTATCCCAAAATAATATAAATGCAAATTTCGTTTTTTATGGTGTTTCTCTCTTTTTTAAATCTCCATTTGTCTTTGAAAATATTTACGTTGAATAATAATCCCTCTGTATCAAAACTAGAATGGTTTTAACCTCCGCTCTGATACCAATTTCATCACACCGCAAGTCAATGTTATTTGTAAAACGGCATGCGCCCTGATTGCAAGTTTGTCGTCTAATTATTGCGGAAATGAGGTAGTTTTTAAAACTCGTTATTTAAATTTGCACCAGAGACAATTTGGTGTTATTATTTAGATATATATATATATATATATATTTTGCAGTTTCTATAGAAGGTTATATTTACATAAATTCTGATACTTGAATGGATTTTTTTTTTGTATTATTCCCTTCTACACACGAATCGTTTGTATGTAGGCGAAAGTTTTAGAAAAGAAATGACGTTAGGGCATAATTACCAACCCTAAGACTCTAAGATAAATGTGCATTTGGTTCAATTTTATTATTATTTAAAATTTAATTATTTATTAAATCTTTTAATAATAAAATATTTTTGAGATACTATGAAGAGTATCTACTACTGAAGATGCTCTTAGATCATCATCATTGGGTTAAACAAATTTTAAAAATGACCAATAGAAAAATGACACATTTCATATGGGCATCTTGCACTATTAACCAATGGAGTAGTTTGTTTCGGAAGATGTTAGAATCTTAACAAATGAACCATCCGTATCATCCAAACTTGTTGATTTTCCAATTTCACAAGATCCATCCTCTGACTCTTGTATTCTAAAAAAAGGGTATTCGCTACCGATGGACATAGCGAAATACAATGCTTTACAAATTCGATCCTCAAATCAGCTGTCTCTTCCAACACTTTTGTAATACTCCAATACTTCTAAGAATTAATTTAAAGCTTCATCATCATCATTATCAGAATCACGAATCTCAATCTCAGATGAAGCAACCACACAGAAGATTTGAAGAAATCTCTCTGTGGTTACTTTAAATGAGATTTTGAATATAGATTTTGATTATGCTGATGATGAAGCTTTAGATTGTGCTAAGTATGGGAGTGTTATGTAAGAGTAGCCAGAGGTAGCTGATTTGAGGTTGGAATTGGTGAAGCCTTTTACAAATGAGTTTTTTCACTCATTAGATTGAAATCTTGGAAGATCAAAAGAATGAACAGAAAAAGAGAAAAAAGATTTTGAACGGGAACTTGGATAGTTATATTTTGGGAATTTAATGAAAAAAACCTTCAACTTTGGCTCCATCCATTTTTAAACCCTCTACTATTGTTTCAGTAAAAAATCCCCTCAACTTTAATCATTTAACAGATTTGACCCTCATAAACCATTTTCATTTATCATGACTGGAAGTTGTTTTATGGACATAAAACATCAAGATGTTTGTATTTTTCATAGAAACAACATGATTTTTAATTAAATAAACAAACAAACAAAATATAAACTGCACTTTTTTAATTATTTTAACCTTAAAAATCTCTAAATCTTAAAACCGTAAAAACCTAAGAAATTCCAAAAATGCCGAACGAAAAGTGAAAGCAGAAGTCGTAGAGAGAAAGAGGTATATTGTTTCGATTGTTCTAAGATGTCGAAGTAAGTCAAATTCAGTTGATTATTATGGTGTTCTCATATTGATTTTGATAAAGAGAATATTAACAAACAACTAGACCCAAACAACAACAAAGTACTGAGATAAAATTCCTTCTGCACATGAAAAAGTTAAAATGATAGACCCATGAACAATGAACAACAATGGTTTTTGAAAATTTTCCATTTCAAGTTCTTTACTTTTCTGTCTTTTTGTTTTGTCATTTGTAGACTTTTGGAAACTATCAACAAGTTGGACACAACATATGTTCAGTTAAGCATAAAGGACACCAAAACCACCAAACAAACCTCAAAGACTATGGCTGATAAAAACTCTACCACTGAGCCAACACTATCTTCTCTTCAAAGTTAATGTTTGGGTAGTGTCTACTTTATGATATATGTTTTATCTTATATTGCAACGAGTAGTAATTCTTAGGACTATTAGTTTTCTTTTTGTTAAACAATGCTGATGGATTTTTTTTGGTCAATTTCTTAAAACAAAATATTGTTGAACAGCTTGAATTGTTGGATATATGTTCAGGTTTTTGTGTCTTTTATTTGTTTTTACAGCTTCTAAACACCAAACGAAACCATTCAAAATTCACAATAAAATCACGAAACCGGAACCACAAATTTACAATTCGTGATTTTAACATGCCTTCATGTTTTTTTAATTAAAAATCTTGTTGTTTCGATGAAAAATACAAACGTCTCGACGTTTTATGTCCTAAGTATTGAAAAATAAAAATCATAACATAAAGTGATAAATTGGAGAAAACTTTAGAAGTATAATAGTTTCTCTAATCTTTATTTATTAGCTAATATGCTTATTTATACAAAAATCATAAGTTGTCTAAAAGTTCTTTACATATTATAAAATGAAATCTACATATTTATCATTAAGGAGATATACACAAATATATATATTTTCCTAATAATATTTAAAGTATATTCTAGGCGATCTCGTACACACGATATTTCCTAACATAAAGAGACAAATTCAGGATAAGAAAGACCAAAATCTGTAAAATGGAGATGAAGTATAATAGCATTTACAAGTGGATGAAACCAATGTAGAGTAGTTTGTTTAGGAAGCTGTTAGAATCTTAAAAAATGAACCCTCAGTATCATCCAAACCTGTTGATTTTCCAATTTCACAATATCCATCCTCTGACTCTTATCTTCTACAAAAACGGTATTCGCTACCGATGGACATAGCGAAATACAATGCTTTACAAATTCCATCCTAAAATCAGCTGTTTCTTCCAACACTTTTGTAACACTCCAATACTTATAAGCATTAATTTAAAGCTTCATCATCATCATCATCATCATCAGAATCAAGACTCCCAATCTCAGATGAAGCAACCACACAGAAGATTCGAAGAAAGCTCTCTGTGTGGTTACTTTAAATAAGATTGTGAATATTGATTCTGATTATGCTAATGATGAAGCTTTAGATTGTGCTAAGTATGGGAGTAATATGTAAGAGTTGCCAGAGGTAGCTGATTTGAGGTTGGAATTGGTGAAGCATTTTACAAATACGATTTTCACTCATTAGGTTGAAATCTTGGAAGATCAAAAGAATGAACAGAAAAAGAGAAAAACGATTGTGAACGGGAAGATAGAGAAGTGCCTTTGGAGGATTCTTGCTGCATTAAATTGGAAAGTAGAAAAATAACAGAGACCAATATTGCCTTCCTAAATATAACCGTTTGTCCAACAACATATAATTTCATTATATTTAAAAGCGTAGAGCATGATAATGATTTATAATATAAATAAATAAAATTTTCATATCATTTTGTTAGTGAAACAAGAATGGTAAAATATCGGTACACAAAATTGACATGTAAATATTAGAGATAGAAACATGGACTAAGAAAGCTGTACAAATATATGTATATAGTATATTTGAAATTCTTGCTTCAAAAAATATTATTACAATAAATGTATATAGTATTAAATTTTCAAAACATAGAAACTAAGATTTGTATAAATGTTTTGAAAATTTAATACTATATACATTTATTGTAAAAATATTTGTTTTGTTTGTTTGGTAAAATTCACTGGATATAAGTTTTTCTAACTTTTATTTCAAATCAGAAAATACAGATTCACTGAATATTATTATATGTCAATTACTCTCAAGATATTTTACTATTCTAAAATTTTTTGACTTTATTCTTTTTGTGCTTTTTTGACTAGACCAAATTCACTGACCCAAGTTAACCTTAGCAACAATAAAATGAACTAACCTTAACTAAATGATATTTAAATTTTGTTAAACAAACTAAATCTCTTAGCCAAGAATGATGTATTGATGGTAACATAATCTTTAGGTTGAGTGGGTCATGTTGGTGGTTGGTCTTGCTCAACTTCTAATGAAGTTTAGATGTAATCTCCTTATTGTATCAAGATTGATAGGACGTACTCGCAGATTGCTAGGCAAGTGGAATTCAATATACTCCATAGTTAGCTATCGTTGATTTACTTATATATTTTGATATTCCACGCTATGCCATATTTTTAGTAAGAGTTCTTACACAATAATTGTATTACGATTGGTTATTGGCTTATTGACATGAACCGATTGATTGAGATTTTTGGGTTTGTGTCATCGCACGTCCAGGTTTATATACATAGGCGGACGTAATCTGTAAAGAGATTTTGAAGGTTAACTTTCTATTTTTGGTTAACCTATTTTTCGTTGAACAATATATATTTTTCAGCTCTTTTCTTTAGATACATATTTGCCCTAATTATTATCCATGTAAGACGATGAAATATGTACCAGTTCACGCGGGAGAAAACCATGTGTGTTGAAAGTGGCCTTGAAGCTTCTATAATTATTTGCTTCTTCATGGAATCCCTAATAAAAATATGAAATATGGGCGAAACTACGATGATATCAACTATAAATCCGTGGTGGATCAAATGGAGGGGCATGATACACTACTTTTTTAGCGATTTCCATGAGAATTGCTGTTGTTGTTGCTAAGTCTGGTTTGAGCTATTGTTATTGCGGTTGTTACCTCGATAATTGTTGTTGTTTCATGAGATTGAAGCATGGGGTTGGAGGAAGGGATTGAAGCTTGGCTTTGTTAAGGTAGTCAAATTTCATAACATGTTATCTTTGTTAGGACTCCGACAATTATCTCGGCGTCGGAGTCGGGTTTTCTCTCCTATTTCTTGGCTGTTTAGTTACTGTTAACCATTTCTTGTTTTCTATAGGTTTTAATCCAATGTTTTGTTGAATTGGTTAATTGATAAAGTTGTGTTGGTGAACGTAAGGAGGAAACTTCTAGAATTCTCTTGAAGTTTAGTGGCTCTAAAGTTTGAAGTGTCGGATCTATGATCGACACATGTGAATATTTTGCAAACGCTTTGGTTTCAAACTCCAGTCCTAGATCTTTTGAAAGGTCTCTTTCCTTTTCACCGTTTTCGTTTTTCTCCTCACCAATCTTCATGTTCAAAATTTGTTGGTTCGAGATATAGATGTATGATTTGCTCTAATTTTAACAACAAATTCTTAGGGTGGTTGATTTTCATTAACATAGTCTCTACTGGTGTGCTTGGTTATACTTCTTCCTGAAAGACTTTCATGACTAAATGAACTCATCATAGTCGAATCAAGCATGAATACACCATGATAACCTATGTCTTATAGTTTGGTGGTTTTTCATACATAGACTAGATTAATTTTTCGTTGAACTATATATATATTTTTAGCTCTTTTCTTTAGATACATATTTGCTCTAATTATTATCCATGTAAGACGATGAAATATGTACCAGTTCACGCGGGAGAAAACCATGTGTATTGAAAGTGGCCTTGAAGCTTCTATAATTATTTGTTTCTTCATGGAATCCCTAATAAAAATATGAAATATTGGCGAAACTACGATGATATCAACTATAAATCCGTGGTGGATCAAATGGAGGGGCATGATACACTACTTTTTTAGCGATTTCCATGAGAAACTCCATAGTCATGAAGCCAAGCTTCAATCCCTTCCTCTAACCCCATGATCGAGGTAACAACCGCAATAACAATAGCTCGAACCAGACTTAGCAACAACAACAGCAATTCTCTTCGAGGCCAGATCAGCATGCTCCACGCCAGTGCAACGGTTGATGTCACATTTGCAGCGTTCATGGTCATAGCGCTCGTCAGTGCTCCCATCTTCACGGAAATTCCCACTTTCACTGCTCCAGCCAGGCTGAAAAAAATCCTTCCGTGTGGCAGCCTCATGCTAATATGGCGACCGCTTTGGTGTACCACGCCTCAAATTGGCTTTCTTGATTGTGGTTTGACGCATCATCTCACATCATACTTGAACAACCTTTTGCTTCACCAACCCTATACTGGTGGAGTAGAAGTTACAACTGCTGATGGAAATGGTCTTCAAATCTCACACACTCACTCTCCAACTAGTCCAAGGCTTCATGTGGAAGTACTTGTTGTTCAACTCTTCTACAAACTCATTTCATATGGGTCTCTTGCACTATTAACCAATATAGTAGTTTGTTTCGGAAGCTGTTAGAAGCTTAACAAATGAACCATCAGTGTAATCCATACCTGTTGATTTTCCAATTTCACAAGATCCATCCTCTGGCTCTTGTCTTCTTAAAAAAGGTATTTGCTACCAATCAACATAGCGAGATACAATGTTTTACAAATTCCATCCTCAAATCAGCTGTCTCTTCCAACACTTTTGTAACACTCCAATACTTATAACCATTAATTTAAAGCTTCATCATCATCATCATCAGAATCATGAATCTAAATCTCAGATGAAACAACCACACAGAAGATTAGAAGAAAGCTCTCTGTGTGGTTACTTTAAATGAGATTGTGAATATAGATTTTGATTATGCTGATGATGAAGCTTTAGATTGTGCTAACTATGGGAGTGTTATGTAAGAGTTGCCAGAGGTAGCTGATTTGAGGTTGGAATTGGTGAAGCATTTTACAAATGAGATTTTTCACTCATTAGATTGAAATCTTGGAAGATCAAAAGAATGAATAGAAAAAGAGAAAAAAGATTGTGAACGGGAACTTGGATAGTTATATTTTGGGAATTTAATGAAAAAAACTCTCAACTTTGGCTCCATCCATTTTTAAACCATCAACTATTGTTTTAGCAAACAATCCCATCAACTTTAATACTTTAACAGATTTGACCCTCTTAAACCATTTTCATTTATCATGATTAAATGTTGTTTTAAGGACATAAAAAAACAAGACGTTTGTATTTTTCATAGAAACAACAAGATTTTTAATTAAATAAAAAAACAAACAAAATATAAACTGCACTTTTTAATTATTTTAACCTTAACAATCTCTAAATCCTAAAACCGTAAAAACCGTAAAATTCATTTGATTATTATGGTGTTCTCCTATTGATTTCGATAAAGAGAATATTAACAAACAATTAGACCAAAGCAATGATGTATTGATGGTAACATGATCTCCAGGTTCAGTGGGTCATGTTGGTGGTTGGTCATGCTCAACATTTAATGAAGTTTAGATGTAATCACCTTGCAGTTTACTTGATGTCCCCTTTTTTTGTTTTGGTGGCATTCTCTTTCCATATAAAATTAAATTTAGAACCATTGCAAAAACATAAACTTATAAAAAGAAACAAAAATCTAAACCTAAGCTTATTCCTTCAGCTGTTTTTTCTTCTCATCCTGTATTATTTTTAACATTCACCCCTCCTGATTAGAACAGAAGTGGCCTAAACCTCCGTTCTAATATTAATTTCATCAAATTGTAAGCCAATGTTAATTGTAAAATGGCACACTGGTTGCAAATGATTTATTGTCTAATTATAGCCAAAGTGAGGAAGTTCCAAATTTTGTTAGATTGAGAGTAGTAATAGCTATGGTGAACTCCCGAGAATTATTCATGGTTCACCCTTTTGCTTCCATAAAAAAAATTGCACTAAAGTGAGGAAGTTTCCATAGATCGAGGTTAATTTTACATAAAATTTGATATTTGAAATTATGTTTTTCCTTTATTAGACATGCGCATAATAAGAACTAAGACACATGATGAAAAAGCTCCGCACGTAGATAATAATGCATATAATACAGAACCAAATTTTAAGATTCAAATTACTACAAAAAAAAATTCTAGAAACTAAAAGATAAGAACTTAATACTCAAAACTAAACCAAAGAAAGCTACAATGAAACCTCTATAAATTAATACTAGAAATATTAATAGCTCGATAAATCAATAATACTTTCTAGTCAATATTTGATCAATTTCCTTAATTAATTCTGAAAATCTCCCACAATGTGGCATAAAGCAATTCAGAATCTCAAGATACAACCATGGTAAGGCATATTAGTAACATTCAAAATAAACAATGTCAATCAAAATTTTGCCAAAAAATATCTTTATGCCATGGCACATGCACACATAATGTTTCTTTCACTCCTACTTCATAGTGTTCCCAAATTAATTGAGCCTTGTTGATACTTATATCATATATAAAGTAAATATTTTGATTTCAAGTTTTTAATGTGGAACAAATTTTTAATACTTGGTCAAAATTTTGCAATTTTTAGAAGCTTTCCAAACTATCAATTTTGCACCTCTATTTCTCATTCAAATTAGCTTCAATTTTGAAAATGAGTATATTAAGTTATAATGTTCATTGCAAAGAATCCAACATAATTATTTTCCAGTCAGTCTGATGACAGATGTCACCGGAAAAATTACCAAAATATTGGCTCGAGCCATTAAAAATGCGATAGAAAATAATGTGTAATCAGTTTTGTTGAAAAGCAGTTTACTAATAAATCTTAATGGACCATCAATTCTCAAAACGAATATATGGAAATTACAACGCAGACGCATACCCATAGATATATCATGGTTTTTAGGGTTTTAACCTTTAATTTTTTTAGTTTATCGAGTTTAGTCCGTTTTTATGTCTTTTTGGTTTGCTTAGTGTTTTTTACAGGTTTAATAAAACGGAATGAAGGAGTACTCTGACCAATTTTGAAATGGTTAAATGCTTCAAAATCAAATAGAGAGAAGCTGGGATCGATTAATCCAACTTTAGATCGATCGATCCTTGAGTTAGTGAAGTATAGCGTTTTGAAGCTTGGATCGACCGATCTGCGACCAGAATTTTTCCTTTTTCTAATTTCATTTGTTTTTTTCCTGATATAAATAGGGCTTCTCGACCCAGAACATTTTCACATAGTCTGTTAATTCTTTTGCTTATTAATTTTATACCTTGAGAGAGACTAACTCTCATCTCTTCTTGAAGTATTTTTTGAACCACGTTATAATTATTTTGATTTATGAAATTGTATTATTCGTTTATTATAATTACGTCTATGTTTAGTAATCTACATTTGGCTTTAGGGGCTGTTCAAGGGGATTCAATGATCGTTTAGGTTTATGTTGTAAGATTTGGGATTTCATGTTTAGAGTTCTTTATCGTTTGTGTGCATAATGCTTATGTTAGATTGATCACCTAGCATCATATCTCTAGTTTAACTTATGCGTCAAAAGTTATTGTTAGGTTTCTGGAATCAAAGATTAGATGAGCTTATTATCCTTAGCCAACAAAATTTGAAGTTAAGTCGTCTAAGTGAATATATCGAACTTGATCTAAATCCTAGCATGACTACTAGGGTTCATTCGGGAGTTTAGTGTCTTATGATTCATGTTTAGATAGTTAGTGATGTGCCGGTAAGCTAATTTTATATTAGTAATTAATTCAAGTTCTAGAGGTTCATTAATAAATCCATGTTCAGTTAAATACCTTGGCGGTCATTGATCCAAGCGAATTTCCCTACACCTAATGCGTCGTCTCATAAGTCCTACATCGTTTATTTAAAACACAATCACCATATTTCTGGCTTACCTCTATTTGTTGCATATAAGTTCTGAAGGAGACTGTAAGGCTTCACATTGACGCTCACAGTTCGACAAATTAGTTCACCAACATGACCTTTACGGTGATACCCCAAAAATGCACTCAAGTTGCAGATTGTTTGGCTAAATTAGCCCAAAAAATTAGTCATTACACAAATTCATTATTTAAACAGTTTATTCAGAGACTTTGTAAATCTCTTTTTTTTAATGTCTGATTTTTTTTAGAACTTTTGAAAGATGTTTACATAATCGTTGAATAAAAAACTCCAAAACAAATTGCGGAGGATAAAGTAGGAACAAGAGATCACACTTTATTGATGTGAAAGTTTGGCCAACTTATCCGCTACTTTGTAAATCTTTTATAAGTTAACAAAAATGTTAAAAGAAAAAATAAAGCTTAACAGATCACAAAGAATTTTTATATATTTATAAATATATCAACCCACTCTTCTTAAACATTGATTCAACAGTTCAACTACACTGAACTTTATAAATTAATATCTTGATAAATCAATAATTGTTTCCAGTCCTAAGTTAGTTTTTTGGCTCAAATATCACCTTTAATAATTAATATAACCGATAAATTAATAAAATATCATAAGATACTGGTTGCAATGTTATTAATTTATAGAGGTTTTATTGTATACTAGATTCAGACGGTTTTGCTTTTTTAATTAAAAATTGGTTGTTAATGATATATCTTATAATTATTTTATGAAATAAGTAGAAAACATGTTTTGTTAGAAAATAGAGTGGTTTATAGAAGTTTGCTTTTCAAAATGAATAAATTAGTTTAAATTTAACCAATTAGAACAATGAATTAGGTTTGGTTAAACTTAATCATTTTTCGTCAAATAATTAGAATCATGTGATAAAACTTATTGGAGTTTAAACAATATACAAATCTAAACATCTAAAATTGAAATGGGATGTTTATATTTTATTCAAATAATTAATTTAACCTATATTAGAAAAAATATAAATTAAAAAGTATATATTTTATTATTTATTTTTTTTGGGTGTTAGCATATTCTAATTAAAGAAAACAAAATAACAATTTTTTACACATGTAAGAATCTAATTGATTAAGCGACATATGTTGTGAGTGTATGATCGTGATAATCATTTATTTTGTTAAAATAATTTGAAACATATGATTAAAAAATTTGGAGCTTAAAAAATATATATATCTAAATTTGAAAAATTGTGAATGTGTGATCGTGATAATCCTTTTTTGTTTAAATAATTAGAAACATGTGATTAAAGAAATATTGGAGCTTAAATAATATAAATATCTAAAAATCTAAATTTAAAAAAAGAAATTGAAAATTTATTGAGATAATAAAATTTAATCTATATTAGAAAAAATCAATCTATATTAGAAAAATAGAAAGTAAAAGTTTATATATTTATGATTTCATTTTTTTCCAAATGATATAATATTTTTAATGCCTATATAGTAAAATTTATATATTTTATAACCTATATTAAGTTTTTTCCAAATGATATTTATGTTTAAAAAATAACATAACACATTTTATATGTGTCAACATCTCATCGATAAACGACTCATGCTATACTCTTGTTAATTATAATTTTTAAACGTGTCGAGCTCTCGTGAGTGCAAAAAAACTTATATACAGTAAAACTTTCATAAATTAATACTCGATAAATTAATAAACACTATAAAATAATAAAATTTACTGGTCCCAACTCTGGCCAATGTAAAAATAAAAAAAAATATGTTAGACGCTAAGCGGGTGGTGACCCTACGCCTAAACGCCTAAGCGGAGCCTAAGCGATTTTAGGCGGTTTTTGAATAAAACTATATATATATATATATAAACTATATATTAACAAACTATAATATAACATAATGAAATTATATAGTACATTAACTTATATTTACTCATTAAATAAAATTTTTAATTGAATTTAAAATTCATCGTTTTTCTTTTGAAAATAATGAGTCATAATATTTTTTTATTTTAGAAAAAGAAGAATCCTATCTTTTATTTTAGAATTTCTAAAGATGGATAAAACATATTCTCAAATTTTAAATAAGAAGTTTTTTGTAATTTTAAGTATTTATTTAAATCAAATATTTTTTAAAAATATATTTAGATATATTTATTAAATCCGCTAGCCCGCATAATGACTGTCTAACTCGCTTAATGATCGTTTGATACCCATATAATACGCCAAATTTAATCATCTACCTAATATGATCGATTTTCATAAAATCTAAGCTGTCTAGGAGCGCTTAGCGCCTAAACGCCGCCTAGACGGCCGCCTAATCCGCTTTTTTGAACACTGGATAAGATAATAAGATAATAATTTTTTAGAATCTCTATGCAAATATATATTAATAACTTAAACTATAATCATATAAATTTGCATATATATATATATATATAATAAAAGATAATGTACTTTTTTAATTTTTAATGAATTTCTGTTATAACTCATCACTAATTTTTCATATACAAAAATTTGTTTTATTGTGTTTTAAACTATTTTATTGTTATATCGTTTATTAAATTTGTCATAAAAATAATCAAAAAATTTTATAAGTGTTTTAATTCTAAATATGCATATTTGTTTTTTTTCAATAGTCTTATATGCTGTTTAAATATAACAACTAAAGTCAATAATCGTAAATTTGAAGTTTTTTAACCGTTTATATAAGAGAATTCATCTACAGTCTTTATGAATTTTTATCAAAATAATTAATTTTTTTCTTTAACATTTATAAAATTCAAAAAAATAATTTTATTAAAATCAAATTGTTTAATTTTATATATTTTAAAATTTCAATAAAACTCTCTAAATAAATATTAATTTGTATTATAAATTAATATTTATTAGTTTATACATAAAAATTAATAAAATATCATGATCTCAACATTATTAATTTATAGAAAAATATTATAAATTAATAAAATATCATTCTCCCGACATTATTAATTTATAGAGAATTTACTATAATAAGTTTTGAGTAATAAGTGACGTTAGAGTTTACGTAAGCGGTAAGACCCATTGGCTCAGCCAGAAGCTCTGTTTTGTCAGTTAATCGTTAAGCTTCAAATCCGCCATGGAAACAAAATGTCACCAGTTCTTCCTTTAAGGTTTATCCCTTCATCTACAAAATGTCTTCATCTTGGACACTCGAATCAAACCTCGAGGATCTCGACATCGACCTCCAAGATTACAAACCATCCGTACCTCTCAAGAAAGTCCCAAACGGAGACATTTTCGAAGCTTCACGCGCCGGTGACGTCGATAGAGTCCAATACCTTCTTGAAACTGGAGTCAACGTCAACGCTCATGATCGATGGGACTCTGTAGCTCTCTACTACGCTTGTCTCGCTGGGCATATCGAAACCGCTCGATTGCTTTTAGAGAATGGTGCGATTTGCTCTGAACATACTTTTGACGGTGATCGTTGTCATTATGCTTCTCTTAATCTTCGAATTCGGAAGCTTCTTAAGGCTTTTGAAGCTCGTCCTCCTCCCCTTGGTCCTTTGCAAGGTTCTCTTAGAGAAACGTTTCTTGGATGTTGCCATAATCGAGCTTATCTGAAACAAGCTTCTGATGCTAATCTTGATGTTTTTGGTATGTTTCAAGAACTCAATTTTGAAGCAATGGGATTAATTTTTGAGGTTTCGCTTTCGTTACCATTTCCCGACACTCACAGTTGTTTTAAGAAAGTTGAGTTCTTTAAATCCGATTTTCAGGAAAGTTGAGCTCTTGAATGGTTCCTAAAGAGAGAACAGATGCTCTGAAGTTTTTTGCCCATTCATTATGTTCATCATGTACATATATAGCGAGCTACACATTCTGATATCTAGGAAGATCCAACAAACTAGTTACAACAACTCTTGACTCTGTTAAACAATCGAATCTAATCAAATATACATCTTCGTGGAATATCTTGTAAGCTTGAACCGTCGATAACCAAGTTAACCAACCATGGTCCAATACCCCCCCTCAAGCTGGAGCATACAAATTTCGTATGCCAAGCTTGGACCGAAAATAAGAAAAACCATCCCGCCCAACTGGCTTTGTGAAAATGTCCGCCAGCTGCGTCTGAGTATTGACGTGTATTAGCTGTATGTTCCGAGTTAAGACCTCATCTCTGACAAAGTGACAATCGAGCTCTATATGCTTCGTCCTTTCGTGAAAAACTGGATTCGTTGCAATATGAATCGCTGACTTGCTGTCACAATGAACCTTCATACATTGCAAATGAGCCACACCAAGAGTAAACAACATCCGTTTCAGCCAAATGAGCTCTTGCACCAATGTTGCTATAGCTCGATACTCTGCTTCTGCCGAGGATCTACTAACAGTCTTCTGTTTTCGTGTTTTCCATGAAACAGGTGACCCGCCAAGCTGCACAAAATAACCTGTCACTGACCGTCTTGTCAAGCGACAACTTCCCCAATCAGAATCACACCAGCCTATGATTTGAAAGTCACCAACTGATCTCAGCAATATACTTTGACCTGGGTCAGATTTTAAGTAACGGACCACCCTCAATGCTGCTTCCCAATGTTCTTGTCGAGGTCGTTGCATAAACTGAGCAAGAACACGAATAGAATAAGTTAAATCTGGTCTTGTGACACCCAAGTATATCAGCCGGCCTAACAAACGACGATAGGGAGTGGGATCACTCAATAGTGGAGAGTCCGATAAAGCCAAAGTGTTGTTTTGTTCCAGAGGAAAAGTTGCAGGTTTAGAGCCTAACAAACCTGTTTCGGCAATGATGTCAAGCGCATACTTTCTTTGACATAGATAAATACCTGAATCATTTCGAGCAACTTCTATGCCGAGGAAGTATTTTAATGGCCCCAGATTTTTCATATGAAAGCATGATGACAAATATGCTTTAAAACTCTCAGTTGCTTTTAAGCTATTCCCTGCGATGATTAAATCGTCTACATACACCAGAATATGTAATCGTGTCGTACCTTTTTCATAGGTAAATAGTGAATAGTCTCCAAGTGACTGTTGAAACCCATACTCCAGCAGTGCTGACGAGAGTTTGGCAAACCAACATCTAGGAGCCTGTTTCAGGCCATATAGCGACTTTCTCAACCGACATACCTTATTTTTATCGCTCGATTGAAATCCTGGTGGTAGTTTCATGAACACTTCTTCTTGTAAATCTCCATGTAGGAATGCATTATGCACATCCATTTGATGCACAACCCAATTCCGTTTTGCAGCAACATCCAAGAACAAACGAACCGTTCCCATCTTCGCTACTGGAGAGAATGTTTCGCCATAATCTTCTCCTTCAATCTGTTTGTTTCCCATAGCGACTAATCTTGCTTTGTATCTCTCAATCGAGCCATCGGACTGAAATTTCACTTTGAAGACCCATTGACTACCGATAGCCTTCTTTCCTGGTGGTAGGTCTTCTATTGTCCAAGTTTGATTCTCTTCCAATGTGCCATACTCTGTCCCGACTGCAGCTCTCCACTTTTCATTTTCCATGGCTTGTTTGAAAGATTTTAGTTCTACTGTGGAAATTACCGCAGCCACATAGGCACAATGAGTTGCCGAAAACCTATGCGTATCATCTTGAGCTGTGATTGGATATAAGACCTCTGCAACTTGTGCTGATTCTGTTGCCTCCGGCGGAGATTTTCTTGCGGCTGAGATGACAAAATCCTTTAATTTGACCGACGGAATTTTCTGACGATGACCTTTGCCGAGTTCTTCTCCTATCACAACAGGCGCAGGCGGGATGTCAGAGGAAGAAGATGACGCTGGTGCAGGTAAAACAGGGTTTGTTGTAACAGGAGTTGTGGTAATGGGCCGAGTGTTAATGGGCTGCATTTGTGCACTTGCTGAGCTTGTTTGTAAAATAGTTGGTCCAGCAGAAATTGTCTGCTGTGTTTCAATATGTGTAGGCCCATTATTCTGGCCCAAATTTTCCTCCATAATTATCCCTTCAGAAATCGGACCCCATAGGACTTGTCCTTCTTCGTCTTCATCATCAAAGGGAAAAGAAGTTGCAGTATGAAATGGAAACTTTTTCTCTGAAAATATCACATCTCTTGAAACGAAAAATTCAGATTTCTCCAAATCATATAGGCGCCAGCCCTTTTTCCCGTGGGGATAACCAACAAAGACACACTTGCGGCTTCGCGACGCAAATTTGTCTCCTCCTTTTGACTGATTGTGCGCATAACACAGACTGCCAAACACCCTGAGCTGATTGTATGATGGGGGTTTGTTGAACAATCTTTCAAATGGTGTGAGATTACCGATACTAGAGCTGGGAGTTCTGTTGATCAAGTAGGCGGCAGTAAGAACACATTCTCCCCAAAATTCAATTGGCAAATTTGATTGAAACTTTAAGGCTCTAGCGACATTTAAAATATGTCTGTGTTTCCTGTCCACCCTTCCATTCTGCTGTGGCGTGTGTACACACGATGTTTGGTGAATTATACCATTTTTTTTAAAATAGTCTGTCAAACAAACAAACTCCGAACCGTTGTCACTCCTTACAGTTTTAACCCGACTGTTAAATTGTCTTTCAGTGAGAGCAAAGAAATTTTTTAGATGCAACGGTGCTTCAGTTTTGTCAGATAACAGATACAACCAAACCGCACGCGAATAATCGTCTACTATCGTCAAGAAGTAACGAGCTCCGGAGTGAGACGGTGTCCGATACGGACCCCATAAATCAACATGTATTAACTCAAAAATCATTGAAATTTTATTCAAGCTGACTGGAAAACTATCTCGAGTTTGCTTTGCGCGTAGACACACATCGCAATCCTTATTTTGACGAACATAAGAAACAGAACTAGAAACACAAGGAAGTAATCCCACAACTTTAGCAGAAGGATGTCCCAACCGACAATGCCACAACTTGAAGTCTTGTGTTTCTCTAGTCGTAACTGTTGCTGCAAACTCCACGCCTCGGAAAGGAAATGTTCCTCCAACACGCTTACCCGCTCCAGTCACCATCCTCGTAACCCGGTCCTGGACCACAAGAAAATGATCAGCCATTTGAATCACACATTTGTTCTCATCCATCAATTGTCCCAGAGAAATCAAATCAGATTTTAGCTCCTCAACATAGTAAACTGATTTCATAACCAGATTATTCCCAAGTCATATCGAACCTTCTCTAAGAGAAACCTTTTCTCTACCATCAGCCATAATAATTAAAACTGGATCCATATCTCTAACATTAGAGAGTGTCTCAAACCTTCCAGTTAGATGATGTGAAGCTCCTGTGTCCATGATCCAAGAGGGATAAGAAGACGTACCAGAAAAGTTTTCGACGTTCTTCTCCTTGCCGGCGTTCAAAATGGATTTGAGAGTCCTCCATTGTTGATCTGTCAAGCCATGGACTCCATCACGATCTGTGTCTGTAAGAACATGGTTGACTTGTTCCGATGTATTTTCTACATTGGGAACATACACCCGATTTGCATAAGTCACTTGACCTATGCCTCTTCCACCTCTCGTGGAAGCACCGCCACGTCCACGAGCTTGCAAGACTCGACCTTTTGGCCTGTCTCCCCACCATTCAGGGAATCCAATAACCGAGTAGCACTTGTTAGAACTGTGACCGCTCCGGTTACAGTGCTTGCAGACACTTCCACTCTTCTCACCAGGCCGGAACTGTGGTTTACTTTGTACCGCAAACGCAGTAACTTCTGGTTGTTCTTCTCCAGTAGCCCGAAGATCCTCTTCTTGCCGGACTATGTTATAGACTTCTTCCAGCGATTGAACCTGTACACGTGATACCAAACTTGAGCGCACAGCTCTGTATTGTTCATCAAGACCATACAAAAACTGATGGACTTTATCATCTTCCCGATCAGCTTCTTGAGCAGCTCCAACATTACAGGTGCACAATCCACATGTACATGCTCGAATTGGATGATAGGTAGCAAGACTGTCCCAGATCTGATTAAGCTTACCATAGTAAGCTTCAATGGTGAGGCCTCTCTGTTTGCAGCATACTAATTCAGCTTTGATCTGCTGAATCTTCGAGCCGTTTATGACTGCAAATCTTTTCTTCAAGTAGTCCCACAAATCCTTGGCAACTTCCCTATGTGAAATCGTTGATCGCAAAACAGGGTCAATGGACATTCAAATCCAGGAGACTAGTAAGGCTTGAATTGTCTTCCAATCTTCCAAGTCTGCAGATCCTTCAGCCGGTTTTGGGATAGATCCATCCAAAAACCCAAACTTCTTCCGCGACGTTAACGCCGTCTTCATCCCACAAGACCATTCATCGTAGTTAATCCCTTTCAAAAGGGGATGAGAAATAACCGCACCTGGGTTATCAGCGGAAGTCAAATCATAAGGTGAAATTGTTCTTCTCACCTCAGCAGTAGCAGCAGCCATTCAGTTTGATTTCTTCGATCGATTTAGTGATTTTTCAGTGAAAAAATTCAAGCTCTGATACCATAAAGAGAGAACAGATGCTCTGAAGTTTTTTGCCCATTCATTATGTTCATCATGTACATATATAGCGAGCTACACATTCTGATATCTAGGAAGATCCAACAAACTAGTTACAACAACTCTTGACTCTGTTACACAATCGAATCTAATCAAATATACATCTTCGTGGAATATCTTGTAAGCTTGAACCGTCGATAACCAAGTTAACCAACCATGGTCCAATAGTTCCAATATTGTAGAGATGCTTAGTGAGATTATCTGCCTTTACCATTTCACTCTTACAATCCAATTTTTAGGAAAGCTGAGTTCTTTGAGTCCAATTTTGTAGGAAAGTTGAGTTCTTTAAGTCCAATTTTGTTGGAAAGTTGAGTTCTTGAATGTTTCCAACGTTTAGAGATGTTTACTGAGATTATGTGGCTTTGCATTTCCTTCATAATCCAATTATTAAGAAAGTTGAGTTCTTGAATTTTTCCACTATGTAGAAATGTTAAATGAGAGAATTCAGCTTTATTATTACAGTCACAATCCAATTTTTAGGAAAGTTGAGTTCTTGAATCATTTTGTGTATGTGCTCCAGAGACTGAATGTTTGTATTCTCAGTTTCAGTAGATTCGCAGAGTGAATTTGGTAGTTCCAATTACTTCCCACCGGATGTGATGTTCTTTGTACAAGGTAGACCTATTGAAGCTCACAGGGTTATCTTAAGTGCTCGATCTCCGTTTTTCAAGCAAAAGTTTGAGAATGAATGGAAAAACCGGAGAGAAGTTTGATTCTCAAAAGAAAAGCTTTCGTACCCTGCTCTCTGTAGCCTCATTCGCTTCTTCTACTCTGATAGGCTGGAAATATCGGTCGATGATATGGAAGATCTTGTTAGGATCTGTAAAGTGTGTAAATGTGAATCACTGCAAAAGATTATCGAGAAAGAACTGATTCACCAAAGATATGCTGAGTATAAGACACACAGAGATCTTGATAACTCTATGAAACGGTTCATCTTACAAGGTGTGTCTCTTCCAGAGGAAGATAGGCTTCCTGCTTCTTTGCATAGGATTCTTCGAGATTCCCTTGCGAAATCGTTTGCTAGTGATGCAATAAAATCTGTTGGGGATACGAGACTCGGTGATTTTGTGGATAGTCTTGCTGATGTTTGCGTTAAAGTTGATCAAAGAACTTTCTATTGTCATCAAGTCATTCTAGCTTCAAGATCAGAGTACTTCAGAGCACGATTATCCCGAGTGAATGATTTCCATGAGGGAAAAAATGGTTTGCCGGGTGATACTCTTCCGTTTCTTGAAGAACATGATTTGAGTGCAGAGGCTTTCGAGAAGATGATTGAGTATATGTAAGCATTTTTGATTATTAAAAAAAACTGAAAACGTTATTTTTGGCTCAGTACACTAACTCAATGAGCATTATCAGGTACACTGATGGCTTGAAGGAGATCAGTCCGAATCAGGTAAAATCTTATTTTCCATATAGAAAAATTTCTATGTATTTCATTTTCTGATGATTTGTTCATTTTGCAGGCTGAGGAGATCTTTGATGTTGCATCTTGCTACTTGTTGTTTCCTCTTAAACGTGCTGTGGCTGACGCCTTGTTGCCTCACTTAGAAACTGCCACACCTGCAGAACTCTGTCATTGGCTGGTGTTGTCAGATATGTATGTTTTTCTCCTTATCTGAACCCATTTTCTAATTGATGGCTTAGTTTCGTGCATTTGATCGTATACTGAGGTCCCTAGATGAGCATCTGCTAGAGTTATCTAAGAAACTTGCTTTGATGATTTAGATTCTAGTGGATATGAAAATCTGATGTTAAAACATTGATTGATGATATACGAGCTGAGATGTTTAGTTTTGAACTTGAATGGCATTAGGTATGGCGTGTTGAAGATAAGAGAGTACTGCCTAGACTTGGTTGCTTGTAATTTCGAGGCATTTGTCGAAACACGAGAGTTCAGGGCAATGCTATTAACATTGCCTCCACCATCAGGAGACTCTTCACTTAGAACCACTGTTCCAAGTGCACCAGGGGCAATGATGACTATGGACCAAGGGAATGTCCTTGATGATCTGAGAGAGAAATGGCTTGAAGCTGAGGCTTCTGAGCTTGACATGAGAGACGAGAGTGCTTTGATTTTCGATAAGCGCCTTGCAATGCTTGTGGAAATGGCAGAACAAGAGAAATCCGAGTCAGAAGCTTAGGACTACAAAGACACCAGCGCATAATTTTTGGTTTTTCATAAGAGTATTGACTCTTGATGAAGACAAGTTTTGAGCCTTTTGTTTTTTTATATAGTAAGACTTACTATATACGCCTTTTCGTAATTTTTTATATCTAAACTTTCACATCTTTCTTTACACAAACGATCAAACATGTTTTAGATGTTAATAATAGAAGTTGAGAAACATTTACGTTAAGACATCTATGTTAAGAACCGATAATTGAACCAACTTTTGTTTGGACTTTTAGCAAAATAATCGAACAGAATTAACCGATTACCAAATCAAATTTTTGTTCGGTTAATTTCTGTAACTTTAAACCTTAACCATAATACCCGAACCGATTTGAACCAAAAAAAGGATATCACACGACAATATAAGTAATGAATATATCATTTTCATGGAAGAAAATACCTCAAGTCAGAAATTACATGAAAATATCTGAATAAAAATCAAGAATAAAAGGCTAGTAGAGTATTAGTTGTAGATTGGTGGACATTGGTGGACGACCATATACCCTTTCTTCCCAGTACCATGTATACACATTCCAAACGGAGTTAATTCGTTAGATGCATTTCTCATGTGAGGCAAAAAATAGTGGTATACAGTAAAACTTCTATAAATTAATAATTTTAGAACAATGATAGTTTATTAATTTATAGTAATATTAATTTATAGAGATTTTTGTTAAAAGAAATAAAGATACATAAATAAAATAATTTGATCTAAATAAAATTAATGTTCTGGATATTATAAATTTTAATAGTTTTGAATTTGAAAGTATAAAATCAAAAAAAAAATTATTTTGATAATAAATAACAAATATTATAGATAAATTCACTTACATAAAGATTAACATAAGTTTAAATTTATGATTAGTGACCTCAATTATTGTATTTAAACAACATATACAACTATTAAAATAAAAATTACATATATTTAGAATTTTAAAAACATATAGAAACTTTTGCTTATTTTATAATAAATTTATATACGTTATAATAATAAGATAGTTTAAAATATAACATAATATTTTCTTATATAAGAAAAATTGAGTTCTAACAAAAATTCATTAAAAATACTAAAAGTATATTATCTTTAATATATATATATATATATGTATGTAAATTTACATGATTATTAATTTATGTTATTAATAAGACCATATATTTACATAGATATTCTATAAAAATATTATCTTATTATCTTATAAATTTTTGTTAATTTTTACACCGACCCCACTTGAGACCATCAAATTTTATTATTTTATAGTGTTTATCAACTTATCAAGTATTATTTTATAGAGGTTCTACTTTAGTATCATATTTGCTTATACATCTCTTTGCTCTTCATTATCTTCTCACCTTTATCTTCCAATTTCTCTTTGTGCAGGATTAAGCAATGGATCAACTTCCAAAACTCCCTCTTAAATCCTTTGCTTCTCGGGCTTCTCTTGTGATTCCCTTTCCCTTGGGCGAATTCCTTTAACGATATCAGCAAAGCTCATTGGTAAGTTCACTTGCTCCTAACTGCTTTCGGAATCTTCACTCTCTCAGGTTTGACTCCGGTTCCGATTCCCCTCTGATTGTGCTTGACCCTAACTGAGCGTTGACACTCGCTTTTCTGCAGATGATTTTGTGCATTATCTCTGTCCTCATCTCCATCTTGCTTTTATTCTCCAGCAATCGAGGTTCATCTTTGTCCACCTTCTTATCGATCCCAAGCTCCTCAGTTGTTTCGTGGTCGAACCTATGACAAAGGAAGAAGAACGACCTTGAAGTTTGCCTACACGAAATCGATCTTTTGAACAGAAATTCTGAAGATTTTCTTGTTTAATTTATACTTATCATTGACCATGTGAAGACAAAGACGGCAAGACCTATAAATAAATATACGTTTTCAAAATTTCTATACGTACTAGAAAATAAATATGTCAAAAGCTAAAGATACACATGTCAACAAATGCAAATCATCAAATCCTAAGACCCATAAAAAAACTAGTTTGCTTGGCGTTGGCCAATGCTTAAATATTGACTTTTTGTAAACAGAGTTTGTCGAGCTCTTACATTAAAATCCTTCAAGAAATACATAAAATACATTATGGAGGGGCAATGCTTTCGACATGTTCAGGTAAGACATAGACGGAATATTATTCAGCGATCTGGTAACGGCGCATAAATTCTTCATCGTCTGCAATTCCTTGGAGCCTAACTCTTCTAATGTTTTTTCTTTGTAATTGTAATAGAAAATATAGAAGGTTGAACGTGGCGTGAGACACATTTTGGGGCAAATATGATTTCACCAACCTTATTGGTGCCTGGGGAAGTCATATCCATACCCATCCCCAAAGAGAAGGGGAAGCTCAAGTGTTTGCTTGGACAAAACATGTTTCTTCACATCCTCTAGTATCCATAAATCAAAACTATGGAAAAGAGCACAATGATGTATCACAATGGAAGCTAACTTTCATTTGTATTCCATCAATATTGATTCACCCTCCCAAAAGTATGGGCTGACGCATATGCCAAGAACTTCAACAAGTCCCTTGATCATAAAAGCTATGACCAGCTGTATTCAAAGAAGAGCAAAGACAAGGCTAAGATCAAGGCTGAGAGCAAAGAAAATGCTAAGTCCAAGGCTGAGAGCAAAGACAAGGCTAAGTCCAAGGCTAAGAGCAAAGACAAGGCTAGGACCAAGGCTGAGAGCAAAGACAAGTATGAGAGCAAGAGAAAGGACCAGTATGAGAAACAGGAAAAAGCTGAGAGCAAGATAAATGACCAGACTGAGAGACATGAAAAGGCTGAGAGCAAAGACAAGGCTGAGAGCAAGAGAAAGGACCAATCTGAGAGACAGGAAAATGTTGAGAGAAAAGACAAGGCTGAGAGCAGGAGACAAGACAAGGCTGAGAGAAAAGAGAAGTATGAGAGCAATAAAAAGGACAAGTCTGAGAGTAGCATTCAAGAATATAACAAAAGAGAAGCCTAACAACCCCATTTTTATGGAGGATCACTTTACATGTTTGCATATAACATTAAACACTTGTATCTACTGATGGATTCCTTTGATATGTATTGATGGATTCATTTGTTATGTATTTTAAAACATGAGACGAAAGAGAGGCTGTATGATTATAATGGGAAAAAAGTGATCGACACGATGAAGAATAGCCTGTCTTTTGCTTTGCCATGTATTCTGAAACGTTTGAAATAGAAGCAAGTAGAGTGGACAAGGTGTCGTTCTGAATTTAACAAAATATGGGCTGATGTATATGGCAAGAACTTTGACAAGTCCCTTAATCATAAAAGCTATGACCAGCAGTATTCAAAGAAGAGCAAAGACAAGGCTAAGACCAAGGCTAAGAGCAAATACAAGGCTAAGACCAAGGCTTAGAGCAGAAAAAAGGCTAAGATCAACGCTGAGAGCAAAGGTAAGGCTAGGACCAAGGCTAACAGAAAAGACAAGTATGGGAGCAAGAGAAAGGACCTGTCCGAGAGACAGGAAAAGGCTGAGAGAAAGATAAAGGACCAGTCTGAGAGATATGAAAAGGCTGAGAGCAAAGACAAGGCTGAAAGCAAGAGAAAGAGATAGGACCAATCTGAGAGACAAAAAAAAGGTTGAGAGCAAAGACAAGGTTGAGAGCAGGAGACAAGACAAGGCTGATAGCAAAGAGAAGTATGAGAGCAAGAAAAATGACAAGTCCGAGAGTAGCATTCAAGAAGATAAGCAAAGAGAAGCCTAACAACCTCATTTGTATGGAGGATCACTTTACAGGTTTGCATAGAACATTAAACACTTGTATCTACTGATGGATTCCTTTGTTATGTCTTTGTAGTTTAAAATATTAGATGCATAGAGAGGTTGTATGATGATAATGGGATATAAGTGATCGATATGATGAAGAATAATATGTCTCTTGCTTTGCCATGTATTCTAAAAAGTTTGAAACAGAAGCAAGAAGAGTGGACAAGGCGTCGTTCTGAATTTAACAAAATATAGGCTCATGTATATGCCAAGAACTTTGACAAGTCCCTTGATCATATAAAAGCTATGACCAGCAGTATTCCAAGAAGAGCAAAGACAAGACTAAGACCAAGGCTGAGAGAAAAGGCAAGCCTAAGTCCAAGGCTCAGAGCAAAGACAAGGCTAAGACCAAGGCTGAGAGTAAAGACAAGGCTAAGAACAAGGCTGAGAGAAAATACAAGGCTGAGACCAAGGCTGAGAGCAAAGAAAAGTATGAGAGCAAGAGAAAGGACTAGTCTGAGAGGCAGGAAAAAGGCTGAGAGCAAGAGAAAGAGATAGGACCAGACTGAGAGACAGGAAAAGGTTTAGAGAAAAGACAAAGCTGAAAGCAAAGACAAGGTTAAGAGCAGGAGACAAGACAAAGCTGAGAGCAAAAAAAAGGACAAGTCTGAGAGTAGCATTCAAGAAGATAAGCAAAGAGAAACCTAACAACCGCGTTTGTATGGGGGATCACTTTACATGTTTGCATGGTTAACATTAAACACTTGTATCTACTTATGGATTCCTTTTATATGTATTGATGGATTCCTTTGTTATGTCTTTGTAGTTTAAAACATCAGATGCATAGAGAGGTTGTATGATGATAACAGGATAAAAGTGATCGATATGATGAAGAATAATCTGTTTCTTGCTTTGCCATGTAGTCTGAAACTCTTGAAACAGACGCAAGAAGAGTGTACAAGGTGTCTGTAACATCCCCAAACCGAATAATGTTATTGGTCATTTAAAAATTCTAGACGCCCATCAAAGCCCAGCTTTTTGTACGGAAACCCTAGGTCTATTTCTCTATTTAAAATATCTTTTAACTTTATATTCTCATCAAAACTCCTATTAGCGTTGAAACTCTGCAGAATTATCTTCTCAAAAATAAATCTTTGTTTTCTCGCCACAACCACCATCTCACGCTCAAGCCCCGTCGTCATCAGAGATTTTCTGGTGAGTCTTCATTCTTTTTCCTCGTTTGAGCGGAACCTGTAATCGAGTATATATCCCAAACCGCTAGGAGTCTCAAAAAGCTGAGGCCACCAATGGACTCGTAGCGTCGAGATGATTCTAGATCTCCGAGCCAGCCTCTACCACAGTTGCAAACGCCCCCACGCACCGCTGGAAGTTGTCACAGTGTGACTCGTGCGAGTTGACTCAATGACTCGGTCGTGTTGACTCAGTACCTCGAGTGAGTTGACTTGGTGACTCGGGCGGGTTGACTCGGTTGGCTGGTTAGATCAGAATTGACCGTTGACTGTTGATCATAATTGACTGTTGACCAGAGCTGGTCGTTGACCGGTTTAGTCCGGTTTAGGTGGTTTAAGGCGGTTTTCATATTTTTGACTGTTCTGACTATATTTTTGGTATGGTTTCAGATTCAAAGTCTTTTTGAGCATGCGAGAGTTAGGATCCATCTTTATGTGGCTAAGGTGAGGGCTAACCGCACATTTCTTAATTTGCCTTAATCCTTTTATCGGTAGTTTAGTGCTTGAATATGTATTGTCTCTTTGATCGAGTCTGTCTTGCATGTTAAACCAGATATAGGATATTTAGATGATTTCACATATTGTTTGTCTCACATGTTGTTGTGTTAGTGATGTGATATATATACGTAGAACTGTATTAGGGGACTTGGAGGGGATACACAGTGGAAGGACTGTGGTATAACCCGGGTTACAGGCAGAGCAGCTACACATGAAGTGGAAGCTGAGAGCACTAACATTGTGGATGGCCAGCCCATTGCTGAGTAGGTTCACATTGAAGTAGTTAGGCAGATAGCTCATGATGGAGCTAGACAAGTTGCTTAAGTTGCAGTGCAAGAGGTTGTGGAGGAAACTGCTTGGGTTGCAGCACAGGAAGCTGCTCGGGTAGCCACTCAGAAGATAGCTTTTTTGGCCGCTTTTCAAGCCGATCAAGCCACCGTTCCGCAAGCTCAACAAGCAGCCACTTAGCCATAGCAGGTTGTTGGTAAAAATAATGGAGAAAATACAATCGTGAGAGGTTTGTAGGTCAGTTGCACGGAGGTGTTGATGTTGCAGTTGCACCTCAAGGTGTTAGGGTTTAGCAAGATGCACCACCAGCTATTGAGCCTATGCAATAACCGCCACTGATAACATCGTATTTTGACCCCTTTTTACTATGATTTTCACATTGTTTCATGAGAGATTGGTATAACTTTCAAGGCTAAATAAGCTGCTATCGAGTATTGTTAGTGTCAAAGAGGTTTTAAAGGTTTTATGGGAAAATTGACCAAAAAGAAGCAAAACCCGTTTAAAGGCATTTTCAGAGCATCAAAAGTTTTGCAATATTTGAAGACCTTTCCATGAACCAAGTTTAGAGTTCTTTATAGAAATGGAAAGCTGGAAGAGTCAAGATTCACCAAGGACAAGAGCCAAAGCAATCTATATCAGCCGTTTAGAAGACGCATCCCGAAGAGTGAAGACATATCAAGTGAAGTCAAAGCTCCACCACCTCGGGTACTAAGGCTCGTGACCCGGGCCAGCCCTCTTGGCACCTAGGTCACTGAGACCCATGATTTCTTGGATCCCAAGGCCTATATATATTCATTCTAAGCATTATGGTTTTGTTTGTCTACATCAACAAAGGATTTCCTCATCTCAGCAGCCCTAGAGATGACCAGAGGATCCGGAAGCCCTCTTGTTTGTGGAAGTTCTTGGAGATCACCAGCCTCTTTCCCTTTCTCTTTTGTTACTTTGTACTTAAAGGATAAATCCTTACATATTTGTATCCGATTCTAGGAAGTAATCTCTAAACCTTTATTCTTTATTTTATGAGATCTATAATTTAGCTTCACCCTGCTTTGATGATTTCTTTAAGCATGCTTGAGTAAATTTCTTGTTGGCTTTAGAGGGTTTAATCAATTGGGGGGGGGGGGGATGGGATATGTTTGTTTAAGTCGTGAGTTTATTATAGTTGCATCATTGTCTATACTGTTCTTTCGGTTTGATCTCTTTCTTAATGCATATAGTTAGTGTAATGAACTAACTATTGATCTTAGGCATCTAGGTAATGATATCCGCTTGTTTAGTTTGTTTGAATCTAGATTGGATGAGTATTGCGTCATAACAAGCACATACCACTTAGTTATGGAGTTTTATGAACTAAGATTAAACCTGATTTTAATGCTCTAACATATGTGTTATTGCCTGCATAAGTTGAGTCTCAGGACATATAGATTTTAGCCGATTTTCTCTATGGTAATAAGGTTGATCGAACTTTCGTGTTTCATAGTCCGGTTAGGAATATACATGCACTAAATGAATTTATCTTGAATTTTTTGATTACAGAACCCTGGCGAACCCTTGAACACCCAACACCTTTCTTTTATTGTTTGAAAACTGATTTCTTTACTTCACTTGTTGCGACACAACAAAACTAACCTTTTATTATTGAGTTCTAGCATTACTTGTTCCTCTTGATTTGCAAAATAACTTCTCTCTCTGTGAGATCGATATACCTAAGTACTACAATTGATTGTTATATACTTGCAGCTTGTTGACTGTGTGTCTGAACGAAAACATTGGAGGACAGGACAATTTCTACTTCACATCAGCCACCACCACTGCTACCACCTGATAACCAGGGACCAAGTTACATGGATATGATGAGGTAGATGAAGGAGTTGAGTCTAGATTTTTTTGAGAGATCTGTTCATGTCACTGTTGCGGATAACTGGAAGAGGAAGTTGGAGCGTAATTTGGATCCCATGATATGCCCAACTGAGTACCGGCTTGACCTAGCAACTCAGTTTTTGAAAGACGATGCTTTGGTTTGGTGGGATGGAATTGTTGAGGGGAATCGTGGTCATCACGAGTTGATGATGAGGATTTCAAGATAGAGTTTTCTAGAAAATTCTTTCCTCGCGAGACCTTTGCAGGTTCAATGGGAGGGTTATTGTACCAGGATCTTTTTCAAGGTACCAAGAAGGTCCGAGAGTACAAGCTGGAGTTCAGTCATCTTTGCAGGTTCACTGGGAGGGTTATTGTTGAGCATGAGTTAATCAGAAGGTTTATGAAGGGTTTTCGAGCGGATATTCGTAGTAGTTGTTCATTAAGGGACTACCACAACATGGTGGAGTTAGTGGAGAAGGCTGCAATCCAAGAGGTGGGTTTTGCTGAGGAGTAGAAGCTCATCAAAGGAATGCAACCAAAACCAGCAGAGCCTAAGGAGCCTGAGAAGAGAACGTGGGAGCAAGTGGGACCACCTCAGTGTCCCCGTTGTCGTTGCAACCATTTTGGAGAGTGCTATGAATGTCGTATTTGTGGGCAGTTAGGGCATTTAGCAAGGAGATGTCCACGAAAGTCCTGGGTTTGCACCAGGAACTTGTTTCAATTGTGGCCAGTTGGATCATTTTTCCAAGGATTGCCCAAAGTAGGGGCAGCTGTTACCTAGACCACCGGCCAAGTGACAAGCCACCGCTTAAGCGACAAGCCACCGCTTCTCAAGTGTTTGCAGTCGGGGACCACGAGGGGGTAAGGCCGATAGCTAGTATGGGCCTTTTACAGTTTTATTTTTTATATGTGCGTTGTTGATGTGAAAGACTTGCTTAGTTAGTACCACATGTAGGATAATTTTGTTTTGGGGATGGGATGGGGTATTATGTTCGTCACCAGAGCTAAGTATAGTTTTATAAGTCTGTGTATGGTGAAGTATTAGTCCTTCCAATGTGTGTTCGAGCTGAAGACCAAAGAGATTTACACTGCCGAGACCAAGAAGCTTAAGACTACATGTTTCCACCAAGACGTGTGGTGCTACACAGAGGAATTGAGTTCAGTAGAGATTGAGCAGAGTTGGAGATAAACAACTATGATGGGATGCTATGGACAGATTTGCTAACGCGGCGTGGAGTGGCATTGGTTACCTAAGCTTTTTGGGGATCAAAATGTTCAGACTGAGCAAGGCATGAATTCGGGGGCAAATTCCTTGTAAGTTGGGGAGAATTGTAACATCCCCATACCCAATAATGTTGTTGGTCCTTTAAAATTTCTTGAGGTCCATCAAGGCCAGCTTTTTCTGCAGAAACCCTAGGTCTATTTCTCTATTTAAAAGAGCTTTTAACTTAACTTTTCTCATCAAAAATCTTATTTGCGTCGAAACTCTGCAGAATCCTCTTCTTAAGAACAAATCCATTTTTTTCTCGCCGCAACCACCATCTCACACTAGAGTGCCGCTGTCGTCAGAGATTTTCCGGTGAGTTTTCATTCTTTTTCCTCTTTTGAGCCAAATTTTTAATCGAGTAGATCTCCTAAACCGCTTGGAATCTCGCAAAACCGAGGCCACCAATGGATTCGTAGCGTTGAGACAAGTCCATATATCCGAGCACAACCTCTGCCGCCCCCATACGCCGCCGGAAGTTGTCACGGTGCGACTCGGGCGAGTTGACTCAGTGACTTGGTCGTGTTGACTCAGTAACTCGGGCGAGTTGACTCGGAGACTCGGTTGATTGGTTTGATCAGAGTTGACTGTTGACCATAGTTGACAGTTGACCAGAGTTGACAGTTGACCAGAGTTGACCATTGACTAGAGTTTACCGTTGGCAGATTTGGTCCGGTTTAGCCGGTTTAAGGTGGTTTTCATATTTTTGACCGTTCTGACTATTTTTTTGGTTCCGGTTTCAAATCCAAAGTCTGTTCAAGCATCCGAGAGTTAGGTGATCATATTGAGCAGCTGGTTGTGCATGATATTATTGGTGCTATTTTGGGATCAATGGAATTTTTATTATATTTAATTTTCGAAATTTTTTTATTTATTTATTTGGATTTTAGACTTGATTTAATTCTATTTATTTGTTATTTATGACACAAAATTTTAGTTAATAATTTTGAACCCTTGTTATTGTTGTTACTTGAGTAAGAAGTTAGTGTTAGTGATGCACCGTTCTCGAGAGAGGATGAGATGGGTGTCACAGTGTCGTTCTGAATTTAACAAAGTATGGGCTGTCGTATATGCCAAGAACTTCGACAAGTCCCTTGATCATAAAAGCTATGACCAGCAGTATTCAAAGAAGAACAAAGACAAGGCCAAGTCCAAGGGTGAGAGCAAAGACAAGGCTAAGACCGAGGCTGAGAGCAAAAACAAGGTTAAGAACAAGGCTGAGAGCAAAGGTAAGGGTAGGACCAAGGCTGAGATCAAAGATAAGTATGAGAGCAAGAGAAAGGACCAGTCTGAGAAACATGAAAAGGGTGAGAGCAATATAAAGGACCAGTCTAAGAGACATGAAAAGGCTGAGAGCAAAGAAAAGTATAAAAGCAAGAATAAAAGACAAGTTTGAGAGTAGCATTCAAGAAAAAAGGACAAGTCTCAGAGTAGCATTAAAACAACCTCAATAAATATAATTATTAGTAACTATATGGTTTTTGGTTACAAAAAATCCTATCATTTCCATATAACTATTAGATAGGTAGTTTGAGATTAAATTAGTTTATTAATAAATAAATAAAAACCAAAAAAATTAAGAATGATTTGAATTATGAAATAGAAGAAAAAGATGAATCACGTATTGATGTTTAATGATATATATTTTAAGTGATACAAATAAATTGATATTCTACTAAGAGAAGTGTTAATGTATCAAACTTTTGAGAAGTGACTTCATCCATTATATATATGATGATTGAAATATTAATCATAAATTATAAAAAAAAATTGTTAAACAATGTACAAAACCTACAGTATTTTTAATTCATTACCTTTTGAAATACTTTAATTGATAAGAGCTCTCTTTTATTTAAAATGTTTTTGAAAAAGATTTTGAAGTAATGATGTCTGTTTTCATTGAAGTAAAAACTTGTAAACTTATTAGTTTCTTAGTCAATTTTTTTATATATTATTAGTTGATAGAGTTGATAAGCTCTTACAAATGCAATAACATTCACTACAATAAAGATAATGAGTGATATACAAAGGCTTAAGTAAGAATTCATCATATTGAGTCAAAATTTATAATTTTTTAAATGTATGTTATGTTAAAATTTTAGTTATATTATTAATAGTAAACTATTTTATTGTCTAGTATTTATTCTTATTAATATTTTTAAATTTGTTAAAAATATTTTTTAACTTACATTTTTATCTCCTTAAACTCTTTTTTTTTACTTTGGCTTATTTTATTATTAACTATTTAAATAATATTCATTACCATTATATTAAGTAATAGTCATTAAAATTTTCTTATTTGATAATATTCATTAAAAAAATTATTTGATCATCAAGGTGATGATGTGGACACCTTAATATTCATTCATTAGTTAATAATATTAGTTAACTATTATATCAATCACGATCCTTCTACCTTCATATGGCGTTTTTCTCACTTTCCCTTTATCCTCATCCACATCCTTTAGCTTCCAATCACCTCCATTAATTCTCTGAACAAGAACAGGGAGCTTACACATCATCACTCTATAGCTCTCTCTTTAGTTCTTTGTTTAGAGTGAACAACAAAGAAACACGTTTCACTCTTACTCTCTTTGTTTCATGTTTTGATTTTGTTTAAAGAGAAGACAAGGGAAACGTTTAGTAATTTAGAACTACATTGATAATTTTCTTCAACACACCTACACATGCAAGCATGCTCACACACGTAATTAACTCTAGACTCTAGACTCTTGCACAAGTTCACTCTACACTCATTGGAATTCTCATTCCTCGAATCACTCTTCTTTAGGCCCTACTACTTACCAACTCTAATTTAGACTCTAATGTAGACTAAGACAAAATCAACACATTATCAACTCTATTTCCTTAGGCTAGACTTAAATAACACAAACACACTTGTTTATAACAAATCGGATGGGACCTATAACAAAACCACAAAGTCCAACTTATTATTTTGTTGACTTTGCTTTCCTTATTGCAGGGGTCTTCACGGCAATTCTTCTTCTTCACTTCTTCTTCGCTTATGCATCTTCTCTTTTGTTCATTTTCTTCTTTGTTGTAGGTTTAATCATTTGGCAACCGGAAAGATCTTCAGTTGTTTCAGGTACTGATCTTGGATCGTTTTGTGCTATTCACACTTAGATCAGGGTTTAGAATCTGCGGGAAAAATTGTGAAAGAAAGCTTTGTTTTCCCCGTAAAATCTGTAAAATTGTGATGGTTTTTCTACACATAAAATCCTCTGCCTTAATTTTACCATCCTCTGCAACTTTTTACATAAGAAGCTTTGTTTTCTCCGTATAATTTTACCATTCTCTGCATTTTTCCTCTCTCACTCATCACCCTAAAAAACCCAAACATGCCTCTTTAGGCTGATGAGTGAAAGAGAACAAAAAAATGCAGAGAATGGTGTAAAGATGGGTTGAGAAATGAACCAAACATCCCTCCCTCTTTAGGATTTTGTTTCGTTGCCAAATGTGTACAAGTGAGAATATGTTCACGCTTCTAGGATAATCCCAGCTTTTAGAGTTTTTTCTCCATCTATGTAATTTTTTTACTCAAACTCTTGTAACCTATAACCTATTCCACGAGGAACTCATTCGTGACAATCAAAAAGCAACCTTACAAACAAAACTTCTTGGTCCAGCTTTGGCTCTCATCGCCTTCTTACAGATACCAGTACCACGGTCACTCCAAGTCTGACGTAGTAAGCATCATACACGTGACGAAATCTCCGGCGTGAGATAGGTTAGTTCTTTGTTCATTTGTCAGTAAGAGTACTGCTCAAAATGTTATAAATCTTTGAACCATCTACACTGAAAATTCTTTATTGGTGTTACCTTCAGATTTGTGATCCTATTGAAAAGGGTGTGAAAACATTCTAGCTCATCGTAAAGTGAAAACATTCACTTCAGCTGGTGCCAAGTTTTTGATTCCATGAACAAATAGAAAGGAGAACGATTAGATGCTCATCTTGGTGTGGTTCTGTGCGACCAAAGTACTCCACCGAGCTCATCTTCCCAGAGACCCTTCTTTTTCTCGAGTTGTTTCTTTTTACCGTTCAGAATTGCTTTGTTTGTTGCTTCCGCTTGGCCATTCCCTTGGGGGTATCGAGGTGTCGATTTGCATAGTTTGATGCACCACTTATCGCAGAATCCTTCAACCTGTGCTGACGTCAAGTTCAAACCGTTGTTTGTGATGATCTCGTAAGGCACTCCATGTAGGCATATGGTGTACTTCCATATAAATTTCTTTACTTAGTCTTCAGTGATTGATCCATAGGCTTTGGCTTCTACCGACTTTGTGAAATAATCAGTGATGATGAGGCGGAATTTCTTGTTCCGAGATGGAGACAGAGGGCCGATGATGTCCATGGTCCATCACATGAAAGGATATGGCGCTGTTCCAGTCGTAAGCAGCTCGGTGGGAGAGTTAATGATGTTCGCATGTCTCTGACATTTCTCAGATTTTGATGCAAAGTTTTCAGAATCCATGATCATGCTCGGCCAGTAATGACCATGTCTTCTAATCTTCAAAGCGAGCTCGGCCACCGAAATGATTTCCTCCTGCTCCTTTGTGTGTTTCAGCCATTTAGGTATATTTCTTTGCCGTGAATGCAAGCTAGCAGATAGTTGGACGAGCTCCATCTGTAAAGGGCATTGTTAATAATCGTATACCGAGCAGCTCGGGCTTTAAGTTGTCTTGCTTCCCATTATCTTTGTAAGAACCTGGACTATACGCTGCTTATCTAATTGATTATCTCAACAAAAATCTAGCTTGTCTAGTGATTATCAGCGAGAGATGATGCAAGCCTCATGCAGAATGGAGATGATGTGATTCTGGTTAGGAATCATGCCCCAATTTTGATACCGAGAAGTTATGGACAACGATCTCAATCTAGGCTCGACACACAAGCAAAGAAAGAGGTGAAATGGATTGATAGACGGCACAAAAGGTTGCGGAAGACCCTTTGATAAGTCTTAAGAGATCGAGATTTGACACATGAAAAAGGATCAATGATCTTTGTTTAAAAGAGTTTGAGAATAAAATGAAAGATGAATATTACAATGAGTCTCAGCTCAATATATAGAGAAGGAGGTGAGATAGAGAGAAGAGAAGAATTAAGAGTAGCTGATTTACAAGACATGCCTCGAAAATCAACACTTGGACCATGCATGCATTAAACACAGAGTTTTCAAATTCAAAAAGAGATAAAAGAAAAGAGATAAATATGATATGGGCTACGCCTAAAGATGATGATGGGCCTCAATAGATCAGGCTTAGCAAATGGCATAGGGGTATATGAGATCCACAAACCTCATTAAAAATCTTTCTCCGGAAAACCACTTGGAAAAAACCGAAGAGAAGGGAAAAAAAGTGTAAGTAGATCCCATAGCCATTTGCTAGGCATCTTGGACGTGTATCTTTGACTAGAGAGGTCTTGATACAACTTTTGTAGTGTAAGTGATGCTCTTGAGTTATTGCTTGGTGGAGTAAGACTTCAAAAGCTTGGTGATATTTTATTGTTCGAGAACAAGTCTTGGATCCGATAAGTGTTTTCCATGCTGCTTTAGCTCCATGCTCGTCCATTGCTTCATTTTCCATCCATGCTCCATGCTCCAGGTCCTTAGAGCTCTCCAGAATTGCATCAGGAGAATCAATTAAGCGGCAACGGAGATGACTAAAAATGAAAGCTTTGGTCGGTGAGAAACGCAGGAAGAGATGCTTTGGAATAATATTATTTTTGTTAGTTTTTATGTTTTGTTTAAAGAGTTATTTTTTAATTATTGTTTCATACTATTTGATGTGTTATAATTTTTTATATAAGAATTGAAATCATTTTTCAGTTTTCTCCCTAACAATATTCTTTTATCATTTCTAAGATTGATTATACAGTAGGGATACATCAAAAAAACAGCCAAAAAATAAAAAGTAATCATTTGTGTGCATTCAACAAAAACATCATATAAAGTGAACTTGTGTTTATTAGTTCCTCCATATTCTCTTTGTTTTTCAACAATCTCCTGTTCTATTTATAAATGTCGTCGAAGACTATAAATGTCATGTTGTGGTTGTAGTGTTTTCATTTGTTAAACTCTAGCTAGCTCCCTTTGTATGATTTGAGTTGTGCGACGAAAAATGAATAAAATGCTGAAATAACCCTCATCATATCCAAGAGTATGCATTATGCAATTACACATGTCCAAAAAATCAAACACAAAGTTTTACAAAAAGTATCACATTCTGTGTTTTAGTTCTTTATCATTTTGGACATCTGAGATCCATTTTCTGTGTACTAACTGGAGATCTCTTCTGTCACAGAGGTTACATCATCAGTGACAGTAGCCTCAGTGTCTGATTGTTCTTGGAGGCTACAGTTCATGATGCTAGCAGCCAATATAAGCATCATTTTCTGATTTACCTGTTATCATTGTTTACTTACGTATTAACAAATTAACCTGAAAAAGGAAGGGAAAAAAAAAGTGCAATATGAAGTAATATCTTACCTCTATAATATCCTCAGGCAATAAGAAAATTGAACATCCTAGCTTCCTTGCAACACTTATGATGTATGTTGCATTCAACTTCTTTTCTTCCTCTGCTTAAAAATGACAATTACAAGCCAAAACCTAACCAAAATTTGAAACAAAAACAAAAGTAACATAGACTTATTATTACCAGTTTCTCCTTTGGTTACAAGACTCCAGTTTACAACTCTTGGCTCAACAGCACTCAGAAGCTCCAAAAAGAAGATTCCATTTGACAGCTTCTTGTCCTAAAAGAGTAACCATGCATCAAAATTGTTAGGTTTCATGAAGATGTGTTAGGGTTAGTTTTCTTGGTTTAACTTTTTCGTTACCTTGAAGCTCACGGCATGAGAGGTCCGACCAACTTTTTTGACTTTCTGATTTGCCCAGTTTAGGATATCTGCCTCTGTGATTTCTTTACCTTGCCAATGAGATCTCAACTTGTTCAGAATTTGGAGCATTGTGTATCTCATCAATTGCCACAAAAAAGCTGTAGATAGTTAAGATTGTCATCAAAGTTTGACTGAAGCTACAACATTAAGTACATTTATTTTTCCAAGAGGGCTCACCTAGAAGGAGCTTCTTATTTCCTTGCACAATGTCATTACCAGCTACATTAACAAGCGAAAACCGCAATTCTTTCCCGATCTTGATAACTTGGTTGCAATTCTCAACCTTCTTGAATGGCATTTTGATGGGAGGCTTATTCGCCTGTTTCCAGTTAACCGAGCCTGGTGAGACTTTGTCAAGAACTTCAAGAAGAACCCATCTGGCATATGTCATGATGAGGAGAGTTTTAGGTTCTCAAGCCAAATAAAAAAAACCAATGAAACAAAAAAAAAACTGTCAAATGCTCACCCATTTCTAACATCTTCGAAAACATTATCGACATAAGTAGCAGCACCAAGACTATTAATCCAGAGCCGAAAGCATCTTTCTTCTTGAGAAGTTTCTTCATCTTCTGTGATCATCTCCGCAAAAGAGGTAGGCCTTTTCGAACTCTCATATGACAATCCATTCCTACAACAAAGAAAAAATCTGGTGAAGTCGAAGAACAGATATATTAATGATCCCAAGCTTTCCTGCTAGTAACCTTTGCTGAAACAGTTGTGCCACAAATGCAAGATTAAGATTTGCAGATCCTTCGACTATATCTTTTGGTGAAATGAATCTTTTACAATCCAGCTTCTCTGCTTGCTCAAGAACCTTCTTCGCTCTTTCTGAAGGATCTTTAATCTCTAATGTCACATGTGTACTGTGTTCTGGAGCAAGGGCATTTAATAGGTGTGCATATGCCTCTCCGTCCTACCAATTACAAAAAGAAAACTAACGAATCGCAAACACGAAAAAATAAGCAAAAAGAAGTGTAGCAAGGCAAAGTTTAAGTACCTTAACATCAGAAGAGAAATTAGTTACTTGTTTCTCATAACCAACTTTCTTAAGATGAAAATTCATCCATTTAAGCAAAAGTTTTTCAGGAGCTAGTCCCATTAGGTCCTCCACATCCTAAAAACCCATTAATGAATATATCTTAATCATTAGCTTCAGTCTCATAGATTGTAGAAATGGCTAAAAATGTATATACTTTACCTGGTTTTCTTCAACCAACTCAACAAGTTGTGGAGTTTTCTTAAGATTGAGATTAGCCAACAATTGGATCTAAAACAAAAAAAAAACATAAACATAAGTAACAATGTGACATCCGGTTTTCGAACGGCATCCGGATATTCCGATTTGGATACCCTAAAAAAACTGGATATCCAGTTCCGTTACAGAGCTAACAATGTCTCAATAAATTATGTAAATTAATGTAAAGTTACTACCTTTATAATCTGAAAGATCAACCCAAGAACAAGATGAGGCTACAAAAAAAAAAAAAAAGATAAGGATGAAAGACTTATAAAACAAAACATGAAACCCAAAAATGAGCTTCCTTTTACTCAGAGTACTCACTGTTCCTTTGGCAATGTCCTGAGTTCCAATGTTGACGACAGTGCAGCCGATTGCCTTTGCAGAATTGAGACAGAGTGAAAGGTTTTCACTTCTCTCCCATGGATTAAGCTCTTTCCTCATGTTTATCGCTCTTTCATCGATCGTCCCAGGCACAGCTATGTTTATAAGCTTACTATGTAACCAAAAGTAAATAGAAGTAGTTATACAACCATTCAAAAATTTGATGTATAGTGAAATATATTTTGTATGTTTGATATTAATATATATATACCACAAGAGAACACCATCTTTAACACGATCAAACAATGCCTTTGTAATAGGATTGATTGGAAGATAGCTCTTCAAGAGAGGATCTTCTCTCAAATAGTTATTGATATGTGACACATAGGAAATTTTCTCAGATTCATTGATCGCATGGTGAAATGTTGTAGTACTTGTCTTGAGAAACGATAAAGCGCCTTTTGATCGGGATTGCACACATAAAAAGGCCTGTCACAAAATCGTATATCAGCAGTAAATAGTTATTGATGTGTGACACATAGTTTTATTAGATATCACATCAAAAGTTAGAACGGACCTATAGTATAAATATAAAGATCATTATCACATTCATTTTTTTAAGTTGAATAGCCGATAAATAACAATTTTAAAGCAGCTAGAGATTCAATATCAAACTCACCCGGAGAAAAGTTTCGAATTCGACTTCCGCGTTGCGATTGGGATAAGACTCCTCCAATATAGTTTTGATCTTTTTTTCGTCATATTTGCCATTGAAATCTTTCAACTTTACTAACACTGGTGGTAAATGTTTCACAGTGACACGGCCATATAGAGTTTTTGTCGAATAAAACTAAGAAAAAATAATTCGAAAGATTAGTTTGTTGAATACTACAAAGTATGATGTGATAAAAGGGTGTAGAAGAGTGAGACCTTGGATTTAAGAATGCGTAACTCCACTTGTGTGAATTGGCTCTGTAGCCATGGATCAGAGAGAAGAACACCAACGTAATTAGACATCTCCTCTTTCACTATTCAATTAAACCAATAAGTTGTATTAGAATATCATGTATGAGACTGAATATGATGATTCTTGAACAAATCTACTCAAGAGAAAGATCGTTTATCTTATATTTATACTTGCTTGGAATTAGACCAAAGTAATATGATGTTTTTTTTTTACTTAATTTAGTTTCATTTTATCTGGAGCGTTAATTTATGTTTTGTTAAATTACACCTGGCCTCTTTTTAAATGAAATAAGTTATTACATTAGTGATTCCAAAGGCTTTTGATGGAAGATTAATCCTGTAAAATTGTAACTATTTCAAAGATTTAATGATTTGATATTTTTTATCCAAATAAAGCTTATTTATATTAATTTGTATAGATTTTATTAGAACTTTATAAATATTACCATTTGCTATGTGTGTTTTTTTATTTCAAAGATATCATAAAATCCAAAATTTCCATAAACTTGTATTTCAAAACTCTTTCTAGCCAAGTGTTTCGTAGTGCAGTGGTACAATATACTTGGCTCGGCGTCTTGGCACGTGGAGTGCAACTTGACCTTTTTCTAAAATAACGAGTTCCTTCTTCCAAAGTGAGGCCTATGGGTTAGTGGGCCAATCCATTGCGACCCAAAGATGACAAAGAAAAGTATTTCTAAAATAATTTAAGAATCCTTATTAAATCACTCAAGAACTCTTATTCATATATAAGTTTTGATAATGTTGAATTATTTAGAGGGGTGTATTGGATGAATAATCATCTACGAGCTGATCTCTCAAATGGTCCAGCTCTTCTCAATATCGAGTTGATCCGCTGTGGTCAAGCAAGTCTCCTCGATTCCGATCTGATCTCCTTCAAGTGAGGCTTGTTTCCCTTTGTTCTTGGCGTTAATTATCCTTCTGGGCATCGAAAGGCGGGCTTACGAGACTGCGTCAGAGATGAGCTCTAAATAGTAAATACTCTGATAATGTCATGAATGTGAATTTTAACAAAATTAGGCGTGTCAGCGTCTGAAAAAATCAGAGTTGTTTATCAAAAAAAAAATGCAGGGTTCTGTCAAGGATGTTAGCAAGTACACATCAAAAACTCAAGATCATTGCATACCTAAGTAGTTTTTACCGTTGTGATATGTATGAGGCTAGTTTTTTTTATTGTTCTTATAAGTTTAGTTAAATGAATAGATGATGCGATAACTAACCAAAGAGGTTGAAGATGTATTGTACAAACTTAGATGTAAAACAGACCTTTAAAATCGAAAATGGTAGGGTAAAATTGTGTGGTTGAAAGCTAGGGAGAAGAGGGTGGTAAGGGTGGTAGATGCAAACCCAAATTCCACAAAAATAATCATTAATAAATTATGTATAATGTGTGTATTCAATAATGCATATGGTTTGTAATGCATGTACCACTTTCTTTTGTAATGCATGTAAAAGATTTCAGCAAAATTAAACGATGGAAAGGAGATTGGGGCCAAAATTAAACGATGTATCAAAATGGTTTTTGTTACTACAAAACTTCGTTTCAAATTATGCGGCAATTACATAGAATTGTTTGTAGTTTTTAGCTTCTGTCAAAGACGATAAACTATGATGGAACCTAATTTTTTTTTTAATTAAAAATCAACAGAGATATATATAACATTGCTGATGTACTTGTATGTTTTTATTTATTTATTTTGTAATACCTAAGAGGTTGGCAAAATTTCATAAATTTTATGCGCCAGAGATATAAGCGGGTTTTAAATCTTCTTCACATTGTCGATATTCGAACTTGCCACCTCTGCCTTTTCGGTTACGAGGTATTTCCAATAAAGCTATCGGCTCTGGGTCCTGATGTACTAGATCCAAATTTTAAATTTAAGATTTGGTTTAATCTGCAAATTATAAGTGCGAGCCAAATGATGATAATAATTAATATTAACGATGTTTTGCCCACATCTAAATTACGACTGGCCTACATGGTGGGGGACTATGGGCGGCTGTAAAAAGATACGTTTAATGATGCATAATTAGCTGTCTTGTTCCAGGGGGAAGTATGGGTTAATGATTAAAAGTGGTGTTTGAGGGTTGGATGATTCTATCCTACGTGGTCACCTTCAACAACTTCCACTGCAAAATAGTCTTAACCTTGTCCGGCCAAAAAATAACATTATCTGTAACAATAAGCTCAAGCTGTTTTTGGTATACTTAGACGGTGAGATATCGATATGATAATATTGTTGTCTTCATGGCAATGCATGAATACGATGAATCTTGTACTGGCTGGTCTGTATTTGCATTATCTAAATCCCAGACAAGTTATATAAACAAAAGGCTTACTTGACTTTTAAACGTAGTAAAGTGTTAACATGTATATGTAATCTAATACATCCAAATAATATTCTAAACAATGGAAATTCAATACATAAATAAGGTCTGGGCATTCAGATCGGATTTAGGTAGGAACCGATCGGGTTCAGAATTTTTAGGTATAGAATTTTTAGATCCGTATAAATATCCACAAAGTTTCGGATCGAATTCATGTCGGTTCTATTCGGGTTAGGATAGGTTCGGTTCCAAAAAATTGTTACTCGTAAAACCCCAAAAAAATCGGGTACAAATCGATTTGGATATTTTTGGGTATATTATATCCGAATTTGGTAAAAATTATCGAAATACTAAAAAATACCTGAATATATTTGAACCCATAAAATTTTTTAATATCAAAATATTTGAAATGTGCTCAAATACCCAAAACATCTATGTATGTTAAGGTATTAAGTTTCGGGTATCCAATCGGGCGTTAGGTAATACCCGAAACCAAACCGATAACCACAAGAATATGAGTTTAGGATTCGTGGGTATATTGAACATACCCGAACCCGATCCAAACCATTTTTCGGGTCAATTTTGGTTTGGGTAATCGGATCCGGGTATTTATTTTGGGTCGCTTTCGGTTTGGGTAAGCTGAGGGGCACTTGTTGAGACGATGATAGCTGGATCCGATTATTCAAACCGAAATGATCCAAAAAACGGTTTGGGGCAGATTTTGGTTTTGCATGTTAGGATTGATGACATTTGCATGGATTTGAAATATCAACAAAAATTTTAAAATAATGACAAATAGCTGGCCGATGCGAATTATAAATCTTCCATAATTATAGTTTGTTATATTGTCAAATTCGTAATTACATATTTGGATTTAGTGGTGGTTCAGTTTAATAAAGAAACATGGTAAGTTCATTATTTTTATATAGTTTGGTATTAGCGTTCACATAAAACAGTATTATTGAAATATGGTTAGTTTTTTTAAAACAAATAAAAAGCAATGTACCGTCAAACAAATTGATTGCGAGTGGTGTCGTCAAGTCTTTCTTATTGATTCGATTTTGGATCATCAAAATCTAATTCATTTCGACAAAATCTCACTATAGGAAAAATAATAATCATATTAGTGGGTGTTGATTTCAGGGCAGATGGAGCGATGGAGCGAACTATGAACCCTTTTAAATCATATCAATTTCGGTTCGGATTGTGTCGGCGTGTTTGGATGTTGATATTGTGTTAGGTTTTATATTTACAATTTAAGTTAATTGGCCATAATGAAGTATAATATATTTCTTATATTTTATTTAAGTCCTATGTTAGTGGAAATATAATAGTATTATACTATTATCTAAACCACTCAATCAAAATAGAGTCATGTTTTACATTAATTATAAAACCTGATCGATGAGTGGTCTACTCACAGCTATATTCACTATATAATGATTAATCGGATGTTAAAAAGGCGGATCACGATTTTGTTTTTAAAAGGCATCTTGGCCACATATAACAGTGGAAATGTATCTGTAACAAATAAAATTTAAATTTATTGAAAAGTATTGATTTTTCAATCACACAAACAATAGAGAAGCACAAAATTTCGAGGTACAAAGGTGCTTGACCACAAAAATAGTTAAAACGATATAAAACCAGTTATATCGATATGAATAAAAAGTATGCACGCAAAACCATTTTCATATGATTTAATTAAATCGTGTACCATAAGGTTGGTAATGAGTCAAAATTAGTGAAGAAGACAAATATGTGGAGGGGTGATTATGAAAGCTCACCATACTCCGATTTGCTTTCTAAGTTTCTTCCATATCAATTTCAGTTTTACTTACAATTGACGAATTATAGGAACTTATTTCCTAAAAGTAAGCTTTTTATTTTATTTTCATGCATTATGTCCATAATATTTTTTTGTTAAAATGATGTCCATAATTGTTTCTGTTCGTTTAAAACATTAAGACTATTTAAGCAAATCAGCTCCTATTTATCTATATATGTGCTCAGATTGTGTTTTAGTGGTCCACTAGCTTGATTCTTACCGATCAAGGATCAAAGTTATTTTAGTTTTCTAATGAATGTAAATGCGATGCTTTTCTCTTTATTCTTATACCAGTTTTCAACTAAACGTAGAAATTCCTTTAAAGTATCTCCAAGTAATTGTTTATATCACAATACAAGTTAAAGAATAGGGATCGATGTTCACGGGCACCTTGTGAGGGTAGTGTAATGTTGCATTCTTTATAATTATAATATGATGAGAAGTTATATATATATATATATATATATATATATATATATATATTGGTAAACAAATTTAAATTTTCAAAATTTTAAAGAATATTTGCCCACTTTTCTCAAATTTACTTGATAATTGTTCCAAGTTTTTTTTTTTTTTTGCTTTTTAAGATTCTCCGTTCATGTAAATCTAGGCTAAGTGTTTAGTTTGGATCTCTAAAGATTAATTAAGGATTTTTGTAACCTTTTCCCGTTCTAATTATATTATCAATCATATGGTTAAAAATATACATATATAATTGGTTGCATACAATAACATTTAGTGTTTAGTAAATAATGTTGATATAGTTGTCGCATCACCATATAAATTCAAATTCGTTATGATGTTTATTTATTTATTTATTATTATTATTATTATCATATGGGTCGGATCTACGAATAGACTCGATCCATAGTCCAATCTCGATGAGAAAATTTGAACTCAAGAAAAATGACAAAAAAAAAAAAAATTATTAGTCACTAAGCTAAAAGTCTCCTCCACACAAAAATAAAACAATTAATTTGAAATTAAGTAGTGATCCCCGCTGAGAAGCACATGAAAATATTTATTTTTATATTACTTAGAATTAAAACATAATTATGTTTTGTATTTTTATTAAACTAATAAAACATATTTATATGATGTTAATATATAATTTTTATTTAATGTATATGTGAACAAATTAGTCATATATGCAAATTAGAGGTTATTATGTGAATTTTGACTACTAAAGTTATGATAGATATGAATAATATTATATATTTAAATATATATTTAACTATATGTAGAAATTTATAAAATAATTTAATTAATTTTTAAGTCCAATCTAGATCCGTAGTCATATTAGTAAACTCGACGATCTGATGACTAATTTATTAATAAATTCCAGTAAGATTCGTTTTGACCTATGATTCAGTATTAATGGTTAAATAATATTTGCTATTAATGTCATATTTACATTATCATTAACTTAATGATATTTCATACCTTCAATAATTGTGTTGATTTGTTAATGAAACTTGAAAGAACATGAGAAAAGTGCATGATTTTTTATCTACAAGTTCAAATATTTTTCATAATCTAAATCCATAGTATAAGTAAAGAATATATGACTATTATTATATCAATTTCTATAAGAAAAATAATTATTAGATTTAAAAAACAACATACAAAATCGAGAATATATATTATTTTATAACAGAACTAAAAATAATGTCATAAAACAAAGTAAAATTATGAGATTATTGTTAGGAAAATCTATAATATTCATGAATGTGAATGAATCAAAACCAATTATATCTTAACAATTTTGGTATTAAATATATATTTCTATCCATATACAAAATCACAGTTAGATTTGTTAATATATATTTAATGTAATAAAATCTTAATAAAAATCTTCGCAATATCCTACTTTCATGTGAGTAAATTAGTTACAAAATATTTTGAATTAAAATTAATCTGTAACTAACTAAAACCATTTATAATTTAAATATGTATTCATATAATGATATTTTATGTAATATGACACATCAAAAATTGGTTATTTTGCTAATAATATTACTCAAATAATAGTATAGAGATTAAGCCACAAGATATGACTAGTGCATAAAGAAAAATAATAAAGCAAAAATAAATGATTGAATGAGACATTAAAAAAACCCCACTAATCAAATCATTAAAAGTTAAAGAGTGTTAAGCGTTAAAACAAAAATTAAATGATGAATAAAAACAAAGATTATTATGGTTGATAACGGCATAACCAAACCATGACACAACACACCAAGCGGTGGTGCCTCAACAACAACACCTACACCGCATAGTTACAGCAACAAAATACAACAGCCTGTCTTAACCTTCCTTTTATATTATATTATTAAAAAACTTTCTTTAAATACTCTCTTCTTCTTCTTCTTCCTCTGCTCTCTCCATCTTCTTAGAAAGAAAGACTTCACATTAACCATTATTTGCTCTGTTCAGGTCAGCTTTTCTCTCTCTCTCTCTCTCTGTCTCTTCCACTTTTTCTTTATAGTCCAATTACAACAATGCCGTTGAACTAACTACTTCATGAATGTTCTTTACACTTGTTTTAAGTTTCTGTTTTTGTCTGATCTAGATCTAGTTTCTATCAATGTTTCTGCATTCTATGTTTTGGGTCTTGTGAACTTAAAGCTTCTACTGTCTCTATGTTTATTGCTGTGTCGGTTTGTTTTTTTATTTTTTCATCAAAGTCTCAATTATTTTTGTAATGTCTATCAAAAAAGTTCAAGATCTGGTTGACTTATACTGCTTTGACTCTTACTTCTTTGATCTTGGAATAAGAACTCAAAAGGAAAATTTTCTTGATATTAGTTCTTGAAAACAGATCCGGATCTGGGATTTAGTGTAATCACACTTGCTTGATTTTTAAATCTTTGTTCGATCTAAATCTTGATTTGCTTTCTTGAAATGCAGTGGAGAGAATCAAGAAACAATGGCAAAGATGCAATTATCAATCTTTATCTTTGTGCTTTTCGTCTGCTCTGTATCTGCTAAAACCGCAAGCCCTCCAGCTCCAATGCTACCACCAACACCAGCTCCAGCACCAGCACCAGAACATGTGAATCTCACCGAGCTTCTAAGTGTAGCTGGTCCATTCCACACATTCCTTGACTATCTTCTCTCGACCGGAGTAATCGATACATTCCAGAACCAAGCTAACAATACTGAGGAAGGCGTTACGATCTTTGTCCCCAAAGATGATGCTTTCAAGGCTCAGAAGAATCCTCCTTTGTCTAATCTCACAAAAGATCAGCTTAAGCAGCTTCTTCTCTTCCATGCTTTGCCTCATTACTACTCTCTTTCGGAATTCAAGAACTTGAGTCAATCTGGTCCAGTGAGTACCTTTGCTGGAGGTCAATACTCTTTGACATTCACAGATGTTTCAGGCACGGTTCGGATTGATTCTTTATGGACTAGGACTAAAGTTAGTAGCAGTGTTTTCTCTACTGATCCTGTGGCTGTTTACCAAGTGAACCGGGTGCTTTTACCCGAAGCAATCTTTGGTACTGATGTTCCTCCAATGCCAGCTCCAGCTCCTGCTCCTGTTGTGAGTTCTCCTTCCGATTCGCCTTCTGCTGATTCTGCAGGAGCCAATGCTTCTTCACCAAAGTTATCGCACAAGAACTCCGCGCAGAAACTACCACTCGCTCCAATCGCTATGGTTGTTTCCGGTTTGGTGGCTTTGTTCTTGTGATGATCAAATGGTTTTGCAGGTTGAGTATGCTCTAAGTTACAATGTTAAAGATTGTATAACATTATTCCAAATTTGTCTTTTCATTTTTGAACACCATTTTTTATTATACATTTTTATCATTATTATTGTTGTTATTACCATTGCTCCTCCATTTTGCTTTTCTTTTAGTTGATTTTTGCTTTATATGCAAGTTAAGATGATACCAAGAAGTTAAAACTTTAGTCTATTTGATTTAATTTTCAAGATAAGCCACTAAATTATGACGTCATATAATTATGAAAATATATGAATTACATTCATAGTCTATGAAGAGATGACATTAATTTATTGTTGTATTATAACAGAGGGACAATGTATCTTTCTTAAAGACTAGTTGTGTTTGACTTTGTGGTACGTGCTGCTTATGATTTCTTCATTACAATGTGATTATGTTCTGATTTTGCAGGCATGCAGATATATTAGTACATATTTTTGATGCTAGAGAAACTTGGCTAGTGTCGATGACTCACATTGTTCTTGAAAGTGAATGTTCTGTTTTGTCAGCTAACCAATTTTGTCGCTGGAAAGGTTATCCCACTCGGCCACTCCCCTCGGATACTTTTTAAAAAAATTATTTAGTTATTTTAGTTGACTGGTAAAAACAATTTATGGATCTGTCATGTGTTGCATATTTAAAAGTATTTTTTTCTTTCAACAATGTACTACAGCATTCCAATTGCCATTTTTATATTTTTGAACATCAAATTTTTATTACAATTTTAATCAGTATTACGGTGTCACTGACATTTACCAATATTCTGAATTGAGATTGTTCCTCCATTTAGTCTTTCTTCGGTTTTTTTTTTTTTTTACGTCAAAGATAAATTTCATTCAATAACCATAACCATGCTCAAAAGACATGGCTACTGTAACAGTTTGAAGCCTTTAACTTGTTTTACATTTGTTTGACTAATGGCTTGGATATGATTGTTTGTGTGCAGAAAATAAAGAGGAGACGACACGGCAACATACGAGTTCCTATGCCAAACCGACAATGGTACGTCTCGGTGAGCTTTAACCCAGCTCACAAAAGTATCAAGAGAAACGATTTCAAGCTTACCACACTCATCGTACAAAGAATTTTCCCAGAACAAAATGTGAGGATCAAGGAAAAAGATGAAATCACTCACCCACTCTCTTAAGTATTTTCTCTCACTCTCTTTGCTCTATTCTCTCACTATGTGTTGCCCCCAGCTCTCTTTTTTCTCACTCACGCTTCTCTACTCTTCTTTTATACCCTCTGCTTTTGTCTGTTTGCACAGCTCAGTCACATTGTACTTGTGATAAACAAAACGCAGAGCAGAAGCAACAAGGCTTCTTTCTTCAGCCTGATTTCTCCACCTGGGCCTTTGTTGTACCACAAGGCCCGTATTCAAAAGAGCAGCCCAGTTTGCAGAGATATTGGATCGACACTCATACTCTCCACCTCGATTCGATATCGTGCAAACACCACCGAGAAACTTCACTGCTCCTATGTTCTGTCCCTCCTTTTTGCCGGAATCCTAACTCTTCACCGAGCTAGAAATCAGTCTCTGAGACTCTCATATGACTTCTGCCTTCTTCCAATTTCTTAACTCGAACAGATTTTGTGAGAATATCTGCCGGATTCACCTTTGTATCAATCTTTGTCACCATGATTGATCCTTCTTCAACTACTTCTCGGAAGAAGCTCATTCTTACCGCCATATGCTTGGTTCTCTCATGGAAGGTGCTGTTCTTGGCTAAGCAGATGGTGCTTTGCGAGTCACAGAAGATTTCAACACTCTTTTGAGGAAATCCTAATTCATCGGTAATTCCACTCAACCATATGGCTTCTTTTGCAGGTTCAGTTAATGCCATGTATTCTGCTTCCGTTATTGACAAAGATACTGTATGCTGCAGTCCTGAACGCCAACTCACCGTGTTACCTCCTACTTGGAATGCGTATCCAGTAATAGATCTTCTTCGATCAAGGTCAGCTGCGTAATCACTATCGCATAACCCTTTCACCTCTAGATTATCAGATTTCTTGAATGTTAGATTCAAGTTTGATGTACCTCTGATATATCTTAGTATCCAACTAATTGCATTCCAATGTTCCATGTTAGGAGAAATCATAAACTGGCTCACCAAACCAATCGCATGAGCTATATCAGGACGAGTGCATACCATGGCATACATGACACTACCAACAGCACTGGGAAAGGTATGTCTCTCATTTCTGCTTCTGCCTTAGCTTTATCTTCCTGCTTAGTACTAGATAGCCTGAAATGACACCCCATAGGAGTAGATACCGGTTTTAATTTTGCCATCCTGAAATTCTTTAGAATTTTCTCAACATAAGCTTCTTGTGAAAGCATCAAAATCCCTTTACTCCTATCCCTGATAATGTATATACCTAGGATCCTTTTGGCTGGTCCTAGGTCTTTCATTTCAAAGTCCTTGCTGACCAATCTCTTTAGTCTCTGTATCTCCTCTTTGTCTTTGGCAGCAACTAACATGTCATCAACGTAGATAAGTAGATAAACGTAGCTTTCATCAGCACATAACTTGAAATACACACACGGATCAAACTAGCTCCTTGTAAACTTGTGTGTCTTCATGAACTGATCAAACCTCAAATTCCACTGTCTTGGTGACTGTTTTAATCCATACAAAGACCTCTTTAGCAAACAGACCCTGTTATCTTTAGCAAAACCCTCAGGCTGCTCCATGAGTATTCTTTCCTCTAGATTTCCGTGTAGAAAAGCTGTCTTCACATCTAGTTGCTCCAGTTCCAGATCCAGATTAACCACCATAGACAATACTAACCTTATTGTAGTATGTTTAACAACTGGCTAGAAAACTTCATGGTAATCTATACCTTCAATCTGTGAGAAGCCCTTAGCGACTAGTCGTGCTTTATATCTTGCTTCTTCAACCTCTGGAATTCCTTGCTTCAGCTTGAATACCCATTTACAACCAATAACTCTTTGCTCTTCTGGTCTTTGTATCAAATCCCATGTATGATTCTTAGCTAGGGAATCCATTTCTTCCTGAGTAGCACCAGTCCATTTGAGTTTGTTACTTCCACTCATTGCTTCTTGATAATTTCTAGGCTCTTCTTCTTCTTCCATAAGTTCAGTCATTATCAATGCATAAGCAGCTATATTCGCATCATCAAACCTGCTAGAAAGTTTAATATTTCTTCTTTCTCTATCTCTAGCTAAAAGATAGTTCTGAAGATTCTGTGGTGAATCTCCATTTCCAGAGTCATCTTCGGAGTCCGACTCAGATTCTGAAATGACTCTACCTTGAGCTGACGTCTCAGCATGAGAAATTTGCTCAGAATTCTCATCATGATCAGTAGGCAAAGAGATTGTCACTTCTTTCTTCCCGTTAGACTTAGATTCTTGATTTTCCTCAATGATCTTCCCAAAGTCTTTGTAGACTACATCTTCACGGAAAGTAACATCTCTGCTTGTAACACACTTTTTTTCTTCACCGTTCCAAATTCTGGAACCTTTAACACCTTGAGGATATCCCATAAATACTCCTTTATTTGCTCTTGGCTTCAATTTTTCTTGTTCCACATGATAGTACACCAAACAACCAAATCTTCTCATGTGAGAGTATTCTGGTTTTCTACCAGACCAAACCTCCTCGGGTATCTCAAAATTTAGTGGTGTAGATGGTGTTCTGTTGATCATATATACCACAGTAGATGTAGATTCAGCCCAAAATGATTCTCCTAATCCTGTTTCACTTAGTAAACACTTTACTTTCTCAAGAATAGTCTATTTAGTCTCTCAGCAACTCCATTTTGCTGTGGAGTGTAGGGACATGTCTTGTGCCTCATTATACCATAAAGCTTGCAATGATCAGCAAATGTCTTGTTACAATATTCTAGACCATTGTCTGTCCTCAAAGCTTTGAGCTTTTTTCCACTTTGATTTTCCATAAAGGCTTTCCATTCAATAAATTTCTTGAAAGCTTCATCCTTTGTTCTGAGAAAGTAGACCCACACCTTTCTTGAATAATCGTCTACAAATGAAATATAGTACTGACACTTTGATAGGCTCGGGGTAACATTAGGACATCCCCACAAGTCAGAATGTACATACTCTAATGGCCCAATAGCAGTATGTTTTCCAGTCTTGAATGGCAGCTTGTGAGACTTGCCTAGAATGCAATGTTCACACTGATTCATCTCTGAAATTTCTTCTGATTTAATCAGCTTTTTCTTGACTAACAGTTGTAAACCCGTTGCACTCATATGCCCCAACCTGCTGTGCCATAGAACTGTCTTATCCCCTGACTTGACTGCTGCATTCACTTGTTCCAGTTTAGGTATACCATCCAGCAAATACAATGTGTCTAAGTAATCACCTGCTAAAACTTCCTTGTCATCTTTGAACACTTGCATCCTGTAGTTTCTAGACTGAAACCAACATCCCAGCTGTTATAGTTGACCCAAAGAGATTAGGTTTCTTCTTGCCGTGGCAGAGTATCTGACATTTGTTAACACAACTTCGGTTTTGTTGTAGTTAACTATCTTGATTTTTCCTATAGCTGTGATTTCACAGCATGTATCATTTTCCATCAAGATTTTGCGTCCCATAACTTCCTTCACGTCAAACATAAGATCTTTACAGAATGTCAAGTGATATGAGCATCCAGAATCCAAAACCCATCTATCTCTTGTGTACTGTTCAGAAGCTGTCAACATAAGAGGCTTGAGCTCTCTGCTTCACCGACACCTGCTTCTCCATTAGATTTCTTAGGACAATCTTTCTTAAAGTGTCCTTCACTTCTACATATCCAGCAAGTTCTCTTAGCTTTAGGTTTTTCTTTACCCTTTTGATTACCTTTCCCTTTTGATACATTCTTCTTTTCTGGCCTTCCTCAAGCTTGAACAAACAGCCTTTCATTACTTGTTGATGTCAAGTAATTTCCTTTTTGTTTTAACTCAATTTCAAGAGAATATGCAGTTGTGATAATCTCTTTCAGAGTTATTGTTCCCGTTCCTCCTCTATACTTCAGGGTATGAACCAGTTGAGCAAAATGAGAGGGTAAACTGTTTAGAAGAATCACAGCTTGATCTTCATCACTCAGCTCCACCTCTAGACTAGCAAGATCCGAGACTAGCTTGTTAAAGACGTCCAGATTTTTGTTTAGATTTTTACCCTCTTTCATCTTGAAACTGTAAAATCTCTGCTTTAGATAGAATCTGTTAGGCAAAGATTTATCTTGATACTGTGATTCAAGAGCATCTCACATGGCTTGAGCAGTCTTATACTTCATGACTTTCCTTAGCACCAAATCAGTTATACCCATGCTCAACAAGTTTCTTACCCTTCTATCCTTCTCAAGTTTCTTAGGGTCTCACTTCACTGCATCTTCTACATCCTTTGAGTCTGATGACTCATCATCAACCTTTAGTATAGAGTCTAGACCTAGAATCTCAAGCTGAGCCAGCACTCTATGTTTCCATATAGAGAAATCTCCATCACCGTCAAACTTGTCTACTTCCCATCTTCCTTGAGTTGGTTCCATGGCTTATGTTTCAGACCTGATCACAGTCACAAAACAACAAACAATGAACACCAACAACAATACCCAGCACACAATATTCAACTTCCAAGCAACAAATCCCAAAGTACTCCACCGAAAGTTCAGATGTTTTAGCCTAAAACACAAAATCTCAAAGCAAGTAGGATCCTTTACTTTATGAGACTGGATTCACTATTTTATAGGCTGAGAACTGAGACTATCTTCAAAAAACTCCAAACTTTCCTATCCAGGGTGCTTCAAACAGCCACAAGGTTCACGCTTTACCACCAAGCTTTGAAATTTTCCTCTTGTGATGCTCCAAAACGACCAAATCTTCAAGCTTTCTCACAAAGCTTTGAGCTTTTGCACCTAGACACCTCAAACCAACGCTCTGATACCACTATAACAGTTTGAAGCCTTTAACTTGTTTCTGATTTGTTTGACTAATGGCTTGGATATGATTGTTTGTGTGCAGAAAATAAAGAGGAGACGACACGGCAAAATACGAGTTCCCATGCCAAACCGATAATGGTACGTCTCGGTGAGCTTTAACCCAGCTCACAAGAGTATCAAGAGAAACGATTTCAAGCTTACAACACTCACCGTACAAAGAATTTTCCCAGAACAAAATGTGAGGATCAAGGAAGAAGATGAAATCACTCACCCACTCTCTTAAGTCTTTTCTCTCACTCCTTTTGCTCTATTCTCTCACTATGTGTTTCCCCCAGCTCTCTTTTTTCTCACTCATGCTTCTCTACGCTTCTTTTATACCCTCTGCTTTTGTCTGTTTGCACAGCTCAGTCACATTGTACCTGTGATAAACAAAATGCAGAGCAGAAGCAACAAGGCTTCTTTCTTCAGCCTGATTTCTCCACCTGGACCTTTGTTGTACCACAAGGCCCATAATCAAAAGAGCAGCCCAGTTTGCAGAGATATTGGATTGACACTCACAGCTACACTAAGTAACCACACTGGCATGATAGCATTTACAAATGAAAAAGAACAGCCGCGGATTCTTGCATTACGGACAAAAAAAATCAGCATAAGAATTGGATGCTCTAGGAACATATGATAGATTAAAGTGGGGTAGCTTCCCTCTTAGTGAAGCAAATTCAGCCAGCTCGGCTTGATAGATTGGCCAGTCTTGAGACTGTTCCATAATGTAAAGGAGCTCCTTGCAGTCCGTTTCGAAGGTATAGCACAAGGCTTTGATATCAATTAGGCATTGCATCTCCTAGATTAAACTTAGAAGCTCAGCATGAGTTGCTGAGAGACATCTTCGGGTGCCCTTTAGCCCTAGATGGATAGGGTGATTTGAAGTATCAAAGAGGCACCAGCCCAAACCACAAGTATCCTCAGTCTCCTTCCACGCAGCGTCAGTTCTGCACTTTATTACCAATGCTTCGCTTGATGTAGCAGAGTTTCGTTCTTTAACTAAAGTACCAGCAAATGACTCAGGATGATCGGACTTTTGTGTAGCTTCCTGCCATGCTTTACATTTGCAACTCGCTTTATTCAGAATTTCCTCTGGGAGCCTGTTTAAACCATTAAAAACTTTGTCATTTCGTGCCTTCCAAATCATCCACAGAATCCAAGGGTAACACAAAACTTGATCTAGCTCCAAGTCCTCCACTTTAGTCTCCAAAAAAAAATATCCATATTGGTATAAAGAGCTTCAGATGGGAAAACCGTCGTGTCCCGACCAATAGGTGATAGTGCCCAGACTTGCTTCACGTGTGTACACTCAAATAAAAGATGGTTTGTGGTTTCTGGTGCTGCTTCACAAAGAGGGCAGAGCCCGTCAAAACCAATGTGACAGTAGAGCAGGATTTGTTTTGTAGCTAGACACCCTGATACCATTTACCATACAAAGTGCTTAATCTTCCTTGTCAATTAGAGTTTTCATGCATGAGCTTGAAGAGGTATAATGTCCGTTCCATCACGAAGCATGGGCTTCTTAAGTTACTTTATTGTTTTGCTAGCCAATATCCCGATTTTACCGTATACTTTGCACTCTTTGTGTATGACCAGCAATAAAAATCATCACTAAAAACTTTGATTGGTTTATTACTTGTGACCAAAGGGATATCCTCCTCCACTATAGCTGCACGTATCAAAGGTAAATCTCATTCCTTGTTATCCTTTTGAATCAAATCCGATACTAATAGGTGTTCTATCCGAGTAGGACCAAAGCTGCGTGCTGGTATAGCTGGGTCTCCGGGAGCCACAGATTATTCCAAACCGATGTTAAAATCCCAAACCCTATTGTCTTTCGAAGCCCAGTGTTTAGGGGAGTCCGAGCAGAGCAAATACTTCGCCACCCGAAAGACAGGGAGTTGGCTTTTTTTCTCTTGAATAGGTGAGCCATATCGATAGTACCTTCCTCTGAATACACGAGCACGTAAAGAGTCTGGATATTTGATAAGCCTCCATAATTGTTTAGCCAATAAAGCCATATTAAACTCCATAAAGGATCGAAATCCTATACCCTCCGAAGATTGTGGACGACACATTTTGTCCCATGATAACCAGTGTATTCCACGGCTATTCTCTTTGGCACCCCACCAACGTGACACTGCATTGCTTAGCTTTGAACAAAGACCTTTAGGGAGAAAGAAACACGACATAATGTATGTCGGAAGAGCCAGCGCAACTGACTTGATCAAAACTTCTCTACCGCCCTTGGAAAGATATTTACCTGTCCAATTATTAATGATGTTTTGTAAGCAGTCTTGTACAAAGGCAAAGCCTTTTGCTTTAGAGCCACATATTTGCTAGGGAAGGCCAAGATAATTGCCCATCCGCCATCTTGGTGTATACCGAGGATATCTTTGATTTCTAGTATCTTTGAATCTCCCATTTTATCACCAAAAAGGACAGAAGACTTTTGAAAATTTATTTGTTGACCCGACGCCTCACCGTATATATAAAAAATCTCCTTATTACACGGAATTCACCCTGATTTGCTTTACAAAAGAAGAGACTATCATCGGCAAATAAAAAGTGTGATATTGCAGGGCTCGAGATGGCAACCTTCAACCCTGATTATTTATTTTCTCTCTCCGCATTCTTTAGATGTGAGATTAGAACTTCAATGCATAAGATGAAGAGATATGGAGAAAGGGGGTCGCCTTGTCGTAAACCTCGACCGGGTTGAATTTCTCCTTTTGCTTGGCCGTTAATTAGCACCTTATAAGATAATGATCTGACGCAATTCATGACCCAATTTATCCATCTAGGATCAAAACCAGCTTTTAACGTCAGCCCCTCGAGAAACCTCCATTCCACTTGATCATAGGCCTTACTCATATCCGTCTTGATCGCTATATAATCTTGTCTCCGAGTTTGGTGAGTCCTCAAAGCATGGAAGTTTTCCTGGGCGATCAAGATATTGTCTGTGATTAAACGTCCAGCCACAAAGGCCGTTTGGGTCTCCGAAATTAGACTTGGGAGAATTTTCTTCAAACGGAAGCACAAAACCTTGGAGATGATTTTATAACTAACATTACATAAGCTGATTGGTCGAAACTCTTGCATCTCAATTGGTCGCTCTCTCTTTGGGATAAGACAAATGTTTGTTTCATTTAGTCTTTCATCAAAAGCTCCTTCCTCCTGGAATTTACGGACTAAAATAACCAGATCATTTTTTACGGTATTCCAGAATTTTTGATAGAATAAAGCTGTCATTCCATCCGATCCTAGAGCTTTTGCATTCTAAAGAGAGCCTTCTTCACTTCAGCCGAGTAAGAGCAAAATTAATTTCGTATGTTATGGTCTTTTGAAGGTATTTAAGAAACTCCTCCACATTTCCGGTTTCCACCGATGAAAATAGTTCTGAGAAATATTCCACCGATATTGCTTCTATACCCTCCGAGGTCTCGATCCACTCCCCTTGTTTGTTTTACAGGCCCACAATTTTATTTCTTCGGTTAATGTTAGTTCATTTGCAAGTTAAATGAAATTTATCTTTAAGAGATTCTTTTTTCCTTCCGCTGAAAAATATTTTATTTCAAAAAATTAATTCATATGTCCGTTCGCCTAAAAGCATTAATAGATAACAAGAGATGAAACAGTTTCAGGCACATTAATAAGGGTTATGACTTATGGTATGATCACCAACCAAAAAATTGTGAAAGGAAAAGAAAATCAAACAGCAAGATCTTACTTGAAAACGTAGCACAATCCAAAAGGATATGCAAGAGAATAAACTAAAGAACGCCAAATATGCCTCATCGTTTTCATTGCTCGAATAGAGGTCGAAGATTAAAAAATATCTTAAAGAACATAATCTCACACCAAACCCTAATCTTTTATATTTTCTGGATGTTGACTTCGTATCTCTTCCTCTCTTTATTTTTTTTTTGTCACTCATATATCTTCGTCTCTTTAAAATTTCTAAAATTTAGGGTTTCTGCCATCTTTTTAAATATTTTGACAATTTTTATAACAACCATATATTAATAAAAAAATATACAAACTAGAAAAAAATGATAGCCTTATCACCTCACTGAATTTAGGAGAGTGTATTGAAATAAATATTTTGGAGTGATTTGAGTTAAAATAACAAATCTTATGTATGTTTTTGACATATTAATTTTAAAATAACTTTTAAAATCTAGTGTTATTGGATTAATAAGTTTAAAATGTACAATCAAATCTACTATTATTGAAAATATTTTAAGAATTGGATTTGAGAGTGTTAGATGGGATTCAAAAGATTTCTTATTTAAAAATACCAAAATCAAAATATCACTGTTTAAAGTGAGATTTTAAAAAATTTTAATAATAGAATTTTATAATTCACCAAAATTCATTACAACTCAAATCACTCTAAATTCTTCATCCAATACACCGACGTATCTAACAATTTGTCGGACTTAGCTGTTTACTCGTAGAAAAGCCTCAAACAGCTCTATATATTTCATATAACTGAAAATCATTTTTACATTCTTTAACCTACATCTTATTATAGGTTTAAATTCTTTTACTCAATTTAATCTCAAAGAGAAACCACTAAATTACGACCTCATATATTAGGATAATTAAGAAAATAGAATTTGGTCCACTCAATAGTATTTGGAAATAAAGAGAAACATTTTAATTTTTTTGAGAAACAGAGTAGGAGACAATGGCGTCTCAATTCTTTATGCCGTCAACAAGCGGTGGTGGAGATGCCATCTATGTGGCTACCGTGCCACTTAAAGCCGCCGCTGGTCCGCCGCAACTTATTATGTCAATGGCTTACTCACTTAACCTAAGAAATTTACAACATTTCGTGGTTCTTATCAAACCTTCTTCTCCAATTCGTCAAGAGGTTCCTCTATCTTATAACTCCATTATTGACTACAAGGTGTTTGTATAAATGCCTCAAAGAGTTATATTTCTTGAACTAATCCGGTTTGTTGATTCTTTTAGGTAACCGTGTTTGATTTCCAGCCACGTAATCCAGAAAGCATAGAAGCAGCAGTCTCAATTTTGTCAGGAAATTTGATTCCAGGTTCTGATTCCCAGACAATCATATCGAATGTAATCTGTGATTCAGACAAATTTTCTCAAGATTTCAACGAATCTTGATCATGGAGGAGTTGTGTAGATAAACTTAAAAAGTAACAAAAAAAGTAGGAATCTAGAAAATGTAGTCAAGATTGTGATCAAAGTTTGTGGTTTCAGGAATAGTTTTCCAAAGAAGGTTAAAGAATGTTCCAAGACAAAGATGTTGGATGGTTGGATTTTCTGAAGGGAAAGCTATGGAAATGGCAATAGAGTTTAATAGGTCGTGGGAGACTGATCTTAGAGTTGGTGTTCATGATTGTCGACATTATACCAATGGTACAATTACGAGCTCAGTCAAAAAGGGTTTGGTTTTTTTTTTATTTGTTTCTAACTTTTTGGTTTGGTTTGTTTCATCTTTGAAATACAGAACTTGTACAACATCTTACTGGAGAAATACAAATTGTGGAGCGACTCCCAAGAAGCTAACGTTAATACTTAATATCCTCAATCATAGATGAGCATAATGTTCATTGGTCTCACCATTTATGATGTAATAATTAGTAGTTAAATTTTTTTGGGTAAAACTTGTAGTAGTTGAATTTTTTCAATATTTATACTTTGTTTTGGTATTGTTTTGTTTGTAAGAATAGTTAGTTTTCCATCGTTAGATATTTTTCTTAAGGTATTTACATTTATTCTTTTAAAATAACTGATAAAAAAATTACGTAAAAGAAAATAAAAAACAAATGAAATAATTGGTATTTACCCACTCTAAAAATCTAATGAGAATGGTTGTCTCTGATTAAAACTCATTCCTAAATGTCACCATGACAAATGTAATCAAGTTAGTCGCTTTGACGGATACGATCTAGCCGGTTATCTAGACAGATCCATCCCTACCCCTCCAACCACCCGTAACCATCGATGTTGTTGTTTATATTAATCCAGCATACACTACATAGAAGAGAAAAAAAATTGATTTACAGTTCGCTCCTTGGAGATATGTCCACCACTGTTCATCTTCTATTCTTGAAGACTACCGTCGTTTCTAAAAGCTGGCACACTTTTGCCTCAATATATGCTAAACGAAGTCGAGGTCACATCAACCAACTTAAACAACAACTCAAGCAATAGACCAAGAGCACCACATCTATTTAATACTTTCAAGGCTACACAACTCGTTTTGACAACTTAGCGTTCTTTGGCAAAGCCATAAATCATGAAGACCATATTGAATTCATTATTGACGGCCTTCCAAACAACTACAAATATGTGCTAAATCAGATTGAGAGTCATGATTCTCCCCCTTCACTCACCGAAGTACATGAAAAACTACTTAACCATGGTCATGGTCATCATGTCTTCTTCAACCCCAATCTCAGCGAATGCTACCAGTTTATGTGGGCCTCCTAACAACAGCAACAACAACTATCATAATCAGAATCGCGCTATGAATCGCAATAACCAAACTCGACAATGTGTCTATCAAGGACGTTATCAAATCTGCAGAGTACACGGTCACAGTGAAAAACGATGTTCCTAACTCCATCTTTCTGATATAACTGTTGGATTAAGCTTGAAGATAGCTTGAGCCATAAGCTATTAGGATTAGGACTAAATCTTTAGGAGTTATCTAAAGATATATTTAGGAGTTATCTAGATATAAATTCTAATAAGATTAGGATAAGAGATTTATATATAAGGAGATACCAAGGTGTGGTATAACTTATGAGTTTTAAGGTTTGAGTTATTTTACCTCGAGATTAATAAGAAGAGATATTTCTTATTAAAGTTTGCGTGACAATATTTGGTATCAGAGCTATGGCCGACATCAAGAAGATCGAAGGTGGCGAATTGAAGTCTAAAGAGATTGGACCATCTTCCATCAAGTGTCCAATGTTGAATTCTTCTAATTACACCGTTTGGTCAATGAGAATGAAGATTGCTCTCAAAGTTAATAAAGTATGGGAAACAATCAATCCAGGCATAAAGGATGAAGAAAAAAATAACATGGCGATTGCTCTTTTATTTCAATCCATACCAGAGGCGCTGATACTACAAGTAGGGGATCTCGACACATCCAAAGGAGTTTGGGAAGCAATCAAAGCAAGGCATATTGAAGCTGAAAGAGTAAAAGAAGCTAGGCTACAAACATTGATGGCCAAATTTTATAGGATTAAGATGAAAGAGACCGACACTATTGATGTATTCGTGGGAAAACTCTCAGAAATCTCTTCCAAATCCGCATCTCTCGGAGAAACTATCGAGGAACCAAAGCTCGTAAGAAATTTCTGAAGAGCTTACCACGAAAGAAATACATCCACATTGTTGTTGCTCTCGAACAAGTACTTGATCTAAACAATACTAGCTTTGAAGATATCATTGGGAGACTCAAAGCATACAAAGAAAGAATTTGTGAAGAAGAAGAGGAACAAACTGAGGATCAAGACAATTTGATGTATGCTAATACTTTTTCTCAAGAACGAAACGGTGGAAACAGAGGAAGAGGACGAGGAGGTAGATCCGGTTGGAGAGGAAGAGGTCGTGGACATTACGGGTATGGTAATGGATCACAGAATTCAGGACAAGACAAGGAGAAAGATGCGTCATCTATCACTTGCTATCGATGTGATAAACTAGGTCATTACGCATCTAATTGTCTTGATAGACTTCTAAAACTTCAAGAAGCTCTTGAAAGGAAAACGGTGGATGAGAATCAAGAGGCTGATGAGTTAATGATGCACGAGGTACCTTGACAACGGCGCCAGCAATCATATGAGTGGACATCAAGATTTCTTCTTAAATCTCGCTGAAACAGTTACGGGAATGGTGAGATTTGGAGATGATTCACGTATCAGTATACAGGCAAAGGCTCAATTCGGTTTTTGTTTGCAAGCGGGGAAAATAAGGTGTTAAGCAATGTATATTACTTACCGGAGTTGAAGAGTAATATCATAACTTGGGTCAAGCCACTGAAGTTGGGTGTGAGGTGCGAATGAAAGAGGATAAATTGAGAATTTATGATCGCGTGGGTGGCTTGCTAACAGAAACTAGCAGATCAAGAAATCGTTAGCCTCTTCGACAAAGTCACTCTCGAAGTTGAAAACCTCAAATGTCTACAGTTAGCCTCTTCAACAGAATCAACTAAATGGCACACTCGATTGGGTCATATTAGCACTGAAACAATGAAGACAATGATCAGCAAAGAGCTAGCAATTGGCATACCAAATATGGTGATAAAAAGAGAGACGTGTGTGTCGTGCTTACTTGGCAAGCAAACAAAGAAATCATTTCCACAATCAACTTCATACCGAGCCTCCAAATCCCTTGAACTTGTTCATGGAGATCTTTTTGGTCCCATTACACTAACTTCAGCCCATAAAAGGTATATATTTGTGCTTATTGATGATTATTCACGATATATGTGGACGATTCTCTTAAAGGAGAAAAGTGAAGCTTTTGATAAATTCAAAATATTCAAGAGACTTGCTGAACAAGAAACTGGAGCTGTGTTCAAGACATTTAGAACGGATAGGGGAGGAGAGTTTGTCTCTCATGAATTTTAGAGTTTCTGTGATAAGTTTGGAGTAAAAAAGCACCTGACCGCACCATATTCTCCGCAACAAAATGGTGTCGTTGAAAGGCGTAATAGAACACTTTTGGAGATGACTCGAAGCACTTTGAAACACATGAATCTACCTAACTATTTATGGGGAGAAGCTGTGAGACATTCAATCTACTTAATCAATAGGGTTGGAACAAGATCAGTAGTTGATAAGACCCATATGAAGCGCTTAAAGGGAAGAAGCCGAACATTGAACACTTGAGAGTATTTGGATGTTTGAGTTATGCAAAAACAGAAGTAGTTGGAAGAAAGAAGCTCGATGATAGGACAAAAACCTTGGTGAATTTAGGAACCGAACCCGGTTCGAAAGCATATCGACTCCTTGATCCTACAACCAAGAAGATCTGTGTATCTTGCAATGTAGTTTTTGACAAAAACAAGAGCTGGTTCTGGAACGATAAGAAGGAAGAAACTCCTACAGAATCTGGAATGTTTGTTGTTGGAAATAGAGAAATAGTAAGAACAGAGACTGTTGATCAAGAGACTCAAGAGAACACATAACCACTTGATTCTGAAGAAGAAGAAAACGATGTGCTTCAAGAAGAAGAGAACGATGAGGTTGAAGACGAAGTAAACAATGATGGTAATGCTGTTCAACTAAGAAGATCAACGAGACCAAAAGTGAAACCAACGTGGATGAATGATTACGTGATGATGGCCGAGGCAGAGTGCGAAAGGCTCTTGACAGTAATTAACGAAGAACCTTGGGATTTTAGTGAAGCAAAAAATCACAGAATATGGGTGGAAGAGTGTGAAGACGAGCTCTCTTCGATTGAAAGAAACAAAACATGGTATCTGGTTGATCTTCCACTAGGAGTTAAACCAATTAGTTTAAAGTGGGTCTTCAAAATCAAACGCAATTCTGACGGAAGCATTAACAAACATAAAGCGCGTTTGGTAGCAAAAGGATATGTTCAAAAATAGGGCATTGATTACGACCAAGTGTTTGCTCCGGTAGCTCATATGGAAACTGTTCGTTTTATCATAGCTTTAGCAGCGTCTGAAAACAGGAAAAGTCACCATCTCGATGTAAAAACCGCGTTCTTGCACGGTGAACTAAAGGAAGAGGTTTATGTTAGCCAGCCCGAAGGTTTCATGATTTCAGAAAGTGAACACAAGGTCTATAAGTTGAAAAAGGCTCTTTACGGGTTAAAGCAAGCACCCAGAGCTTGGAATGCCAAGCTCAACAAGGTTCTTAAAGATTTAAAATTTCATCAATGTTCAAAGGAGCCATCACTATATCAAAGGAACGATGAAAAAAATCTCCTCATTGTAGCCGTATACGTTGATGATTACTTGTGACAGGCTCTTTGTTAAAATCGATTAAGGAATTCAAGAAAGAAATGGCAACCAAATTCAAGATGAGTGATCTTGGAAAGCTCACGTATTATCTTGGGATTGAAGTACATCAACAAGAAAAAGGCATCAGCTTGAAGCAAGAGAGATATGCACACAAGATACTGTGTGAAACAGGAATGGATGATTGTAATCCGTCACATATACCAATGGACTTGAACCTTAGACTATCCAAGTCAAAAAAGGAGAAAAGCATTGAGGAAAAGAGATATCGAAGGAGTATTGGTTGTCTTAGATATCTACTTTACACTCGACCGGATCTATCCTATAGTGTTGGAGTATTGAGCAGATATATGCAAGATCCCAAGGAATCCCATGGAGCGGCATTGAAGCAAGTCTTGAGGTACTTACGAGGAACAACTTCTCTTGGCCTTTTCTTTAATCGCACAGATGAGAAAGGCTTGGTGGACTACTGTGATAGCTCACATAATGTTGATGTAGACGATGGGAAGAGTACAACAGGTCATGTTTTTTTTTCCAGGGTTGTCCGATTACTTGGTGTTCACAAAAGCAAGAAACAGTAGCATTATCTTCTTGCGAAGCTGAGTTCATGGCAGCTACAGAAGCTGCTAAACAAGCGATTTGGCTTCAAGATCTTCAAAGTGAAATTGTTGGAAAGACTAGCAAGAAGGTGATAATACGTGTTGATAACAAATCTGTGATTGCCCTCACCAAAAACCCAGTCTTTCATGGACGGAGTAAACACACTCACACTCGGTATCATTTTATAAGAGAATGTGTTGAAAATGAGCAAGTGGAGGTTGAACATGTTCCTGGTAATGAGCAAAAGGCAAACATTCTAACCAAGACACTTGGAAGGATCAAATTTAAAGAGATGAGAAATCTTATTGGTGTTCAAGAAGTGATGAAAGGTGACTTCAAGCTTAAGGGGGAGAATATTGGATTAAGCTTGAAGATAGCTTGAGCCAAAAGCTATTAGGATTAGGACTAAATCTTAAGGAGTTATCTAAAGATATATTTAGTAGTTATCTAGATATAAATTCTAATAAGATTAGGATGAGATATTTATATATAAGGAGATACCAAGGTGTGGTATAACTTATGAGTTTTAAGGTTTGAGTTATTTTACCTTGAGATTAATACGAAGAGATATTTCTTATTAAAGTTTGTGTGACAATAATAACTACTATGTATCATGTCAACTATGAAACGACACCTCAAATTGGATTCTTGAAAGTGGTGCTATGCATCACATGACATTGCCACTGACCTGAATAATCTCTTGCTTCACCAGTTGTACCATGATGGCGAAGAGGTCACAAGTGCGGATTTTGCATACTGGTTAAACTCTACTTTCTACTCTATCTCAATCTCTTGCACTCATTGATGTTCTATATGTTTCCAATTTTCACAAGACTATTATATCAGTGTATCGAATGTGCAATCCCAACAAAGTTTATGTAGAATTATTTCCCCTACATTTTCAAGTGAAGGATCTCAGCACGGGGTCCAATTTGCCACACCATTTCCAAAAATAGACTTCACTTATACTATTCAAGACTTTGCAAACATAGCTACCACTCCTAAAATTTGTTGTCTCTCAATTCTCTTTACTAGTTTCTCATTCCTTAAAAAAACATTTGTGATGTTCAGCCTGTTTAATCAATAAGAGCCACAAGTTACTATTTTACCTAAACACACTTGTCTCAACTCATCCTCTCAAATATCTTTACACTACTTTTTGGACTTTTCTCGTCGTTTCAGTTGAAAACTTTAAATATACTTTATAGTCGTTGATCATTACACTTATTACATGTGGCTTTACCCATTGAATCATAATTCCCATGTTGGAGAGGTTTTTACAAGGGTTTTTTGCAAAAAAAAAAAACATCGAGTTTTTTTATTTTTTCAAGATCAACTTTTACCCGAAAAGTGTGCACGTTAACCCTACCACTTCTAAAGTCACCCGCAATACAGTCTTTGCTTGTATCGTCGACGTGTCACCGTTAACTGGTATTAAAAAATTAACAAAAGCACTAAAACGACGTAGTTTTGTTTGTCCAAAACTATATGTTGTTTTGATTGTATCTTCTAGTTTTTATGTGGCCAAAACAACGAATCTTTCATTCTATCTCTAACTGGAGTAAAAAAAAATTAGAGGAAATTGATTAGGGATAAATTAGAAATTAGGGTTAAAATTAGAGAAAATCGATTTTGGATTCTTCTTCATGGCTACAGACAAATCCATCCCCACCGGTGACGACGATCCATAGTCTCCGCCGACGGCATAGGAAACAGATCTAGGGATGAGAGAGATATCTAAACGAGATAGAGAAAGCTGGAGGATGAAGATGGTGGATCTGATCAAGATCCCCACGAGGATGAAGACTGTTCACGGAAGAGGTAATGAAGCAATCTGGGATGTTTTAAGATCTTGGGAGGGAGTAAGGACTGGATTGGCTCGTGGGAATCGTCTCATCATCACTTTGGATCTAGACAGAGATTTGACAGGAACCGCATATATTAGATCTCTTCGTGCAATTTTGTTTTGGGATTAACTTTGAATTCATCAAATCAAAGCAATTTATTTTCATAATCCTTGATTTCTTTAGCAAGACTCTATATTCTCTTTATTTTTCCCAATTGTAAATTTTTAAAGATCTGCTAATAAAATTCAAGTTTTTGTTTGGTTACTTCTTGACGTTGTTAGATTCTGGGTTCCATTGCAAAAAGCTTGTTCATAATATCGAAGAAGGGTTTTTTCTTTTCTTTTTTTTTGTGTGGAGAAAGTCAATGAAGGAGGAAGAACTGACAAAGAAGGAAGAAGAAAGAAAAAGACAATTCGATTTTTTTTGAAAATATTATTAAATAAAAATAAATAATAAAAGAAAAAGTTTGGACACAAAAAAACAACAAAATAAACACGAAACATCTTCTATTAAGTATTAAATGAAAATAAATAATGAAAAAGAAATCTTTGTTGTTTTTGACACATAAAAACTACCAGATAAAAACGAAACATTATGTATTTTTTTACCCAAAACTACGTCGTTTTAATGTTTCTGTTAGTTTTTTAGCAGCAGTATCGGAGACACGTCGATAATATAGACAATAGCTATTTAGCGGGTGACTTTAAAAATAATAGGGTTAACCTGTATAATTTTCAGTGAGGGTTAATTTAAAAAAAAAAAAAAACTCTATGAATTTTTTGCAGAAAACCCTTTTTACAACCTTCAAACCTCTGGTGGAAAATCACTTTCAGAAAAAATTAGATCATTATACTTTTGACAACGGAGGCGAGTTCAGTGTTCTTCGTCAGTTGTTGTCTTCTCATGGGATTCCTAATCTCACAACACTACCACACACTCCAGATCATAACAATATTTCATAATGGAAGCACGTACATATTATTGAAATCTTCCTTACCTTCCTTACATAAGAGAATGTTCTAAAATCCTATTAGACATACGTGTTTACAGACTATCTTATCCATATCATCAGGTCCGACCCTTAAATTTTATGGGTTATAAGCCAAAACTATTTATGGACCTATTAATAATAAGACTAATTTTTTTTTTTTAGTTTATAAAAGAAGGAATTTGAACTCTACACCTCTTAAACATCTCTCACACCAAAATTTCACCTGAGCTATTGACAATTTCTGGGAAAAATGACCGATATTATACTTAATCCCTGGAGGGCTGCAGGTATGTGCTTGTGTGGCTTGCTTCCAGGGTAGACTCTGAATATCATGTTGAATCATTTGCACAATTCTTAGTTTCCATATGCGAAACTCATTGGTCAAGCGCCATATTACCTCAAGCTAATATTCTTTTTTGAATCTTCTGTTTTTCATAGATTCAACCTTACACATCTAACAACCTCGACAATAGCTCATTACCATGTATTTTCCTTGGCTACTTGCTCACGCAGAGAACTTACCCCTACCTTGACATGGCCACGTGATAAATCTACATATCACGGCATGTGTAAGTTGTTGATACGAGCTTTTCATTCCATCTAAGCTCGCAAACCTAAAATCTCATCACAGACGAGACCTCAAATCAACCAATATCTGATTCGACTGCTACTGTTATCAAAATATGGGCGTGCCTAGGGATGGACAAAATAACCGTAACCGAAAAAATAAAACCGAACCGAACCGTAAATTTATATTTTGATTCGGTTCTAGTTTTGCTTAAAACTACATTCGGTTATCATTATAAAAGTTACTTTGATTTCAGCTCGGTTTGGTTTAAAACCACAAAACTACATGTTTTTTTATAAGTTTATAGATTTACTTTTTCTATATCACTAAATAGATGTTTATGTTACCTAATTTTTTAAAATTAACAACAGTATCTTAAAATGGTTGCACACAAAAGATTAATAAAAGAAATATACAAAAACTCTAGACATATAAGCATCTTATATATAATTTAAGATTTAGGATCATTCATTTATTTTTTACTAGAGTTTACTCAAGTTTTTTTTTGCAAGCCGCATTATTAAGTTTGACTTTTATTCTCTTTTAAGTTTTTCAATATATCGATTCTAAGTTTTAACTTTTCAAATGTTGATTTTTGAGTTTGACTTTTTAAAAATATAAATACAATTAATTTTTTTGTCGTCTTACATCATTATTATTCGAGATATCTGATCTAATTCTAATATGATGATTACTCGACAATCTGGCAGTAGATGCGATTACGATGAACAACTTTTTCAAATGATGATTCCACAATGCAAATTCTCATCTACAGGTGGTTCTGCATGTATGATATCCCCATGATGGATATGCTCTCTCTGCAACACTCGGATATACTACAGACGGTTCTGCTGGCACGACATCCCTATGATGGACAAGCTCTCTCCGCAACACATGAGACCACGACAGATGATTTTATCTGCAGCACTCTAGAACTCCTGGAAAACTTTGCATCATTTAATTTGCAAGAAACTGCGTTATTTGGGGTTCGAACCCCATACCTGGTGTAGAAGGCTTTTTTTTAAATCATCAACCAATGGGCCAAGGGTGCTTCCACCACAATTAAAAATTTAATGTTTTGATTTTGAGTTTTTAATGATTATATCTTATTATATAAAGTTGGGTTGCACTCCCGAGAAATCGATACGTGTCAAAATTATAATTCATAAGATTATGACAAGTGTCGATTGATCGATAAGATTATGACATATATCATAAAAAGTATGTTAATATTATTTTCTTTAATCAAAAAAAAATCAAAGAAAAAAATTATATAATAAAGTTGATAATTTTTAGTTTCTATTTTTTTAATATATGTTAAATCTTTTTATTTCAATAAAATTTAACCATTTTTTAAATTTAGATTTTTATATTATTATACTATTTAAGTTTCAATAAATTTTCAAGAAATTGTGAAGGATTTTGGCGAGTGAACGTGCAAACAAAAAAATATTCGATTTGGAACCGATTGAAGATCTAAAGCAGAAGATTCCAGAGAAAAACCGAATATCTTATCCGAAAAACTTTTCGCCTAGATATGAGAAAAAACATAACCACTAGTTACCGGATTTGTTGTTTCATATCTCACACTAGACCTGTGCATTCAGGTTTAGTTCAACTTTTTGGGTTTGGTTTATAGGCATATGACCCATTCGGGTATTTATAATTTTTTGTTTGATTCTTTTGTTCCAAGTTTGAGTAAGATTGCGGCACAGAAAATATCATAAAAATAAATAAAAATTTATTAAAATTTTTAAAAATATAACAATGAACTTTCAGATATTTTTTGTTAATTTTGGGTATTTTAGTTATTTAAATATAAACACAATTGATATTTTTGGGTTTATAATTACAAGGTAATTACTTTAAATAAAATTTAAATACAATTAATATTTTTGGGTATATAATTGTATTTCAAATATTTCGGATATCCATTTGATTTTTTGTTTGGTTCGAGTTTGGTCCTTCGGATATTTGAGTTTAAGACTCATTCGGATTTTTGTCAGGTTGATACCTCTTTTTGGATTAGATTTTGTTTAGTTATTCGGGTTTTAGATAATTTGTCCAACCTTATCTTACATGGTTATCAAAAAAATAAACAACTAAATGGAACCAAAAGCTACTAAATATGATATAGATTATTAATATATTAATAATCTATTTATATAATATAATAAACTTTTAATATATAAATTAAATTAATTTATTTATGTAAAAAACATTTGTAAAATAACTATCTTCTCTAAATGTTGTTTTTACTTTTTTCCTAAAATAATTTAAGATATATCTTTAACAAAAAATATTTAATTTAATAAATTTTCTTACATTTAATTTATTTTAAAGATAAGAAACCCAACCATTGAGCGGGTCATAATCTAGTATATTATAAAATAATGAAATCATGTACAAAAACTAAAACCGAAACCAAACCAAACCGAACCAAATTAAGTACGATTAAAACCGTTAAAACTATAAACCGAAGAAAACCAAACCGTATTTCAATCGGGTTTTAAATAGTTTTTTTCTATAAAACCTAAAAAAAACACTCATAATTATGGAAAATGGGTAAAAACCATTGCATTTTTCAAAAACATGAAAAAAACACTCATCTTTTTTTTTGTGGGATTTTAAACCCTCACCTTTTAATACATGATAAAATAAACCCTACATATTATAAAAAAATCTAAGTACATTATTATATTAAAATAAAAATAAATAAATAAAATTTGATCTATGATTTATTTTTCTAAATTTGAGTTTGTGAATTTTTCCCAAAATTGAATTTTTTTAAGTAAAATATTATTATAGATTAGCACATTTTATGTTTTGATTTGAATTTGTTCGAACTTTTCCTTTTGAATAGCTAGCTAAAAGTAATTAATATTAGTTGAGTTTTAAAATATTTTAAAGTCATATTTTAAATATATTTAATTTTATGTATTTAAATTAAAAATATTTTGGTATGGAAATTTATGTACTTTTGTAATAATAAAAATATTTTTGTTTGTTTTCATGTTAATAAGTTTTTGTGACCAACCAAATAAAAATTTATTAACATAAACTATAGTATAATAATTTATTCGATTATCAATTATAGTATTATCGAATATGAATTTTATGTTAATGAATTTTTATTTGGTTTACTCACACAAACTTATAAACATGAAAATAAACAAAAAATTATAGTATTATCGATTAATTAACATAAAATTCATTTAATAAATTTGATGTTAATACCTAGAATTTATAACATAAAATTCATTTAATAAAAATATTTTTATTTGTTTCATGTTAATAAGTTTGTGTGACCAAGCAAATAAAAATTTATTAACATAAACTCATATTCTATTATCGATTATAGTATTATCGAATATGAATTTTATGTTAATAAATATTTATTTGGTCCATAAACTTATTAACATAAAAACAAAAAAAATATATATATATTCTTACGAAAGTACATAAATTTCTACACCAAAATATTTTTAATTTAAATACATAAAATTAAGATATATTTATAATATAACTTTAAAATATTTTAAAAAGCAACTAATATTAATTACTTTTAGCTAGTTATCTAAAAGGAAAATTTCAAAAAATTCGAATCAAAACATAGCATGTGCTTAATTTTTTTATAATACATAAGATTAATATATAATACAAAACAAAACATAGCAACTAATATTTTAGTTAAAAACTCATTTTTGAAAAAAAAAATCACAAACTCAAATTTAGAAAAACAAATCATAAAACAAATTTTTTTTAATATAATAATGTACTTAGTTTTTTTATAATACATAAGATTTATTTCATTATGTATTAAAAGATGAAGTTTTTTTCATGCTTTTGAAAAAAGTCAAAGTTTTTCTACCAATTTTTCCTATAATTATTGACCACGGTTCCTAGAACTTAACAACAAAATTGGAGTCACACATGTCCTTTCATCTCGAAGGAACATATTAAAAAAAAAAATATATATATATATATATAAGTATATTTATGAGTAATTAATATCTAAGTTCATTTGTGTACCCTATATTATAAATTTCTCTTCTAATAATCAATTAAGTCATCATCTCTACACACTATAGAATCTATATAATCGTGGAAATGCTACACGTTTTTAGAAACATTTTTTTGTAATTAATCTATATATACATTAAATTTATACGTGAAAATGAATCCAAACTGATCATCTTTATTTTAATTCTTAATCAAATTCCGAATATTTTCATTTTTTCAAGTGGATTGGATTTCGGATATTAGTATTAGGTAGAATTCAAACCCTAATCAAACCGGCAGATAAATCATCGCCATTCGAACTCAGGACCACTAGACAATCACTCTTTAGGTCTACCTTCTTTGTATATATCACTTCTCATAACCTAAAATGCATATCCCACTCAGTTTTGTTACTTGTCAATTTTCTTTTAAGATAATACCCAAGTAAAATAAGACCCCACCATCTCTGTTAATCATGGGGTCAGTTCCTAAAGTGAATCCCCTAGTTTCTGTCTCCACTATTTGCCTTTTTTTCTTTCCTAAACACTTTTTCTCAAAATTAAAACATATATATATCCATGATAAATACAAGCACTACGACTAACAAATAAACAAAAAGGAATTTTCTTTTCCCAGTTGGCCACTTGCATTTTTTTGCCCAATAAATACTCTCTTCTCTCTCGTCAAAACTCATTGCCCTCTCCAAATCCCAAAATTAAATTTTTCTAAGAGCCCCAAAAAAAAAAAAAAGACAAGACCTAGAGATGCTGAAGATGTTGTCCATAATAAGGAGAAACCTCCAAAATCTACGTAAAAGCCAGCGCGTGGTAGATGAAAGCGCGTTGCCTACGACGACTCATGTTAACGGAGATCACGAGAGTAACGGTGTGATGATGAAGTTTCCGTTCTCAATCATGTCATGCTTCGCAGTTCCACGTGTTAGCAGGACAGATGTTGTTTGGGTGTCGGGAGATTATGGTAGGGTCTCGGAGGTTAATCATCTCATGGTTTGTGATGGCATGAGATATGCTCTTTTAATGTAATTATATATTGAGGTTTTACTCTCTAATTTAGCTATTAATACTCATTTGTTTTGTTCACACTTTATGTTGATTGGGGTTTATATTAGGGAATCTAGTGAAATATACAATGGCTTTTCTCCCTTTTTTTTGTTTCTTTTGTGTCCATGAGGCTTGTGTTAGTTAAAAAAAGTTATCTTAGCTAGGAATATATTCCACCTTTCTTTTTCTCATCTTCTAATGGTAATTTAGTGGTAAGAAAAACAACCCACGCACATGTTTATACACATAACTTGGAGATATATATATATATATATATCTATATATATATATGATATATATTCACAAATTAACAAAAGTTTCATTGTAGCACTATGTTTTTGACAATATTTATCTAGTTTAATACTTGATAAACGAGTTCCGGGTTCGAAACTCGACAGTGGAAACGATTTTTTTTTTTAAATTTTCAATTATTTTTATTAGAATAAAAGAAATTCAATTCGAAAAACGTCTTGCTTTGCTTTTTACCAAAAAGAAAAAGAAATAAAACTTGGATATTCTTGAATTTGATATATATATATATATATATATATATCGAATAGTTATTGATATATATTGAGTTTGATGATTTATGACCACATAATGTTTATTAATTAGCGAAATGTCATCCACCAAATAAATGATAGTGATTAATTTTGTCAAAGAAATGGAATATATATATATATATATATATATATATATATATGAAGACAAAATAAACGTAAGGATATCCCATCGACAAAAAATGTTGAAAGGGAGAATGGAGCTAGAAAGAAGCATTTAATTAAGTCAATAATATTTCACAAAAAAACAAATTAAGTCAATACTATTTAACAAAAAAAAATAGAGTAAATAATATTTCACACAAATTGGGTCAAAAAGAGGTTTAGGTAACGCGGCAAGAACAAGGAACGACGTTGTGGAAATACTCGTCCACGTTTAGTGCGACACAGCATGAACCGACCTTTTTTTAATAATCATTACCAGTTTAATTTAAAACAAAATAAATTTGTTGTTATGTCGACTGAAATCAGGATTTGGGATGTCCTTAGTACGGTTTGCAATATGAATTATCTCATCATTGCTATTTACATTTGTTTAAAATATTTTCTTTTAAATGATTGGAGGATTTACAATAGTCAAGAATCTAGATTGTGCTGGAAGCCTTGGTATCAGAATTTTCTATCAATCAAAACATTTTTATTTACTAGTAGTGTTTCATAATTATTAAAGATAAACCATTATATTTATGTAGAGGATTGCGAGTTTAATCATGATGAAGAAAACGACACTACCATGAATCTAATCCGTTTATTGGTTATACACTTCAAGTTCTCTTTTCTTTCAAGCCGTCAATGAATATTAAGTTTCTCGATCCACTAATTCTTATAAGTGAATGTTTTTCCACAAAATTCTATATATTTATTAAATTTTATTCTTGAATTGGAATTCTTAGGTAGCAAATGGAAATATTATTTTGATATACAAATGGAAATATTAGAAAGTCATGTTTTTAAAGTATTGCATGCCAGCATCATCATGGTCCAATTCCAAGACTTCTGTTTTTTTTTCTCTATTCTTTCTTGTTTTTTTTCTGTTTTTAGATTGACAGTATATATAAAAGTAGTATTTTTTATTTATTTTCACTTTTCAGGGCAATTTGTTTTAGATATAATATGAAACATATTAACCAACAAAAAAACTTTATATACAGATGTTAAGTTGTTAACTCATGTGCATGTGGAAAGTTAGCAGAAATTTAAGCAAATGGAGTTGAGAAAGGTAGAATAAAAGAAAGTAGAAATTGAAATAGAAAATAGTGAATCTTCAAGGCCTTGTGCTAAACCAATAAGGGGAAAAGATATATAAGTATATATATATATATATATCCTGAATAATACTTATTATTTATTTTCTTTGTTCCCAAACGGGAATGGAAGAAAAGCTATTTGTTGCACCGTTGACCTTGATGATGCAATAAGCAATAGAGGATATCTTGTAACGGATGGACTTGCCGATGATCGTTTTTTGACTAGCTAGATTGGTCAACAACTCATGACCATGATGTTAATGCCTTCTCTCTGGCCAGATGTGATACATGACAGTTTGGAAAGAAAATTTTGTGATAAACAAAGCCATCAGCTAAATATTTTCTAGACATAAGGGCTAGAACTATATATGGAGTCTTAATGGGTTAGTAGAAGTTGAACCAAGGATCCCCAACTTAGTTCAATCATATATGTGTCTCTTAGAGGTGGTCTTATTGAGTGAAACATGAAATTATTCTACGATCCTCAAGATTGAACCAGTCCTGAGAATTTCAGGACCCTATACGAAGTTAATTGATAGTTTCAGGACACTTATATAAATAATTGAAACCCTTTTATCAAGAAAAAAAAACCTAGTTGATCAGTAAGGTAGTCGAAGATATGGACACACATAACAATTTGAGAAGAAAGAAGAAGACTCGAAGATTGTCTACAAACGGTTGGTCCAAACTTTGTCCCAAAGTTTTTGGCGTTGTTGCCGAATACTTCTATAAGTTGCTTACGAATTTAAGGCTAAATTATAGTCTAAGACTTTTTTGCTTTTGAATTTTTGAATTTTCTTTTATTTTTCAGTTTTACTTTGATAGTTTTCTTTTTATTTTCAAGTAATTTCTAGAAAAAATCATATGGAAGATCAAAACCAAAATCAAGAAGATCTTGATGATCCACCGCCTCAAAATGGCGATCAAGGAGTTGCTGGACCTGCACTTGTTCTTCAAAGAAAACAAGAGCCTCATATTACATTGGGGGATTACAATGCTGCATCTACTTTCTATGAGAATCATTTTGCGATATGTCCACTACCTATAGACATTCAAGATTATGAGATTAGTACAAAGTTGATCAAATTGAGCTCAAAACCATGATGGATGTGATTCTACGAAATTTGCAAGCCAACACTTGTAAGGCTATCTATCAAGACTTTCATGGAGATCGAAATCATTAAATATGTTAATAGGATTAACATATTTTTAAAAAATTAAAAAGTATATACAGTTTATTATTTAATTCTTTCTGTTCGTTGTCCTTTTAAATTAAGAAAAACAAAAATAATATAATTTTTACGTGTCATAATCTTATCGATCAACCGACATGTGTCGTAATCAAATAATTAAAAGAGTGTTAGTTTTGTTTTTGAATTTTAATTATTGATTAAAATTAATTATTTTAAATTTTAATTGATGATTCGATACATTAACAAATACTTAATTTTCTTTTCTAGTTAAGATATGTTTTTTTTTTCGTTTTTGTATTTTTTTTTAAATTTATTTTTTATTTTTAATTATTGATTAGATAAATTAACAAATTTTTGGTTTTTTTTATTTTATAATTATTTATATTTTAAATTATTAATTAGATAAATTATGAATTTGACATGTGGCAAGATTTAAATTATTTGTGATACGTGTCAATATTTCGTAAATTAGAATTTTAATACGTGTTGGCTTTTCGTGAATGCAACCCAAATTTATATAATAAGATATCATGTTATTTTAACATAATGCATGCTATTTATTTTAATCACCTATTCTACATGTTTTTCTTACCAATTGTCTCAGGGTATTTTTTATTTTTCACACCCTAAAAAAACATTATTTACTAACAACTTCTGCCACATAGTTAGTTTCTAACACGAATCTAGATTTAAGCTATTTTGCAAATTAACCCTAAAAATAATTGAGACCCATTACAAGAAAAACAAAACCCTAGTGTGATGGGTAAGGTAGTCGAAGACATGAACACGCATAATGATTTGACGAGAAAAAAGAAGAAAAATAAGATGAAGAAGAGACGAAAATTGTTTAAAAATCACGATTGGTCCAAGCTTTGTCCTGATGTTTTGCGCAAGATCTTCAAAACCTTGAAGAGCCCTGTCGATTCTCACCGAGCAAAAACCGTATGCTCATATTGGTACGCCGTTTGGAAAACATGCGAGAACATGCCTCGGTGTCCACTGCGGATCATATACCAAGGTGACTACTCTCCGACCGTAGAAGGCACAAACGAACATGTTGGACACTCCGGCTATTGTATGGCTAGCTCCGGAAATTGGCTCTTGATGGTTCATCTTCGTCTTTGAAGGAGGAAAAGATCAATCTTCCATCAATGGAGTCGCCAATTCGTGGCGAGCAGGTAAAGTTCCAACCAGGAAGTGAACGGTCCGGTTATGGATATACTTCGTCGGGCCTTCTCGTGAAGATATGGTGTCGTATAAGGTGTCGGATGACACCAATGAATTGAAAAACCCAAAGGCTGTTCTGTGGGTAAACGAGAAAACAAGAGATTATGTAGTTGCTTGGACTTTCAAACAACATTACTTGTTCTCATACAAGAAAGAAGATGTGTCATGGTGTAATCTGAATTTTAATAAAACAAATTTAGGTTTTTGTGATGTGGCGCCTCGTCTTGATATCAAGAAGAATCTCAATGATGGAATGACTATTGGTGTTTTAGATATGGCTTGTGAGAAAAGTAAGCTTTATCTCTTGACAACTGACTATCACACCAAGATTATCGATTTCTCTGAGGGGTTTTTCCCTATAGAAGTTGTAACCGAAAATCCGTATCGGAATCATCCGTTTGATTTCGTCGAGAAAGAATGGGAATACATTTGGAAGAGGAAAATCGCGGTTCGGAAATCGGGAGAGGTTCTAATCATCTTGAGCGTAAAAGAAGCCATGTATGAAGAGAGACTTTTCTTTTACATCTTTAAGATGAATCTTAAGAGTTTCAAGTGGGAAAGAGTATATTCTATAAGAGATGAAATGTTGGTTTTGGTCATGGGATTACGGTAGGTCTTGCTCTTAAAGATCTTGGTAATGGTATCAAGAGTGATTCAATCTGTTTCGTTGACGATGATGTTTGGCCTGATCATCAAGATTATGAGCGTCGTACTTCAAATTGTGGTGTCTTCGATATTGCCACAAGTAGAATCGAATGGCATAAGAAAATCTGTTATCGTATAATTCTACTCAATGGTTTGCTCGTGGAGTTGCTTATTAGGGGGAGGGGTTATTAGATGATGGATCTTAATAGAATTTTATATATTTCTAGAGTGTTATATAATTTTGTATTTCATAGTTTCTTTTTTTTTCTAGTGTATTTCAATTTATTGATTTTTGAATTCTATCAAAAGTTATTGTTCTTCCATCCATATATACTCTCTTTCAAAACACATGTCATTTCTAGGCATTTCACACATTAAAATTTTATTTAAATTTACAAACATCCCTCTATAAGATGACTCAAATATAAAGACTATTAAATTTGAGTAAGAAGTAAATCTAATTTAAAATTTGCATTTGAAAATATAAAATGACATTTTTGAAACACAATTTTGTGCAAAGGAATTAACATTACAATGGTTTTGATGGTAATGTTATTTGAAAAGAATTTAATAAAAACTTTTATGTAAGAGTAGAAAGGACCACACAAATCTCTGTTAAGCTTCAATTTGGTAGAATTCATTGCAAACTTTAAAATACTTAACCTTTAGAGATGTTTTTTTTCATAAGAAAACTTATTGACAAGTCTTACATAATTTAAATTACAAAAGGTGTGGTCCTTTCTACTCTTACATAAAAGTTACAGAGCAGTTCTACTTTCAACTGCAATGTTGATTTTATTGATGAACTCATCAACAGGAATGGTTCCAAGCTCTCCTCCAAACCTCGATCTAACAGTAACAGTTCCAGTCTCGACTTCCTTCGGTCCTACAACCGCCATTAGCGGGATCTTCTGTGTCTCCGCATTCCTTATGAGCTTTGGCAATCTCTCCCCATGGCATAACTCAGCCCTCACTCCACAAGCTCTAAGTTTCTTACTCACTTCTTTGCAAAACTCCAACTGCATATCCCCTCATTAAAGTCAGAACTTAGATTCCAATACGAATTTACGATAAAAAAGACTCGAGAGACAACACAAAGTTAACCTGATTATCTGTGACAGGTAAAACCCGGACTTGAACAGGAGAAAGCCATAGCGGGAAATCCCCTGCATAGTGTTCTATAAGAACCCCAAAGAATCTTTCTAATGAGCCCAAAACCGCTCTGTGGATCATTATAGGACGTTTCTTATCCGAGTTTGTGTCTACATAAGTAATGTCAAATCGCTGAGGAAGGTTGAAGTCAACCTGCGTGCCAACAAGAACTCGTTAATAGAGAAGTAGCCTGGGATTTATAAGAGTAGAGGAAGCTTTTGCTACCTGTATAGTTGAGCACTGCCATTTTCTTCCTAATGCATCTTCGATCTTAAGATCGATCTTTGGGCCATAAAAGGCACCACCTCCTTCATCAACTTCATAGCTCCATCCCTTATCATCTAAAGCATCCTTAAGGGCAGTCGTCGCCTTTTCCCATATATCATCATCTCCAACTGATTTTTCAGGTCTAGTTGATAAGTTAACCTCATACTTATTGAAACCAAACCTTGATAATATCTCTTCTGTGAGATCTAGGACACCTCTGATCTCATCTTTGATCTGATCTTCTAAACAAAATATGTGTGCATCGTCCTGAAAAAGTAAATGTTATTTACATTATCCTAGTACTGAATAAGATTAGGTTAACTATTAGACAAAGGCATCTGAGGTAACCTGTGTGAACCCTCTAACACGGAAGAGGCCGTGTAAGCTACCAGACAACTCGTATCTGTAAACTGTACCAAGCTCTGCAACTCTTACAGGCAAATCTCGATATGACTGACGCTTTCTTTGGTAGAGTAGGATGTGGTAAGGGCAATTCATGGGTCGGAGTTGATAAAGTTCGTCCTCGATCTCCATTTGATCATACATATTCTCTCTGTAGAAGTCCAAGTGACCACTGATCTTCCACAGATCAGCTTTGGCAACATGAGGGGTATAGATCAAATCATAACCATGTTCGACGTGCATTTTCTTCCACGAGTCTTCAATTATGTTTCTCACAATTGCACCTTTCGGATGCCAAAACACTAACCCTCCTCCAGCTTCATCCTGCAGTTCAAAAGCTTATGCAACAATTTCCCAAAAGTAAAAAATATCATTTCAAAAACCGAAAAGTAGTTATACCTGGATGGAAAACAGATCGAGGTCTTGGCCAATGCGTCTATGATCCCGACGTTTAGCTTCTTCTTTAAAATGAAGATACGCTTTTAGCTGTTCTTCGCTCTCCCAAGCTGTTCCATAGATCCTCTGAAGCATTTGCCTCTTTTCATCTCCTCTCCAGTATGCACCAGCAACAGATTCTAGTTCAACAGCTTTCTTGTTTATCTTCCCTGTGGTCTCGACATGAGGACCCGCACATAGATCCCACCATTCATTACCTAGATGGGCATTCGAACTGGCATAAGATGGAGACAAGCTATCACAATATGAACTAATTAGAGACAGATACTTCAAAAAGCAAGCAAGAAGCTTCAGCATGTACCGATATGATAAACAGTGATGGGTTCTTCCTTGATACTATCCAAAATCTCCATCTTATAAGGCTCGTTAATCGCCATGATCCTTTTCCGCGCTTCTTCTCTAGAAACTTCTTCTTTTAAAAGTGGTAAATTCCGACTAATGATACGATCCTACAGATTTATGTACCGAGAAATCATGATTATTACTATTCTGAATCTCTCCCTCAAACTATCAAAACCATGAATTGATCAGAAACTCACCATCTCTTTCTTGATCCTCTTGAGGTCTTTATCAGTTAGAGGCTCCATATCGAAATCATAGTAAAAACCGTTATCAATCCATGGCCCTATCGTCACTTTAGCATCCGGGAAGAGTTTCTGAACTGCCATTGCCATTACATGCGCACACTGAATTCACATCAATTACACTATTCAGCCTCAACATTTATAGCAAAAATTCCAAACATTTCTTGAATAAATCTCATGAGATTGAATCAAAATTCAAACTTGAATAAAACCATACTTCGCTGACATCATGATTCATAAAATTACATATTTCTCCTAAGGTTAACATAACTCATTCATATTGGACTCAGAATCCCAAGACAGAAACAGAGCTTTTGCATAAAATTTTGATTCAAACTCATCACATGGATTAAAAGATTCGACTCAATAAGTTACTATCATTTCAATTGGACTCGCATAAAGCATCAACATTTATCCCTAAACCACATACCAAAATTCCAAACATTTCTCATGAGACTGAATCAAAATTCAAACTTTTGCAAAACCCAAGTTCGCTAACAACATAAACGTAAACAAATTGATCATTACATAATTCTCCTAAAGCAGAATTTTGATCCCCTAAACATAAAACCTCAACATTATCCCAAATTTCCAAACTTTTTTATTAGATTGAATCAAAATTCAAACTTTTGCAAAAGAAAACTTCTCTAACAGCACAAAAGTTAACAAATTGATCAAATTACATCATTCTGAGAAACAGAGCCCAAATAAGTGTACCGTGTGACGAATTTTGAGAAGCTTATCGGATGAATCGTTACTAGGAAGCTGGACCATTGCTGGCTCTGCTTTCTTAGGTTCTGTGCTCGAGATAGCTGGCTCGGTGGCGACGGCGAAAACGGTGGAGAAACCATGTCGCTGCCTTGGCCAGAATCGGCGAGTGGGAACGTAAACAAACCGTCTAAGAGAAGAAGTGAAGGAAGAGGGTTTGTAGAGAAAGGAAGAAGAAAAGAGAAGAGAATGAGAAGAAGCCATTAGTGAACGAAGAGGCCCGTAAGGATTTGGGGATTATGGAAGAATCTGTGGTGGAAGTTTTCTCTTATGGATTAAACTTGAACATAAGACTGACTACGTTTTGGTTTTTTTTTTTTTTTTTTTTTTTTTTTTTTACAATGGTGTTTAACTAATGAGATATTTGGTTGAATGGCTAGTTATTTTGAAAGTACTTGGAAAAATGGGTTAGTCACTATTTACAATTAGACAGATTTGTGGGTATTATTCCTATCTAATATACTTTCTCTAATAGGTTTTAGATAAGATAATTTGAAAAGAATGCTTCCCGTGTCTGATTTGTTGGTGAGATCCGCTGGGAGAGTGGGAGTCTTTTAATAATATTTTGTACACTAATTTGGTTTGTACACCGAATCATCTCGTACACCAAATTACCTTGTACACTAAGTTGCATCGTACACCGTCTCTTTTTCTACACCGATTTATCTTGTACACTGATGAAACTCGCACACTGATTTTATCTCATACACTTGTTTGTCTCATACACAGTTGTGGTGTACATTGTTTATGGTGTACATGTTCGTAAGTGGCGCATTGGTGTACAAGATGTTTGGAGGACTGTATTTGTTAGTTCGGATGTACAAATGTATGTATAAAAATTTGTGGTAAATGAAAATGTTCCTGGTGTATATTTATTTTATGACGTACATATAGTGATTGGCACGTCAATTTTTTATGTGTACAAATGAAATGATATAAAAATAATATGATATACAAGATGGTGGTTATGCTGGTGTATATAGAAAGTATACGAAACACTATATATATATTCGGGTGTATATAAATAGTGTACGAGAGATACTATACAAAGACGGTGTACAGAGATAGTATATAGAGATATTGTATATGATGGTTTTTTGTTGTAACTATATATGAAATGGGTATTGTTAACTTCGCAAAAAAAAAATTAAATAAAAGTTTATTTTTAATTTTTTTGATGTTTTATTTGTGAGATAATATATGAAATAAGGTTCGAAAGAAAATAAAAGAAAAAAGAGAGAGAAAAAGAAAAAGAAAAAACGAAAAAAAGAAAAAAAATAATGATAATGACATGCGATGTAATTATGATAAAAAGTGGTATATATTTTCGTGATTTAAACAGTATCAAATAGTGAAAGTAACCCATTTTTACAATTGTAAATAGTAAATGACCCTCTTATCCTATTATTTTCAAAAAACTACCATATATACAAATTCACCCTTAATTATTCATGTTTTATTTATTTATTTATAAAAGTGATATTCCTATAGTTTAAATCAACTCTATCTTTTTCTGTCATATGGATTTTATATTACTTTGATGGAACATAAACTTTACAAATCTTTCTTCAAAGATAATTAACAAAAGCAAAACACCAATTGACCAAAAGAAATAAATGGTGAATTTGCTATACAACAATATTGAGACTAAAAATTTAACTCTTTAAGAGTGAATACTTTATTTTGCAGTTGAAAATGGAGTGTGTTAAAAAATATTTTAGTCCAAAATATAGTCTCGAGTGCAAAATGGAGTGAGACTGGAGATGACATTATTCCAATATATTACCAAATAAAAATGTGGGAGTGTAAACTTCTATAAATACCAAATAGAAAAAATGTCAATCCTACAATTCATCTACATAAGTGTGATAAATAATAGAAAAATCTACACATGTGTCGTATTCAACACAACCACCAAAAAATGTGGTTTATAAGTAATTAAAGTAAAATTTATCTTAATTCAATACTTCTTCTGTTTCAATTTATGTGTGATTTAAGGAAACTCTTTTTGTTGCAAAATAAATTATGTTCTCACGTTCGAAGATACAGATTACCACTAACTTATTATTTTAGCATTATATTAAATAGTGTTCCGTCTCTCTCAAATTGGTAAAAAGATTAAGTAAATCATAGAATATGAGGGGTGTTTTTTAGGTCAAAAGAATATGAAGTTATAAATGATATTTATTTGCTTGTTTAATTAGTGTGTACAATCTAATAAACTACAAATAAACTGAAACAAAAAGAGAACCATTAAGAAATTCAAATTCAATTCCATGGCATATTCCACACAAAAAGTTTGACCATACCCTTTTTAATATGTAAAATTTTAATTTTTATCTTCAATAAATTTATCTCCATACTAAAGTTTTGACTATCATATATATAGATATTTGTATATATATATTTCTTTTATTTCAGTATCTTCACACTCGAACAAAAAAACTTTCATTGTTTAAATAAAATCATTCAAACAAAATGGTTCTATCAAAGTTTCAACTTGCAATACTGCTTATCACATGTTCTTTCCTATTTACTTCCAAATCAAAGAGTAATTACTCTATTTTATATCTCTATCTTTTTTAGTTATTTACAAAAACATTTCACTTGATAAAATTTTCTACATGTATTAACTCCATCCGTTTCATTATAAGTGTCATTTAAGTTTTTCATATATATTAAAAGATAGTTAAATTTATATTTTATCTCTTACTAATATACTATTTAAATACTCTGATTGGTTATTATATTAAAGTAGCATTCAAAACTCATAATTAAAAATATAGATCCCTACTTATTTTGAAATATAAGTTAAGTTTGAAAATGACATTTAATAAGAAACCGAGGAAGTTATAAACATGTGTATTTATAATAAGTCAAATCACATACATACAAATTGGTAAAATTGTTTTTTTTGTTTAGAGTACAATGCATGATTCTTTGGGAAATAATATAGTACACTAAATGATCACTCTTTTTGTGACTTATAGAATTGAAGACCGAACCAATCTTTGGTGGAGGATTGTGTAACTTCAGAGGCCCGTGCAAGTCTAACAGTGACTGTCATATGTAATCATACATTTACTAATAAAATATTAAAATTTATGCATTTTCTTTTGATTTATTTCATTGGATTCATATTGATCTTTTACTTGATTTATTGTTTTTTTCCCTCGAAAGCTTGGATCCTAATTTCTTTTGATTGTAAATTGGATTGAATTGATTTATGCATCCATAAAATAATGAGAGAATTTCAAACTATATTGAGACATAATAAATAATTTTTAACTTTGGACACCTATAGTTATTCTAAAATATGTGTATACATAATAAAATACAAAACATAAAAAATGAATAAAAATCTAACAATAAAGCTATTACGAAGGCGGATCTCATCGTCTCCGACAAAGCCCGAGATATATTCATCATCGTCTCGTTACATCACCCGTCATTGCTGCACAAAACCTTCGGTTACATCTTTAAAATGACTCAACAGAACATACAAATAGACTTCTTTTTAATCAGAAGATCTAAACCCACTAACAAAGGAGCAGACTTGTATAGATATTTTCTCATTTCAGGGCACTATACACACTTTTGTTGTAACAACAACTCCACTATGCTATACTAACTAAAGGAAGAGAGTTTTACATTAGTAGTGAGAACTAATCCAATTTGTCACAGCAGCTCTATAGAAGATTCCAAACTAATGTATGCTAAAGTAATCTCCTTTATACATCAGTTCCTCAAGTGAAGTAACTCAGGAAACAAACCTTCTACATGCGGTTCTCCATGAGCTAAGTCTCCCTTCATGAAATCCTTGTCTAACACAATGAAAGTCCTCTCTGAAAACCAACCAACAGAAACATAAGAAGTCCTAATCAAGTATATAATAAGGTAATGAATCTACTCCAACTCATTGTTAGTTAATTATGAGTCCATTCATAACTTGGAGGATTGGTGATAGACCAAACTCAAAAAAATCAACAATAAAAATTTGAGATTTCTAGTGTAGTCTAAAAGAAAAACCCTAATTGAGTAAAACTGAAATTGATCAAATCAATATAACGAAGATGGAAGAGGTTTAGTGTTGTTATACTATTGGGATCTTGAGTCCAAGAGATCTGCATCTCATACTCCTGCTCAAGACTCAACGGCTCAGATCCTGTAGCTTCAAGAAGCGACGTGTCCTGCATCCACTGGTGATACTTTGGAACATGTTCTGCCATGTACGGAACTAACATAACTCTCTTCCCTTCTAAGCTCACTGTGCTACTTAAGCCCATATCTAACTCGATCTCCTCTCTCTTTCACTCACGCCACTCGTTTGTCAAAGAAAAAAAGAACAGAAACGAAGAACACGGAGACTTTTACGAGTTCAGGTTCTTCTCCGAACCCTACGTCTCGCCGGAAACAGCTCAGATCCAAGCTTCAACTTCTCTCTCTACAGAGTTTTCTCTAGTGCTCTCTCTCTATATTATTTTCTGTTACAACGATAATGATGATAAGAGAAGAAGAAGAAAAACTATACTGAAAACAACGCTTTATAACTCCACACATGTAATGTCACGTGACTTTAGCTTCCTTCTTAAACCCTCTCCTTGAGCTAGAGTCTCTCTAATACTTACGAGTATTTTCGTGCATAGCACATATTTTCTTCACTCACCTTCATCGCCATTATTGTCACCATCTTCTTCTTCGTCTTCTCCGTTTCTTTAGAGGAAAAATCAGAAATGATAGAACGTCGCCGTTTCATATTGTCCTAGCTGGCATCTTTTATCAACGTCAGTTTTTAATTAATTTATTCGTAGGAAAGAGAATCATAATTATATCCTCAAAAAGATGTCCAAATATTACACAACCAACCAACTGTGTTTGTGCTGAGAATCACTTAGCTTCAAAGCAAAGACTTCCATGGAAAATCATAATTTCAACCTCAAAAAACAATAAAAATACAAAAAGCCATCATTATTTTTCTGGTACTAATCATAACTTAAAATCCACTACATATATAAAAATGTGATTCCTATAACAGAAAACAAAAAAAAAACACAGAAATGATCAAAACAATGGCGACTTTAACTCTAACATTCCTACTTCTCCTAGCAACAAAACTTCCGGCAACACTCGCCGGCCATTGTACAACCACAACCGCCACAAAAACCTTCGAGAAATGTATCTCTCTGCCAACACAACAAGCTTCAATCGCATGGACATATCATCCACACAACGCAACTCTCGACCTTTGTTTCTTTGGAACTTTCATCTCACCTTCCGGGTGGGTCGGGTGGGGAATTAACCCGGATTCTCCAGCTCAGATGACCGGTTCTCGTGTCCTTATCGCCTTTCCTGATCCGAATTCCGGCCAGCTTATCCTCCTTCCTTATGTTCTTGACTCCGCTGTCAAGCTCCAAAAAGCTCCTCTGCTTTCTCGTCCTCTCGACCTTATCCGTCTCTCTTCCTCCTCTGCTTCTCTCTATGGTGGTAACATGGCCACTATTCGAAACGGCGCTTCTGTTCAGATTTACGCTTCTGTTAAGCTTTCTTCGAATAACACCAAGATCCACCATGTTTGGAATAGAGGTCTATACGTTCAAGGTTACTCTCCCACCATTCATCCCACTACTTCCACCGATCTTTCCTCGTTCTCCACCTTCGATGTCACTTCAGGTACCAAAGTTCTTTCTTCAACATGTAACATAAGTAAATGTAGATCAAGTTTTATCTTATAGTGTTTGTTTCTATAGGATTTGCAACGGTTAATCGAAACAATGGTAACAGAGCTTTGAAAGTGACTCACGGAATACTAAACGCGGTAGCGTGGGGTTTTCTCCTCCCAGCGGGCGCAGTAACAGCTCGATACCTTCGCCAAATGCAATCAATTGGACCTACTTGGTTCTACATTCACGCAATTATACAACTAACCGGTTTCCTCCTTGGAACCATTGGTTTCTCACTTGGAATAGTGCTCGGCCGAAATTCCCCTGGAGTGACCTACGGTTTACACCGAAGCCTCGGGATAGCTACGTTTACTGCAGCGGCGCTGCAAACGCTGGCTTTGCTGTTTAGACCAGAGACGACTAACAAGTTCCGGAGATACTGGAAGTCTTACCATCATTTTGTTGGTTACGCGTGTGTGGTGATGGGCGTGGTGAATGTGTTCCAAGGGTTCGAGGTTTTGAGGGAAGGAAGGTCTTACGCAAAGCTTGGTTACTGTTTGTGTCTTTCGACACTTGTTGGGGTCTGTGTAGCCATGGAAGTTAACTCGTGGGTCGTGTTTTGTCGCAAGGCTAAAGAGGAGAAGATGAAGAGAGATGGTTTGACTGGTGAAGATAGATGCAGTGGTGGGGTTCATAGTTAGATCTTGGATCCTAATTATAAAACAGGGAGAGAGAGATATGATACCATTTATATATCTTTGCTTAGTATCCAAACAAAAGATCTCATGTACAATGTACATTGTTGAGGTGTTTCTATAGCTGTTCATAGAAAATATAGATCTTGATTTTGTTTAAATTTCATATACTAAAAGATCATATTTGAGTTTCAACTTTCAACATAATAATACAATAGTATAGAATCAGGTTCTAAGTTGACTTATAGCAACTGCGTTAATATATGATAGAAGAGTTAAGAGACGAAATTAGACCTAAAACTCTGACCAAGTTGAGATTTTTGTGACTTGAATATTAGAGATGCATCAGGTCTCTCTCGAGCTCATACTGCAGTACTGAGAGCCGAGTTTGACATCTACCGTAGCTTCTTCTTCATAAGAACTTTACCTCAAGCTGTGAATTAATCAATGGAAAGATGTTAAAGCCTTGTATCATATGGAGAGCCTAGACGCGGGATTGAACTAACAGCCAATTAATGTCCAGAACCATCGACTTGTACATGGCAGTTCGAAAAATGTTACATTTACATCTTTCAAGATAACTATGCAACCACCAAGAAGCACCCAGTAAATATGTAAAATAATTCAATCACGGAGATGCAAACAAATGATCTGATAAAGAATTCAGAAACAAGTATTCAGCGGCTGACTCACCATGATTTTGCGAAATATCAATTTTACCTTAGGGTCTGAAGTAGAGAATTCATAAAAAAACAAAAACAAAACAAAAAAGAACTCAAGAAGCTCTGAACCCATATTCTTGTAATATGCACATAAGAAATTCTTAAACTCTGACATATGAAAGAAACTGATTTCAGAAATATGACAGTCACAAAATTAAACAAGATGCAACATTCTCAATTGAACTGGGTCCCTAGCCATCAAATTTCGTGAACTGAACCAAACAGATACACACAAACACAACCTACATATTATTTTTATATCGGGAAGAAAGCAAAATAAAGCAAGTGTGTTAAATTGATCACCTTGGTTCTTAGCCTTTCAGAAACTCCGGATTTGCTCATCACATTCATCAATCACCAGTGGAAGATTTAACCCAAAGATGAAGGCTGACCAAATAACAGGGTAAGAAACCAAATAAAGTAAAGATTGCAGACAACAGAAACATTATTCTTGTTTTTTTCAATGCTTGAGGTCTAAGAATACATACAGTTAAAGCTTCAAAAATCAGAAAAGAGTTTATGAGTAGCTTTTCATTAAGAGAAGACTTGGAATATTTACATTTTGCTTAAGAAAGCTAACTGGTGTCTTGGTCACCAATCGCCTGACACAGCTTTGAGAATTGCTGCATGCAGCTCTAAAAATCAACCAAACTAGTTAATTTTTTTTTTTCATCTTCAACTGGATAGAGATCTGGTCGATGGTCTATAAGAAATTAATCAAGGCTTTCTCAAGGATTCGAAGAAACCTTCATCAATGAAGCTTGAGAAACAAATGACCTATTAATAGCTTTCCAGTTAATTCTCCTCACCATCGCCACACAATCATACAAAAATGTATGAATAGAACGCCACAGTGACCTGTTCCGTTGTTTCACAGAATGAAATTATTCTATTTGACTAACTCCTAAGTAACCATCATATCCATTACCTTTCATCATCTTCCTGACTCTGACTACATCCTCCCACATTGCTTCTGTTGCATATAAGTTTGACATTAACACATATAGCCCTCCATTCCTATAATCCAACATAAACATTTTCTTAGCTACATATTCCCCAATCTCCATCTCTCTGTGCACAATACAGGCGCTAAGCAGAGCGCCCCATACTGCAGAATCTGGCTTTATATCCATCTCGCAAATTAAATACAATGCCTCAGTAAACAAACATGCTCTACCCAACAAACCAACCATAAGTGCATAATGCTGTAAACTTGGCGATATTCCAAACTCCTTGGTCATTTCTCTAAAACATATTTTTCCTTCATCAACAAGGCCTCCATGTGTACATGCAGATAGAACCCCTAAAAAGGTGATCTTGTCAGGCTTCACTCCCTGCTCTCGCATTTCTATGTAACTAGAAAGAGCTCGGCTTTGTAACCCCGATAAGCTGAATCCAGATATCATTGAGTTCCATGTAGCTGTGCACGGAGCTTTTATGTTCTTGAACACACTTTCTGCTAATACTACATTCCCACATTTGGCATACATATCTATAAGAGCGGTGCAAACAAAATTCTCCATTTCAAAATTGTTCCTAAGAATACAGCCATGAAGTTTCTTCCCTAAATGCAAGCAAGAGAGCTGAGAGCAGCCAGCAAGCAAACTTGCTATTGTAAAAGCATCCGGTTTAGGTCCGCCACTTAACTTCATCCGATGAAAGACCTCAAAAGCTGTGCTTGCCCTTCCAGATTGTACACACCCAGATATCACCGAGTTCCAGCTAATTAGAGGAGCTTCTTGCAGTTGCTCAAACAAAAACAGGACAGTCTCCACGTCATCAAACTTAGAGTACATTGTTATCAGTCCATTCACAACCAGCGTTTGTGTGCATAATCCGCTTTTCATCGCATAAGCATGTAACGACATTCCTATGACGATGTGAGAAGAGTTTTTACATCCATGGAGAATTCCAACCAAAGCTACAGCATCGATTTTCATACACAGCTGACGCATTTTAGAGAAATACACAACCGCAATGTCCATATCTCCTTTCTCCGCATAGCTTGAAACAATCGAAGTTAAGCCAACGATACTATCTTTGTTACTAGACGCATAAAGACATTCTGCTGAATCTGAACACCCACACCTTGAATATGCACAAACCAAAGAAGTAACCACAGAATTATCATTTACCATTCCAGTTTTAACAACAAGACAATGTAGTGGCTCGTGACTAACATGAGCAGAAAGAAGATTGATGATAGTGACTGGACTAATTTCAACATTCTTCTCAAACATATTCCTGAAAACAGTAATTGCCTCTTCCTGGATACCACTCTGGCTATAAGCACCAATCATTGTATTCCAAGAAACTGTGCTTTTATCTTTCATCTCTGTAAACAAGACTTCTGCTGAATCCAACTCTCTACACTTTGAGTAAAACGAAATCAACGCATTTTTCACCTGAGAATCAATTTCAAGACCAGACTTTGAAGCAATAGCATGAACAGACCTCCCATGAGAAACAAAACCACATTGTCCACAAAAAGGAAGCAAATTCACAACCGTAGTAGCAGAAGGAGAAAATCCTTGTTGAAGCATTACAATAAATAGCTGCCACGCATTACATTCATAACCGTTTCGTGAGTAACCACAAATCAATGCATTCCAAACAACTGTATCTCTTTCAGGCATTTCATCGAACAACATTCGTGCAGTTGTCAAACAACCCCTTTTCAAGTACAGATCAAGGAGAGATGTTTTCACGTAAACGAACCGATCAAGACCTGATTTTTTGAGATGGGGTTGGATTTGGCTGACTTGTAATTTGAAGGAATCGAGAGATGTGTGAGGTAATAATGAGGTAGTAGTGGCTTGGAGAAGGATTGACATAGTGAGATGATTTGGTGTAAGTGAGGAACGAAGTAAGGTGCGGAAGATAGTGATTGGAGAAGAAGAGATGTCTCCATGAGTATGAGGTTTTAGTAGAGAATGGAAGTAAGAAAGGTCTCTACTTAAGATTATGGGGTTGCTAATGCGCATACTCTCTGTCTCTGTGTCTCCTCTAGTTTTGTTTTTCTTGTGTCGGAATTGTACGTTCTATTGATTTGACAAATACAAATATTGGATAAGTTTTGAAAAATACAAATAGTAGATAAAATATTAGGTTGTGCTGAATCGTATTAGTATTGACAAATATTAAATAAGTTTTGAAAATTTTTGATAATTCTAAAAAAATTGAGTACTTTAAAAAAATAATAAATAAAATTTATAAATCTTAATTAAATAATTCGGTGATTTGAATATCCATATAAATTATATAATTCTTATTTTTAAATTGTTTTGAGTTTTGACCAAATCTTTTATGAAATACGATTTGGACCCACGATTTGTAGTTTTTGTTTTTGCTTTTTACTACTTATAAATATTTAAAATTTTAATTTATTATTTTAAATTGCTATGTGTAATTTTAACTTGCTATTTTTTCTTTACTGTTTATAGATATTTTTATTTTGTTCATTTACTATATATTTGTAGTTTTTTGTTTATAATATAAATACATTTAACATAGTTTAGTCATCAAATTGTAGTGTTCTCATGTAGTAATATAAAATTTATGTTGTTTGATTAAAACATATGTCAAAACAATCATGTTCTTTATGTTTATTGAAATAATTTAGAGTAAATCTTTGAAAACATACGTGAAAATATTTGCGTAAATTTTAGTTTGTTAGTTAATAAAATAATAGAATAATAGTATTTTTTCATTTAATTTATTTTATGTATTTTATAATTTTATATATTTATTTTGCTTCGTGTCATACTTTGATCTAGACCCACATTTAGTATAGTAAATATGACGATCTTACACTAATATGTAGTAGGTCCAATGTTAACCCATGAAAACTTATCAAAAAGTTATCTACAATCCAGGAAAACTTACCAACACAATCCATATTAACCCGTGATCAAGTATTATTGGCCGAACTAAACGATTTTAAAAAAAAAACGCTTAGTAAGAGGCAATCCTCTGAAGATCCAATCGATAATAATTGGTCGATTGGACATATTATTTCAAACACTAACATATGGATCAATGCGTATATCAAACGATTATACCCTTAATTTTGATCCACAAAATTAAAATAATTTGATTTTGACAATATTGTAAAGAATTAAAATCTTTATTAGATTTATTAGATTTGAAAGGATTAAAATCTTTTTATATCCGAAGAAACACATCCACCACGTAATTATTACGTTAGGTTATAATTTAGAGAAAAAAATATTCATAGTTTTTTTTATATAAAATTTGTTGCATTAGTTTGTGTGTGTGTGTGTTTTGGGTTTGTATTCAAACCAAACAATCCCAATACATATGCGGGAGGTGTAATTCAGATTGCTACTCAATGATTTGCGACCAGTGAAATTTTCAATGGGCATAGTTTGAAACACTCATCCAATTACATAATGAACCTCTTCCTCAAGATACTCTTAACCTAAACCAGCAAAATCGACAATTAAACCTAAACCGGTCTATCCTAAGTTAAATCAGCCACCTACCCGATCACATCTATATTGCTCCATTGCGACAACAACTGTGATAATATACGATTATTCAATTCTCAGTTTCATTAAATGTTGGCTTATTAGAATTTACTATAACTATCAGTTATTTTTATTTGAACATAATTTAGTAGAATTATCATTAAAAATGGAAAGATCCAAATCCAAACTCTTTGGCTATCATTTTGATAAAAAAAATCATTAAAATCCCATTAATTTTGTTTTTCAATACTTCAAAATCAATCCCTTATAATTCATCCATTAAATTCAATCATTCAATAACCCCCAAGCATTTGAATTTCCCTTAACCCTAGTCAATTCAGTTTATGGGCCGATAACAGCCCATATTAAAACGCTATACATTGTCAAAGATAATTATTTATTTTTCACTTTTAATAGCTTTTTTAAAGGAAAAAAAAAAGCCTTTCACATCTCCTTTTCCTCACTCCGTCGTCGTTTTGATTCATTCAAAGTTGTTCGTCTCTGTTCCGCGCTGTTTTTCTGGTTTGTCTCCCTCTCCCTTCTCCGGCGTCGTTTCGTTCTTAACGTCTATTATAATCTCTGATTCCAATATCGTTTCTTCTCTGTAACCGAAATAATGAATATTATTAACAATTTAATAAAAGTTTTCTCTTTTATATTCTGTATCAAAACGAAACAATGAAATCTCTGGCGTTGGCCTTAACATTTGAAAGATTGGATTTTTAGGGTTTCGATATGTTGAATTGAATCAATTATATTTCTGGTAAAGTTTGAGGATATGGGTTTGTTGCAGGTGAAGGTGTTGATTCTGATGGATCCTTTAACGAATCCAGGTCCAATTAAGGACATTGTGCTTTATGATCAAAGAAGCATGTTTCCTCTGCAGTTTGGGATGGTCAGGTTAGATCATTTACAATTGATTTGTGGAAACTGTGATAAAGAGTTGATCTTTTTGCTTAGTATTGTTATTGGGTTCATGTTTGTTTCTGCAAACTTGTTAGGAGCGAGGTGCGTTGAGGTGTCATGAGCATACTTCAAAGTTGAGTGAGTGGAAGCTTAGTCCAAAGCAAATTGAATTGGTGGAGAGAGCCGGTTTTGGGTATTTGAGACGGATTCCGGCTATTAGTCTTGACAATCCTCTTATCTCTGCGTTGGTCGAGCGTTGGAGGAGAGAGACCAATACTTTCCATTTCACTGTTGGGGAAATGACTGTGACTCTTGAGGATATTGCCTTGTTACTTGGATTGGGGATTGACGGTAAACCTGTGATTGGAGTAACGTATACTACTTGTTCTGTGGTATGTAAGAGGTACTTAGGGTTGGCACCAGATTCTAATTACGCTAGTGGTGGGATGGTTAAGCTTAGCTGGTTGAAAGAATATTTCTCTGGTTGTCCTGATGATGCATCTTATGAAGAAGTTGAGCGTTGTACACGGGCTTACCTCTTGTACTTAGTAGGGAGTACTATTATCTCTACGACCACTGGTAACAAGGTGCCTGTTATGTATCTTCCGTTGTTTGAGGATTTTGATGATGCTGGAACATTTACTTAGGGTGCTGCTGATTTGGCTTTCTTGTATAGGGCACTTGGGAATGCTTCTGTTAAATCCCAAAGCACGATATGTGGTTGCTTGACGCTACTACAGGTGCGTTAATTTTTCATTTTTTGTTCTTAATCTGTTTATGCAGGAGGATATTATTAGCGTGTCCATCCAGAATGTTTCTGCGTGTTTCAACAGTTTGAATACTTATGGAATTGTTCTGTTTTGTGTAGTGTTGGAGTTACTATCACTTAAAACATTGGCCGACCAAAGCTGAACCGTGAACCCGTCCATGATCATTTCCCATTTGTGCTTAGGTATTCAAACCGTGATGTGGTCTTTTACAGGAAAGCATTGGATGTCTTGAAGCCATGTGAGGTATAAGCTTGTTGATCTTTCATATTCATCAGCTATGCTTCTGTGTATACTTCTTTTTGATCTCATGTCGCTGATATATCTTCAGGTGGAGTGGCTGCCATATGAAAATATGGATGGTAGATATATACCAGAACATATCAGAAACTCTCTGCAGTTGGGTAGATCGAAAACAATGCTGATATCTTTTGACAAGGCGGAGAGACACCTTCCTGACCGCTGTCTCAAACAATTTGGCTTGTTTCCGATCTACCAAGGAGTTGATGGAGGGGTGGACCTGTCGGTTAAAATGGAAGCAGAGCAAAGCGAATGGGAAATGCGTTGGGAAAACATTGTGCCTGATGATGTTCTAGGTGTTGATGAAGCAGACTAGTTTTTAGATCCTTTTCAGCATCAGATTAATGACTATGATTATAATAAATTATTTTTTTCCCGATAGAACATTTTTATTGAAATTCCAAAAGAACATTACAATAGCCGGCAATTACGAGAACCCTTAATATGTAGCCAACGAAAATAAAACTTCCGGAAACTTTTTGATACAAATGATATGGATAAAAATCTAACACAAAATTCATCTGAAACCCAATCACTGGATCTTCAGACAAACAGAGAAAACCAAACCCTATGCTGAGTATGTACCGTAATATTTTTTCTCCTTAAAATCTCATAACAAAACAAACGAAAGAAGAAAACATTGAAACACAACAACTAAAAGGAAAAAGAAAGCAGTGACCGGTGTCGGTGCTAAGGAAGCCACTGGACGCCGGCCACCAAAACAGAGAGATTAAAGTAATTTAGTAGCTATGTTTTCCTATCAGAAACAAATTGATTGTTTTAGTGTCATTTGTTTGAAATTTGGATATTGCTAGTTCATTATTAAACGTCAACTGGTGAATGTTTTTTGGTGAATTGTGTAACTACCACAAATTGAAGGTATCAATCACTTCCATTTAAACAACAAAAGTAATATTATTTTACTATAAAATATTGGTAAAACTATTCAAAACAGTCCCCTTTTAAATTTTATATTCTAATGAAAGTTATTATTTATACTTCATCTTTTCATTACTAATGTATGTTTTGGAAAAAAAATTGTTTCACAAAGATATATATTTTGTATATTCATGCAAAATTTATATAACATTTTTTACTTTTACCCATATTACTTAGAATTAATTAGAAAGAAACAAGTTGTAATTAATTATAATTGTAACATCCGTCTTCCGGAAATAAGTTGAATTTATTTTTCGGATTAAGGAGCTGAGTTTTACAAATTTTATTTAAATAAATAAAAAACAAAAAATTGGGGGTGTTAAAAAGGAGAATCGAAAAGTTTGGGGTTGTTTCTGTTGGATCCAAAAAATTATGATGGGTTAATTTGATAAAATCAGACATTGTAAGGATGCTTTGCAAAGATTAGAAAGTTAGGAGGCTTAAAAGAAATATAATAAAACCCCTTAACACTACAAGACTTTGTCGAGCCCTAGCCTTCGATCAAAAACGTTCCCCGCCACCTAAGAGAGAGTTGGGTTTGGTGATGGCGTGAGAGAAGAGAGGAAGTGAGGAGATCGGTTGTGACGAGAAGAAGTGAGAAGAGAGCTTGCGGTGGGGTTTGGCGTGGAGAGCAAAAGAGGAGAGAGGAGAGAGGAGGATTGACGTCAGGTGAAGCTTCAAATCTCTCTCTCACCTTGCGTCATCGCAGGTGGCTTGGAGTAAGGATCTCTTCCTTCAGTGGTTTTCTTGTTGATCGGTTTGTCTCTTTTCGGTGTTGGCGATGATGGAGGTTGGTGATCAGAGATGGTGATGCGTGAGTCACGGCGGTGACGTGATGATGATCGTGTGGACAATTGTAATCTTTGTATATTGAATTAATGAAAAGGGTTACAGGTATATATACACAAAGATAGAATATAGATAAGAGGAAATATTCTAGATTTACAGAGATATAGATATATATGAATATTTATTATATATATTCTTTACACGCCCCCTCAAGATGGACAGAGAGAAACAAGTCCAATCTTGACACACAACGGTAAGAACTTGGCCCGAGTTAAAGGTTTCGTTAAGGCATCGGCTAGTTGATCTGATGTGGAGACATGAGAAACACGTAGAAGGCCCTGCTGAACAAGATCACGAATCACATGATAATCCACCGCCACATGCTTCATTCGAGAATGAAAAACAGGATTCGCAGAGAGATACGTTGCACCAATATTATCACAATAAATAACCGGAGGAATTGTGGTCTTGAAACCGAGCTCACTTAGTAAAGAAACAACCTACTGAACCTCAGAAGCAGTATCCGAAACAGATTTATACTCTGCCTCTGTGGAAGAATGAGCAATCGTCCTTTGCTTCTTAGAAGACCAAGAAACAAGATGTTTGCCCACATAAACAAGATATGCACCAGTGGAAGAGTAATCATCACGATCGCCAGCCCAGTCAGCATCTGAAAAGGCATGAATATTGTGTGAATTCTGCGCAGAAAAGAAAAGACCCAAATGTTTCATACCACAAAGGTAATGAAGCACTCGTTTAACAGCAGTCCAGTGATCTTCCCTTGGTTTATGCATATATTGAGACAACTTATTAACCGCGTAAGCAATGTCAGGCCGAGTGAAGAGCAAGTACTGCAGGCTGCCAATCACCGAGCGATATTCAGAGGGATCGCCCAGAAGAGAACCAGACCCGCGCGTGAGAACGGGCTGATCAACCATCGGAGTAGTAACCGGTTTAGCCAAAACCATGTCTGTGCGATGCAACAAATCAGTAATATACTTCGTTTGAGTGAGAAGCAAACCATCCTTTGTATGATGCACCTCAAGACCCAGAAAATAACTTAGCTCCCCCAAATCCTTAAGTGAAAACCGAGCCGCCATAAGAGTGATAAATTGTTGGACACGAACTGGATCATTACCAGTAATCACAATATCATCAACATAAATGAGCACAAAAAGCATAACACCTGGATTCACAAGAATGGATAAAGCCGCATCCGCAACAGAGTTTGTAAAACCACTGGCCAAAAGAAAGTCTCGAAGTGCGTGATACCAAGCACAAGGTGCTTGTTTGAGTCCATAAATAGCCTTCTTGAGCTTGCACACAAAATGAGGTTTATCATTATCAACAAAACCATGAGGTTGTGACATGTACACATCTTCATGAAGTGGCCCTTGAAGAAATGCATTATTGACATCAAGTTGTCTTAGAATCTATCCACGTGCGACGGCTTCACCCAAAATAAGGCGAATCGTAGGATTTTTGACCACCGGACTGAACGTTTCAAAGTAGTTAATGCCAGGACGTTGATTATAGCCTTTGGCAACAAGACGAGATTTGAAACGATCCACCGTACCATCAGCTTTTTGTTTTATACGAAATACCCAACGACAGTTCACGAGATTATAATGTGGTTGCGGTGGAACAAGATCCCATGTGTTGTGTTGAATCTGAGAATTAATATCATCACACATTGAATTTCGCCAACGCTTATCCTTAAGAGCCTGCGAATAAGTTTTGGGTTCAATGTCATCAGTAGCACATCGTTCGACTAGTAAAGCGTACCGTGAATTGGGTTTAACGATCTGATTCTTCGATCTAGTCACCATAACATGAGTATTGGACGCTTCTGCTGAATCTGCAATCGCCAAATCGAGAGAAGCAGAGCGGGAATCAGCTTCAGGTGGCGGGGATGGAGTGGCGGAGCTAGCAGACAAGGAAGAAGCAGTGGAGCTGGGACTCGAAGAATCAGTGATGGAAGACTGCACAGCAGGCAAAATCGGCGAAGTAGGATCACGGGACTCAGATGGCATCGGGATTTGGCTACTGCACAGGGGCGAGTCTCTGTTTCGGTTTGCAGAAACAGAATCAGAGAGGAGAGACGAGACTCTGTTCTGCGGACCCGAAACAGAGGCGCCGGTCTTCTCTGAAGAAGACGAAGTGAATGGTGGCATGGCAGGAGACACAGGCGGAGGAGGAAGCGCTGGTGAAGCCACAGGATTCACCAATGGTAATGGTGCGGGATCCGTAACGGGTGCAAGTGCCGGAGATGAAACGAGCGGTGGAGATAAAAATAAACGGAGGAAGGAAGCTCCTGTTCATGAGAAGAAGACAAAGGCAATGGGTTTGATGGGGATTGAAAAGGAAAAACTTGCTCAAAGAAATCTGCGTGACGGGATGCGTAAATACGAGATGTATTTTTGTCAAAGCAAAGGTAGGCACTTTGAGTTTGGGAATACCCAACAAAGACACATGGAGTGGATCGGTTTTCAAATTTATGAGCTGCATATGGCCGAAGCCAAGGATAGCACAAACAACCAAAAATCTGAAGTTTTTGATAATTTGGTTTTTTACGAAACAGACGTTCAAGTGGAGTTTGATTTGAAAGTGTGGTACTTGGTAACCGATTAATCAATACACGGCGCTTGGAAAAGCAAAGGACCAGAACTGCAATGGTATGTGAGCATGAGATAAAAGTGCCAGCCCAGTTTCGATAATATGTCGATGTTTCCGCTCATAAAGACCATTGTGTTCTGGTGTATGCGGAGGCGAAGTGCGATGAGAGATACCCATTTTTGACAAAAAGGCGTTAGGGCCACAAATTCACCTCCGTTATCAGAATAAAAAGTAACAATGCGCGAGGCAAAACGATTTTCAACAAGAGCTTTAAAACGTGTAAATAGTTCAAAGACTTGCGATTTGAGTTTCATTGGATAAAGCCAAGTATACCGTGTAAAATGATCAACCAAAACCAAGTAATACTTGAAATCGTCGAAGGATAAAACAGGAGAAGTCCAAACATCCGAATAAATAAGTTCAAGAGGACGAGACGAAGAAATCGTATTTACGCCAAAAACTTTTTATGACTTTTATTAATTGAGCAAGAATTGCATAACAAAGAATGAGAAATCCTGTTTGAAAAAGGTAAAGCACAAATAGAAAGAATATGTTGTAAAGTTTGAAAAGCCGGATGACCAAGACGAGAATGCCATTCAGTCATAGATGTTTTGATGGCGGAAAGAATTTGAACGCGGGAAGAAGATGGGATCGATTCCAGCCACTCGTACATCCCATTGCTAGTGCGGCCTTGTTTGAGAAGCGCCCCCGTGATTAGATCCCGCACCTGAAAACACCATGGATCAAAAAGAATGGACACACCATTATCAACACAGGTTTGATAAACTGACATCAGGTTTTTTTTTTAATTGCAGGTGCATATAACACATTATTAAGAGCAAGTGTTCTAGAGGAAGAAGAAAGAGATGCAGAACCCGTATGTGTGATTGGGTGTCCTGAGCTGTCACCAATAACCACAGAATCATGACCTTGGTATGGTGTGTGCAAAGCAAGATTGTTGAGATCAGAAGTGATGTGATGAGAAGCACTGGAGTCAAGCAGCCAAGTTGTGGCATCATTGGGGGCTGACATGGTGGTGTTGTAGGCCCGTGGTTGCCAGGTCATGGGCGGCTGTGTGGTAGCTGCAGCAGCATCATTGGCGACAACCCTGAATTGTGGACATCGTGGAACACTATGTCCCTGGACTCCACAAGCTTGGCACTTTCCTAAGTAAGGACGAGAGTACCTTTGTTGATTTTGAGGACGTGGAGCATAATTCTGATTATAGTTGCGTGGAAAAGATTTTGACTTCGACTGGGCAGTGGTAGCTATGTTCGCCGTGACTGGAAATGAGTGTGGTGGAGCAGCACAGAGAAGCGCCGCTTCTCGATTGACAAGTTTGTCTCGCAACTCATCAAACGTGGGTGGAGTATCACGACCATTAATTTGATCTGCAATACCCTTATAATCATCATCTAGACCATCCAGGATATATTCAATAAAATCCTCATGATCCAATGATTTACCCAAAAGTGCAAGTTGATCAGCTTTCACCTTCATCATCTGGAGATATTCGTCAATGGATTTTTGTCCTTTGGTTCTTTTCTTCAGTTGTTCTTTGATTTGCTTGATGTGACCTCGAGAAGGACGACCAAAGGTAGATTTGAGAATGTTCCAGGCTTCAAGAGATGTGTAAGCTGTTGAGATTAGTGACTGCAGCGATAGATTGATTGAACCAAGCAGAGCAGAGAAGATGAGTTTGTCTTGACGAATCCAGGCTGTGTAAGCTGGATTTGCTGAAGAGACATCATTGAGCAGGACTGTAGCTGGTGGTATGGCTGCGCCGTCAGTTATGAAATCATGAAGGTTATGACCTTCGAGAAAGAGAGAGACTTGAAGACTCCATGTTGTATAGTTGGCAGTCGTCAATCTGGTGATGGTGCTCATATTAATCGACAGAATTGGATTTTTTGGATCTGTTGGATTAATAATTTGAGATGTTCCTCCAGAGGATTGGAAGGAATCTGCTGTACTGGAGCTTGTTGCAGGAGAAGACATCGCTTGTCTTTAGAGAAGCAAAGATTTTTTTGTTTAGAGGGGGGGGGACGATTTTGTTTTTTTTTTTTTTTTTTTAAGGTTTTGGATCAGAGCTCTGATACCATGTGGAGAATTGTAATCTTTGTATATTGAATTAATGAAAAAGGTTATAGGTATATATACACAAAGATAGAATATAGATAAAAGGAAATATTCTAGATTTACAGAGATATAGATATATATGAATATTTATCATATATATCTTTTACAGATCGGATTTGTCGTGGTGAGATCTGAGTTTGTGTGTGGTGTTTGATCGTTGGTTTGTGTTGGTGTCGTCGGTGGTGTCTGGCGCATAGCGTCGTGGCGTTGATCGGTGGTGGCGATCACGACGTGGGCGGGTGTTGTAGTTGCAGAGTTTACGTAGAAGAAGACTTAATTATTAAGTTGTATAGTGTTGTTATTTCATTAGTATTATTTTATTAGTAAATTTATTATTTTATTATTATTAGGTTGTGTGTCCGGGAATTTAGACTATCTCCAATCCTTAAGAACTTCTATGGAGTTTTTATTTTGTTTTTTAATATATTTTTATTATTTAATTATATTAAATAATTAAAGAAAAAAGTGAATCAATTAAAAGTTGACATGTGGCAAATGGAGTTCTTAAATGGGGGTTCTAGAGTTCTTATTTAAGAAACTCAAATGGTGAAGTTCTTAACTTTTTAATTAATAACCCCATTAAGAGCCTCCATTGGAGGTGCTCTTAGGGTGTACATATTCTGAAAAAGTTTTCGGAAGTTACAGAATAGTTTTGTCGAAAAGTTGTACTTCTGGCTAAGGTGAGTGCAGTACCATGGTCGGATATTTTACGGAAACTTTTCCGGGGTAATTATGTGCTAGAAGTTATTTCTGTGTTTTCTGTGATTATCACTGTTTATTTATTGCTGAAATAAATTCCAAAAAAATTACTGTTAATTACTGTTAATTGTGAGATTATTTTATGTGATTTTTTCGTGATTTGCTGTTGAATTAATTGTTGAGAATTAATTATTTTAATCACAATTTGGTTGTTTAAAATGTCGTTGATTAATTTTTATTTATTATTTTGCGGTGAATTAATTTTTATCAAGTTGTTGTTTTGCTGTTTGTCGTGTCCGAGCATTTAATTCAGTCGAAGGTATTTTTGTAATTTTATCCTAATTGACCTAGTAGATGGATTGATCGTCTCTTCAGTATTTATTAAATACTGAGTGTGTCTATTCGTAATGGCGTAGGTAAGGGAAAAAATAAAGTTAGCCGAATCTCCTGGAACTGCGGTGATGGTTCAAGATGACATACTAGGAGGGTTGTTATTTATTTTATTTATTTATAAATTGTTGTTTGTCGTGGTTGTTATTTTTCCGTAAACCGATAGGTTGTTAGTTGATTCAAATTTATTGGTTTATAATAAATCGTTATCGCTGAGTTGTTAATTATTTTCGTCTGCTAGAAGTTAATAATAATTATGGAGTTGTTATTAGTATTAAAAAAATAGTTCGGGGCGTTTCAATAATAAAACAAAGATATATTAGGAGTTGTGATAGATCATGGTTTTTATAGTTTTTAGCTATGATATAAGTATTGTTTTTAGAGTATTTTTGTTATTCTTTGAGTCTTATTAGGTACAAGTACGAGTTGGATCTTGTTGATATATTAGGTACAAGTTATTAGGTACAACTTGGAGACGAATTAAGGTGTTGATGTCGATCGACACACCCATTTTTGTCGATCGACACGGGTCACGACTATCGAAGCCCTTCGAGTTTTATCAAGTTTGAACAATTACAAAGTTGCCCCAAGAGTTTTAATTATTTGCAACACAAATCTTTTTTGTATTTTAGATATATCTAGGTTTTTAGAAGTAAAAAAAGACTGAGTTTTGTTTTATCAAGTTTTTTGAGAGATTTTGGAGCTAGAGAGTTTTGGAGAGAAGATTCTGAACTCACTTTGTGGAGAGAAGATTCTGAACTCACTTTATGGAGAGAAGATTTTGAACTCAATTTGTAGAGAGAAGATTCTGAACTCCTTTTATTCTTTTGATTTCTTTATGCAGTTTATTCAGACCATGATTTGTGTTTTATTGATTATGTCTGAGTAATCCACTTGTTATATTTAGGGTTTTCAAAGGGTTTATGACGAATTATTGAATGGGACATAACATATTAGGATTATTATAATTGTTCTTCATCTAGATTTGAATTTACACTAGATCTGGATTGATCACTTAGAATCTAGAACCTTAGGATAACTAATATACATGAGAGTGTTATTGATATCTTGAACTAATGTTAGATGAGCAAAATAGCCTACTCGCAAAAATATTTGGTTTACAGATTTTGTGAACATATCATACCTGACATTAATGCATCATTTATTATTAGAGTTTACAAGGAGATTTGCAATTCTGTGATCTAAGTATAGTTATCATTGCAGCGAGAGTTGAATGATCATATCATTGTGTTATGAGTTTAAGAACCGATCATACATGCATCCTAAATTGAACTCGCCCAGTTCGCAATTCTGAATTACCCGAATTGAATTCCCTAGGTGTAACGCCTTCTCATATTGAACTTACACCCCATCTACTTTCGTTAATTTACTATTGCATTGTTTTATTTTTAATTCTTTTGTTGTTTAGCTTTATTCGAAATTGATAAATCTATTGTGTGAAGCCCAGAGTTCTTGTGGATTCGATCCCTAAGTAATACAGTGATCTCTTAATTTGAGAGAGTAGCTCTAAGAGTAAATTTGTCCATACCAAGTTGTATAAGAAAAACTTAATATGTATGCATCATTTTAAACATGTGACACTGTGAAACAAAGATGAAACAATTTAATATATTTTTGAAAAAGAAAAAAAGGTTTCTATAAAGAATGGTAAAATATAACTAAATAATTAGTTTTCTCTCATATACCTTCTCCTTTTGTCTGTAAATCATGAAAAAGACTCTTAACTCCCTACATGCTAAAGCTTACTGATAAAATACCTATGTGAGAAGATAATAATTGTGTTATAAGTTAAACATGTAACACTATATATCTGATATTATGAATAACTCTTTTATTACTCTGCTAAATATTTCATTTATGAGTGAATATTAGTTTCATCATTATCTGGTAACTAGGACTTACCAACTTTGTGGAAGATTACTAATTAAAATAAAATTTACATACATATCTTTGAGTACCATGATAATAAGTTAATTTTTGAAATTTGGAGTTGACATTGATCTATTGTTGCAATATTTAATACTGTAGTAAAAATGTTATCGAATAAAATCATTGTTACCAATAATTAAATTACTTTTTCATAATTTACATGCTTGTTATTGCGCTAAGCAGTGAGTTATCTTGGTATTATGATTACATAAGTAACTAACAAATTATTGCTTGCAATTTTATCCATCATCCATCTTATAAATACATTACTATGTTGATAACATATTTTCTACCATAACATATTTTCTACCATGTTAAATAATAATTTAAATGTGAATATATTGTATCTATGTCTATATGTTTAAGAGAGAGAAGTCCACATAGGGTATGTATGTCTAAATAATGTACAATATACCTTATAAATACTTATTTATATGTCAGTTAATTTTTTAAAAATCCTTTGGTATGTGATGCAATTTCCCAAAAATATCAAAAACAAAAATGTTGTCTTCATCTTTCTTCTTCCTCGTCGCGATCTCTTATTCACGAGAATAACACTTTCACAAAAAGAGAATAAATAAATCGTGAGATCTTTGTAGATAAAGATCAACATGGGTCTCGTGAATAAGAAACGAGATAGAAGCTTCTCTGACTGCTCCTTAAAATTTTTGTGCCGCTGAGTATGAAGAAATCCACTGTAGCATTTCTGTCTTTGTGTCAGTTCTCGGAGAAGGTGTATATGCAACTACATGAGCTTTTAAGAGCTGGCATCGGGTAGGGTTTTCTCGTGGCGACGAGGATGAGAAATCGAGTTCCTTAGAACTACGTCAACCACATGAATGTCGAGCTTCGATGCTCAAAATCGGTGTTTCTTCATCAAAATTTTCTGATTTTTCATGCGCGTTTAGCTAGTTGTGTCTTTATATAATTCTTGACTTGTTTTATTCGTAGCTTTGTCGTAGATTTTTGGTATTTATGTCTTCTTTATATTACACTGTAAGCACTGTCACAATTTCAAAAATTGGTATAAATACTTCACATGTGACCAAAAAAAACAAAACGAGAAAGAAGAAGATTTTTATAGAGGTCCTTTAAAAATATAATAAACCGTAATAAATAACTAAATTTCATTAGAATTAATAAAAAATGTGTTAATGACCACGATAATTGTTCTGTTAACTGTTGTGATAGGGCAAACTCGAAAATTACTTAAAAAGTTTATAGTAGAAGAGGTTTTTAATTTGAAGGTTTATAATGTCGTTATAATACTTTCAAGATTCAAGTGTATCCACACCCCCAAACAGACTTGACGAGGAATCCATTCTCGCGAACAAACACATTCATAGTGACAGTAGTGACCAAAGGCATTTAGTTTTTTGAAAAACTAAAAACATTCACCAAATCTGAACCATCCATGAAGAGTCATTCCTAGAGATTTTAGGACCAGGCCAAAAAAAATAATACTCTATATGATTTGTTAATAATAACTAATAGTAATTTTAAGATTAAAATAGCTGTAATTCATATATTGTCTATATGATTATGATAATAAATTATGAATTTTGTGAATAATATTTTTTAAAAATTTTTAAACTGCAGAAGGATCATAAAAGAAAGTAAATTGATTTTTTAATTATGTTTGTAAAAAATAATTAACATAATTTATTGGTAAATTTTATAGGTAAGAATAATTATAGAGTGAATGAAAAAAAAAAAAATATGACGTATACAAAAATATTCCATATATCTCCATTCAAAATCTGTTTTGTTATTATTACAACCATACCATATTTTTCTCGCAGTTGTTATGTGCATTTTCATTCCGAGCCTAAATATATTTTACTCCAAATATGTTATTTTCTCATTCTAGTTTTTTCTCTTTCTACTCATCTAATTTCGCAAAAAGTTAAATGTTAAGACTGTAATTAGTCATTCCAACTCCCCCATTTGTTCTTATGTGAATTTTCGAATTAACAACATTGTTACCTAAATTCGAAAGTGTTTAGGGATCAGTGGTAGTTCAACAAATTGACCTTGAAAATTCTCTTTTTATTAATTTTTCTTACAAAAGTACTTGACGTCCTAAAAAAAAGTAGTACTAAAAAAGAACTCCCAGTTGTGTAAGAATCGATACTTTGTTTTGTTCCTCGGAAGTATAATATGTAGATTAAAAATTTATATATATTTGCAAAATCAAACCCCTCAACTTTTAATATACTTCCATTTTCTAACCCATATAAGGCAACAACAACACTAATGAGACACACGAGATTACTATGCATTGGTTCTGTGGGTCCCAATGCTTCTTTATTTGTCGGCTTGCGTTTGTGGGTGGAGAATATATGACATTGAGAAACGTATCATCAACCATAGATCAACTATAACACACATATGTTTCAGTACGCCGCGTCGTACTGAATTGTAGCCTCTTCTTCCCACTTCCTTTAAGCTTTATTTATTTTTTTCTTCTTTTTCTCCATAGTCATTCTAAGTCCAACCATCTGAATTTTAGACAAGACCTTTTGTTCTCTTTTTCTCTCTGGAACCCAATTCGAGGTTGTTCGATTCGATCTTACGGATTCATGATCTTACAATAACTTGAGAAGCTTCAGTTCTTGGGATCCTCGTTTTGGTCGGACGATCTTCTCGATGTCTGTGCTAGGTAAATTCCTTACTTTATTTTTGGTTTGTCTTTTTTAATTGTGACATTATTTTTTGATGTCTTATCACTTTTAATTGTATAATTTTCTTCAGTTCAAGTTAATTCTGTATTAAGTGTTTAATTTACATTTCAATCTAGATGCTGGGTCGTCTCTGACTCCGTAGAAAATGGAACCAATTTGCCGACTTTTTATAATTTGGTTAAGGATTTAGTAAATTGGGTATGTTTTTCTTCATTTGAAGAGTTTGATATAGAATGAGTTCTTCTTGTTCATCATGTTGCTAGGAGAGTCTTGCTCAGTTTGTTTTATCCAGTAATTGAAGTTTAGGGACAAAAAGTTCGATAAATCATTTGTTGTTTGGTTATAAAACACATTTAATATACTTTAAGGTTGACTCTTCAGACCACTTTGGTAAACACTTGAGTCCGAAATTGAGTATAAAGCAATCAAAATTTTGATGCTTTGCGAAAAATGTATTTGTACTCTCAGTTAACTTAGAAAAAGTGAAAAACTTTACCCTCTTTATGGCTTTTTGATTAATGGTTGTTCTGCAAAATTTGGTTCCTATTGTTGTTTTTGTGAAGTTAAGTAATTTATTCAATGAAAGAATTTGTTGTTTGTTTGTTTGGTTGTTCCTTCAGGCTATGGAAACTAAATGGATTTGGCGATAAGCTCCTCTTCTGCTGCATAGTTAGAACTTTGTTGTATCTTTAATTATGGCTGAGGTGAGTAAAGTTCAGGCTAGTGACATAGAACTATCCCATTCAAGCGAGACTAAAGCTACTGATGTTGTTGCCACCACTGAGAAAAAGGAGGCAACACAAGTGACTGTAACTAAAACTGAAACCGATGTTGAGGGTTGTCAAACCGAAAGTTCGAAATCTACAGCCTGCAAGGAGCTACTAAAAGTCCTTCCCGTAACCACAGCTTCAAAGTCAGAAGAAGCTGATGTCGACGCTTCTACGGTATCTGAGAAAGCACCAAAGGTTTCTGAAGGTGGAACTGTGTTGTCTTTGCAATCTGGTTCAGAAGGGAATAGCCCGTTTATTCGCGAGAAAGTTATGGAAGATGGATACAACTGGCGAAAATATGGACAAAAACTTGTTAAAGGAAATGAGTTTGTAAGGAGCTATTACAGGTGCACGTATCCAAACTGCAAAGCGAAAAAGCAATTGGAACGGTCGCCTGGTGGACAAATCGTAGATACCGTTTACTTTGGTCTGCATGATCATCCAAAGCCTTTTACTGGTGCTGTTCCCATCAATCAGGATAAACGAAGTGATGTCTTCACTCCTACAAGTAAAGGTACAACTTTATAAGAAACTTTCCTTTGGTACTTATGGTAAGGTAACATATCAACTGTATAGTGTATACTGTTTCTTATGGTATCATGTTTGTAGAGAAATCATCTGGATCTAGTGTTCAGACACATCGACAAACCGAAACTCCTAAGATCCGAGGAGGATTACATGTTTCGGTTATTCCATCGGCCGAGGATGTGAAGAAAACTGATATTTCACAATTAAGTAGGATAAAGAGTGACAACAGTCACAAGGATAATGATAGTCCTGTCTCAAAGCGAAGGTATCGATGATCGGTATTTCAGTTTTTTTTTTCATGGTTGTTGAGGCAAGGCTTCACCATTGGTGCTGTTTTGTTTTTCTCCTTATGTCGATATCACGAAATCAGGAAGAAAGGAGGGAACATCGAGCCGAGTCCAGTGGAGAGGACAACTAATGATTCTCGCAATGTGGTTCACACTCAAACTATGTTTGATATTGTGAATGATGGGTACCGATGGCGTAAGTATGGTCAGAAATCTGTGAAAGGCAGCCCATATCCAAGGTAGTGATTGATTACATATTAAATATATGATTTCGAACTCTCGGTTATGATTGTTTCTGCTCATGTTATTTCTCTCATTTGGCATTATGATTATTAGGAGCTACTATAGATGCTCGAGCTCTGGATGCCCCGTCAAGAAACATGTAGAGAGGTCATCTCATGACACAAAGTTGCTTATGACAACGTACGAGGGAAAACACGACCACGATTTGCCGCCAGGAAGGGTTGTTACTCATAATAACACACTTGAATCTGAAGTTGATGACAAAGAACTGAGTCCTAAAGACAGAGAAGAAGCCAACAAAACTCCACAGGCCTCAGCTCTTCAAACCATTACAAAAGACCAGCACATCGAACATCACTCAAGAAAGAAAACTAAGACTAATGGCTTTGAGAAAAGTCCAGTCTTGGATGCGAAGCCGAAGGAGGAAATAAAAGACGTATCTACTGTAACCAAAGATCACGTAGCCAATCACGTCAAGTCAGGAACAAAGTCAGATGATGATAAAACCACTGCTCGCCACGAGAATGCAGTGAAAACCCTGGAGAGTGAAGAACAGAAACCCAAGACAGAGCCTGCCCAAAGCTAAGCATTCGGTGTGTACCGAGTGGTATTTATATGGCTGTTTTAACATAGATTAGTACAGGCGATATGATTATAGACTGTACAGTTGTTGTTCAGGCAGGACGAGATTTAGATTAGTGTTTAAATGGAATAGTATCCTTACCACCTTTTATATAGCCATTGCCATTTGGTTCAAATAAGAGTTACAGGCAGATATGGTAAAACAAACAAGAGTCTTTCATTGTTCATGGAGCCTGTGTAATCATTTGTAGCTATGGGAATGATGTATATGATTTGATCCAACATTATTAATGGTATTGAGACAAAACCATCTGTCTTTTGCATTACATTCTTCTTATTCTTTCACTTCCATGCACAAGATGAGATCAAGATTCTGTCCATCCAACCAAGGTACAAAGCACCATCTCTCTCTTCAATCCCATACCCATTGCTGTAATCTTTCAAGAGAGCTTTAATAGTGGCTGAAATGATTGAGCTCAAGGGGTATGGTTTAAAACCTGCCATGGAAAACCTCGACTTCCATTTACCGAGAAGCTCGTGTCTCTCGATCCTCTCAGCTCCTTCACAAGCTATGATGTTGACGACATCCCTAGCCAAGCAGTGCTGCTCAACATTGATCCTTTCCTTATGATTTCTAGGGAGCATCACGTCGATAGATTCAAACATTGCTGTGTAATAACTTAATGTCTCAAGGAACCTAGCAAGGAAAGGGGAAGTGTTTGTGTTACATTCTTGTTCCACGAGAGTGACTACTTTAGGTGATAGACTCTTCACCATCCTTAGCAACCGATCCCTGTGGTTTTCCATGCTTACACTCTCATCTGGCAAGTGGTGCAGCATGTAAGCAAAGTTTACTCCAAGGGCTTCGCCATCCCGAACATCAAGATCCTCCACTTCAACTTCACTACTCGGCTTTGAAACCGCATTGAACTTGAATGGGACATCAAACTTCTTAGCGAGTTTCTCTAGTCTTTTCTTGACTGTAACCAAGACAGATCCAACACCAATTCCGGTAATTCGAATATTTGGAGCCCCACCAGGTCTAGCTGCAAAAGCCTGGATAAGTGCAATCCACTGGCTCCCTTGTCCAATTTGGAAGTCAATAATATGGATTCTCTCCTCATCCTTCATTGCTTCTGCAATCGCACCATTCGCTGACATGTACCCAAACTTGAAATATGGACAAACCTCATGCAGAACATACACATAAGATAAGAATTCATAACTTTCCGGTTCTCTAGATTGCAAAGACTTGTATATCGAACTACCAGACGCAGCAAGTCTTGCCACAAGACCTTCTAACATATAAGCTCCTAATCTCTGGATTGGTTCACCAGATATCGAAACCATGCCGCGTAACTCGCCTATACACCATCGTGCCATTAGAAAGTTATCCTCAGAAACAGCTTTAGCACAAGCAGCCAGTACCCATTTCAAGTCTCCTCTTGATATTGCCTCCACTATCAACAACAAATCATTTGCATCTTCAGGCCACATGGAGAGTTCATGACAGACAACATCATTGATACTCTCAGCTATCTCTGGCAGTGGCTTTAACATTATTGTTTCCACTTCTCTCAGATTGTGTCTCAAACCTCTTACATTCTCCATAGGAGAACGGTCTTGACTGAGAGAATTGTGATTCAAACCTTATCGATAAGGTTTCAAGTGGAACTGAGTAAACATGTTTTAACTCTCAAAATACTCTTTGAGCTTGCACAATGGGAAATTACAAGGCTGCACACCTGTAGAAACCATAGACAAGTATTTAATCAGATTGAATTAGATATAAAAGCTTATGTCAAATTGAAGAATCATATCCATGGAGATCAAAACTCTTACAACAACTTCAGTAACATTGAAATCAAACTCATCATGGGCCCATGAATCCCCATCAACTATGAACTACTTCCGAAATAAACAAGACATAACTTCCTCAACTATGAACTACTTCCACAATAAACAAGACATAACTACCAAATCCTAAACTAACACTTCCATTTTCCAATCATACGATCGTCCAAGCAACACAATTTGACAATTTCTCTTCAAAGTTTACAGTAAAACTTGAGAAAGAGAGCATCAAATACAACAAACCAACATCAAACTTATCTACTATATATTCGTTTTGCAAAATTGTAAACAAAGAACAAAACTGTAAAGAAGAAGAAGAGGAGCATCAAAATCCTCCAGCAAAGAGAAGAAAGATTAGATTTTTACTGTGAATAATCCAACCTTGTGTAGTTAAAGAAGTGATCTTTCAATCAAAATCGACAAAAGAATTGTTTTTTCTTGCAAGGGAGAGCAGAGATCTTACCAAAAGCCAAGATACACACAAAGCTCACAGTTGAATCAAAAGGAAGAATCTTTAGTGGCTGTAAAGAAAATAACACGCCTCATACGTCGTCGTTTTCTCCGCAAAATTGGACCCAATTGCCCCCACTTGATAATTGATATGACCCAACTCTCTAAAGTCTCTGGTCAAATGGGAAATTGTGTCAGAAGCAACCTAAGAGACTTCAGACAAAGACGATCAATGAATCCTATGATATGGCACAAAGTCGCCGCAGTTTCCGGTGAGAGTTTTCGATTAAAGGAATGATCTTTGATTTGATGTTTGTAACGAAGATACTGATTCATTTACTGTTTGTTATAGGTATGGCTGCTATTGGTTTGGGAACTTACGGTGCTCATATGTTTAAACCAGAAAACCCTTCTTACAAACAGGTTCCAGATTCTGAAATTGATCAAAAATATGATTGCTTTATCACATTTCTTGTTTGGATTTGTCTGAAAAAGTTAAGATCTTTTGTATACAGGTGTGGCAAACGGCTTCACTTTACCATTTGGTTCATACTGCTGCTCTTGTTTCTGCTCCTAACACCAAATATCCCAACATTGTTAGCTCCCTCTCTCTTTTTTTCTTTCTCTGTTTCTCCAATTTGTGTTCTCTGATAGTCTGTTGGAGCTGACATATCATTTTTATTGGTCAGTTTGGTGGCTTGTTGACTGCTGGGATTGTAGCCTTTTCCGGCACGTAAGTTCTTCGATTTAAGCTCTTGAATAGATGTGTTGGTTGAGCTTTTGTGAATCATTGTTATTTGAGTATGATTTGGAGTTTTCAGTGTACACTCTAATCTCTAGCAGTAGCAATATTAGCAATATTTGCCACAATTCCTCATTTTTTCTTTGTGAGTTTCGAGAATATCTCAATTCATAGGTCTGAGATCCGCATCTATGAATTGAAAGGAATGTCCAGGACGATTTTATTGATTTCGACATGATTCCAACTCTGAATCAGCTTAAAAAGCATTGTCTCACTTGTTAATAGCTTAGGTCTTTTGTATTTGAGCTAATGATTTGATTTCAGAACTCATGCTTTTTATAAAATGGTTGGCTTCCTTCTAATAAACCATGTGAAGTTCCTTAGTTTTGTTAAATTATGGTTCATGTAAGGAATTAGATCTTTGCGAAGTAACTATATTTCAGATGCTTACTAGGTAACTCTAATTTTTTTAGTTCAGTGGTTTATTTGAGCTATTTAATATGATTTTGGAGTTTCCAGTATACACTCTAATCTCTGGCAGTAGCAAGATTTGCAACATTTCCCCATGGCTAAGGGAGATTTTATCAATTTCGACATGTTTCCAACTCTGAATCAGTTTGAAAAGCATTGTGTCACTTGCTAACAGCATAGGTCTTTGTATTTAAGCTAATGATTTGATTTCAAAATCGATGCTTTTTATAAAATAGTTTGCTTCCTTCCCATAAACCATATGTACCTCCTTCGATTTGTGAAACTATGGTGCATTTAAGATATTTCAGATGCTTACTATGTAACTCTAATTGTTTGTTCAATGGTCTATTTCGGGGAATGATTATGTGATAAGTTTCATGTTCATCAAAATGATGTAGGTGTTATATGGTAGCGCTGCAAGAGGACAGAAAGTATTCTACCTTAGCACCATTCGGAGGCTTTGCGTTCATTGCTGCATGGGCAACTTTACTTTTCTAATCAATTTCGAAATCATCTATTTGGTCAAATTGTTGTCAAGCTACGTATATGAACTTTCAATCCTGTCTCAAGAACAAATAAAAGTTTCTTCCTTTACTTGTTCACTTTATTGCTAATGAGATTATGTAAATGACAAGATTGGTGTAACTATATTTTACTCTACATACATCTTATTAAAGTCCGACATTACAAAGATTGGATATATTTCTTCTATTTCATGGATCTTTCATCTCATCTTGGCCTTTGTCATTGAAGCAGGAGATATACTCATAATGGCCAGAACCTTAACCTATCGAATTACGAGATAATCACCCATGGATAGTTCAATATCTTGATTGATTAAAAGATTTAGATTAATTTGCTTACTCGGGTCGATCACTGCAGCGTTGTTGAAGTAACAATTACCGCCTTTACTCTAACGCTGGTAATAATCATTGAAGACAAAAGAGGCATGGTCCTTGATAGTGTTGGGCAAGAAGCAAGGCTGGTTAGGTAGAATCTTACTGCAGGCTGCTTCTCCGTGTTGACAAGCCCAGCCTAAGGCTGCATGTATAACATTATCTGGTATATGTGGATCATCTACACACCATTGTCCGAACTTTCCTGCCGCTATGAAAAGAATACATATATAAACAGTATGTGTGAGGTTGTGTATGCGAGTGAATGGTACAATGCTGTTTTACTCGAAAATGTTATTGATGTGAACATCTGAGAAATTGTTATTGATACACAATAACAATGACGTTTTCACTCAAATAAAAGACTGCAAAGTGCACAGACAATCACAATAGTATAGATGAGATCGAATTCACTGAGACCAACGTTACACTACGATTCTTTGAGAATGAAACTAAGGAAAGACAATGATATGGTTTTTGTTTATAACTTGAATGAGAAAATAACTAAACAAAGTAAACTTATGACTTAAAAGTGTCATGCTTTAGGGATATTCGTAGGAAAACAGAGATCATGAATTAGACAATTATTCAGGGAATAGATAAACACAATCTTGAACTCAACACATGAATGTATAATCAATTTACTGTCGTGGTATCAATCACTTTATCTAGCAACTTAAGATTCTAAACTGTCGTTTGAACGTAGAATTCTAAACAAACTTTACCGGCATGTTCAATTTGCTCACGTATCACTTTAGTATCAGCTTTTGTTGGCTAAGGACGATTCACTCACCTATGTTCTATCAAACAATCTATAACACTTTTGATGAATAGATTAAACCTTAAATCATAGACTACATGATAAATTTATCCTAAGCAATGAGAACAACAATAGGTGAAGATAACATGTGATACTTAGTTTTTAAAAGTGTGCATGTGTCGTGCCATGGCGCATGGCGCACTATGGCAAGGGGAAGATTGCCATAGAGGATGAAGGCATTACTAGATCTAAAAGGCGTGCGCCTTGATGCACTTTATCCAAAGCGATGAGGCACCGTGGCGAGGGACATGTTGATTATGGCGCAAAAAAAAATGTAATGTTTTGTAATAATATTTTATTGAAACTAACAATTATTTCATTTTAATAGCGGATTGGTCTTGTAATGGAGCTTCAGCTCCAAACCTAAAGAACTTTGCCATAAAGGTTCTTAGTCTCACTTGTAATTCCACCGGTTGTGAGAGGAATTGAGGTGTTTTTCAGCTTGTAATTAATCTTAATTTTATTATTTATTTGATATATAAAAAATATTATGCAACTTATAATATTTTATTATAACAGCTTCAGCTTCATACAAAGAAGAGGAATCAATTAACCCAAAGTAGATTAAATGACATGGTTTTTGTGAAGTATAATCAGGCTTTGCAAGGTCGCTACAAGAGAAAAGACACCATTTATCATATTCTATTGGATGAGATTGATGACAGTAATGACAACTAAATCAGCTGCAACTAAAGTAACCGCAAGGTCTGCAACTTTGAGTCAATTGGAAAAAGGAAAAGGTATTGCTAGCAGCTCCAAACCCCAAGCATCTCGTAGACCACAACCTCATATGGCGTTGGTTGATGAAGAAGATGATGACATGGAAGAGGAATTTGGTGGAGATGAAGTTCAAAAGGATAATGTAGGCGAGGATGAAGATTATGAGTACGATTCGTTATATTATCCTTATTAGTGTTTCAAAAACTATTATATTTGCTTCTCTTTCAAAAAAATTTCTGGATTAAACTGTGTTTTATTTTTTGTTTTAGTATTTTATTTCAAATTTCTAAAATTTTTAATTTAAAAGTATAAATATATTTTCTATTTTATTAATTTTTTTGGTGCTTTATATCCAAATGGCAATGCGCCATGTGTGTCATGGCGCATGGCGCACATAAGGACACTTGGTGGCACGGTGCGCTGTTTGCCATTTAAAACTAAGATATGATATAACCCTATCTATGTCTGCTTCAATGATTCATAGATTCCTTTGAAACCCTAAAACCTAACTAGGAGACTACTGAACCATGGAAACAGAGAAAGAATAGAGATATGAAAAAGAAAACATGATTAAACTGTAGAAATAAAGAGGAAGGGTTTAGAAATCTTCTCCAATTGTCAAGAGGATATATTCCTTTGCCCAAAGTTGCATACAAACCAAAGAACAATGTTTAGAAATCTACAGTGGAATGTTGAAGCAAATGTTTCATGTGTTCTTTGCCAATAACACAGGAAACTCGAAACCATCTCCTTTTCTCTTGCAGTTTCTCCATGGAGATATGAGACAAATTGGTTATGAATTTATTACAAGCAAGATATACAACAGAATAAGATCAACTCTTGATGCTGCTGGTGGACACATCGCTGGATAAGGTTCATCTTTTTCTCCTACGTTATGATAAGGGATCGATCAATCCCGTTGTTGGATCGATTATCTGTCACTCCGAGGAGCAAAAATCTGAAACTGCTTCAACTTCTCACCAGATTGACCTGTCTTCAGTAAAACAATCGTAACTTCGAACCATAAATGGGAACCACTTCACACCAGTGTCAAATGAAAGCTAACTCCCGTGGCTATCTTGTCTCCACATTTCGTAAAAATTGGTTCATGGGAGCCTTTCAAGGGATGGAAAACTTCTGATGCTTCAGCATGATCCTTCATCTCCAATTGCTCCTTTTTCACCCCCAAATGACTTATTTTCCTCCACAAGATATCCAAAAACTGGAATGACTCAATAGTGAACTAAAGACTCTAAAAGCATGTTTCACTCAATAAAAGTTATTAAATAAGAAAGAATATAAAGACCAAAAACCGATAAAAACACGATACAAAGACCAAAAACCGATAAAAACACGATACATTAGTTATCCTTAACAAGAATGTTTTCATCTTCACAATAGGGCAAGTTGGGAGGTTTGAGAGCTCAAAGATGGTGCTAAGTAGAGGTTTTAATAGTGTTAGATGGTTAGTCGACAAACTCTGTTTAGAATTAACTAGGTACGATCTTGAATTGATGTGGTGTAATTATGTTTAGAGATACTTGGCCTCAATTGGGATGAAATTTCATGGAAATAAAAACTATTAGAATATTTAACCTTCTTACAGATACTAAAAACTTAATATCATTTGCCATTTCATGGGCTCACCCATTATAATTTTGTTATCTTTGATATGGGGATAAATTTCTTAGAATTTAATTTTATTTATGGCCAATAACAAATAAAAAGCTTTAGATATGATTAAAAGATTATACAAATAAATAAACAAAAACTACAGATTGTAGATAAGTAGCTTATTATCAATTTGATACAAATATATGTGACATGTCTAATAGAATTTTGTATTTAACATAAATTCATAAAATAAAACTTCGAGTATGTCTTGTACATTTTTACAGCAGAACAAAGACTATGATAGTTTTTTAACCTTGTTTGTAAATACTAATTGTTTACTAGATATCATCTAATCTACGTTCGTGCATGGTCGCTTGCTTGGGGGTATACTGAAGGATTGGGAGATAAATGAGATCAACCTAAATCAAATTGAGATTGATGGAGATTACGAACCAAGATCAAGGAAGATCTATTAGATTATTGATAATTGTCTTTCTTTTCTTTATAAATGATTATTGATAATTGTCAATATCTTAGTTTGCCAAATTTATCTGTATCTTTAAATATATTATTTACAGTTATGTTTATGTCAATTTAGATAATGTATCTTATAATTTACTATCATCTACTATAGTTCTTCAAAGACACATTTGTGTTCTTTACTTTCATCAAATTTATCATTGTATCAAAGCTTGATCCTATTCATTTGGATTATGATTCCGCTATGTTAGTTTCTGCGAAAAGAGAGAGAGAAAAAAGAAGTTTTGATCGATTGAAAAAGAACAAATTGGAGAGGTATGTTTCTGAAGAAGAGGAATGTATTTAGTTTCGTGAGAAAAGAAAAATTTAAAAGGAAGGAAGAAACTTTGTTAGGCATCCTGGCCACATGGAGAAAATAGAATTCTAAAAAGAAACCGATGGGGTTGTCAATGTTCTTAATACAAAACGATTATATGGAGAACAATTACACCTGCAGATACATTGATGAATGGGTTCTCGAGTGAGCGGCTCAACCAAAACCATTAAAACCTCTAGAACATATAGAGCCAACACACATTTAAGATACATTGAACAATTCCAAGACGGAAAGGTTAAACTTTCATTCTTTAGAAACAACCAAGGTGACTACATAGATAATTGTCTATCTGGATCTCCGCCTCATCAAGAGACTATAGATTTATGAAGAGTCTCCCAAATAGCACGAGAATTTCCTAGAATAGAAAAATCTCCAAAATTTCAGCCAAGATTTTCACTTTCCGAGATTCCAAACTCCATCATGAGATATATTAATTTTCAACCTCAAATACCAAAACTGGTTTACATAACGGAAAACAATAATTATTCAAAATCCGAGATAACATAGTCTGACTCTTTTGGCTATTACATACAGTATAATGAAATAATTATATATTTTAGAAAAAGATTTTCAAATAAAAAAACATTTATACTGTAACATCCGTAATCCATTAATTGGGTTCTAATTGGAAAATTTAAAGGTTTGGATCGGAATTGATTAAATCAAATGTTGCTGTTGGGTTAAGTTGATTAAATCAGCAATTATGGGGCTGCTTTGAAAAGATTAAAAAGTTAAGGGGCTTCAGAGAAATATAATAAAACCCCTTAACACTATACACCTTTGTCGAGCCCTAGCCTCCATCGAGCTGAAGAGGAGAGAAGAGAGGTTGTTGTGGTGGGGTTGAGTGCTTGGCGTGGATCGATCACCGTTAGGTTTGAGTTGACGTTGTTGGAGTTGTGTGGCTGACGTGAGTGAGAAGAAAAAGGCTTTCTCTCATCGCCGGTCATCACGGTCGCATTCGGGATTATTAGGGGGTTATTCATCCAGTGAGGTTTCGGAAAATTGCAGAATTTTATTGTGAAAATTTCTGTGCAGGGCTAAGGTAAAGGAAAGGATAAGGCTGTTAGCTGAAGCTCATGGAACTGCGGTTACGGATCAAGATGACATACCGGGAGGATTGTTATTTATTTTATTTATTTATAAATTGCTGTTCGTCGTGGTTGTTGTTTTTCCGTAAACCGATAGGTTGTTAGTGGATTCGAATTTATTGGTTTATAATAAATCGTTGTCTCTGAGCTGTTAATTGTTTTCATCTGCTGGGAGTTAATAATAATTATGGAGTTATTATAAGTATTAAAAAATAAATTGGTCGAGGCGTTTCATATATGATATGATTTATACTCTAAAAATTACCGTCACAAGAGAATTTGTGTTTTCAAGTTTTTTTTTCATAAAATGCATATCTAATTCAAGAAGAGTTTTATGATAACCTCCAAAAGCATAAAATACAACTCTTAGTTTTCAATTTGTTTGAGGACTATGCATCCAAAAACAATATAAATTTCCCTTTTTCTAAAACTACAAATCGTAATTAAACTCATGAATGGGAAACGTTTGCTAATGGTAAAATTATCTGTTCCAGCCATCCCCCCCCCCCCCAAAAGAATAAAACTTGAACTATTAGATACAAGAATTGAAAGCAATTCTTTTTAAGTTCTCAAATAAAATGATGATAAGAAAAATAAAAAAAATGATTGTGTAAAATATTTTTTCAAACACAAATCTTAGAAAAATAAGCAAACAACTTGATAGAATTGAAAAATCAATTCAAAAGCAATCTATTCCTCCGAGATATATATGTGGAATATAGTGTTAAAAAAAGAAATGATAATGTCACTTATTTTACGAAATTGGGCTTGGCCCATTAGGTCACACGCCAGCCATATATATATAATGATATACCGACTTTTCAATTTTATAACTCAATCACGCTGAACCCTAAAATCTTAGGAGAAAGAGAAAAGTTCATCTTTATGAGAGGTATATTCTCAAATCTATTTCGATATTGTACAAATTTAATTTTTCAGAATATATGCAAATATCAAAATAGATTTGAGAATACATGTAATTTGGTTTCTAAATTGTTATAAACCAGTGCGAACTTAAGCACTATATAGATCTTTTTTCTTAGCTTAAATTCAATCCCCTGGGTAGCTTTGAAGGTATTTAATTTTCATTTTGTAAAATTTCTAAAAACATAATGCAAATAGATCTTAAAGTCGGGGAAGAAATCGGAGGATTGTGCCCAGTCAATTGATTATGTTGATTAGTGATGTATAAAAAAGAAAAAAATCCTTAGGAGACGGTTGAGTTCATTGCAAACAATATAAAATGGTGAGTTTATTTTTAATTTTTTTTGCTTTTAAGATTTATTAGTTGAAATCTTTTGACTCATTATAAGAACTAGATGATTATCTTGACGCGTTTAATGAGATTTCAATGTTATAAAGTTATTAAAGTATTTATAAAGATTAACATGAATTTTAATTAAAATTATTAAAAGGTAAATCATTATATAAATAATTTTACTATAAATGAAAATTTATTTCATAAAGAGATAAACAACATAGATATAGTTATATATAGTCAATTCTAAATATTAATATATGAATAATATCTTTTAAGAAAGTTCATCAAAATATGTAAGCATGCTGTCACATGCATTTCTTGGAAGATCGTTGTGACAGTCGATCGTAAGGTTTTGTTCTGTCTAGGACTCATCAGGGGATCGGCTCCAAATTCCAATAAGTTTGTGCAAGGATGACGTAATCCCTTCTTCATAATCAGATCTCGATCAGCGACAGACTCTCCAAACTCAACCGAGTCGGTCTGCCTAATCTAAAGGGTCTCTCCGACCTCAATCATGCACATTCCTCACTCAAGCACGATACCCTACCCCATTCTGAATGATTCCGCAGAAGCAATGTGACAGTCACGTACCATCCCAGGAAAATGGTGCATGCCATTATCCTCCACCGATAAATGTGCACGTCCTCGTGGACAGGAAGAATCCTTGATCATATGTTATATCATTGTGGGATAAATCTTATCCCCACTCGATATACTGACTCGACACCTCACCTTAGTTTTCAGGCAAGTGGGTCATCTCAAAGTGCTTACTCTTTGTCTGTCAGACGACAGACCTGGGTTCAGCACTTATCACTTTACACGACTCATGATTAATCAGGGATCAATATTGCTCTTCACCGACGGCTAAGTGGTCTCTTGATCACTTCGCCTACTTCACCAAACAATGCTTATGATTCACCAATAACACCTAATATCTACGTAACATGATCCATAATTATCCGTGAAATGTTACTTAAGGATTCACGGATCAACTCAACATGATTTGTGGATTGACTTCAGACTACTTCTCGGAACGGTTTGCCGGACGTCTTGGGTGGCTCGTCGGACGTTGCTTCAATGATCGCCGGATCTTGAGATTTTATAGTGAGTTTAGAGAGAGATCTGGAGTGGTGTGAAGTGTAGAGGAGAAGCCTTCGCCTTTTATAGAGTTTTCATTGAGATTGAAGGGTTGAAAGGTTTCTCCATGCATGTATAAGCTGACATGCAAGCTAACATGTGTCTCGTGAGGTGTCTCATTGCATGGAGAAGCTACCATGCACGGTAACAGCTGTCCCATGATGAGATCAAGCTTAATCTCACATAAACACATGTTTAATTCTATTGCTTGGGCGCCATGCTACTGGATCCGCGTCCCATCAACCGAGTCGGATCCCGGGCCATGATCGATAACACTGTTCCGGCAGTCATCATTGGGCTTGATGGGTTCATCGATCACTCGTAGGTTGTTTCGTGGTAACTTCTTTTTTTTTTCCCGGAAACTCTTCAATATTTGTTCTGAGTAACTTCTTCTTTTCCGGAAATTTCTTCAATCACTTGGCTTCTTGAGATGATTTCTTCTTGATAATTTCTTGGATGGAAAGTTCTTAACCTCCTACTTATAAACACCTCTATTCTCCATTTTTCGTCTTGAATCTTCCCTCCTTAGGATTTTTCTTCAAATATTCTCATTCCTTAGAGAATTTTCTTTGTTCTCCTTAAACTCGTTAGCGAATTTTTGATCTTCACATCTCCTTTGTGAATTTTTGCTTATCCAAGACGGCTAGAGCATTGGCCATATGATAAACTCACACTCTTTTTCCCATAGCTCGGTTTTGTCCCAATGGGTTTTCCGAGTAAGGTTTTTAATGAGGCTTGTGGCTCATATGCTCATCTATTCCAACCTGTAGTCTGATCCATCATCATGGCTCATCTCCCTACATCTTGGCATGGCCCATTATCTCTATCTCTTTCTCTTTTGAATGGTGTTTTTTTTATTTTATTTTGCATGGTCCGAGAGTGTGTTCTCGAGGCATGTCTCGAAACACATCACTCTTTACTTCTTGTCTCTTCTCCTTCTCGCCTCTTCTTATTTATATGTGTGTTGAGACTCTCTTATATCTCTTATCTATCTTTTAATCAAAAATATGTTTCAAAACATAGATCATTGCTTTCATTTTCATGTGATTCCATCTCGAAGCTCTTAGTCTACCAAGTGGTGTTTCTGCGAGATAGAATTGTTTTTTTCACCAATTAACAGCAGAGGTAAGATTCATTTATGTCACTCTATTTTCTTCATTTTGTTTCTTCTATTTCTTTTTGATAAAGGCTATTCAATATAAAATGGGTGGAAGTGTTACAACATATGAAAATAATATATAAGAGCAAAACTTTAAAATGTGGAAACTGATACTATAAGGATAAACAGTTACTCAATGACAAAGAAACCAAGAGTCCTTGGATGAACCGTGGTCCTACACAACGAAACGATGAACGATGGCAGCAGGAGAGTATTTTCATTCAATACTCTCTTAGAAGATCAAAGCTCACAACATGCCGACAGATCATCCAATTTAGGAAGAGGGCCAACAAAATAACTCAAACAATTCCTCCGATCTCATTTGAAGAGCCAAGATCACAAACATCCAAAGAATTGAATCTACCACCGAGCATAAGTAGACTTCCTGAACAAAGGAAATGAAGTCGCCAAGAGCTATCCCTGAAGACAACAGAACCTAATGCAAAGATGAAGCTACACTTACCAAGAGGAAGATGTGGCTATAGAATGATGAAGAAGATAGTAACCCTTGAAGGAGCAATGAGAACCCATCCAAGCAAAGATCTGTGTCCAAACAGACGATCAAAACCCTTGAATCCATACAATTGTACAAGACCAAATGACAACTAAAACCACCACACAATGTCAGAGCAATTTTTATTGATACACAATAACAATGAGGTTTTAACCCAAATAAAAGACTGCAAAGTGCACAGACTATCACAATAGTATAGATGAGATCGAATTCATAGAGACCAACAATTTTTTGAGAAGGAAATTAAGCTAAGACAATGATATGGTTTTTGTTAGTAACTTGAATGAGAAAATAACTAAACAATGTAAACGTATGACTTAAAAGTGTCATGCTTTAGAGATATTCGCAGGAAATTAGAGATCATGAATTAGACAATTATTCAGAGAATAGATAAACACAATCTTTAACTCAAACATGAATGTATAACCAATCCACTGTCGTGATATCAATCACTTTATCTAGCAACCTAAGATTCTAAATTGTTATTTAAACTTAGAATTCTGAACAAGCTTTAGCGGCGGGTTCAATTTGTTCACGGATCGCCTTAGCAATAACTTTCGTTGGCTAAGGATGATTCCTTTACCTATGTCCTATCAAGCAATCTATAACACTTTTGATGAATAGATTAAACCTTAAATCAGAGACTAAGTGATCAATTTAGGCTAAGCAATGAGAACAACAATAGTTGAAGACAACATAGATTTCTTTGAAACCCTAAAACCTAACTAGGAGACTAACCAAAGAACAATGTTTAGAACTTAAATTATTAAGAATATATGATATAACTCAAAAGTCGAGTCGAGGGTTTTTAAAACATTAGGAGACGAGTTGGGTCAGTTTGGAGTGAATCAGATCAAAATTGGGCCATAAATCTGCGTCTGGATAAGGGATTGAATGATCCCATTATTAGATAGATCGATCTGTCACTCCCAGGAAAAAAAATACGCAACTGCTTCAACTTCTCGCCAGATTGACCTGTCTTCAGTCAAACAATCATAACTTTCGAACCATAAATTGGAATCATCTAAAACAGGTGTCAAATAAAAGCTAACTCCTGAGGCTATCTTGTATCCATAATTCATAAAAATTGGTTCATAGAAATCATTTCAACGGATGGAAATCTTCTGATGCTTCAGCATGATCATTCATCTCCAATTGCTCCTTTTCACCCAAATGACTTATTTTCCTCCACAAGATATCCAAAACATGGAATGAATCAATAGTGGAATACAAGACTCTAAAACATGTTTGACTCAATAAAATTTATGAAATAAGAAAGAAAATAAAGACACAAAACCGATAAAAACACGACACATCAGTTATCCTTAACAAGAATGTTTTCATCTTCACAATATGGCAAGTTGGGAGGTTTGAGAGCTCAAAGATGATGCTAAGTATAGGTGTTTATTGTGTTGGACTGTTAGTAGACAATCTCTGTTTAGAATTAACTAGGTATGTACGATCTTGAATTGATGTGGTATAATTCTGTTTAGAACTTTGCCTCAATTGGGTTGCAATTTCATGAAAATAAAAACTATTTGGATGTTTAACCTGTTTACAGATACTAAAAACTTAACATCATTTTCCATTTCATAGGCTCACCAATTTTAATTTTGTTATCTTTGATATTTTGGGAATAAATTTCTAAGAATTTAGTTTTATTAATGGCCAAAAAGGGTTTAAATAGATATGGCACTTTAGACACAAATCTTAGAACAAGAAGCAAACAACTTGATAGAAGTGAGAAATCAATTCAAAAGCAATCTCTTGTACCTATATATATATATATATATATATATGTGGGATATGGTGTTACGAAAAGAAATGATAATGTCCATTATTCTACGAAATTGGGCTTCGCCCATTAGGTCACACGACAGCCATATATATAGAATCATATAATGGCTTTTTCATTTTGTATAACACAATCACGCCGAACCCTAAAATCTTAGGTGAAAGAGAACAGTTCATCTTCATGAGAGGTATATTCTCAAATTTATTTCGATATTTGCATATATTCTTAAAAAATTAATTTTGTATTTTTTTTCTAAATTTTTATAAACCAGTGCGAACTTAAACACTATATCGACTTTGAAGGTATTTCATTTTGTTTTTGTAAAATTTATAAAAATGAATGCAAACAGATCTCAAAGTCGGAGATGAAATTAGAGGATTATGCACAATCAATTAAATTATTGATTAAGTTTATTAGTGATAGAGAAAAAAAGATAATTCATTAGGAGTCGAAATGGGGTTTAGGTTGCGGAAATGAGGATTCTCGGGAATATAAGAGGGTATGGCACGGGGGTTACTTGGTATGGTAATGGGTTATCGACGAGGATTGGAGATAACGCGGTGACGATGGACTCGGGGAATGAGCAGGTAATGAACGATGGTCGGATACGTGGATCGGTCGAGGAACGTAACGACGATCGGATGAGGGTTGACGACGTGAAGAGGAATCGACACGGCGATGCAAGACTCGATGATCGGCTACGTGGTTTGGAACGTGGTTCGGCAACGTGGAGGGGAAGCAACACAATGATGGAAACACGGGATCGACTACGTGGTAGGGCGACGACACGACGGTGGAAACGCGATGGATCCAAATGAAACTTCTGAGGGTCATGAGTGACCCTTGGACTATCAACTTGCTCGGAAGGGTTAAAACCCGACTTCGTGAACAAGAGATGGATCAATGAACTTGCTAGGCGTGAGGATAAGGATCCGAACACTATAAGTAAGCGAAATGATCAAACAAAGTAAAGAAGTTTTGAAAAGAAGTTTGATAGCTTGAAATGAGAATACATGCGGTTACATATAGGGTTCAATGCATGAAACTTAACACATTCAACTCTTGGAATTGTACAATCATTAAATCATAAACTTGAATGCTTTGACTGTGTTGCCGCGGCTTGAAGAAGAAGATGGGCTTGTGTTTATCAAGAGGCTTTGGAAAAGTGATGAGGCCTTGTCTCATTAAAAACCTTGTTTGGAAAACTCATTGGGAAAAAACCCACATTTGAAATGCCTCTTCTTGATCTTGCTCCCATTTGAAACCAACATTTTTCTTGATGACCTCGGTAAGTGGGGCTGCTATTGTGCTGAAATCCTTGACAAACCTTCTATAGAACCCGGCAAGGACATGGAAGCTTCTCACTTCGCCTACATTGGTTGGACTTGGCCAATCTTTGATGGCTTGAATCTTTTCCTCGTCAACCTTAATGCCATCTGCACTTACCACAAAACCTAGAAACACAAGGTTATCCGTTCCAAAAGTACATTTCTTAAGGTTGGCATACAAAGTTTCCTTTCTAAGCACTTCTAAGACTTTCCTAAGGTGATCCACGTGGTCATCCAGGTTGCGGCTATAAACTAAGATGTCATCAAAATAAACAAGCACAAAACGACCTATGAATGCTCTAAAGACATGGTTCATTAGCCTCATAAAAGTGCTAGGTGCGTTTGTTAACCCAAAAGGCATGACTAACCATTCATATAATCCATGTTTAGTTTTAAAATGCCGTTTTCCATTCATCCCCTTCTTTCATCCTAATTTGATGGTATCCACTTTTAAGATCTATCTTTGAAAAGATACTAGAGCCATGCAATTCATCAAGCATATCATCTAGTCTAGGTATAGGATGGCGATACTTTACAGTGATATTGTTGATGACTCGGCAATCAACACACATCCTCCAACTTCCATCTGTCTTAGGGACAAGTAGAACGGGTACGGCGCATGGACTCATGCTTTCACGGATATGTCCTTTCTCCATTAGTTTGGTGACTTGTTGTTGAAGTTCCTTGGTCTCTACTGGGTTGGTCCTATAGGCGGGTTTGTTTGGAAGAGAAGCTCCGTGCAAAAAGTCGATCTGGTGCTCTATTACTCAGATTGGTGGTAATCCACGTGGATTCTCCTCCGGGAACACGTCGTGGAACTCCTGCAAGAGAAATTGAATTTTGCTAGGAAGATCCTGCATGGTTTGGTTAGTATGAAGGCAATCTTTAAATGAATATCTATTGGAGAAGCCATCATGCGTTACTTTTCGATCGGATTGCCAAGGTCTTCCAAGGAGTATATGGCCGGCATCCATAGGTAGGATATCACATAGCACTTCATCCTCGTACTTCCCTATGGAAAAGGTACTAGAACCTGGTTCTGGACTTCCAATTCTCCTTCATCGTTAAGCCATTGTAGCTTATATGGTTTAGCTCTTTTGATGACTTCTAATCGAAGTTTCTCTACCATGGATTCACTTGCCACGTTAGTGCAACTTCTCCCATCGATCACTAGGCTGCAAACCTTTTCGTTTACAAGGCAACGGGTGTGAAATAAATTTTACCTTTGTTCGTTCTTCTCGGACTTAGAATGTATATTCAAGGTTCGCCTTGTAACCAATAATTGTCCCATCACAGCAACACGTTCTTCCACTGATTCAGCCTCGGAAAGTTCTTCTTCGGATTCAAGTTCTCCATTGGCCTGGATCACCATGGTCCTCTTGTTGGAACATGCATTTGAATAATGTCCAAAACCCTTACACTTGAAACATTGGATTTCTCTGGTTTTGGTACTTGAACCCTTGTCAATACCCTTGAGTCACGGCTCTTCTTGCTAGGATTTAGGGAAGGGTTTGTATTCCTTGCTCGGCTTGTCATCTCGGGTTTGGTGGAACCTCGAGGAAGTGTACCCGGGTTTGGGGTTTCTTCGCTTAAGTTGTTTTTCGAACATGATGGCCTTATGGAGTAGTTCCTCCATCTCAACATAGTGGTGAACCTCAAGCCGCTCTATTATTTCTCTATGAAGTCCGCCCATGAATCTGGCCATAGTGGCTTCCATATCCTCTTGCACATCTGCTCTAGTTAGCAAAGTTTCCATCTCCTTGTAGTATTCTTCCACGGATTGGTTTCCCTGAGATAGGTTTCTTAGCTTTAGGGGTAGTTCTCGGTGATAATGACTTGGTACGAACCGCTTCCTCATAATGATCTTCATTTGGTTCCAAGTTTCAATCGGTAGATCCCCAGCCCTTCTTCTAGAGGTAACCAACTGATCCCACCAACTTAGGGCATACTCTTTGAATGCGGTTGGGGCTATGCTAACCTTATGGTCTTGTTTAAACTCCCTACAGTCAAAGACTATCTCCACTTTCTTTTCCCACTCTAGGTATTCTTCCGGATCATTGGTTCCATGGAAAGGTGGAACTTCGAGCTTAAGACCGGCTAAAGGATCTCGAGGATTGGCTTGGTTGATCCTAAGGATTTGATCTTCCCTTGGTCGTCTCTTCTTGATTGATGTGACCTAGAAGATTGGCTATAGTATTGCTTAGCAGCAGAAGGCGGTGGTTGCCTCCTCATTCGGTCATTGATGGATCTTTCTAGTTCAGCTCTCATGGTGGCCATGCTTTCATCCATCATGGCTCTAAAGGAATCAAGAAGTTGCTTGTTGGAATTTGCAGATTCTTCATCATGGCTGGTTTCCACCATGGTACCTGTTCAAATGTAAACAAGTAAAAAGTAAAAGTGCCCAAAAGTTTATTACCACAATCAATCGGCAAGTTTGCTTGAATCCCAAGCGACAGTTTGTTTTGTTCGAACTGAGAAAATTATCAAAATATGTTTGAAAATTTTAGAAACAATTTTATCAAATAATAGATTCTTTTTCAAAACAAATCCAACCGATCTTATAATTTTAGCAATTAAAATGAATTAATGAAAATCGAAACACTAAAATCGCAGAAAACCTTTTCGCGCAAAAACGCTTGAAGTTGATCGGTCAGATTAAAATATCAAATCGAGTCTAAAAATTCCGAAATCAATTTTAACAAAAACTAGACTCGTAATAGGTTCTTTGAAAACTGAAATCACGATTTTATCTGTTACCAAATAATTTTAAAAAATTCTGACAATTGACAGATAGAATCGTTAAGAATGTAAAGAGGTAGAATGAATGGGTTGAGATACAGTCTGAGGTGGAGTTAGCTCTGATACCACTTGATGTGATACTGGGTAGGATCAAGTCCTAGGAAATGCTCCAACAGGTTGCAAGAAGTCGAAATGGGGTTTAGGTTGCGGAAATGAGGATTCTCGGGAATATGAGAGGGTATGGCACGAGGGTTGCTTGGTATAGGAATGGGTTTCGACGAGGATCGGAGATAACACGGTGATGATGGACTCGAGGAATGAGCAGGTAATGAACGATGGTTGGATACGTGGATCCGTTGAGGAACGTAACGACGATCGGATGAGGGTTGACGACGTGAAGAGGAATCGACACGGCGATGCAAGAATCGATGATCGGCTACGTGGTTCGGAACGTGGTTCGGCAACGTGGAGGGGAAGCAACATGATGATGGATACACGGGATCGACTACGTGGTTGGGCGACGACACGACGGTGGAAACGCGATGGATCAAAATGAAACATCCGAGGGTTATGAGTGACCCTTGGACTATCAACTTGCTCGGAAAAGTTTAAACCTGACTTAATGAACAAGAGATAGATTGAGTGAAACTTCCTAAGAATGATGAAGGAATCCTTAAGACTTTCAATGAACTTGCTAGGCGTGAGGATAAGGATCCGAACACTATAAGGAAGCGAAATGATCAAACAAAGTAAAGAGATTTTGAAAAGAAGTTTGATAGCTTGAAATGAGAATACACGCGGTTACATATAGGGTTCAATGCATGAAACTTAACACATTCAACTCTTGGAATTCTACAATCATTAAATCATAAACTTGAACGCTTTGACTGTGTTGCCGCGGCTTGAAGAAGAATATGGGCTTGTGTTTATCAAGAGGCTTTGGAAAAGTGATGAGGCCTTGTCTCATTAAAAACCTTGTTTGGAAAACCCATTGGGAAAAAACCAAACGAAGAGAAAAAGAGTACAAGTCCCACCACCTCTCTTGATAAACATTTAGATAGCTTGTATCACAACCAATGTGGCTGGATTAGCATTACCTAAATTGCCCGGGATAATGTTGAGGAGATGTTGCAAAGTGGTCTTAAGCTTGGCTTGTTTGGACCGAGTGATGGGGCCAAGGGGAATGTGCAAATCTTCAAGTCCTTGCTCGGGTACAAGCTGCCTCCCTTGATCCTCGTGGTTCTCCTCATCCTTGAGTGGTTCCAGTCTAAGTTCCTTGCTAGGCATAATCTCATCAGAATGGAAACAGATCTCAAAGTCGGCGATGAAATTAGAGGATTATGTACAATCAATTAAATTATTGATTAAGTTTATTAGTGATAGAGAAAAAAAGATAGATCGGTGAGAGTTATTAATTTATTTATTTTTGACTTTAAGATTTATTGGTTTAAATCTTTTGACTCATTATCAGAACTAGACGACTTTTTGTGTGTGTTTCATGAGATTTCAGTGTTAAAATATTATATAAAGTTATTAAGTTAATAATAAATATTAATATGAATCTTTAATTAAAATTGTCATAAATTTAAAAGAGAAATCATTATATAAATATTTTACTATAAATGAAAAATTATTTTTCCATAAAAAGACTCTTTATTTCACAAAATTACAACAATACAGTAACTTAATTAGAACTCAAAATATAAACCACTATGTGAGTTTTCTTCACATCCAGTACTTTCACATAATATATCAATGACCTTCACAATTATTTATGATCATAACACCGATGGAATCAAATATAGCAATCCTGCAAAAAAAAAAACAAACAAACAAACAACCTAAGAAACTATAATCTCCCAATAAGCACCTTCAAACGAAAGCAGCAGCTACTGATTCTTGAAGAATGGTTCAAGATGTTGATAAAATGGGGGAAGTCAGGGTTGGGGTCGGGGTCGGGGTCCCTCTGGTTTTCTGAACTGGTTATATTATAGTTATGGTTAGGAATTATGGTGAAAGCCACGACGATATTGGTGACTAGGCAAGCTTGTGTTTGATTCAGGGACCGTGTCTCATGCAGCTTCTCCTGAGAATTTAGTTGCTTTTCCACTGAATCAATCTGCTTCTCACATTCCGCAGTTTCATCTAGACGCACTGTACGATTTTTCTTCATTCTCTCTATTTCATCTTCCACTTCTCTGCTTAAAGTTATACTCATATCCATGTCACTAAAAACTAACCTTTGGAACCTTCAATGGTAGCTGAATCCTCCCCCGCGAGCACACTGTCTAGGAAAAGGATGAATACAAAAGGGAGAAAATGCAGCCTGTCAGGAAGCATACATAGCTCAGGACACGTTGTTGCTTCACTCACAAGCAATTACATCCTGTAGCTTCCCTCACAAGCAATCAATTTCATGTTGCTTCACTCACAAGCAATCACTTTCCCATGGATGTCTATTCCTTGAATCAAAGACAAGCTTGCCCAATCAGCAATATTGTCCGAGCTTTCACCATAATTCCTAACCCTAAATATAATTATAATTAGTTGAGACAACTAGAGGGACCCCGATTCATACCCCGACCCCAACTCCAACCCTGAATTCTCCCATTTTATCAACATATCAAGTCTTTCTTCTAGAATCACTAGCCACTGCTTCCTTTTGAAGGTGCTTATTGGTAGATAAAAGTTTCTTTGGTTTTTTTTATTTTTTTTTGGGGGGTTTTTTATATTTATTTTTGTTGGGTTTAAAAAAAAAAAAAAAAAGGAAAGGGTTTTTTTATATTATGTGAAAGTATTGGATGTGAAGAAAACTCACATAGTGCTTTATATTTTGTATTCTAAGTTACAGTATTTTTGTGATTTTGTGGATTAAAGAGTCTTTTTATGGCAAAGAGATGATTTCAGAGTCCATCTTTTGGAAAATTTTAGGATCCATAATCCATTTTTACATGGCTAGAGAGAGTTTATCGATTTCGACCTGTTTCCATCTGATCTGAATCACTTTGAAACACATTCTGTCACTTGCTAATAGCATATTTTTTTTGTATTTGAGCTTATGATTTGATTTCAAGATCCATTCTTTTTATAAAAATAGTTTGCTTACTTCCCATAAACCATGTGTAGCTCCTTTGGTTTGTTAAATTATGGTTCATTTAAGGAATGAAATCTTTGCGAAGTAACTATATATCAGATGCTACTATGTAACTCTGATTTTTGTTGAATGGTCTATTTCTTGGAATGATTATGTGATAAGTTTAATGTTCATCAAAATGTTGTAGGTGTTATATGGTAGCGCTGCAAGAGGAGATAAAGTATTATACCTAAGCACCATTCAGAGTCTTTATGTTCATTGCTGCATGAGCAACTTTACTTTTATAAATAATTTAAAATAATCTGTATGGTAAAATTGTTGTCAAGCTGATATGAACTATCTGTTTTCCTTAAGAGCTACTTCCTTTGCTTATTTCATTTTGTTGCAAATGAGATTATGTAAATGAACTGATTGGTGTAACTATATTATGTATTGTGCATACATCTTATTACAGTTCTACATTACAATGATTGGATTTTATTGCTATTCCATTGATCTTTCATATCTCAGCTTGGCATTTGCCTTTGAATTAGGCGATATACTCATAATGGGAAGAAGCTTGACCTATCAAATAATGAGATAATCAGCCATGGATAGTTCAATATCTTAATTGATTAAAATATTTAGATAAAGTTGCTTACTAGGGTTGCGCTGAGTGATCACTGCAGCGTTGTTGAAGTAACAATTACCGCCTTTTCTCTTAGAACACTGGTATTAGTCATAGAAGATTTAGAACGCTGTTTTTTTCAATGTTCCTACGTGAGGAAAGTTTGGGAAGCCCTGACTAAGAAGTTTCTTGGTGTGTGGTTCTCCTGTTGCTGGGAAAAATGTTCTATTCTTTTTACGTTATTTTTTCCAAATGACCATTCATTCCGTATGGATGGAACGTAATGGAAGAAGACATGGAGAGTCATCAAACACCACAATCCGGCTGATAAAAGTTCTTGATAAGAATGTTCGGAACATATTATCCTCTATTCACATGATGGGTGATAGAAGATTTGAAGTCTACATGGTCACATGGTTTGGTACAAGATAAAAAAAAAATTTGTTGTCAATTTTTTTAGTTCTTATTCTTTAATCTATTTTAACTAAGTAAGAAACTATGGTCTAAAGAAGGTTTTTTGGTTGAATATAATTTTACATTCATTCAAAAAAAATAAAATCATTGAAGACAAAAGAGGCATGGTCCTTGATAGTGTTGGGCAAGAAACAAGGCTGGTTAGGTTGAATCTTACTACAATCTTCTCCGCCTTGTTGACAAGCCCATTCTAACGCTGCTTGTATCACATTATCTGGTAGCTGTGGATAGACTACACACCATTGTCCTGAACTTCGCTTCCGCTCTGAAAATAAGATATGTATATAAAAAGTATGTGTGAGGTTGTGTATGCCAGTGAATGGTACAATAATGCTTTACCTGAACATGTTACTGATATACAAATTAGAGCAATAGTTATAATTCTTAACAAGAATATTTTCATCTTCACAAGAGGGCAAGTTGGAAAGTTTGAGAGCTCAAAGATGTTGCTAAGTAGAGGTTTTTATAGTGTTAGACTTTTAGTATATATCTCCATTTAGAATGAATAGTTAGGATCTTGAATTGATGTGGTGTAATTCTGTTTAGAATTACTTTGTCTCAATTGGGATGCAATTCCATGAAAATCAAAACTATTAGGATTTTAACCTTTTTACATATAGTAAAAACTTATTTTATATCACTAGGGGCTGACCCGCGCGATGCGCGGGTTTTGTTTAGTTTTCAATTCCATTGTAATTATTCCATTGTATTTAAAATCAAAATTTTAAATGCTTATTTGTTGTAAGAAATATTATAACTCTATAGTACATGTAAATTACAACTTTTCTTATTATGGAATTGAGGTTACTATATATTGTATTTTCAGATAATTTCATCGTTTAGTAGATCATAACAAACTAAGTACAGAATTGTACTAAACTGTAATTTTCAGTTTTGTTTAGAATGATGTTGTAATAGTTTAACACCATTAGAAATTTTAAAAAAGGGAAACACCATTACATTTTAAAAAGGAAACATAAATCTTTTTTCCGCGAACCATTAATCTTGTCTGAGTTTCAATCATCGTGGTCATTATCGGGTCCAGTTTCCTTGTCATCAGTGTCTTCAGAGTTGTTCATCCTTCTTGATACAAAATTAAATTGAATTTATTTTCTTTTAAAATTAATTTGAATGATTTAATGTTTCAAATATTATACTAACTGTGATTTAAAGTTCTCAACTTCCTTTGAGTCTGGATTCACCGATAATGTTCTTACTTTCCCTTATGATTGAACATTGTAGATATCTGCAAAGAAAATGTAATCAACTCTAGTCAATATGGTTATTTTAAGGTTCTAATAACAGACAATAGTTTAGAATGTAATTACCTCCATTTTTGTTCACAGCCCACCAGTTTAGGACAGCTATAGATGGTTCAGAATCAGTATTTGTGTTGCATTCTTCTTTTAATTTTTCAGCCATATCTCCATAATCTATACAATCAATTTCGTACCGTCTGTCATAGAAACAAAATAATTACCACATTCTAATTTTTTTTTTTTAAGTTTTATAGATTACATATCATACTTGTCATCGCCTGTTTTTTATAAGAGGAAGGCATAATCTCCAATCATTTTGGATGGGTCTGTGATGTGTAGTTGACCAACAAGAATAACTTTACCTACTAAATCTACAACCATAATTGAAATCCTTTTAGCCATAGACAATATTAAAAAACAATTATAAAAAGTACAAAACTACCTATCAATATTGATGTAAAATATTTAAGTCCAATTATAATTTGATTAATAGTTTATAAAAAAAATGTTTCTTACCAATCAAATATGTGTTCTCCATAGATCCTGCTTGAATAGTCTTTAACGGAGTTGGAGAGAACCAGTAATCAAAAGTTGGACCTGTCATTGTTTTATTTTCTGTAGCAGACTCAAAAACAATTTGGTAATCGTGGTCTGTCGGTCTAAATCCACCAGAACTTTGTTTAACTGCAAAGTGATGAATACATTTTTAATCTCCTTCATTCATTTTAGAGTCACATTTGTCAATGTAGGGATTTTTAATTGATACTTGGATCGTGCATGCCTGCAAACCCAAATGTTAACATATTAGCCTCTATAATTGGTTATAAATTGTAATTAAAATGTTAAATTATAATTTACTGATATATATTTCAATTATATAAAATAAGACAGATCTTAACTTCTGATATAATGAAGTAATATTCATATTTTTCTATAATATTCTGCTAATTATTTAATATCATTCAAAGTTATTTAAACACTTACCTCATCATCTTGCAAAACCAATTCAGTCCTTTCAAAATCATTCCTTGATATTGACTGATTCAATATTCCTGAGCATTGTTGAAGACACGGAGCCATTAGTACTGTGCTGCAGATGATACTGAATGTTGGTGAAACTTTGATTGCTTGATGGTCTTGTTATTGAAAGAAAGAATGGATGTTGGCCTGGTGAAGTTAGTATGAGAGTCGGAGCCGTAAGATAAGGAGTATGAGATATTGTGGGATTCTGACCTTGGAATTTTGGTTCTTGAGATTGTGTGAGCCTTTTTTTTAAAAAAAAAAACTTTGATAAGAGAAATAGGAAAATGAAGGAGCTTTTCAGTTATAGATGAAATGAATAATGGATAACTGGTTCAACTTTTGACACGATAGTAATGTATGTTTGTATTACTAGTTCAACAATGACTTCTCGTATCACAACATTCCAACAAAAAATGTCTTCTCTCATATCACAAATTAATTAAAGTTGTCCACATAAATTACAGATCTTAAAAAATTAACCAAATTATTATTATTGTGTCAAAAGTTTGACCAAAAATTAACCAAAAGTTGGAATGTGTATGTTTGTATTTGTGTTGAAATCTGACGTCTAAATCTAAATTATATTAATGTGAAGTTATTTGTGTTTGAACAGATTATGTTAATCAATTCTACAAATAAATAACTGGACTCATTAGAGGATTCGTCAATTTTGGTTAACTTTTTTTTTTTTAAGAGGACCGGTGAATTGGAAGAAGTAATGAGAAGGGAGAATATGAAAGAGGGGGGGGGGGGGGAGAAGCGAGAGTTGATTAATGAATACTATTATGTTAGTTTCCATTTATTTCAATGAACAATGTTAGTTTTGATCAAACTCCGAAAAGAGTTATATACTAAAGTTTATCTGACATATATGGCAAATTTAATCAGATGTATATATGTTTCCCTGACACATATTGTAATTTGGAATTTTTATTCAGTCATATATCTCAAAAGTTTGTGAGTACAAGATTGACCATTAAGCAATTATAGCTGGTAGTTTGGAAAATGATACAAACGCATCAGAATCAGAGGCTTCAAAATTAGATACTTTAAAGGACAACAGAAATCTCTACTACTACCGCATAGTCTTGATCCCCATAGGTTGTTAATTCTTATCCATTTACTTCATGGTTTTGGTGCTTCAAAGATTCATGTTCTGCTTAATGGGTATGGAATTCTTCACAGGTACATGGTGCTTTACAGTGGCTCTGGCCGTGGAACCCGAGTCTGTTGATTAGCTCTTGTCCATGAGAGTAGGCTAATCCTCTTCACGGGAAATCTGGCTTGTTGTAGAGTATTAGGGTTTTTCAATTGTCACTTTTGATTTGTGTTTTTTGATCGATTGTTTTTAGGAGGTGAGAGTTTTAAATTTTTTCTATTTAACAAAATAAATTAAAAATACATGTTTTAAATACATCAAAAATACATTACAAATACATGGTTTTTACACCAAACCCGTTCTACCATGCCGTCCCCATCACCGCCTCACCGTCCCCCATCTGCAGAAACGTTTTGGGGACGTTTTCGCGCCGTCCTGCTGTAGTCGCCGTCTCCAAAACGTCCCCGGTACAGGAACGACGTCAAAATTGCCGTCCCCGTGCTTCGTAGGTTTGTGAATCTACTGATACCGTCATTATGAGTACCTGATAGAACGGTGGAGAACATAAGTCTTTTCCAGTGACTTTATTTTGAGATCTCGGAGGTGCTTTTGGAAATATAGAAAGAAAAGAGGGGGGTTTTTATGTGTTAAAACAGTAGGAAGCATTAGGGATAGTAATAGTCGAATTCTAAAATTTGAAGATACGTACCTGGATTTGTAGAGGTAGATAACTGTAGATATTGTTGCGTGAGGAAAGTTCGTGAGATCCACTTACAATAAACATGAAATGTGAAGAAAAAAGGCAGTGTATCTGAGAGAAAGAGTGGTAGACCAATGGAGAGGAGGAGAGAAAACCTTTGGAGGTGTTGAAATTATAGTAGTTTAAGTGTTTGGGAATAATGGCGGAGGAATTTTTTGGTTGTGTAGAGGATGATGTGAAATTAAATAGATGGGAGAGAGAAACTACAAGGCGAAGAAGGTGAGAGATTTGTTTTTTTCCAAACAAACAATATATACCTAGAAACTCACTCCAAAATTGGTTGTCCACACTGGAGGAAAAATATTTACTAACGAAGATTCAGAAAATAAAACTCTTGTAGTTCGTGCTAAGCAGTCTGCCTGTTTATTACTCAGTCTTGGGATACGAGAGATAGAAAACCCAGGAAGAGAATCAGATAAACGAACAAGATCCTCAAGCTGATTGGAGAAAGTGGGCCACTCCTCTGGAGATTACACCATGGATACGAGATCTGCACAATCTGTTTCAAACACATGGCATAAAATGTTTGCCGAAAGGATAGAATTCACTGGCCATAATAGTGCTTCTAATTCTGTATGCAGGGTTGAGAGCGTTTTCCGATTGCACTTTGCGCCCAACAATAAAACATTATCATCTCCCTGAATACATAACCAATCTAGACCAGTAGTAGGATCAGATAACTTCCAAGAACCATCAATCCGACATCTTATCGATGAAAGGATTATCTCCACCAACTCCATATTAACTTCCTCCTCTGTAGGACTTGCTTGTGCCTCCTCCCAAGCTAAATATTCCGTGATAGCGCGATTTAATATGTCCTGGGAAATAGTTTGTTTACCTTTAAATAGCCTTTTTTTTTTTTTTTTTTTCTAGCTTTCCATAAAAACCATAGTATCCAAGGAAAACAAACAGATATGCCCTGTTCTTTTATATGATTTTGTATTCTCCAATAAAGGTAATCCAAATTTGTATACTCCAACCCGGTCGGGAAATTGGTTATTGATGACGAAACCTTTGAAAACGCCCAAGTTTGTACAACATAGGAACATTCAAAAAATACGTGATTAATAGCTTCCTCTTTCAATCCACAACACAGACAAATATTATCACATTTAACTCCCCAATGATTTAATCTTGAAGTAACATCAAGTGCTCTAGAAGCAATTTGCCACAGTAGATGCTTTATTTTTTGTGGAGTTTTAACCTTCCATGCCTGAGCTTTGAGAGCTTTACAACTTGGACCCCAAGAAACCTCATCTGACATACTCCATGCTAACTCGTATGCTGACTTGACCGTATATTTTCCAGATTTTGTGTAGTTCCGAATTAGCCTATCTTCTTTAAAAGATTTACTAATTGGCAATCCTCTAATAAAAGAAACATCTTCCGGATCCATATAATATTTTAAGATTGGTAAGTACCATACCTTGGACACCGGATTAATTAATTGCTTTACCTTCATATTTGGATAATCCTCTCTTCCTCGGCCATTGGCCGGCCTAGGATTCACATCTGGAATCCAAGGGTCTTTCCAAACTGATATTTCACGCCCTGATCCTAAACACCATCGGGTACCTTTTTGAACTAAATCCTTTGTTGAAAATATACTTTCCACCCAAAGGAAGGGGAATATGGTTTTTTAGCCTGTAAGCAAAGAGTTCGGGTATTGAATAAGTCGCCAATATTGTTTTGCCAACATTGCATCATTATATTTTTCCAAGCAACGGAAGCCCACACCCCCATCAGATTTAGGTTTACACAATTTCTCCCATGCAAACCAATGAAGACCTCGATCCTTACCATTAGAACTCCACCAATACTTCGAAACAGCACTTGTTAACTTAGAGGTTAAGTCTTGTGGAAGTTTAAAGCAAGACATAACATAAGAACGAAGGGTTAAGGCCACAGATTTTAATCATTGTTTCCTTACCTCCTTTGGATAAAACTTTTGATGACCATCCATTAATCCGATCATTCAGATGTTCTTTAACATAGTTAAAGATTTTACACTTCGAGCCACCCAAGCTCTCTGGTATTCCAAGATAGTTATCCATACCTCCTTCCTTTGCAATACCAATCAAACCTTTCAAATGGCTTTAAATTTGATTGGTTATTTTATCACGAAACATAACCGATGGCTTGTTAAAATTGATCTCTTGTCCAGAATTTCTCTCATATCTCTCAATCACATCCAAGACAATTTGACATTCCTCTGCCTCTGCTTTACAAAAGAAAAGACTATCATCCCCAAATAATTAATGCAAGATAGGTGGACACGTCCGGGCTACTGAAATTGCTGTAATTTTTTTTAATCCTTTTATGCCGTTTTAATATTCGCTATCAACACCTCTGTACATAAAATAAATATATATGGCGATAAAGGATCTCCCTGCTTGAGTCATCTTTGAGGGACAATATGGCTTTTTGGTTGCCCATTCATTAGAACCTGATACGAAACTGAACTGACACTCCACATAATCCATGATATCCACACCGAATTAAAGCCAAAACGATGTAGAACCGCCTCCAAAAAAACCCCATTCAATCCTATCGTAAGCCTTACTCATGTCTGTTTTAATAGCTAAAAAGTTTTCTCTATAGACATTTTTGTGTACGTAAACTGTAACATCCGTAACCCATTAATTGGGGATTTTAATTAGAGAATTAGAAGTTTGGCGGCTAGATTGATTAAATCAGTTGTGGTCGGCGGATTTAATTGATAGTTCAAAGAGTTGTGGGGCTGAATTGGAAAGACTGACAAGTTGAGGGACTTAAGGGAAATTTTGGAGAATAAAACCCTAAGCCTATTTAAACCCTAAAATTTGCAGAAACTCTAGTTATTTCTCATAATTTTCGTGGCCAGCTTCAAGGAGAGAAAAAGAGAGGCTGAGTGTGGCTGAAAGAGAAGAAGGAAAGCTTGCACATGAAGGAGATGCAGATACATCTGACATATCGGGGTAGAACAAAGGTTTGACCTATCAAATCGTTTTCAATGGTAAGGAAATTATGTTGTTTTAGTTAACTCTTATATCTAGAGGTACCACTTTGCGGATGTTGATTTGGATTAATATTTTGAAAGTTATTCGCATTTTCGTGAGATGTCCTTTTTCAGACGCGATCTGGACCAATGTGGATTCAAAGAGAAATCTCGAGTTCATCTATGGTCGGATCATCATGAAACTTTGAGCGTAGCTTCAGGACATCTAGGGGTTGGTTTTCAACGGTGCGATTGAAATGTGGACGGTTAGATTTCGATTCGTGATCCCATATTTGAGGCTGATCGTTTCTGTTATTTTTCCAGTTTAGGTTGAAGGTTGTTTTGTTGTTGTGATTGGCTGTAGGGTGAGGAAGGGAGGCTGTGGTTGTATTGCTATGATATTTAAGAAACCCTAGAAATTCCTGGAAAGGAAAGTTTTCTAAAAAGGAAAGTCTCCTGAAAAGGAAAGTTTCTTAAAAAGGAAAGTGCCATCAAGGAAATCGTTGTGAGCAAAGGTGAGTGCTTGTGTGTTAGACTGTGGTTAGTCTGAGGACTTGGAGTGGTCCTCATTTCTGTAGTTCTTGTTGTTGGTCCATTAGGAGTGATGGATGTTTATTGTTGCTATTTATGGCATGTGTTGCTTTTTGATATGATTATGTTTATTGATTGCTGGGATTTGTGAATGTTAGCTTTTGTATAGTTGTTGCCTCATTTAGTATATTTTATACTAAGGCATCTCGTTATGTGATGCAGGTAAGGACTAAGCCTTGCTGGAGCTCGTGGGACCAAGGCTGTGGAGTGATGACATGACCAGAGTCCTTTTTGGTGTCATTTATTCTGTAATTATTTTTATTGGATGGATTTTTTTAGTATTCGCTTCCGCTAGGTTGTTAGTATGATTTGATTGGTGTTTTGGAATAAATAAAGTGGATTTTATTTATTCAGTTAAGTTGTTGGAAAATTTTTAAAATGCTCGTTTTATATAGTTTGTTGTGGTTTTAACCGGCCTCGGTTTAGTGGTTTCCGGGATGGGGTGTTTTAATTTGGTATCAGAGCGGAGTTTTCTTGGACACTTTGACTCGTTAGGACTGTTAGCTAGTTGTAGCTATGTTTTGAGTTACAGGGTCATGTCATCTCTCAGCCGGTAATTAGTTCCACGGTAAGACTCGTTTTGTAGTTATGCTAATTTTTAGGGTAAATTAGTATAAAGTTGTGTTGCACGTGGTTAACCATGGTAAGTCTGTAGTTAGACATCCGAGTGGGGGTTTGCTAGTGGAGCAAGCAGAGCTGAGAGGGGTCTCAGAGGTTGTGGCGGTAAAGTTGGGCGAGGTGGCAGAGCAGGTAGGGGCGGTGGAGCCGCTGAGTTTGTGGGGCAGAGCGTTGCAGTGAGCATGCAGGAGTTGAGTTTCCAGAGGGTGGCAGTCAGCCAGAGCATGTGGTCTGACATGATGTTATGCCGGCGCAAGGTGAAGCTTAGGCAGGGTGGACCAGATCTCGAAGGGAGCTGTGTTGGGGATCGTTAGCCCAATATTTGGGAGTGGATACCAGTTGTGGTACCGTTTCTGGCTCCAGTGGCGCACATGAGTTGTTTGCTTTGTGGGGAGGTGTTGTTCCGGAGTGCCGGAAGGTATGGTGGAGAGTTGTATAAATCTTTGTTGTGGGATCTAGCAGTAGAACGTGGTAGATCTTTGAGGTGGATCATATTGTATAAGTACAGTAGATCCAGGTGGGGATCTTGTCAGTGGTCAGGTGTTGATCTTGTGGTAGACATCGAACTCACCAACACAGCTCGGTCCTTGATCGCATCATCGATAAGGATTCCTCATGCTGCTCTGGATAAGGAGCTGTAGTTTCTAACGCGACCGAGTGGGTTGTAGTTGAAAGCATGTCGATAGGGTAGTTTAACCGAGGGGCCATGAGAGGCAAAAAGGTGTGAACCGGTGAGGCCGGTAAAGCCGTTAAGATGTTGCAGGGATCTGGAGAAATTCTAGAAAATTTTCGGGAGTGTTCAGGAAGTCTCTCGATTAGGAGAGTTTCCTGAAAATGAAAGTTTTCCGAAAAAGGAAGTTTTCTAAAGAGGAAAATTTTTCGAAATAGTAAGTTTCTAGAAATGAAAAACTGCCATGAATAGAAGGTTTCCAAAAGTGGTAGGTTGCCTAAAAAGAAAGAGATCATAAGATGATCTAGACTGATATGCAGTAGAATCACGCTAAGTTCGAGAAGCAAATCCAATCGTTGAGGTGTCAGCCAGGAGCTATAGTGGAAGCCTAACATGCTGGTTAAGCAGATAGTGGTTGCTCAAGTGCGGAATGAATTGTCATTCAAGTTTTCTAATTTGGGGCTTAGTCGGTATTTCAGAAGTGATACTCCGTGGTGGTTGGAGTTTCATCTTGTATATCTATTGGTGGTAATAGATGGGGTGAGTGATGTTGATTACTCGGTGGTGGGTAAACAATAGCACATAGGGTCTATGAGAGGGATAGATGGAAATGGGTTACTCAGGAGTCAGTGAACCATAGTACAAGCTGTCTGGGAGGATATAGACAGGCAGGGCGACTTCGGATTACTATCAGAGGATGATAGACGGCGGGTTAGTATGAACATCGGGTATAGGTAGACATTGTTACATTGTAGGGTTATCATGTGTTGATAGTCAGCACTGAGCATTGTCCGTGAGGGATTGATAGATATTAGTGCATTGTGAGTTATTCACTGGGATGGGCAACGCGGTGACGCATGGCAAACTATTCGGTAGGATGGACAGCGCATGATATGCTCATTAGTACGATAAACGATACGAGAGAGATGGCTGCTGGTGTATTAGCGGGCCATAGTCCAAAACGTTTATGGTGCTCGACGTGAGTATATTGTTAATACGGTAGATCTTCCCAGGTGGGGTTGACCGTGAGGCTTAGAGCATTCCGGGTGGTATGCGGAGTGTTGGGAGATGTCCCATGTATATGCATGGGAGTGTTCTGCAGATAGACACTACTGATTGGATTATACCGGTCAGGTTTCAGTTGGATTCCTGATAGTATAGGACTCGCCGGTTGGGTCACATTGTGCTTCCTCAGAGGGTCCGGTAAGCCACTAGAGAGATATTTGGCTCTTTATGCGTATGAGCTGATCGTGTCATGATGTTGACCAAGAAGCTGTGAACTCCGAGCTGTCGGAGTAGTCAATCAACCAAGAAGGAATTGCTAACAGAATCGCGTAAGGTTTTTTTTCGGGCCATCGATGGATGGTGATGCAAGTTACAGATTAGGACGATCCAAATTTAATGAGTGGTGACTAGCTGAGTCAAGGGAAATGCTCCAAGTTGTTGGGTGGAGTGAGTGCATAGCCGTAGGTGGCATTGTCATGCACAGTTCGTAGTAGTGGGTTTTACCATTAGACAATACGGTGAGTATACTATCTGTTGCTAGTTGGACGATACTGAGAGTGCACGGTGTGTCGCTAGTTGGGCAATATAATATGATTGCATTGGATCACATGTCGTGGTTGTGATTGCTTTGGGTCACACTGGCGTGGTAGTGATTATCACGACAAGTGATTGCAATGGTTTGCATGTCGTGTGTTAAATAAGGATGACTGTTGGTCACGTTAGGCACCATATACTGTACTCAAGTGGGGGAGGGGAGAATTTTTGGTGTGATTGTGGTGCAGAGACCACGAAGGGGGACTGAATCTTAAGTTGTTACATTGTTAGGAGCTCAGTAAGAGCTAGACCTGTTGTTAAGTTCTGGTCTATCGTACGATTACCATGCGGTGAGGCCGAGGTGGTCTAATTACGAGACTAAGTAGAGTCTGCGGAGTAGGAGACCCAACAGATTATTGCAGCGGTTGGGTTAGTGTTCATTGTCTGGAGGGTCGGACATGAGACAGACTTTTCGTAGGGTGTTCCTTGTGTAGTGTAGAGGATCATGTCTTGTGAAAGGATCGAGGTGGATGACCGAGCTTCCACCCGAGTTCCTGAGAGATGGTTATGCAAGTAAGGCCTGTGGAGACTTTGAAGCGCAGAATCAAGTGTTATTGGGAAGGAGTTCTCATGGTTGTAAGTAGTGTCGTTGCAGTCATTGATGTTCTGGTGTTAGAATGTCATCGCTGTAAGTGAGTTGTTGTTGAGATAAGTACGCGTTTTATGAGATGTGGTACTTGTGGATGTGTTATAAACTGTCTTTAAGAGGTTAGGGGATCGATGTTGGGCCAGCTTTGCTTTTGGATCCAGGAGATGGGTTCTAGGATTTTGAGTGGATGTTGGGCTTGGCCCAAGGTTGTCGATGGGGATTTCGGGTAGAGGATCTTCATTGTTCTTGATAGTTATCGGTTGAGGTACCACGTTGAGAATTTGTTAGCCGAGTATGTATATCATTGCGTTGTGATGATAATCGTGGAGCTACGGTTTAGTTTTACTGCAAGTTGTGTAGTCATGCTGGAGTTCAGTTAAATTTTGAACTTGTACAGCCGGTAACAGGAGTTATCGGGGCATTTAGTGGCCACATGAGAGAGTGGCGAGACAAGCAGGATGAACGAATGCAGACCATCGTTGGGTGGGATCTTCCTCTTCTGTACTTGTTTGTTTTGGAAGGGTTAAGGTTTCATTATGGTGTTGTGATTACCCTAAGCGTGGGTGGGGCAAATATCAGGTACTGTTGGTTGTTGGCCCCGAAGCATTTCACTTTGTATAACACCAGGTAGATGTTAGAATGGGATTGAGGAGGGGACTGGTGAACATTATGTTTCTTGAGTGTTGAAGGTCAGTTATGGTTAGCTGTGCAGACTATGCGCAGTTACTAGTTGATTAATAACTCAGTATCATCGCATAGAGTGGGTCCCAGAGATGATGGTCTTGAGGGATTGCGATGGAATAGCGGAGGAGCTTGAGAGCTTTAAGTTATGGAGGAAATGCAAGTTTCCCCAAGTGGTTTGGCAAGTTGGAAGGCTTAGCCGGTGTGTTGAGGTGTTTACTCCTTAGAGTTTAGAGCTCTCTAGTGTATTTAGCCTTGAGTAGGCGAGTGAGTGGGTAGCCTTGAGTAGGTGCTAGCGGGGTTAGCCGGTGGTGATAGAGGTGCCATCAGATTTGACACCAAGCATGGCGGGGGAGGCGAGGCCTCTGAGAGTCCTAGATCACCGAGTGACAGTGGTCTGGAGGAAGAAGGTTCCAGAGATGCAGGTTCTATGGGACTGCAATGGAGGCGAAGAGGTGACTTGGGAGCCGGAAGCTAAGCTGAAACGGAAGTTTCCCAAGTGGTTCAGCAAACTAAAAGGTTAGCCGGGGTCGGTGATCGTCGGTGTTGGTGTTACTGGATTTTGCTTTTGCGTTGTAGTACTCGTTATTTTATGGTGTGATGATTTAATCGATGTACGTTAGATTTTGGATTATTCAATAAAAGAGGTATTAACATTGAATGGTCGTGTGGTGGGTTTACTAGGAGAATTAGTAGACAGGTGGGTGTGCTATCGGATAGCGGTCCGGTAGCTAGGGGCGGATGCTGGGTGTACAGTAGCGTGTAGGGCTGATAGTTCTGAATTGGTTTGGCGTACGGAATGGTATTTCCGTGGGGTGGCATCGGAGTGCTCGGGGGAGTCACTGCCGAGTGTACCTAGCCGGTCAGGTTTCGATGTGATGCCTGGCGGGTAGGAGAGGTCACTAGAGAGGTGCTGTTGTCTGGCCCTCTATGCGTTTGACGGATCGATCCATGGTCGTGGGTCGTGAAGTTGGTGTACTTCCGGGTGCGGAAGTGGGTGGCCAAACCAAAAAGGTGAAAGGAACTACGGCACTATCGCGTGGAGCTACGATACAATGATGGGTGGAGTGGGCTAGCGTAGTGGTCCACGGGATGGCGGTGTGTTAGATTCGGGGACGAATCTATGTTAGTGGGGGAGAATTGTAACATCTGTAACCCATTAATTGTGGGTTTTAATTAGAGAATTAGAAGTTTGGGGGCTAGATTGATTAAATCAGTTGTGGTCGGCGGATTTAATTGATAGTTCAAAGAGTTGTGGGGCTGAATTGGAAAGACTAAAAAGTTGAGAGACCTAAGGGAAATTTTAGAGAATAAAACCCTAAGCCTATTTAAACCCTAAAATTTTCAGAAACTCTAGTTATTTCTCATAATTTTCGTGGCCATCTTCAAGGAGAGAAAAAGAGAGGCTGAGTGTGGCTGAAAGAGAAGAAGGAAAGTTTGCACATGAAGGAGATGTAGATACATCCGACATGTCGGGGTAGAACGAAGGTTTTACCTAGCAAATCGTTTTCAATGGAAGAAAATTACGTGGTGTTGTAGTTAAATCTTATATCTAGAGGTACCACTTTGCAGATGTTGATTTGGATTAATATTCTGAAAGTTATTCGCATTTTCGTGAGGTGTCCTTTTTCAGACGCGATCTGGACTAATATGGATTCAAAGAGAGATCGCGAGTTCATCTATGGTCGGATTATCATGAAACTTTAGGCGTAGCTTCAGGACATCTAGGGGTTAGTTTGCAATGGTGCGATTGAAATGTGGACGGTTAGATTTCGATTCGTGATCCCATCTTTGAGGCTGATCGTTTCTGTTATTTTTCCAGTTTAGGTTGAAGGTTGTTTTATTGTTGTGGTTGGCTGTAGGGTGAGGAATGGAAGTTGTGGTTGTATTGCTATGACATTTAAGAAACCCTAGAAATTTCTGAATAGGAAAGTTTCCTAAAAAGGAAAGTTTCCTGAAAAAAGAAAGTTTCTTAAAAAGGAAAGTGCCATCAAGGAAATCGTTGTGAGCAAAGGTGAGTGCTTGTGTGTTAGACTGTGGTTAGTCTGAGGACTTGGAGTGGTCCTCATTTCTGTAGTTCTTGTTGTTTGTCCATTAGGAGTGATGGATGTTTATTGTTGCTATTTATGGCATGTGTTACTTGTTGATATGATTTTGTTTATTGATTGCTGGCATTTGTGATTGTTAGCTTTTGTGTAGTTGTTGCCTCATTCAGTATCTTTTATACTGAGGCATCTCTTTATGTAATGCAGGTAAGGATTAAGTCTTGCTGGAGCTCGTGGGACTAAGTCTTGTTGGTTTTATTTAGCCTTTGGTTAAATTGCCCCTAATTGAAACAATCTTTAACCATTAGCACCAAATCATCCATAATAGAATACCAAAATCTTTGATAAAAGAGTGCTGTTATCCAATCCAGCCCTGGAGCTTTCTCTGGATGCATAGCAAAAAGAGCTTTCTTGACCTCCTTCTCTGTTATATCCTTCGTTAAATCCCTATTCATACTTTCAGTTATCAGAGGTTGTAGTACTTGTACCGTCTCTTCAATTCCACTTGTATTCGATTTTGAAAAAAGCTCCCTCCAGTAACCAGAAGCAATATCCTCCATACCTTTCTCCGACTCTTCCCATATATTATCCGATCCAAATAGTCCCGAAATTTTATTACGTACCCATCTCCGCTTTGTTGATGCATGCAAAATTTTAGTGTTTTTACCTCCTACCTTCAACCATAAATTCCTGCTCTTCTGCTGCCAGTGTCAACCTCTGGAGTGCTGATGTGTCATGCAGAGGGAGAGCCCTCTTACATTTTCATATATATAATTTTCTATTTCATAGACTCACACATTTTAATTTTGTTATTCTTGATATTTTGGAAATAAATGCTTTAGAATTTATTTTATTTATGGCCAATAACAAAAAAAAGAAGCTTTAAATAGAGATGGCACTTTAGATTTAATGATTAAAAAAATTATACAACTAAATAAACAAAAACTGCAGATTATAGATAAGTCGTTGATTATCAATTTGATACAAAAATATGTAACATGTATAATAGGATTTTGTATTTAACATAAATTCATAAACTAAAAGTTCAAGTATGTCACTTGCTTGCTTGTAAATACTAATTTTCTATTAGATATCATGTAATCTATGTTAGTGTCTCGTCACTTGCTTGGGGGTATACCGAAGTATTGGGAGATACTTCGGACCGAGATCAAGTTGAGATTGACAGAGGTTACCTACCGAGATCAAGAAAAATCTAATTAATAGATTATTGATGATTGTCAATATCTTAGCAGAGTATTGATGATTGTCAATATCTTAGCTTGTAAAGTTAATTTTTATCTCTAAATATATATTAATTACATTTATGTTCATGTCAATTTATAAAATTTAGATTATACCATCGCTACAGAAGAAAATGTATTTTATAATAACAATCGTCTAATATATGTCTTCTAGGACATATTGGGTTCCTTACTTTCATCAAATTTGTCATGGTATCAGAGCTTGATCCTATTCATATGAATTATGATTCCACTAAGTTAGTTTCTGCTGAAAAGAGAGAGAGAAAAAGGTTTGATCGATTGAAAAAGAAACATATTGAAAAAGATATGTTTCTGAAGCACACGATTGCGTGTTAGTTTCGTGAGAAAAAAATATCAATTTCTCTTTTTCTAAAACTCACTAAAAAGTAAAAGCTTATTGATAACACATTACCATATCTCATTTTTTGTTACTATTATGAAAGTTTCAATTTTGGATTTAGTTATTCTATTATATTGTTTAATAAACGCTAACACAAAAAAGTAGATTAAGCAGGTTAAAGTTTTTACTTCAGCGCAACACTTAGAGTAAAAACAAGACTATAGCACTTAAAGTAAACCATACCTACTCTTGTCGAGATAGAAAAACGAAAGCATAACAGAAAAAGTTTTTTTGAAAACTCTCTGAAATTAGGTTTCCGGCTCCGTGATACCCCTCACCGTAAATCCCGCCGGCGCCTCACAAAAGTCTGAGCTAGGTCCCTGTTTGATCTAAGCTTCAACAGATTTCGTGTCTGCTTTGTCGTCCACCCTGTCATCCTTTCTGTCCTCCTCTCCGTCATCCTCTCATTCATCCTCTCCGGCGTCCTCTGCCTCGAAATTTCTCTAAGTTAGATAAGAAAGGTGTTCCTTTTCCTTCTCTCATTGTTTCAATCAGTCTTACGTGTATTTGATTTGAAATTATGATGAGGTTTGGTTCACTTCAATCCACTGAGAATCTCAATTTTATTGAAATTTTCTTGTAATTTAACTCACCAAAATGGTTTCTTTGTTTGATGAATTCATATGGTATTTGTATTTGATTCACTGATTTTTGTATTTTCCCCGTATGTTTAGTTTTAGATTAAGACCAGGATAATGAGGTCGTTGTGATGCAAAGCTAGGAGTCTCTAAGGACACAGAACATGGAATTGGCAACATTGAAGACACAATGATCAAGTAAGGAGAAAAAGGAGCAATCGGAGTCATCAAGGAATCAAGACTAGCCCTCAAACAAGGCAGTTTCAACAAAGGTTTAGAATTTCAATTCATCTTGTGACGACTCGAGAGGATCGCTTGGATCCTACATTGTGTCAAGGCCACACCAGTCAAAATACAAATCCAACAAGGCTAGAGCATTGGCTATATGATGCACTCGCACTTTTTTCCCTTAGCTCGCTTTTGTCCCAATGGGTTTTCCGAGTAAGGTTTTTTAATGAGACTTGTGGATCATATGCTCATCTATGCCAACTTCTAGTCCGATCCATCATCATGGCCCATTTCCCTACATCTTGGTGTGGCCCATTATCTTTATCTCTTTCTCTTTTGAAGTTTTGAACGTTTGTCGTAATTTTGCATGGTCCAAGTGCTACTTGAACTATTGATACAACAATTGAAAGCAATTCTTTTTAAGTTCTCAAATGATATGATGATAAGAAAAGTAAAAAATATTCACTGTGCAAAATAATTTTTCAAACAAAATCATAGAACGATAAGCAAACAACTAGATTGACTTGAAAAATCAATTGAAAAGCAATCTATTCCGCCTGATATATATATATATATATATATATATATATGTGGGATATGGTGTTAAAAAAAAGAAATGATAATGGCCTTTATTTTCCGAAATTGGGCTTGGCCCATTAAGTCACACGACAGCCATATATATATATATATATATATAATGATATAATGGCTTTTCTTTTTTTATATTCTCAAATCTATTTTGATATTTGCGTATATTCTGAAAAATTAATTTTTTAATTTGTTTTCTAAATTATTATAAACCAATGCAAACTTAAACATTATATAGACCTTTTTTTGTAGCTTAAATTCAATCCCCTGGATACAATTATATATTGTTAATTCTAAATATAAATATATAATAATATCATTTAAGAAACTTCATAAAAATATGTAAGCATGCTATCTAGAGCTTTTCTTGAAAGACCATGCGGCAGTCGATCATCTCCATGATTCTCGACTCAGCCTCTGTCTCAGGACCATCTTCGAAAGGTTTTGTCCTGTCTGGGAATTATCAGACATCGGCTCCAGATCCCAATCAGTTTGTGCAAGAATTACATAATCCCTTCTTCATAATCAGATCCTCAATCAGCGACACTCCCTAAACTCAACCGAGTCGGTCTCCTAACTCCAAAGGGTATCTCCAACCCGAATCATGCACGTCCATGATACCTTACCCATTCAAAATGATCCCGCAGAAGCAACACGGCAGTCACGTAAGAAAATGGTGTGTGACATTCTCCTCCACCGATAAATGTGCACGTCCTCGTGCACGGGAAAAATCCTTGAATGTACGTTACATCATTGTGGGATAAATCTTATCCCCACTCGATATACTGACTCGGCACCTCACCTTAGTTTTTGGGCAAATCGCTCATGTCAAAGCACTTACTTTTTGTCTCTCAGATGACAGACCTGGGTTCAGCACTTACAACTTAGCCCTTAAGTTCTAATGCCAAAAAATGAGGACCCCTGCCTACGTATCTCTATGAATACTCGCCACGAGCGTTGGGCGCAGACGATACACAACGTTTTGGCTATGATACCACTGTTCAAGGGCTTTTATCGGAAGACAGTGCGGCAGTCGATCATCTCCACGATTTTCGACTCAGCGATCATCTCATGAACAATCTTTGAACTTTTTTTTTCTTGCATAGGACTCATCAGGGGATCGGTTTCAGATCCCAACCAATGTGTGAAGGCATGGCCTGATCCCTTCTTTGTAGTCAGATCTTTGATCAGCGACATACTTCCTGAATTCAAACGAGTTGTTCTGCCTATCTCCTAAGGGTCTCTGCAACCTGAATCATGGACTCCTCTACCGAAACACGATACCCTACCCTAGTGGGAATGACCCCATTTTAAGATGAATTGTTTTTAACAAAGTTTAATAGTAAATTTTATTTGAGGGGTTATTTGTCAGTTAAGAAACCATTTACTTAAGCTGAGGTCATGTTTTTTTTAAACCACAGTTTTTCTGCAGAAAAATTAGAGGTATATATACTTCGTAGAAAAAAAACAGAGTACTGATCTTGAGAGAGATAAGAGTAAAATTGGGAAGAGAGAATTGGAAGAGGAAATAGAGAGACTGAGGGATATCTTCCAGTGGTTTTAGATGAAATAGCAAAATGTGAGAAGAGATTTGAGACACTGTCCTCGAAACTAATGAAGACTAAGTGTGAAGTTGAGTTGAAAGAGAAAATATTAGAGTTGATGAATATCGATCATGAGAGGCATCATGGTGAGGTTAACGTAGAGAATAAGCATCCACGTAGGATTAAAAATGGCAGGAGAGAGTTGGAAGAGGAGATGGAGAGAAAGATGAAAGATCTCTCATTAGTTCATGATAAGATTGTGGAATGTGAGAAGTGCCATGACCGCATCAGCTTTTCTCTTTTCCTTCCTTGCTTTCTACAACAAGTCAACAAGCTTATTCAACTTAGAATACACATCATAAGCCATATTGAATAAACATAGAGAGAGAGGTTTGCTAGCTTAGTACTTGCACCTCAAGTGACTCTAGTCCCATAAATTACATGAGCCGCTTTCTCTAAAGAATCCAAGAACTCAAGCAAAAAGTCTCCAGGACAAAGATTGTATAACTTAAAATGGTTTTTGCTATGTTAAGCTTCATGATTTTCACTCCCATGTGTTTCATCAACTAAGCTAAGTAACTTAAAACAACACTAGCTAGCACATATCCGATCAAGTGTGCTAGGTAGTGTTGTCTTAAAATGTTTTCTTTGTAAAACTGATGTTTGATTTCCAAATGACTTACACTCTTGCTCCTACAAAAAAAAAACCATTTTTCGAACAAATCATGTCAACTAATGAAGAACCGAACACCTTCATTTACTTTGATCGGATCTACAAAGACAACAATGATCCCCACATAAACCAAAACCTTATGCTTTATTTCCAAGTGATGTTATACTCTTGCTCATGCAGATTACGACTTAACGGGTTAACGTATGATATTAATGTAGTATGAATATGATATTAGACAATGTAAATCATGATTTTATTCTTGTACGTAAAATAAATCAAATTTATATTTATTTTGAGAATTTTTGCTTGTTAGTTTATGTGACCCTAGGAGGCTCTAAGGACACAGAAAATGGAGTTGGAAACATTGAAGACACAATGATCAATTATGGAGCAAAAGGAGCAATGGAGTCATCAAGGAAGTCAAGACTAGCCCTCAAACAAGGCAGTTTCAACAAAGGTTTAGAGTTTCATTTCATCTTATGAGGACTCAAGAGGATCACTTGGACCTTATACATTGTTTCAAGGCATCACATGTCAAGATACAAGTCCAAGAAGGCTAGAGGATTGGCCATCTCATCTGCTTGTACTCTTTTTCCCTTAGCTGGGTTTTGTTCCAATGGGTTTTCCATGTAAGGTTTTTAGTGAGGCTTCCATAATCATGGCCCATCTCCCTACATCTTTGTGTGGCCCATTATCTCTATCTCTTTCTCTTTTGAAGTTTTGAACATTTGTTTTAATTTTGCATGGTCCGAGTGTGAGTTCTCGAGGCATGTCTCGAAACTCATCACCCTTTACTTCTTGTCTCTTCTCCTTCTCACCTCTTCTTCTTTATATGTGTGTCGAGATCCTTGTATCTCTTATCTATATTTTAATCAAAAATATGTTACAAAACATATATCATTACTTTCGTTTTCGTGTGAATCCATCTTGAAGCTCTTAGTCTCACAAATCGTGTTTCCGCGACCTCTTGTGGTGACATTCAATCCATCTAAAGTGCTAGGTGCTCAGTAATTTGGGAGAGCATCATATTATCATCATATTAACCTTTCTGTGCTGGCGTTTTGGTTGGGTCCCTACCCAAGGTTGTATCATGTGGTATCACAGCTACATCGAGAAGTTAAGTGATTCCTGTGCGAATTTGTTTTAATTTGCATAATTATTTGGTGTGTGGTAAAATCATGAAATCTAGAAATTCTGAACCTAGGACGAGTTAAGTATTTGTTAAAATTGATTTTGGAAATTTTGGAGTTGATTTGTTATTTTATTGAGATCGATCTTGTTGAACAGTTGCGATTAGGGTCCTTTTCGTGTTATGTTGATTTGATCGTGTTTTCTTTCAAAAGAACTTCTTACTGGCTTTGTGTTGTGTCGAATTTGTAGGGAGAATATGTCAGAGATAGAAGAATCAAGCAACAATGCCAACAAACTTCTTACTGAAGGCCTCACGAAAAAACTCGAGAATATGATGAATGAAAAGATCAGCTCTCTCCGAAAAGAAATTGATTATGGAATGTTTGGAATTGATTTGATAATTTGTTGAGATCGTTCTAGATTAACAGTAGTGATTAGGGTTCTTTGGTAGTTGAGGAGTCAACTTTCGTGTTTTGTTGATTTAATCGTTATTTCTTTCAAAGGAACTCTTTACCGGCTTTGTATTGTGTTGATTTTCGAGGTAGAAGTTGTCCGATCACGAGGAATCAAGGAACACTGCCAACAAACTTCTTATTGAAGCCCTTACGAAGAAAATCGAGAATTTGATGAATGAAAATATCACCTCCACCAGACTAATCTTCTACAAACAAAGCTTGTTGTACTCATGAAGTGACATGCTAGTTGACGGTAAGGCAACAACAACCAACACACTTATTCCAAAATAATACATCTTTCCACTCAGAATTGTCGTAATGGTGCAAGAAAACCCCACATGTCAACAACACACTCTTAATCTTTCCAACAAAGCTCTACAATGGAACCCAATATAAAATGGAATTAGAAAAAAAGAGAAATCAATTCACCATTGTGATATAGGCACCGAAGAGGATGTCTACAAGCGGAGGGGTTGTGAATCTTCTAGCTGGCCGTACGGCTCTCTCTAGGGGATTTGGTGAGGTGATGACCAAGACACGAACTGGGGGAGGTGATAGACGCCACACGAAACTATGAACTTATCTGTGATGAGTCTGAAAACACTTAGATCCACAAGGCTTCGCACACAAGTGGACAAGAGTGTCGGCTGCTTTCTTTCAAGAAGAAAAGTTGTGATCTCTATTAATTCTAGGGTGACTCCTTACAAATCGAATCCTGGGGTTTTATAAGTGAACCCTAGGTCAGACAACACAACTGAAACAAAACGACAAGAAGTTTTAAAGAAAACAACGTGATGTGTAAATTAAAACAATTAAAATCTAAAAATGGAAAGTATGGTGTGAACTGAGATTTCGTGCATGGCTGCTGAGACTAACGCATTCTTGAGCTTTTAGAAGATGTAGTCGAGTGGTAATAAGGTCGGGAATGCGAACTAAGGGTATTGCCTGGTAAAAACCTTTCTCGGAAAACCCAATAGGATAAAACTGATGTAAGGAAAAAGAGTACCATTCCTAAGCACGTCTTTGTGTGTCTTCCGCCTAATGAAGTAGTGAAGACACTTCTCCTGGATGCAACATGGCTCTCTAACAATTTCCTTTGATCCAACTTTAACCTTGTAGAACCGGTAAAAAGAAGATGTCCTGTTTCTTGTGCTGTAAGGAAATGTTGTTAGGATCCTGGTTGAGTCCGTAGTGTCCTCTGAGCTGTGCATGGTCATCTTCTAGCCTTTCTCTGATGTCTTGGAGCTTGGTGGTAATAGGATCTTCTCTAGGTGCTAGCGGAGTTTCTTGAGTGATTTCCTTAGTGAGCAGACTTCCTTTTAGTTCTTCATGTTTGATGAGTGTGAATTAGCTCTCCAATGACTTGTTAAACTCCTCTCTCAAGCATCTTGTTCCTGACCTCGTTCTTGGAGTTTGTCTCATGACCGGTATGCTAACTTCTTCGGTAGGATCGAGTGAACTTGTTTCGATGTCCTCATCATTCCCTCCCTCTTGGGAAGGTTCTGACCCCAGATTGGTTTCACCTACATGAAAAGGCGATACATCAGATACATCAGATACATTCAAAGTGGAAGAAATGTTTCACTCACCTGGCAGCTCCAGCTTGTAGGCGTTGTTGTTGATCTGTTTTAGTACTCAAAATGGTCCATCTCCTCGTGGGGATAACTTGGATTTCCTCTGTTTGGGAAACCTCTTCCCTCTACGTCCCTCTTCAGATGCGGCCAATAGAAATGTTCCATGAGCACACTTAAGGTTTTATCTCGGCCGAAATGCCCTATTAAGCCTCCACCGTGTGCTTCCCTGATTAGTAATTCCCTCATTGAACCTTGTGGTAGGCACAGCCGCCTACCTCGGAATAAGAATCCATCCTGCTGATAGAATGCTCCCACCGCTGCTTTACTTGTTTCCTTGTACACTCTTTGAAATTCCGGATCAGCTTCATACAGTCCTTTGACATGCTCGAAACCCATTATCTTTGCTTCCATGGTGGTGATGAGCGTATATCTTCTGGACAAAGCGTCAGCTACAATGTTCTCCTTTCCCTTCTTATACTTGATTATATAAGGAAAAGTCTCCAAAAACTCAAGCCACTTGGCGTGTCTCCTCTTATGTATAGTTTTTCCTCTTTGTATGAATAACAAACTCTTTCGACAACAAATAAAGCTGCCAAGTTTCTAGGGATCTTACCAACACATAGAGTTCTTTGTCATATATTCGGTAATTTAGGGAGGCTCCATTGTGTTTCTCACTAAAATATTCCACTGGCTTGCCTCCTTGCGTTAAGACAGCCCCTATACCTGTACCAGAAGCATCACATTCTATTTCAAAGGTTTTATCAAAATTTGGAAGTACCAAAACCGGTGCATGTGTTAAGTGATACTTGAGCTTGTTGAATGCTTCTTCTTGTGCGGGTCCCCATTTGAATGCAACGTCCTTCTTGATCACTGAGGTGAGAGGAGCAGCTAAGGTACTGAAATCTCGCACAAACCTCCTATACAAGCTTGCCAGTCCGTGAAAACTCCTAACATGTCCAATGGTAGTTTGAGTCAGCCAGTCCTGAATTGTTTTGATCTTCTCTTCATCAACTTTTAGTCCCTGTGAACTTAAAACAAATCCTAAAAACACAACTTGATCAGCGCAAAAGGTGCATTTCTTTAGGTTTGCATATAGGTGTTATAGCCGAAGCATCTCAAGTACTTGTTCTAAATGTGACAAATGATCAGCAAGACAAGTACTATAAATAAGGATGTCATCAAAGTATATCTGTAACATCCGTGTTCCTTAGTCATCCTCTTGAGTTGTAATTGTATTTGATGTTTGTTGTAATGAACCCTCAGGATGTTGTGTTTTGACGAGAATTAATAATAGGGCGGATGTTCATAGAAATGTTCGGAAATATTTAATACATGATGTGGTATTTCATGTATTAGGGATGTCGAGTACATGTTGTGTTATTTTCATGTATCGACGGGTTTGACACATGATCTGGTATTTCATGTGTTGCGGATTTGAAAGCGAAATATTGTTCCGTCTTGGTTCGATGATTATGGGCTACGTCATTAGATCCAGTATGTGGTTGGGGTCAATAGGATTATGTGGTATTTAATCCTATTGACGGGTCATTGGGGTTATATGGTATTTAACCCTAATGATGGGTCATTAGAGTTATGTGGTATTTAACTCTAATGATGTTGGTTAGGGCTAAGTGGTATTTAGTCATAACTGGGCGGTTTACCGATTAGGATTATGTGGTATGTAATCCAAATCGATTGGTAAACCGAGTGAGAGCCTGTGGTATTGGAGCTCACAGAGACTTAGTATATTAGAGTCCTGTGGTATTGGATTCTAATATGCTAGGTTGTTTGATGGACTTAACTCGTTCAGGTCCTGTGGTATTGGATTTTGACGGGTTAGCCATTGGGTGACCACGTAGGATCTAGTGAAGTTAGATCCGGAGGTGTTATTGAATCGAGTATGGAACGATACCGAACTTGATTGATGGCCCTAGGGGCAGTGTTAGAATTAAATTGATCAATAGATCAATTTTTGAGAATTAATCCTGAGTGGTTTGGTTTATACGAAATTATAGCGGTAATTCTGGGGATTTTAGCGGAGTGAAAGAAATATTTTGGGATGGGGAGATGTCTCAAATATTTTGGGAAAATTAGATGGAATTACTAAACCGAGCAGTAGAGGTTAATTGGAAGAATTAATCGTTACGGTTTAGTGAAATCGGGTCGGTTTGGTTTAAACCAATAATTAATTATATACACATATATGTATCTCCTCCTCTCTTCGACAATCTTCTACACTCTTCTTCTCATTTCTCATTTGTACGTGAGATATATTGGGCTACAGAGAAAGAAGAGAGGAGGAAAGGAGAAAAAGAAAGAGGGGAGGAAGAGGAAGAAGAAGAAGAAGGAGGAGGAGAAAGAAGAGAAGAAGCTAGAGAGAATCAGAGTTTGGTGCTTGTTTGGAGGCACGATCGGCCTAGCTATTGAGCTCGGTTTGAGCTAAACATTTGTGGGTAAGTTCATCAATCTCTTGCCTAATTATCTACCAAATTTCGTCTAGTTTGGTTGAGTATTTTGGGAGATATGGTTTTTCTCCCAAAACCGCTCAAATCAGAGCCATAAGCGACGGGTTCGATTTGGGGAGTGATTGGACACTCAAAACTTGTTAGAGTGATATGCAATTTGGTAGGTAGATGCTTGAGGATCTTATCTTAAGATTGACCGAAGCAATCTTCCAAATATTGTCTAGGGCAAGAGATATGATCGATTAGGTAAAGCTCTGTTTTTGGAGATGGAAACCCGAATTGGGGTTTAGTGATCCAAGCTTAAGGCTCGTGATTCATCATTTGAGAAGTGTGTTTTGTGTTGTATTGACAGGGAATTAGTAGATATCTTGGTTGTGTGTGGAGCCAAGAAGAAGTCGAGCTTAAAGTGAGAACTATCGTGTGTTTTTTCTAACCGTCGAACCAAGGTGAGTTCATGATCGTAGCATAGCCATATAATCATTAAATTTTTTGCGACTAATGTGTGATGTGGGGCTTGCCCACATGGGTGTGATTTGTGGCTTGTCCATGCTGTATGATGTGAGTGTTGTGATGGAGCTTGTATGCTGTATCATAGTATCATTTCATTTTTGCATTGCATATTAGTTTGGTAAGTCTTTGTTTATATGCGCTTGTTGCTGTGGGACGGGAGGACCGCCTCATTAAGCATTATCAATGCTTACGCGCCTCTTTTGGTGCAGGTAAAGAGGAGTCTTAGGATCGCGAAGCTCGTGGAACCGAGGCAGAATGAGAGGATGATGTAAATAGGTTTTGTGACTTTGTCTTGTATGATGTATGTTTTTGTTGCTAACATGGAAACTTGTCAGTATGCCTTGGTTAATAATGCTAAGTTGTTTTGGAAGGAAAGTTGTTAGACTCGAATGTTTAAGTGAATGGTTGTTTGAACTATACTCAATCCTTGTTTTTTTTTGTTAAGCTCTTTGGTGATGAGCTACTACGTGGCGCTTAAGTAGTTATGAATACCAATGTTCAGATAAGTGAAGGTGATTGAAAGAAAATTTTTAAAATCTGGTATTTTAGCTTTCCACCGCATATAGATTCCAGTAGCTTGTCGTAATTTGGTATAGGGTGTCACATTTATTGGTATCAGAGCAGAAGCGGTTCTAGGATTTGTGTGGTATCTTGTTTGCTCTGCGATTGAGTATTGTTTACGATTGTTGTTATTTGACTGTTGGGTTGGGCTAGAGATCATCCTCTTCCACTAAGTAAAAATGTTCCACGGTAAGACTTCTCTTATGTTTTGTATTGTTTAAGTTGTGTGTATTGAAATCCTTGTTGCTTTTGTAGTATGATGAGAGGTGGTAAGCGTGGAAGAGGTAGAGGCAGGGGACAGGTGGCTAGGGAGCAAGAAGAGCCAGAAGTGAATATGAACCCTGTTGGTGAGGGCGTTGCTGAGGATATAGGAACTGCGGGTGATGCGGCTCAAGTGGATGGTGATGAATTACAGGGTGGAGCTGAACAACAACCCGTGGTGAATCAGATGGGTCAGATGATGGGGTTATTGGCTAGGATTTGGAAAGGTTAGCAGGGGCGGTACCGGCTCCAGCTCCCATAGCACCACCTGCGGTTAATGAGCCACTGAGAGTGGTGAATCCTGAGGCTAGAGAAGACATAATGGGTCCTATGATTCCACCGTACCTCGCAGTGCTAGATCACATGCAACGGCTTGGCACCAAATTCTTTCCGGGAGGTGCTAAACCGGTTGAGGCAGATGAATGGAAGTCAATATTGGAGAGAAACTTCCTTTCGATGAGATGCCCGGAGGAATACAAGATTGATTTGGCAGTTCATTACCTAGAAGGAGATGCACATATGTGGTGGAGAAGTTTGTTGTCTAGGAAAGCCAACGGTGTTGACACTTGGGGACGTTTTTGTGAAGAATTCAACCTCACATATTTCCCGGAGGAGGCAATGGATCGATTGGAGACGGAGTTCTTAGACTTGACTCAAGGAACAAGGTCAGTTCGAGAGTATGAGGTAGAGTTTAACCGACTTGGAAGGTTTGCTGGAAGGGGTCTCGAGGATGAGCAGGCCCAAGTGAGAAGGTTTCTACGTGGTATGCATTTAGAGTTGAGGAATAGATGCATTGTAAGAAGTTATGCATCGGTGGCCGAGTTAGTAGAGCGAGCGGCCATGATTGAAGAAGGTTTAAAAGAAGAGGCTAACGCGACTAAATCTCAGGTTCAGCCAAGGCCGCTAACTGCCCTAACAAGGATATGAGGACCTGCTACCACTGTAAGAAAGTGGGACATATCAAGACTTCATGTCCCGAGCTAAAGCAGGGTGGAGAAAGTTCAGGAGCTCCACCAGCTAAGAGGATGGTAGTGACTCCTCGAGCCTACTCTCGGAGCATCGTGTCTGGAGAAGGGAGCAACTCCAAGCCGATCACTGGTTAGGATTCCTTGCTTACTAATTTTTTTTGATGTGATTATAAATTGTTAGATGTGTTGTTGTTGTTATTGTTGTTATGGTGGTTTCAATGTATAGACTATGTCTAGGGACCCTAAACGTGGGAGGGGTCACATCTCACGTGTTGTTCGATTCCGAAGCATCTCATTGCTTCGTTACACCGGAATGGGTGAAAGAGAGAGGGCTCCGAGAGGAGCCTAGTGGTTGTTTGAGAATGGTGAAGGTGTCTGGAGGTCAAACCTTTGAGACTCATAGTCTAATAAAAGACGTTGATGTTCACATTGCCGGAGAAGTGAAGCCAGCCGACTTGAGTTTGTGGCTGGTGGATTTGTATGATGTGATCTTGGGTATGGATTGGCTTGGGAGGTATAAGGCTCACCTGGATTGTCATAGAGGTCGAGTGGTGTTTAAGAATGATCATGAGAGGGTGGTGTATCAAGGTGTGACACCTATGCCGGGAAGTTTGGTAATTTCGGCTATTCAAGCCAAGAAGATGATTGAGAAAGGATGTGAAGCATATCTCGCAACCATTTCTATACCGAAAGAGGTTGGAGATTTAATGCTTCCAAACATTCCCGTGGTGAGAGAGTTCGAGGACGTGTTTCAACCGTTGAAGGGATTACCACCGCCGAGATGGATCCTTTCACGATTGAGTTAGAACCGGAGACGGCTCCTATTTCTAAAGCTCCATATCGTATGGCACCAGCGGAGATGGCAGAGCTTAAGAAGCAGTTGGAGGAGCTATTGAATAAGGGTTTCATAAGACCGAGTAGTTCACCATGGGGAGCACCCGTCTTGTTTGTGAAAAAGAAAGACGGGAGTTTCAGGTTGTGCATTGATTACCGGGCTTTGAATCGAGTGACGATTAAAAGTAAGTACCCTCTTCCGAGAATTGATGAGTTGTTGGATCAGTTGAGAAGTGCTACTTGGTTCTCAAGGATTGACTTAGCTTCTGGGTATCATAAGATTCCTATTAAGGAATCAGACATTCAGAAGACGGCCTTCAGGAGGAGATATGGGCATTATGAGTTTGTAGTGATGCCGTTTGGGTTAACGAATGCACCAGTAGCGTTTATGAGGTTGATGAACGATGTGTTCCGGGAGTTTTTGGATAAGTTTGTGATCATCTTTATCGATGATATATTGGTATATTCGAAGAGTTCTGACGAACATGGTGACCACATGAGAAGGGTGTTGGAGAACCTAAGGGAGCAGAAGCTTTTTGCAAGGCTAAGTAAGTGTAGCTTCTGGCAGAGAGAGATTGGATTCTTGGGTCTTGTAGTTTTTTTAATGAGGCTTGTGGCTCATATGCTCATCTATGCCAACTTCTAGTCTGATCCATCATCATGGCCCATTTCCCTACATCTTGGTGTGGCCTATTATCTTTATCTCTTTCTCTTTTGAAGTTTTGAACGTTTGTCTTAATTTTGCATGGTCCAAGTGCTACTTGAACTATTGATACAACAATTGAAAGTAATTCTTTTTAAGTTCTCAAATGATATGATGATAAGACAAGTAAAAAATATTCACTGTGCAAAATAATTTTTCAAACAAAATCATAGAGCGATAAGCAAACAGCTAGATTGACTTGAAAAATCAATTCAAAAGCAATCTATTCCGCCCGATATACATATCTATATATGTGGGATATGGTGTTAAAAAGAAATGATAATGGCCTTTATTTTCCGAAATTGGGCTTGGCCCATTAGGTCACACGACAACCATATATATATATATATATATAATGATATAATGGCTTTTCATTTTTTATAACTCAATCACGCCGAACCCTAAAATCATAGGTGAAAGAGAATAGTTCATCTTCATGAGAGGTATATTCTCAAATCTATTTCGATATTTACATATATTCTGAAAAATTAATTTTTAATTTTACTTCTAAATTATTATAAACCAATGGAAACTTAAACATTATATTGGCCTTTTTTTTTGTAGCTTAAATTCAATCCCCTGGATAGCTTTGAAGGTATTTAATTTTCATTTTGTAAAAATATATAAAAACATAATGCAAATAGATCTTAAAGCCGGAGATGAAATCGGAGGATTGTGCAGAGTCAATTAACATATTGATAATGTTTATTAGTGCTGTAGAAAAAAGAAAAATCCTTAGGAGATGTTTGAGTAATTGCAAACAATATAGAACGGTGAGTTTAGTTTTTATTTTATTTTTGCTTTTAAGATTTATTGGTTGAAATCTTTTGACTCATTATAAGAACTAGATGATTATCTCTACGCTTTTCATGAGATTTCAATGTTATAAAGTTATGAAACTATTTATTAATATTAATATGAATCTTTAATTAAAATTATAACAATTTTAAAAGGTAAATCATTATATAAATAATTAAGAGGTGCTATAACATACACTTTTACAGCTACTTACATGAGCTATGAAAACATATATCACAACATTTAACTAAAGCTATGATAGAACAACCTATAACAGCACTAAAAATATATGCTATCGTATGGGATGACCCTACTATAGATACTAAGACACTATTATAGCCTTTGATAGCATTATTGGTGAGCTATTAATGCCGTATTTTCTTGTAGTTACAATTCTCATGAATGGAAAATATTTGCTAACGGTAAGATTTTATATTCCTCATTTATGTAGCTTCCCTCACAAGCTATCCATTTCCTGTTGCTTCTGAAACACCCCATCCCGGAAACTACTAAACCGGGACCGGTTAAAATCACAACAAACCATGCAAAATGAGCATTTTAAAATTTTCCTAACAACTTGACTGAATAAATATAATCTACTTTATTTATTCCAAAACACTAATCAAATCAGACTAACAACCTAGCGGAAGCGAATACTAAATAATCCATCCAATAAAAAAATAACTAAATAATAAATAACACCAAAAAGGACCCTGGTCATGTCATCCATTCCACAGTCTTGGTCCCACGAGCTCCAGCAAGACTCAGTCTTTACCTGCATCACATAACGAGATGCCTCAGTATAAAAGATACTGAATGAGGCAACAACTACACCAAAAGCTAACATTCATAAATGCCAGCAATCAATAAACGCAATCATATCAACAAGCAACACATGCCATAAATAGCAACAATAAACATCCATCACTCCTAATGGACCAGCAACAAGAACTACAGAAATGAAGACCACTCCAAGTCCTCAGACTAACCACTGTCTAACACACAAGCACTCACCTTTTCTCACAACGATTTCCTTTTGAGGAAACTTTCCTTTTTAAGAAACTTTCCTTTTCAGGAAACTTTCCTTTTTAGGAAACTTTCCTTTCCAGGAATTTCTAGGGTTTCTTAAATGACATAGCAATACAACCACAACCTCGCTTCCTCACCCTACAGCCAACCACAACAACAAAACAACCTTCAACCTAAACTGGAAAAATAACAGAAACGATCAGCATCAAAGATGGGATCACGAATCGAAATCTAACTGTCCACATTTGAATCGCACCATTGAAAATCAACCCCTAGATGTCCTGAAGCTACACCCAAAGTTTCGTGGTGATCCGACCATAGATGAACTCGCGATCTCTCTTTGAATTCACGTTGGTCTAGATCGCATCTGAAAAAGGACACCTCATGAAAATAACTTTCAGAATATTAATCCAAATCAACGTCCGCAAAGTTTTACCTCTAGATATAAGAGTTAACTACAATACCACAAACTATCTTTACCATTGAAAACGATTTGCTAGGTCGAACCTTCGTTCTACCACGACATGTCGGATGTATCTGCATCTCCTTCATGTGCAAGCTTTCCTTCTTCTCTTTCAGCCACACTCAGCCTCTCTCGTTCTCTTCTTTAAGGTGGCCACGAAAATTATGATGAATAACTAGGGTTTCTGCAAATTTTAGGGTTCTAATTAGGCTTAGGGTTTTATTCCCAAAATTTCTTTTAAGTTCCTCAACTTTTCAGTCTTTCCAATTCAGCCCCACAACTCTTGAAACTATCAATTAAACCCACCGACCACAATTGATTTAATCAATCTAGTCCCCAAACTTATAATTCTCTAATTAAAACCTCCAATTAATGGGTTACAGATGTTACAGCTTCGCTCACAAGCAATCACTTTCCTATGCATGTCTATTCCCTAAATTAAAGACAAACTTGCCCAATCAACAATATCATCAGAGCTTTCATAGTGATTCCTAACGCTAACTATAATTATAACCAGTTGAGACAACCAGAGGGACCCCGACCCCAACACCAAGCCTGACTTCCCCTGTTTTATCAACATCTCGACCCTTTCTTCAAGAATCACAAGCCGCTGGTTCTTTTTGAAGAGGTTTATGGTGCGATTAAAGTTTCTTTGGTTGTTTTTTTTGTTTTTTTTTTTGTTTTTTTCAGGATTGCTATATTTGATTTTATCGGTGTTTTTATCGCATATTATTGTGAAGGTCATTATTATATTATGTGAAAGTATTGGACGTGAAGAAAACTCGCATATTGGTTTATATTTTGTGTTCTAAGTTACATTATTTTTGTAATTTTGTGGATTGCAGAGTTTTTTATGGCAATGTGATGTTTAAGGTACCCATTTTAAAAGTTGTATGAATTTGTCAATTTGGAGGTTTTTTAAACTTAATTGGGTGAGAAGGGCAATTACTATTTATAAATGGGTAAACAATACACCGTCATTATTAGACACTGTTTTGATCACAAATCTGCACTTGGTAATCACTCATAGTTATAATTATGCCATTATAATTTTTCTTTACTCTTTTTTTTTATCTTTGATTACTCTTTTATTTTTTATATCTCTGTCACTTTTCTTTTCTTCCAATTCTGATTCTTATTATAGCACAAATAAGTTTTCATTTTTTAAAAAAATAAATTTTTATTATTTAAAATCTTTTTGTGAATCTAACGAGTCCAATTTTGTATAAGTCTGCAACCAAAAATTCTTCTTCTACACTTTTCTCATACACCATCGCACACAATTTTCTTGTACACCATCTCATACATTTTCCTTGTACAGCATCCATACACTTTCCTTGTACACCATCGCATAAACTTTTGGTTTACACCATCTTGTACATTTTTCTTGTACACTATCTCAAACAAAATCATGTTTCATATACCATCTTCTATTTCATTGTATCTAGTACACCGTTAGGTACAACACAATGTTTGTGCAACGCTAGTATACACTTTGTACCCTTCATATTTCATATATCTCATATATATTATATGTGTACACTGCAGTATACATCGATGGTATACATATATCACTATGTCCCGTACACCATCTTATAATGTACACCATTATAAATACCATCTCGTACACCATCTTGCACACTTTCATATCCCAGACACCATTATAACTATCATCTCGTACACTTTCAAATGTTTTTTACACCGTTATAAATATCATTTCCTACACCATCTTGTAAATTGTCATATCTCATATACCATCTTGTACACTACTATATGTTGTACACTGTTATATGTCGTTTACATACTACCCTCGAACACCAAATGTTTCTCATACACCAACTCTCTTCGTACAATAACCTGTTCATAACACAACCGCTTCATGTACAAGAGAGAGAAAGAATAAAAAAAAGAATAAAATAGACATAGTATTGTACAAGACAGTGTACGAGACGGTAGTTAAAACGGTGTACAAAAAGGGACACTTGGTTGCACTCTCCTACAGAACATAACCACTTCATGTAAGAGATTATAGTTATGATGGTACTTCAAAGGGTCAAGGGGTCTAATGCAAGGGGACCCTATCTTTCCTCACATGTTTGTGATCACAATGGAGGTTTTTGGTAATATGCTGGAAGCAAGATTCAATGAGGCTCAGACTGGTTTTCACCCCCAAAGCTAGGAATCCACAGATCACTCACTTGGGATCTGCGGATGATCTAATTTTTTTTTATGCCAAGACAAGCTCCCTGCAAGCTAGTAACGCTACCTTGGATGAGTTTTATGCTCTCTCGGGCTTGGAAATGAACAAGTTGAAGACTTCTATCTACATGGGCGGCATGAATGATCTGGAAGCTTTAGTCATTCCAATTTTCGGCTTACAGGCTCTCTCCCATTCAGGAATTTGGGTTTGCCTTTGATGCAGAAAACTGAGAAATGTTGAGTACTCCCCTTTGGTTGATAATATCTCGGCAACATTTAACTCCTGGTCAGTGAAGATGCTATCATTCGCTGGTAGGTTGCAGCTCTTGTCTTAAGGTGATCAATGGCTCTCCAAACTTCTAGATGCCTGCGTTTATTCTCCCTAAAGGGTGCATAATTCAGATAGAGCATCTATGCAATAGATTATTTTTGTCTAGTGACATCTTTAAGCATTCAGGAATCATAGTTGCATGGAAGTCTATTTGCCTCCTTAAAACAGAAGGAGGCTTAAGCCTAAGGGACATTTTAGTTTGGAATAAGACCCTTAATCTTAGGCTTATCTGGCTTATGTTTTCCCCAACTGGATATTTATGGGTCGCCTGGAATAATCAGTATAGGCTAAAAGGAGACTCATTTTGGACACCTCAGGCTTCATGGCTTTGGAGTACTTTACTCAACTTCAGACCTTTGGTGATGAGGTTTATCACATGCTCTCTTGGCAATGGCAAAACTGCTAGCTACTAGTATGACTGATGGACTTAGCTTGGCCCCCTTATCAATCTGCAAGGCCAGAATGGCCCTCGGCTTATGGGGATTTCTCTAAGTTCCAAGGTTTCCGATGGTTTAAGGGGCAATGAGTGGCAATTCCCATCTGCTCATGCTTGGAATGAATATTTTCTAGGGCTCAGATCTGTTCTTTAGGAAACTGCTGGTTCGGACCCCTCTGTAGGAGAAGATTCATTATGCTGGAACATTGAGCACATAGTTGGTACATCATTATCAACTAGGGATACTTAGGAAGTGATCAGGCCATCCAGCAAAAATATTTCTTGCGCCGATTCTGTCTGGTTTAAAGGTTGTGCCCCAAAGCAAGCCTTCACCTTCTGGGTTTGTAACTGGGATCGTCTACCGGTTAATTCTCGTCTTTTACATAGAAGAATGGAAACAATTGCAGAAAACCGAGAAATTATGATCCATACATCTCGATACAAAAAGAATCGATAGAAAATAATCCTTGTTATGGAGTCTAGAAATTGATTGTCTCCTGATTAACTTATACCTAAGAACTTACTCTGTCTTTTTTGCAGATTTTGTTGTTACTGGAACTATCATCTACAACGCAGTAGAAAGAAGAAGAATAAGAAGTAAATGAATCGACCATCATGTTGCATGTGGCTAAGCTGGAATGTCATAAAGTGCGAACCAAGATCCATGATACGATGAACCATATGGTGGACCACTAGCTCAAAATCCGTTTGACGACCAAAACATGACAAGAATGTAAGTTTTTTAAAAAAGAAAAAAAAAACATAAAACAAATCAATATATTATGCAGTCAGCTACATCTTTTTTATGTAAATAAAACACAATATTGAAAACGATAATCAAGACAAGCCAAAATACAAAGACAAAAATCAAGAAAATGACGATAAATCAAAGAAAGATGAAAATATTTAAAAGGACTACTCGAGCAATTATATACTCAAAAGACTCCTCGGGAAATTATCAAAAAGTTTAGGATTTAACAAAAGCTACGTAACATGAAGACATCAACAAAGGGCCAAAATCATTACTCAAAAGTGGAGCCAAAATCATTAATCAAAAAAATGGAAGTGACAAAATCATCAATTAGACAAACTTATCTACTTCAGAAAAAAGAGTCTAACACGCTCAAGCAGCAACACGAGTCTGACCCAATACCGCCTAGGGACAACAACATTACTCATCCTCTATAATTAATACAAAAAGTACATCTACGCTCGTCAATATTACTAATCACTCAACACTCCAAAAAAGGACACATAAACATCCATGCAAACTCATCGCAACACTCTTTTGTAGAAAGCATAGCAAATTTTAGTGGCAATCACTAAATTCATTGCACTCTTCTACTCCCTTAGATTTTTAATCATTGTATTTTAACTTTGTACTTTAGGAGAGAATGAGAGTGCAGATAATTTAGTGCTGATAGCTCACTCAAATTCGCTCTGCTTTTCAATCGTTGTATTTCCACTTTGTACTTTAAGAGAGTGGGAAAAGTGTAGGGAATTTAGTGCTGATAGCTCACTCAAATTTTCTCTGCTTTCTACAAAAGAGTGTTTGTTTTATTTCTACATAAAAGTGAGTTTGCATGGATGGTTATGTGTCCCTTATTTGAGTGTTGTGTGATGAGTAGTATGGACGAGTGTATGTGTCATTCTTGTATTAATTATGGAGGATGAGTAATGTTGTTGTCCCTAGGTAGTCTTGGGTCAGACTCATGTTACTTCTTGAGTGTGCCAGACTCCTTTTGCTGAAGTAGATGAGTTTTTCTAATTGATGAATTTGCCGCTTCCACTTTTTTGATTAATGATTTTGGCTCACTTTTGATTATTGGTTTTGGTCATCTGTTGATGTCTTCATGTTACATAGCTTGAGTAGTCTTTTGAGTGGATAATTCTTGAGTAGTCCTTTGAGTATTTTCCACTTTCTTTGGTTTATCGCCGTTCTCATGATTGTTTTCTTCGTCTTTTGGCTTCATTTTTCTTGAATATTGTCTTGAATCTTTTTTTTTACCTACATAAACCTAATGTTCTAAAATGCACTCTCTGCAGCCGCATAAGTGACGGGTAGGCATTCCACGATTGAAGACTGTCGCGATTTTGACAATTCGGGGTAAAAAATCGGATTTCATGAAAACTTTGTTTTCTTTAATAAGGATAGCAATCAAAGTGTGATGGCCATATCTATAAAAATAAGAACAGGTGACACTAAAAACAAGAAATAATGGTGAAGAAAGCGAAGAAGATGAGCAGGCACGAAATTGATGGTTGCAGAGAGTGGATCATCAGTTTGGGATCCAGTATTAACAGTTTCCTCAATTAGTTCCACGTTACTCCTTCATCACTTGGCTGGTGGTTAAGGACCGTTTAACAAAAGGAGCGAGAACTTGGGCATGGGGACATCATCAGCCTTGTCTATTTTGTGTGTCCTTACACCTTTGTTGTTTGGACAGAAATTGCTGGAGTGCTGCTGGGTCGCAAGCTTAATCCAGACTGGGGGCTGATGCTACGCCGTATCAGCTCTTCACAGCTCTATTTTTTGGATAAAGCTCTGCTTCGTATGTTCTTCACTTCGACGATTTACCACATTTGGAGGGAAAGGAATGAAAGAAAACATGGGAAAAGATGTCACGCCACCACACAACTAGTAAAATCAATTGCCAAAGTTATTTGAGAAAAGGTAGTTTCGCTTCAATAGTTTGATGAAAGCAAGTTTAAGGATCTTCTCCACCGCTGGGATTCCACTCGGACACAAGGATGATCAAATCTTGTTTTCTACTGCTCTCTTTTTATTATGAGAGAATGTTAAAAATTTGTGTTTGTAACTATCATTTTATCAATGAATTTCTCATTTAAAATATATATATATATATATATATTTACTATTTACTAAAATAAACTTTAAAAAAATTCTAATAAAAGTTGATACAGTCTTTCATTTACTATTTCAAATGAAATGTTTGACTATTTATTATTCTAGTTATCCTATTGATTTCTTTATAACTTATTATTATTAATTATTATATTTTTCTGTTCTAATTTTCAAGATTAGTTGGATTTCCCTAGAATCATCCTTAATTTATTCCAAAATAAAATTTATACACTATTTCTAATTTAAACACTTATTTAAAATACATTCTTTTTGGATATATGTTTGTTTCAGTTTTTGTTTTCTAAATTTTCTTTCTTTTGGAAACTTATAATCAATATATACATATAGTTAAACTATATTATATATTTCAGCATTTACAGACACATAATATTTATTACTTGGTTTGGAATATTTGTTGTGAATGACACAAAATATTTATTACTTGGTTTGGAATATTTGTTATAATTCTTATAAACCTTTCATTGTTTCATTTCACTAATATTTTAATGTATATGTTTGGTAATGATTAGTGACAATGTGCATAAATATTCTACATAACTTATTAAAAAAAAGAGCACCCATGAATTAATTTTGTTATTAAATTTATTTTGATGATGTGGACATTCTAAATAGAGAGAAAACTTGCAATTGAAATTGAAACTGAACTTTTTAAAGACAAAATTTCCTTATTAATTTCATAATTTATTTTAAAATGATTAATTGGATGTCAATTGATGTAAATAGATGAGTAATTTTGATTATTTTCCTAAATGTACTTCTAAAATGTTATATATAAGATATCAATATACTTTAACTAATGATATATTTTAAGTTCAAATTTATTAAGAGAAGTTATACCTAGTAATATATTTAAAACTGATTTGCCACAATAATCTATTTTATTTTTGAAATATCCAAAAATAACTTATCAACACTTTTAAAAATTCGAAGAAGACTCTACGAGTATTTGGTAGAATTTTCAAGTATCTGACAAACTTATCAGATGTTTGGTAGACTATGCATGTATCTGACAGACTTTGCACATATTTGACAAACTTTGTAAACCCTGCAGAGTAAATAGCACACTCTTCGGAGTAAATGGCAGACTTTATAAAGTGATCGCCAGATGCTGTGAGGATCTAGCAGAATTTACGGCTATTTGGCACACTTTACGAGAATAATTGGTAGACTTTGCAACTGTCAGGTAAGCTCTGTAGAGTAGTTAGAAAACTCTGCGAGCATTTAACAAACTCTTCGAGATTTTGACAGTCTTTGTAAGTTTTTGACAGACTCTTCGAGCCTTTAAATACACTTCAAGCTTTTAACTCAAACAATACTAGTTTAATAAGCTTGTAAAGAAAAGTTTACAAAAAAAATAGGATTTAGTTGACCCCCTCCCCTCCAAATACCTAAGTCAGTTTTGTTAACTTAGATATCCATTTCCGACGAGTTTAAACATATTAGGATAAAATGTTAGAGGATCCCGCAAATAACATCTCAAAAATGTCTCCATTCCTGATTCTACTATGTAATCTTCTTCATATCGTTTTGGGGTTTGCTGATCAACACCAACTTTGGAATTATGTCTTCTTTGTCTTAATTTTCTTGGTGACTCATTTTCTTAATCTGACGTCTCTTTGTGTTTTGAGCACTTTCCAGTCTAATATTATGTCGGTGCTTTAGAAGAAACTTCAGACTCATAAGCTGACGCATTATTTGAGCCAACTGATTCTTGTCTTCTACTGAAATCAAAATTCGAGAAGGGTGGAAACTGATCACACGGACTAGCTGCAATTGGTTTTCCGGATTAAGTGATGGTGTTCCAGGTCGAGGAGGTTGACGAGTCAGATCTGGAAAAGAGCATTTTGAGTTTTGGTTTAAATTAAAGGAGACTGATCTCTATTAAATACATAGTTTTATTTTCTACTTCTCTGATATTGGATCATTAGGAACAACCATCGGAGTTGGCTGCGGAGGCCGTATGAAACGAATTTTACAAAAGAAACATAATCTATATATTTTTTTATTCGGATCCTGACTCTTATGAAAGCAACTTGAGTAGTTGTAGGTAGGAAATTTGATAGTAAATAAATCGAATGGTACCTTAAAATAAATAAGGAGCTTACTCTAATTTACGTACTCAATAACAAAATAAAAGAGTAAGAAAAATAATAGAAGATGCATATAATATCATGATCATGGCATTGCATCCAGTTTTTTCCACAACCAGAAAGTTATTCAAATGACTGCATCAGTTAAAATTCCCGTAAATTGCTCCATCCAACACTTCATGGGGCTCGGTGTGCTGGTTTGATTTTCTTACGTTTGGCTGCTTAAACTATTTTCATTTATTTTATTTAGTCATGTTGAGGATAAAGTCACAAAAGTTAATTTAGTAAACACACTCTAGCACATGGATTTATTGAAGGTAAAATTATTCATCAAACGACTAGCTCAAACATATCATCATGGCATGCAAGTAAATAATTACAGAAAAAAAGTTAAAAAAGTTATGGAGCTAGTAATATATAAGTGACTAGTAATATATATGAGATTATTTATTGTGAAACTAGAAACTAAAAACCGATACACAAACCTAATAAGAAAAGGATTAGATTAGAGATCTCTCAAGCTGTGAGGCTGGGGTTAAGCTTCGAGTAGTGGTTGCATCAACACCCAGTGTTTCAAAGTTGTCACCTATAGACCGCCTCATACGGTGGTTACGCGCTTTCATACTGCATCATCACTAAGCATTCAGATCAACTACTCAGGAACATGCTACCTTTGTTTTCAATTTTGTTTGAGATTAGCTAGCTAAAAATTTGTTGATTTATCAATTACGTACAACACCTAAACAAGCTTTATAAAAGTACTCAACTACAGATGGAGAAATCAAGGAAGAAAACAATAAAAATCGTAATTCATTATCAAACCCAAATCTCATGTTAAAATTGCCTAGAACACGGAAAAGTTAGACACAATGTTTTAAGCAAGCATAGTTAGGTCAAGTGAAATTTTTGGAACTATACCAAGATTCAATCATCATAAAAATATTAATAAAAACATTTAATTTGTATGTAATAGATTAATAAAAGTTGCGAACTAATATCTTCGATCGTATTATGTTTATTTTGCTTGTAAGATAAATCTTTGATTTCATTTTTTGACATCGTATTAGATATTATGATAGTGAGAAATTAAACTCAATTATTTTTAAACAATCTAATTATGTTCTTGATCAAAGGATCGTCAAAATATGACTTTGATGATCCTACTAGATTAATATTTACATTTAATTTAAAAACAAAAACAAAAAATAATAAAAATATTTACATTTAATTTCTTCGTGAAATATCTCACTTGATAGTCTAGGTAAAATTAGCCATTTGAAAATTTATGTTTGGTCAATTCAATGATCAGATCTCTATATGCATCATTTATATGTATAACTTATAGAATGAGATCCATTAATAGTCACCCAATGAAGACCGTCACATTTATATAGTTATTGAATAACAACAATATTATAATACTTTGATACCAAACACCTACTTCGGAAGAATACTAGCTGAGTGGTAATAATGTATTATTGAGTATCTTTATGACTAATAGTGATTCAAGAAGGAATCCATCAGTTCTAGATGATGAGTTAAAACTCTATGTTTTCAGTAATCTTATTAGTTGCAAAGACATTGGCCAAGACTATTGACTGAGTAAAAAACAAAAAAAGAGTTTCTTGAGTCATGCACCAACCATTTATAATGATTGACTTAAAAAACAGTTGATTATCTATAAGAACTTGTTAGTGAACATTTCTTAGGATAATCCAAACCTGAAACGATGGAAGGAAATAATACATAATGAACCAGTTTCTTAATTACGTTACAATATCTGGTAGTCGATTATCATTCCGAGACGTCAACCTTAATTTGTAATTCATTAGATTAATATATATCAGTTTTATGATGAACCTCATACGAGTGATATATATCACCTTGAGAGACACGACAAGCCCCGATTCATAGTCCAAATCCTACTTGGCTACATGGTGGGGTAACGTGATCTAGTGAAGTCGAATTTCGGTGAAAACGCCGCAGAGAATTATATATTTTTTGCTAGCATATTAAATATAGTGCTAAATGAATTAAACTTTTTTTATTTATCTACATGTAACAAATGCATGCTTTTTTTTTACAGTCCAATACACCAAAAAAAAATGCATGTTTTTTTTATCAAATGCATGTTTTTTTATCTACAGTCCAATACACCAAAAAAAAACCAACTACATTTAATATGTTTTTTTATCATGTTCTTTTATGCATGTTTTTTATCTACAGTCAAATGCATGTTTTTTTTATCAAACCAACTACATGTAACAAATACATGTTTTTTTTTATCTACAGTCCAATACACCAAAAAAAAAAATGCATGTAAATGAAAAATAAGTTTCAGTTATTTAAAATTTTTATATACATAATGAAAATAATGGGAAGTAATATATTCTCATTTATTTTTGTTGGTAAAGAAATGATAAATTTTTGACATACTTTTCCTTTCACTTAATGGGGTGTATTGGACTAAGTATTTGGAGAGATTTGAGTTTTAGTGACAAATCATGTGTTATTGAAACATGAATTTTAAAATATCTTTTAAAATCTAATATTATTGGATTAATGATTTTAAATTGTACAATCAAATCCACTATTTCTGAAAACATGATTATAATTTGATTTAAAAGTTTCATGTGAGATTTGAAGAGATTTTTTTGTAAAAATATAAAGACCAAAATCGCATGGTTTTAGGTGAAATTTTAGAAATTTTAATAACAAAATTCCTAAATCACCAAAATTTCACCAAATCATCTACAACTCATTAAAACTCAAATCTCTCCAAATATTTATTTCAATACACCCCCTTTAGTACTTCCTCTATGTTGACATAATTTTCAGAACATTTACAGAAAACAAATACTAAAGTGCAAAAGAAATAAAAGGAAAATATTGTTTTTTTTTCATTTTTTTGTAAAGCTATCTCAAAAATTGGAAACTTGAATCTCACTTGGTGTGGATATCTATTATATCTTGAAAATATATTGAGAACTTTCTTACTATATTCTAGTTTAAGTTCTTTTGTCAAGATTTAACAATATTATAATATTAAGGGGATATAATTTTTTATTAGAAACTGCTTATAATCTATGAGTCTAAACATTTATTATTAATACTAGGCTTGGGTTTCTGTGTTTTATACATTTTATTATAATTTATATAGTTTTAATGAAAAGGTAGTTTGTAATTTTAATTTTATTTAAGATTTACATGGTAAATTTTGATGAACATTGAAGCGCCCCGACCCCTTTTTTTTTTTTTTAACAGCATTTATTATTCTCATAAATAATAAAAACCTCCAGCGACGTTATTCACTTAACAGTCAATTTTAACCAGCAAATTAAATCACGATTAATTATTAACCAATTAATTCGCAATTAAAATCTAACAACCTAATAGTTCATCCGCACAACAATCTTAAGTAATCAAAACAACCAAATAAACCACCCCGGTATGTCATCCGCTCTCCCAGGCGCAGTTCCACGAGCTCAGCTAAGATACCTTATTTTTACATGCGCCATTACGAATAGACGCAGTTAGTATTTAATAAATACTGAGAAAGCGATCAACCCGTCTACTAGGTCAATTATAGACAGACGACTACAGAAATATTCCCGGCACAATAATATGCTCAGGATTCAACCAACAACAAAGCAACAACCCGGCAATTAAATAAAATCGACAATTAATTAATTTCAACCAATAGCCACTAATTCCAGTGATTTAGTTAAATTCAACAACTTAATTAATTTTAACAATTTATTAAATTCAGCAATTTAATTCATTTCAGCAATTTAATTAAATTCAACCATTTAGTTAAATTTAACAACCCAAAATTAAATTCAGCAATTTAATTAAATTCATGAATTTAATTAAATTCAACAAACAACAATTAAATTTAGAAATTTAATTAAATTTACCAATTTAACTAAATTCAAAAACTTAATTAATTTTAACAATTAATTAAATTCAGCAACAATAATTAAATTCAGCAATTTAATTCATTTCAGCAATTTAATTAAATTCAACCATTTAATTAAATTTAACAACCCAAGATTAAATTCAGTAATTTAATTAAATTCAGCAATTTAATTAAATTCATCAATTTAATTAAATTCAACAAACAACAATTAAATTAAGAAATTTAATTAAATTTACCAATTTAATTAAATTTTACAACTTAATTAATTTTAACAATTAATTAAATTCAGCAACAATAATTAAATTCAAAAATTTAATTAAATACACCAATTGAATTAAATTCAACAAACAACAATTAAATTAAGTAATTTAATTTAAATTCACCAATTTAATTAAATTCAACAAACAACAATTAAATTCAACAATTTAATTTAAATTCACCAATTTAATTAAATTCAACAAACAACACACGACACGGAATAAATCCTAACACACAAAATTAGATCGAGAAATTCACGTAAGTCCAGTCCGACCACGGTACTGCACTCACCTTAACCAAAAGCAAAACTTCCAAAAACTCTGTGCAACTCCTCTGCACTCTCTCGACATCAACTAACAGCTAGCAACCTAAACCACAACCATCCAAAAATAATCTGCACCGTTGAAACTCAACACCTAGATGTCCTGAAGCTATCCATAAAATTTCGTGATGATCCGTCCATAGATCAACTCGCGATCTCTCTTTGAATGCAAGTTGGTCCAAATCGCGTCATTAGAAACGATCTGCTAAGTCGAACCTCTGTTCTACTACAACATGTCGAATCTGTCTGCATGTCCTTCATGTGCAAGCTTCTTTTTCAGCCACAACCAAAGGCTCAACCTCTTCTCTCCTCTATAGGAGGCCGCGAAAATTCTCAAAAAATCAACTAGGGTTTCTTCTAATTCATCTTAAATAGGATTAGGGTTAGCCGGTTCATTTAATTTAAACCAGGAATAATTAATTCTTCCCTTTTGGTTTAATAGTAACTCAATAACCAACATGCTAACCTAAATATTGGAATTAAATCATTCCACTCTCTAATTCCGATAACATAACCTTCGGGACTCTATTCCTGGAACACGGGTGTTACAAACATATCATATGATTTAAAATTTAAAGAGTAATATTCTCAACAAATTTAATGACCAACTAAAAAACATTAAATAGATTTCACTTTTGGTACATTTATGACTCTTCACATTCACATTAAAAAATCATTGATAGAAGTGCGACAAGTGAAATAGATTGCTATGTTACCCAATATATATAATGTTTTGCTTGTAACATAACAGAATGAGGAAGAAAAATTGCCAACAGCTATGGTTTGATCCTCTGCAATTTCTATACAAATTCAAATATATATATTGTGATATATAGTTTTGAGTCTTTCGACACATTCACAATATCAACTGTAATCTAATGATTTACTGAAATGATACTTCTACATTAAGCTGAAGCTTTCTATTGCCTTATATATCAAATTTTCTGTTTAGGGCCTCTCCACATGTATCATTTTTAAGCGTTTTTACCGTTTTGTGAGTTTCTTTTGATGCTATTTCCAATGTGATCATCATTAATTTAGTAGATGCCAAGTGTCATTGTTTTCATCTCGTTTTGTGTTTGTCATCATTGTATCCATGTTATCTCCTTTCAGCTATCTCGCCTCAAACCTCTTTAGAATTCCAAAACGTTATCAATGGAGAGAAATATAGACACTCACAATTAAATTGCAATAAAATTTAAAACAAGAGAATTATAAATTGATTATTCATTGATGATGTGTCAATTGTAGAAGTGTACGCATGTCAAGTAGGGAGAGCCTCTCTTCTTCTACTATATATAGGATATAGAGAAATATAGACAATCACAATTAAACTACAAGAAAATTAAAAACAAAAAAAATTAAAATAAATAAATGATATTAGATATGTTATATAAGATATATACATATATATATATATATATGTGTGTGGGACATGATGTTAAGAAAATATCACTTATTCTATAAAATGGGCTAGGCCCATTAGGTCACACGACACCCATATATATTGTGACGATTTATTGTTCGTAACTCAATATCGCCGACCTCTGAATCTTAGGTGAAAGATGAACAGTTCATCACCATGAGAGGTATATTCTCAAATCTTTTATTATTATCTTATTTAATATTTGCATGAATTCTTAAAATTGAATTTGTGACTAGTTTTGCAAATTATTATAAACTAGTATGAATTTAATCACTATATTGACTTTATTTTTTGAATCTTAAATTAAAAACTTAGATAGCTCTGAAGGTATTTAGTTTTCAATTTGTAAAATTTATATATAAAATGTAAATTAATCTCAAGTTAAGAAGTTGCACAAGTTTATTTTCCTCGGCGTTCATAAACATGTTTCCATTTTTTAGAGAACAGTAATTTGTAACTTGTAATATCCAAAATTTGAAACACAGTCTCGAATTTTACTACAGATTACGTGTAGAAGAGGTTGGATAAACTCTTGATGAGTGAAGATAAAGATAGTGTTCCAATGTCAAAGTTAAGGGCCACAATTTCAAGCACCGAAGGAGGATTGTAAGGAAACACTAGTGAAGAAGAAATAAATGTTAGAGAAAAAAGTTGGAGGACAGAGCACAGTGAATTAATAAATTGATTAAGTTTATTAGTGATCGAGGAAAACAGAAAACTCAATAGGAGACATTCTGAGTTCATGGCAAACAATACAGACTGGTGAGTTTTGTTTTGTTTTGTTTTTAATATATATTAGAATGCTTTGACTAGATCTGGGCAATTGCGTATTCAGTTTGGTTTTGGGTCTTTCGTGTATAGGATGTTAGGACCCATATAGGTACCAAAATGGGTTTGGTTTGGTTCCAAATCCATTCCTGATCTGGTTCAGGTACCCGAAATATAAGAAACCCAATAAATTTGAATAATAATTAGGTAAATATTCTCAAGTATAACAAAAACTTTCAGATATTTCGATTATTTTGGTTTCGATCTAATAAAAACTGATATATTTAGATTTATAATTATATTCGATCTAATGTTTATAAAAACTGATATACATTTGATCTTTTTCACACAATTCTGCCGAACCCTAAAATCTTACGTGAAAGACGAACGATTAATCGTCTTAAGAGGTATATTGTCAATTCTATGATCTAGATCTAATTCAATATTTGTATGTATAATGAAATATGTTCGTGGTTAGTTTTACCAACTAGAAGACGAGACCGATGAAGACATACCTGGCATAGATGATGATCCACCACTGGCTCCTAACCTTAATCAACCAACTATGAGACAAGAGAGGGTGAGGTTCCGAGACTTGGATGAAGACCAGCCAAGACATGGGGGAAAGGATGTCAAACTTACTGCACCTACTTTTGCTGGAGGAGTCAACCCTGAAGCATACTTAGACTGGGAGAAAAGGATGGAGTACATCTTTAAGTATTACAACTATTCGGAGGCGAGAAAGGTGTCCCTAGCATCAGCTCAGCTCACTGAAAATGCTTTGGCGTGGTGGGACAGAGATGTTTCGGAAAGGAGAAGACTTAGACGCAGCCAGGTTACTAACTGGGCAGATATGAGGCTCAGTTTGAGGAAAAGATATGCCCCAACTCATTTCCACCTTGAATTACAAAAGAAATTTTGAAAACTTACTCAAGGAACAAAATCTGTGGAGGAATATTTCGAGGACTTTGAAACTCTTAAGAACAGATTGGAAACTGAAGATGCTGAGGAGACTTTGACGGCACAGTTCAATTCCTTGATGGAATACATGATCGGATAGCCAGAAAGGTAGAGAGGCAACCTTACCACGACTTCGATGAACTGTTACATCTTGCGGTCCAAGCAGAATAACATATGAAGAGAAAGACCATTTCTGCTCCTAGAAACAAGGCAGTTGGACTCCACTACCACCGAAGAATTTTGACAAGGGCAAGTCTATTGTGGAGGACCCCAAATTTAAGATACAGGCTCCAGAAATGTCTAAACGCACCAGACCCGACAAAGGTAAGTTTCCAAATCAAAGAGCTCTTGACATTACATGCTTTAATTACAGGGAAAAGGACATTATCCAAGGGAGTGTCCCAACCAAAGGGTGATGGTTCTTAAATCAAATGGTGAGTATGAGTCACAAGATGAGGCTGAAGGAAAACAAGAAGATTCCCAAAGAAGATATTGTGGAGTATCCAGAAATGGGAGACTTAGCACATTCTACTACCCCGAAACTATTCAGTGAGAGAATTTCTTCCACACGCGGTGCACCGTCAACTCTAAGACATGTAGTCTAATTATCGATGGTGGTTCATGCACTAACGTGGCCAGCAAATATTTGGTTGATAAGTTAGGTCTTCCAATGACGAAGCATCCCCGAGCCTATAGACTTCGATGGCTTAACAATGAGACGGAGCTCAAGATATCCAAGCAAGTTTCCGTTCTATTCAGCATAAGTAAGTACACTGAGCAGGTTGTGTGTGACGTAGTTCCCATGCAAGCAGAATATCTCTTACTAGGGAGGCCATGGCAATTTGACAAAGAGGCTTTACAAAATGGACGCACCAATTACTACACTTTCACGTATAAGGATAAAAAAGCATAGCCTAGTGCCTCTTACTCCGCAAGAAGTGTATGATATGCAGAAAACTATGGATAAAGGGGCCTAGGTAAGTAAGACTAACCTCTACATTAATCCCATTACTGTTTCTAAATCACTTGAGGCCAAAGAAACGGTGCTAGTAATGATCTTCAAGGAAAGTTTAGTTTCTGGTCAAGAGCAAGAAAACCAACCCCCGGCTGTTCTAGAGCTCTTAGAAAATTCACCGATGTCTTACCTGAAGAAATCCCACCAGGCCTTCCACTGATTAGAAGCATTAAGCATCAAATCGATTTAGTACCCGGTGCACCACTACTAAACCAAGCTGCATACAAATTCAATCCCGAAGAGGCTAAAGAACTTGAGAAACAAGTACAAGAATTGATGTCAAAGGGATACATTAGAGAGATTTTGAGTCCATGCGCCGGGCCAGTGCTCCTAGTGCCTAAGAAAGATGGAAAATGGAGGAAGTGTCTCGACTTCCGAGCCGTAAACAACATCACCATAAAGTACCGACACCCCATTCCGCGACTTGATGACATGCAAGATGAACTCAATGGTGCTACCATCTTTTCAAAGATTGATCTAAGGAGTGGATACCATCAGGTAAGAATGAAGGAAGGTGATGAGTGGAAAATGGCTTTCAAGACCAAGAGATTTTTATACGAGTGGTTAGTGATGTCTTTCGGACTCACCGATGCACCTAGCACCTTCATAAGGCTCATGAACCAAATTCTAAAGACCTACATCTGTAAGTTTTTTGTGGTATACTTTGATGATATTCTTATCTATAGTACCTGTCTTGCTGACCATATTCTACATTTAGAACAAGTACTTGAAACACTTCGGCTAGAACACCTATACGCAAACTTAAAGAAATGCACATTCTGCACTGATCAAGTTATGTTTTTAGGATTTGTTGTAAGTTCACATGGATTAAAGGTTGATGAAGAGACGATCAAAGCAATACAAGACTGGCCAACCCCGACAACCATAGGGCATGTTAGGATTTTTCACGGACTGGCCAGCTTCTATAGGAGATTTGTGCAAAATTTCATTACCTTAGCCGCTCCTCTCACTTCAGTGATCAAGAACGACGTTGCTTTCAGATGGGGACCAGTACAAGAGGAAGCATTCAATAAGCTCAAAGACAGTTTAAACATGCACTGGTTTTGGTACTTCCAAATAATGATAAAACATTTGAAATAGAATGAGATGCTTCTGGTACATGTATAGGGTTGTTTTAACTCAAGGAGGCAAACCAGTAGCTACTTAGGCAAACCAGTGGCCTACTTCACTGAGAAACTTTATGGCGCCTACCTAAAATACCCTACCTACGATAAGGAACTTTATGCATTGGTAAGGTCTCTCGAAACATGGCAACACTATTTATTTGTCAAAAGAGTTTGTTATTCATACAGATCATGAGACACTCAAGCATGTGACAGGACAACCCACATTTAAATGGAGGCAGGCCAAGTGGCTTGAATTTGTGGAGACTTTTCCTTACATAATCAAGTATAAAAAGGGTAAAGAGAACATTGTACCTGATGCCTAGCCCCGAAGATACACGTTAGTCACTACCATGGAGGCAAAAATTATGGGATTTGAGCATATCAAAGGGTTGTACGAAGCTGATCCAGATTTTTAAGAAACTTACAAGGAAACGAGTAAAGCGGCCTTTCGAGCATTTTATCAACAAAGATGGATTTTTGTTCCGAGCCAGAAAGTTGTGTATTCCTCAAGGATCAATGAGGGACTTACTAATCAGGGAAGCGCACGGAGGAGGACTCATGGGATATTTTGGCCGAGACAAGACTTTAAGTGTGCTCATAGATCATTTCTATTGGCCGCATTTGAGACGGGATGTAGAGAGATTCTGTGCCAAGCGCATCACTTGTTTGAAAGAAAAATCCAGGTTACATCCTCATGGTTTATATATGTCTTTGCCTATTCCTAACCTGCCATGGGTAGATATTTCTATGGATTTCATTCTATGGATTTCTTCTTGACCTAGGGTTCCCATATGTCTGATTGAATTTCACTTTGTGGTGCCCAAAGCTTGGTTTCTGTTAGATGTGCAATTGACTCTGAGTATATTGCCAGGAACAAGTTGGTTTTGAAATTCTAAAGTATTATAGGTGCAAATTCCGTCAAATCATTGTTGATTTTTGCAATCATAACGACACACAAGACCTTCATTCAAACCAAAATCCTATTTCAGTAATTGAGAAAAAAGTATACCAAATAATACTTATATATCTTATTATATAATGGAGAATGATTTAAAGTTGCTAACTCGCCTGATTGTGACACGTGTCAATTTAAACGATCAGATTTTGACAAGTTTTTAATTAAATAAAACCATAGATTATCAAGGAAAAAAGTAAATTATTATCAGATAAAAAAACATATATAATCCTAAAAAGAAAAAATAGATAATTAGAAAAAAAGAAGGAAATTTTCATCACTTTTTAAATTAAATTTAACCATAGATTATCAAGAAAAAAAATTAAATTAAACTAAATTAAAAATGTATTTAATTAAATTAAAATTATATTTTAAGGAAATTTTAAAGTTAGTTCCTAATCCTAAAAGCTAACAAAAAAAAGAATAAACCATCTTATTATATAAACGAGAATGATTCAAAGTTAGTAACTCGTCTGATCGTGACATGTGTCAATTAAAACGATCAGATTTTGATATGGGTTTAATTAAATAAAATTATAGATTATCAGAATTTTTTTTTTAAAGAATACAATACTAAAAAAAAAAAGAATTATAATATTTCATCTCTACAGTTATTAAGTAAAACAAAAAACATGGTTGAACTCATGAGAGCTCGACACGTGTCAAAATTATAATTCAGAAGATCATGACACATGTTGATTGATAGATAAGATTACGGCTGGTGTAAAATTTTTGTTTTCCTTAATTAAAAAAGAAAACCAACAAAAAAACAAAAAATAAAAAAAAATTATTTTTTATTTACCATTTTTTCAAAAAATATGTTAAATATTGTTACTTCAATAAAAATATTATTTTCACATTTATATATTTAGATTTTTATATTATTTAAACTCATATAAAAATATTTCACATGCTTCTAATATTTGAATGTCGGTTAAGTGTCAAATAAATTATACAGTAAATTGATTGGATTAACCGATTAACCCATGAATCTATCCTTTTTAATAGATCAAATTAAGATATAAATCTAATAGTTTCATGAATCAAAGGGTTAAATAGATAGACTCATGAATATATAATTTTTGTTTTGTTGTAATAGCTTATCATTATAAAATAATAATAATTAATTAATTGTATGAAATTCAATAAATTACATGATCATAATTTTTACAAGAAATATGTATTTTGCATATTTTGGAGTAGTTAAAATGAACTCTTTCAAGTGATAGATGCCCCCTTTGTACATGTTTTATTTTTTCTTTGGACACTACGGAGATCTACTCAGAAAAAATTGTTTTCGCCAAAGCTAATTATCATACTCAAATATGGATCCGGAGAAGGGAAGAAGGTGGTGAGACTTATGTTTGAAGTTGAAGATGGTGGTAGATGGAAATTAGGTAAAAGAAAAGAAAAGATATCCTGAAAAACAAACATCCTTAGGTATAGAGGTAGAGAGTAGAATAAAAATTTGAGAGATGGTGACTTAACGGTTGAGTAAGATGATGTTGTCGGAAAGGCCAAGAGACGAGAAATAACAATGAAATTGCTATATTAGAATTTAAATTACTTTATTTATGTTGAAAAATAAATTTATGTATATAACCATCTTCTTTAATGAAGCATGCTTTATAATTTGTTTCTCAAAAAAAATCTAAGATATATTCATTAACGACAAATTTTAAAATTAATAGTTTTGTTTAAATTAAGAAACTCGTCCATCGTATGGGTCCTAATCTAGTATACATATACTATAATTATATAAAATTGGACATATATAATATATATTATTACTTACAAAATTAATCTAAAAATGTAACACTTTGTTATTATATTTCATATAATTTAAAATTCATGTTTTTTTCATTTATAAATTGAAAGCTTATAAGCTTTATTAAGCTATCAATTAAAATAAAATTTTAAGCTTTTAATTTATATAAGACAACTATAATTTTAAATGATATATTAAGACATACAAACAATTATAATGTTAGAAATTTTAAAACCTTTTCTAAGCTTTCAATAAAAATAAAAATTATAATCTTTCAATTTATATAAGAAAATACTATAATTTTAAATGGTATGAAATATAATAACAAACCAGTACATCTTAGAAAATTTAGAAACAAAAATTAGATTAACTTTATATGTAATAGTTTATATGTCCAAAATCATATTATTATGTTATATATATATATATGTGTGTGTTATTTATTATATTTGTTTCTCAAATAGGATTTCGAGAATTTTCGTTTTATATGGGAATTAAAAGTGTGTGTAATATAATAATGCATTTCCACCAAAAACATGGTGGTAATGATGTCTATCTCTAATATTCATTTCAAGATTTTGAAAAAAAAAATCATGTGTCGATGATGTGTCATCCATATCATAGTAAAACAGATGACGTGGATGACCTGTTATCAGTTTAAAATATACAGTCACCTCTACTTGTATGAATTGATCAAATTTTTATAGTTCATGTATCACTTTTGTCAAATTGATATCGTTAGGTATAAATTCGCCCATTACTATAGTTTATGTATGATTTCGACTTAATGAGTATGATTGGGCAAGAATTGGCCAACATTCCCTGAGTATATTGCCAGGAACAAGTTTGCTTCAAAATTCTAAAGTATTATAGGTGCAAATTCCATCAAATCATCATGCATTTTTACTATCATAATGACACACAAGACCTTCATTCGAACCAAAACACATAGAAATAACTAACATAAAAACTATGAGATGATACATCTTATGGATTGTTTTTTTTTAAGTAATTTGAATTTAAAGACCTAAAATCGTAGTATTTAATTATAGTTTCTTTTTTTTGCTATATAAATAACTTAAGATTTTTTACTAAATAGTTTTTTTTTTAAGTCAATAACTAAATTTAAACACAAACATAAACCACTTAAACTTATGGCTGAAAAAGACTTGGTGTCGAAAACTAAGGTTAATCAATAATTTCAAATTATTCATTTGAGATCATATGAATTAACCTTGCAAATTAATGCATGTTGACCACTAAAACTATATGTAGTATTCAGCCATTTTTGAATAATTCCCTTGCATTTGTTATGGATTAATGCATATTTAGGATTGATACTTTTTTATTTATTAGTGAATATTCATGTATTGTACAATGAAAAATAAATCAAACTCTTAACTAAAATAATTTGTAGGACCCTTAATTACTACAACAAGGCAACTGATAATTGTAGAAGATAATTTAAGAACATGAATAAAAAAACTACATTACTGTTATAGAATAGAATAGATTGAATAATATTGTGCGTATTATTCATGGATTAATAGAGAGGTATATATAGGATTACGTAGTCTTAGTAAACAAGTAAATGTAGACCCTTGTAGAATATAGGTCTTATAATGGACATCCATCTATTGGTTAACACTCCCCCTTGGATGCCATTATAGAAAAATAATCCTAATGCGCATAAGATGTTGTCTCATTAAAAATCTTACCAGGAAAACCAGTGGAAATAAACTATGGTAAGGGAAAAAGAGTGCAGCGTGCATGTACTCTCCCTGATGAGTAGATCCGTCGAGATCCTTGAGACAACGGAGTCCAAGAAGTCCAGTCGAAAGCGCCTTGGTTAATAAGTCTGCCAAATTATCTTTTGAACGAATCTGTAGAACACTAATATCCCCTTTCTCTGCAGTTCATGTGTGTAGAAGAATTTTGGTAGAATGTGCTTAATTTGTTCTATCAGCTTTGATGTATCCTTCTTTGAGTTTTGCTATGCGTGCAGTATATATTACCTTTAGAATATTTTAATTACTGTGAGATGATAAAATAAATAATTCAGATTGCCTATCGTTATATTTTCTTAACACATTTTTGCCGAACCCTAAAATATGAGGTGAAAGACAAACATATTTGATATAAAGAGACGAGTGTTGTCCTCTGTTCTTTGATCCGATCAATCATATTCGCTTTCTTCCTCAAAATCTAAGTAGACTTCTTTAGGATCATATTCGTTATTCTAGAAGAATAAGTATGATCATAAAGAAGTGTATTTGGATTTTAAGGAAGAGGGCCCAATATTATTTTTGGTGAAAGACGAATAGATCATCCTCTTAAGAGGTATATTCTCAAATGATCAAATCTATGATAAATATCTAATAAAATGTATTCATGAGTTCTGACAGTTGAATTTATGATTAGTTTTGTAACATCCGTAATTTTGATATTTGGGGTTTTAGTTGGAGAAATTAAAAGTAAGGGCTGAATTGGTTGAAACAATTTGTGGCTGGGGGGTTTAATTGATAATTCTAAAAGTTTTGGGGCCGATTTGTAAAGCTAGAAAAGTTGAGGGACCGTTCGCTGTACTTGTCAAAAGTTGATGAGAACCCTAGCCTTTTCGTTGTTTTAACCGCACGCCTCCTCATTTTCCTTGTGGATCGCGTAGCGTGGAGTGATAGCCGCTTAACTAGAGTCACAGCGTCGTTGGGGTTTTAGGGCTGCCCTGAGGGGGAAGCTTTGAACCTCTCTCTCTCATCTCTCATCTCTCATCGTCGGTGGTCGTAGAGGTAAGGATCGTTCTTAGTAGTTTCCATTGGATTGAATGGCTTCATGATGGTCGTGAGTTATTGGAGCTTTGTCGTGGAGTTCCGATGAGGTTTCGATGGTCGTGTGGCGTGGGAAACGTGACGGGGAAAAATGTGGTAGTCATTGGTGGCGATCACGGACGTCGGTGGCGTCGGGGTGATCCTTGCCCTAGAGGTCATGGTGGTGATTTCAATCGGTGACGTTGTGATGGTGGTGACGATGACGGGAGGATTGTGGTGGATCGATGGTGGTGGGAGGTGGTGAGTTAGTCGGCGATGATGTGTCATCTCGTTGGAGTGAGGGACGTAACGGTGGCTTGAGTTAGACGTATGGCTGTGGAGTTGTGGCGACGTGGGGACCATGGGCGGTGGTGAACGTCGTGATGTGGGGAGGAGATGGCGGTCATGGCGTCATCGTGTTGGAGACGAAGAAATTGTTTAATAAGTCATGTTACGTCTAAATACGTTGATTAATAATTATATATTAATTTAATAATATTTTATTATATTAGGTTGCGGGTTTAGGAATTGAGGGTGTAGACAGCGCGGGAAAAGTTTTCGGAAGTCGCAGAAAAGTTGTGTCGGAAAGTGCTACTAGTGGCTAAGGTGAGTGCAATACCGTGGTCGGATGATTTACGGAATTATTTTCCGAGATAATTCAGTGTGAGGATTTAATTCTGTGTTTTGTGATTTTTGCGGTGTTTTTATTGCTGAGATAAATTCCGGAAAAATTGCTAGAAATTGCCATTATTTATGAGATTATTTTATGTAATTTTCTATGAATTATTGTTAAATTAATTGTTGAGAATTAATTGTTTTACTCAATTTTTTAGATGTTTTAAATTGCCGTTGATTGATTTAATTCATTAGTTTGCGGTGAATTAATTTTATTAAATCGTTGTTGTGTTGTTTGTCGAGTCCGGACATTTGATTATGTTGGAGGGGTATTTTCATAATTTTATCCTAATTGACCTAGTAGACGGGTTAATCGCCTCCTCAGTATTTATTAAATACTGACTGCGTCTATTCGTAATAGCGCAGGTAAGGGAAAGGATAAAGCTAGCTGAAGCTCGTGGAACTGCGGTGACGGACCAGGATGACATACCGGGATAGTTTTCATTTATTTTATTTATATTGGATATTTGTTATTCAGATTAGTGCTTATTGCTGAATTGCTTCCGCCAGATTGTTAGAACATTTTTTTTTATTATTATGTTGGAATAAATGGATTAATTGGTTAAGTTGTTAGAAATTTTAAAATGCCGGTTTTGTGTGGTTTACGTTTATTGAACCGGTCCCGGTTTAGTGGTTTTCGGGACGGGTCTTTTCAATTTGGTATCAGAGCAGAGTTGATTCTAGGACTGCTAGATTTCTTACTGCGTTGTTATGTTGTTATTGTTAGGGTGTTTGGTTATGTCATCCTCCGGCCGATAACAGTTCCACGGTAAGATTTCCTTGTTATTTTTGGTTATTATTTTTAGTCGTAATTTAATAACCATGAGAGAGATGCAGAGACTCTAGTGGGCATGGTGAGTGCCTTGCGGTTGTGTGCTGTATCCGAGGAGCCTGAGCCACTGGGTTTAGAAGCAGCTAATCAGGCTGATATTCTGAGCAGAGTGCGGGTAGCACAGGAGTTGGATGTGGAGTTGATTGCGGCTTCTAGAGCAGAGAAGTCAGAGTATGAGGTTTCCAGCAATGGGACAATATTGCTACATGGTAGGGTGTGTGTGCCAAAGGATGACTTGCTTAGGCAGGAAATTCTTAGAGAAGCGCACCAGAGTCGGTTCTTGATTCATCCAGGAGCCACCAAGATGTACCGTGATCTCAAATGGTATTATCAGTGGGTAGGGATGAAGAAGAATGTTGCTAGCTGGGTTGTCAGGTGTGATACCTGCCAGTTGGTGAAGGCTGAGCATCAGGTTCCGAGCGGTTTGCTGAGGAATTTACCCATTCCAGAGTGGAAGTGGGACATGATCACCATGGATTTCGTGGTGGGTCTGCCGGTTTCGCGAATGAAGGATGCTATGTGGGTCATCGTTGATAGGTTGACCAAGCCGGCACATTTTCTGGCCATTAAAAAGACCGATGGAGCTGAGGTCTTGGCTAGGAGATATGTCAGTGAGATTGTGAAGCTGCATGGGGTACCTGTGAGTATAGTGTCAGATCGGGATCCGAAGTTCTCATCGCTGTTTTGGAGAGCTTTTCACAGAGAGATGGGCACTAAGGTACATATGAGTACAGCTTATCATCCGCAGACGGATGGGCAGTCAGAGCGCACTATCCAGACATTGGAGGACTTGTTGCGGATGTGTGTGCTCGATTGGGGCGGACATTGGGTCGACCACTTGAGTTTGGCGGAGTTTGCATACAACAATAGTTACCAGGCTAGTATCGGTATGGCACCATTTGAGGCTCTCTATAGTAGGCCATGCAGGACACCGCTGTGCTGGACTCAAGTGGGGGAGAGGAGTTTACTTGGGGGCCGATTTTGTGCAGGAGACTACAGAAAAGATCTGTGTTGTTAAGCTGAACATGAAAGAGGCACAAGATAGCCAGAAGAGCTACGCTGACAAACGTAGAAAGGAGTTAAAGTTTAATGTTGGAGATATGGTGTATCTCAAGATGACCATGCTGCGAGGTCCGAACAGGTATATTCCCGAGACTAAGCTGAGTCCTCGGTATATGGGTCCTGCTAGAGTGTTGGAGCGTATCGGACCGGTTGCATATAGGCTGGAGTTGCCTGAGGCGATGCGGGCATTTCATAAGGTGTTCCACGTCTCGAAGCTGAAGAAGTGCCTGCATACGGATGATCAGGTCATGGCTGAGATTCCATCTGATCATCTGCCGAGTATGGTTGTAGAGGTGAGGCCTCTGGAGGTACTTGACCGTAGAGTCAGGCTGGTTAGGAGGAAACAAGTTCCAGAGATCAAGATCTTGTGGGACTGCAATGGAGCGGTGGAGGAGACTTGGGAACCAGAAGCGAAGATGAAGCGGAAGTTTCCCAAGTGGTTTGGAAAGCTAGAGATTTAGCTGGAGTCCCAGTGCTGTTTTGTTGAGTTGGTTGTATTTTTCTTGTCGTTTAAGCTGTTGTACTCGTTTAATTTTGCTGGAACTTATAACGATGTACTGTTTTACCTTTTATTGAATAATAAGCAGAGTTTTTGTTGAATATGTTGTGCTGTTAATTTCTTAATACTTAGTTCGGCTGCGAGGATCATGCCGTATTGATCTTAGTACTTGGTTTGGCTGATTAGGACTCGTCCTAATGCTGTTTGATGGGGTTCTGTGTTGTGGAATCTTATCGCTGTGTGGTGTTTACCGGTCGGGTTTTTGTGTGATTCCTGATGCTGTCTCGGTAAGCCACTAGAGATCTTAGGATCTTGCTGGACTTGCTGATCGGGTCGCGCTGGACTCCGAGATGCTTGTCATTGTTACTGCGCTGAGCTGTTCCGGGGATCCGGTAGGCGTAGTTTATTCAAACCAAGTGGGGTCTTGTGGTATAGGATTCCGGGAGTATTTGAACTAAGTATAAACAACGTAGTGTTGACATACTAGTCGAACGGCTATGCCGAAAATGTTATGGTCATGTGACTATGCTGAGTAGATTTATGGCTATGTTATGCTGTGGATGTCCGCTGAAATGTTAGATTCGGGGACGAATCTATGTTAGTGGGGGAGAATTGTAACATCCGTAATTTTGATATTTGGGGTTTTAGTTGGAGAAATTAAAAGTAAGGGCTGAATTGTTTGAAACAATTTGTGGCTGGGGGGTTTAATTGATAATTCTAAAAGTTTTGGGGCCGATTTGTAAAGCTAGAAAAGTTGAGGGACCGTTTGCTGTATTTGTCAAATGTTGATGAGAACCCTAGCCTTTTCGTTGTTTTAACCGCACGCCTCCTCATTTTCCTTGTGGATCGCGTAGCATGGAGTGATAGCCGCTTAACTAGAGTCACAACGTCGTTGGGGTTTTAGGGCTGCCTTGAGGGGGAAGCTTTGAACCTCTCTCTCTCATCTCTCATCGTCGGTGGTCGTAGAGGTAAGGATCGTTCTTAGTAGTTTCCATTGGATTGAATGGCTTCATGATGGTCGTGAGTTATTGGAGCTTGTACGTGGAGTTCCGATGAGGTTTCGATAGTCGTGTGGCGTGGGAAACGTGACGGGAAAAATGTGGTAGTCGTTGGTGGCGATCACGGACGTCGGTGGCGTCGGGGTGATCCTTGCCCTAGAGGTCATGGTGGTGATTTCAATCGGTGACGTTGTGATGGTGGTGACGATGACGGGAGGATTGTGGTGGATCGATGGTGGTGGGAGGTGGTGAGTTAGTCGGCGATGATATGTCGTCTCGTTGGAGAGAGGGACGTTGAGTTAGACGTATGGCTGTGGAGTTGTGGCGACGTGGGGACCATGGGCGGTGGTGAACGTCGTGATGTGGGGAGGAGATGGCGGTCATGGCGTCATCGTGTTGGAGACGAAGAAATTGTTTAATAAATCATGTTATGTCTAAATACGTTGATTAATAATTATATATTAATTTAATAATATTTTATTATATTAGGTTGCGGGTTTAGGAATTGAGGGTGTAGACAGCGCGGGAAAAGTTTTCGGAAGTCGCAGAAAAGTTGTGTCGGAAAGTGCTACTAGTGGCTAAGGTGAGTGCAGTACCGTGGTCGGATGATTTACGGAATTATTTTCCGAGATAATTTAGTGTGAGGATTTAATTCTGTGTTTTGTGATTTTTGCGGTGTTTTTATTGCTGAGATAAATTCCAGAAAAATTGCTAGAAATTGTCGTTATTTATGAGATTATTTTATGTAATTTTTCTATGAATTATTGTTGAGTTAATTGTTGAGAATTAATTGTTTTACCCAATTTTTAGATGTTTTAAATTGCCGTTGATTGATTTAATTCATTAGTTTGCGGTGAATTAATTTTATTAAATCGTAGTTGTGTTGTTTGTCGAGTCCGGACATTTGATTATGTTGGAGGGGTATTTTCGTAATTTTATCCTAATTGACCAAGTAGACGGGTTGATCGCCTCCTCAGTATTTATTAAATACTGACTGCGTCTATTCGTAATGGCGCAGGTAAGGAAAAGGATAAAGCTAGCTGAAGCTCGTGGAACTGCGGTGACGGACCAGGATGACATATTGGGATAGTTTTTATTTATTTTATTTATATTGGATATTTGTTATTCAGATTAGTGCTTATTGCTGAATTGCTTCCGCTAGATTGTTAGAACATTTTTTTTATTATTATGTTGGAATAAATGGATTAATTGGTTAAGTTGGTAGAAATTTTAAAATGCCGGTTTTGTGTGGTCTACGTTTATTGAACCGGTCCCGATTTAGTGGTTTTCGGGACGGGTCTTTTCAAGTTTTATAAATCGTTATACATCAGTGTGAATTCCAACACACTAGTAGACTTTGTTGTTTTCAAGTTTAAATTAAATTTCGTTCAAATGATGAAAAGTAACATTTTCTCATTTATTTTTATTGGTAAATTAGTGGAAAATGTAGTTGAGTAGTAACAAGCTCTGGAATGCGCACTAAGGGTGTTGCCTCGTTAAAACCTTTCTCGGAAAACCCAATGAAATAAAACCGAGATAAGAAAAAAGAGTACCAGTCCTTAGCACGTCTTTGTGTGTCTTCAGCCTAATGAAGTGGTGAAGAAACTTCTCCTGGATGCCAACATGCCTCTCCAACAATGTCCTAATTCAGGCATCCTCTGCGGTTTTTCCTTCTTTGGAATCAGACAAATATTGGTTTCATTTAGCCTTTGGTTAAATTGCCCCGAATTGAAACAATCTTTAACCATTAGCACCAGATCATCCTTAATAGAATACCAAAATCTTTGATAAAAGAGCGCTGTCATCCAATCCATCCCTGGAGCTTTCTCTGGATGCAAAGCAAAAAGAGCTGTCTTGACCTCCTTCTCTGTTATATCCTTCGTTAAATCCCTATTCATACTTTCAGTTATCAGAGGTTGTAGTACTTGCACCGTCTCTTCAATTCCACTTGTATTCGATTTTGAAAAAAGCTCCCTCAAGTAACCAGAAGCAATATCCTCCATACCTTTCTCCGACTCTTCCCATATATTATCCGATCCAAATAGTCCCGAAATTTTATTACGTACCTGTCTCCGCTTTGTTGACGTATCTCCTACCTTCAACCATAAATTCCTGCTCTTTTGCTGCCAGTGTCAACCTTTGGAGTGCTGATGTGTCAGGCAGAGGGAGAGCCCTCTTACACTTTCATATATATAATTTTCTATTTCATAGACTCACACATTTTAATTTTGTTATTCTTGATATTTTGGGAATAAATGCTTTAGAATTTAGTTTTATTTATGGCCAATCATCTAATATACGTCTTGTAGGACATATTGGGTTCCTTACTTTCATCAAATTTGTCATGGTATCAAGCTTGATCCTATTCATATGAATTATGATTCCACTAAGTTAGTTTCTGCTGAAAAGAGAGAGAGAGAGAAAAAAAGGTTTGATCGATTGAAAAAGAAGCAGTTGGAGAGATATGTTTCTGAAGCACACGATTGCGTGTTAGTGTCATGAGAAAAAAAATATCAATTTCCCTTTTTCTAAAACTCACTAAAAAGTAAAAGCTTATTGATACCACATTACCATATCTCATTTTTGTTACTATTATGAAAGTTTCAATTTTGGATTTAGTTATTCTATTATATTGTTTAATAAACGCTAACAAAAAAAAGTAGATTAAGCGGGTTAAAGTTTTTACTTCAGCGCAACACTTAGAGTAAAAACAAGACTATAGCACCTAAAGTAAACCATACCTACTCTTGTCGAGATAGAAAAACAAAAGCATAACAGAAATTGTTTTTTTGAAAACTCTCTGAAATTAGGTTTCCAGCGCCGTGATACCCCTCACCGTAAATCCCGCCGGCGCCTCACAAAAGTTCGAGCTAGGTCCCTATTTGATCTAAGCTTCAACAGATTTCGTGTCTGCTTTGTCGTCCACCCTATCATCCTCTCTGTCCTCCTCTCCGTCGTCCTCTCCTTCATCCTCTCCGGCGTCCTCTGCCTCAAAATTTCTCTAAGTTAGATAAGAAAGGTGTTCCTTTTCCTTCTCTCATTGTTTCAATCAGTCTTATGTGTATTTGATTTGAAATTATGATGAGGTTTGGTTCACTTCAATCCACTGAGAATCTCAATTTTATTCAAATTTTCTAGTAATTTAACTCACCAAAATGGTTTTTTTGTTTGATGAATTCATATGGTATTTGTATTTGATTCACTGATTTTTGTATTTTCCCCGTATGTTTAGTTTAGATTAAGACCAGGATAATGAGGTCGTTGTGATGCAAACCTAGGAGGCTCTAAGGACACAGAACATGGAATTGGCAACGTTGAAGACACAATGATCAAGTAAGGAGAAAAAGGAGCAATCGGAGTCATCAAGGAAGTCAAGACTAGCCCTCAAACAAGGCAGTTTCAACAAAGGTTTAGAATTTCACTTCATCTTGTGACGACTCGAGAGGATCGCTTGGATGTCAAGGCCACACCAGTCAAAATACAAATCCAACAAGGCTAGAGCATTGGCCATATGATGCACTCGCACTTTTTTCCCTTAGCTCGCTTTTGTCCCAATGGGTTTTCCGAGTAAGGTTTTTTAATGAGGCTTGTGGCTCATATCCTCATCTATGCCAACTTCTAGTCCGATCCATCATCATGGCTCATTTCCCTACATCTTGGTGTGGCCCATTATCTTTATCTCTATCTCTTTTGAAGTTTTGAACGTTGGTCTTAATTTTGCATGGTCCGAGTGCTACTTGAAATATTGATACAACATTTGAAAGCAATTCTTTTTAAGTTCTCAAATGATATGATGATAAGACAAGTAAAAAATATTGAATGTGCAAAATAATTTTTCAAACAAAATCATAGAACGATAAGCAAACAACTAGATTGACTTGAAAAATCAATTGAAAAGCAATCTATTCCGCCCGATATATATATATGTGGGATATGGTGTTAAAAAAAAGAAATGATAATGGCCTTTATTTTCCGAAATTGGGCTTGGCCCAGTAGGTCACACGACAGCCATATATATATAATGATATAATGGCTTTTCATTTTTTATAACTCAATCACACCGAACCCTAAAATATTAGGTGAAAGAGAACAGTTCATCTTCATAAGAGGTATATTCTCAAATCTATTTTTATATTTGCATATATTCTGAAAATTTTATTTTTTAGTTTGTTTTCTAAATTATTATAAACCAATGCAAACTTAAACATTATATAGACCTTTTTTGTAGCTTAAATTCAATCCCCTGGATAGCTTTGAAGGTATATAATTTTCATTTTGGTAAAAATATATAAAAACTTAATGCAAATAGATCTTAAAGCCGGAGATGAAATCGGAGGATTGTGCCGAGTCGATTAACATATTGATAATGTTTATTAGTGATGTAGAAAAAAGAAAAATCCTTAGGAGATGTTTGAGTAATTGCAAAAAATATAGAATGGTGAGTTTAGTTTTTATTTTATTTTTGCTTTTAAGATTTATTGGTTGAAATCTGTTGACTCATTATAAGAACTAGATGATTATCTCTACGCTTTTCATGAGATTTCAATGTTATAAATTTATGAAACTATTTATAAATATTAATATGAATCTTTAATTAAAATTATAACCATTTTAAAAGGTAAATCATTATATAAATACTTTACTATAAATGAAAATTTATTTCATAAAGAGATAAACAACATAGATACAATTATATATTGTTAATTCTAAATATTAATATATAATAATATCATTTAAGAAACTTCATAAAAACACTTAGATCCACAAGGCTTCGCACAGAAGTGAACAAGAGTGTCAGCTGCTTTCTTTCAAGAAGAAAAAATGTGATTTCTATTAATTCAAGGGTGACTCCTTACAATTCAAATCCTGAGGTTTTATAAGTGAACCCTAGGTCAGACAACACAACTGAAACAAAATGACAAGAAGTTTTAAAGAAAACAACGTGATGTGTAAATTAAAACAAATAAAACAATTAAAATCTAAAAATGCAAATTCTGGTGTGAACTGAGATTTCGTGCATGGCTGCTGAGGCTAAGGCATTCTTGAGCTTGTGCAAGATGTAGTTGCGTGGTAACAAGCTCTGGAATGCGCACTAAGGGTGTTGCCTCGTTAAAACCTTTCTCAGAAAACCCAATGGGATAAAACCGAGATAAGAAATAAGAGTACCATTCCTTAGCACGTCTTTGTGTGTCTTCAGCCTAATGAAGTGGTGAAGAAACTTCTCCTGGATGCCAACATGCCTCTCCAACAATGTCCTTTGATCCATCCTTAGCCGAGATGATGAATATGGATGTTTCTGTGCAACCTTGTAGAACCGGTAAAAAGAAGATTTCCTGTTTCTTGGGCTGTAAGCAAATGGTTTTAGGGTCTTGGTTGAGTCTGTGGTGTCCTCTGAGCTCTGCATGGTTGTCTTCTAGCCTTTATCTGAAGTCTTGGAGCTTGGTGGTAATAGGATCTTCTCTAGGTGCTAGCAGAGTTTCTTGAGTGATTTCCTTGGTGAGCAGACTTCGCTTTAGTTCTTCATGCTCGCTTAGTGTGAATAAGCTCTCCAATGACTTGTTAAACTTCTCTCTCAAGCATCTTGTTCCTGACCTCGTTCTTGGAGTTTTTCTCATGACCGGTATGCTAACTTTTTTGGCAGCTTCGAGTGAACTTGTTTCGATGTCCTCATCACATTGTGAATGTTTGAGGAGGAGACCAGTTAGCCTTGCTAACCCATGGTGGCCATAGCAACAGAGAAAGCTTCCAGCAAGAGATTACCATATGATAACCAATCGGACACACAAGCCGGTGACCAGATAAACAAACAAAACATGTAGAAGTTCCAGTTATTGGTAATTTCCCTTTGAAAATGCCTCTGGAAACACCCACATAAGAACTCACAACATTCAAAAATAAATCCCATCCAATGCCAAACATGCAATTCCCTTTGTCAATAAAAAGATGTTCACTAAGGAAATAACTAAAGTCTTGGTGGTACTGTAAAATTAGGACCTCGGGTAACACTCCAATAAGGTGAACATCCTCAAAGCAACCCACCATGACATTCAGATCAAGCCAAGGAATATAAAGACATATTATTATCCAAGGAGTAAGAAACTTCATACCAAAATCATGTCGTACGTCTCCACAAACATGAATAGTTTCCTCCATTATCCATACTTGAAGAGATAACCAAGTGAATGAAACAGTTGAAGAAAATGAGGTGCTCACAATTCTGAACACACCATACTCATGTTGCAATGTAAATCATAGTAACCATTCAAACTCAAAACGATACCTAAGAGCTTGATTGATGCGAAAGCAACGCCACTCCAACAAATAGTTGCTGTGAATATATAGTTAGAACCCCATAGTGGACTACATACAATTTTGATCCCCCGCTTAAAATATTCACTCTATAAATCGAGCAGAGTAGGTAGTAGAGCACCAAATATATTCAAAAAATGGTCGTAAGGACCACCTTATTCGTCTTTGGAGCCGTAGAGGAGAACTTGCCAAACAAATCATCATACAAATCGACCATTTTTTCAAAACATTTGAGAACAAGTTGGTAAATTCGATAAACTTCTAATGTAATTAAGATCAGACTTCACAGTATCAAGGCCCGTAACACATGAAGTACCTCTCAGGTCGTGTAGACTACTATCAACCATTGAATTTATACTGACATTAATTTCATTGGACGTCCACAGGTGTGCCGTCGTTCCAGCAGACGTTGAAACATTCGCTAGCACAAAAACTGTCTTCGGACCATATGTATCTCCCTGATAACCAAGAACATAAATTTGTTTCCCTATTCTTCACATGCTCAATATTCGATCAAGATTATTTGTCCCAATGTTTAACATCCACACAATCTTTTTGTATTCCCTGAGTTCCTGCTCCAACCGTGTAGAAGTTTATTTTTCTGCCATAAGTGCACCCTGCAATTGCGCGCTAAGAACAACATTTTCTTCTTCATTCTTCAAAGCACAAGAGCACTTCTGTATGGCATCAAGCTTGCGTTGTAATTTTTTTGATTTTTTCTTTCTCAGAAACGAGCTCTTTCTCCAAATACTCCAGCTTGCTTTTAATCAAGCTCTTCTCGTTGATCAGTTCAAAATCGCTTGGGCGATATTCATCCAGCTCCAAAGAAGACTCTTAAATTTACTTTCGAGATCCACCCCTTGATTACTGTCTAAACCGCAGCTTGTAATGAAAATCCTCTGTCGTTTCCAGCCATAAATGCATTATTAGATCCAGCTAATGGCACACGACTCGGATAAGCAGAGATCTCATTGTTGAGATCATTTCCACTGCTTTGAAACCAAATTTTGCTTTGACCCCGATCTGGGAGCTTACTCGTTATACGTTCTCTTGGTGAAAATCATATGTATGACAACCCTTGATTTGCTATGAAATTTGTGTCGTTTTATAGTAAACACCATAAGCTGAAACTTCCTCTTATATAGAAGGAGTGAAACGTTGTTGTCTATTGTTTCTTTCAAATGATTTATCACAAAAGACAAAATTTAGAATTTTGATGTATGTAACCGTATTACCAAATTCTGTAACGTCAAAGCTGGTGACGACTGTTATGGCTTCTTCTTTTATATTTTTTCTGTAGCACACATGAAAGTATTCACCTTCTACTCCACACTGACGAGGTTATCACTTTATCTTCACGTAACTCTTTTTCTTTAAAATCATAATTATTATAACAAGAATCTTTTTTAATTTGAAAAATTGACCAATCGTGTTGAGTATTATATGGCTGTTCGTCAGAGTATCATCGATGCTGGCCTCTTTCAATGAAACATAATTCATAAATTGTTTCTCCCAGTCCCGATTTGAATCTTCCTTCTCTGGGGTGAATTTGTCGATGACTTGGATTTGTTTTACTGGTGCAGATTGTAGGTATTTTTCCACTAGCTATTCTCCACAGATCAAATCCTCATCAGCACTTTCACAAAAATTTAGGTCACTGATTTTATTTGCAACAGTGCTGATTGTATCTGAAAAAGTGTTGTTGTTGTGTTCATCATACACGTCATAAACTGGCGGACCAGAGAACCCCTTGTAGAGCTCTTCACTTTGAGGTAAAGAATTGTGGTTCGTGCGAGGATAATCACCATGATCACTCAACATAACGTTGACCGTAAACCTCTTGTCAGGTAAATCGAATTTAAAACCCGACTCCCATCTTTAATTATCACCTTGTGGGACTTCGATGATTTTGCGGCAGTGGCGATCATCATGCTGGTGTTGTTCTCCCACCGGTGCAAATCAATTGATGAAGACGTCGTCTTCCTCCTCCTCCTCTTCATCGTCTGCAAAACGTGGTTCGTCTTGTCGCGGTAACATTGGAGCTGCTTTTTGTTGAGCTTGAGCGAGAGTTCGAACAGCTGCTTCCATACTCAAACTCTGTTGAAATTCGGTCATTATCGCTCTAAACGCGTCGTTGTACTCCTCTAGTGTCGCTTGAAGGCTCTTTTTGGCGGCATGATTAGGATATTTGTCTCTGATACCAAGTGTGTCACCGGGGTAATGACAAAACAAGGTTTCATGGATCAATGGATCAAGAAACTCTGCTCTGTGCTCGGAATTCTCTGTCAACACAGGGAGAACTCAAAGGCTTCAAGTTTGAACAAAGTCTCTTCTTTTAATTAATCAAAAACCGAGTATCAAAGAAAGAATTACAAAGCCTTATATAGGCACAGTCTTAGCCGTCCTAATCAATAATCAAAGAACAAACTTAAAACCCAAGAAAATATTATAAAACCTAAATAATAAAACAGAGCCCACTAAATAAATAAGAGATATAGAAGAGCTGAGATCCGCTGCATCACTTGTAGGGAATGAACGTTCGAGTTGAAGAACAGAAAATCAACTAATGAAAACACAAACACAAGCAAGCAGCTAAGGGGATCAACACATTCCAAAGAATTATGCCTAGGAAAATGAATGTTCTATCCAAAACACTTAAAGAGAACTTCCATGAATCTAAAAGGAATTTTGATCACCTTATTACTTTCTCACATCCTTGTTATTTTAAATGTTATATGTCTTTACTCTTTGATGCATCTAACTTGGGGTTATTTGTGGCAGGTCATGCAGATTTGAGGATAAATATTTTCAATGAAGAGAGGATGATGCGACCCTAGGAGGCTCTAAGGACACAGAACATGGATTTGGCAATATTGAAGATACAATGATCAAGTATGGAGCAGAAGGAGCAATCAGAGTCATCAAGTAAGTCAAGAGTAGCCCTCAAACTAGGCAGTTTCAACAAAAGTTTAGAGTTTCACTTCATCATGTGACGACTCAAGAGGATCACTTGGACCCTATACGTTGTGTCAAGGCCACACTGGTCAAGATACAAGTCCAAGAAGGCTAGATCATTGCGAATATGATACAAGTCTAATGAGGCTTGTGGCTCCTATGATCATCTATGCCAACCTCTAGTGCGATCCATCATCAAGGCCCATCTCCCTACACCTTGGCGTGGCCCATTATCTCTATCTCTTTCTCTTTTGAATTTTTAAACATTTGTTTTCATTTTGCATGGTCCGAGTGTGAGTTCTCGTGGCATGTCTCGAAACTCATCACTCTTTACTTCTTGTGTCATCTCTTTCTCACCTCTTCTTCTTTGTATGTGTGTCGAGACTCTCTTGTATCTCTTATATATCTTTTAACCAAAAATCTCTTTCAAAATATAGATCATTGCTTTCATTTTCGTGTGATTCGATCTTGAAGCTCTTAATCTATCATCAAGTGGTGTTCTCGCCACCTCTTGTGGCGAAATTTGATCCATCTAAACTGCTAGGTGCTCAGTAATTGGGTCTAGCATCATCTCATCATCATCTTAACCTCTCGGTGCCGGTTTTTGGGTTTGATCCCTACCCAGGATCGTATCATGTTGTCTTTGCCAAAAGAACTGTGAAAGACTTGAAACTTCCACCTGCATTTTTCACTCAGATTGACCAATCTATTCAGGTTATTTTCTAACTAGATCCGTGTAAAGCTCTTTTCAGCTCTGTTTATGTTGCTATCTCTTTTACTTGTCTTAGATATGTAAAGCTTCACCACTTCGCTTTTGCATATGCTATCAGTGAACACATGTTTAGATACAGATTAATAGATATGCTTAAGTATTTTCTAGTACTAAAAGTAATTATTGGTCTTGTGTATTTATTTATCCTTGGTGTTCACCGTTTTAATCATTGGTATTGTGTATTATCCTTGGTGTTTCAAATCTTAGTTAGAACCAGTTAATGACATTACTAGAAGCAACATTGTTTTACTTTTGCATTGTATCTTGAATATGATGTCCTTGTTGTTGACTAAAATGTGCACTTGTCACAGCCCAAAGACTGTGGGAGCTGTGTTGCATCTAAAGTCCATGAGGTTGAAAGAGACATTTGCTTTAAAGATTTCCTTTAATAATTATATGGAACATACAGTAAAAATGAATTTTATTGCTTGCATGTCTCTTGTTTTGATCATTTAATCTTCTTCATTTTAGCCTAATCTGTTCTACTATCATGTTTTTTAATCATTTGTCTTGTCTATATATCCTTCGTGTTTCAAATCTTTGTTACAACCACTTAATGACATTATTAGGCTGCTGTTTCAAACTTAACTTGTATATGTGAGTCTCTAATTCAATATGTCTTCGGTTTATATATGAACCACAGTGTAAGCCTCAAAAACGACTTATGTACTTAAATTTCATTCTTATTTAATGAGGTTTAAAGCTACAGATAACAAAGAGGATCTACAAAGAAGAGAAGCAAGAGAATAATCATTGATGTTTGTTGGAAATTGGTTCTATAGGTATAGCTGGTATAGCTGATTGTGATATAGAGAATTGAAGATTATTTTTGGTTGAAAGAGAATTGATATCACAATATCAATCTGTCGTATCTTCTGCAGGTTAGTCCATCTACAATATGATTGGTTTAGTACTTTACAATCTGCCGTATCTTCTGCATGTGGTTGTGACTATTGTTTGGAAAAATAATAAATGTTCTTTGTTGGACCTAATTTATGTGGAGTTTATTTGTGGTGCTACGAGAATCATGTTTATGTTTAGAATATTTGTTATGTAACAAAAGAACGGTTTTAAGATTTTGCAGGAAAATGACTAGATCTGATCTTAGCCTCTGGATTTTCAAATTAATGAATTAAACATGTAGTACATTATAACTTACTGTAAAATAATTGGTTTATTGTGGTTGTGATTGTTTTTTGGATAAATTATAACTGTTCTTTGTTGAAGCTAATCTAAGTGGATATTTTAATTTGTAGTTCTGCTTGAGTCATGCTTACTGCTGGTTTGAACTGTTGTGTTCATGAGTTTAATTAAGGTTAGAACATATAATACTGGACAAGGCATGGGTGCATCTTAGCAGGTATGAAATTTAATTACATAGGTAGGGTCTCAATAGGGAATTAGAGACTTTAATAGTTTTCTTTATGTTTTCCTTTCATTCTATTGCTTACGAGAGAGGTGCTTGGAATTTTGTTTGAGCGGTTGTTGCGGCTTTAGGAGATGTTGACATGATAATATGTCCATGGATTGATGTCGCAATGTAGATCATCATTCAAGTAGTGATGTAGTTTATCATCTTGTAAAAAGGGGAATGGATGAAGCTTACAAGATGCAAAAATATTGGTATTATCATGGAGAAGTCAACGCAGGGTCTGAATGTGGAAGCAGAGTAACTCAGTGGAACGATGAAATTTGTGGGTTATATCAAGCTGGTGAATATTTAGATGAGGAGTTTGTTAGGAAGGGTGATTTTTCTGAGGGTAAGGACAAGGAAGAAGATGAGTTCCTTACAAAGCTAGCAGATGCTGAGACACCATTATATCCAAACTGTCTAAAGCATGTCAAAAGCTATCGGTTATTCTGTCACTACATAAACTTAAGACACAAAATAGATGGTCCAACAAAAGGTTTGATGATCTTCTTAAGACATTTTTGGACATGTTACTCGAGGACAATGTATTTCACTCATCATTATATGATGTCATACTATATTATAGCAATATAATTGAGCTGTAACATAAGATATACAGCAATTTAACTGTGCTATGTCATACTATATTACAGCAATAAAAATGAGCTGTAACGTGAGATATTGCAGAAATTTAAATATGCTATTTGATCATATATTACAGAAATAAAAAATGAGCTATAACATAATATATTATGACAGTGTAAATGATACAATACAACAACAATTAAGAAGTGCTATAACATACACTTTTACAGCTACTTACATGAGCTATGAAAACATATATCACAACATTTAACTAAAGCTATGGTAGAAGAACCTATAACAGCACTAAAAATATATGCTATCGTATGTGATGACCCTACTATAGATACTAAGACGGTATTATAGCCTTTGATAGCATTATTGGTGAGCTCTTAATGCTGTATTTTCTTGTAGTTACAAATCTTATTATATATCGTAATAAAACTCATGAATGGAAAACATTTGCTAACGGTATGATTTTATGTTCCTGATTTATGTAGCTTTCCTCACAAGCTATCCATTTCCTGTTGCTTCCCTCACAAGAAATCACTTTCCTATGCATGTCTATTCCCTGAATTAAAGACAAACTTGCCCAATCAACAATATCATCAGAGCTTTCACAGTAATTCCTAACCCTAACTATAATTATAACCAGTTGAGACAACCAGAGGGACCCCGACCCCAACGCCAAGCCTGATTTCCCCTATTTTATCAACATCTCGACCCTTTCTTCAAGAATCACAAGCCGCTGGTTCTTTTTGAAGGTGTTTATGGTGCGATTAAAGTTTCTTTGGTTGTTTTTTTGTTTTTTCAGGATTGCTATATTTTATTTTACGGTGCTTTTATCGCATATTATTGTGAAGGTCATTATTATATTATGTGAAAGTATTGGATATGAAGAAAACTCGCATATTGGTTTATATTTTGTGTTCTAAGTTACATTATTGTTGTAATTTTGTGGATTGCAGAGTTTTTTATGGCAATGTGATGTTTAAGGTACTCATTTTAAAAGTTGTATGAATTTGTCAATTTGGAGGTCTTTTAAACTTAATTGGGTGAGAAGGGTAATTACTATTTATAAATGGGTAAACAATACACCGTCATTATTAGACACTGTTTTGATCACAATTCTGCACTTGGTAATTACTCATAGTTATAATTATGCCATTATAATTTTTCTTTACTCTTTTTTTTCACCTTTGATTACTCTTTTATTTTTTATATCTCTGTCACTTTTCTTTTCTTCCAATTCTGATTCTTATTATAGCACAAATAAGTTTTCATTTAAAAAAAACAAATTTTTATTATTTAAAATCTTTTTGTGAATCTAACGAGTCCAATTTTGTATAAGTCTGCAACCAAAAATTCTTCTTGTACACTTTTCTCATACACCGTCGCACACAATTTTCTTGTACACCATCTCATACATTTTCCTTGTACAGCATCCATACACTTTCCTTGTACACCATTGCATAAACTTTTGTTTTACACCATCTTGTACATTTTTCTCGTACACTATCTCAAACAAAATCATGTTTCATATACCATCTTCTATTTCATTGTATCTAGTACACCGTTAGGTACAACACAATGTTTGTGCAATGCTAGTATACACTTTGTACCCTTCATATTTCGTATATCTCATATGTATTATATGTGTACACTGCAGTATACATCGATGGTATACATATATCACTATGTCCCGTACACCGTCTTATAATGTACACCACCATGTTATGTACATCATTATAAATACCATCTCGTACACCATCTTGCACACTTTCATATCCCAGACACCATTATAACTATCATCTCGTACTCTTTCAAATATTTTTTACACTGTTATAAATATCATTTCCTACACCATCTTGTACATTGTCATACTCATACACCATCTTGTACACTACTATATATTGTACACTGTTATATGTCATACACATACTCCCCTCGAACACCAACTCTCTTCGTACAATAACCTGTTCATAACACAACCGCTTCATGTACAGGAGAGAGAAAGAATAAAAAAAGAATAAAATAGACATAGTAGTGTACAAGACAGTGTACGAGACGGTAGTTAAAACGGTGTACAAAAAAGGGTACTTGGTTGCACTCTCCTACAGAACATAACCACTTCATGTAAGAGATTATAGTTATGATGGTACTTCAAAGGGTCAAGGGGTCTAATGCAAGGGGACCCTATCTCTCCTCACATGTTTGTGATCACAATGGAGGTTTTTGGTAATATACTGGAAGCAAGATTCAATGAGGGTCAGACTGGTTTTCACCCCCAAAGCTAGGAATCCACGGATCACTCACTTGGCATGTGCGGATGATTTAATTTTTTTTTAATGCCAAGACAAGCTCCCTGCAAGCTAGTAACGCTACATTGGATGAGTTTCATGCTCTCTCGAGCTTGGAAATGAACAAGTTGAAGACTTCTATCTACATGGGCGGCATGAATCATCTTGAATTTGGGTTTGTCTTTGATGCAGAAAACTCAGAAATGTTGAGTACTCCCCTTTGGTTGATAATATCTCGGCAAGATTTAACTCCTGGTCAGTGAAGATGCTATCATTCGCTAGTAGGTTGCAGCTCTTGTCTTAAGGTGATCAATGGCTCTCCAAACTTCTAGATGCCTGCGTTTATTCTCCCTAAAGGGTGCATAATTCAGATAGAGCATCTATGTAATAGATTATTTTTGTCTAATGACATTTTTAAGCATTCAGGAATCATAGTTGCATGGAAGTCTATTTGCCTCCCTAAAACAGAAGGAGGCTTAGGCCTAAGGGACATTTTAGTTTGGAATAAGACCCTTAATCCTAGGCTTATCTGGCTTATGTTTTCCCCAACTGGATATTTATGGGTCGCCTGGAATAATCAGTATAGGCTAAAAGGAGACTCATTTTGGACACCTCAGGCTTCATGGCTTTGGAATACTTTACTTCACTTCAGACCTTTGGTGATGAGGTTTATCACATGCTCTCTTGGCAATGGCAAAACTGCTTGCTACTGGTATGACTGATGGACTTAGCTTGGCCCTCTTATCAATCTGCTAGGCCAGAATGGCCTTTGGCTTATGGGGATTTCTCTAAGTTCCAAGGTTTCCGATGGTTTAAGGGGAAATGAGTGGCAATTCCCATCTGCTCGTGCTTGGAATGAATATTTTCTAGAGCTCAGATCTGTTCTTTAGGAAACTGCTGGTTCAGACCCCTTTGTAGGAGAAGATTCATTATGCTGGAACATTGAGCACATAGTTGGTACATCATTATCAACAAGGGATACTTAGGAAGTGATTCCATCCAGCAAAAACATTTCTTGGGCCGATTCTGTCTGGTTTAAAGGTTGTGCCCCAAAGCAAGCCTTCACCTTCTGGGTTTGTAACCGGGATTGTATACCGGTTAATTCTCATTTTTTACATAGAAGAATGGAAACAATCGCAGAAAACCGAGAAATTATAATCCATACATCTCGATACAAAAAGAACCGATAGAAAATAATCCTTGTTATGGAGTCTAGAAATTGATTTCTCTTGATTAACTTATACCTAAGAACTTACTCTGTCTTTTTTGCAGATTTTGTTATTGCTGGAACTATCATCTACAACGCAGTAGAAAGAAGAAGAATAAGAAGTAAATGAATCGACCATCATGTTGCATGTGGCTAAGCTGGAATGTCATAAAGTGCAAACCAAGATCCATGATACGATGAACCATATGGTGGACCACTAGCTCAAAATCCGTTTGACGACTAAAACATGACAAGAATGTAAGTTTTTAAAAAAAGAAAAAAAACGAAAAAACAAATCAATATATTATGCAGTCAGCTACATCTTTTTTATGTAAATAAAAACACAATATTCAAAACGATAATCAAGACATGCCAAAATACAAAGACAAAAATCAAGAAAATGACGATAAATCAAAAAAAGATGAAAATATTTAAAAGGACTACTCGAGCAATTATATACTCAAAAGACTCCTCGGGAAATTATCAAAAAGTTCAAGATTTAATAAAAGCTACGTAACATGAAAACGTCAACAAAGGGCCAAAATCATTACTCAAAAGTGGAGCCAAAATCATTAATCAAAAAACTGGAAGTGACAAAATCATCAATTAGACAAACTTATCTACTTCAGAAAAAAGAGTCTAACACGCTCAAGCGGCAACATGAGTCTGACCCTATACCACCTAGGGACAACAACATTACTCATCCTCTATAATTAATACAAAAAGTACATCTACGCTCGTCAATATTACTCATCACTCAACACTCCAAAAAAGGACACATAAACATCCATGCAAACTCAAAGCAACATTCTTTTGTAGAAAGCATAGCAAATTTTAGTGGCAATCACTAAATTCATTGCACTCTTTCCTACTCCCTTAGATTTTCAATCATTGTATTTTAACTTTGTACTTTAGGAGAGAATGAGAGTGCAGATAATTTAGTGCTGATAGCTCACTCAAATTCGCTCTGCTTTTCAATGGTTGTATTTCCACTTTGTACTTTAAGAGAGTGGGAAAGAGTGTAGGGAATTTAGTGCTGATAGCTCACTCAAATTTTCTCTGCTTTCTACAAAAGAGTGTTTGTTTTATTTCTACATAAAAGTGATTTTGCATGGATGGTTATGTGTCCCTTATTTGAGTGTTGTGTGATGAGTAATATTGATGAGTGTATGTGTCATTTTTGTATTAATTATGGAGGATGAGTAATGTTGTTGTCCCTAGGTAGTCTTGGGTCAGACTCATGTTACTTCTTGAATGTGCCCCTTTTGCTGAAGTAGATGAGTTTTTCTAATTGATGAATTTGCCGCTTCCACTTTTTTGATTAATGATTTTGGCTCACTTTTGATTATTGATTTTGGTCATCTTTTGATGTCTTCATGTTACGTAGCTTTTGTTGAAACTTGACCTTTGTGATAATTGCTCGAGTAGTCTTTTGAGTGGATAATTCTTGAGTAGTCCTTTGAGTATTTTCCACTTTCTTTGGTTTATCGTCATTCTCATGATTTTTTCTTCGTCTTTTGGCTTCATTTTTCTTGAATATTGTCATGAATATTTTTTTTACCTACATAAACCTAATGTTCTAAAATGCACTCTCCGCAGCCGCATAAGCAACGGGTGGGCATTCCACGATTGAAGACTGTCACGATTTTGACAATTTGGGGTAAAAAATTGGATTTCATGAAAACTTTTTTTTCTTTAATAAGGATAGCAATGAAAGTGTGATGGCCATATCTATAAAAAATAAGAACAGGTGACACTAAAAACAAGAAATAATGGTGGAAAAAAGCAAAGAAGAGGAGCAGGCACGAAAATGATGGTTGCAGAGAGTGGATCCTCAGTTCGGGATCCAGTATTAACAGTTTCCTCAATTAGTTCCACGTTACTCCTTCATCACTTGGCTGGTGGTTAAGGACCGTTTAACAAAAGGAGCGAGAACTTGGGCAGCATCAGCCTTGTCTATTTTGTGTGTCCTTACACCTTTGCTGTTTGGACAGAAATTGCTGGAGTGCTGCTGGGTCGCAAGCTTAATCCAGACTGGGGGCTGATGCTACGCCGTATCAGCTCTTCACAGCTCCATTTTTTGGATAAAGCTCTGCTTCGTATGTTCTTCACTTCGACGATTTACCACATTTGGAGGGAAAGGAATGAAAGAAAACATGGGAAAAGATGTCACGCCACCACACAACTAGTAAAATCAATTGCCAAAGTTATTTGAGAAACGGTAGTTTCGCTTCAATAGTTTGATGAAAGCAAGTTTAAGGATCTTCTCCACCGTCAATATATAATATAGTTAAACTATATTATATATTTCAGCATTTACAGACACATAATATTTATTACTTGGTTTGGAATATTTGTGGTGAATGACACAAAATATTTATTACTTGGTTTGGAATATATGTTATAATTCTTATAAACCTTTCATTGTTTCATTTTACTAATATTTTAATGTATATGTTTGGTAATGATTAATGACAATGTGCATAAATATTCTACATAACTTATTAAAAAAAAAGAGCATGCATGAATTAATCTTGTTATTAAATTTATTTTGATGATGTGGACATTCTAAATAGAGAGAAGACTTGCTAGTCTTTTGTATTTTTTTCAACAAGCCAAAGAAGAGCGTAAGATTCAATTGAAATTGAAACTGAACTTTTTAAATACAAAATTTCCTTATTAATTTCATAATTTATTTTAAAATGATTAATTGGATGTCAATTGATGTATATAGATGAGTAATTTTGATTATTTTCCTAAATGTACTTCTAAAATGATATATATAAGATATCAATATACTTTAACTAATGATATATTTTAAGTTCAAATTTATTAAGAGAAGTTATACCTAGTAATATATTTAAAACTGATTTGCCACAATAATCTATTTTATTTTTGAAATATCCAAAAATAACTTATCAAAACTTTTAAAAATTCAAAGACATTTTGTTTCCAAAAACACCGGTGGCCAACTCTTCGAGCATTTTGCAGACTCTGCGAGTATTTAGTAGAATCTTCAAGTATCTGACAAACTTATCAGATGTTTGGTAGACTATGCATGTATCTGACAGACTTTGCACATATTTGACAAACTTTGTAAACCCTGCAGAGTAAGTAGCACACTCTTCGGAGTAAATGGCAGACTTTATAAAGTGATCGCCAGATGCTGTGAGGATCTAGCAGAATTTACGGCTATTTGGCAGACTTTACAAGAATAATTGGTAGACTTTGCAACTGTCAGGTAAGCTCTGTAGAATAGTTAGCAAACTCTGCGAGCATTTAACAAACTCTTCAAGATTTTGACAGTCTTTGTAAGTTTTTGACAGACTCTTCGAGCCTTTAAATACATTTCAAGCTTTTAACTCAAACAATACTAGTTTAATAAGCTTGTAAAGAAAATTTTACAAAAAAAATAGGATTTAGTTGACCCCCTCCCCTCCAAATACCTAAGTCAGTTTTGTTAACTTAGATATCCATTTCCGACGAGTTTAAACATATTAGGATAAAATATTAGAGGATCCCGCAAATAACATCTCAAAAATGTCTCCATTCCTGATTCTACTATGTAATCTTCTTCATATCGTTTTGGGGTTTGCTGATCAACACCAACTTTGGAATTATGTCTTCTTTGTCTTAATTTTCTTGGTGACTCATTTTCTTAATCTGACGTCTCTTTGTGTTTTGAGCACTTTCCAGTCTAATATTATGTCGGTGCTTTAGAAGAAACTTCAGACTCATAAGCTGAAGCATTATTTGAGCCAACTGATTCTTGTCTTCTACTGAAATCAAAATTCGAGAAGGGTGGAAACTGATCACACGGACTAGCTGCAATTGGTTTTCCGGATTAAGTGATGGTGTTCCAGGTCGAGGAGGTTGAGGAGTCAGATCTGGAAAAGAGCATTTTGAGTTTTGGTGTAAATTAAAGGAGACTGATCTCTATTAAATACATAGTTTTATTTTCTACTTCTATGATATTGGATCATTAGGAAAAGTTATGGAGCTAGTAATATATAAGTGACTAGTAATATATACGAGATTATTCATTGTGAAACTATAAACTAAAAACCGATACACAAACCTAATAAGAAAAGGATTAGATTAGAGATCTCTCAAGCTGTGAGGCTGGGGTTAAGCTTCGAGTAGTGGTTGCATCAACACCCAGTGTTTCAAAGTTGTCACCTATAGACCACCTCATACGGTGGTTACGCGCTTTCATACTGCATCATCACTATGCATTCAGAACAACTACTCAGGAACATGCTACCTTTGTTTTCAATTTTTTTTGAGATTAGCTAGCTAAAAATTTGTTGATTTATCAATTACGTACTAGTTAAGTTAAGTAATAAAATTTGTTGATTTTTTTTTTGTTGGTTTTAACCACAAGTGGTGTAGATTCTATGACAAGTGAAACACCCCGTCCCGAAATCTACTAAAGCGGAACGGTTCAACAACAGATAAACCGACTATTTTAAAAATTTTCTAACAACTTAACCGAATAAATTAAACTCCAATTAATTTAATCCAAACACCAGTCAACATCAAACAAACAACTTAGCGGAAGCAAATAATATTCAAATCAACCAATAAATAAAATAATAAATAAACAAACAAACTAGTCATGTCACCCACTCCACAGCCTTGGTCCCACGAGCTCCAGCTAGACTCAATCCTTACCTGCATCACATAAGGAGATGCCTCAGTATAAAAGATACTGAATGAGGCAACAACTACACCAAAGCTAACATTCACCAATGTCAGCAATCAACAATCACAATCATATCAACAAGCAATACATGACATAAATAACAACAATAAACATCCATCACTCCTAATGGACCAACAACAAGAACTACAGAAATGAGGACCACTTCAAGTCCTCAGACTAACCACATTCTAACACACAAGCACTCATCTTTGCTCACAACGATTTCCTTGATGGCACTTTCCTTTTTAAGAAACTTTCCTTTTTATGAAACTTTCCTTTTTGGAAAACTTTCCTTTTTAGGAAACCTTCCTTTCTAGAAATTTCTAGGGCTTCTTAAATATCATAGCAACACGACCACAACCTCCCTTCCTCACCCTACAGCCAACCACAACAACAAAACAACCTTCAACCTAAACTGGAAAAATATAAGAAACGATCAGCCTCAAAGATGGGATCACAAATCGAAATCTAACCGTCCACATTCCAATCTCACCGTTGAAAATAAACTCCTAGATGTCCTGAAACTACCCCCAAAGTTTCGTGATGATCCGACCATAGATGAACTCGCGATCTCTCTTTGAATCCATGTTGGTCCTTATCGCATCTGAAAAAGGATACCTCACGAAAATATGAATAACTTTCAGAATACTAATCTAAATCAACATCTGCAAAGTGGTACCTCTAGATATAAGGGTTAACTACAACACCACAAAATTTTCTTACCATTGAAAACGATTTTCTAGGTCGAACCTTCATTAAACCAAGACATGTCGGATGTATCTGAATCTCATGTGCAAGCTTTCTTTCTTCTCTTCCAACTACACTCAGCCTCTCTCTTTCTCTCCTTGAAGATGGCCACGAAAATTATGAGGAATAATTAGGGTTTCTGCAAATTTTAGGGTTTAAATAGGCTTAGGGTTTTATTCTCCAAAACTTCTCTTAACTCCCTAAACTTTTTAGTCTCCCCAATTCAGCCCCACAACTCTTTAAACTATCAACTAAACCCAGCAGGAAAACTGATTTAATCAACGTAGCCCTTAACTTTTAAATATCCCAATTAAAAGGAATACGGGTGTTACAATTCTCCCCCACTAACATAAATTCGTCCTTGAATCTGATGTTACAGTTCATCTCCAATGAACCCTAATCGTCGCAACGGTTTCACCAGCCTTGGCCCACCCGACCAACTCAACATACGCACGAGGTTTACTACTAACCTCGCAGGTTTTCCCACTACCTCCTGACCTACACGGCCAACACACAAGATTAACACTAATCCACGAGGTTACCACATAACCTCCTGACCAACGTGGTCAGCACACGAGATTAAACACTAATATCCGAGGTCTCTACACAACCTCCTGACCAACACGGTTAACACACAAGATTAACCACTAATCTCCTGGGTCCATTTTCACTCCCTATGCTTAAGACTCAAGTCATATCACCTATTGCTCTTTACTCGAACTCATACAATTCCACCCTTAGGCACCAAGCCTTCGAGTCATGATACATAAACACACCACTCTACCCTCGGGACTACCGTCCTTCGAGCTATAGGCACCAAACCATGCCACTCACACTCTGCAAACCACCGTCCTTCGAGCTATGGCACCAGAGGAACTATCCATCCTCTCACGAGTAAAAGCAATACCTGACCTCTACTAGTCTCTAAGCATTTCGACCGAACTACCCCCACACTCCGCTATCAATGCTATTACAGCTCACGCACTAGTGCTATAGTTCTCCACTTGGTTTGGCCAACCGCTTCAACACCTAGGAGCACAACGACTTCACGATCCAACACCAAGGATCGATCCATCACACCAACTTCACGATCCAACATCAAGGATCGATCCATCAACCGCATAGAGAGTCATCTATCTCTCTAGTGACATAACTACCAATCAGGAATCACACAGAAACCCAACCGGCTAGGTACATTCGGTAGTGACTCACCAGTACACTCCAATGCATCTATATGGGACCATCCATTCCTGTCTGCCAAACCAATCCGGAAAACTAACAACCCTTATGCGTGTACCGCACACCTAGCATCCACCCCCGCTAACGAACCACCAAAACTAGTAGTCCGCCAACCTGTCTACTAATCCACTAGTAAACACACCATGCTATCTGCCAGTCTAACACCATATAGACCAGCCACAACGCAAAATATTCAACAAAAACACCTCTTTATTGAATACATCAAAACTCCAAGTACATCGATTAAATTATAACACCATAAAATAACGAGTACAACAACTACGAAAACAACAAATCCAACACCATGGATACATCGCTACGAAAACCCGGCGAAACCTTCAGTTTGCCGTACCACTTAGGAAACTTACACTTCAACATAGCTACCGGTTCCGAAGTCACCTCCTCGGCTCCATCGCAGTCCCATATAACCTGCATCCCCGGCATCTTCTTCCTCCTGATCACTCTCATCCGGGGATCCAGGACCTTCAGATGCCTTGCCTCCACCACCATACTCGGTGTCAAAACTGGTGACACCTCCATCACCACCGGCTAACCCCGCTAGCACGTACTCAAGGCTAATCACTCACTCGCCCACTCTAGGCTACAACACTAGAGAGCTCTAACTCTACGGAGTAAACACCTTAGCACACCGGCTAAGCCCTCCAGCTTACCAAACAACTCCTAATAGCTTATAGCTCATAAGTTCCTCCGCTACTCCATCGCAATCCCACAAGACCATCATCTCTGGGACCCACTCCATGCGATGATATTGTGTTATTAATCAACGTGAAACTCTCCATAGCCCGCATAGCTAACCATCACCGACCCTCAGCATCCACGAAACAGATTGTTCACCAGTCACCTCCTGGATCACACTCTAACACCCACCTGGTGGTATACACAGTGAAATGCTTCAAGGTCAAACAACCAACCACAACCATCAACACCTGATATCTCTCCCACCTCCACTTAGGGTAATCACAACAGAACATGCTAAGACTTTCGAATACAAACACAACACTATAATGAAACCTTAACAATTCCCAAACAAACATGTACAGAAGAGGAAGATCCCATTAAACGATGGTCTGCATTCGTTCGTCACACTTGTCTCCCCACTCTCTCATGTGACCCCTAAACCGTGACAATTTAAGACTCATACGCCCTCTGTAGTCTCAGCACCCCAACCACACCCATAATGCTCATCTCCCCCACTTGAGTACAACATATGGTGCCTAACAGTCATCCCTATTTAGCACACGACATGCGATCCATTGCAATCACAACAACGACATGTAATCCAATGAAATCACCTTGTATCGCCCAACTAGTAATACACCGTGCACTCTCCGTATCGCCTAACCAGCGATACACAGTGCACTCACCGAATTGCCCAACAACAAAACCCAATACTACGAACCGTAAACGATAATGCCATCTATGGATATGCACTCACTCCACCCAATAACTCAGAGCACTTAACTTGACTCAACTAGTCACCACTCATCACTGATGGATCATCCGAATCTGTAACTTACATCACCATCCATCGATACCCTGAAATAAACCCTTAGCACGGTTTTGTTAGCAATTCCTTTTTGGTTGATCGACTACTCCGATCACTCGGAGTTCAAAACTCCTCGGTCCACACCAGGATACGATCTGCTCGTACGCATAGAGAGCCAACTATCTCTCTACTGGTCTACCAGACCCTCTCAGGAAGCACAACACGACCCAACCGGCAAGTCCTACACTATCAAGAATCCGACCGAAACCCGACCGGTAGAATCCACTCAGTAGTGTCTATCTGCAGAACATTCCGATGCATACATATGGGACAACTCCAACCACTCCCTATACAACCTGGAGTGCTATAAACCTCATGGTCAACCCCACCTGGGAAGACCTACCGCACTAACAACGTACTCACATCAAGCACCGTAACCGGTTTGGACTATAGCCCGCTAATCCACTAGCAGCCATCTCTCTCGTATCGTCTACTGCACTAATGGGCATATCATGTGCCGCCCATCCCACCGAATAACTCACAACGCGCCAATGTCTAACAGCCCCTCCCGGATAACACTCAGCGCCGATTATCCACACATGACATCCTTACGATAAAAAAATGTCTACCTACATCCGATAAACATACTCACCCGCCATATATCCTTCTCTGATAGAAACTTTGAATCGCCCTACCTGTCTATAACCACCTAGACAACTCGTACTGTGGTTCACTGTCTCCCGAGTAAACCATCTCCATCAATGCCTCCGATGGACCCTCCGTGATATTGTTTACCCGTTACTGTGTAATCAATATCACTAACCCCATCTACTACCACCAATAGACAAACAAGATAAAACTCCAACCGCCACGGAGTACCATTTCTAAAATACTGACAAAGCCCCAACTTGGAAAACTTTTATGACTGCTCATTCCGCACTTGAGGAACCGTTATCTGCTTAACCAACGCTAGGCTATCACTATAGCTCCTAGCTGACACCTCGACGATAGGACTATGCTTGTACAACTTTTCGTGATTCTCCTGCATAACAGTCTAGATATCCTCATGATCTCCACCTTTTTAGGCAACCTACCACTTTTGGAAACCTTCTATTCTTAGCAGTTTTTCATTTCTGAAAACTTACTATTTCAGAAAATTTTACTTTTCGGAAAACTCTCCTAATCAAGAGATTCCCCGAACTCCCGAAACTTCTCCAGAATTCCTCCAGATCCCTGCAACATCTTAATGACTTTACCGGCCTCGTCGGTTCCCACCTTTTTGCCTCTCACGGCCCCTCGGCTAAACCACCCTACTGGCATCCTTCCAGCTACAACCAACTCAGTCGCGCCAGAACTACAGCTCCTTAGTCCACGTCATACGACTCTCCACCATACCTTCCGGCACCCCGGAACAACACCTTCCCACAAAGTAGACAACTCATGTGACGCCACTGGAGCCACAAACGGTACCACAACTGGTATCCACTCCAAACTATTGGGCTAATGATCCCCAACACAGCTCCCTTCGAGATCTGGTCCACCCTGCCTGAGCTTCACCTTGCGCCGGCATAACATCATGTCCGACCACATGCTCTTGCTGACCGTCACCCTCTAGAAACTCAACCCCTGCATGCTCTCTGCAACATTCTGCCCCACAAACTCAGTGCCTCCACCGCCCCTGCCTGCTCTGCCACCTCGTCTAATTTTGCCGTCACGACCTCTGAGACCCCTCTCAGCTCTGCTTGCTCCACTAGCAACCCCAACCTGGATGTCTAACTACAGACTTACCATGGTTAACCACCTGTAACACAACTTTATACTAATTTACCCCAAAAATTAGCATAACAACAAAACGAGTCTTACAGTGGAACCAATTATCGGCTGATAGATGACATGACCCTGTAACTCAAAACATGGGTACAACTAGCTAACAGTCCTAACGAGCCAAAGTGTCCTAGAAACAACTCCGCTCTGATACCAAATTGAAACACCCCATCCCGAAATCTACTAAACCGGAACGGTTCAACAACAGATAAACCGACTATTTTAAAAATTTTCTAACAACTTAACCAAATAAATTAAACTCCAATTAATTTATTCCAAACACCAGTCAACATCAAACAAACAACTTAGCGAAAGCAAATAATATTCAAATCAACCAATAAATAAAATAATAAATAAACCAACAAACTAGTCATGTCACCCACTCCACAGCCTTGGTCCCACGAGCTCCAGCTAGATTCAATCCTTACCTGCATCACATAAGGAGATGCCTCAGTATAAAAGATACTGAATGAGGCAACAACTACACCAAAGCTAACATTCACCAATGTCAGCAATCAAGAATCACAATCATATCAACAAGCAATACATGCCATAAATAACAACAATAAACATCCATCACTCCTAATGGACCAACAACAAGAACTACAGAAATGAGGACCACTTCAAGTCCTCAGACTAACCACATTCTAACACACAAGCACTCACCTTTGCTCACAGCGATTTCCTTGATGGCACTTTCCTTTTTAAAAAACTTTCCTTTTTATAAAACTTTCCTTTTCGGAAAACTTTCCTTTTTAGGAAACCTTCCTTTCTAGAAATTTTTAGGGTTTCTTAAATATCATAGCAACACGACCACAACCTCCCTTCCTCACCCTACAGCCAACCACAACAACAAAACAACCTTCAACCTAAACTGGAAAAATATCAGAAACGATCAGCCTCAAAGATAGGATCACAAATCGAAATCTAACCATCCACATTCCAATCTCACCGTTGAAAATAAACTCCTAGATGTCTTGAAACTACCTCCAAAGTTTTGTGATGATCCGACCATAGATGAACTCGCGATCTCTCTTTGAATCCACGTTGGTCCTTATCGCATCTGAAAAAGGACACCTCACGAAAATACGAATAACTTTCAGAATATTAATCTAAGTCAACATCTGCAAAGTGGTACCTCTAGATATAAGGGTTAAATACAACACCACAAAATTTTCTTACCATTGAAAACGAGTTTCTAGGTCGAACCTGCGTTATACCAAGACATGTCGGATGTATCTGAATCTCCTTCATGTGCAAGCTTTCTTTCTTCTCTTCCAACCACACTCAGCCTCTCTCTTTCTCTCCTTGAAGATGGCCACGAAAATTATGAGGAATAATTAGGGTTTCTGCAAATTTTAGGGTTTAAATAGGCTTAGGGTTTTATTCTCCAAAACTTCTGCTAACTCCCTAAACTTTTCAGTCTTCCCAATTCAGCCCCACAACTCTTTAAACTATCAATTAAACCCAGCAGAAAAACTGATTTAATCAACGCAGCCCTTAACTTTTAAATACCCCAATTAAAAGGAATACGGGTGTTACAAAAAGAGTGTGAAGGTGTAAGAGCATTTTGATGAGAAACTATCTCAAGACTCAAGCTATACAACACCTAAATAAGCTTCATAAAAATACTCAACTACAGATGGAGAAATCAAGGAAGAAAACAATAAAAATCGTAATTCATTATCAAACCCAAATCTCATGTTAAAATCTCCTAGAACACGGAAAAGTTAGACACAATGTTTTAAGCAAGCATAGTTAGGTCAAGTGAAATTTTTGGAACTATACCAAGATTCAATCATCATAAAAATATTAATAAAAACATTTAATTTGTATGTAATAGATTAATAAAAGTTGTGAACTAATATCTTCGATCGTATTATGTTTATTTTGCTTGTAAGATAAATCTTTGATTTCATTTTTTGACATCGTATTAGATATTATGATAGTGAGAAATTAAACTCAATTATTTTTAAACAATCTAATTATGTTCTTGATCAAAGGATCATCAAAATATGACTTTGATGATCCTACTAGATTAATATTTACATTTAATTTGAAAAAAAAACAAAAAACAAAACAAAAAATAATAAAAATATTTACATTTAATTTCTTCGTGAAATATCTCACTTGATAGTCTAGGTAAAATTAGCCATTTGAAAATTTATGTTTGGTCAATTCAATGATCAGATCTCTATATGCATCATTTATATGTATAACTTATAGAATGAGATCCATTAATAGTCACCCAATGAATACCATCACATACATATAGTTATTGAATAACAACAATATTATAATACTTTGATACCAAACACCTACTTCGGAAGAATACTAGCTGAGTGGTAATAATGTATTATTAAGTATCTTTATGACTAATAGTGATTCAAGAAGGAATCCATCAATTCTAGATGATAAATTAGAACTCTATGTTTTCAGTAATCTTATTAGTTGCAAAGACCTTGGCCAAGACTATTGACTGAGTAAAAAAAAATAAAGAGTTTCTTGAGTCATGCACCAACCATTTATAATGATTGAGTTAAAAAACAGTTGATTATCTATAAGAACTTGTTAGTGAACATTTCTTAGGATAATCCGAACCTGAAACGATGGAAGGAAATAATACATAATGAACCAGTTTCTTAATTACGTTACAATATCTGGTAGTTGATTATCATTCCGAGACATCAACCTTAATTTGTATTTCATTAGATTAATATATATCAGTTTTATGATGAACCTCATACGAGTGATATATATCACCTTGAGAGACACGACAAGCCCCGATTCATAGTCCAAATCCTACTTGGCTACTTGGTGGGGTAACGTGATCTAGTGAAGTCGAATTTCGGTGAAAACGCCGCAGAGAATTATATATTTTTTGCTAGCATATTAAATATAGTGCTAAATGAATTAAACTTTTTTATTTATCTACATGTAACAAATGCATGCTTTTTTTTTTTACAGTCCAATTGTAACATCCTCTTGAGTTGTAATTGTATTTGACGTTTGTTGTAATGAACCCTTGGGATGTTGTGTTTTAACGAGAATTAATAATAGGACGGATGTTCATTGAAATATTCGGAAATATTTAATACATGATGTGGTATTTCATTTATTAGGGATGTCTAATACATGTTGTGTTACTTCATGTATCGACGGGTTTGACACATGATGTGGTATTTCATGTGTTGCAGAGTTCAGAGCGAAGTATTGTTCTGTCTTGGTTATGGGTCTACGTCATTAGATCTAATACGTGGCTGGGGTCAATAGGATTATGTGGTATTTAATCCTATTGACGGGTCATTGGGGTTATGTGGTATTTAACCCTAATGATGAGTCATTAAAGTTATGTGGTATTTAACTCTAATGATGATGGTTAGGGCTATGTGGTATTTAGTCCTAACGGGGCGGTTTACCGATTAGGATTATGTGGTATTTAATCCTAATCGATTGGTAAACCAAGTGAGAGCCTGTGGAATTGGATCTCACGGGGACTTAGTATATTAGAGTCATGTGGTATTGGATTCTAATATGCTAGGATGTTTGACGGACTTAACTCGTTCGGGTCCTGTGTTATTGGATTTCGACGGGTTAGCCGTTGGGTGACCACGTAGGATCTTGTGAAGTTAGATCCAGGGGTGTTATTGAATCGAGTATGGAATGATACCGAGCTTGATTGAAGGCCCTAGGGGCGGTGTTAGAGTTAAATTGATCAATAGATCAATTTTTGAGAATTAATCTCGAGCGGTTCGGTTTATACGGAATTAAGCGGTAATCCCGGGGATTTTTTGTGGAGTGAAAGAAATATTTTGGGACAGGTAGATGTCTCAATTATTTTGGGAAAATTAGACGGAATTGTTAAACCGAGCGGTAGAGGTTAATTGGAAGAATTAATCGTTGCGGTTTAGTGAAATCGGGTCAGTTTGGTTTAAATGGAGTAAACCAATAATTAATTATATACACATATATGTATTTCCTCCTCTCTTCTACAACCTCCTACACTCTTCTTCTCATTTCTCATTTTGTACCTGAGATTTATTGGGCTACAGAGAAAGAAGAGGGGAGGAAAGGAGAAAAAGAAAAAGGGGAGGAAAGAAGAAAAAGAAAGAGAGGAAGAGGAAGAAGATTTGATCTAAAAATTTTTGATCTAAAGAAAAAAACACTAGCTATTGAGCTCGGTTTGAACTAAAAATTTATGGGTAAGTTGATCAATCTCTTGCCTAATTATCTACCAAATTGCGTCTAGTTTAGTTGACTATTTTGGGAGATATGAATTTTCTCCCAAAACCGCTCAAAACAGAGCCATAAGCGACGGGTTCGGTTTGGAGAGTGATTGGACACTCAAAACTTGTTAGAGAGAGATGAAATTTGGTAGGTAGATGCTTGAGGTTCTTATCTTGAGATTGACCGAAGGGATTTTCGAAATAATGTCTAGGGCAAGAGATGTGATCGATTAGGTAAAGCTCTGTTTTTGGAGAAGGAAACCCGAATTGGGGTTTAGTGATCCAAGCTTAAGGCTCGTGATTCATCATTTGATAAGTGTGTTTTGTGATGTATTGACAGGGAATTAGTAGATATCTTGGTTGTGTGTGAAGCCAAGAAGAAGTCGAGCTTGAAGTGAGAAGTATTGTGTCTTTTTCTAACCGTCGAACCAAGGTGAGTGCGTGACCGTAGCGTAGTCTGTGATGTGGGGCTTGCCCACATGGGTGTGATTTGTGGCTTTTCCATGTTTTATGATGTGAGTGTTGTGATGGAGCTCTATCATAGTATCATTTCATTTTGGCATTGCATACTAGTTCGGTAAGTCTTTGTTTATATGTGCTTGTCGCTGTGGGATGGGAGGACCGCCTCACTAAGCATTATCAATGCTTACGCGCCTCTTTTGGTGCAGGTAAAGAGGAGTCTTAGGATCGCGAAGCTCGTGGAACCGAGGCAGAATGAGAGGATGATGTAAATAGGTTTTGTTTGATGTATGTTTTTGTTGCTAACATGGAAACTTGTTGGTAGCCCTTGGTTAATAATGCTAAGTTGTTTAGGAAGGAAAGTTGTTAGACTCGAATGTTTAAGTGAAGGTGATTGAAAGAAAATTTTTAAAATCCGGTATTTTAGCTTTCCGCCGCATATAGATTCTGGTAACTTATCGTAATTTGGTATACGGTGTCACACCAATACACCAAAAAAAAATGCATGTTTTTTTGATCAAATGCATGTTTTTTTTTTATCTACAGTCCAATACACCAAAAAAAAACCAACTACATTTAATATGTTTTTTTATCATGTTCTTTTATGCATGTTTTTTATCTACAGTCAAATGCATGTTTTTTTTTATCAAACCAACTACATGTAACAAATACATGATTTTTTTATCTACAGTCCAATACACCAAAAAAAAATTCAAATGCATGTAAATGAAAAATAAGTTTAAGTTATTTAAAATTTTTATATACATAATGAAAATAATGGGAAGTAATATATTCTCATTTATTTTTGTTGGTAAATAAATGATAAATTTTTGACATACTTTTCCTTTAACTTAATGGGGTGTATTGGACTAAGTATTTGGAGAGATTTGAGTTTTAGTGACAAATCATGTGTTTATGAAACATGAATTTTAAAATATCTTTTAAAATCTAATATTATTGGATTAATGATTTTAAATTGTACAATCAAATCCACTATTTCTGAAAATGATTATAATTTGATTTAAAAGTTTCATGTGAGATTTAAAGAGATTTGTTTGTAAAAAATATAAAGACTAAAATCTCATGGTTTTTGGTGAGATTTCAGAAAATTTAATAACAAAATTCCTAAATCACCAAAATTTCACCAAATCATCTAAAACTCATTATAACTCAAATCTCTCCAAATATTTATTTCAATACACCCCCTTTAGTACCTCCTCTATGTTGACATAATTTTCCGAACATTTACAGAAAACAAATACTAAAGTGCAAAAGAAATAAAAGGAACATATTGTTTTTTTTCATTTTTTTTGTAAAGCTATCTCAAAAATTGGAAACTTGAATCTCGCTTGGTGTGGATATCTATTATATCTTGAAAATATGTTGAGAACTTTCTTACTATATTCTAGTTTAAGTTCTTTTGTCAAGATTTAACAATATTATAATATTAAGGGGATATAATGTTTTATTAGAAACTGCTTATAATCTATGAGTCTAAACATTTATTATTAATACTAGGCATGGGTTTCTGTGTTTTATACATTTTATTATAATTTATATAGTTTTAATGAAAAGGTAGTTTGTAATTTTAATTTTATTTAAGATTTACATGGTAAATTTTGATGAACATATCAAATGATTTAAAATTTAAAGAGTAATATTCTCAACAAATTTAATGACCAACTAAAAAACATTAAATAGATTTCACTTTTGGTACATTTATGACTCTTCACATTCACATTAAAAAATCATTGATAGAAGTGCGACAAGTGAAATAGATTGTCTATGTTACTCAATATATATAATGTTTTGCTTGTAACATAACAGAATGAGGAAGAAAAATCGCCAACAGCTACGGTTATGATCCTCTTCGATTTCTATACAAATTCAAATATATATATTGTGATTTATAGTTTTGATTCTTTCGACACATTCACAATGAATCAACTGTAATCTAATGATTTACTGAAATGATACTTCTACATTAAGATGAAGCTTTCTATTGCCTTAAATATCAAATTTTCTGTTTAGGGCCTCTCCACATGTATCATTTTTAAGCGTTTTTACCGTTTTGTGAGTTTCTTTTGATGCTATTTCCAATATGATCATCATTAATTTAGTAGATGCCAAGGGTCATTGTTTTCATCTCGTTTTGTGTTAGTCATCATTGTATCCATGTTATCTCCTTTCAGCTATCTCGCCTCAAACCTCTTTAGAATTCCAAAACGTTATCAATGGAGATAAATATAGACACTCACAATTAAATTGCAATAAAATTTAAAACAAGAGAATTTTAAAATGATTATTCATTGATGATGTGTCAATTGTAGAAGTGTACACATGTCAAGTAGGGAGAGCCTCCCTTCTTCTACTATATATAGGATAGAGAGAAATATAGACAATCACAATTAAACTACAATAAAATTAAAAACAAGAAAAATTTAAATTGATTATTCATTGATGATGTGTCAATTGTATAAGTGAACATGTGTCAAGCATGTAGAACCCCCCTTCTTCTATTAAATTAAAATATATAAATGATATTAGATATGTTATATAAGATATATATATATATATATATGTGTGTGTGTGTGTGTGTGGGACATGATGTTAAGAAAATATCACTTATTCTATAAAATTGGGCTTGGCCCATTAGGTCACACGACACCCATATATATTGCGACGATTTATTGTTCGTAACTCAATATCGCCGACCTCTGAATCTTAGGTGAAAGATGAACAGTTCATCACCATGAGAGGTATATTCTCAAATCTTTTATTATTATCTTATTTAATATTTGCATGAATTCTTAAAATTGAATTTGTGATTAGTTTTGCAAATTATTATAAACTAGTATGAACTTAATCACTATATTGACTTTATTTTTTGAATCTTAAATTTAAAACTTAGATTGCTCTGAAGGTATTTAGTTTTCAATTTGTAAAATTTATATATAAAATGTAAATTAATCTCAAGTTAAGGGGTTGCACAAGTTTATTTTCGTCGGCGTTCATAAACATGTTTCCATTTTTTAGAGAACAGTAATTTGTAACTTGTAATATCCAAAATTTGTAACACAGTCTCGAATTTTACTACAGATTACGTGTAGAAGAGGTTGGATAAACTCTTGATGAGTGAAGATAAAGATAGTGTTCCAATGTCAAAGTTAAGGGCCACAATTTCAAGCACCGAAGGAGGATTGTAAGGAAACACTAGTGAAGAAGAAATAAATGTTAGAGAAAAAAAGTTGGAGGACAGAGCACAGTGAATTAATAAATTGATTAAGTTTATTAGTGATCGAGGAAAACAGAAAACTCAATAGGAGACATTCTGAGTTCATGGCAAACAATACAGACTGGTGAGTTTTGTTTTGTTTTGTTTTTAATATATATTAGAATGCTTTGACTAGATCTGGGCAATTGCGTATTCAGTTTGGTTTTGGGTCTTTCGTGTATAGGATGTTAGGACCCATATAGGTACCAAAATGGGTTTGGTTTGGTTCCAAATCCATTCCTGATCTGGTTCAGGTACCCGAAATATAAGAAACCCAAGAAATTTGAATAATAATTAGGTAAATATTCTCAAGTATAACAAAAACTTTCAGATATTTCGGTTATTTTGGTTTCGATCTAATAACAACTGATATATTTAGGTTTATAATTATAGTTTTCTGTAAGTAGGTTAAATCAAATCTAAATATAATTAATATTTTTCGTATATTATTGTATTTCAAATATAAATGATATGCATTCAGTTCGGATTTAGTTGTGATTCTACAGATAATGGACTTTATTACCATCGAGTATTTTGTAGGTTTCGGATTCGGTTCATTACCTCGTTTCGGGGTTTTTTTTTCCGGTTCGGTTCTTTGGTTCTGGGTATTTTGCACATCCTAGTTTTAACAAATTAAAAAGAAAAACTAGTATTTGAAAATAGTTAAAATTATTTTTGGTAAAGGGACAGCGTCCTATAAAACTCTTGAGAGTCCTAGGATCAGATGCAAGCTTCTTATTCCAAACTTTTTGCTAACCCTAAAATCTAGGTGAATCTAGGGGGAGGGAAGTTCATCTACGCTTCTAGATTGGCCTTTGGGATGGGGATGTTATACAAATCTCCCCATATTCCAAAGAATTTTTCCCAAATTCACCTGGCCTTCAGAATTGGCAGGTCTGTTTGGAAAAACAGACTGCATCTGATTCTTGGACTCCCATGTGCTTCCTTGAATACCGTCACGTTCCCATGGACTTGTACTGTTGTCGAGATCTTTCATCTTGATTTGGTTCTTTGATTTGCTTCATCATTTTCATGCAATGCCTGCCATGAAAAGAAGGAAGAATCGTTGGTCCATTGTTCAAGGGTTAAAGGATTCTATACCATGTTTGGGGTTCGACCCCTAAGGATGCACTTTATTTCAGATTAATGGATGCAAGCTTGTGTGTGGTTTCAGAGTGCTGCAGATAGAGCACTTCTCTTAGGAAGTGATTCACTTAACAATATCTTCAAAGAACGTATTAGGAGTAAACTCGGGTACTATCCATTAGATCTCATAGTTGAAACACTCTCAAAATTACCAGCCTTATCCATAACAAATTTTTGATGCGTGTCAAAGAATTAGGCGTCTCCTATCTCCGCAGTCTATATTTCAAGAATCTGTTTCAAACGATTTCTCCTGCTCGTCCGCATCTCCTTTCCACTTTACAAAATTGGGGGCGAATGGTCCTTCTTTTCTTCACCCTGGTCTCATTTCAAACCATAACTCGTCTCTTGTAGTTTTTGTTAATCATATGAATGTCCCTAGAGATTATTCCTTTGAAATTTTCATTCCTGTATGTGGATTTCTCTGTACGAAAGATAAGTGGATTTTAAGTGGAAGGAGGGATTGAAGAATGATGATATGTAACCCTATCACATGAAAATTCAATCTTTTACACAAAGTGAGAACAAGGAAGGGTCATGTTATAACCTATTTTGGGTATGATCCAATTGATTTTTTAAAAGGTACTGTGCAGTGTGCATAACAGTTTGTGAAAAACCCTTTATAAGTTTAAAGTAGAAGAGTATCAAGTTCTCACACTATGAACAGGCAGTTTGAAGTAGAGAATGATTGAATGTTGTGTAGCTCATTACCTCCAAAATAAAGAGATATGCATATATATATTACATATAATATCTACAAAAACTATGATAGTTTGCTGTGATGCATGTTAGAAACTATCATATTGTTTCTAGACTTATTATCCATGTTTACGTATATATATATATGTATAACTCATTAGTTTAAAGGTAATGGACTTCAAAACATTCAATCATTGTCCATTTCAAATTGCATGTTGATAGTGTGAGAACTGATGCTATTCTGCTTTAAACTTAAAAGGGGCTTATCACAAATTTTCATTCAAAGTACCTGAAACTTTTTTTTTAATTGGATCATACCCTAAATAAGTTATAATATGACCCGTCCTTGTTCTCACTTTGGGTAAATGTTTTAATTGTCATGTGGTATAGTAACATATAATAATTCTTTATTCCATCCCTCCACTTCAAATCTACTCATTTTTGTACAAAGAAATCCACATATAGGAACACAAATTTCAAATGAATAATCTCTAAGGACATGCATATAACTAACGAAAACTATTAAGACGAGTTATGGTCTGAAACCATCAACCGAGGTGAAGAAAAGAAGGACCATTTGCCCTCATTTTGTAAATTGAAAAGAAGAATCAGATGAGCAGAAGACATCGTTAAAAAAGAATATTTAAATATGGACTGCGGAGATAGGAGATGCCTCACTCTTTGACACACATCAAAACCTTGTTATGGACTTATGCCCATCTGTTGAGAAGTCCTTAAAATTTTCTGTTCATAAAGAAGGACTTCTCAACACTAGGATCATGTTATTACAATTTTTTCTGTTAATATATTTCTTTGAAACCAATACTAGGATCCTCTTATTACTATGTTACGATTGTCTGTTTCGGAAAATAAAACCCTACACCCTAAACCTGTTGGAATTTCCAATGGACTCGAAAACACGTGTGAAATATGTAATGCATTCATGACTCATAAAATTCATCAAAATATTAATATTTTGTTAAAAATCAGTCAAATTTTTCCGACGGATATTTTTTTGGAAATCATATATAAACATATTTATTAATATTCAGTTGAAATTTCATTGAAAATCCATCAGAAAATTCTGATAAATGCTAGTCTGTTCGAAAATTTGGATAGAAAACAACATACCTTTTTGGTCTGAATTCCTGCCCGTCAAAATATCTGTCGGAAATGCAGCTGTTTTCTTGTAGTGTATATTGCCGCCTTTCTTGTAGCAATATTTAATTGTAAGTTTTAGATGTTTAAATTATATATATATTGATGTTTTAGATGTTTTAATTGTTTTAGATGTTTTAACTTTAAATTATAAATCAGTTTTACTTTATTATAGTTTAAATTGTATTGTCGAGATTTGAAATGTTTATAATATTAAGCGGGTATAATGTTTTATTAAAAGCTGATTATAATTTGGGGTCCAAAATTCATTATTAATATTATGTGATTCTATAGGATGTACTATATTTTATTCTTATATAACCTATTATAGTTGTGCACTTGAAATAAAATAAATAAATAATCTCAGATATGTTATATAAGACATATAATAAATAAATATATATGTATATATATTACATATATAGATATAAAATATTATATATGCATATGAGACATGATATTAAAAGAAAAAGTTATAATGTCACTTATTCTATGAGATTGAGCTTGTACCATTAGGTCATACTACACCAATATATAATTTAAAATAATGGCATTTGATCTGTTTCACATAATTTAAAATATGTTCGTGGTTAGTTTTACCAACTAGAAGACGAGACCGATGAAGACATACCTGGCATAGATGATGATCTACCACTGGCTCCTAACCTTAATCAACCAACTATGAGACAAGAGAGGGTGAGGTTCCGAGACTTGGATGAAGACCAGCCAAGACATGGGGGGAAGGATGTCAAACTTACTGCACCTACTTTTGCTGGATGAGTCAACCCTGAAGCATACTTAGACTTGGAGAAAAGGATGGAGTACATCTTTAAGTATTACAACTATTCGGAGGCGAGAAAGGTGTCCCTAGCATCAGCTCAGCTCACTGAAAATGCTTTGGCGTGGTGGGACAGAGATGTTTCGGAAAGGAGAAGACTTAGACGCAGCCAGTTACTAACTGGGCAGATATGAGGTTCAGTTTGAGGAAAAGATATGTCCCAACTCATTTCCACCGTGAATTACAAAAGAAATTTTGAAACCTTACTCAAGGAACAAAATCTGTGGAGGAATATTTTGAGGACTTTGAAACTCTTAAGAACAGATTGGAAACTGAAGATGCTGAGGAGACTTTGATGGCACAGTTCAATTCCTTGATGGATTACATGATCGGATAGCCAGAAAGGTAGAGAGGCAACCTTACCACGACTTCGATGAACTGTTACATCTTGCGGTCCAAGCAGAACAACATATGAAGAGGAAGACCATTTCTGCTTCTAGAAACAAGCCAGTTGGACTCCACTACCACCGAAGAATTTTGACAAGGGAAAGTCTATTGCGGAGGACCCCAAATTTAAGATACAGGCTCCAGAAATGTCTAAAGGCACCAGACCCGACAAAGGTAAGTTTCCATATCAAAGAGCTCTTGACATTACATGCTTTAATTAGAGGGAAAAGGACATTATCCAAGGGAGTGTCCCAACCAAAGGGTGATGGTTCTTAAATCAAATGGTGAGTATGAGTCACAAGATGAGGCTGAAGGAAAACAAGAAGATTCCCGAAGAAGATATTGTGGAGTATCCAGAAATGGGAGATTTACTAGTCATAAGAAGAGCTCTTAGCACATTCTACTACCCTGAAACTATTCAGCGAGAGAATTTCTTCCACACGCGGTGCACCGTCAACTCTAAGACATGTAGTCTAATTATCGATGGTGGTTCATGCACTAACGTGGCCAGCAAATATTTGGTTGATAAGTTAGGTCTTCCAATGACGAAGCATCCCCGACCCTATAGACTTTGATGGCTTAACAATGAGACGGAGCTCAAGATATCCAAGCAAGTTTCCGTTCTATTCAGCATAAGTAAGTACACTGAGCAGGTTGTGTGTGACGTAGTTCCCATGCAAGCAGAATATCTCTTACTAGGGAGGCCATGGCAATTTGACAAAGAGGCTTTACAAAATGGATGCACCAATTACTACACTTTCACGTATAAGGATAAAAAAGCATAGCCTAGCGCCTCTTACTCCGCAAGAAGTGTATGATATGCAGAAAACTATGGATAAAGGGGCCTAGGTAAGTAAGACTAACTTCTACATTAATCCCATTACTGTTTCTAAATCACTTGAGGCCAAAGAAACGATGCTAGTAATGATCTTCAAGGAAAGTTTAGTTTCTGGTTAGGAGCAAGAAAACCAACCCCCGGCTGTTCTAGAGCTCTTAGAGAAATTCACCGATGTATTTCCTGAAGAAATCCCACCAGGCCTTCCACTGATTAGAAGCATTAAGCATCAAATCGATTTAGTACCCGGTGCACCACTACTAAACCAAGCTGCATACAAATTCAATCCTGAAGAGGCTAAAGAACTTGAGAAACAAGTACAAGAATTGATGTCAAAGGGATACATTAGTGAGATTTTGAGTCCATGCGTCGGGCCAGTGCTCCTAATGCCTAAGAAAGATGGAAAATGGAGGAAGTGTGTCGACTTCCGAGCCATAAACAACATCACCATAAAGTACCGACACCCCATTCCGCGACTTGATGACATGCTAGATGAACTCAATGGTGCTACCATCTATTCAAAGATTTATCTAAGGAGTGGATACCATCAGGTAAGAATGAAGGAAGGTGATGAGTGGAAAATGGCTTTCAAGACCAAGAGAGTTTGATACAAGTGGTTAGTGATGTCTTTCGGACTCACCAATGCACCTAGCACCTTCATGAGGCTCATGAACCAAATTCTAAGGACCTACATCTGTAAGTTTTTTGTGGTATACTTTGATGATATTCTTATCTATAGTACCTGTCTTGCTGACCATTTTCTACATTTAGAACAGGTACTTGAAACACTTCGACTTGAAACTTAAAGAAATGCACATTCTGCACTGATCAAGTTATGTTTTTAGGATTTGTTATAAGTTCACATGGATTAAAGGTTGATGAAGAGACGATTAAAGCAATACAAGACTGGCCAACCCCGACAACCATAGGACATGTTAGGATTTTTCATGGACTGGCCAGCTTCTATAGGAGATTTGTGCAAAATTTCATTACCTTAGCCGCTCCTCTCACTTCAGTGATCAAGAACGACGTTGCTTTCAGATGGGGACCAGTACAAGAGGAAGCATTCAATAAGCTCAAAGACAGTTTAAACATGCACTGGTTTTGGTACTTCCAAATAATGATAAAACATTTGAAATAGAATGAGATGCTTCTGGTACAGGTATAGGGTTGTTTTAACTCAAGGAGGCAAACCAGTCGCCTACTTAGGCAAACCAGTGGCCTACTTCACTGAGAAACTTTATGGTGCCTACCTAAAATACCCTACCTATGATAAGGAACTTTATGCATTGGTAAGGTCTCTAGAAACATGGCAACACTATTTATTTGTCAAAAGAGTTTGTTATTCATACAGATCATGAGATACTCAAGCATGTGACAGGACAAACAACATTTAAATGGAGGCAGGCCAAGTGGCTTGAATTTGTGGAGACTTTTCCTTACATAATCAAGTATAAGAAGGGTAAAGAGAACATTGTACCTGATGCCTAGTCCCAAAGATACACGTTAATCACTACCACGGAGGAAAAAATTATGGGAGTTGAGCATATCAAAGGGTTGTACGAAGCTGACCCAGATTTTTAAGAAACTTACAAGGAAACGAGTAAAGCGGCTTTTCGTGCATTTTATCAACAAGATGGATTTTTGTTCCGAGCCAGAAAGTTGTGTATTCCTCAAGGATCAATGAGGGACTTACTAATCAGGGAAGCGCACGGAGGAGGACTCATGGGACATTTTGGCCGAGACAGGACTTTAAGTGTGCTCATGGATCAATTCTATTGGCCGCATTTGAGACGGGATGTAGAGAGACTCTGTGCCAAGCGCATCACTTGTTTGAAAGCAAAATCCAGGTTACATCCTCATGGTTTATATATGTCTTTGCCTATTCCTAACCTGCCATGGGTAGATATTTCTATGGATTTCGTTCTATGGATTTCTTCTTGACCTAGGGTTCCCATATGTCTGATTGAATTTCACTTTGTGGTGCCCAAAGCTTGGTTTCTGTTAGATGTGCAATTGACTCTGAGTATATTGCCAGGAACAAGTTGGTTTTGAAATTCTAAAGTATTATAGGTGCAAATTCCGTCAAGTCATTGTTGATTTTTACAATCATAACGACACACAAGACCTTCATTCAAACCAAAATCCTATTTCAGCAATTGAGAAAAAATTATACTAAATAATACTTATATATCTTATTATATAATGGAGAATGATTTAAAGTTGCTAACTCGCCTGATTGTGACACGTGTCAATTTAAACGATCAGATTTTGACAAGTTTTTAATTAAATAAAACCATAGATTATCAAGGACAAAAAGTAAATTATTATCAGGAAAAAACATATACAATCCTAAAAAGAAAAAAAAAGATAACTAGAAAAAAAGAAGGAAATTTTCATCACTTTTTAAATTAAATTTAACCATAGATTATCAAGAAAAAAAATTAAATTAAACTAAATTAAAAATGTATTTAATTAAATTAAAATTATATTTTAAGGAAATTTTAAAGTTAGTTCCTAATCCTAAAAGCTAACAAAAAAAAGAATAAACCATCTTATTATATAAACGAGAATGATTCAAATTAGTAACTCATTTGATCGTGACACGTGTCAATTAAAACGATCAGATTTTGATATGGGTTTAATTAAATAAAATTATAGATTATCAGAAATTTTTTTTAAAGAATACAATACTAAAAGAAAAAAAAGAATTATAATATTTCATCTCTACAGCTATTAAGTAAAATAAAAACTTGGTTGAACTCACGAGAGCTCGACACATGTCAAAATTATAATTCATAAGATCATGACACATGTCGATTGATAGATAAGATTACGGCAGGTGTAAAATTTTTGTTTTCCTTAATTAAAAAAGAAAACCAACAAAAAACAAATAATAAAAAAAATATTTTTTATTTACCATTTTTTCGAAAATATGTTAAATATTATTACTTCAATAAAAATATTATTTTCACATTTATATTTTTAGATTTTTATATTATTTAAACTCATATAAAAATATTTCACATGCTTCTAATTTGAATGTCGGTTAAGTGTCAAATAAATTATACAGTAACTTGATTGGATTAACCGATTAACCCATGAATCTATCCTTTTTAATAGATCAAATTAAGATATAAATCTAATAGTTTCATGAATCAAAGGGTTAAATAGATAGATTCATGAATATATAATTTTTGTTTTGTTGTAATAGCTTATCATCATAAAATAATAATAATTAATTAATTGTATGAAATTCAATAAATTACATAATCATAATTTTTACAAGAAATATGTATTTTGCATATTTTGGAGTAGTTAAAATGAACTCTTTCAAGTGATAGATGCCCCCTTTGTACATATTTTATTTTTTCTTTGGACACTACGGAGATCTACTCTGAAAAAATTGTTTTCGTCAAAGCTAATTATCATACTCAAATATGGATCCGGAGAAGGAAAGATGGCGGTGAGACTTATTTTTGAAGTTGAAGATGATGGTAGATGGAAATCAGGTAAAAGAAAAGAAAAGATATCTTGAAAACCAAACATCCTTAGGTATAGAGCTAGAGAGTAGAATAAAAATTTGAGAGATGGTGACTTAACGGTTGAGTAAGATGATGTTGTCGGAAAGGCCAAGAGACGAGAAATAACAATGAAATTGCTATATAAGAATTTAAAATATTTTATTTATGTTGAAAAATAAATTTATGTATATAACCATCTTCTTTAATGACGCATGCTTTATAATTTGTTTCTCCAAAAAAATCTAAGATATATTTCATTAACAACAAATTTTAAAATTAATATTTTTGTTTAAATTAAGAAACCCGTCCATGGTATGGGTCCTAATCTAGTATACATATACTATATTTATATAAAATTGGACATATATAATATATATTATTACTTACAAAATTAATCTAAAAATGTAAAACTTTGTTATTATATTTCATATAATTTAAAATTCATGTTTTTTTCATTTATAAATTGAAAGCTTATAAGCTTTAGTAAGCTATCAATTAAAATAAAATTTTAAGCTTTTAATTTATATAAGACAACTATAATTTTAAATGATATATTAAGACATACAAACAATTATAATGTTAGAAATTTTATAACCTTTTCGAAGCTTTCAATAAAAATAAAAATTATAATCTTTCAATGGTATGAAATATAATAACAAATCAGTACATCTTAGAAAATTTAGAAACAAAAATTAGATTAACTTTATATGTAATAGTTTATATGTCCAAAATCATATTATTATGTTACACAGATATATATATATATATATGTGTGTTATTTATTATAATTATTTCTCAAATAGGATTTCGAGAATTTTCGTTTTATACGGGAATTAAAAGTGTGTGTAATATAATAATGCATTTCCACCAAAAACATGGCGGTAATGATGTCTATCTCTAATATTCATTTCAAGATTTTGAAAAACAAATCATGTGCCGATGACGTGTCATCCATATCATAGTAAAACAGTTGACATGGATGACATGTTATCAATTTAAAATATACAGTCACCTCTACTTGTATGAATTGATCAAATTTTTATAGTTCATGTATCACTTTTGTCAAATTGATATCTTTAGGTATAAATTCGCCCATTACTATAGTTTATGTATGATTTCGACTTAATGAGTATGATTGGGCAAGAATATGCCAACTTTCCCTGAGTATATTGCCAGGAACAAGTTTGCTTCAAAATTCTAAAGTATTCTAGGTGTAAATTCCATCAAATCATCATGCATTTTTACTATCATAACGACACACAAGACCTTCATTCGAACCAAAACACATAGAAATAACTAACATAAAAACTATGAGATGATACATTTTATGGATTGTATTTTTTTTTTAAGTAATTTAAATTTAAATACCTAAAATCGTAGTATTTAATTATAGTTTCTTTTTTGCTATATAAATAACTTAAGATTTTTTACTAAATAGTTTTATTTAAGTCAATAACTAAATTTAAACACAAACATAAACCACTTAAACTTATGGCTGAAAAAGACTTGGTGTCGAAAACTAAGGTTAATCAATAATTTCAAATTATTCATTTGAGATCATATGAATTAACCTTGCAAATTAATGCATGTTGACCACTAAAACTATGTGTAGTATTCAGCCATTTTTGAATAATTCACTTGCATTTGTTATGGATTAATGCATATTTAGGATTGATACTTTTTAATTTATTAGTGAATATTCATGTATTGTACAATGAAAAATAAATCAAACTCTTAACTAAAATGATTTGTAGGACCCTTAATTACTACAACAAGGCAACTGATAATTGTAGAAGATAATTTAAGAACATGAATAAAAAAAACTACATTACTGTTATAGAATAGAATAGATTCAATAATATTGTGTGTATTATTCATGGATTAATAGAGAGGTATATATAGGATTACATAGTCTTAGTAAACAAGTAAATGTAGACCCTTGTAGAATATAGGTCTTATAATGGACATCCATCTATTGGTTAACACTCCCCCTTGGATGCCATTATAGAAAAATAATCCTAATGCGTATAAGATGTTGTCTCATTAAATATCTTACCAGGAAAAACAGTGGAAATAAACTATGGTAAGGGAAAAAGAGTGCAGCATGCATGTACTCTCCCTGATGAGTAGATCCGTCGAGATCCTTGAGACGACGGAGTCCAAGAAGTCCAGTCGGAAGCGCCTTGGTTAATAAGTCTGCCAAATTATCTCTTGAACAAATCTGTAGAACACTAATATAGCCTTTCTCTGCAGTTCATGTGTGTAGAAGAATTTTGGTAGAATGTGCTTAATTTGTTCTATCAGCTTTGATGTATCCTTCTTTGAGTTTTGCTATGCGTGCAGTATATATTACCTTTAGAATATTTTAATTACTGTGAGACGATAAACTAAATAATTCAGATTGCCTATCGTTTTATTTCTGCTAACACGGTAAATATAATAATTTTTCATGTAACACTAAATAAATAAAACTTTTATTTATTTACAAGTAATAAATGCATGTTAATGAAAAATAATTTTTTCTTCTTTAAAAGTTTTATATACATACAGAAAACGGTGAGAAGTAACTTTCTATTTTATTTTTTGTTAGTAAATGAATGGTAAAATTTTGACATACTTTGCCTTTAATTTTGTGCATATATGTTGACATACTTTAAAAAGAACATATACAGAAAATAATAAAGTGAAAATGTAAAAAAAAAACATTGTTAAGCTATCTCAATAGTTGGAAGCTTGCATCTCACTTGGTGTGGATATACTATCTTGGAAATATCTTGAAATAATTTTAAGTTGTAGTGTCAAAATTTGACAATCGAATGACATTAAGCAAGTATAATGTTTTATTAAAATCTTCTTATAATGAAGTGGTGAAGAAACTTCTCCTGGATGCCAACATGCCTCTCCAACAATGTCCTAATTCAGCCATCCTCTGCGGTTTTTCCTTCTTTGGAATCAGACAAATATTGGTTTCACTTAGCCTTTGGTTAAATTGCCCCGAATTGAAACAATCTTTAATCATTAGCACCAGGTCATCCTTAATAGAATACCAAAATCTTTGATAAAAGAGCGCTGTCATCCAATCCAGCCCTGGAGCTTTTTCTGGATGCAAAGCAAAAAGAGCTGTCTTGACCTCCTTCTCTGTTATATCCTTCGTTAAATCCCTATTCATACTTTCAGTTATCAGAGGTTGTAGTACTTGTACCGTCTCTTCAATTCCACTTGTATTCGATTTTGAAAAAAGCTCCCTCAAGTAACCAGAAGCAATATCCTCCATACCTTTCTCCGACTCTTCCCATATATTATCCGATCCAAATAGTCCCGAAATTTTATTACGTACCCGTCTACGCTTTGTTGACGTACCTCCTACCTTCAACCATAAATTCCTGCTCTTTTGCTGCCAGTGTCAACCTCTGGAGTGCTGATGTGTCATGCAGAGGGAGAGCCCTCTTACACTTTCATATATATAATTTTCTATTTCATAGATTCACACATTTTAATTTTGTTATTCTTGATATTTTGGGAATAAATGCTTTAGAATTTAGTTTTATTTATGGCCAATAACAAAAAAAAAATAAGCTTTAAATAGATATGGCACTTTAGATTTAATGATTAAAAAAATTATACAACTAAATAAACAAAAACTGCAGATTATAGATAGGTCGTTGATTATAAATTTGATACAAAAATATGTAACATGTATAATAGGATTTTGTATTTAACATAAATTCATAAACTAAAAGTTCAAGTATGTCACTTGCTTGCTTGTAAATACTAATTTTCTATTAGATATCATGTAATCTAGTTACTGTCTAGTCACTTGCTTCGGGGTATACCGAAGTACTAGGAGATACTTCGGACCGAGATCAAGTTGAGATTGAAGGAGGTTACCTACCGAGATCAAGAAAAATCTAATTAATAGTTTATTGATGATTGTCAATATCTTAGCAGATTATTGATGATTGTCAATATCTTAGCTTGTAAAGTTTATTTTTATCTCTAAATATATATTAATTACATTTATGTTCATGTCAATTTATAAAATTTAGATTATACCATCGCTATAGAAGAAAATGTATTTTATAATAACAATCATCTAATATACGTCTTGTAGGACATATTGGGTTCCTTACTTTCATCAAATTTGTCATGGTATCAGAGCTTGATCCTATTCATATGAATTATGATTCCACTAAGTTAGTTTCTGCTGAAAAGAGAGAGAGAAAAAAAGGTTTGATCGATTGAAAAAGAAGCAGTTGGAGAGATATGTTTCTGAAGCACACGATTGTGTGTTAGTGTGGTGAGAAAAAGAATATCAATTTCCCTTTTTCTAAAACTCACTAAAAAGTAAAAGCTTATTGATAACACATTACCATATCTCATTTTTTTGTTACTATTATGAAAGTTTCAATTTTGGATTTAGTTATTCTATTATATTGTTTAATAAATGCTAACACAAAAAAGTAGATTAAGCGGGTTAAAGTTTTTACTTCAGCGCAACACTTAGAGTAAAAACAAGACTATAGCACCTAAAGTAAACCATACCTACTCTTGTCGAGATAGAAAAACAAAAGCATAACAGAAAAAGTTTTTTTGAAATCTCTCTGAAATTAGGTTTCCGGCGCCGTGATACCCCTCACCGTAAATCCTGCCGGCGCCTCACAAAAGTCCGAGCTAGGTCCCTATTTGATCTAAGCTTCAACAGATTTCGTGTCTGCTTTGTCGTCCACCCTGTCATCCTCTCTGTCCTCCTCTCCGCCGTCCTCTCCTTCATCCTCTCCGGCGTCCTCTGCCTCGAAATTTCTCTAAGTTAGATAAGAAAGGTGTTCCTTTTCCTTCTCTCATTGTTTCAATCAGTCTTATGTGTATTTGATTTCAAATTATGATGAGGTTTGGTTCACTTCAATCCACTGAGAATCTCAATTTTATTCAAATTTTCTAGTAATTTAACTCACTAAAATGGTTTCTTTGTTTGATGAATTCATATGGTATTTGTATTTGATTCACTGATTTTTGTATTTTCCCGTATGTTTAGTTTAGATTAAGACCAGGATAATGAGGTCGTTGTGATGCAAACCTAGGAGGCTCTAAGGACACAGAACATGGAATTGGCAACGTTGAAGACACAATGATCAAGTAAGGAGAAAAAGGAGCAATCAGAGTCATCAAGGAAGTCAAGACTAGCCCTCAAACAAGGCAGTTTCAACAAAGGTTTAGAATTTCACTTCTTCTTGTGACGACTCGAGAGGATCGCTTTGACCCTACATTGTGTCAAGGCCACACCAGTCAAAATACAAATCCAACAAGGCTAGAGCATTGGCCATATGATGCACTTGCACTTTTTTCCCTTAGCTCGCTTTTGTCCCAATGGGTTTTCCGAGTAAGGTTTTTTAATGAGGCTTGTGGCTCATATGCTCATCTATGCCAACTTCTAGTCTGATCCATCATCATGGCTCATTTCCCTACATCTTGGTGTGGCCCATTATCTTTATCTCTTTCTCTTTTGAAGTTTTGAACGTTTGTCTTCATTTTGCATGGTCCGAGTGCGACTTGAACTATTGATAGAACAATTGAAAGCAATTCTTTTTAAGTTCTCAAATGATATGATGATAAGACAAGTAAAACATATTCACTGTGCAAAATAATTTTTCAAACAAAATCATAGAACGATAAGCAAACAACTACATTGACTTGAAAAATCAATTCAAAAGCAATCTATTCCGCCCGATATATATATATATATATATATATATGTGGGATATGGTGTTAAAAAAAATGATAATGGCCTTTATTTTCCGAAATTGGGCTTGGCCCAGTAGGTCACATGACAGCCATATATATATAATGATATAATGGCTTTTCATTTTTTATAACTCAATCACGCTGAACCCTAAAATCTTAGGTGAAAGAGAACAGTTCATCTTCATGAGAGGTATATTCTCAAATCTATTTTGATATTTGCATATATTCTGAAAAATTTATTTTTTAATTTGTTTTCTAAATTATTATAAACCAATGCAAACTTAAACATTATATAGACCTTTTTTTTGTAGCTTCAATTCAATCCCCTGGATAACTTTGAAGGTATATAATTTTCATTTTGGTAAAAATATATAAAAACTTAATGCAAATAGATCTTAAAGCCGGAGATGAAATCGGAGGATTGTGCCGAGTCGATTAACATATTGATAATGTTTATTAGTGATGTAGAAAAAAGAAAAATCCTTAGGAGATATTTGAGTAATTGCAAACAATATAGAATGGTGAGTTTAGTTTTTATTTTATTTTTGCTTTTAAGATTTATTGGTTGAAATCTGTTGACTCATTATAAGAACTAGATGATTATCTCTACGCTTTTCATGAGATTTCAATGTTATAAATTTATGAAACTATTTATAAATATTAATATGAATCTTTAATTAAAATTATAACAATTTTAAAAGGTAAATCATTATATAAATACTTTACTATAAATGAAAATTTATTTCATAAAGAGATAAACAACATAGATACAATTATATATTGTTAATTCTAAATATTAATATATAATAATATCATTTAAGAAACTTCATAAAAATATGTAAGCATGCTATCTAGAGTTTTTCTTGAAAGACCATGCGGCAGTCGATCATCTCCATGATTCTCGACTCAGCCTCTGTCTCAGGACCATCTTCGAAAGTTTTTGTCCTGTCTGGGAATTATCAGATATCGGCTCCAGATCCCAATTAGTTTGTGCAAGAATTACATAATCCCTTCTTCATAATCAGATCCTCAGTCAGCGACACTCCCCAAACTCAACCGAGTCGGTCTTCCTAACTCCAAAGGGTATCTCCAACCTGAATCATGCACGTCCATGATACCTTACCCATTCAAAATGATCCCGCAGAAGCAACACGGCAGTCACATAAGAAAATGGTGCGTGACATTCTCCTCCATCGGTAAATGTGCACGTCCTCGTGCACGGGAAAAATCCTTGATCGTACATTATATCATTGTGGGATAAATCTTATCCCCACTCGATATACTGACTTGGCACCTCACCTTAGTTTTTGGGCAAATCACTCATGTCAAAGCACTTACTTTTTGTCTCTCAGATGACAGACCTGGGTTCAGCACTTACAACTTAGCCCTTGAGTTCTGACACCAAAAAAAAGGACCCCTGCCTACGTATCTCCATGAATACTCGCCACGAGCGTTGTGCGCAGACGATACACAACGTTTTGGCTATGTGTAGCAGTCGATCATCTTCACGATTTTTGACTCAGCCATCATCTCATGAACAATCTTTGAACTTTTTTTTCTTGCATAGGACTCATCAGGGGATCGGTTTCAGATCCCAACCAATGTGTGCAGGCATGGCCTAATCCCTTCTTCGTAGTCAGATCTTTGATCAGCGACATACTCCCTAAATTCAAACGAGTTGGTCTGCCTATCTCTAAGGGTCTCTGTAACCTGAATCCTGGACTCCTCTACCGAAACACGATACCCTCCCCTAGTGGGAATGACCCCTTTTTAAGATGAATTGTTTTTAACAAAGTTTAATAGTAAATTTTATTTGAGGGGTTATTTGTCAGTTAAGAAACCATTTACTTAAGCTGAGGTCATGTTTTTTTTAAACCACATTTTTTCTGCAGAAAAATTAGGGGTATATATACTTCGTAGAAAAAAAACAGAGTACTGATCTTGAGAGAGATAAGAGTAAAATTGGGAAGAGAGAATTGGAAGAGGAAATAGAGAGAGCGAGGGAATATCTTCCAGTGGTTTTAGATGAAATAGCAAAATGTGAGAAGAGATTTGAGACACTGTCCTCAAAACTAATGAAGACTAAGTGTGAGGTTGAGTTGAAAGAGAAAATATTAGAGTTGATGAATATCGATCATGAGAGGCATCATGGTGAGGTTAACGAAGAGAATAAGCATTCACGTAGGATTGAAAATGGCAGGAGAGAGTTGGAAGAGGAGATGGAGAGAAAGATGAAAGATCTCTTATTGGTTCATGCTAAGATTGTGGAATGTGAGAAGTGCCATGACTGCATCAGCTTTTCTCTCTTCCTTCCTTGCTTTCTACAACAAGTCAACAAGCTTATTCAACTTAGAATACACATCATAAGCCATATTGAATAAACATAGAGAGAGGTTTGCTAGCTTAGTACTTGCACCTCCAGTGACTCTAGTCCCACAAATTACATGAGCAGCTTTCTCTAAAGAATCCAAGAACTCAGCAAAAAGTCTCCAGGACAAAGATTGTATAACTTAAAATGGTTTTTGCTATGTTAAGCTTCATGATTTTCACTCCCATGTGTTTCATCAACTAAGCTAAGTATCTTTAAAACAACACTAGCTAGCACATATACGATCAAGTGTGCTAGGTAGTGTTGTCTTAAAATGTTTTTTTTTTGCAGGACCAAGAGTGTAGCTCACTTGGAAATCAAACATCAAGTTTTTGTTTTGGTGGAGATCACCTTCATCTTTGTAAAACTGATGTTTGATTTCCAAATGACTTACACTCTTGCTCCTGCAAAAAAAAAACCATTTTTCAAACAAATCATGTCAACTAATGAAGAACCGAACACCTTCATTTACTTTGATCGGATCTACAAAGACGACAATGATCCCCACATAAACCAAAACCTTATGTTTTATTTCCAAGTGATGTTATACTCTTGCTCATGCAGATTACGACTTAACGGGTTAACATATGATATTAATGTAGTATGAATACGATATTAGACAATGTAAATCATGATTTTATTCTTGTACGTAAAATAAATCAAATTTATATTTATTTTAAGAATATGTGCTTGGTAGTTAATGTGACCCTAGGAGGCTCTAAGGACACAGAAAATGGAGTTGGAAACATCGAAGACACAATGATCAATTATGGAGAAAAAGGAGCAATGGAGTCATCAAGGTAGTCAAGACTAGCCCTCAAACAAGGCAGTTCCAACAAAGGTTTAGAGTTTCATTTCATCTTATGACAACTCAAGAGGATCACTTGGACCTTATACATTGTTTCAAGGCCACACCTGTCAAGATACAGGTCCAAGAAGGCTAGAGGATTGGCCATCTCATCTACTTGTACTCTTTTTCCCTTAGCTGGGTTTTGTTCCAATGGGTTTTCCATGTAAGGTTTTTAATGAGGCTTCCATCATCACGGCCCATCTCCTACATCTTTGTGTGGCCCATTATCTCTATCTCTTTCTCTTTTGAATTTTTGAACATTTGTTTTAATTTTGCATGGTCCGAGTGTGAGTTCTCGAGGCATGTCTCGAAACTCATCACTCTTTACTTCTTGTCTCTTCTCCTTCTCACCTCTTCTGCTTTATATGTGTGTCGAGACCCTTGTATCTCTTATCTATATTTTAATCAAAAATATGTTACAAAACATATATCATTGCTTTCGTTTTCGTGTGAATCCATCTTGAAGCTCTTACTCTCACAAATGGTGTTTCCGCGACCTCTTGTGGTGACATTCAATCCATCTAAAGTGCTAGGTGCTCAGTAATTAGGGCTAGCATCATATCATCATCACATTAACATCTCTGTGCTGGCTTTTTGGTTGGATCCCTACCCAAGGTCGTATCATGTGGTATCACAGCTACATCGAGAAGTTAAGTGATTCCTGTGCAAATTTGTTTTAGTTTTCATAATTATTTGGTGTGTAGTAAAATCGTGAAATCTAGCGCTTCTGAACCTAGGACGAGTTAAGTATTTGTTAAAATTGATTTTGGAAATTTTGGAGTTGATTTGATATTTTATTGAGATCGATCTTGTTGAACAGTCACAATTAGGGTCCTTTTCGTGTTATGTTGATTTGATCGTGTTTTCTTTCAAAAGAAATTCTTACTGGCTTTGTGTTGTGTCGAATTTGTAGGGAGAATATGTCAGAGATAGAAGAATCAAGCAACAATGCCAACAAACTTCTTACTGAAGGCCTCAAGAAAAAACTCGAGAATATGATGAATGAAAAGATCAGCTCTCTCCGAAAAGAAATTGATTCTGGAATTTTTGGAATTGATTTGATAATTTGTTGAGATCGTTCTAGATTAACAGTCGTGATTAGGGTTCTTTGGTAGTTGAGGAGTCAACTTTCGTGTTTTGTTGATTTAATCGTTATTTCTTTCAAAGGAACTCTTTACCGGCTTTGTATTGTGTTGATTTTCGAGGTAGAAGTTGTCCGATCACGAGGAATCAAGGAACACTGCCAACAAACTTCTTATTGAAGCCCTTACGAAGAAACTTGAGAATTTGATGAATGAAAATATCACCTCCATCAGACTAATCTTCTACAAACAAAGCTTGTTGTACTCATGAAGTGACATGCTAGTTGATGGTAAGGTAACAACAAGCAACACGCTTATTCCAAAAAAATACATCTTTCCACTCAGAATTGTCATAATGGTGCAAGAAAACCCCGCATGTCAACAACGCACTCTTAATCTTCCCAACAAAGCTCTACAATGGAACCCAATATGAAATGGAATTAGAAAAAAAGAGAAATCAATTCACCATTGTGATATAGGCACCGAAGAGGATGTCTACAAGCAGAGGGGTTGTGAATCTTCTAGCTGGCCATACGGCTCTCTCTAGGGGATTCGGTGAGGTGAGTGACCAAGACACGAACTGGGGGAGGTGATAGACGCCACGGTAAACTATGAACTTATCCGTGATAAGTCTGAAAACACTTAGATCCACAAGGCTTCGCACACAAGTGGACAAGAGTGTCGGCTGCTTTCTTTCAAGAAGAAAAGTAGTGATTTCTAGTAATTCAAGTGTGACTCCTTACAAATCGAATCCTAGGGTTTTATAAGTGAACCCTAGGTCAGACAACACAACTGGAACAAAACGACAAGAAGTTTTAAAGAAAACAACGCGATGTGTAAATTAAAACAAATAAAACAATTAAAATCTAAAAATGGAAAGTCTAGTGTGAACTGATATTTCGTGCATGGCTGCTGAGACTAAGGCATTCTTGAGCTTTTGGAAGATGTATTTGAGTGGTAATAAGCTCGGGAATGCGAACTAAGGGTGTTGCCTTGTTAAAACCTTTCTCGGAAAACCCAATAGGATAAAACTGAGATAAGGAAAACGAGTATCATTCCTTAGCACATCTTTGTGTGTCTTCCGCCTAATGAAGTGGTGAAGACACTTCTCCTGGATGCCAACATGGCTCTCCAACAATTTCCTTTGGTCCAACCCTAGCCTAGATGATAAATACGGATGTTTCGGTGCAACCTTGTAGAACCGGTAAAAAGAAGATGTCATGTTTCTTGTGCTGTAAGCAAATGTGGTTAGGATCCTGGTAAGCAAATGTGATGCAGACAACAAGATTCAAAGACGATAAACCCTCATTTTTTTTATTTTTTTTTAAACTGATGCAGTCACGAAACAAAGGCCTACTAATATGGAATGACAGAAGAAAAGAACCAAATCGTAGCAACAATGAAACAAATCAAACATAAACAATGAAACAATTTTTAGGGTTTTCTTTTTGAATGGAATCTACTAGATGCAGCAACAAAAACGAAAACGGGATAGATCCACCTGATATTTCGAGCCTAAGCTCTCATACCAAGATGATATAGGCACCAAAGAGGATGTCTACAAGCGGAGGGGTTGTGAATCTTCTAGCTGGCCGTACGGCTCTCTCTAGGGGATTCGGTGAGGTGCGTGACCAATACGAACTGGGGGAGGTGATAGATGCCACACGAAACTATGAACTAATCTGTGATAAGTCTAAAAACACTTAGATCCACAAGGCTTCGCACACAAGTGAACAAGAGTGTCAGCTGCTTTCTTTCAAGAAGAAAAAATGCGATTTCTATTAATTCAAGGGTGACTCCTTACAATTCAAATCCTGAGGTTTTATAAGTGAACCCTAGGTCAGACAACACAACTGAAACAAAATGACAAGAAGTTTTAAAGAAAACAACGTGATGTGTAAATTAAAACAAATAAAACAATTAAAATCTAAAAATAGAAAGTCTGGTGTGAACTGAGATTTCGTGCATGGCTGCTGAGGCTAAGGCATTCTTGAGCTTGTGGAAGATGTAGTTGAGTGGTAACAAGCTCTGGAATGCGCACTAATGGTGTTGCCTCGTTAAAACCTTTCTCAGAAAACCCAATGGGATAAAACCGAGATAAGAAATAAGAGTACCATTCCTTAGCACGTCTTTGTGTGTCTTCAGCCTAATGAAGTGGTGAAGAAACTTCTCCTGGATGCCAACATGCCTCTCCAACAATGTCCTTTGATCCATCCATAGCCGAGATGATGAATACGGATGTTTCTGTGCAACCTTGTAGAACCGGTAAAAAGAAGATTTCCTGTTTCTTGGGCTGTAAGCAAATGGTTTTAGGGTCTTGGTTGAGTCTGTGGTGTCCTCTGAGCTCTGCATGGTTGTCTTCTAGCCTTTATCTGAAATCTTGGAGCTCGGTGGTAATAGGATCTTCTCTAGGTGCTAACGGAGTTTCTTGAGTGATTTCCTTGGTGAGCTGACTTCCCATTAGTTCTTCATGCTCGATGAGTGTGAATAAGCTCTCCAATGACTTGTTAAACTTCTCTCTCAAGCATCTTGTTCCTGACCTCATTCTTGGAGTTTTTCTCATGACCGGTATGCTAACTTTTTTGGCAGCTTCGAGTGAACTTGTTTCGATGTACTCATCACATTGTAAATGTGTGAGGAGGAGACCAGTTAGCCTTGCTAACCCATGGTGGCCATAGCAACAGAGAAAGCTTCCAGCAAGAGATTACCATATGATAACCAATCGGACACACAAGCCGGTGACCAGATAAACAAACAAAACATGTAGAAGTTCCAGTTATCGGTAATTTCCCTTTGAAAATGCCTCTGGAAACACCCACATAAGAACTCACACCATTCAAAAATAAATCCCATCCAATGCCAAACATGCAATTCCCTTTGTCAATAAAAAGATGTTCACTAAGGAAATAACTAAAGTCTTGGTGGTACCGTAAAATTAGGACCTCGGGTAACACTCCAATAAGGTGAACATCCTCAAAGCAACCCACCATGACATTCAGATCAAGCCAAGGAATATAAAGACATATTATTATCCAAGGAGTAAGAAACTTCATAGCAAAATCATGTCGTACGTCTCCACAAACATGAATATTTTCCTCCATTATCCATACTTGAAGAGATAACCAAGTGAATGAAACAGGTGAAGAAAATGAGGTGCTCACAATTCTGAACACACCATACTCATGCTGCAATGTAAATCACAGTAACCATTCAAACTCAAAACGATACCTAAGAGTTTGATTGATGCGAAAGCAACGCCACTCCAACAAATAGTTGCTGTGAATATATAGTTCGAACCCCATAGTGGACTGCATACAATTTTGATACCCCGCTTAAAATATTCACTGTGTAAATCGAGCCGAGTAGGTAGTAGAGCACCAAATATATTCGAAATCTCCTTATAAGAAAGCCATATATGCCAGAAAAAATCATATAGGTGGTGATGTTGCAAAGTTAACACATCCAGCACGACAATAACGAGAACTACACCAACCTTTGATTGTAGGATAAATCGAAGATGAAGAATAACGAAATTCACCTGTGGGAGAAGAGGCTCACATATTTTGTTTGTCGTAAGGACCACCTTATTCGTCTTTGGATCTGAAGAGGAGAACTTGCCAAACAAATCATCATACAAATCGACCATTTTTCAAAAAAGTTGAGAACAAGTTGGTAAATTCGATAAACTTCTAATGTAATTAAGATCAGACTTCAAAGTATCAAGGCCCGTAACACATGAAGTACCTCTCAGGTCGTGTAGACTACTATCAACCATTGAATTTATACTGACATTAATTTCATTGGATGTCCACAGGTGTGCCCTCGTTCCAGCAGACGTTGAAACATTCCCTAGCACAAAAACTGTCTTGGGACCATATGTATCTCCCTGATAACCAAGAACATAACTTTGTTTCCCTATTCTTCACATGCTCAATATTCGATCAAGATTATTTGTCCCAATGTTTAACATCCACACATTCTTTTTGTATTCCCTGAGTTCCTGCTCCAACCGTGTAGAAGTTTATTTTTCTGCCACAAGTGCAGCCTGCAATTGCGCACTAAGAACAACATTTTCTTCTTCATTCTTCAAAGCACAAGAGCACTTCTGTGTGGCATCAAGCTTGCGTTGTAATTTTTTTGATTTTTTCTTTCTCAGAAATGAGCTCTTTCTCCGAATACTCCAGCTTGCTTTTAATTAAGCTCTTCTCGTTGATCAGTTCAAAATTCACTTGGGTGATATTCATCCAGCTCCAAAGAAGACTCTTAAATTTAGTTTCGAGATCCACCCCTTGATTACTGTCTAAACCGCAGCTTGTAATGAAAATCCTCTGTCGTTTCCAGCCATAAATGCATTTTTAGATCCAGCTAATGGCACACGACTCGGATAAGCAGAGATCTCGTTGTTGAGATCATTTCCACTGCTTTGAAACCAAATTTCGCTTTGACCCCGATCTGGCAGCTTACTCTTTATACGTTCTCTTGGTGAAAATCGTATGTATGACAACCCTTGATTTGCTTTGAAATTTGTGTCGTTTTATAGTAAACACCATAAGCTGAATCTTCCTCATATGTAGAACGAGTGAAACGTTGTTGTCTATTGTGTCTTCCAAATGATTTATCACAAAAAACAAAATTTAGAATTTTGATGTACGTAACCGTATTACCAAATTCTGTAACATCAAAGCTGGTGACGACAGTTATGGCTTCTTCTTTTATATTTTTCCTGTAGCACACATGAAAGTATTCACCTTCTACTCCACACTGACGAGGTTATCACTTTATCGTTACGTAACTCTTTTTCTTTTAAATCATAATTATTATAACAAGGATCTTTTTAATTTGAAAAATGGACCAATCGTGTTGAGTATTATATGGCTGTTCGTCAGAGTATCGTCGATGCTGAGCCTCTTTTAATGAAACACAATTCATAAATTGTTTCTCCCAGTCCCGATTGAATCTTCCTTCTCTGGGGTGAATTTGTCGATGACTTGGATTTGTTTTACTGGTGCAGATTGTAGGTATTTTTCCACTAGCTATTCTCCACAGATCAAATCCTCATCAGCACTTTCACAAAAATTTAGGTCACTGATTTTATTTGCAACAGTGCTGATTGTATCTGAAAAAGTGTTGTTGTTGGGTTCATCATACACGTCATAAACTGGCGGACCAGAGAACCCCTTGTAGAGCTCTTCACTTTGAGGTAAAGAATTGTGGTTCGTGCGAGGATAATCACCATGATCACTAAACATAACGTTGACCGCAAACCTCTTGTCAGGTAAATCGAATTTTTAAAACCCGACTCCCATCTTTAATTATCACCTTGTGGGACTTCGATGATTTTGCGGCAGTGGCAATCATCATGCTGGTGTTGTTCTCCCACCGGTGCAAATCAATTGATGAAGACGTCGTCTTCCTCCTCCTCCTCTTCATCGTCTGCAAAACGTGGTTCGTCTTGTCGCGGTAACATTGGAGCAGCTTTTTGTTGAGCTTGAGCGAGAGTTCGAACAGCTGCTTCCATACTCAAACTCTGTTGAAATTCGGTCATTATCGCTCTAAACGCGTCGTTGTACTCCTCTAGTGTCGCTTGAAGGCTCTTTTTGGCAGCATGATTAGGATATTTGTCTCTGATACCAACTGTGTCACCGGGGTAATGACAAAACAAGGTTTCAAGGATCAATGGATCAAGAAACTCTGCTCTGTGCTCGGAATTCTCTGTCAAGACAGGGAGGACTCAAAGGCTTCAAGTTTGAACAAAGTCTCTTCTTTTAATTAATCAAAAACCGAGTATCAAAGAAAGAATTACAAAGCCTTATATAGGCACAGTCTTAGCCGTCCTAATCAATAACCAAAACCCTAGAACGTAACAAAATAAAATAATCAAAGAACAAACTTAAAACCCAAGAAAATATTATAAAACCTAAATAATAAAACAGAGCCCACTAAATAAATAAGATATATAGAAGAGCTGAGATCCGCTGCATCACTTGCAGGAAATGGACGTTCGAGTTGAAGAACAGAAAATCAACTAATGAAAACACAAACACAAGCAAGCAGCTAAGGGGATCAACACATTCCAAAGAATTACGCCTAGGAAAATGAATGTTCTATCCAAAGCACTTAAAGAGAACTTCCATGAATCTAAAAGGAATTTTGATCACCTTATTACTTTCTCACATCCTTGTTATTTTAAATGTTATATGTCTTTACTCTTTGATGCATCTAACTTGGGGTTATTTGTGGCAGGTCATGCAGATTTGAGGATAAATATTTTCAACGAAGAGATGATGATGCGACACTAGGAGGCTCTAAGGACACAGAACATGGATTTGGCAATATTTAAGATACAATGATCAAGTATGGAGCAGAAGGAGCAATCAGAGTCATCAAGTAAGTCAAGAGTAGCCCTCAAACTAGGCAGTTTCAACAAAGGTTTAGAGTTTCACTTCATCATGTGACGACTCAAGAGGATCACTTGGACCCTATACGTTGTGTGAAGGCCACACTGGTCAAGATACAAGTCCAAGAAGGCTAGATCATTGGAAATATGATCCACTCGCACTCTTTTTCCCTTAGGTCGGTTTTGTCCCAATGGCTTTTCTGAGTAAAGGTTTTAATGAGGCTTGTGGCTCCTATGATCATCTATGCCAACCTCTAGTGCGATCCATCATCAAGGCCCATCTCCCTACACCTTGGCGTGGCCCATTATCTCTATCTCTTTCTCTTTTGAATTTTTAAACATTTGTTTTCATTTTGCATGGTCCGAGTGTGAGTTCTCGTGGCATGTCTCAAAACTCATCACTTTTTACTTCTTGTGTCATCTCTTTCTCACCTCTTCTTCTTTGTATGTGTGTCGAGACTCTCTTGTATCTCTTATATATCTTTTAACCAAAAATCTCTTTCAAAATATAGATCATTGCTTTCATTTTCATGTGGTTCGATCTTGAAGCTCTTAATCTATCATCAAGTGGTGTTCTCGCCACCTCTTGTGGCGAAATTTGATCCATCTAAACTGCTAGGTGCTCAGTAATTGGGTCTAGCATCATCTCATCATCATCTTAACCTCTCGGTGCCGGTTTTTGGGTTTGATCCCTACCCAGGATCGTATCACGTTGTCTTTGCCAAAAGAACTGTGAAAGACTTGAAACTTCCACCTGCATTTGTCACTCAGATTGACCAATCTATTCAGGTTATTTTCTAACTAGATCCGTGTAAAGCTCTTTTCAGCTCTGTTTATGTTGTTATCTCTTTTACTTGTCTTAGATATGTAAAGCTTCACCACTTCGCTTTTGCATATGCTATCAGTGAACACATGTTTAGATACAGATTAATAGATATGCTTAAGTATTGTCTAGTACTGAAATTAATTATTGGTCTTGTGTATTTATTTATCCTTGGTGTTCACCGTTTTAATCATTGGTATTGTGTATTATCCTTGGTGTTTCAAATCTTAGTTAGAACCAGTTAATGACATTACTAGAAGCAACATTGTTTTACTTTTGCATTGTATCTTGAATATGATGTCCTTGTGGTTGACTAAAATGTGCACTTGTCACAGGCCAAAGACTGTGGGAGCTGTGTTGTATCTAAAGTCCATGAGGTTGAAAGAGACATTTGCTTTAAAGATTTCCTTTAATAATTATATGGAACATACAGTAAAAATGAATTTTAGTGCTTGCATGTCTCTTGTTTTGATCATTTAATCTTCTTCATTTTAGCCTAATCTGTTCTACTATCATGTTTTTTAATCATTTTTCTTGTCTATATATCCTTCGTGTTTCAAATCTTTGTTACAACCAGTTAATGACATTATTAGCTAGAACCAGTTAGTGACATTACTAGGCTGCTGTTTCAAACTTTACTTGTATATGTGAGTCTCTAATTCAATATGTCTTCGGTTTATATATGAACCACAGTGTCAGCCTCAAAAACGACTTGTGTACTTAAATTTCATTCTTATTTAATGAGGTTTAAAGCTACAGATAACAAAGAGGATCTACAAAGAAGAGAAGCAAGAGAATATAGCTGGTATAGCTGATTGTGATATAGAGAATTGAAGATTATTTTTGGTTGAAAGAGAATTGATATCACAATATCAATCTGTCGTATCTTCTGAAGGTTAGTCCATCTATAATATGATTGGTTTAGTACTTTACAATCTGCCGTATCTTCTGCATGTGGTTGTGACTATTGTTTGGAAAAATAATAAATGTTCTTTGTTGGACCTTATTTATGTGGAGTTTATTTGTGGTGCTACGAGAGTCATGTTTATGGGTTTGAACTGTTGTGCTTATGGGTCTAATTAAAGTTAGAATATTTGTTATGTAACGAAAGAATGGTTTTAAGATTTTGCAGGAAAATGACTAGATCTGATCTTAGCCTCTGGATTTTCAAATTAATGAATTAAACATGTAGTACATTATAACTTACTGTAAAATAATTGGTTTATTGTGGTTGTGAATTTTTTTTGGATAAATTATAACTGTTCTCTGTTGAAGTTAATTTAAGTGGATATTTTAATTTGTGGTTCTACTTGAGTCATGCTTACTGCTGGTTTGAACTGTTGTGTTCATGAGTTTAATTAAGGTTAGAACATATACTGGACAAGGCATGGGTGCATCTTAGCAGGTATGAAATTTAATTACATAGGTACGGTCTCAATAGGGAATTAGAGACTTTAATAGTTTTCTTTATGTTTTCCTTTCATTCTATTGCTTACGAGAGAGGTGCTTGGAATTTTGTTTGAGCGGTTGTTGCGGCTTTAGGAGATGTTGACATGATAATATGTCCATGGATTGATGTCGCAATTTAGATCATCATTCAAGTAGTGATGTAGTTTATCATCTTGTAAAAAGGGGAATGGGTGAAGCTTACAAGATGCAAAAATATTGGTATTATCATGGAGAAGTCAACGCAGGGTCTGAATGTGGAAGCAAGGTAACTCAGTGGAACGATGAAATTTGTGGGTTATATCAAGCTGGTGAATATTTAGATGAGGAGTTTGTTAGGAAGGGTGATTTTTCTGAGGGTAAGGACAAGGAAGAAGATGAGTTCCTTACAAAGCTAGCAGAGGACGAGACACCATTATATCCAAACTGTCTAAAGCATGTCAAAAGCTATCGGCTATTGTGTCACTACATAAACTTAAGACACAAAATGGATGGTCCAACAAAAGGTTTGATGATCTTCTTAAGACATTGTTGGACATGTTACTCAAGGACAATGTATTTCACACATCACTATATGATGTCATACTATATTATAGCAATATCAATGAGCTGTAACATAAGATATTACAGCAATTTAAATGTGCTATGTCATACTATATTACAGCAATAAAAATGAGCTATAACGTGAGATATTGCAGAAATTTAAATATGCTATTTGATTATATATTACAGAAACAAAAAATGAGCTATAACATAATATATTATGACAGTGTAAATGATACAATACGACAACAATTAAGAGGTGCTATAACATACACTTTTACAGCTACTTACAAGAGCTATGAAAACATATATCACAACATTTAACTAAACCTATGGTAGAAGAACCTATAACAGCACTAAAAATATATGCTATCGTATGTGATGACCCTACTATAGATACCAAGACACTATTATAGCCTTTGATAGCATTATTGGTGAGCTCTTAATGCCGTATTTTCTTGTAGTTACAAATCGTATTATAGATCGTAATAAAACTCATGAATGGAAAATATTTGCTAACGGTAAGATTTTATGTTCCTGATTTATGTAGCTTCCCTCACAAGCTATCCATTTCCTGTTGCTTCGCTCACAAGCAATCACTTTCCTATGCATGTCTATTCCCTGAATTAAAGACAAACTTGCCCAATCAACAATATCATCAGAGCTTTCACAGTAATTCCTAACCCTAACTATAATTATAACCAGTTGAGACAACCAGAGGGACCCCGACCCCAACGCCAAGCCTGACTTCCCCTATTTTATCAACATCTCGACCCTTTCTTCAAGAATCACAAGCCGCTGGTTCTTTTTGAAGGTGTTTATGGTGCGATTAAAGTTTCTTTGGTTGTTTTTTTTTTTTTTTGTTTTTTTCAGGATTGCTATATTTGATTTTATCGGTGTTTTTATCGCATATTATTGTGAAGGTCATTATTATATTATGTGAAAGTATTGGATATGAAGAAAACTCGCATATTGGTTTATATTTTGTGTTCTAAGTTACATTATTGTTGTAATTTTGTGGATTGCAGAGTTTTTTATGGCAATGTGATGTTTAAGGTACTCATTTTAAAAGTTGTATGAATTTGTCAATTTGAAAGTTTTTTAAACTTAATTGGGTGAGAAGGGCAATTACTATTTATAAATGGGTAAACAATACACCGTCATTATTAGACACTGTTTTGATCATAATTCTGCACTTGGTAATCACTCATAGTTATAATTATGCCATTATAATTTTTCTTTTACTCTTTTTTTTCATCTTTGATTACTCTTTTATTTTTTATATCTCTGTCACTTTTCTTTTCTTCCAATTCTGATTCTTATTATAGCACAAATAAGTTTTCATTTAAAAAAAAACAAATTTTTATTATTTAAAATCTTTTTGTGAATCTAACGAGTCCAATTTTGTATAAGTCTGCAACCAAAAATTCTTCTTGTACATTTTTCTCATACACCGTCGCACACAATTTTCTTGTACACCATCTCATACATTTTCCTTGTACAGCATCCATACACTTTCCTTGTACACCATCGCATAAACTTTTGGTTTACACCATCTTGTACATTTTTCTCGTACACTATCTCAAACAAAATCATGTTTCATATACCATCTTCTATTTCATTGTATCTAGTACACCGTTAGGTACAACACAATGTTTGTGCAACGCTAGTATACACTTTGTACCCTTCGTATATCTCATATATATTATATGTGTACACTGCAGTATACATCGATGGTATACATATATCACTATGTCCCGTACACCGTCTTATAATGTACACCACCATGTTATGTACACCATTATAAATACCATCTCGTACACCATCTTGCACACTTTAATATCCCAGACACCATTATAACTATCATCTCGTACACTTTCAAATGTTTTTTACACTGTTATAAATATCATTTCCTACACCATCTTGTACATTGTCATATCTCATACAACATCTTGTACACTACTATATATTGTATACTGTTATATGTCGTACACATACTCCCCTCGAACACCAAATGTTTCTCATACACCAACTCTCTTTGTACAATAACCTGTTCATAACACAACCGCGTCATGTACAAGAGAGAGAAAGAATAAAAAAAGAATAAAATAGACATAGTAGTGTACAAGACAGTGTACGAGACGGTAGTTAAAACGGTGTACAAAAAGGGGTACTTGGTTGCACTCTCCTACAGAACATAACCACTTCATGTAAGAGATTATAGTTATGATGGTACTTCAAAGGGTCAAGGGGTCTAATACAAGGGGACCCTATCTCTCCTCACATGTTTGTGATCACAATGGAGGTTTTTTGTAATATGCTGGAAACAAGATTCAATGAGGGTCAGACTTGTTTTCACCCCCAAAGCTAGAAATCCACGGATCACTCACTTGGCATGTGCGGATGATCTATTTTTTTTTATGCCAAGACAAGCTCCCTGCAAGCTAGTAACGCTACATTGGATGAGTTTCATGCTCTCTCGGGCTTGGAAATGAACAAGTTGAAGACTTCTATCTACATGAGCGGCATGAATGATCTGGAAGCTTTACTCATTCTAAATTTCGGCTTTAAAGGCTCTCTCCCATTCAGGAATTTGGGTTTGCCTTTGATGCAGAAAACTGAGAAATGTTGAGTACTCCCCTTTGGTGGATAATATCTCGGCAAGATTTAACTCCTGGTCAGTGAAGATGCTATCATTCGCTGGTAGGTTGCAGCTCTTGTCATAAGGTGATCAATGGCTCTCCAAACTTCTAGATGCCTGCGTCTATTCTCCCTAAAGGGTGCATAATTCAGATAGAGCATCTATGTAATAGATTATTTTTGTCTAGTGACATTTTTAAGCATTCAGGAATCATAGTTGCATGGAAGTCTATTTGCCTCCCTAAAACAGAAGGAGGCTTAGGCCTAAGGGACATTTTAGTTTGGAATAAGACCCTTAATCTTAGGCTTATCTGGCTTATGTTTTCCCCAACTGGATATTTATGGGTCGCCTGGAATAATCAGTATAGGCTAAAAGGAGACTCATTTTGGACACCTCAGGCTTCATGGCTTTGGAATACTTTACTCCACTTCAGACCTTTGGTGATGAGGTTTATCACATGCTCTCTTGGCAATGGCAAAACTGCTAGCTACTGGTATGACTGATGGACTTAGCTTGGCCCTCTTATCAATCTGCTAGGCCAGAATGGCCTTCGGCTTATGGGGATTTCTCTAAGTTCCAAGGTTTCCAATGGTTTAAGGGGCAATGAGTGGCAATTCCCATCTGCTCGTGGTTGGAATGAATTTCTAGAGCTCAGATCTGTTCTTTAGGAAACTGCTAGTTCGGACCCCTCTGTAGGAGAAGATTCATTATGCTGGAACATTGAGCACATAGTTGGTACATCATTATCAACAAGGGATACTTAGGAAGTGATTCCATCCAGCAAAAACATTTCTTGTGCCCCAAAGCAAGCCTTCACCTTCTGGGTTTGTAACCGGGATCGTCTACCGGTTAATTCTCATTTTTTACATAGAAGAATGGAAACAATCGCAGAAAACCGAGAAATTATGATCCATACATCTCGATACAAAAAGAACCGATATAAAATAATCCTTGTTATGGAGTCTAGAAATTGATTGTCTCCTGATTAACTTATACCTAAGAACTTACTCTGTCTTTTTTGCAGATTTTGTTATTACTGGAACTATCATCTACAACGCAGTAGAAAGAAGAAGAATAAGAAGTAAATGAATCGACCATCATGTTGCATGTGGCTAAGCTGGAATGTCATAAAGTGCGAACCAAGATCCATGATACGATGAACCATATGGTGGACCAATAGCTCAAAATCCGTTTGACGACTAAAACATGACAAGAATGTAAGTTTTTAAAAAGAAAAAAAAAACAAAAAAACAAATCAATATATTATGCAGTCAGTTACATCTTTTTTATGTAAATAAAAACACAATATTCAAAACGATAATCAAGACATGCCAAAATACAAAGACAAAAATCAAGAAAATGACGATAAATCAAAGAAAGATGAAAATATTTAAAAGGATTACTCGAGCAACTATATACTCAAAAGACTCCTCGGGAAATTATCAAAAAGTTCAAGATTTAACAAAAGCTACGTAACATGAAGACGTCAACAAAGGGCCAAAATCATTACTCAAAAGTGGAGCCAAAATCATTAATCAAAAAAGTGGAAGTGACAAAATCATCAATTAGACAAACTTATCTAGCTCAGAAAAAAGAGTCTAACACACTCAAGCGGCAACATGAGTCTGACCCAATACCACCTAGGGACAACAACATTACTCATCCTCTATAATTAATACAAAAAGTACATCTACGCTCGTCAATATTACTCATCACTCAACACTCCAAAAAAGGACATATAAACATCCATGCAAACTCATAGCAACACTCTTTTGTAGAAAGCATAGCAAATTTTAGTGGCAATCACTAAATTCATTGCACTCTTTCCTACTCCCTTAGATTTTCAATCATTGTATTTTAACTTTGTACTTTAGGAGAGAATGAGAGTGCAGATAATTTAGTGCTGATAGCTCACTCAAATTCACTCTGCTTTTCAATGGTTGTATTTCCACTTTGTACTTTAAGAGAGTGGAAAAGAGTGTAGGGAATTTAGTGCTGATAGCTCACTCAAATTTTCTCTGCTTTCTACAAAAGAGTGTTTGTTTTATTTCTACATAAAAGTGATTTTGCATGGATGGTTATGTGTCCCTTATTTGAGTGTTGTGTGATGAGTAATATTGATGAGTGTATGTGTCATTCTTGTATTAATTATGGAGGATGAGTAATGTTGTTGTCCCTAGGTAGTCTTGGGTCAGACTCATGTTACTTCTTGAATGTGCCAGACACCTTTTGCTGAAGTAGATGAGTTTTTCTAATTGATGAATTTGCCGCTTCCACTTTTTTGATTAATGATTTTGGCTCACTTTTGATTATTGATTTTGGTCATCTGTTGATGTCTTCATGTTACGTAGCTTTTGTTGAAACTTGACCTTTGTGATAATTGCTCGAGTAGTCTTTTGAGTAGATAATTCTTGAGTAGTCCTTTGAGTATTTTCCACTTTCTTTGGTTTATGGTCGTTCTCATGATTTTTTCTTCGTCTTTTGGCTTCATTTTTCTTGAATATTGTCATGAATATTTTTTTTACCTACATAAACCTAATGTTCTAAAATGCACTCTCTGCAGCCGCATAAGCAACGGGTAGGCATTCCACGGTTGAAGACTGTCGCGATTTTGACAATTCGGGGTAAAAAATTGGATTTCATGAAAACTTTTTTTTCTTTAATAAGGATAGCAATGAAAGTGTGATGGCCATATCTATAAAAAATAAGAACAGGTGACACTAAAAACAAGAAATAATGGTGAAAAAAAGCAAAGAAGAGGAGCAGGCACGAAAATGATGGTTGCAGAGAGTGGATCCTCAGTTCGGGATCCAGTATTAACAGTTTCCTCAATTAGTTCCACGTTACTCCTTCATCACTTGGCTGGTGGTGAAGGACCATTTAACAAAAGGAGCGAGAACTTGGGCATGGGGACAGCATCAGCCTTGTCTATTTTGTGTGTCCTTACACCTTTGTTGTTTGGACAGAAATTGCTGGAGTGCTGCTGGGTCGCAAGCTTAATCCAGACTGGGGGCTGATGCTACGCCGTATCAGCTATTCACAGCTCCATTTTTTGGATAAAGCTCTGCTTTGTATGTTCTTCACTTCGACGATTTACCACATTTGGAGGGAAAGGAATGAAAGAAAACATGGGAAAAGATGTCACGCCACCACACAACTAGTAAAATCAATTGCCAAAGTTATTTGAGAAAAGGTAGTTTCGCTTCAACAGTTTGATGAAAGCAAGTTTAAGGATCTTCTCCACCGCTGGGATTCCACTCGGACACAAGGATGATCAAATCTTGTTTTCTACTGCTCTCTTTTTATTATGAGAGAATGTTAAAAATTTGTGTTTGTAACTATTATTTTATCAATGAATTTCTCATTTAAAATATATATATATATATATATATATATATTTACTATTTACTAAAATAAACTTTAAAAAAATTCTAATAAAAGTTGATACAGTCTTTCATTTACTATTTCAAATGAAATGTTTAACTATTTATTATTCTAGTTATCCTATTGATTTCTTTATAACTTATTATTATTAATTATTATATTTTTCTGTTCTAATTTTCAAGATTAGTTGGCTTTCCCTAGAATCATCCTTAATTTATTCCAAAATAAAATTTATACACTATTTCTAATTTAAACACTTATTTAAAATACATTCTTTTTGTTTCTAATTTATATTTGTTTCAGTTTTTGTTTTTCTAAATTTTCTTTCTTTTGGAAACTTATAATCAATATATACATATAGTTAAACTATATTATATATTTCAGCATTTACAGACACATAATATTTATTACTTGGTTTGGAATATTTGTTGTGAATGACACAAAATATTTATTACTTGGTTTGGAATATTTGTTATAATTCTTATAAACCTTTCATTGTTTCATTTCACTAATATTTTAATGTATATGTTTGGTAATGATTAGTGACAATGTGCATAAATATTCTACATAACTTATTAAAAAAAAAGAGCACGCATGAATTAATCTTGTTATTAAATTTATTTTGATGATGTGGACATTCTAAATAGAGAGAAAACTTGCTAGTCTTTTGTATTTTTTTCAACAAGCCAAAGAAGAGCGTAAGATTCAATTGAAATTGAAACTGAACTTTTTAAAGACAAAATTTCCTTATTAATTTCATAATTTATTTTAAAATGATTAATTGGATGTCAATTGATGTAAATAGATGAGTATTTTCCTAAATGTACTTCTAAAATGATATATATAAGATATCAATATACTTTAACTAATGATATATTTTAAGTTCAAATTTATTAAGAGAAGTTATACCTAGTAATATATTTAAAACTGATTTGCCACAATAATCTATTTTATTTTTGAAATATCCAAAAATAACTTATCGAAACTTTTAAAAATTCGAAGACATTTTGTTTCCAAAAACACCGGTGGCCAACTCTTCAAGCATTTTGTAGACTCTGCGAGTATTTGGTAGAATCTTCAAGTATCTGACAAACTTATCAGATGTTTGGTAGACTATGCATGTATCTGACAGACTTTGCACATATTTGACAAACTTTGTAAACCCTGCAGAGTAAGTAGCACACTCTTCAGAGTAAATGGAAGACTTTATAAAGTGATCGCCAGATGCTGTGAGGATCTAGCAGAATTTACGGCTACTTGGCAGACTTTACGAGAATAATTGGTAGACATTGCAACTGTCAGGTAAGCTCTGTAGAGTAGTTAGCAAACTCTGCGAGCATTTAACAAACTCTTCGAGATTTTGACAGTCTTTGTAAGTTTTTGACAGACTCTTCGAGCCTTTAAATACACTTCAAGCTTTTAACTCAAACAATACTAGTTTAATAAGCTTGTAAAGAAAAGTTTACAAAAAAAATAGGATTTAGTTGACCCCCTCCCCTCCAAATACCTAAGTCAGTTTTGTTAACTTAGATATCCATTTCCGACGAGTTTAAACATATTAGGATAAAATGTTAGAGGATCCCGCAAATAATATCTCAAAAATGTCTCCATTCCTGATTCTACTATGTAATCTTCTTCATATCGTTTTGGGGTTTGCTGATCAACACCAACTTTGGAATTATGTCTTCTTTGTCTTAATTTTCTTGGTGACTCATTTTCTTAATCTGACATCTCTTTGTGTTTTGAGCACTTTCCAGTCTAATATTATGTCGGTGCTTTAGAAGAAACTTCAGACTCATAAGCTGAAGCATTATTTGAGCCAACTGATTCTTGTCTTCTACTGAAATCAAAATTCGAGAAGGGTGGAAACTGATCACACGGACTAGCTGCAATTGGTTTTCCGGATTAAGTGATGGTGTTCCAGGTCGAGGAGGTTGAGGAGTCAGATCTGGAAAAGAGCATTTTGAGTTTTGGTGTAAATTAAAGGAGACTGATCTCTATTAAATACATAGTTTTATTTTCTACTTCTCTGATATTGGATCATTAGGAACAACCATCGGAGTTGGCTGCGGAGGCCGTATGAAACGAATTTTACAAAAGAAACATAATCTATATATTTTTTATTCTGATCCTGACTCTAGCTCTTATGAAAGCAACTTGAGTAGTTGTAGCTAGGAAATTTGATAGTAAATAAATCGAATGGTACCTTAAAATAAATAAGGAGCTTACTCTAATTTACGTACTCAATAACAAAATAAAAGAGTAAGAAAAATAATAGAAGATGCATATAGTATCATGATTGAAACGCCCCGACCCGTTTTTTTTTTTTTTTTAACAGCATTTATTATTCCCATAAATAATAAAAACCTCCAGCGACGTTATTCAATTAACAGCCAATTTAACCAGCAAATTAAATCACGATTAATTACTAACCAATTAATTCGCAATTAAAATCTAACAACCTAATAGTTCATCCGCACAACAATCTTAAGTAATCAAAACAGTCAAATAAACCACCCCGGTATGTCATCCGCTCTCCCAGCCGCAGTTCCACGAGTTCAGCTAAGATACCTTATTTTAACCTGCGCCATTACGAATAGACGCAGTCAGTATTTAATAAATACTAAAGAGGCGATCAACCCGTCTACTAGGTCAATGATAGACAGACGACTACAGAAATATTTCCAGCATAATAATATGCTCGGGATTCAACCAACAACAAGCAACAACCCGGCAATTAATTAAAATCGACAATTAATTAATTTCAACCAATAGCCACTAATTCCATTGATTTAGTTAAATTCAACAAATTAATTAATTTTAACAATTAATTAAATTCAGCAATAATAATTAAATTCAGCAATTTAATTCATTTCAGCAATTTAATTAAATTCAATCATTTAGTTAAATTTAACAACCCAAGAATAAATTCAGTAATTTAATTAAATTCACCAATTTAATTAAATTCAACAAATAACAACTAAATTCAGAAATTTAATTAAATTCACCAATTTAATTAAATTCAACAACTTAACTAATTTTAACAATTAATTAAATTCAGCAACAATAAATAAATTCAGCAATACAATTCATTTCAGCAATTTAATTAAATTCAACAACCATTTAATTAAATTTAACAACCCAAGATTAAATTCAGCAATTTAATTAAATTCAGCAATTTAATTAAATTCAACAAACAACAATTAAATTCAAAAATTTAATTAAATTCACCAATTTAATTAAATTCAACAAACAATAATTAAATTCAGCAATTTAATTTAAATTCACCAATTTAATTAAATTCCACAAACAACACGCAACACGGAATAAATCTTAACACACAAAATTAGACCGAGAAATTTCTGTAAGTCCAGTCCGACCACGGTACTGCACTCACCTTAGCCAAAAGCAAAACTTCCAAAAACTCTGTGCAACTCCTCTGCACTCTCCAGACATCAACTAACAGCTAGAAACCTAAACCACAACCTAACAACATGGAATAAATCAACTCAACTAACCAAAACAACCATTTGGAAAAACAACAGAAACAAGCAGCCTCAAATATAGAGTCACAAATCCAGATCTAACTGTCCAAAACCAATCTGCACCGTTGAAACACAACATCTAGATGTCCTGAGGCTATCGTCCATAGAAGAACTCACGATCTCTCTTTGAATCCAAGTTGATCCAAATCGCGTCTGAAACAGAGAACCTCACAAAAACGCAAATAACTTTTAGAATAATAACTCAAATTCAACCCCGCAAATTGCTACATCTAGATCTAAGGCTTACCTACAACTCCAGAAATTTTCGGTACCTTTGGAAATGATCTGCTAGGTCGAACCTCTGTTCTACTACAACATGTCAGATATGTCTGCATCTCCTTCATGTGCAAGCTTCTTTTTCAGCCACAACCAAAACCTCAGCCTCTTCTCTCCTCTATAGGAGGCCACAAAATCCTCAGAAAAGTAACTAGGGTTTCTCCTAATTCATCTTTAAATAGGATTAGGGTTAGTCGGTTCATTTAAATTAAACCAAGAATAATTAATTTTCCCTCTTTGGTTTAATACTAACTCAATAACCAACTTCCTAACCCAAAAATTGGAATTAAACCATTTCACTCTTTAATTCCGATAACATAACCCTCGGGATTCTATTACTGGAACACGGGTGTTACAACTCTCTCCCACTAACATAGATTCGTCCTCGAATCTGACAACTTCTATCCCCTAGTAAAAAGGGACCCAGCTACAAACTTTACATCGGTTTCTTTCTCTTGGCAAACATGAGTCAATACAGCTCAACAAATAGCATTTTAGTTCTGCATAACTCCACAACCACATCACGACTCAGCATAATTCAATGTCAATGACACGGCCCAACATAGACTACAGCCAACAACACGACTCAACATAACTACACCCAACAACATGGCTTAACCGTAACTCCATGGTTAACGACACAACTCCACATAGCTCTCATGGCTAATAGCACAACACAACATAGCTTTTCGGCTATCGCATAACATAGTATAACCTTTGGGTTATCAGCACAACACATTACAACCTTTTGGCTATTGTCACAACACATTATAACCAAAAGCACAACACAACACAGCATAGTCTTTCGGCTATCAGCACAACCCAGCATAGCCTTTCGGCTATCAACACAACACAACACAACCTTTCGACAATAACTTCACACTGCATTGTCTATACTTAGTTCAAATACTCCTAGAATCCTATACCACAAGATCCCACTTGGTTTGAATAAACTACGCCTACCGGATCCCCGGAACAGCTCAGCGCAGTAAGGATAACAACCATCTCGGAGTCCAATGTGACCCGATTAGCAAAACTACGCCTACCGGATCTCCGGAACAGCTCAGCGTAGTAAAAATGACAAGCATCTAGGAGTCCAGCGTGACCCGATCAGCAAGTCCAGCAAGATCCTAAGATCTCTAATGGCTTACCGAGACAGCATCAGGAATCACAGAGAAACCCGACCGGTAAACACCACACAGCGATGAGATTCCACAGCACAGAACCCCATCAAACAGCATTAGGACGAGTCCTAATCAGCCAAACCAAGTACTAGGATCAACACGGCACGATCCTCACAGCCGAACTAAGTATAAACAACTCAAGAGCACAGCAGATTCAATTAAAACTCCTCTTTATTATTGAATAAAAGGTAAAACCGTACATCGTTATAAGTTTCAGTGAACCAAAATAAAAGAGTAAGAAAAATAATAGAAGATGCATATAGTATCATGATTGAAACACCCCGACCCGTTTTTTTTTTTTTAACAGCATTTATTATTCCCATAAATAATAAAAACCTCCAGCGACGTTATTCAATTAACAGCCAATTTTAACCAGCAAATTAAATCACGATTAATTATTAACCAATTGATTCGCAATGAAAATCTAACAACCTAATAGTTCATCCGCACAACAATCTTAAGTAATCAAAACAGTCAAATAAACCACTCCGGTATGTCATCCACTCTCCGAGCCACATTTCCATGAGCTCAGCTAAGATACCTTATTTTTACCTGCGCCATTACGAATAGACGCAATCAGTATTTAATAAATACTGAGGAGGCAATCAACCCGTCTACTAGGTCAATTATAGACAGATGACTACAGAAATATTTCCAGCATAATAATATGCTCGAGATTCAACCAACAACAAGCAACAACCCGGTAGTTAATTAAAATCGACAATTAATCAATTTCAACCAATAGCCACTAATTCCACTGATTTAGTTAAATTCAACAAATTAATTAATTTTAACAATTAATTAAATTGAGCAATAATAATTAAATTCAGCAATTTAATTCATTTCAGCAATTTAATTAAATTCAATCATTTAGTTAAATTTAACAACCCAATATTAAATTCAGTAATTTAATTAAATTCACCAATTTAATTAAATTCAACAACTTAACTAATTTCAACAATTAATTAAATTCAGCAACAATAATTAAATTCAGCAATACAATTCATTTCAGCAATTTAATTAAATTTAAACATTTAATTAAATTTAACAACCCAAGATTAAATTCAGCAATTTAGTTAAATTCAAGAAACAACAATTAAATTCAAAAATTTAATTAAATTCACCAATTTAAATAAATTCAACAAACAATAATTAAATTCAGCAATTTAATTTAAATTAACCAATTTAATTAAATTCAACAAACAACACGCAACACGGAATAAATCTTAACACACAAAATTAGACCAAAAAAGTTCCGTAAGTCTAGTCCGACCACGGTACCGCACTCACCTTAGCCAAAAGTAAAACTTCCAAAAACTCTGTGCAACTCCTCTGCACTCTCCCGACATCAACTAAATCAACTCAACTAACCAAAACAACCATTTGGAAAAACAACAGAAACAAGTAGCCTCAAATATAGAGTCACAAATCCAGATCTAACCGTCCATAGAAGAACTCACGATCTCTCTTTGAATCCAAGTTGATCCAAATCGCGTCTGAAACAGAGAACCTCACAAAAACACGAATAACTTTTAGAATAATAACTCAAATTCAACTCCGCAAATTGCTACATCTAGATCTAAGGCTTAGCTACAACTCTATAAATTTTCGTTACCTTTGGAAACGATCTGCTAGGTCGAACCTCTGTTCTGCTACAACATGTCAGATCTGTCTGCATCTCCTTCATGTGCAAGCTTCTTTTTCAGCCACAACCAAAAGCTCAGCCTCTTCTCTCCTCTATAGGAGGCCACGAAAATCCTCAGAAAAGTAACTAGGGTTTCTCCTAATTCATCTTTAAATAGGATTAGGGTTAGTCGGTTCATTTAAATTAAACCAAGAATAATTAATTTTCCCTCTTTTGTTTAATAGTAACTCAATAACCAACTTCCTAACCCAAAAATTGGAATTAAACCATTTCACTCTTTAATTCCGATAACATAACCCTCGGAATTCTATTCCTGGAACACGGGTGTGACAATGATCATGGCATTGCATCCAGTTTTTTCCACAACCAGAAAGTTATTCAAATGACTGCATCAGCTAAAAATCCCATAAATTGCTCCATCCAACACTTCATGGGGCTAGGTGTGCTGGTTTGATTTTCTTACGTTTTCCTGCTTAAACTATTTTCATTTATTTTATTTAGTCATGTTGAGGATAAACTCACAAAAGTTAATTAAGTAAACACACTCTAGCACATGGATTTATTGAAGGTAAAATTATTCATCAAACGACTAGCTCAAACATATCATCATGGCATGCAAGTAAATAATTACAGAAAAAAGGTTAAAAAAGTTATGGAGCTAGTAATATATAAGTGACTAGTAATATATACGAGATTATTCATTGTGAAACTAGAAACTAAAAACCAATACACAAACCTAATAAGAAAAGGATTAGATTAGAGATCTCTCAAGCTGTGAGGCTGGGGTTAAGCTTCGAGTAGTGGTTGCATCAACACCCAGTGTTTCAAAGTTGTCACCTATAGACCGCCTCATACGGTGGTTACGCGCTTTCATACTGCATCATCACTAAGCATTCAGATCAACTACTCAGGAACATGCTACCTTTGTTTTCAATTTTGTTTGAGATTAGCTAGCTAAAAATTTGTTGATTTATCAATTACGTACTAGTTAAGTTAAGTAATAAAATTTGTTGATTTTTTTTTTGTTGGTTTTAACCACAAGTGGTGTAGATGCTATGACAAGAGTGTGAAGGTGTAACAGCATTTTGATGAGAAACTATCTCAAGACTCAAGCTATACAACACCTAAACAAGCTTTATAAAAATACTCAACTACAGATGGAGAAATCAAGGAAGAAAACAATAAAAATCGTAATTCATTATCAAACCCAAATCTCATGTTAAAATTGCCTAGAACACGGAAACGTTAGACACAATGTTTTAAGCAAGCATAGTTAGGTCAAGTGAAATTTTTGGAACTATACCAAGATTCAATCATCATACAAATATTAATAAAAACATTTAATTTGTATGTAATAGATTAATAAAAGTTGTGAACTAATATCTTCGATCGTATTATGTTTATTTTTCTTGTAAGATAAATCTTTGATTTCATTTTTTGACACCGTATTAGATATTATGATAGTGAGAAATTAAACTCAATTATTTTTAAACAATCTAATTATGTTCTTGATCAAAGGATCGTCAAAATATGACTTTGATGATCCTACTAGATTAATATTTACATTTAATTTAAAAAAAAAAACAAAAAATAATAAAAATGTTTACATTTAATTTCTTCGTGAAATATCTCACTTGATAGTCTAGGTAAAATTAGCATTTGAAAATTTATGTTTGGTCAATTCAATGATCAGATCTCTATATGCATCATTTATATGTATAACTTATAGAATGAGATCCATTAATAGTCACCCAATGAATACCGTCACATATATATAGTTATTGAATAACAACAATATTATAATACTTTGATACCAAACACCTACTTCGGAAGAATACTAGCTGAGTGGTAATAATGTATTATTAAGTATCTTTATGACTAATAGTGATTCAAGAAGGAATCCATGAATTCTAGATGATGAGTTAGAACTCTATGTTTTCAGTAATCTTATTAGTTGCAAAGACCTTGGCCAAGACTATTGACTGAGTAAAAAAAAAAAAAGAGTTTCTTGAGTCATGCACCAACCATTTATAATGATTGAGTTAAAAAACAGTTGATTATCTATAAGAACTTGTTAGTGAACATTTCTTAGGATAATCCGAACCTGAAACGATGGAAGGAAATAATACATAATTAACCAGTTCTTAATTACGTTACAATATCTGGTAGTTGATTATCATTCGGAGACGTCAACCTTAATTTGTAATTCATTAGATTAATATATATCAGTTTTATGAGTGATATATATCACCTTGAGAGACACGACAAGCCCCGATTCATAGTCCAAATCCTACTTGGCTACTTGGTGGGGTAACGTGATCTAGTGAAGTCGAATTTCGGTGAAAACGCTGCAGAGAATTATATATTTTTTGCTAGCATATTAAATATAGTGCTAAATGAATTAAACTTTTTTATTTATCTACATGTAACAAATGCATGCTTTTTTTTTTACAGTCCAATACACCAAAAAAAAAAATGCATGTTTTTTTTATCAAATGCATGTTTTGTTTTATCTACAGTCCAATACACCAAAAAAAAACCAACTACATTTAATATGTTTTTTTATCATGTTCTTTTATGCATGTTTTTTTATCTACAGTCAAATGCATGTTTTTTTTATCAAACTAACTACATGTAACAAATACATGTTTTTTTATCTACAGTCCAATACACCAAAAAAAAAAAACAAACAAATGCATGTAAATGAAAAATAAGTTTCAGTTATTTAAAATTTTTATATACATAATGAAAATAATGGGAAGTAATATATTCTCATTTATTTTTGTTGGTAAATAAATGATAAATTTTTGACATACTTTTCCTTTAACTTAATGGGGTGTATTGGACTAAGTATTTGGAGAGATTTGAGTTTTAGTGACAAATCATGTGTTATTGAAACATGAATTTTAAAATATCTTTTAAAATCTAATATTATTGAATTAATGATTTTAAATTGTACAATCAAATCCACTATTTCTGAAAACATGATTATAATTTGATTTAAAAGTTTCATGTGAGATTTGAAGAGATTTTTTTGTAAAAAATATAAAGACCAAAATCTCATGGTTTTAGGTGAGATTTCAGAAAATTTAATAACAAAATTCCTAAATCACCAAAATTTCACCAAATCATCTAAAACTCATTAAAACTCAAATCTCTCCAAATATTTATTTCAATACACCCCCTTTAGTACCTCCTCTATGTTGACATAATTTTCAGAACATTTACAGAAAACAAATACTAAAGTGCAAAAGAAATAAAAGGAAAATATTGTTTTTTTTCTTTTTTTCTGTAAGGCTATCTCAAAAATTGGAAACTTGAATCTCACTTGGTGTGGATACCTATTATATCTTGAAAATATATTGAGAACTTTCTTACTATATTCTAGTTTAAGTTCTTTTGTCAAGATTTAACAATATTATAATATTAAGGGGATATAATGTTTTATTAGAAACTGCTTATAATCTATGAGTCTAAACATTTATTATTAATACTAGGCGTGGGTTTCTGTGTTTTATACATTTTATTATAATTTATATAGTGTTAATGAAAAGGTAGTTTGTAATTTTAATTTTATTTAAGATTTACATGGTAAATTTTGATGAACATATCAAAAGATTTAAAATTTAAAGAGTAATATTCTCAACAAATTTAATGACCAACTAAAAACATTAAATAGATTTCACTTTTGGTACATTTATGACTCTTCACATTCACATTAAAAAAATCATTGATAGAAGTGCGACAAGTGAAAAGATTTTCTATGTTACCCAATATATATAATGTTTTGCTTTTAACATAATAGAATGAGGAAGAAAAATTGCCAACAGCTATGGTTATGATCCTCTGCATTTTCTATACAAATTCAAATATATATATTGTGATTTATAGTTTTGAGTCTTTCGACACATTCACAAAGAATCAACTGTAATCTAATGATTTACTGAAATGATACTTCTACATTAAGCTGAAGCTTTCTATTGCCTTAATATATCAAATTTTCTGTTTAGGGCCTCTCTACATGTATCATTTTTAAGTGTTTTTACCATTTGGTGAGTTTCTTTTGATGCTATTTCCAGCGTGATCATCATTAATTTAGTAGATGCGAAGTGTCATTGTTTTCATCTCGATTTGTGTTAGTCATCATTGTATCCATGTTATTTCCTTTCAGCTATCTCGCCTCAAACCTCTTTAGAATTCCAAAACGTTATCAATGGAGAGAAATATAGACACTCACAATTAAATTGCAATAATATTTAAAACAAGAGAATTTTAAATTGATTATTCATTGATGATGTGTCAATTGTAGAAGTGTACACATGTCAAGTAGGGAGAGCCTCCCTTCTTCTACTATATATAGGATAGAGAGAAATATAGACAATCATAATTAAACTACAATAAAATTAAAAACAAAAAAAAATTTAATTGATTATTCATTGATGATGTGTCAATTGTATAAGTGTACATGTGTCAAGCATGTAGAACCCCCCTTCTTCTATTAAATTAAAATAAATAAATGATATTAGATATGTTATATAAGATATATATATATATATATATGTGTGTGTGTGTGGGACATGATGTTAAGAAAATATCACTTATTCTATAAAATTGGGCTTGGCCCATTAGGTCACACAACACCCATATATATATTGCGACGATTTATTGTTCGTGACTCAATATCGCCGACCTCTGAATCTTAGGTGAAAGATGAACAGTTCATCACCATGAGAGGTATATTCCCAAATCTTTTATTATTGTCTTATTTAATATTTGCATGAATTCTTAAAATTGAATTTGTGATTAGTTTTGCAAATTATTATAAACTAGTATGAATTTAATCACTATATTGACTTTATTTTTTGAATCTTAAATTAAAAACTTAGATAGCTCTGAAGGTATTTAGTTTTCAATTTGTAAAATTTATATATAAAATGTAAATTAATCTCAAGTTAAGGGGTTGCACAAGTTTATTTTCCTCGGGCGTTCATAAACATATTTCCATTTTTTAGAGAACAGTAATTTGTAATTTGTAATATCCAAAATTTGTAACACAGTCTCGAATTTTACTACAGATTACGTGTAGAAGAGGTTGGATAAACTCTTGATGAATGAAGATAAAGATAGTGTTCCAATGTCAAAGTTAAGGGCCACAATTTCAAGCACCGAAGGAGGATTGTAAGGAAACACTAGTGAAGAAGAAATAAATGTTAGAGAAAAAAGTTGGAGGACAGAGCACAGTGAATTAATAAATTGATTAAGTTTATTAGTGATCGAGGAAAACAGAAAACTCAATAGGAGACATTCTGAGTTCATGACAAACAATACAGACTGGTGAGTTTTGTTTTGTTTTGTTTTAATATATATTAGAATGCTTTGACTAGATCTGGGCAATTGCGTGTTCAGTTTGGTTTTGGGTCTTTCGTGTATCGGATGTTAGGACCCATATAGGTACTGAAATGGGTTTGGTTTGGTTCCAAATCCATTCCTGATCTGGTTCAGGGACCCGAAATATAAGAAACCCAAGAAATTTGAATAATAATTAGGTAAATATTCTCAAGTATAACAAAAACTTTCAGATATTTCAGTTATTTTGTTTTCGATCTAATAACAACTGATATATTTAGGTTTATAATTATAGTTTTCTGTAACTAGGTTAAATCAAATCTAAATATAATTAATATTTTTGGTATATGATTGTATTTCAAATATAAATGATATGCATCCTGTTCGTCCGCATCTCCTTTCCACTTTACAAAATTGGGGGCGAATGGTCCTTTTTTTCTTCACCCTGGTCTCATTTCAAACCATAACTCGTCTCTTGTAGTTTTTGTTAATCATATGAATGTCACTAGAGATTATTCCTTTGAAATTTTCATTCCTGTATGTGGATTTCTCTGTACGAAAGATAAGTGGATTTTAAGTGGAAGGAGGGATTGAAGAATGATGATATGTAACCCTATCACATGAAAATTCAATCTTTTACACAAAGTGAGAACAAGCAAGGGTCATGTTATAACCTATTTTGGGTATGATCCAATTGATTTTTTAAAAGGTACTGTGCAGTGTGCATAACAGTTTGTGAAAAACCCTTTATAAGTTTAAAGTAGAAGAGTATCAAGTTCTCACACTATGAACAGGCAGTTTGAAGTAGAGAATGATTGAATGTTGTGTAGCTCATTGCCTCCAAAATAAAGAGATATGCATATATATATTACATATAATATCTACAAAAACTATGATAGTTTGCTGTGATGCATGTTAGAAACTATCATATTGTTTCTAGACTTATTATCCATGTTTACGTGTATATATATATATATGTATATATGTATAACTCATTAGTTTAAAGGTAATGGACTTCAAAACATTCAATCATTGTCCATTTCAAATTGCATGTTGATAGTGTGAGAACTGATGCTATTCTGCTTTAAACTTAAAAGGGGCTTATCACAAATTTTCATTCAAAGTACCTGAAACTTTTTTTTTAACTGGATCATACCCTAAATAAGTTATAATATGACCCTTCCTTGTTCTCACTTTGGGTAAATGTTTTAATTGTCATGTGGTATAGTAACATATAATAACACGCCAAAGCATTCCACATATAGGAACACAAATTTCAAATGAATAATCTCTAAGGACATGCATATAACTAACTAAAACTATTAAGACGAGTTATGGTCTGAAACCATCAACCGAGGTGAAGAAAAGAAGGACCATTCGCCCTCATTTTGTAAATTGAAAAGAAGAATCAGATGAGCAGAAGACATCGTTGAAAAAGAATATTTAAATATGGACTGCGGAGATAGGAGATGCCTCACTCTTTGACACACATCAAAACCTTGTTATGGACTTATGCCCACCTGTTGAGAAGTCCTTAAAATTTTCTGTTCATAAAGAAGGACTTCTCAACACTAGGATCATCTTATTACAATTTTTTCTGTTAATGTATTTCTTTGAAACCAATACTAGGATCCTCTTATTACGATGTTACGATTGTCCGTTTCTGAAAATGAAACCCTACACCCTAAACCTGTTGGAATTTCCAATGGACTCGAAAACACGTGTGAAATATGTAATGCATTCATGACTCATAAAATTCATCAAAATATTAATATTTTGTTAAAAATCAGTCAAATTTTTCCGACGGATATTTTTTTGGAAATCATATATAAACATATCTATTAATATTCAGTTGAAATTTCATTGAAAATCCATCAGAAAATTCTGATAAATGCTAGTCTGTTCGAAAATTTGGATAGAAAACAACATACCTTTTTGGTCTGAATTCCTGCCCGTCAAAATATCTGTCGGAAATGCAGCTGTTTTCTTGTAGTGTATATTGCCGCTTTTCTTGTAGCAATATTTAATTGTAAGTTTTAGATGTTTAAATTATATAGATATTGATGTTTTAGATGTTTTAATTGTTTTAGATGTTTTAACTTTAAACTATAAATCAGTTTTACTTTATTATAGTTTAAATTGTATTGTCGAGATTTGAAATGTTTATAATATTAAGCGGGTATAATGTTTTATCAAAAGCTGATTATAATTTGGGGTCCAAAATTCATTATTAATATTATGTGATTCTATAGGATGTACTATATTTTATTCTTATATAACATATTATAGTAGTGCACTTGAAATAAAATAAATAAATAATCTCAGATATGTTATATAAGACATATAATATATATATATATATATTACATATATAGATATAAAATATTATATATGCATATGAGACATGATATTAAAAGAAAAAGTTATAATGTCACTTATTCTATGAGATTGAGCTTGTACCATTAGGTCATACTACACCAATATATAATTTAAAATAATGGCATTTGATCTTTTTCACACAATTCTGCGGAACCCTAAAATCTTACGTGAAAGACGAACGATTAATCATCTTAAGAGGTATATTGTCAATTCTATGATCTAGATCTAATTCAATATTTTTATGTATAATGAAATATGTTCGTGGTTAGTTTTACCAACTAGAAGACGAGACCGATATAGACATACCTGGCATAGATGATGATCCACCACTGGCTCCTAACCTTAATCAACCAACTATGAGACAAGAGAGGGTGAGTTTCCGAGACTTGGATGAAGACCAGCCAAGACATGGGGGAAAGGATGTCAAACTTACTGCACCTACTTTTGCTAGACGAGTCAACCCTGAAGCATACTTAGACTGGGAGAAAAGGATGGAGTACATCTTTAAGTATTACAACTATTCGGAGGCGAGAAAGGTGTCCCTAGCATCAGCTCAGCTCACTGAAAATGCTTTGGCGTGGTGGGACAGAGATGTTTCGGAAAGGAGAAGACTTAGACGTGGCCAGGTTACTAACTGGGCAGATATGAGGCTCAGTTTGAGGAAAAGATATGTCCCAACTCATTTCCACCGTGAATTACAAAAGAAATTTTGAAAACTTACTCAAGGAAAAAAATCTGTGGAGGAATATTTTGAGGACTTTGAAACTCTTAAGAACAGATTGGAAACTGAAGATGCTGAGGAGACTTTGATGGCACAGTTCAATTCCTTGATGGATTACATGATCGGATAGCAGAAAGGTAGAGAGGCAACCTTACCATGACTTCGATGAACTGTTACATCTTGCGGTCCAAGCAGAACAACATATGAAGAGAAAGACCATTTCTGCTCCTAAAAACAAGGCAGTTGGACTCCACTACAACCGAAGAATTTTGACAAGGGCAAGTCTATTGCGGAGGACCCCAAATTTAAGATACAGGCTCCAGAAATGTCTAAAGGCGCCAGACCCAACAAAGGTAAGTTTCCAAATCAAAGAGCTCTTGACATTACATGCTTTAATTACAGGGAAAAGGACATTATCCAAGGGAGTGTCCCAACCAAAGGGTGATGGTTCTTAAATCAAATGGTGAGTATGAGTCACAAGATGAGGCTGAAGGAAAACAAGAAGATTCCCGAAGAAGATATTGTGGAGTATCCAGAAATGGGAGATTTACTAGTCATAAGAAGAGCTCTTAGCACATTCTACTACCCCGAAACTATTCAGCGAGAGAATTTCTTCCACATGCGGTGCACCGTCAACTCTAAGACATGTAGTCTAATTATCGATGGTGGTTCATGCACTAACGTGGCCAGCAAATATTTGGTTGATAAGTTAGGTCTTCCAATGACGAAGCATCCCCGACCCTATAGACTTCGATGGCTTAACAATGAGACGGAGCTCAAGATATCCAAGCAAGTTTCCGTTCTATTCAGCATTAGTAAGTACACTGAGCAGGTTGTGTGTGACGTAGTTCCCATGCAAGCAGAATATCTCTTACTAGGGAGGCCATGGCAATTTGACAAAGATGCTTTACAAAATGGACGCACCAAGGCTTTACATTTTGGCCGAGACAAGACTTTAAGTGTGCTCATGGATCATTTCTATTGGCCGCATTTGAGACGGGATGTAGAGAGATTCTGTGCCAAGCGCATCACTTGTTTGAAAGCAAAATCTACGTTACATCCTCATGGTTTATATATGTCTTTGCCTATTCCTAACCTGCCATGGGTAGATATTTCTATGTATTTCATTCTATGGATTTCTTCTTGACCTAGGGTTCCCATATGTCTGATTGAATTTCACTTTGTGGTGCCCAAAGCTTGGTTTCTGTTAGATGTGCAATTGACTCTGAGTATATTGCCAGGAACAAGTTGGTTTTGAAATTCTAAAGTATTATAGGTGCAAATTCCGTCAAATCATTGTTGATTTTTACAATCATAACGACACACAAGACCTTCATTCAAACCAAAATCCTATTTCAGTAATTGAGAAAAAATTATACTAAATAATACTTATATATCTTATTATATAATGGAGAATGATTTAAAGTTGCTAACTTGCCTGATTGTGATACGTGTCAATTTAAACGATCAGATTTTGACAAGTTTTAATTAAATAAAACCATAGATTATCAAGGAAAAAAAGTAAATTATTATCAGAAAAAACATATATAATCCTAAAAAGAAAAAAATAGATAATTAAAAAAAAAGAAGGAAATTTTCATCACTTTTTAAATTAAATTTAACCATAGATTATCAAGAAAAATAAATAAATTAAACTAAATTAAAAATGTATTTAATTAAATTAAAATTATATTTTAAGGAAATTTTAAAGTTAGTTCCTAATCCTAAAAGCTAACAAAAAAAGAATAAACCATCTTATTATATAAACGAGAATGATTCAAAGTTAGTAACTCGTCTGATCGTGACATGTGTCAATTAAAACGATCAGATTTTGATATGGGTTTAATTAAATAAAATTATAGATTATCAGAATTTTTTTTTTAAAGAATACAATACTAAAAGAAAAAAAACAGAATTATAATATTTCATCTCTACAGTATTAAGTAAAACAAAAAACTTGGTTGAACTCACGAGAGCTCGACACGTGTCAAAATTATAATTCATAAGATTATGACACGTGTCGATTGATAAATAAGATTACGGCAGATGTAAAAGTTTTGTTTTCCTTAATTAAAAAAGAAAACCAACAAAAAACAAATAATAAAAAAAATATTTTTTATTTAGCATTTTTTTAAAAAATATGTTAAATATTGTTACTTCAATAAAAATATTATTTTCACATTTATATTTTTAGATTTTTATATTATTTAAACTCATATAAAAATATTTCACATGCTTCTAATATTTGAATGTCGGTTAAGTGTCAAATAAATTATACAGTAAATTGATTGGATTAACCGATTAACCCATGAATCTATCCGTTTTAATAGATCAAATTAAGTTGTAAATCTAATAGTTTCATGAATCAAAGGGTTAAATAGATAGACTCATGGATATATAATTTTTGTTTTGTTGTAATAGCTTATCATCATAAAATAATAATAATTAATTAATTGTATGAAATTTAATAAATTACATAATCATAATTTTTACAAGAAATATGTATTTTGCATATTTTGGAGTAGTTAAAATGAACTCTTTCAAGTGATAGATGCCACCTTTGTACATGTTTTATTTTTTTTGGGATACTACGGAGATCTACTCTGAAAAAATTGTTTTCGCCAAAGCTAATGATCATACTCAAATATGGATCCGGAGAAGGGAAGAAGGCGGTGAGACTTATGTTTGAAGTTGAAGATGGTGGTAGATAGAAATTAGGTAAAAGAAAAGAAAAGATATCCTGAAAACCAAACATCCTTAGGTATAGAGCTAGAGAGTAGAATAAAAATTTGAGAGATGGTGACTTAACGGTTGAGTAAGATGATGTTGTCGGAAAGGCCAAGAGACGAGAAATAACAATAAAATTGCTATATAAGAATTTAAATTACTTTATTTATGTTGAAAAATAAATTAATGCATATAACCATCTTCTTTAATGAAGCATGCTTTATAATTTGTTTCTCAAAAAAAATCTAAGATATATTTCATTAACAACAAATTTTAAAATTAATAGTTTTGTTTAAATTAAGAAACCCGTCCATCGTATGGGTCCTAATCTAGTATACATATACTATAATTGTATAAAATTGGACATATATAATATATATTATTACTTACAAAATTAATCTAAAAATGTAAAACTTTTTTATTATATTTCATATAATTTAAAATTCATGTTTTTTTCATTTATAAATTGAAAGCTTATAAGCTTTAGTAAGCTATCAATTAAAACAAAATTTTAAGCTTTTAATTTATATAAGACAACTATAATTTGAAATGATATATTAAGACATACAAACAATTATAATGTTAGAAATTTTATAACCTTTTCTAAGCTTTCAATAAAAATAAAAATTATAATCTTTCAATTTATATAAGAAAATACTATAATTTTAAATGGTATGAAATATAATAACAAACCAGTACATCTTAGAAAATTTAGAAACAAAAATTAGATTAACTTTATATGTAATAGTTTATATGTCCAAAATCATATTATTATGTTATATATATATATATATATGTGTGTGTTATTTATTATAATTTTTTCTCAAATAGGATTTCGAGAATTTTCGTTTTATACGGGAATTAAAAGTGTGTGTAATATAATAATGCATTTCCACCAAAAACATGGCGGTAATGATGTCTATCTCTAATATTCATTTCAAGATTTTGAAAAAAAAAATCATGTGTCGATGACGTGTCATCCATATCATAGTAAAACAGATGACGTGGATGACATGTTATCAGTTTAAAATATACAGTCACTTCTACTTGTATGAATTGATCAAATTTTTATAGTTCATGTATCACTTTTGTCAAATTGATATCTTTAGGTATAAATTCGCCCATTACTATAGTTTATGTATGATTTCGACTTAATGAGTATGATTGGGCAAGAATTGGCCAACTTTCCCTGAGTATATTGCCAGGAACAAGTTTGCTTCAAAATTCTAAAGTATTATAGGTGCAAATTCCATCAAATCATCATGCATTTTTACTATCATAATGACACAAAAGACCTTCATTCGAACCAAAACACATAGAAATAACTAACATAAAAACTATGAGATGATACATCTTATGGATTGGTTTTTTTTTTAAGTAATTTGAATTTAAAGACCTAAAATCGTAGTATTTAATTAGTTTCTTTTTTGCTATATAAATAACTTAAGATTTTTTACTAAATAGTTTTTTTTAAGTCAATAACTAAATTTAAACACAAACATAAACCACTTAAACTTATGGCTGAAAAAGACTTGGTGTCGAAAACTAAGGTTAATCAATAATTTCAAATTATTCATTTGAGATCATATGAATTAACCTTGCAAATTAATGCATGTTGACCACTAAAACTATGTGTAGTATTCAGCCATTTTTGAATAATTCCCTTGCATTTGTTATGGATTAATGCATATTTAGGATTGATACTTTTTTAATTTATTAGTGAATATTCATGTATTGTACAATGAAAAATAAATCAAACTCTTAACTAAAATGATTTGTAGGACCCTTAATTACTACAACAAGGCAACTGATAATTGTAGAAGATAATTTAAGAACATGAATAAAAAAAAATACATTACTGTTATAGAATAGAATAGATTGAATAATATTGTGTGTATTATTCATGGATTAATAGAGAGGTATATATAGGATTACATAGTCTTAGTAGACAAGTAAATGTAGACCCTTGTAGAATATAGGTCTTATAATGGACATCCATCTATTGGTTAACACTCCCCCTTGGATGCCATTATAGAAAAATAATCCTAATGTGCAGAAGATGTTTACCAGGAAAACCAGTGGAAATAAACTATGGTAAGGGAAAAAGAGTGCAGCGTGCATGTACTCTCCCTGATGAGTAGATCCGTCGAGATCCTTGAGACAACGGAGTCCAAGAAGTCCAGTCAGAAGCGCCTTGGTTAATAAGTCTGCCAAATTATCTCTTGAACGAATCTGTAGAACACTACTATCCCCTTTTTCTGCAGTTCATGTGTGTAGAAGAATTTTGGTAGAATGTGCTTAATTTGTTTTATCAGCTTTGATGTATCCTTCTTTGAGTTTTGCTATGCGTGCAGTATATATTACCTTTAGAATATTTTAATTACTGTGAGACGATAAACGAAATAATTCAGATTGCCTATCGTTTTATTTCTGCTAACACAGTAAATATAATAATTTTTCATGTAACACTAAATAAATAAAACTTTTCTTTATTTACAAGTAATAAATGCATGTTAATGAAAAATAATTTTTTCTTCTTTAAAAGTTTTATATACATACAGAAAACGGTGAGAAGTAACTTTCTATTTTATTTTTTGTTAGTAAATGAATGGTAAAATTTTGACATACTTTGCCTTTAATGTTGTGCATATATGTTGACATACTTTAAAAAGAACATATACAGAAAATAATAAAGTGAAAATGTAAAAAAAAAACATTGTTAAGCTATCTCAATAGTTGGAAGCTTGCATCTCACTTGGTGTGGATATACTATCTTGGAAATATCTTGAAATAATTTTAAGTTGTAGTGTCAAAATTTGACAATCGAATGACATTAAGCAAGTATAATGTTTTATTAAAATCTTCTTATAATATATGGGTCTAAAAAATCATTATCAAAAGTATGTGATTCTTTAGGATCATACACCTAAACGGACTAAATAAGTGATATATTGAGTTTTAGTGAGAATATAACATATGTAGGTTATGATGTTCAAAAAAACATGAATAATGTCACTAATAAGACTGGGCTTGGCCCACTAGGTCATATGACACCTATATATAAAATGATATGATGGCGTTAGATTTTCTTAACACATTTTCGCCGAACCCTAAAATATTAGGTGAAAGACAAACATATTTGATATAAAGAGACGAATGTTGTCATCTGTTCTTTGATCCGATCAATCATATTCGCTTTCTTCCTCAAAATCTAAGTAGACTTCTTTAGGATCATATTTGTTATCCTGGAAGAATAAGTATGATCATAAAGAAGTGTATTTGGATTTTAAGGAAGAGGGCCCAATATTATTTTTGGTGAAAGACGAATAGATCATCCTCTTGAGAGGTATATTCTCAAATTATCAAATCTATGATAAATAGATAATTAAATGTATTCATGAGTTCTGACAGTTGAATTTATGATTAGTTTTATAAATCGTTATACATCAGTGTGAATTCCAACACACTAGTAGACTTTGTAGTTTTCAAGTTTAAATTAAATTTCGTTCAATATACATAACATAAATGATGAAAAGTAACATTTTCTCATTTATTTTTATTGGTAAATTAGTGGAAAATGTAGTTGAGTAGTAACAAGCTCTGGAATGCGCACTAAGGGTGTTGCCTCGTTAAAACCTTTCTCGGAAAACCCAATGAGATAAAACTGAGATAAGAAAAAAGAGTACCAGTCCTTAGCACGTCTTTGTGTGTCTTCAGCCTAATGAAGTGGTGAAGAAACTTCTCCTGGATGCCAACATGCCTCTCCAACAATGTCCTAATTCAGCCATCCTCTGCGGTTTTTCCTTCTTTGGAATCAGACAAATATTGGTTTCATTTAGCCTTTGGTTAAATTGCCCCGAATTGAAACAATCTTTAACCATTAGCACCAGATCATCCTTAATAGAATACCAAAATCTTTGATAAAAGAGCGCTGTCATCCAATCCAGCCCTGGAGCTTTCTCTGGATGCAAAGCAAAAAGAGCTGTCTTGACCTCCTTTTCTGTTATATCCTTCGTTAAATCCCTATTCATACTTTCAGTTATCAGAGGTTGTAGTACTTGTACCGTCTCTTCAATTCCACTTGTATTCGATTTTGAAAAAAGCTCCCTCAAGTAACCAGAAGCAATATCCTCCATACCTTTCTCCGACCCTTCCCATATATTATCCGATCCAAATAGTCCCGAAATTTTATTACGTACCCGTCTCCGCTTTGTTGACGTACCTCCTACCTTCAACCATAAATTCATACTCTTACACTTTCATATATATAATTTTCTATTTCATAGACTCACACATTCTAATTTTGTTATTCTTGATATTTTGGGAATAAATGCTTTAGAATTTAGTTTTATTTATGGCCAATAACAAAAAAAAAAGAAGCTTTAAATAGATATGGCACTTTAGATTTAATGATTAAAAAAATTATACAACTAAATAAACAAAAACTGCAGATTATAGATAGGTCGTTGATTATCAATTTGATACAAAAATATGTAACATGTATAATAGGATTTTGTATTTAACATAAATTCTTAAACTAAAAGTTCAAGTATGTCACTTCGGACCGAGATCAAGTTGAGATTGACGGAGGTTACCTACCGAGATCAAGAAAAATCTAATTAATAGTTTATTGATGATTGTCAATATCTTAGCAGATTATTGATGATTGTCAATATCTTAGCTTGTAAAGTTTATTTTTAACTCTAAATATATATTAATTACATTTATGTTCATGTCAATTTATAAAATTTAGATTATACCATCGCTATAGAAGAAAATGTATTTTATAATAACAATCATCTAATATATGTCTTGTAGGACATATTGGGTTCCTTACTTTCATCAAATTTGTCATGGTATCAAAGCTTGATCCTATTCATATGAATTATGATTCCACTAAGTTAGTTTCTGCTGAAAAGAGAGAGAGAAAAAAAAAGGTTTGATCGATTGAAAAAGAAGCAGTTGGAGAGATATGTTTCTGAAGCACACGATTGCGTGTTAGTGTCGTGAGAAAAAAATATCAATTTCCCTTTTTCTAAAACTCACTAAAAAGTAAAAGCTTATTGATAACACATTACCATATCTCATTTTTTGTTACTATTATGAAAGTTTCAATTTTGGATTTAGGTATTCTATTATATTGTTTAATAAACGCGAACAAAAAAAAGTAGATTAAGCGGGTTAAAATTTTTACTTCAGCGCAACACTTAGAGTAAAAACAAGACTATAGCACCTAAAGTAAACCATACCTACTCTTGTCGAGATAGAAAAACAAAAGCATAACAGAAATTGTTTTTTGAAAACTCTCTGAAATTAGGTTTCCGGCGCCGTGATACCCCTCACCGTAAATCCCGCCGGTGCCTCACAAAAGTCCGAGCTAGGTCCCTATTGATCTAAGCTTCAACAGATTTCGTGTCTGCTTTGTCGTCCACCCTGTCATCCGCTCTGTCCTCCTCTCCGTCGTCCTCTCCTTCATCCTCTCCGGCGTCCTCTGCCTCGAAATTTCTCTAAGTTAGATAAGAAAGGTGTTCCTTTTCCTTCTCTCATTGTTTCAATCAGTCTTATGTGTATTTGATTTGAAATTATGATGAGGTTTGGTTCACTTCAATCCACTGAGAATCTCAATTTTATTCAAATTTTCTAGTAATTTAACTCACCAAAATGGTTTCTTTGTTTGATGAATTCATATGGTATTTGTATTTGATTCACTGATTTTTGTATTTTCCCCGTATGTTTAGTTTAGATTAAGACCAGGATAATGAGGTCGTTGTGATGCAAACCTAGGAGGCTCTAAGGACACAGAACATGGAATTGGCAACGTTGAAGACACAATGATCAAGTAAGGAGAAAAAGGAGCAATCGGAGTCATCAAGGAAGTCAAGACTAGCCCTCAAACAAGGCAGTTTCAACAAAGGTTTAGAATTTCACTTCATCTTGTGACGACTCGAGAGGATCGCTTGGACCCTACATTGTGTCAAGGCCACACCAGTCAAAATACAAATCCAACAAGGCTAGAGCATTGGCCATATGATGCACTCACACTTTTTTCCCTTAGCTCGCTTTTGTCCCAGTGGGTTTTCTGAGTAAGGTTTTTTAATGAGGCTTGTGGCTCATATGCTCATCTATGCCAACTTCTAGTCCGATCCATCATCATGGCTCATTTCCCTACATCTTGGTGTGGCCCATTATCTTTATCTCTTTCTCTTTTGAAGTTTTGAACGTTTGTCTTAATTTTGCATGGTCCGAGTGCTACTTGAACTATTGATACAACATTTGAAAGCAATTCTTTTTAAGTTCTCAAATGATATGATGATAAGACAAGTAAAAAATATTCACTGTGCAAAATAATTTTTCAAACAAAATCATAGAACAATAAGCAAACAACTAGATTGACTTGAAAAATCAATTCAAAAGCAATCTATTCCGCCCGATATATATATTTGTGGGATATGGTGTTAAAAAAAAGAAATGATAATGGCCTTTATTTTCCGAAATTGGGCTTGGCCCAGTAGGTCACACGACAGCCATATATATATAATGATATAATGGCTTTTCATTTTTTATAACTCAATCACGCCAAACCCTAAAATCTTAGGTGAAAGAGAACAGTTCATCTTCATGAGAGGTATATTCTCAAATCTATTTTGATATTTGCATATATTCTGAAAATTTTATTTTTTAATTTGTTTTCTAAATTATTATAAACCAATGCAAACTTAAACATTATATAGACCTTTTTTTGTAGCTTAAATTCAATCCCCTGGATAGCTTTGAAGGTATATAATTTTCATTTTGGTAAAAATATATAAAAACTTAATGCAAATAGATCTTAAAGCCGGAGATGAAATCGGAGGATTGTGCCGAGTCGATTAACATATTGATAATGTTTATTAGTGATGTAGAAAAAAGAAAAATCCTTAGGAGATGTTTGAGTAATTGCAAACAATATAGAATGGTGAGTTTAGTTTTTATTTTATTTTTGCTTTTAAGATTTATTGGTTGAAATCTGTTGACTCGTTATAAGAAGTAGATGATTATCTCTATGCTTTTCATGATATTTCAATGTTATAAATTTATGAAACTATTTATAAATATTAATATGAATCTTTAATTAAAATTATAACAATTTTAAAAGGTAAATCATTATATAAATACTTTACTATAAATGAAAATTTATTTCATAAAGAGATAAACAACATAGATACAATTATATATTGTTAATTCTAAATATTAATATATAATAATATCATTTAAGAAACTTCATAAAAATATGTAAGCATGCTATCTAGAGTTTTTCTTGAAAGACCATGCGGCAGTCAATCATCTCCATGATTCTCGACTCAGCCTCCGTCTCAGGACCATCTTCGAAAGTTTTTGTCCTGGCTGGGAATTATCAGATATCGGCTCCAGATCCCAATTAGTTTGTGCAAGAATTACATAATCCCTTCTTCATAATCAGATCCTCAATCAGCGACACTCCCCAAACTCAACCGAGTCGGTCTTCCTAACTCCAAAGGGTATCTCCAACCTGAATCATGCACGTCCAGGATACCTTACCCATTCAAAATGATCCCGCATAAGCAACACAGCAGTCACGTAAGAAAATGGTGCGTGACATTCTCCTCCATCGATAAATGTGCACGTCCTTGTGCACGGGAAAAATCCTTGATCGTACGTAATATCATTGTGGGATAAATCTTATCCCCACTCGATATACTGACTTGGCACCTCACCTTAGTTTTTGGGCAAATCGCTCATGTCAAAGCACTTACTTTTTGTCTCTCAGATGACAGACCTGGGTTCAGCACTTACAACTTAGCCCTTGAGTTCTGACGCCAAAAAAAGGACCCCTGCCTACGTATCTCCATGAATACTCACCACGAGCATTGTGCGCAGACGATACACAACGTTTTGGCTATGATACCACTTTTCAAGGGCTTTTATGGGAAGACCGTGCAGCAGTCGATCATCTCCACGATTTTTGACTCAGCCATCACCTCATGAACAATCTTTGAACTTTTTTTTCTTGCATAGGACTCATTAGGGGATCGGTTTCAGATCCCAACCAATGTGTGCAGGCATGGCCTAATCCCTTCTTTGTAGTCAGATCTTTGATCAGCGACATACTCCCTGAATTCAAACGAGTTGGTCTGCCTATCTCATAAGGGTCTCTGCAACCTGAATCCTGGACTCCTCTACCGAAACACGATACCCTACCCTAGTGGGAATGACCCCTTTTTAATATGAATTGTTTTTAACAAAGTTTAATAGTAAATTTTATTTGAGGGGTTATTTGTCAGTTAAGAAACCATTTACTTAAGCTGAGGTCATGTTTTTTTTAAACCACAGTTTTTCTGCAGAAAAATTAGAGGTATATATACTTCGTAGAAAAAAAACAGAGTACTGATCTTGAGAGAGATAAGAGTAAAATTGGGAAGAGAGAATTGGAAGAGGAAATAGAGAGAGCGAGGGAATATCTTCCAGTGGTTTTAGATGAAATAGCAAAATGTGAGAAGAGATTTGAGACACTGTCCTCAAAACTAATGAAGACTAAGTGTGAGGTTGAGTTGAAAGAGAAAATATTAGAGTTGATGAATATAGATCATGAGAGGCATCATAGTGAGGTTAACGAAGAGAATAAGCATTCACGTAGGATTGAAAATGGCAGGAGAGAGTTGGAAGAGGAGATGGAGAGAAAGATGAAAGATCTCTTATTGGTTCATGATAAGATTGTGGAATGTGAGAAGTGCCATGACTGCATCAGCTTTTCTCTCTTCCTTCCTTGCTTTCTACAACAAGTCAACAAGCTTATTCAACTTAGAATACACATCATAAGCCATATTGAATAAACATAGAGAGAGGTTTGCTAGCTTAGTACTTGCACCTCCAGTGACTCTAGTCCCATAAATTACATGAGCAGCTTTCTCTAAAGAATCCAAGAACTCAAGCAAAAAGTCTCCAGGACAAAGATTGTATAACTTAAAATGGTTTTTGCTATGTTAAGCTTCATGATTTTCACTCCCATGTGTTTCATCAACTAAGCTAAGTATCTTTAAAACAACACTAGCTAGCACATATACGATCAAGTGTGCTAGGTAGTGTTGTCTTAAAATGTTTTTTGTTTTGCAGGACCAAGAGTGTAGCTCACTTGGAAATCAAACATCAAGTTTTTGTTTTGGTGGAGATCACCTTCATCTTTGTAAAACTGATGTTTGGTTTCCAAATGACTTACACTCTTGCTCCTGCAAAAAAAAAACCATTTTTCAAACAAATAATGTCAACTAATGAAGAACCGAACACCTTCATTTACTTTGATCGGATCTACAAAGACGACAATGATCCCCACATAAACCAAAACCTTATGTTTTATTGCCAAGTGATGTTATACTCTTGCTCATGCAGATTACGACTTAACGGGTTAACGTATGATATTAATGTAGTATGAATATGATATTAGACAATGTAAATCATGATTTTATTCTTGTACGTAAAATAAATCAAATTTATATTTATTTTAAGAATATGTGCTTGGTAGTTAATGTGACCCTAGGAGGTTCTAAGGACACAGAAAATGGAGTTGGAAACATTGAAGACACAATGATCAATTATGGAGAAAAAGGAGCAATGGAGTCATCAAGGAAGTCAAGACTAGCCCTCAAACAAGGCAGTTTCAACAAAGGTTTAGAGTTTCATTTCATCTTATGACGACTCAAGAGGATCACTTGGACCTTATACATTGTTTCAAGGCCACACCTGTCAAGATACAAGTCCAAGAAGGCTAGAGGATTGGCCATCTCATCTACTTGTACTCTTTTTCCCTTAGCTGGGTTTTGTTCCAATGGGTTTTCCATGTAAGGTTTTTAATGAGGCTTCCATCATCACGGCCCATCTCCTACATCTTTGTGTGGCCCATTATCTCTTTCTCTTTCTCTTTTGAATTTTTGAACATTTGTTTTAATTTTGCATGGTCCGAGTGTGAGTTCTCGACGCATGTCTCGAAACTCATCACTCTTTACTTCTTGTCTCTTCTCCTTCTCACCTCTTCTTCTTTATATGTGTGTCGAGACCCTTGTATCTCTTATCTATCTTTTAATCAAAAATATGTTACAAAACATATATCATTGCTTTCGTTTTTGTGTGAATCCATCTTGAAGCTCTTACTCTCACAAATGGTGTTTCCGCGACCTCTTGTGGTGACATTCAATCCATCTAAAGTGCTAGGTGCTCAGTAATTGGGGCTAGCATCATATCATCATCACATTAAGCTCTCTGTGCTGGCTTTTTGGTTGGATCCCTAACCAAGGTCGTATCATGTGGTATCACAGCTACATCGAGAAGTTAAGTGATTCCTGTGCGAATTTGTTTTAATTTTCATAATTATTTGGTGTGTAGTAAAATCGTGAAATCTAGCGCTTCTGAACCTAGGACGAGTTAAGTATTTGTTAAAATTGATTTTGGAAATTTTGGAGTTGATTTGATATTTTATTGAGATCGATCTTGTTGAACAGTCGCGATTAGGGTCCTTTTCGTGTTATGTTGATTTGATCGTGTTTTCTTTCAAAAGAACTTCTTACTGGCTTTGTGTTGTGTCAAATTTGTAGGGAGAATATGTCAGAGATAGAAGAATCAAGCAACAATGCCAACAAACTTCTTACTGAAGGCCTCAAGAAAAAACTCGAGAATATGATGAATGAAAAGATCAGCTCTCTCCGAAAAGAAATTGATTCTGGAATTTTTGGAATTGATTTGATAATCTGTTGAGATCGTTCTAGATTAACAGTCGTGATTAGGGTTCTTTGGTAGTTGAGGAGTCAACTTTCGTGTTTTGTTGATTTAATCGTTATTTCTTTCAAAGGAACTCTTTATCGGCTTTGTATTGTGTTGATTTTCAAGGTAGAAGTTGTCCGATCACGAGGAATCAAGGAACACTGCCAACAAACTTCTTATTGAAGCCCTTACGAAGAAACTCGAGAATTTGATGAATGAAAATATCACCTCCACCAGACTAATCTTCTACAAACAAAGCTTGTTGTACTCATGAAGTGACATGCTAGTTGACGGTAAGGCAACAACAACCAACACGCTTATTCCAAAAAAATACATCTTTCCACTCAGAATTTTCATAATGGTGCAAGAAAACCCCACATGTCAACAACGCACTCTTAATCTTCCCAACAAAGCTCTACAGTGGAACCCAATATGAAATGGAATTAGAAAAAAAGAGAAATCAATTCACCATTGTGATATAGGCATCGAAGAGGATGTCTACAAGCGGAGGGGTTGTGAATCTTCTAGCTGGCCATACGGCTCTCTCTAGGGGATTCGGTGAGGTGAGTGACCAAGACACGAACTGGGGGAGGTGATAAACGCCATGGGAAACTATGAACTTATCTGTGATAAGTCTGAAAACACTTAGATCCACAAGGCTTAGCACACAAGTGGACAAGAGTGTCGGCAGCTTTCTTTCAAGAAGAAAAGTTGTGATTTCTATTAATTCAAGGGTGACTCCTTACAAATCGAATCCTAGGGTTTTATAAGTGAACCCTAGGTCAGACAACACAACTGGAACAAAACGACAAGAAGTTTTAAAGAAAACAACGCGATGTGTAAATTAAAACAAATAAAACAATTAAAATCTAAAAATGGAAAGTCTAGTGTGAACTGAGATTTCGTGCATGGCTGCTGAGACTAAGGCATTCTTGAGCTTTTGGAAGATGTATTTGAGTGGTAATAAGCTCGGGAATGCGAACTAAGGTGTTGCCTTGTTAAAACCTTTCTCGGAAAACCCAATAGGATAAAACCGAGATAAGGAAAACGAGTACCATTCCTTAGCACGTCTTTGTGTGTCTTCCGCCTAATGAAGTGGTGAAGACACTTCTCCTGGATGCCAACATGGCTCTCCAACAATTTCCTTTGGTCCAACCTTAGCCTAGATGATAAATACGGATGTTTCGGTGCAACCTTGTAGAACCGGTAAAAAGAAGATGTCATGTTTCTTGTGCTGTAAGCAAATGTGGTTAGGATCCTGGTTGAGTCCGTATTGTTCTTTGAGCTCTGCATGGTCGTCTTCTAGCCTTTCTCTGATGTCTTGGAGCTTGGTGGTAATAGGATCTTCTCTAGGTGTTAGCGGAGTTTCTTAAGTGATTTCCTTAGTGAGCAGACTTCCCTTTAGTTCTTCATGTTCGATGGGTGTGAATTAGCTCTCCAGTGACTTGTTAAACTCTTCTCTCAAGCATCTTGTTCCTGACCTCGTTCTTGGAGTTTGTCTCATGACCGGTATGCTAACTTCTTCGGCAGCATCGAGTGAACTTGTTTCGATGTCCTCATCATTCCCTCCCTCTTGGGAAGGTTCTGACCCCAGATTGGTTTCACCTACATGAAAAGGAGATAGATCAGATACATTGAAAGTGGAAGAAATGTTTAACTCACCTGGCAGCTCCGGCTTGTAGGCGTTGTTGTTTATCCGTTTTAGTACTCAAAATGGTCTGTCTCCTCGTGGGGATAACTTGGATTTCCTCTGTTTGGGAAACTTTTCGTGCCTCATATGTAACCGCACCCATTCTCCAGGCTCAAATATGATCTCCTTCCGTCCTATGTCAGCTTGTTGCTTGTATTTATCTGTCTTCTTTTCTATATTCTCCTTAACTCGCTGGTGCAGTTTCTTCACAAATTCCGCTTTTGTTTCACCTGTGGGACTAGAATAAACAGCTTGGAGAAAAGGTGAAAGATTTAATGGAGTCAAAGAGTTAAAACCATAAACAATTTCAAACGGAGATTGTTTAGTAGCAGAATGTCTAGCATGGTTATATGCAAACTAAATATAAGGCAAACAAGATACCCAATTTCTTAAATTCTTACCCACCGATGCTCTCAGTAAAGTCGAGAGTGTACGAATTACTACCTTATTTTGACCATCGGTCTGGGGATGACATGTGGTGGAGAATAAGAGCTTAGTTCCCAGCTTTTTCCATAGTTTCTTCCAGAAATGACTCAAAAACTTAGTGTCACGGGTCGAAACAATGGTTCTAGGCACCACATGCAGCCGTATTGCTTCTTTGAAAAAGAGATCAGCTGTTTGAGTGGCGTCATTGGTCTTGTTGCGTGGAATAAAATTGGCCATTTTGGAGAACCTGACAACAACTACGAAGATAGAATCCTTGTGATTGACTTGTGGCAAACCTAACACAAAATCCATAAAAATATCTACCCATGGTAAGTTAGGAATATGCAAAGGCATATATAAACCATGTGGATGTGACCTGGATTTTGCTTTCAAGCAAGTGATGCATTTGACACCGAATCTCTCTATGTCCCTCTTCAGATGTGGCCAATAGAAATTTTCCATGAGCACACTTAAGGTTTTATCTCGGCCGAAATGCCCTATTAAGCCTCCACCGTGTGCTTCCCTGATTGGTAATTCCCTCATTGAACCTTGTGGTAGGCACAGCCGCCTGTCTCAAAAAAAAAATCCATCATGCTGACAGAATGCTCCCACAGCTGCTTTACTTGTTTCCTTGTACACTCCTTGAAATTCCGGATCAGCTTCATACAGTCCTTTGACATGCTCGAAACCCATTATCTTTGCTTCCATGGTGGTGATGAGCGTATATCTTCTGGACAAAGCGTCAGCTACAATGTTCTCCTTTCCCTTCTTATACTTGATTATATAAGGAAAAGTCTCAAAAAACTCAAGCCACTTGGCGTGTCTCCTCTTAAGCATAGTTTGTCCTCTCAAATGCTTGAGCATCTCATGATTTGTATAAATAACAAACTCTTTCGACAACAAATAAAGCTGCCAAGTTTCTAGGGATCTTACCAACGCATAGAGTTCTTTGTCATATATAGGGTAATTTAGGGAGGTTCCATTGAGTTTCTCACTAAAATATGCCACTAGCTTGCCTCCTTGAGTTAAGACAACCCCTATACCTGTACCAGAAGCATCACATTCTATTTCAAAGGTTTTATCAAAATTTGGAAGTACCAAAACCGGTGCATGTGTTAAGTGATACTTGAGCTTGTTGAATGCTTCTTCTTGTGCGGGTCCCCATTTGAATGCAACGTCCTTCTTGATCACTGAGATGAAAGGAGCAGCTAAGGTACTGAAATCTCGCACAAACCTCCTATAGAAGCTTGCAAGTCCGTGAAAACTCCTAACATGTCCAATGGTAGTTGGGGTCAGCCAGTCCTGTATTGTTTTGATCTTCTCTTCATCAACTTTTAGTCCATGTGAACTTACAACAAATCCTAAAAACACAACTTGATCAGTGCAAAAGGTGCATTTCTTTAGGTTTGCATATAGGTGTTCTAGCCGAAGCATCTCAAATACTTGTTCTAAATGTGACAAATGATCAACAAGACAAGTACTATAGATAAGGATGTCATCAAAGTATACCACAATAAACTTACAGATGTAGGCCCTCAGAATGTGATTCATGAGCCTCATGAAGGTGCTAGGAGCATTGGTGAGTCTGAAGAGCATCACTAACCACTCGTATAAACCACTTTTCGTCTTAAAAGCAGTTTTCCACTCGTCTCCTTCCTTCATTCTTACCTGATGGTACCCACTTCTAAGATCAATCTTTGAAAATATGGTGGCACCATCGAGCTCTTATAACATGTCATCAAGTCGAGGAATGGGATGTCGGTATTTGATAGTGATGTTGTTGATTGCTTGACAGTCGACACACATCCTCCAAGATCCATCCTTCTTAGGTACTAAAAGCATTGGCACGGCGCAAGGACTTAAGCTCTCTTTAATGTATCCTTTTGACACCAATTCTTGTACTTGCCACTCTAGCTCTTTAGCTTCTTCAGGATTAACTCTATATGCGGCTTTGTTTGGCAATGGTGCTCTAGGTGTTAAATCAGTTTGATGCTCAATGCCCCTAATCGGGGGAAGACCTCATGGTATGTCTTCTGGAAACACATCCGTAAACTTCTCCAAGATTTCTTGAACCGCCGCAGGGTAGCTTTCTGGTTCTTGACCTGAGACAAAAATTTCCTTGATGATCATTAGTAGCAACATGTCTTTTGATTCAAGTGATTTAGAAACAGCAGTTGGAGTAATGTAAAGGTTAGTCTTACTTACCTGGTCCCCTTTGTTCATAGTTTTCTGCATTTCAAAGATTTCTTGTGGGGTAAGTGGCGCTAGACTATGCTTCTTATCCTTGTGCATGAAGGTGTAGTAGTCGGTGCGTCCATGGTGTAAAACCTCCTTGTCAAATTGCCATGGCCTCCCTAGTAAAAGATGTCCGGCTTGCATGGAAACTACACCGCACACTACCTTGTCTGTGTATTTTCCAATGTTGAATAGAACGGTGACTTGTTAGGAAATCTTGAGCTCGGTCTCGTTGTTAAGCCATCAAAGTCTATAGGGCTGTGGATGCTTGATCTTTGGAAGACCTAGCTTGTCAACCAAATACTTGCTGGCCATGTTAGTGCATGAACCTCCATCAATAATTAAACTACATACCTTAGAGTTGAATAGTCTCTGGGTCGTAGAGTGTACTAAGAACCCTCCTTATCACTAGAAGCTCTCCTGTTTCCGGATATTCTACAATGTCTTCTTCAGAGGCTCCTTGCTCATCGTCAGCCTCGTCTTGTGACTTATAATCACCATTTGGCTTGAGAATCATCAACCTTTGGTTCGGACATTCTCTGGCATAATGTCCTTTTCCCTGAAATTTAAAACATGTAATATCTTGAGCCCTTTGAGTAGGAAACTTACCTTCGTCTGGTCTGGTGCCTTTGGAAGTTTCAGGGGCTGGTTTCTTAAACTTGGAGTCCTCAGCAATAGCTAAGGGGTTTTGTTTCTAGTAGCAGAAGCAGATTTCCTCTTAATATGTTGCTCATCTTGTCTCTCCACCTTTCTTGCTATCTGATCATGTAAACCATCAAGAAACTTAGCCATCAAGGTCTCCTCAGCATCTCCAGTTTCCAATCTGTTATTGAGAGTTTCAAATTCGTCAAAATATTCTTCTACTGATTTTGTCCGTTGAATAAGCTTCTGAAACTTCTTTTGGAGATCACGGTGGAAATGAGGTGGCACATATCTCTTCCTAAGGCTGGACCTCATATCCTCCCAATTATCACTTGGCCGTGTCTAAGCCTTCTCCTCTCTGAGACGTCTCTATCCCACCATGCCAGAGCATTTTCAGTGAGTTTAGCTGAAGCTATTGATACTTTCCTCGACTCCGAGTAGTTATAGTGCTCAAAGATGTACTCCATTCTTTTTTCCCAGTCCAAGTATGCTTCAGGGTGATCTTCTCACAAAGGTTGGTGCCGTAAGTTTGAAGTCCTTTCCTCCATGTCGTCGCTGGTCTTCTTCCAAATCTCTGAACCTTTCCCTCTCTTGTCTCCTCGGTTGTGGATTAAGATTACGAGCTGGTGGTAGATCATCTTCTCTGCCCATTATGTGTCGTCAGCTTCTCCCTCTTGTTGATGTAGTCTACGAGCGTTGGGAGGTTTTCCAGCTCTCACTTTCTGAGCTTGGGTTTAAAGGCGCGTCATTCGGTCAGTGACAGACCTAATTGCCTCTAGTAACTGGGTCATGGTAATTGGTGCGAGTTCTTCTCCCATCATATCCTGTGATAGATGAGCAAACAGATCAAGTGCAAATGGGAAATTAAAAGTAAAACACTAAGTCAATGCAATGTAATAGAATAGGTAAAACAAATTTTTTTTTTAATTTTTATGTAATTGAACTAACAGGGATGCAGACACAATGACAATGAGGCTGTTTTAACAAAAAACAACTAGAGACCAAGAACAAATTTCTTTAAAATATGTATGATGAAGGAATGACTGTTTAAATAGAAACTAATGCAACAGAGAGTAGCGGATGCACAAGTACTACGAGTCTGTCAAAACAGAGCTGCGTAAGACAGAGCTAATGCAACAACACGAAACTAATGATGCAGACAACAAGATTCAAAGACGATAAACCCTAATTTTTTTTAATTTTTTTTTAAACTGATGCAGTCACGAAACAAAGGCCTACTAATATGGAATGACAGAAGAAAAGAACCAAATCGTAGCAACAATGAAACAATTTTTAGGGTTTTCTTTTTGAATGGAATCTACTAGATGCAGCAACAAAAACGAAAACGGGATAGATCGACCTGATATTTCGAGCCTAAGCTCTGATACCAAGATGATATAGGCACCGAAGAGGATGTCTACAAGCGGAGGAGTTGTCAATCTTCTAGCTGGCCGTACGGCTCTCTCTAGGGGATTCGGTGAGGTGCGTGACCAACACGAACTGGGGGAGGTGATAGACGCCACATGAAACTATGAACTAATCCGTGATAAGTCTAAAAACACTTAGATCCACAAGGCTTCGCACAGAAGTGAACAAGAGTGTCAGCTGCATTCTTTCAAGAAGAAAAAATGCAATTTCTATTAATTCAAGGGTGACTCCTTACAATTCAAATCCTGAGGTTTTATAAGTGAACCCTAGGTCAGACAACACAACTGAAACAAAATGACAAGAAGTTTTAAAGAAAACAACGTGATGTGTAAATTAAAACAATTAAAATCTAAAAATGCAAAGTCTGGTGTGAACTGGGATTTCATGCATGGCTGCTGAGGCTAAGGCATTCTTGAGCTTGTGGAAGATGTAGTTGAATACGGATGTTTCTGTGCAACCTTGTAGAACCGGTAAAAAGAAGATTTCCTGTTTCTTGGGCTGTAAGCCAATGGTTTTAGGATCTTGGTTGAGTCTGTGGTGTCCTCTGAGCTCTGCATGGTTGTCTTCTAGCCTTTATCTGAAGTCTTGGAGCTCGGTGGTAATAGGATCTTCTCTAGGTGCTAGCGGAGTTTCTTGAGTGATTTCCTTGGTGAGCAGACTTCCCTTTAGTTCTTCATGCTCGATGAGTGTGAATAAGCTCTCCAATGACTTGTTAAACTTCTCTCTCAAGCATCTTGTTCCTGACCTTGTTGTTGGAGTTTTTCTCATGACCGGTATGCTAACTTTTTTGGCAGCTTCGAGTGAACTTGTTTCGATGTCCTCATCACATTGTAAATGTTTGAGGAGGAGACCAGTTAGCCTTGCTAACCCATGGTGGCCATAGCATCAGAGAAAGCTTCCAGCAAGAGATTACCATATGATAACAAATCGGACACACAAGCCGGTGACCAGATAAACAAACAAAACATGTAGAAGTTCCAGTTATCGGTAATTTCCCTTTGAAAATGCCTCTGGAAACACCCACATAAGAACTCACACCATTCAAAGCAACCCACCATGACATTCAGATCAAGCCAAGGAATATAAAGACATATTATTATCCAAGGAGTAAGAAACTTCATACCAAAATCATGTCATACGTCTCCACAAACATGAATATTTTCCTCCATAATCCATACTTGAAGAGATAACCAAGTGAATGAAACAGGTGAAGAAAATGAGGTGCTCACAATTCCGAACACACCATACTCATGTTGCAATGTAAATCATAGTAACCATTCAAACTCAAAACGATACCTAAGAGCTTGATTGATGCGAAAGCAACGCCACTCCAACAAATAGTTGCTGTGAATATATAGTTAGAACCCCATTGTGGACTATATACAATTTTGATCCCCCGCTTAAAATATTCACTCTGTAAATCGAGCCGAGTAGGTAGTAGAGCACCAAATATATTCGAAATCTCCTTATAAGAAAGCCATATATGCCAGGAAAAATCATATAGGTGGTGATGTTGCAAAGTTAACACATCCAGCACGACAATAACGAGAACTACACCAACCTTTGATTGTAGGAGAAATCGAAGATGAAGAATAACGAAATTCACCTGTGGGAGAAGATGCTCACATATTTTGTTTGTCGTAAGGACCACCTTATTCATCTTTGGAGCTGTAGAGGAGAACTTGCCAAACAAATCATCATACAAATCGACCATTTTTTCAAAACATTTGAGAACAAGTTGGTAAATTCGATAAACTTCTAATGTAATTAAGATCAGACTTCAAAGTATCAAGGTCCGTAACACATGAAGTACCTCTCAGGTCGTGTAGACTACTATCCACCATTGAATTTATACTGACATTAATTTCATTGGACGTCCACAGGTGTGCCCTTGTTCCAGCAGACGTTGAAACATTCCCTAGCACAAAAACTGTCTTGGGACCATATGTATCTCCCTGATAACCAAGAACATAAATTTGTTTCCCTATTCTTCACATGCTCAATATTAGATCAAGATTATTTGTCCCAATGTTTAACATCCACTCATTCTTTTTGTATTCCCTGAGTTCCTGCTCCAACCATGTAGAAGTTTATTTTTCTGCCACAAGTGCAGCCTGCAATTGCGCGCTAAGAACAACATTTTCTTCTTCATTCTTCAAAGCACAAGAGCACTTCTGTATGGCATCAAGCTTGCGTTGTAATTTTTTTGATTTTTTCTTTCTCAGAAACGAGCTCTTTCTCCAAATACTCCAGCTTGCTTTTAATCAAGCTCTTCTCGTTGATCAGTTCAAAATTTGCTTCGGTGATATTCATCCAGCTCCAAAGAAGACTCTTAAATTTAGTTTCAAGATCCACCCCTTGATTACTGTCTAAACCGCAGCTTGTAATGAAAATCCTCTGTCGTTTCCAGCCATAAATGCATTATTAGATCCAGCTAATGGCACACGACTCGGATAAGCAGAGATCTCGTTGTTGAGATCATTTCCACCGCTTTGAAACCAAATTTTGCTTTGACCCCGATCTGGCAGCTTACTCTTTATACGTTCTCTTGGTGAAAATCGTATGTATGACAACCCTTGATTTGCTATGAAATTTGTGTCGTTTTATAGTAAACACCATAAGCTGAATCTTCCTCATATATAGGAGTGAAACGTTGTTGTCTATTGTGTCTTTCAAATGATTTATCACAAAAGACAAAATTTAGAATTTTGATGTATGTAACCATATTACCAAATTCTGTAATATCAAAGCTGGTGACGACAGTTATGGCTTCTTCTTTTATATTTTTCCTGTAGCACACATGAAAGTATTCACCTTCTACTCCACATTGACGAGGTTATCACTTTATCTTCACGTAACTCTTTTTCTTTTAAATCATAATTATTATAACAAGGATCTTTTTAATTTGAAAAATGGACCAATCGTTTATAACACGATTGTTTCTCCCAGTCCCGATTTGAATCTTCCTTCTCTGGGGTGAATTTGTCGATGACTTGGATTTGTTTTACTGGTACAGATTGTAGGTATTTTTCCACTAGCTATTCTCCACAGATCAAATCCTCATCAGCACTTTCACAAAAATTTAGGTCACTGATTTTATTTGCAACAGTGCTGATTGTATCTGAAAAAGTGTTGTTGTTGGATTCATCATACATGTCATAAACTGGCGGACTAGAGAACCCCTTGTAGAGCTCTTCACTTTGAGGTAAAGAATTGTGGTTCGTGCGAGGATAATCACCATGATCACTAAACATAACGTTGACCGCAAACCTCTTGTCAGGTAAATCAAATTTAAAACCTGACTCCCATCTTTAATTATCACCTTGTGGGACTTCGATGATTTTGCGGCAGTGGCGATCATCATGGTGGTGTTGTTCTCCCACCGGTGCAAATCAATTGATGAAGACATCGTCTTCCTCCTCCTCCTCTTCATCATCTGCAAAACGTGGTTCGTCTTGTTGAGCTTGAGTGAGAGTTCGAACAGCTGCTTCCATACTTAAACTCTGTTGAAATTCGGTCATTATCGCTCTAAACGCGTCGTTGTACTCCTCTAGTGTCGCTTGAAGGCTCTTTTTGGCGGCATGATTAGGATATTTGTCTCTGATACCAACTGTGTCACCGGGGTAATGACAAAACAAGGTTTCAAGGATCAATGGATCAAGAAACTCTGCTCTGTGCTCGGAATTCTCTGTCAAGACAGGGAGAACTCAAAGGCTTCAAGTTTGAACAAAGTCTCTTCTTTTAATTAATCAAAAACCGAGTATCAAAGAAAGAATTACAAAGCCTTATATAGGCACAGTCTTAGCCGTCCTAATCAATAACCAAAACCCTAGAACGTAACAAAATAAAATAATCAAAGAACAAACTTAAAACCCAAGAAAATATTATAAAACCTAAATAATAAAACAGAGCCCACTAAATAAATAAGATATATAGAAGAGCTGAGATCCGCTGCATCACTTGCAGGGAATGGAAGTTCGAGTTGAAGAACAGAAAATCAACTAATGAAAACACAAACACAAGCAAGCAGCTAAGGGGATCAACACATTCCAAAGAATTACGCCTAGGAAAATGAATGTTCTATCCAAAGCACTTAAAGAGAACTTCCATGAATCTAAAAAGAATTTTGATCACCTTATTACTTTCTCACATCCTTGTTATTTTAAATGTTATATGTCTTTACTCTTTGATGTATCTAACTTGGGGTTATTTGTGGCAGGTCATGCAGATTTGAGGATAAATATTTTCAACAAAGAGAGGATGATGCGACCCTAGGAGGCTCTAAGGACACAGAACATGGATTTGGCAATATTGAAGATACAATGATCAAGTATGGAGCAGAAGGAGCAATCAGAGTCATCAAGTAAGTAAAGAGTAGCCCTCAAACTAGGCAGTTTCAACAAAGGTTTAGAGTTTCACTTCATCATGTAACGACTCAAGAGGATCAGTTGGACCCTATACGTTGTGTCAAGGCCACACTGGTCAAGATACAAGTCCAAGAAGGCTAGATCATTGGTTATATGATCCACTCGCACTCTTTTTCCCTTAGCTCGGTTTTGTCCCAATGGGTTTTCTGAGTAAAGGTTTTAACGAGGCTTGTGGCTCCTATGATCATCTATGCCAACCTCTAGTGTGATCCATCATCAAGGCCCATCTCCCTACATCTTCGCGTGGCCCATTATCTCTATCTCTTTCTCTTTTGAATTTTTAAACGTTTGTTTTCATTTTGCATGGTCCGAGTGTGAGTTCTCGTGGCATGTCTCGAAACTCATCACTCTTTACTTCTTCGCGTGGCCCATTATCTCTATCTCTTTCTCACCTCTTCTTCTTTGTATGTGTGTCGAGACTCTCTTGTATCTCTTATATATCTTTTAACCAAAAATCTCTTTCAAAATATAGATCACTGCTTTCATTTTCGTGTGGTTCGATCTTGAAGCTCTTAATCTATCATCAAGTGGTGTTCTCGCCACCTCTTGTGGCGAAATTTGATCCATCTAAACTGCTAGGTGCTCAGTAATTGGGTCTAGCATCATCTCATCATCATCTTAACCTCTCGGTGCCGGTTTTTGGGTTTGATCCCTACCCAGGATCGTATCACGTTGTCTTTGCCAAAAGAACTGTGAAAGACTTGAAACTTCCACCTGCATTTGTCACTCAGATTGACCAATCTATTCAGGTTATTTTCTAACTAGATCCGTGTAAAGCTCTTTTCAGCTCTGTTTATGTTGTTATCTCTTTTACTTGTCTTAGATATGTAAAGCTTCACCACTTCGCTTTTGCATATGCTATCAGTGAACACATGTTTAGATACAGATTAATAGATATGCTTAAGTATTGTCTAGTACTGAAAGTAATTATTGGTCTTGTGTATTTATTTTATCCTTGGTGTTCACCGTTTTAATCATTGGTATTGTGTATTATCCTTGGTGTTTCAAATCTTAGTTAGAACCAGTTAATGACATTACTAGAAGCAACATTGTTTTACTTTTGCATTGTATCTTGAATATGATGTCCTTGTTGTTGACTAAAATGTGCACTTGTCACAGGCCAAAGACTGTGGGAGCTGTGTTGCATCTAAAGTCCATGAGGTTGAAAGAGACATTTGCTTTCAAGATTTCCTTTAATAATTATATGGAACATACAGTAAAAATGAATTTTATTGCTTGCATGTCTCTTGTTTTGATCATTTAATCTTCTTCATTTTAGCCTAATCTGTTCTACTATCATGTTTTTTAATCATTTTTCTTGTCTATATATCCTTCGTGTTTCAAATCTTTGTTACAACCAGTTAATGACATTATTAGCTAGAACCAGGTAGTGACATTACTAGGCTGCTGTTTCAAACTTAACTTGTATATGTGAGTCTCTAATCCAATATGTCTTCAGTTTATATATGAACCACAGTGTCAGCCTCAAAAATGACTTATGTACTTAAATTTCATTCTTATTTAATGAGGTTTAAAGCTACAGATAACAAAGAGGATCTACAAAGAAGATAAGCAAGAGAATAATCATTGATGTTTGTTGGAAATTGGTTCTATAGGTATAGCTGGTATAGCTGATTGTGATATAGAGAATTGAAGATTATTTTTGGTTGAAAGAGAATTGATATCACAATATCAATCTGTCGTATCTTCTGCAGGTTAGTCCATCTACAATATGATTGGTTTTAGTACTTTACAATCTGCCGTATCTTCTGCATGTGGTTGTGACTATTGTTTGGAAAAATAATAAATGTTCTTTGTTGGACCTAATTTATGTGGAGTTTATTTGTGGTGCTACGAGAGTCATGTTTATGGGTTTGAGCTGTTGTGCTTATGGGTCTAATTAAAGTTAGAATATTTGTTATGTAACAAAAGAATGGTTTTAAGATTTTGCAGGAAAATGACTAGATCTGATCTTAGCCTCTGGATTTTCAAATTAATGAATTAAACATGTAGTACATTATAACTTACTGTAAAATAATTGGTTTATTGTGGTTGTGATTGTTTTTTGGATAAATTATAACTGTTCTTTGTTGAAGCTAATTTAAGTGGATATTTTAATTTGTGGTTCTGCTTGAGTCATGCTTACTGCTGGTTTGAACTGTTGTGTTCATGAGTTTAATTAAGGTTAGAACATATAATACTGGACAAGGCATGGGTGCATCTTAGCAGGTATGAAATTTAATTACATAGGTAGGGTCTCAATAGGGAATTAGAGACTTTAATAGTTTTCTTTATGTTTTCCTTTCATTCTATTGCTTACGAGAGAGGTGCTTGGAATTTTGTTTGAGCGGTTGTTGCGGCGTTAGGAGATGTTGACATGATAATATGTCCATGGATTGATGTCGCAATGTAGATCATCATTCAAGTAGTGATGTAGTTTATCATCTTGTAAAAGGGGGAATGAATGAAGCTTACAAGATGCAAAAATATTGGTATTATCATGGAGAAGTCAACGCAGGGTCTGAATGTGGAAGCAGAGTAACTCAGTGGAACGATGAAATTTGTGGGTTATATCAAGCTGGTGAATATTTAGATGAGGAGTTTGTTAGGAAGGGTGATTTTTCTGAGGGTAAGGACAAGGAAGAAGATGAGTTCCTTACAAAGCTAGCAGATGCTGAGACACCATTATATCCAAACTGTCTAAAGCATGTCAAAAGCTATCGGCTATTCTATCACTACATAAACTTAAGACACAAAATGGATGGTCGAACAAAAGGTTTGATGATCTTCTTAAGACATTGTTGGACATGTTACTCGAGGACAATGTATTTCACACATCACTATATGATGTCATACTATATTATAGCAATATCAATGAGCTGTAACATAAGATATTACAGCAATTTTAAATGTGCTATGTCATACTATGTGCCCGACCCCAACGCCAAGCTTGATTTCCCCTATTTTATCAACATCTCGAACCTTTCTTCAAGAATCACAAGCCGCTGGTTCTTTTTGAAGGTGTTTATGGTGCGATTAAAGTTTCTTTGGTTGTTTTTTGTTTTTTTTTTTGTTTTTTTCAGGATTGCTATATTTTATTTTACGGTGTTTTATCGCATATTATTGTAAAGGTCAATTTGGAGGTTTTTTAAACTTAATTGGGTGAGAAGGGCAATTACTATTTATAAATGGGTAAACAATACACCGTCATTATTAGACACTGTTTTGATCACAATTCTGCACTTGGTAATCACTCATAGTTATAATTATGCCATTATAATTTTTCTTTACTCTTCTTTTTCACCTTTGATTACTCTTTTATTTTTTATATCTCTGTCACTTTTCTTTTCTTCCAATTCTGATTCTTATTATAGCACAAATAAGTTTTCATTTGAAAAAAAAAAAAATTTATTATTTAAAATCTTTTTGTGAATCTAACGAGTCCAATTTTGTATAAGTCTGCAACCAAAAATTCTTCTTGTACACTTTTCTCATACACCATCGCACACAATTTTCTTGTACACCATCTCATACATTTTCCTTGTACAGCATCCATACACTTTCCTTGTACAACATCGCATAAACTTTTGGTTTACACCATCTTGTACATTTTTCTCGTACACTATCTCAAACAGAATCATGTTTCATATACCATATTCTATTTCATTGTATCTAGTACACCGTTAGGTACAACACAATGTTTGTGCAACGCTAGTATACACTTTGTACCCTTCATATTTCGTATATCTCATATATATTATATGTGTACACTGCAGTATACATCGATGGTATACATATATCACTATGTCCCGTACACCGTCTTATAATGTACACCACCATGTTATGTACACCGTTATAAATACCATCTCGTACACCATCTTGCACACTTTCATATCCCAGACACCATTATAACTATCATCTCGTACACTTTCAAATGTTTTTTACACTGTTATAAATATCATTTCCTACACCATCTTGTACATTGTCATACTCATACACCATCTTTTACACTACTATATATTGTACACTGTTATATGTCGTATACATACTCCCCTCGAACACCAAATGTTTCTCATACACCAACTCTCTTCATACAATAACCTGTTCATAACACAACCGCTTCATGTACAAGAGAGAGAAAGAATAAAATAGACATAGTAGTGTACAAGACAGTGTACGAGACGGTAGTTAAAACTGTGTACAAAAAGGGGTACTTGGTTGCACTCTCCTACAGAACATAACCACTTCATGTAAGAGATTATAGTTATGATGGTACTTCAAAGGGTCAAGGGGTCTAATGCAAGGGGACCCTATCTCTCCTCACATGTTTGTGATCACAACGGAGGTTTTTGGTAATATGCTGGAAGCAAGATTCAATGAGGGTCAGACTGGTTTTCACCCCCAAAGCTAGGAATCCACGGATCACTCATTTGGCATGTGCGGATGATGTAATTTTTTTTTTATGCCAAGACAAGCTCCCTGCAAGCTAGTAACGCTACATTGGATGAGTTTCATGCTCTCTCGGGCATGGAAATGAACAAGTTGAAGACTTCTATCTACATGGGCGGCATGAATGATCTGGAAGCTTTACTCATTCCAAATTTCGGCTTTACAGGCTCTCTCCCATTCAGGAATTTGGGTTTGCCTTTGATGCAAAAAACTGAGAAATGTTGAGTACTCCCCTTTGGTTGATAATATCTCGGCAAGATTTAACTCCTGGTCAGTGAAGATGCTATCATTCGCTGGTAGGTTGCAGCTCTTGTCTTAAGGTGATCAATGGCTCTCCAAACTTCTAGATGCCTGCGTTTATTCTTCCTAAAGGGTGCATAATTCAGATAGAGCATCTATGTAATAGATTATTTTTGTCTAGTGACATTTTTAAGCATTCAGGAATCATAGTTGCATGGAAGTCTATTTGCCTCCCTAAAACAGAAGGAGGCTTAGGCCTAAGGGACATTTTAGTTTGGAATAAGACCCTTAATCTTAGGCTTACCTGGCTTATGTTTTCCCCAACTGGATATTTATGTGTCGCCTGGAATAATCAGTATAGGCTAAAAGGAGACTCATTTTGGACACCTCAGGCTTCATGGCTTTGGAATACTTTACTCCACGTCAGACCTTTGGTGATAAGGTTTATCACATGCTCTCTTGGCAATGGCAAAAATGCTAGCTACTGGTATGACTAATGGACTTAGCTTGGCCCTCTTATCAATCTGCTAGGTCAGAATGGCCTTCGGCTTATGGGGATTTCTCTAAGTTCCAAGGTTTTCGATGGTTTAAGGGGCAATGAGTGGCAATTCCCATCTGCTCGTGCTTGGAATGCATATTTTCTAGAGCTCAGATCTGTTCTTTAGGAAACTGCTGGTTCGGACCCCTTTGTAGGAGAAGATTCATTATGCTGGAACATTGAGCACATAGTTGGTACATCATTATCAACAAGGGATACTTAGGAAGTGATTCCATCCAGCAAAAACATTTCTTGGGCCGATTCTGTCTGGTGTAAAGGTTGTGCCCCAAAGCAAGCCTTCACCTTCTGGGTTTGTAACCGGGATCGTCTACCGGTTAATTCTCATCTTTTACATAGAAAATTGGAAACAATCGCAGAAAACCGAGAAATTATAATCCATACATCTCGATACAAAAAGAACCAATAGAAAATAATCCTTGTTATGGAGTCTAGAAATTGATTTCTCTTGATTAACTTATACCTAAGAACTTACTCTGTCTTTTTTGCAGATTTTGTTATTGCTGGAACTATCATCTACAACGCAGTAGAAAGAAGAAGAATAAGAAGTAAATGAATCGACCATCATGTTGCATGTGGCTAAGCTGGAATGTCATAAAGTGCAAACCAAGATCCATGATACGATGAACCATATGGTGGACCACTAGCTCAAAATCCGTTTGACGACTAAAACATGACAAGAATGTAAGTTTTTAAAAAAAGAAAAAAAAACGAAAAAACAAATCAATATATTATGCAGTCAGCTACATCTTTTTTATGTAAATAAAAACACAATATTCAAAACGATAATCAAGACATGCCAAAATACAAAGACAAAAATCAAGAAAATGACGATAAATCAAAAAAAGATGAAAATATTTAAAAGGACTACTTGAGCAATTATATACTCAAAAGACTCCTCGGGAAATTATCAAAAAGTTCAAGATTTAATAAAAGCTACGTAACATGAAAACGTCAACAAAGGGCCAAAATCATTACTCAAAAGTGGAGCCAAAATCATTAATCAAAAAAGTGGAAGTGACAAAATCATCAATTAGACAAACTTATCTACTTCAGAAAAAAGAGTCTAACACGCTCAAGCGGCAACATGAGTATGACCCTATACCACCTAGGGACAACAACATTACTCATCCTCTATAATTAATACAAAAAGTACATCTACACTCGTCAATATTACTCATCACTCAACACTCCAAAAAAGGACACATAAACATCCATGCAAACTCATAGCAACACTCTTTTGTAGAAAGCATATCAAATTTTAGTGGCAATCACTAAATTCATTGCACTCTTTCCTACTCCCTTAGATTTTCAATCATTGTATTTTAACTTTGTACTTTAGGAGAGAATGAGAGTGCAGATAATTTAGTGCTGATAGCTCACTCAAATTCGCTCTGCTTTTCAATGGTTGTATTTCCACTTTGTACTTTAAGAGAGTGGGAAAGAGTGTAGGGAATTTAGTGCTGATAGCTCACTCAAATTTTCTCTGCTTTCTACAAAAGAGTGTTTGTTTTATTTCTACATAAAAGTGATTTTGCACGGATGGTTATGTGTCCCTTATTTGAGTGTTGTGTGATGAGTAATATTGATGAGTGTATGTGTCATTCTTGTATTAATTATGGAGGATGAGTAATGTTGTTGTCCCTAGGTAGTCTTGGGTCAGACTCATGTTACTTCTTGAATGTGCCAGACACCTTTTGCTGAAGTAGATGAGTTTTTCTAATTGATGAATTTGCCGCTTCCACTTTTTTGATTAATGATTTTGGCTCACTTTTGATTATTGATTTTGGTCATCTGTTGATGTCTTCATGTTACGTAGCTTTTGTTGAAACTTGACCTTTCTTGAATATTGTCATGAATTTTTTTTTACCTACATAAACCTAATGTTCTAAAATGCACTCTCTGGAGCCGCATAAGCAACGGGTAGGCATTCCACGATTGAAGACTGTCGCGATTTTGACAATTCAGGGTAAAAAATTTGATTTTATGAAAACTTTTTTTTCTTTAATAAGGATAGCAATGAAAGTGTGATGGCCATATCTATAAAAATAAGAACAGGTGACACTAAAAACAAGAAATAATGGTGAAAAAAGCAAAGAAGAGGAGCAGGCACGAAAATGATGGTTGCAGAGAGTGGATCCTCAGTTCGGGATCCAGTATTAACAGTTTCCTCAATTAGTTCCACGTTACTCCTTCATCACTTGGCTGGTGGTTAAGGACCATTTAACAAAAGGAGCGAGAACTTGGGCATGGGGACAGCATCAGCCTTGTCTATTTTGTGTGTCCTTACACCTTTGTTGTTTGGACAGAAATTGCTGGAGTGCTGCTGGGTCGCAAGCTTAATCCAGACTGGGGGCTGATGCTACGCCGTATCAGCTCTTCACAGCTCCATTTTTTGGATAAAGCTCTGCTTCGTATGTTCTTCACTTCAACGATTTACCACATTTGGAGGGAAAGGAATGAAAGAAAACATGGGAAAAGATGTCACGCCACCACACAACTAGTAAAATCAATTGCCAAAGTTATTTGAGAAAGGTAGTTTCGCTTCAATAGTTTGATGAAAGCAAGTTTAAGGATCTTCTCTATCGCTGGGATCAAATCTTGTTTTCTACTGCTCTCTTTTTATTATGAGAGAATGTTAAAAATTTGTGTTTGTAACTATTATTTTATCAATGAATTTCTCATTTAAAAAAAAAAATATATATATATATATATATTTACTATTTACTCAAATAAACTTTAAAAAAAATCTAATAAAAGTTGATACAATCTTTCATTTACTATTTCAAATGAAATGTTTAACTATTTATTATTCTAGTTATCCTATTGATTTCTTTATAACTTATTATTATTAATTATTATACTTTTCTGTTCTAATTTTCAAGATTATTTGGCTTTCCCTAGAATCATCCTTAATTTATTCCAAAATAAAATTTATACACTATTTCTAATTTAAACACTTATTCAAAATACATTCTTTTTGGATTTATATTTGTTTCAGTTTTTGTTTTTCTAAATTTTCTTTCTTTTGGAAATTTATAATCAATATATACATATAGTTAAACTATATTATATATTTCAGCATTTACCGACACATAATATTTATTACTTGGTTTGGAATATTTGTTGTAATTGACACAAAATATTTATTACTTGGTTTGGAATATTTGTTATAATTCTTATAAACCTTTCATTGTTTCATTTCAGTAATATTTTAATGTATATGTTTGGTAATGATTAGTGACAATGTGCATAAATATTCTACATAACTTATTAAAAAAAAAGAGCACGCATGAATTAATCTTGTTATTAAATTTATTTTGATGATGTGGACATTCTAAATAGAGAGAAAACTTGCTAGTCTTTTGTATTTTTTTCAACAAGCCAAAGAAGAGCGTAAGATTCAATTGAAATTGAAACTGAACTTTTTAGAGACAAAATTTCCTTATTAATTTCATAATTTATTTTAAAATGATTAATTGGATGTCAATTGATGTGAATAGATGAGTAATTTTGATTATTTTCTTAAATGTACTTCTAAAATGATATATGTAAGATATCAATATACTTTAACTAATGATATATTTTAAGTTCAAATTTATTAAGAGAAGTTATACCTAGTAATATATTTAAAACTGATTTGCCACAATAATCTATTTTATTTTTGAAATATCCAAAAATAACTTATCGAAACTTTTAAAAATACGAAGACATTTTGTTTCCAAAAACACCGGTGGCCAACTCTTCGAGCATTTTGCAGACTCTGCGAGTATTTGGTAGAATCTTCAAGTATCTGACAAACTTATCAGATGTTTGGTAGACTATGCATGTATCTGACAGACTTTGCACATGTTTGACAAACTTTGTAAACCCTGCAGAGTAAGTAGCACACTCTTCGGAGTAAATGGCAGACTTTATAAAGTGATCGCCAGATGCTGTGAGGATCTAGCAGAATTTACGGCTATTTGGCAGACTTTACGAGAATAATTGGTAGACTTTGCAACTGTCAGGTAAGCTCTGTGGAGTAGTTAGCAAACTCTGCGAGCATTTAACAAACTCTTCGAGATTTTGACAGTCTTTGTAAATTTTTGACAGACTCTTCGAGCCTTTAAATACACTTCAAGCTTTTAACTCAAACAATACTAGTTTAATAAGCTTGTAAAGAAAAGTTTACAAAAAATAGGATTTAGTTGACCCCCTCCCCTCCAAATACCTAAGTCAGTTTTGTTAACTTAGATATCCATTTCCGACGAGTTTAAACATATTAGGATAAAATGTTAGAGGATCCCGCAAATAACATCTCAAAAATGTTTCCATTCCTGATTCTACTATGTAATCTTCTTCATATCGTTTTGGGGTTTGCTGATCAACACCAAATTTGGAATTATGTCTTCTTTGTCTTAATTTTCTTGGTGACTCATTTTCTTAATCTGACGTCTCTTTGTGTTTTGAGCACTTTCCAGTCTAATATTATGTCGGTGCTTTAGAAGAAACTTCAGACTCATAAGCTGAAGCATTATTTGAGCCAACTGATTCTTGTCTTCTACTGAAATCAAAATTCGAGAAGGGTGGAAACTGATCACACGGACTAGCTGCAATTGGTTTTCTGGATTAAGTGATGGTGTTCCAGGTCGAGGAGGTTGAGGAGTCAGATCTGGAAAAGAGCATTTTGAGTTTTGGTGTAAATTAAAGGAGACTGATCTCTATTAAATACATAGTTTTATTTTCTACTTCTCTGATATTGGATCATTAGGAACAACCATCGGAGTTGGCTGCAGAGGCCGTATGAAACGAATTTTACAAAAGAAACATAATCTATATATTTTTTATTCTGATCCTGACTCTAGCTCTTATGAAAGCAACTTGAGTAGTTGTAGCTAGGAAATTTGATAGTAAATAAATCGAATGGTACCTTAAAATAAATAAGGAGCTTACTCTAATTTACGTACACAATAACAAAATAAAAGAGTAAGAAAAATAATAGCAGATGCATACAATATCATGTTCATGGCATTGCATCCAGTTTTTTCCACAACCAGAAAGTTATTCAAATGACTGCATCAGCTAAAAATCCCGTAAATTGCTCCATCCAACACTTCATGGGGCTAGGTGTGCTGGTTTGATTTTCTTATGTTTTGCTGCTTAAACTATTTTCATTTATTTTATTTAGTCATGTTGAGGATAAACTCACAAAAGTTAATTAAGTAAACACACTCTAGCACACGGATTTATTGAAGGTAAAATTATTCATCAAACGACTAGCTCAAACATATCATCATGGCATGCAAGTAAATAATTACAGAAAAAGGTTAAAAACGTTATGGAGCTAGTAATACATAAGTGACTAGTAATATATACGAGATTATTCATTGTGAAACTAGAAACGAAAAACCGATACACAAACCTAATAAGAAAAGGATTAGATTAGAGATCTCTCAAGCTGTGAGGCTGGGGTTAAGCTTCGAGTAGTGGTTGCATCAACACCCAGTGTTTCAAAGTTGTCACCTATGGACCGCCTCATACGGTGGTTACGCGCTTTCATACTGCATCATCACTAAGCATTCAGATCAACTACTCAGGAACATGCTACCTTTGTTTTCAGTTTTGTTTGAGATTAGCTAGCTAAAAATTTGTTGATTTATCAATTACGTACTAGTTAAGTTAAGTAATAAAATTTGTTGATTTTTTTTTTGTTGGTTTTAACCACAAGTGGTGTAGATTCTATGACAAGAGTGTGAAGGTGTAAGAGCATTTTGATGAGAATCTATCTCAAGACTCAAGCTATACAACACCTAAACAAGCTTTATAAAAATACTCAACTACAGATGGAGAAATCAAGGAAGAAAACAAGAAAAATTGTAATTCATTATCAAACCCAAATCTCATGTTAAAATTGCCTAGAACACGGAAAAGTTAGACACAATGTTTTAAGCAAGCATAGTTAGGTCAAGTGAAATTTTTGGAACTATACCAAGATTCAATCATCATAAAAATATTAATAAAAACATTTAATTTGTATGTAATAGATTAATAAAAGTTGTGAACTAATATCTTCGATCGTATTATGTTTATTTTGCTTGTAAGATAAATCTTTGATTTCATTTTTTGACATCGTATTAGATATTATGATAGTGAGAAATTAAACTCAATTATTTTTAAACAATCTAATTATGTTCTTGATCAAAAGATCGTCAAAATATGACTTTGATGATCCTACTAGATTAATATTTACATTTAATTAAAAAAAAAAAAACAAAACCAAAAATAATAAAAATATTTATATTTAATTTCTTCGTGAAATATCTCACTTGATAGTATAGGTAAAATTAGCCATTTGAATATTTATGTTTGGTCAATTCAATGATTAGATCTCTATATGCATCATTTATATGTATAACTTATAGAATGAGATCCATTAATAGTCACCCAATGAATACCGTCACATATATATAGTTATTGAATAACAACAATATTATAATACTTTGATACCAAACACCTACTTCGGAAGAATACTAATGAACCAGTTTCTTAATTACGTTACAATATCTGGTAGTTGATTATCATTCCGAGACGTCAACCTTAATTTGTAATTCATTAGATTAATATATATCAGTTTTATGATGAACCTCAAACGAGTGATATATATCACCTTGAGAGACACGACAAGCCCCGATTCATAGTCCAAATCCTACTTGGTGGGGTAACGTGATCTAGTGAAGTCGAATTTCGGTGAAAACACCGCAGAGAATTACATATTTTTTGCTAGCATATTAAATATAGTGCTAAATGAATTAAACTTTTTTATTTATCTACATGTAAAAAATGCATGCTTTTTTTGTTTTACAGTCCAATACACCAAAAAAAAATGCATGTTTTTTTTATCAAATGCATGTTTTTTTTATCTACAGTCCAATACACCAAAAAAAACCAACTACATTTAATATGTTTTTTTATCATGTTCTTTTATGCATGTTTTTTATCTACAGTCAAATGCATATTTTTTTTTATCAAACCAACTACATGTAACAAATACATGTTTTTTTTTATCTACTGTCCAATACACCAAAAAAAAATCAAATGCATGTAAATGAAAAATAAGTTTCAGTTATTTAAAATTTTTATATACATAATGAAAATAATGGGAAGTAATATATTCTCATTTATTTTTGTTGGTAAATAAATGATAAATTTTTGACATACTTTTCCTTTAACTTAATGGGGTGTATTGGATAAGTATTTGGAGAGATTTGAGTTTTAGTGACAAATCATGTGTTATTGAAACATGAATTTTAAAATATCTTTTAAAATCTAATATTATTGGATTAATGATTTTAAATTGTACAATCAAATCCACTATTTCTGAAAATGATTATAATTTGATTTAAAAGTTTCATGTGAGATTTGAAGAGATTTTTTTGTAAAAAATATAAAGACCAAAATCTCATGGTTTTAGGTGAGATTTCAGAAAATTTAATAACAAAATTCCTAAATCACCAAAATTTCACCAAATCATCTAAAACTCATTAAAACTCAAATCTCTCCAAATATTTATTTCAATACACCCCCTTTAGTACCTCCTCTATGTTGACATAATTTTCAGAATATTTACGGAAAACAAATACTAAAGTGCAAACGAAATAAAAGGAAAATATTGTTTTTTTTTTCGTTTTTTTTGTAAAGCTATCTCAAAAATTGGAAACTTGAATCTCGCTTGGTGTGGATATCTATTATATCTTGAAAATATATTGAGAACTTTCTTACTATATTCTAGTTTAAGTTCTTTTGTCAAGATTTAACAATATTATAATATTAAGGGGATATAATTTTTTATTAGAAACTGCTTATAATCTATGAGTCTAAACATTTATTATTAATACTAGGCATGGGTTTCTGTGTTTTATACATTTTATTATAATTTATATAGTTTTAATGAAAAAGTAGTTTGTAATTTTAATTTTATTTAAGATTTACATGGTAAATTTTGATGAACATATCAAATGATTTAAAATTTAAAGAGTAATATTCTCAACAAATTTAATAACCAACTAAAAAACATTAAATAGATTTCACTTTTGTACATTTATGACTCTTCACATTCACATTAAAAATCATTGATAGAAGTGCGACAAGTGAAATAGATTGTCTATGTTACCCAATATATATAATGTTTTGCTTGTAACATAACAGAATGAGGAAGAAAAATTGCCAACAGCTATGGTTATGATCATCTGCAATTTCTATACAAATTCAAATATATATATTGTGATTTATAGTTTTGAGTCTTTCGACACATTCACAATGAATCAACTGTAATCTAATGATTTACTGAAATGATACTTCTACATTAAGCTGAAGCTTTCTATTGCCTTAAATATCAAATTGTCTGTTTAGGGCCTCTCCACATGTATCATTTTTAAGCGTTTTTACCGTTTTGTGAGTTTCTTTTGATGCTATTTCCAATGTGATCATCATTAATTTAGTAGATGCCAAGTGTCATTGTTTTCATCTCATTTTGTGTTAGTCATCATTGTATCCATGTTATCTCCTTTCAGCTATCTCGCCTCAAACCTCTTTAGAATTCCAAAACGTTATCAATGGAGAGAAATATAGACACTCACAATTAAATTGCAATAAAATTTAAAACAAGAGAATTTTAAATTGATTATTCATTGATGATGTGTCAATTGTAGAAATGTACACATGTCAAGTAGGGAGAGCCTCCCTTCTTCTACTATATATAGGATAGAGAGAAATATAGACAATCACAATTAAACTACAATAAAATTAAAAACAAGAAAATTTAAATTGATTATTCATTGATGATGTGTCAATTGTATAAGTGAACATGTGTCAAGCATGTAGAACCCCCCTTCTTCTATTAAATTAAAATATATAAATGATATTAGATATGTTATATAAGATATATATATATATATATGTGTGTGTGTGTGTGTGTGGGACATGATGTTAAGAAAATATCACTTATTCTATAAAATTGGGCTTGGCCCATTAGGTCACACGACACCCATATATATTGCGACGATTTATTGTTCGTAACTCAATATCGCCGACCTCTGAATCTTAGGTGAAAGATGAACAGTTCATCACCATGAGAGGTATATTCTCAAATCTTTTACTATTATCTTATTTAATATTTGCATGAATTCTTAAAATTGAATTTGTGATTAGTTTTGCAAATTATTATAAACTAGTATGAATTTAATCACTATATTGACTTTATTTTTTGAATCTTAAATTAAAAACTTAGATAGCTCTGAAGGTATTTAGTTTTCAATTTGTAAAATTTATATATAAAATGTAAATTAATCTCAAGTTAAGGGGTTGCACAAGTTTATTTTCCTCGGCGTTCATAAACATGTTTCCATTTTTTAGAGAACAGTAATTTGTAACTTGTAATATCCAAAATTTGTAACACAGTCTCGAATTTTACTACAGATTACGTGTAGAAGAGGTTGGATAAACTCTTGATGAGTGAAGATAAAGATCATAATGGCATTTGATCTTTTTCATACAATTCTGCCGAACCCTAAAATCTTACGTGAAAGACGAACGATTAATCGTCTTAAGAGGTATATTGTCAATTCTATGATCTAGATCTAATTCAATATTTGTATGTATAATGAAATATGTTCGTGGTTAGTTTTACCAACTAGAAGAGGAGACCGATGAAGACATACCTGGCATAGATGATGATCTACCACTGGCTCCTAACCTTAATCAACCAACTATGAGACAAGAGAGGGTGAGGTTCCGAGACTTGGATGAAGACCAGCCAAGACATGGGGGAAAGGATGTCAAACTTACTGCACCTACTTTTGCTGGAGAGTCAACCCTGAAGCATACTTAGACTGGGAGAAAAGGATAGAGTACATCTTTAAGTATTACAACTATTCGGAGGCGAGAAAGGTGTCCCTAGCATCAGCTCAGCTCACTGAAAATGCTTTGGCGTGGTGGGACAGAGATGTTTCGGAAAGGAGAAGACTAAGACGCGGCCAGGTTACTAACTGGGCAGATATGAGGTTCAGTTTGAGGAAAAGATATGTCCCAACTCATTTCCACCGTGAATTACAAAAGAAATTTTGAAAATTTACTCAAGGAACAAAATCTGTGGAGGAATATTTTGAGGACTTTGAAACTCTTAAGAACAGATTGGAAACTGAAGATGCTGAGGAGACTTTGATGGCACAGTTCAATTCCTTGATGGATTACATGATCGGATAGCCAGAAAGGTAGAGAGGCAACCTTACCACGACTTCGATGAACTGTTACATCTTGCGGTCCAAGCAGAACAACATATGAAGAGAAAGACCATTTCTGCTTCTAGAAACAAGCCAGTTGGACTCCACTACCACCGAAGAATTGTGACAAGGGCAAGTCTATTGCGGAGGACCCCAAATTTAAGATACAGGCTCCAGAAATGTCTAAAGGCACCAGACCCGACAAAGGTAAGTTTCCAAATCAAAGAGCTCTTGACATTACATGCTTTAATTACAGGGAAAAGGACATTATCCAAGGGAGTGTCCCAACCAAAGGGTGATGGTTCTTAAATCAAATGGTGAGTATGAGTCACAAGATGAGGCTGAAGGATAACAAGAAGATTCCCGAAGAAGATATTGTGGAGTATACAGAAATGGGAGATTTACTAGTCATAAGAAGAGCTCTTAGCACATTCTACTACCCCGAAACTATTCAGCGATAGAATTTCTTCCACACGCGGTGCACCGTCAACTCTAAGACATGTAGTCTAATTATCGATTGTGGTTCATGCACTAACGTGGCCAGCAAATATTTGGTTGATAAGTTAGGTCTTCCAATGACGAAGCATCCCTGACCCTATAGACTTCAATGGCATAACAATGAGACGGAGCTCAAGATATCCAAGCAAGTATCCGTTCTATTCAGCATAAGTAAGTACACTGAGCAGGTTGTGTGTGACGTAGTTCCCATGCAAGCAGAATATCTCTTACTAGGGAGGCCATGGCAATTTGACAAAGAGGCTTTACAAAATGGACGCACCAATTACTACACTTTCAAGTATAAGGATAAAAAAGCATAGCCTAGCGCCTCTTACTCTGCAAGAAGTGTATGATATGCAGAAAACTATGGATAAAGGGGCCTAGGTAAGTAAGACTAACCCCTACATTAATCCCATTACTGTTTCTAAATCACTTGAGGCCAAAGAAACGGTGCTAGTAATGATCTTCAAGGAAAGTTTAGTTTCTGGTCAAGAGCAAGAAAACCAACCCCCGGCTGTTCTAGAGCTCTTAGAGAAATTCACCGATGTCTTTCCTGAAGAAATCCCACCAGGCCTTCCACTGATTAGAAGCATTAAGCATCAAATCGATTTAGTACCTGGTGCACCACTACTAAACCAAGCTGCATACAAATTCAATCCCGAAGAGGCTAAAGAACTTGAGAAACAAGTACAAGAATTGATGTCAAAGGGATACATTAGAGAGATTTTGAGTCCATGCGCCGGGCCAGTGCTCCTAATGCCTAAGAAAGATGGAAAATGGAGGAAGTGTGTCGACTTCCGAGCCATAAACAACATCACCATAAAGTACCGACACCCCATTCCACGACTTGATGACATGCTAGATGAACTCAATGGTGCTACCATCTTTTCAAAGATTGATCTAAGGAGTGGATACCATCAGGTAAGAATGAAGGAAGGTGATGAGTGGAAAATGGCTTTCAAGACCAAGAGATTTTTATACGAGTGGTTAGTGATGTCTTTCGGAGTCACCAATGCACCTAGCACCTTCATGAGGCTCATGAACCAAATTCTAAGGACCTACATCTGTAAGTTTTTTGTGGTATACTTTGATGATATTCTTATCTATAGTACCTGTCTTGCTGACCATTTTCTACATTTAGAACAAGTACTTGAAACACTTCGACTTCAAACTTAAAGAAATTCTGCACTGATCAAGTTATGTTTTTAGGATTTGTTGTAAGTTCACATCAATTAAAGGTTGATGAAGAGACGATCAAAGCAATACAAGATGGCCAACCCCGACAACCATAGGACATGTTAGGATTTTTCACGGACTGGCCAGCTTCTATAGGAGATTTGTGCAAAATTTCATTACCTTAGCCGCTCCTCTCACTTCAGTGATCAAGAACGATGTTGCTTTCAGATGGGGACCAGTACAAGAGGAAGCATTCAATAAGCTCAAAGACAGTTTAAACATGCACTGGTTTTGGTACTTCCAAATAATGATAAAACATTTGAAATAGAATGAGATGTTTCTGGTACAGGTATAGGGTTGTTTTAACTCAAGGAGGCAAACCAGTGGCCTACTTCACTGAGAAACTTTATGGCGCCTACCTAAAATACCCTACCTACGATAAGGAACTTTATGCATTGGTAAGGTCTCTAGAAACATGGCAACACTATTTATTGGTCAAAAGAGTTTGTTATTCATACAGATCATGAGACACTCAAGCATGTGACAGGACAAACCACATTTAAATGGAGGCAGGCCAAGTGGCATGAATTTGTGGAGACTTTTCCTTACATAATCAAGTATAAGAAGGGTAAAGAGAACATTGTACCTGATGCCTAGTCCCGAAGACACACGTTAATCACTACCATGGAGGCAAAAATTATGGGAGTTGAGCATATCAAAGGGTTGTACAAAGCTGACCCAGATTTTTAAGAAACTTACAAGGAAACGAGTAAAGCGGCTTTTCGAGCATTTTATCAACAAGATGGATTTTTGTTCCAAGCCAGAAAGTTGTGTATTCCTCAAGGATCAATGAGGGACTTACTAATCAGGGAAGCGCACGGAGGAGGACTCATGGGACATTTTGGCCGAGACAAGACTTTAAGTGTGCTCATGGATCATTTCTACTGGCCGCATTTGAGACGGGATGTAGAGAGATTCTGTGCCAAGCGCATCACTTGTTTGAAAGCAAAATCCAGGTTACATCCTCATGGTTTATATATGTCTTTGCCTATTCCTAACCTGCCATGGGTAGATATTTCTATGGATTTCGTTCTATGGATTTCTTCTTGACCTAGGGTTCCCATATGTCTGATTGAATTTCACTTTGTGGTGCCCAAAGCTTGGTTTCTGTTAGATGTGCAATTGACTCTGAGTATATTGCCAGGAACAAGTTGGTTTTGAAATTCTAAAGTATTACAGGTGCAAATTCCGTCAAGTCATTGTTGATTTTTACAATCATAATGACACACAAGACCTTCATTCAAACCAAAATCCTATTTCAGTAATTGAGAAAAAATTATACTAAATAATACTTATATATCTTATTATATAATGGAGAATGATTTAAAGTTGCTAACTCGCCTGATTGTGACACGTGTCAATTTAAACGATCAGATTTTGACAAGTTTTTAATTAAATAAAACCATAGATTATCAAGGAAAAAAGTAAATTATTATCAGAAAAAACCATATACAATCCTAAAAAGAAAAAAAATAGATAACTAGAAAAAAAGAAGGAAATTTTCATCACTTTTTAAATTAAATTTAACCATAGATTATCAAGAAAAAAAAATTAAATTAAACTAAATTAAAAATGTATTTAATTAAATTAAAATTATATTTTAAGGAAATTTTAAAGTTAGTTCCTAATCCTAAAAGCTAACAAAAAAAAGAATAAACCATCTTATTATATAAACGAGAATGATTCAAATTAGTAACTCGTCTGATCGTGACACGTGTCAATTAAAACGATCAGATTTTGATATGGTTTAATTAAATAAAATTATATATTATCAGAATTTTTTTTAAAGAATAAAATACTAAAAGAAAAAAAAGAATTATAATATTTCATCTCTACAGTTATTAAGTAAAAAAAAACTTGGTTGAACTCACGAGAGCTTGACACATGTCAAAATTATAATTCATAAGATCATGACACATGTCGATTGATAGATAAGATTACGGCATGTATAAAATCTTTGTTTTCCTTAATTAAAAAAGAAAACCAACAAAAAATAAATAATAAAAACAAATATTTTTTATTTACTATTTTTTCTAAAAATATGTTAAATATTGTTACTTCAATAAAAATATTATTTTCACATTTATATTTTTAGATTTTTATATTATTTAAACTCATATAAAAATATTTCACACGCTTCTAATTTGAATGTCGGTTAAGTGTCAAATAAATTATACAGTAAATTGATTGGATTAACCGATTAACCCGTGAATCTATCCTTTTTAATAGATCAAATTAAGATATAAATCTAATAGTTTCATGAATGAAAGGGTTAAATAGATAGATTCATGAATATATAATTTTTGTTTTGTTGTAATAGCTTATCATCATAAAATAATAATAATTAATTAATTGTATGAAATTCAATAAATTACATAATCATAATGTTTACAAGAAATATGTATTTTGCATATTTTGGAGTAGTTAGAATGAACTCTTTCAAGTGATAGATGCCCCCTTTGTACATGTTTTATTTTTTCTTTGGACACTACGGAGATCTACTCTGAAAAAATTGTTTTCGCCAAAGCTAATTATCATACTCAAATATGGATCCGGAGAAGGGACGAAGGCGGTGAGACTTATGTTTGAAGTTGAAGATGGAGGTAGATGGAAATGAGGTAAAAGAAAAGAAAAGATATCGTGAAAACCAAACATCCTTAGGTATAGAGATAGAGAGTAGAATAAAAATTTGAGAGATGGTGACTTAACGGTTGAGTAAGATGATGTTGTTGAAAAAGGCCAAGAGACGAGAAATAATAATGAAATTGCTATATAAGAATTTAAATTACTTTATTTATGTTGAAAAATAAATTTATGTATATAACCATCTTCTTTAATGAAGCATGCTTTATAATTTGTTTCTCAAAAAAAAATCTAAGATATATTTCATTAACAACAAATTTTAAAATTAATATTTTTGTTTAAATTAAGAAACCCGTCCATCGTATGGGTCCTAATCTAGTATACATATACTATAATTATATAAAATTGGACATATATAATATATATTATTACTTACAAAATTAATCTAAAAATGTAAAAATTTGTTATTATATTTCATATAATTTAAAATTCATGTTTTTTTCATTTATAAATTGAAAGCTTATAAGCTTTAGTAAGTATCAATTAAAATAAAATTTTAAGCTTTTCATTTATATAAGACAACTATAATTTTAAATGATATATTAAGACACACAAACAATTATAATGTTAGAAATTTTATAACCTTTTCTAAGCTTTCAATAAAAATAAAAATTGTAATCTTTCAATTTATATAAGAAAATACTATAATTTTAAATGGTATGAAATATAATAACAAATCAGTACATCTTAGGAAATTTAGAAACAAAAATTAGATTAACTTTATATGTAATAGTTTATATGTCCAAAATCGTATTATTATGTTATATATATATATATATATTATAATTGTTTCTCAAAGAGGATTTCGAGAATTTTTGGTTTATACGGGAATTAAAAGTGTGTGTAATATAATAATGCATTTCCACCAAAAACATGGCGGTAATTGTAACATCCGTAATTTTGATATTTGGGGTTTTAGTTGGAGAAATTAAAAGTAAGGGCTGAATTGTTTAAAACAATTTGTGGCTGGCCGGTTTAATTGGTAAATTCAAAAGTTATGGGGGCCAATTTCAAAAAAAGGAAAAAGTCTGAGGACTGTTCGCTGTATTTAGGAAAACTTCCTTGTTTCTATAAGTTTGCGCCGAGCCCTAGCTACGATCGTAGATCGTTCGCCGCCTTTGCATAGAGAGAAGGAAAGTGAGTTGGTCGGTGTTGATTTTGTAGATTGGAGAGTTCGTCGTCGAACTTGAGTAGTTGCGGTCGTTAGAGTTTTCGTGGTGCTGTGCGTCAGCCATCGTCGGTTGTGGAGAGGTAAGGTTATCGGAAGTCGCAGAAAAGTTATGTCGGAAAGTGCTACTAGTGGCTACGGTGAGTGCAGTACCGTGGTCGGATGATTTACGGAATTATTTCCCGAGATAATTCAGTGTTAAGATTTAATGATGTGTTTTGTGATTTTCGCGGTGTTTTTATTGTTGAGATAAATTCCGAAAAAAATTGCTAGAAATTGCCGTTATTTATGAGATTATTTTATGTAATTTTTCTATGAATTATTGTTGAATTAAATGTTGAGAATTAATTGTTTTAGTCAATTTTTAGGTTTTTTTTTAAATTGCCGTTGATTGATTTAATTCATTAGTTTGCAGTGAATTAATTTTTATTAAATCATTGTGGTGTTGTTTGTCGAGTCCGGACATTTGATTATGTCAGAGGGGTATTTTCATAATTTTTTTCTAATTGACCTAGTAGACGGGTTGATCGCCTCCTCAGTATTTATTAAATACTGACTGCGTCTATTCGTAATGGCGCAGGTAAGGGAAAGGATAAAACTAGCTGAAGCTCGTGGAACTGCGGTGACGGACCAGGATGACATACCGGGATAGTTTTCATTTATTTTATTTATATTGGATATTTGTTATTCAGATTAGTGCTTATTGCTGAATTGCTTCCGCTAGATTGTTAGAACATTTTTTTTATTATTATGTTGGAATAAATGGATTAATTGGTTGAGTGGTTAGAAATTTTAAAATGCCGGTTTTGTGTGGTTTACATTTATTGAACCGGTCCCGGTTTAGTGGTTTTCGAGATGGGTATTTTCAGTAATGATGTCTATCTCTAATATTCATTTCAAGATTTTGAAAAAAAAAATCATGTGCCGATGACGTGTCATCCATATCATAGTAAAACAAATGACGTGGATGACATGTTATCAGTTTAAAATATACAGTCACCTCTACTTGTATGAATTGATCAAATTTTTATAGTTCATGTATCACTTTTGTCAAATTGATATCTTTAAGTATAAATTCGCCCGTTACTATAGTTTATGTATGATTTCGACTTAATGAGTATGATTGGGCAAGAATTGGCCAACTTTCCCTGAGTATATTGCCAGGAACAAGTTTGCTTCAAAATTCTAAAGTATTATAGGTGCAAATTCCATCAAATCATCATGCATTTTTACTATCATAACGACACACAAGACCTTCATTCGAACCAAAACACATAGAAATATCTAACATAAAAACTATGAGATGATACATTTTATGGATTGTTTTTTTATAAGTAATTTGAATTTAAATACCTAAAATCGTAGTATTTAATTATAGTTTCTTTTTTTGCTATATAAATAACTTAAGATTTTTTACTAAATAGTTTTTTTTAAGTCAATAACTAAATTTAAACACAAACATAAACCACTTAAACTTATGGCTGAAAAAGACTTGGTGTCGAAAACTAAGGTTAATCAATAATTTCAAATTATTCATTTGAGATCATATGAATTAACCTTGCAAATTAATGCATGTTGACCACTAAAAATATGTGTAGTATTCAGCCATTTTTGAATAATTCCCTTGCATTTGTTATGGATTAATGCATATTTAGGATTGATACTTTATTTATTTATTAGTGAATATTCATGTATTGTACAATGAAAAATAAATCAAACTCTTAACTAAAATGATTTGTAGGACCCTTAATTACTACAACAAGGCAACTGATAATTGTAGAAGATAATTTAAGAACATGAATAAAAAAAACTACATTACTGTTATAGAATAGAATAGATTGAATAATATTGTGTGTATTATTCATGGATTAATAGAGAGGTATATATAGGATTACATACTCTTAGTAAACAAGTAAATGTAGACCCTTGTAGAATATAGGTCTTATAATGGACATCCATCTATTGGTTAACACTCCCCCTTGGATGCCATTATAGAAAAATAATCCTAATGCGCATAAGATGTTGTCTCATTAAAAATCTTACCAGGAAAACCAGTGGAAATAAACTATGGTAAGGGAAAAAGAGTGCAGCGTGCATGTACTCCCCCTGATGAGTAGATCCGTCGAGATCCTTGAGACGACGGAGTCCAAGAAGTCCAGTCGGAAGCGCCTTGGTCAATAAGTCTGCCAAATTATCTCTTGAACAAATCTGTAGAACACTAATATCGCTTTTCTCTGCAGTTCATGTGTGTAGAAGAATTTTGGTAGAGTGTGCTTAATTTGTTCTATCAGCTTTGATGTATCCTTCTTTGAGTTTTGCTATGCGTGCAGTATATATTACCTTTAGAATATTTTAATTACTGTGAGACGATAAACTAAATAATTCAGATTGCCTATCGTTTTATTTCTGCTAACATGGTAAATATAATAATTTTTCATGTAACACTAAATAAATAAAACTTTTATTTATTTAGAAGTAATAAATGCATGTTAATGAAAAATAATTTTTTCTTCTTTAAAAGTTTTATATACATACAGAAAACTGTGAGAAGTAACTTTCTATTTTATTTTTTGTTAGTAAATGAATGGTAAAATTTTGACATACTTTGCCTTTAATTTTGTGCATATATGTTGACATACTTTAAAAAGAACATATACAGAAAATAATAAAGTGAAAATGTAAAAAAAAAACACTGTTAAGCTATCTCAATAGTTGGAAGCTTGCATCTCACTTGGTGTGGATATACAATCTTGGAAATATCTTGAAATAATTTTAAGTTGTAGTGTCAAAATTTGACAATCGAATGACATTAAGCAAGTATAATGTTTTATTAAAATATTCTTATAATATATGGGTCTAAAAAATCATTATCAAAAGTTTGTGATTCTTTAGGATCATACACCTAAACGGACTAGATAAGTGATATATTGAGTTTTAGTTAGAATATAACATATGTAGGTTATGATGTTCAAAAAAACATGAATAATGTCACTAATAAGAGTGGGCTTGGCCCACTAGGTCATATGACACCTATATATAAAATGATATGAATGCGTTAGATTTTCTTAACACTATTTTGCCGAACCCTAAAATATTAGGTGAAAGACAAACATATTTGATATAAAGAGATGAGTGTTGTCCTCTGTTCTTTGATCCGATCAATCATATTCGCTTTCTTCCTCAAAATCTAAGTAGACCTCTTTAGGATCATATTCGTTATCCTGGAAGAATAAGTATGATCATAAAGAAGTGTATTTGGATTTTAAGGAAGAGGGCCCAATATTATTTTTGGTGAAAGACGAATAGATCATCCTCTTGAGAGGTATATTCTCAAATTATCAAATCTATGATAAATATCTAATTAAATGTATTCATGAGTTCTGACAGTTGAATTTATGATTAGTTTTATAAATCGTTATACATCAGTGTGAATTCCAACACACTAGTAGACTTTGTTGTTTTCAAGTTTAAATTAAATTTCGTTCAAGATACATAACATAAATGATGAAAAGTAACAATTTCTCATTTATTTTACTTGTAAATTAGTGGAAAATTTAGTTGAGTAGTAACAAGCTCTGGAATGCGCAATAAGGGTGTTGCCTCGTTAAAACCTTTCTCGGAAAACCCAATGAGATAAAACCGAGATAAGAAAAAAGAGTACCAGTCCTTAGCACGTCTTTGTGTGTCTTCAGCCTAATGAAGTGGTGAAGAAACTTCTCCTGGATGCCAACATGCCTCTCCAACAATGTCCTAATTCAGCCATCCTCTGCGGTTTTTCCTTCTTTGGAATCAGACAAATATTGGTTTCACTTAGCCTTTGGTTAAATTGCCCCGAATTGAAACAATCTTTAACCATTAGCACCAGATCATCCTTAATAGAATACCAAAATCTTTGATAAAAGAATGCTGTCATCCAATCCAGCTTTGGAGCTTTCTCTGGATGCAAAGCAAAAAGAGCTGTCTTGACCTCCTTCTCTGTTATATCCTTCGTTAAATCCCTATTCATACTTTCAGTTATCAGAGGTTGTAGTACTTGTACCGTCTCTTCAATTCCACTTGTATTCGATTTTGAAAAAAGCTCCCTCAAGTAACCAGAAGCAATATCCTCCATACCTTTCTCTGACTCTTCCCATATATTATCCGATCCAAATAGTCCCGAAATTTTATTACGTACCCGTCTCCGCTTTGTTGACGTACCTCCTACCTTCAACCATAAATTCCTGCTCTTTTGCTGCCAGTGTCAACCTCTGGAGTGCTGATGTGTCATGCAGAGGGAGAGCCCTCTTACACTTTCATATATATATAATTTTCTATTTCATAGACTCACACATTTTAATTTTGTTATTCTTGATATTTTGGGAATAAATGCTTTAGAATTTAGTTTTATTTATGGCCAATAACAAAAAAAAAAGAAGCTTTAAATAGATATGGCACTTTAGATTTAATGATTAAAAAAACTATACAACTAAATAAACAAAAACTGCAGATTATAGAAAGGTCGTTGATTATCAATATGATACAAAAATATGTAACATGTATAATAGGATTTTGTATTTAACATAAATTCATAAACTAAAAGTTCAAGTATGTCACTTGCTTGCTTGTAAATACTAATTTTCTATTAGATATCATGTAATCTACGTTAGTATCTAGTCACTTGCTTGGGGGTATACCGAAGTACTGGGAGATACTTCGGACCGAGATCAAGTTGAGATTGACGGAGGTTACCTACCGAGATCAAGAAAAATCTAATTAATAGTTTATTGATGATTGTCAATATCTTAGCAGATTATTGATGATTGTCAATATCTTAGCTTGTAAAGTTTATTTTTATCTCTAAATATATATTAATTACATTTATGTTCATGTCAATTTATAAAATTTAGATTATACCATCGCTATAGAAGAAAATGTATTTTATTATAACAATCGTCTAATATATGTCTTGTAGGACATATTGGGTTCCTTACTTTCATCAAATTTGTCATGGTACCAGAGCTTGATCCTATTCATATGAATTATGATTCCACTAAGTTAGTTTCTGCTGAAAAGAGAGAGAGAAAAAAAGGTTTGATCGATTGAAAAAGAAGCAGTTGGAGAGATATGTTTCTGAAGCACACGATTGCGTGTTAGTGTCGTGAGAAAAAAATATCAATTTCCCTTTTTCTAAAACTCACTAAAAAGTAAAAGCTTATTGATAACACATTACAATATCTCATTTTTTGTTACTATTATGAAAGTTTCAATTTTGGATTTAGTTATTCTATTATATTGTTTAATAAATGCTAACACAAAAAAGTAGATTAAGCGGGTTAAAGTTTTTACTTCAGCGCAACACTTAGAGTAAAAACAAGACTATAGCACCTAAAGTAAACCATACCTACTCTTGTCGAGATAGAAAAACAAAAGCATAACAGAAAAAGTTTTTTTGAAAACTCTCTGAAATTAGGTTTCCGGCGCCGTGATACCCCTCACCGTAAATCCTGCCGGCGCCTCACAAAAGTCCGAGCTAGGTCCCTATTTGATCTAAGCTTCAACAGATTTCGTGTCTGCTTTGTCGTCCACCCTGTCATCCTCTCTGTCCTCCTCTCCGTCGTCCTCTCCTTCATCCTCTCTGGCATCCTCTGCCTCGAAATTTCTCTAAGTTAGATAAGAAAGGTGTTCCTTTTCCTTCTCTCATTGTTTCAATCAGTCTTATGTGTATTTGGTTTCAAATTATGATGAGGTTTGGTTCACTTCAATCCACTGAGAATCTCAATTTTATTCAAATTTTCTAGTAATTTAACTCACCAATATGGTTTCTTTGTTTGATGAATTCATATGGTATTTGTATTTGATTCACTGATTTTTGTATTTTCCCTGTATGTTTAGTTTAGATTAAGACCAGGATAATGAGGTCATTGTGATGCAAACCTAGGAGGCTCTAAGGACACAGAACATGGAACTGGCAACGTTGAAGACACAATGATCAAGTAAGGAGAAAAAGGAGCAATCGGAGTCATCAAGGAAGTCAAGACTAGCCCTCAAACAAGGCAGTTTCAACAAAGGTTTAGAATTTCACTTCATCTTGTGACGACTCGAGAGGATCGCTTGGACCCTACATTGTGTCAAGGCCACACCAGTAAAAATACAAATCCAACAAGGCTAGAGCATTGGCCATATGATGCACTTGCACTTTTTTCCCTTCGCTCGCTTTTGTCCCAATAGATTTTCCGAGTAAGGTTTTTTAATGAGGCTTGTGGCTCATATGCTCATCTATGCCAACTTCTAGTCTGATCCATCATCGTGGCTCATTTCCCTACATCTTGGTGTGGCCCATTATCTTTATCTCTTTCTCTTTTGAAGTTTTGAACGTTTGTCTTAATTTTGCATGGTCCGAGTGCTACTTGAACTATTGATACAACAATTGAAAGCAATTCTTTTTAAGTTCTCAAGTGATATGATGATAAGACAAGTAAAAAATATTCACTGTGCAAAATAATTTTTCAAACAAAATCATAGAACGATAAGCAAACAACTAGATTGACTTGAAAAATTAATTCAAAAGCAATCTAGTCCGCCCGATATATATATATATGTGGGATATGGTGTTAAAAAAAAGAAATGATAATGGCCTTTATTTCCGAAATTGGGCTTGGCCCAGTAGGTCACATGACAGCCATATATATATAATGATATAATGGCTTTTCATTTTTTATAACTCAATCACGCCGAACCCTAACATCTTAGGTGAAAGAGAACAGTTCATCTTCATGAGAGGTATATTCTCAAATCTATTTTGATATTTGCATATATTCTGAAAATTTTATTTTTTAATTTGTTTTCTAAATTATTATAAACCAATGCAAACTTAAACATTATATAGACCTTTTTTTTTTGTAGCTTCAATTCAATCCCCCGGATAGCTTTGAAGGTATATAATTTTCATTTTGGTAAAAATATATAAAAACTTAATGCAAATAGATCTTAAAGCCGGAGATGAAATCGGAGGATTGTGCGAGTCGATTAACATATTGATAATGTTTATTAGTGATGTAGAAAAAAGAAAAATCCTTAGGAGATGTTTGAGTAATTGCAAACAATATAGAATGGTGAGTTTAGTTTTTATTTTATTTTTTCTTTTAAGATTTATTGGTTGAAATCTGTTGACTCATTATAAGAACTAGATGATCATCTCTACGCTTTTCATGAGATTTCAATGTTATAAATTTATGAAACTATTTATAAATATTAATATGAATCTTTAATTAAAATTATAACAATTTTAAAAGGTAAATCATTATATAAATACTTTACTATAAATGAAAATTTATTTCATAAAGAGATAAAGAACATAGATACAGTTATATGCTGTTAATTCTACATATTAATATATAATAATATCATTTAAGAAACTTCATAAAAATATGTAAGCATGCTATCTAGAGTTTTTCTTGAAAGACCATACGGCAGTCGATCATCTCCATGATTCTCGACTCAGCCTCTGTCTTAGGACCATCTTCGAAAGTTTTTGTCCTGTCTGGGAATTATCAGATATCGGCTCCAGTTCCCAATTAGTTTGTGCAAGAATTACATAATCCCTTCTTCATAATCAGATCCTCAATCAGCGACACTCCCCAAACTCAACCGAGTCGGTCTTCCTAACTCCAAAGGGTATCTGCAACCTGAATCATGCACGTCCATGATACCTTACCCATTCAAAATGATCCCGCATAAGCAACACGGCAGTCACGTAAGAAAATGGTGCGTGACATTCTCCTCCATCGATAAATGTGCACGGGAAAAATCCTTGATCGTACGTTATATCATTGTGGGATAAATCTTATCCCCACTTGATATACTGACTTGGCACCTCACCTTAGTTTTTGGGCAAATCGCTCATGTCAAAGCACTTACTTTTTGTCTCTCAGATGACAGACCTGGGTTCAGCACTTACAACTTAGCCCTTGAGTTCTGACGCCAAAAAAAGGACCCCTGCCTACGTATCTCCATGAATACTACCGCCACGATTGTCCAGCGTTTTGGCTATGATACCACTTTTCAAGGGCTTTTATGGGAAGACCGTGCAGCAGTCGATCATCTCCACGATTTTTGACTCAGCCATCACCTCATGAACAATCTTTGAACTTTTTTTTCTTGCATAGGACTCATCAGGGGATCGGTTTCAGATCCCAACCAATGTGTGCAGGCATGGCCTAATCCCTTCTTTGTAGTCAGATCTTTGATCAGCGACATACTCCCTGAATTCAAACGAGTTGGTCTGCCTATCTCTAAGGGTCTCTGTAACCTGAATCCTGGACTCCTCTACCGAAACACGATACCCTACCCTAGTGGGAATGACCCCTTTTTAAGATGAATTGTTTTTAACAAAGTTTAATAGTAAATTTTATTTGAGGGGTTATTTGTCAGTTAAGAAACCATTTACTTAAGCGGAGGTCATGTTTTTTTTAAACTAATGAAGACTAAGTGTGAGGTTGATTTCCAAATGACTTACACTCTTGCTCCTGCAAAAAAAAACCATTTTTCAAACAAATCATGTCAACTAATGAAGAACCGAACACCTTCATTTACTTTGATCGGATCTACAAAGACGAAAAATGATCCCCACATAAACCAAAACCTTATGTTTTATTTCCAAGTGATGTTATACTCTTGCTCATGCAGATTACGACTTAACGGGTTAACGTATGATATTAATGTAGTATGAATATGATATTAGACAATGTAAATCATGATTTTATTCTTGTACATAAAATAAATCAAATTTATATTTATTTTAAGAATATGTGCTTGGTAGTTAATGTGACCCTAGGAGGCTCTAAGGACACAGAAAATTGAGTTGGAAACATTGAAGACACAATGATCAATTATGGAGAAAAAGGAGCAATGGTGTCATCAAGGAAGTCAAGACTAGCCCTCAAACAAGGCAGTTTCAACAAAGGTTTAGAGTTTCATTTCATCTTATGACGACTCAAGAGGATCACTTGGATCTTATACATTGTTTCAAGGCCACACCTGTCAAGATACAAGTCCAAGAAGGCTAGAAGATTGGCCATCTCATCTACTTGTACTCTTTTTCCCTTAGCTGGGTTTTGTTCCAATGGGGTTTCCATGTAAGGTTTTTAATTAGGCTTCCATCATCACGGCCCATCTCCTACATCTTTGTGTGGCCCATTATCTCTATCTCTTTCTCTTTTGAATTTTTGAACATTTGTTTTAATTTTGCATGGTCTGAGTGTGAGTTCTCGAGGCATGTCTCGAAACTCATCACTCTTTACTTCTTGTCTGTTCTCCTTCTCACCTCTTCTTCTTTATATGTGTGTCGAGACCCTTCTATCTCTTATCTATCTTTTAATCAAAAATATGTTACAAAACATATATCATTGCTTTCATTTTCGTGTGAATCCATCTAGAAGCTCTTACTCTCACAAATGGTGTTTCCACGACCTCTTGTGGTGACATTCAATCCATCTAAAGTGCTAGCTGCTCAGTAATTGGGGCTAGCATCATATCATCATCACATTAACCTCTCTGTGCTGGCTTTTTGGTTGGATCCCTACCCAAGGTCGTATCATGTGGTATCACAGCTACTTCGAGAAGTTAATTGATTCCTGTGCGAATTTGTTTTAATTTTCATAATTATTTGGTGTGTAGTAAAATCGTGAAATCTAGCGCTTATGAACCTAGGACGATTTAAGTATTTTTTAAAATTGATTTTGGAAATTTTGGAGTTGATTTGATATTTTATTGAGATCGATCTTGTTGAACAGTCGCGATTAGGGTCCTTTTCGTGTTATGTTGATTTGATCGTGTTTTCTTTCAAAAGAACTTCTTACTGGCTTTGTGTTGTGTCGAATTTGTAGGGAGAATATGTCAGAGATAGAAGAATCAAGCAACAATGCCAACAAACTTCTTACTGAAGGCCTCAAGAAAAAACTCGAGAATATGATGAATGAAAAGATCAGCTCTCTCCGAAAAGAAATTGATTGTGGAATTTTTGGAATTGATTTGATAATTTGTTGAGATCGTTCTAGATTAACAGTCGTGATTAGGGTTCTTTGGTAGTTGAGGAGTCAACTTTCGTGTTTTGTTGATTTAATCGTTATTTCTTTCAAAGGAACTCTTTACCGGCTTTGTATTGTGTTGATTTTCGAGGTAGAAGTTGTCCGATCACGAGGAATCAAGGAACACTGCCAACAAACTTCTTATTGAAGCCCTTACGAAGAAACTCGAGAATTTGATGAATGAAAATATCACCTCCACCAGTCTAATCTTCTACAAACAAAGCTTGTTGTACTCATGAAGTGACATGCTAGTTGATGGTAAGGCAACAACAACCAACACGCGTATTCCAAAAAAATACATCTTTCCACTCAGAATTGTCATAATGGTGCAAGAAAACCCCACATGTCAACAACGCACTCTTAATCTTCCCAACAAAGCTCTACAATGGAACCCAATATGAAATGGAATTAGAAAAAAAAAGAGAAATCAATTCACCATTGTGATATAGGCACCGAAGAGGATGTCTACAAGCGGAGGGGTTGTGAATCTTCTAGCTGGCCATACGGCTCTCTCTAGGGGATTCGGTGAGGTGAGTGACCAAGACACGAACTGGGGGACGTGATAAACGCCATGGGAAACTATGAACTTATCTGTGATAAGTCTGAAAACACTTAGATCCACAAGGCTTCGCACACAAGTGGACAAGAGTGTCGGCTGCTTTCTTTCAAGAAGAAAAGTTGTGATTTCTATTAATTCAAGGGTGACTCCTTACAAATCGAATCCTAGGGTTTTATAAGTGAACTCTAGGTCAGACAACACAACTGGAACAAAACGACAAGAAGTTTTAAAGAAAACAACGCGATGTGTAAATTAAAACAAATAAAACAATTAAAATCTAAAAATGGAAAGTCTAGTGTGAACTGAGATTTTGTGCATGGCTGCTGAGACTAAGGCATTCTTGAGCTTTTGGAAGATGTATTTGAGTGGTAATAAGCTCGGGAATGTGAACTAAGGGTGTTGCCTTGTTAAAACCTTCCTCGGAAAACCCAATAGGATAAAACCGAGATAAGGAAAACGAGTACCATTCCTTAGCACGTCTTTGTGTGTCTTCCGCCTAATGAAGTGGTGAAGACACTTCTCCTGGATGCCAACATGGCTCTCCAACAATTTCCTTTGGTCCAACCTTAGCCTAGATGATAAATACGGATGTTTCGGTGCAACCTTGTAGAACCGGTAAAAAGAAGATGTCATATTTCTTGTGCTGTAAGCAAATGTGGTTAGGATCCTGGTTGAGTCCGTATTGTCCTTTGAGCTCTGCATGGTCGTCTTCTAGCCTTTCTCTGATGTCTTGGAGCTTGGTGGTAATAGGATCTTCTCTAGGTGCTAGCGGAGTTTCTTAAGTAATTTCCTTAGTGAGCAGACTTCCCTTTAGTTCTTCATGTTCGATGAGTGTGAATTAGCTCTCCAGTGACTTGTTAAACTCTTCTCTCAAGCATCTTGTTCCTGACCCTTTTCTTGGAGTTTGTCTCATGACCGGTATGCTAACTTCTTCGGCAGCATCGAGTGAACTTGTTTCGATGTCCTCATCATTCCCTCCCTCTTGGGAAGGTTCTGACCCCAGATTGGTTTCACCTACATGAAAAGGAGATAGATCAGATACATTGAAAGTGGAAGAAATGTTTAACTCACCAGGCAGCTCCAGCTTGTAGGCGTTGTTGTTGATCCGTTTTAGTACTCAAAATGGTCCGTCTGCTCGTGGGGATAACTTGGATTTCCTCTGTTTGGGAAACCTTTCGTGCCCTCATATGTAACCGCAGCCATTCTCCAGGCTCAAATATGATCTCCTTCCGTCCTATGTCAGCTTGTTGCTTGTATTTATCAGTCTTCTTTTCTATATTCTCCTTAACTCTCGGGTGCAGTTTCTTCACAAATTCCGCTTTTGTTTCACCTGTGGGACTAGAATAAACAGCTTGGGGAAATGGTGAAAGATTTAATGAAGTCAAAGAGTTGAAACCATAAACAATTTCAAACGGAGATTGTTTAGTAGCAGAATGTCTAGCATGGTTATATGCAAACTAAATATAAGGCAAACAAGATACCCAATTTCTTAAATTCTTACCCACCGTTGCTCTCAGTAAAGTCGAGAGTGTACGATTTACTACCTTATTTTGACCATCGGTCTGGGGATGACATGTGGTGGAGAATAAGAGCTTAGTTCCCAGCTTTTTCCATAGTTTCTTCCAGAAATGACTCAAAAACTTAGTGTCACGGTTCGAAACAATGGTTCTAGGCACCACATGTAGCCGTACTGCTTCTTTGAAAAAGAGGTCAGCTGTTTGAGTGGCGTCATTGGTCTTGTTGCATGGAATAAAATTGGCCATTTTGGAGAACCTGACAACAACTACGAAGATAGAATCCTTGTGTATGACTTGTGGCAAACCTAACACAAAATCCATAAAAATATCTACCCATGGTAAGTTAGGAATATGCAAAGGCATATATAAACCATGTGGATGTGACCTGGATTTTGCTTTCAAGCAAGTGATGCATTTGACACAGAATCTCTCTACGTCCCTCTTCAGATGTGGCCAATAGAAATTTTCCATGAGCACACTTAAGGTTTTATCTCGGCCGAAATGCCCTATTAAGCCTCCACCGTGTGCTTCCCTGATTAGTAATTCCCTCATTGAACCTTGTGGTACGCACAGCCGCCTGTCTCAAAATAAGAATCCATCATGCTGATAGAATGCTCCCACAGCTGCTTTACTTGTTTCCTTGTACACTCCTTGAAATTCCAGATCAGCTTTATACAGTCCTTTGACATGCTCGAAACCCATTATCTTTGCTTCCATGATGGTGATGAGCGTATATCTTCTGGACAAAGCGTCAGCTACAATGTTCTCCTTTCCCTTCTTATACTTGATTATATAAGGAAAAGTCTCCAAAAACTCAAGCCACTTGGCGTGTCTCCTCTTAAGCATAGTTTTTCCTCTCAAATGCTTGAGCATCTCATGATTTATATAAATAACAAACTCTTTCGACAACAAATAAAGCTGCCAAGTTTCTAGGGATCTTACCAACGCATAGAGTTCTTTGTCATATATAGGGTAATTTAGGGAGGCTCCATTGAGTTTCTCACTAAAATATGCCACTAGCTTGCCTCCTTGAGTTAAGACAACCCCTATACCTGTACCAGAAGCATCACATTCTATTTCAAAGGTTTTATCAAAATTTGGAAGTACCAAAACCGGTGCATGTGTTAAGTGATACTTGAGCTTGTTGAATGCTTCTTCTTGTGCGGGTCCCCATTTGAATGCAACGTCCTTCTTGATCACTGAGGTGAGAGGAGCAGCTAAGGTACTGAAATCTCGCACAAACCTCCTATAGAAGCTTGCAAGTCCGTGAAAACTCCCAACATGTCCAATGGTAGTTGGGGTCAGCCAGTCCTGTATTGTTTTGATCTTCTCTTCATCAACTTTTAATCCCTGTGAACTTACAACAAATCCTAAAAACACAACTTGATCAGTGCAAAAGGTGCATTTCTTTAGGTTTGCATATAGGTGTTCTAGCCGAAGCATCTCAAATACTTGTTCTAAATGTGACAAATGATCAGCAAGACAAGTACTATAGATAAGGATGTCATCAAAGTATACTACAATAAACTTACAGATGTAGGCCCTCAGAATGTGATTCATGAGCCTCATGAAGGTGCTAGGAGCATTGGTGAGTCTGAAGAGCATCACTAACCACTCGTATAAACCACTTTTGGTCTTAAAAGCAGTTTTTCACTCGTCTCCTTCCTTCATTCTTACCTGATGGTACCCACTTCTAAGATCAATCTTTGAAAATATGGTGGCACCATCGAGCTCTTATAACATGTCATCAAGTCAAGGAATGGGATGTCGGTATTTGATAGTGATGTTGTTGGTTGCTCGACAGTCGACACACATCCTCCAAGATCCATCCTTATTAGGTACTAAAAGCATTGGCACGGCGCAAGGACTTAAGCTCTCTGTAATGTATCCTTTTGACACCAATTCTTGTACTTGCCGCTCTAGCTCTTTAGCTTCTTCAGGATTAACTCTATATGCGGCTTTGTTTGGCAATGGTGCTCTAGGTATTAAATCAGTTTGATGCTCAATGCCCCTAATTGGGGGAAGACCTCATGGTATGTCTTCTGGAAACACATCCGTAAACTTCTCCAAGATTTCTTGAACCGTCGCAGGGTAGCTTTCTGGTTCTTGACCTGAGACTAAAATTTCCTTGATGATCATTAGTAGCACCATGTCTTTTGATTCAAGTGATTTAGAAACAGCAGTTGGAGTAATGTAAAGGTTAGTCTTACTTACCTGGTCCCCTTTGTCCATAGTTTTCTGCATTTCAAAGACTTCTTGTGGGGTAAGTGGCGCTAGACTATGCTTCTTATCCTTGTGCAAGAAGGTGTAGTAGTTGGTGCATCCATGGTGTAAAACCTCCTTGTCAAATTGCCATGGCCTCCCTAGTAAAAGATGTCCGGCTTGCATGGAAACTACACCGCACACTACCTTGTCTGTGTATTTTCCAATGCTGTATAGAACGGTGACTTGTTAGGAAATCTTGAGCTCGGTCTCGTTGTTAAGCCATCAAAGTCTATAGGGCTGTGGATGTTTGGTCTTTGGAAGACCTAGCTTATCAACCAAATACTTGCTGGCCATGTGAGTGCATAAACCTCCATCAATAATTAAACTACATACCTTAGAGTTGAATAGTCTCTGGGTTGTAGACTGTACTAAGAACCCTCCTTATCACTAGAAGCTCTCCTGTTTCCGGATATTATACAATGTCTTCTTCAGAGGCTCCTTGCTCATCGTCAGCCTCGTCTTGTGACTTAGAATCACCATTTGGCTTGAGAATCATCAGCCTTTGGTTCGGACATTCTCTGGCATAATGTCCTTTTCCCTGACATTTAAAACATGTAATATCTTGAGCCCTTTGAGTATGAAACTTACCTTGGTATGGTCTGGTGCCTTTGGAAGTTTCAGGGGCTGGTTTCTTAAACTTGGAGTCATCAGCAATAGCTAAGGGGTTTTGTTTCTAGGAGCAGAAGCAGATTTCCTCTTAATATGTTGCTCATCTTGTCTCTCCACCTTTCTTGCTATCTGATCATGTTAACCATCAAGAAACTGAGCCATCAAGGTCTCCTCAGCATCTCCAGTTTCCAATCTGTTCTTGAGAGTTTCAAATTCGTCAAAATATTCTTCTACTGATTTTGTCCGTTGAATAAGCTTCTGAAACTTCTTTTGGAGATCACGGTGGAAATGAGCTGGCACATATCTCTTCCAAAGGCTGGACCTCATATCCTCCCAGTTATCACTTGGCCGTGTCTAAGCCTTCTCCTCTCTGCGACGTCTATATCCCACCATGCCAGAGCATTTTCAGTGAGTTTAGCTGAAGCTAATGATACTTTCCTCGACTCCGAGTAGTTATAGTGCTCAAAGATGTACTCCATTCTTTTTTCCCTGTCCAAGTATGCTTCAGGGTTGATCTTCTCGCAAAGGTTGGTGCCGTAAATTTGAAGTCCTTTCCTCCATGTCGTCGCTGGTCTTCTTCCAAAGCTCTGAACCTTTCCCTCTCTTGTCTCCTCGGTTGTGGATTAAGATTACGAGCTGGTGGTAGATCATCTTCTCTACCCATTATATGTCGTCAGCTTCTCCCTCTTGTTGATGTGGTCTACGAGCGTTGGCAGGTTTTCCAGCTCTCACTTTGTGTACTTGGGTTTAAAGGCACGTCATTCGGTCACTAACATACCTAATTGCCTCTAGTAACTGGGTCATGGTCATTGGTGCGACTTCTTCTCCCATCATATCCTGTGATAGATGAGCAAACAGATCAAGTGCAAATGGGAAATTAAAAGTAAAACACTAAGTCAATGTAATGTAATAGAATAGGTAAAACAAAAATTTTTAAAAATTTTTATGTAATTGAACTAACAGGGATGCAGACACAATGACAATGAGACTGTTTTTAACAAAAAACAACTAGAGACCGAGAACAAATTTCTTTAAAATATGTATGATGAAGGAATGACTGTTTAAATAGAAACTAATGCAACAGAGAGTAGCGGATGCACAACTACTACGAGTCTGTCAAAACAGAGCTGTGTAAGACAGAGCTAATGCAACAACACGAAACTAATGATGCAGACAACAAGATTCAAAGACGATAAACCCTAATTTTTTTATTTTTTTTTAAACTGATGCAGTCACGAAACAAAGGCCTACTAATATGGAATGACAGAAGAAAAGAACCAAATCGTAGCAACACTGAAACAAATCAAACAGAAACAATGAAACAATTTTTAGGGTTTTCTTTTTGAATGGAATCTACTAGATGCAGCAACAAAAACGAGAACGGGATAGATCCACCTGATATTTCGAGCCTAAGCTCTGATACCAAGATGATATAGGCACCGAAGAGGATGTCTACAAGTGGAGGGGTTGTGAATCTTCTAGCTGGCCATACGGCTCTCTCTAGGGGATTCGGTGAGGTGCGTGACCAAAACGAACTGGGGGAGGTGATAGACGCCACACAAAACTATGAACTAATCCGTGATAAGTCTAAAAACACTTAGATTCACAAGGCTTCGCACACAAGTGAACAAGAGTGTCAGCTGCTTTCTTTCAAGAAGAAAAAATGTGATTTCTATTAATTCAAGGGTGACTCCTTACAATTCAAATCCTGAGATTTTATAAGTGAACCCTAGGTCAGACAACACAACTGAAACAAAATGACAGGAAGTTTTAAAGAAAACAAGATGACGTGTAAATTAAAACAAATAAAACAATTAAAATCTAAAAATAGAAAGTCTGGTGTGAACTGAGATTTCGTGCATGGCTGCTGAGGCTAAGGCATTCTTGAGCTTGTGGAAGATGTAGTTGAGTGGTAACAAGCTCTGGAATGCACACTAAGGGTGTTGCCTCGTTAAAACCTTTCTCAGAAAACCCAATGGGATAAAACCGAGATAAGAGAAAAGAGTACTATTCCTTAGCACGTCTTTGTGTGTCTTCAGCCTAATGCAGTGGTGAAAAAATTTCTCCTGGATGCCAACATGCCTCTCCAACAATGTCCTTTGATCCATCCTTAGCCGAGATGATGAATACGGATGTTTCTGTGCAACCTCGTAGAACCGGTAAAAAGAAGATTTCCTGTTTCTTGGGCTGTAAGCAAATGGTTTTAGGGTCTTGGTTGAGTCTGTGGTGTCCTCTGAGCTCTGCATGGTTGTCTTCTAGCCTTTATCTAAAGTCTTGGAGCTCGGTGGTAATAGGATCTTCTCTAGGTGCTAGCGGAGTTTCTTGAGTGATTTCCTCGGTGAGCAGACTTCCCTTTAGTTCTTCATGCTCGATGAGTGTGAATAAGCTCTCCAATGACTTGTTAAACTTCTCTCTCAAGCATCTTGTTCCTGACCTCGTTCTTGGAGTTTTTCTCATGACCGGTATGCTAACTTTTTTGGCAGCTTCGAGTGAACTTGTTTCGATGTACTCATCACATTGTAAATGTGTGAGGAGGAGACCAGTTAGCCTTGCTAACCCATGGTGGCCATAGCAACAGAGAAAGCTTCCAGCAAGAGATTACCATATGATAACCAATCGGACACACAAGCCGGTGACCAGATAAACAAACAAAATATGTAGAAGTTCCAGTTATCGGTAATTTCCCTTTGAAAATGCCTCTGGAAACACCCACATAAGAACTCACACCATTCAAAAATAAATCCCATCCAATGCCAAACATGCAATTCCCTTTGTCAATAAAAAGATGTTCACTAAGGAAATAACTAAAGTCTTGGTGGTACCGTAAAATTAGGACCTCGGGTAACACTCCAATAAGGTGAACATCCTCAAAGCAACCCACCATGACATTCAGATCAAGCCAAGGAATATAAAGACATATTATTATCCAAGGAGTAAGAAACTTCATACCAAAATCATGTCGTACGTCTCCACATACATGAATATTTTCCTCCATTATCCATACTTGAAGAGATAACCAAGTGAATGAAACAGGTGAAGAAAATGAGGTGCTCACAATTCTGAACACACCATACTCATGTTGCAATGTAAATCACAGTAACCATTCAAACTCAAAACGATACCTAAGAGCTTGATTGATGCGAAAGCAACGCCACTCCAACAAATAGTTGCTGTGAATATATCGTTAGAACCCCATAGTGGACTACATACAATTTTGATACCCCGCTTAAAATATCCACTCTGTAAATCGAGCCGAGTAGGTAGTAGAGCACCAAATATATTCGAAATCTCCTTATAAGAAAGCCATATATGCCAGAAAAAATCATATAGGTGGTGATGTTGCAAAGTTAAAACATCCATCATGACAATAACAAGAACTACACCAACCTTTGATTGTAGGAGAAATCAAAGATGAAGAATAACGAAATTCACCTGTGGGAGAAGATCCTCACATATTTTGTTTGTCGTAAGGACCACCTTATTCGTCTTTGGAGCTGTAGAGGAGAACTTGCCAAACAAAGCATCATACAAATCGACCATTTTTTCAAAAAATTTGAGAACAAGTTGGTAAATTCGATAAACTTCTAATGTAATTAAGATCAGACTTCAAAGTATCAAGGCCCGTAACACATGAAGTACCTCTCAGGTCGTGTAGACTACTATCAACCATTGAATTTATACTGACATTAATTTCATTGGACGTCCACAGGTGTGCCCTTGTTCCAGCAGACGTTGAAACATTCCCTAGCACAAAAACTGTCTTGGGACCATATGTATCTCCCTGATAACCAAGAACATAAATTTGTTTCCCTATTCTTCACATGCTCAATATTAGATCAAGATTATTTGTCCCAATGTTTAACATCCACACATTCTTTTTGTATTCCCTGAGTTCCTGCTCCAACCGTGTAGAAGTTTATTTTTCTGCCACAAGTGCAGCCTGCAATTGCGTGCTAACAACAACATTTTCTTCTTCATTCTTCAAAGCACAAGAGCACTTCTGTATGGCATCAAGCTTGCGTTGTAATTTTTTTAACTTTTTCTTTCTCAGAAACGAGCTCTTTCTCCAAATACTCCAGCTTGCTTTTAATCAAGCTCTTCTCGTTGATCAGTTCAAAATTCGCTTGGGTGATATTCATCCAGCTCCAAAGAAGACTCTTAAATTTAGTTTCGAGATCCACCCCTTGATTACTGTCTAAACCGCAGCTTGTAATGAAAATCCTCTGTCGTTTCCAGCCATAAATGCATTATTAAATCCAGCTAATGGCACACGACTCGGATAAGCAGAGATCTCGTTGTTGAGATCATTTCCACTGCTTTGAAACCAAATATTGCTTTGACCCCGATATGGCAGCTTACTCTTTATACATTCTCTTGGTGAAAATCGTATGTATGACAACCCTTGATTTGCTATGAAATTTGTGTCGTTTTATAGTAAACACCATAAGCTGAATCTTCCTCATATGTAGAAGGAGTGAAACGTTGTTGTCTATTGTGTCTTCCAAATGATTTATCACAAAAGACAAAATTTAGTATTTTGATGTATGTAACCGTATTACCAAATTCTGTAACATCAAAGCTGGTGACGACAGTTATGGCTTCTTCTTTTATATTTTTCCTGTAGCACACATGAAAGTATTCACCTTCTACTCCACACTGATGAGGTTATCACTTTATCTTCACGTAACTCTTTTTCTTTTAAATCATAATTATTATAACAAGGATCTTTTTTAATTTGAAAAATGGACCAATCGTGTTGAGTATTATATGGCTGTTCGTCAGAGTATCGTCGATGCTGAGCCTCTTTCAATGAAACCCAATTCATAAATTGTTTCTCCCAGTCCCGATTTGAATCTTCCTTCTCTGGGGTGAATTTGTCGATGACTTGGATTTGTTTTACTGGTGCAGATTGTAGGTATTTTTCCACTAGCTATTCTCCACAGATCAAATCCTCATCAGCACTTTCACAAAAATTTAGGTCTCTGATTTTATTTGCAACAGTGCTGATTGTATCTGAAAAAGCGTTGTTGTTGTGTTCATCATACACGTCATACACTAGCGGACCAGAGAACCCCTTGTAGAGGTCTTCACTTTGAGGTAAAGAATTGTGGTTCGTGCGAGGATAATCACCATGATCACTCAACATAACGTTGACCGCAAACCTCTTGTCAGGTAAATCAAATTTAAAACCTGACTCCCATCTTTAATTATCACCTTGTGGGACTTCGATGATTTTGCGGCAGTGGCGATCATCATGCTGGTGTTGTTCTCCCACCGGTGCAAATCAATTGATGAAGACGTCGTCTTCCTCCTCCTCCTCTTCATCATCTGCAAAACGTGGTTCGTCTTGTCACGGTAACATTGGAGTAGCTTTTTGTTGAGCTTGAGCGAGAGTTTGAACAGCTGCTTCCATACTCAAACTCTGTTGAAATTTGGTCATTATCGCTCTAAACGCGTCGTTGTACTCCTCTAGTGTCGCTTGAAGGCTCTTTTTGGCGGCATGATTAGGATATTTGTCTCTGATACCAACTGTGTCACCGGGGTAATGACAAAACAAGGTTTCAAGGATCAATGGATCAAGAAACTCTGCTCTGTGCTCGGAATTCTCTGTCAAGACAGGGAGAACTCAAAGGCTTCAAGTTTGAACAAAGTCTCTTCTTTTAATTAATCAAAAACCGAGTATCAAAGAAAGAATTACAAAGCCTTATATAGGCACAGTCTTAGCCATCCTAATCAATAACCAAAACCCTAGAACGTAACAAAATAAAATAATCAAAGAACAAACTTAAAACCCAAGAAAATATTATAAAACCTAAATAATAAAACAGAGCCCATTAAATAAATAAGAGATATAGAAGAGCTGAGATCCGCTGCATCACTTGCAGGGAATGGACGTTCGAGTTGAAGAACAGAAAATCAACTAATGAAAACACAAACACAAGCAAGCAGCTAAGGGGATCAACACATTCCAAAGAATTACGCCTAGGAAAATGAATGTTCTATCCAAAGCACTTAAAGAGAACTTCCATGAATCTAAAAGGAATTTTGATCACCTTATTACTTTCTCACATCCTTGTTATTTTAAATGTTATATGTCTTTACTCTTTGATGCATCTAACTTGGGGTTATTTGTGGCAGGTCATGCAGATTTGAGGATAAATATTTTCAACAAAGAGAGGATGATGCGACCCTAGGAGGCTCTAAGGACACAGAACATGGATTTGGCAATATTGAAGATACAATGATCAAGTATGGAGCAGAAGGAGCAATCAGAGTCATCAAGTAAGTAAAGAGTAGCCATCAAACTATGCAGTTTCAACAAAGGTTTAGAGTTTCACTTCATCATGTGACGACTCAAGAGGATCACTTGGACCCTAAACGTTGTGTCAAGGCCACACTGGTCAAGATACAAGTCCAAGAAGGCTAGATCATTGGGTATATGATCCACTCGCACTCTTTTTCCCTTAGCTCGGTTTTGTCCCAATGGGTTTTCTGAGTAAAGGTTTTAACGAGGCTTGTGGCTCCTATGATAATCTATGCCAACCTCTAGTGCGATCCATCATCAAGGCCCATCTCCCTACACCTTCGCGTGGCCCATTATCTCTATCTCTTTCTCTTTTGAATTTTTAAACGTTTGTTTTCATTTTGCATGGTCCGAGTGTGAGTTCTCGTGGCATGTCTCGAAACTCATCACTCTTTACTTCTTGTGTCATCTCTTTCTCACCTCTTCTTCTTTGTATGTGTGTCGAGACTCTCTTGTATCTCTTATATATCTTTTAACCAAAAATCTCTTTCAAAATATAGATCACTGCTTTCATTTTCGTGTGGTTCGATCTTGAAGCTCTTAATCTATCATCAAGTGGTGTTCTCGCCACCTCTTGTGGCGAAATTTGATCCATCTAAACTGCTAGGTGCTCAGTAATTGGGTCTAGCATCATCTCATCATCATCTTAACCTCTCGGTGCCGGTTTTTGGGTTTGATCCCTACCCAGGATCGTATCACGTTGTCTTTGCCAAAAGAACTGTGAAAGACTTGAAACTTCCACTTGCATTTGTCACTCAGATTGACCAATCTATTCAGGTTATTTTCTAACTAGATCCGTGTAAAGATCTTTTCAGCTCTGTTTATGTTGTTATCTCTTTTACTTGTCTTAGATATGTAAAGCTTCACCACTTCGCTTTTGCATATGCTATCAGTGAACACATGTTTAGATACAGATTAATAGATATGCTTAAGTATTGTCTAGTACTGAAAGTAATTATTGGTCTTGTGTATTTATTTATCCTTGGTGTTCACCGTTTTAATCATTGGTATTGTGTATTATCCTTGGTGTTTCAAATCTTAGTTAGAACCAGTTAATGACATTACTAGAAGCAACATTGTTTTACTTTTGCATTGTATCTTGAATATGATGTCCTTGTTGTTGACTAAAATGTGCACTTGTCACAGGCCAAAGACTGTGGGAGCTGTGTTGCATCTAAAGTCCATGAGGTTGAAAGAGACATTTGCTTTAAAGATTTCCTTTAATAATTATATGGAACATACAGTAAAAATGAATTTTATTGCTTGCATGTCTCTTGTTTTGATCATTTAATCTTCTTCATTTTAGCCTAATCTGTTCTACTATCATGTTTTTTAATCATTTGTCTTGTCTATATATCCTTCGTGTTTCAAATCTTTGTTACAACCAGTTAATGACATTATTAGCTAGAACCAGGTAGTGACATTACTAGGCTGCTGTTTCAAACTTAACTTGTATATGTGAGTCTCTAATCCAATATGTCTTCAGTTTATATATGAACCACAGTGTCAGCCTCAAAAATGACTTATGTACTTAAATTTCATTCTTATTTAATGAGGTTTAAAGCTACAGATAACAAAGAGGATCTACAAAGAAGAGAAGCAACAGAATAATCATTGATGTTTGTTGGTTTGGTTCTATAGGTATAGCTGTTATAGCTGATTGTGATATAGAGAATTGAAGATTATTTTTGGTTGAAAGAGAATTGATATCACAATATCAATCTGTCGTATCTTCTGCAGGTTAGTCCATCTACAATATGATTGGTTTAGTACTTTACAATCTGCTGTATCTTCTGCATGTGGTTGTGACTATTGTTTGGAAAAATAATAAATGTTCTTTGTTGGACCTAATTTATGTGGAGTTTATTTGTGGTGCTACGAGAGTCATGTTTATGGGTTTGAACTGTTGTGCTTATGGGTCTAATTAAAGTTAGAATATTTGTTATGTAACAAAAGAATGATTTTTAAGATTTTGCAGGAAAATGACTAGATCTGATCTTAGCCTCTGGATTTTCAAATTAATGAATTAAACATGTAGTACATTATAACTTACTGTAAAATAATTGGTTTATTGTGGTTGTGATTGTTTTTTGGATAAATATAACTGTTCTTTGTTGAAGCTAATTTAAGTGGATATTTTAATTTGTGGTTCTGCTTGAGTCATGCTTACTGCTGGTTTGAACTGTTGTGTTCATGAGTTTAATTAAGGTTAGAACATATAATACTGGACAAGGCATGGGTGCATCTTAGCAGGTATGAAATTTAATTACATAGGTAGGGTCTCAATAGGGAATTAGAGACTTTAATAGTTTTCTTTATGTTTTCCTTTCATTCTATTGCTTACGAGAGAGGTGCTTGGAATTTTGTTTGAGCGGTTGTTGCGGCTTTAGGAGATGTTGACATGATAATATGTCCATGGATTGATGTCGCAATGTAGATCATCATTCAAGTAGTGATGTAGTTTATCATCTTGTAAAAAGGGGAATGGATGAAGGTTACAAGATGCAAAAATATTGGTATTATCATGGAGAAGTCAACGCAGGGTCTGAATGTGGAAGCAAAGTAACTCAGTGGAACGATGAAATTTGTGGGTTATATCAAGCTGGTGAATATTTAGATGAGGAGTTTGTTAGGAAGGGTGATTTTTCTGAGGGTAAGGACAAGGAAGAAGATGAGTTCCTTACAAAGCTAGCAGATGCTGAGACACCATTATATCCAAACTGTCTAAAGCATGTCAAAAGCTATCGGCTATTCTATCACTACATAAACTTAAGACACAAAATGGATGGTCGAACAAAAGGTTTGATGATCTTCTTAAGACATTGTTGGACATGTTACTCGAGGACAATGTATTTCACACATCACTATATGATGTCATACTATATTATAGCAATATAAATGAGCTGTAACATAAGATATTACAGCAATTTAAATGTGCTATGTCATACTATATTACAGCAATAAAAATGAGCTATAACGTGAGATATTGCAGAAATTTAATATGCTATTTGATCATATATTACAGAAACAAAAAATGAGCTATAACATAATATATTATGACAGTGTAAATGATACAATACGACAACAATTAAGAGGTGCTATAACATACACTTTTACAGCTACTTACATGAGCTATGAAAACATATATCACAACATTTAACTAAAGCTATGGTAGAAGAACCTATAACAGCACTAAAAATATATGCTATCGTATGTGATGACCCTACTATAGATACTAAGATGGTATTATAGCCTTTGATAGCATTATTGGTGAGCTCTTAATACCGTATTTTCTTGTAGTTACAAATCTTATTATAGATCGTAATAAAACTCATGAATGGAAAACATTTGCTAACGGTAAGATTTTATGTTCCTGATTTATGTAGCTTCCCTCACAAGCTATCCATTTCCTGTTGCTTCGCTCACAAGCAATCACTTTCCTATGCATGTCTATTCCCTGAATTAAAGACAAACTTGCCCAATCAACAATATCATCAGAGCTGTCACAGTAATTCCTAACCCTAACTATAATTATAACCAGTTGAGACAACCAGAGGGACCCCGACCCCAACGCCAAGCCTGACTTCCCCTATTTTATCAACATCTCGACCCTTCTTCAAGAATCACAAGCCGCTGGTTCTTTTTGAAGGTGTTTATGGTGCGATTAAAGTTTCTTTGGTTGTTTTTTTGTTTTTTTTTTGTTTTTTTCAGGATTGCTATATTTGATTTTATCGGTGTTTTTATCGCATATTATTGTGAAGGTCATTATTATATTATGTGAAAGTATTGGATATGAAGAAAACTCGCATATTGGTTTATATTTTGTGTTCTAAGTTACATTAATGTTGTAATTTTGTGGATTGCAGAGTTTTTTATGGCAATGGGATGTTTAAGGTACTCATTTTAAAAGTTGTATGAATTTGTCAATTTGGAGGTTTTTTAAACTTAATTGGGTGAGAAGGGCAATTACTATTTATAAATGGGTAAACAATACACCGTCATTATTAGACACTGTTTTGATCACAATTCTGCACTTGGTAATCATTCATAGTTATAATTATGCCTTATAATTTTTCTTTTACTCTTTTTTTCATCTTTGATTACTCTTTTATTTTTTATATCTCTGTCACTTTTTTTTCTTCCAATTCTGATTCTTATTATAGAACAAATAAGTTTTCATTTAAAAAAAAACCAAATTTTTATTATTTAAAATCTTTTTGTGAATCTAACGAGTCCAATTTTGTATAAGTCTGCAACCAAAAATTCTTCTTGTACACTTTTCTCATACACCGTCGCACACAATTTTCTTGTACACCATCTCATACATTTTCCTTGTACAGCATCCATACACTTTCCTTGTACACCATCGCATAAACTTTTGGTTTACACCATCTTGTACATTTTTCTCGTACATTATCTCAAACAAAATCATGTTTCATATACCATCTTCTATTTCATTGTATCTAGTACACCGTTAGGTACAACACAATGTTTGTGCAACGCTAGTATACACTTTGTACCCTTCATATTTCGTATATCTCATATATATTATATGTGTACACTGCAGTATACATCGATGGTATACATATATCACTATGTCCCGTACACCGTCTTATAATGTACACCACCATGTTATGTACACCATTATAAATACCATCTCGTACACCATCTTGCACACTTTCATATCCCAGACACCATTATAACTATCATCTCGTACACTTTCAAATGTTTTTACACTGTTATAAATATAATTTCCTACACCATCTTGTACATTGTCATATCTCATACACCATCTTGTACACTACTATATATTGTATACTGTTATATGTCGTACACATACTCCCCTCGAACACCAAATGTTTCTCATACACCAACTCTCTTTGTACAATAAAGGCTGTTAGTTTTCCGGATTGGTTTGGCAGACAGGGACGGATGGTCCCATATAGATGCATCGGAGTGTACTGGTGAGTCACTACCGAATGTACCTGGCCGGTTGGGTTTCTATGTGATTCCTGATTGGTAATTAGGTCACTAGAGAGATAGATGGCTCTCTATGCGGTTGACGGATCGATCTTTGGTGTTGGATAGTGAAGTTGGTGTGACGGATCGATCCTTGGTATTGGATCGTGAAGTCGTTGTACTCCTAGGTGTTGGAGCGGTTGGCCAAACCAAGTGGAGAACTATAGCACTAGTGCGTGAGCTGTAATAGCGGAGTCTGGGGGTAGTTCGGTCGAAATGCTTAGAGACTAGTAGAGGTCACGTATTGCTTATACTCGTGAGAGGATGGATAGTTCCTCTGGTGCCATAGCTCGAAGGACGGTGGTCCTTAGAGTGTGAGTGGCATGGTTTGGTGCCTATAGCTCGAAGGACGGTAGTCCCAAGGGTGGAGTGGTGTGTTTATGTATCGTGACTCGAAGGCTTGGTGGCTAAGGGTGGAATTGTATGAGTTCGAGTAAAGAGGAATAGGTGATATGACTTGAGTCTTAAGCATAGGAAGTGAAAATGAACCCAGGAGATTAGTGGTTAATCTTGTATGTTAACCGTATTGGTCAGGAGGTTGTGTGGAGACCTCGGATATTAGTGTTTAATATCGTGTACTGACCACGTTGGTCAGGAGGTTATGTGGTAACCTCGTGGATTAGTGTTAATCTCGTGTGTTGGCCGTGTAGGTCAGGAGGTAGTGGGAAAACCTCGGAGGTTAGTATAAACCTCGTGCGTATGTTGAGTTGGTCGGGTGGGCCAAGGCTGGTGAAACCGTTGCGATGATTAGGGTTCATTGGAGATGAACGGTTCATTGGAGATGAACGGTAACATCAGATTCGAGGACGAATCTATGTTAGTGGGAGAGAATTGTAACATTCGTATTCCTTTTAATTGGGGTTTAATTAGAGTATATAAAAGTTAAGGGCTGCGTTGAGTAAATCAGTTTTTCCTGCTGGGTTTAATTGATAGTTTAAAGAGTTGTGGGGCTGAATTGGGAAGACTGAAAAGTTTAGGGAGTTAAGAAAATTTTTGGAGAATAAAACCCTAAACCTATTTAAACCCTAAAATTTGCAGAAAGAGAGAAAGAGAGAGGCTGAGTGTGGCTGAAAGAGAAGAAGGAAAGCTTGCACATGAAGGAGATGCAGATATATCCGAGATGTCGTGGTAGAACGAAGGTTCGACCTAGCAAATCGTTGTCAATGACGCGATCTGAAACAACATGGATTCAAGGAGAGATCACGAGTTCATCTATGGTCGGATCATCATGAAACTTTGGGCATAGCTTCAGGACATCTAGGGGTTGATTTTCAACGATGCGATTGGAATGTGGACGGGTGAGGATGGGAGATTGTGGTTGTATTGCTATGACATTTAAGAAACCCTAGAAATTCCTGGAAAGGAAAGTTTCCTGAAAAGGAAAGTTTCTTAAAAAGGAAAGTACCATGGAAGAAATCATTGTGAGCAAAGGTGAGTGCTTGCGTGTTAGTTGTAGTATATGAGGACTTGGAGTGGTTCTCATGTAGGTGTTGCTTGTGTGGTTCATTAGAAGTATGAATGTGTGTTGTTGTTTTCTGTTATGCGTTGCTTGTTGGTGTGTTGTGTGGTTGTGGCTGACATTGATGAATTTCAGCTGTTGTGTAGTTTTGTGCCTCATTCAGTATCTTTTATACTGAGGCATCTCCTTATGTGATGTACGTAAGGATTGAGTCTAGCTGGAGCTTGTGGGACCAAGGCTGTGGAGTGGGTGACATGACTAGTTTGTTGGTTTATTTATTATTTTATTTATTGGTTGGTTTGAATATTATTTGCTTCCGCTAAGTTGTTTGTTTGATGTTGACTGGTGTTTGGAATAAATTAATTGGAGTTTAATTTATTCGGTTAAGTTGTTAGAAAATTTTAAAAATAGTCGGTTTATCTGTTGTTTAACCATTCCGGTTTAGTAGATTCCAGGATGGGGTGTTTCAGATTTGAACAATTTTCTGGAAACTTTATATTATCATTGAGATCATAATCCCAATCTCTTGGGGTAATGATGTCATAAATTTTAAAAGTAGAATAAGCAGGAGCCGTGTGACTTTCATCCAAAAAGTTATGTTTGAAAGTAACCAATCCTGTGATTTCTAAAATTGTTTGGTAAAATAATACAGTTTTTTCAGAATTGTATGGTTTGAAAAAACTGATTTTTCCCAAAAAAACTTTTCGATCGTGAAATATGGATCATTTTGAACAAAAAAGTCTTTCTCTATTGTAATTACATTTTGATAAGTCAGTTTTTCAGAATATTCCGAAGGAGGATTTTGTGAAAATTCCTTTAAAACAATTTGTGAATTGTTTAAAGGTTTTGAAATTTGTTTTGAAACCTGGTTTTGTTTTGAAATCATTCTTAGGGTGGCTTCAGGTATTTCAGAAATTGCAAGAGAAGAGGGTGGTTTCGAAGAACTACCTTTCTCTTGTTTTGAAAAACTCTTTTCGAAAGCTTGTTGTAAGGACCGTATTTGTTCCAAGATTTCTTCAGGGGTTTGAAGAGTTTTTATTTCTTTTTCTGGTTTCTTTTTTGTAATTGTGATCCAGGGTTGTGTTTCGGGTTCTGTCTTTGGTTTGGAAGTGTTTGGAGTTGGTGATTTATCTTGGTTTGGGCCTGAAGCAGGGTTTTTTCCCCTGTCAACCGTCTTTGGTGGCATCATACCTGTTTTGGAGAAATTCTCGAGTCAGGAAATCTGGAACAAAATTTGTTTCTCCTTTAATATATTCTATATCAAAATCAAAAATACTTAGTAAAGCCTGCCATCGGGCAAAAATCTGTTTTGATGCAAGATTTTTAACATATTTTTGTAAAACGTCTTTAGCACTTTTGCAATCAATTCTTAGTAAAAAATTTTGATTTAAAAGATCACTTTGAATTTTTGTATACATAAGACTATACTTAGTATTACTTTTTAATGGTCGAATAATTTTTTTGAGTTTCATTCCAATAAGATGAAGTAAATTGGATTATATTTTCACGACCATTTGTTTCTTTTTGTTTTAGAATGCCCCCGTATCCCAGATCAGAGGCGTCTGTTTCCACAATTTTTCCCAAATTTGGATCCGCTATATGCAGGCATGGGATTTCTAAGACTTGTTTTTTAATTCGTTGGACTACAGCGGTATGCTCTTCTGTCCAAGGGGTTGGGTTTTTCTTCAGACGATCATGAAGGGGTCTAGCTAATCTATTGATGTTTGGACAAAAATCTAAAACATAATTAAGGCTTCCTAGGAACCTTTGTAACTGGGTTTTATCTAAGATTTTATCAGGAAATTTATTTGCAAATTCTAATGATCTTTCTATTGGTTTTATCATGCCTTTTGAAACGTAATGACCAAGAAATCTTATTCTAGTTTGGAATAAAGACATCTTTGTTTTGGAAAGAACAAGTCCATTTTTGCGTGCAACATAGTAAAATGTTTTTAGATGTTTGAAATGTTCGTCAATCGAGTTTGAAAATATAAGTATATCGTCAATATATACGATACAAAATTTTGAATAATCTGAAAATATATCATTCATTGTTTTTTGAAATTCCGAAGGTGCATTTTTTAAACCGAAAGGCATTACGTTCCATTGGTATTGTCCAAAAGGAACAGTAAATGCTGTTTTATAACGATCATTTTTGGATATTTGGATTTGCCAAAATCCTGATTTTAGATCGAATTTTGAAAATATGTGTGCGGAATGAAGTTTTTGAAGGAGGTCTTTTTTATTTGGTATTGGATATCTAATCCATTTTAATGCCGTATTCAAAAGGTTTATAATTTATCACAAGTCTTAGAGTTCCTCTTTCTATTTCAGAATTTTTATTCACATAGAAAGCTGCACAAGACCATGGAGATCTTGACTTTGAAATTAAATTTTTGTTTAAAAGTTCTGAAATTTCGTTTTTACAATGGCTCTCTAGATCAGAGTTCATTTGTATTGGGCGAGCTTTTGTAGGAATTTCTGAATTTTTCTTCATAGGGTAGATCAACTATGTGTTGTTTTTTATCCCAGAAGGCTGTTGGTAAGTCGGAGCATAGTTGTTGTTCGAAAAGTTGATTTAGTTTTGAAATTTTCTCTTTTGTAATTGAAATTTCTAGTGATTCCTTTGTCTTTTCAACAAGAAATTCTGTTTGCAAGTTTTCTAAGTGGAATTTTTTGCTATTTATTAGAGAATTTATAGAATTTTCTTGTATTGAGCAAGCTTTTATTAAGTTTAGGCTTCTCTTTTTTGGAGTTTCCATGAATTCGAAGGATAATTTTTTATCTTGGGTTTTGAAGGAGATTGAATCTTCGTTAACTTTGTAAGGTGTTATTAAGCTTATAAATGTTGTTCCGAGAATGATATTTTGGTATATATCATCTATGAGAACAAAAGCAGTTTTGAAAAGAATATTATCTTTTAATACTGAAGCTTCTGTTTTTGACGTTATACTAAGTTTTGAGTTGTTTGCTGCTGAGAGTTTTTCATTTGTTTTATGAAAACATCTTGGTACAAGACCTGTTTTTATGCAATTTAGGTCTGCACCCGTATCAAAAAGTGCAATTGTATCTATTTTATAGTTTTATGAGAAAACAAGTGTAATTTTATTTTATATTTTCTAGAGGTGATTTCTCTTAGTACAAAGAGCAAATCATTTGGCATAGTGTTTAGAGATTGTATTTGTTCTACTATCTCATCTTCTATGTTTTCTGGGCAATTGTTTTCATGTTCCTCCGAACTGGAGTCATCATGTTTAGAAGCTAAATTGAATGAAAATATTCGGAATCGGTTTTTTGTTTTTCTTTTAGATGTTTGAGCTCATTTTTTACATCTTTGATTTCAATTTGAAGTGATTGGAGAGTCGTTTTGGAAGTAATTTTTCTTCCTTGGTTGAGGATATTTGTCAGGTTATATGATGAGTTTGTATTTGACGGATCCTTGGGTTTTGTAGGATTTTCTGTTTTTTGACTTCCATTTAGGGATGAAATAATTGTTTCCAGAAGTTTTTGTTTTAGTTGGGGGTCTGAGATCGAATTCAAGATTTCTAGTTGGAATTCCTGATCTTTTGTGAGGACTTGAATTTTCTTATTATCTGAGTCCGAGCTGGATGATGAACAAATTAGTTCGTCAACTTGCAAGGCCTCTTTAGAAGAGGGCTCAAAATCGTAATCACTAGATGATGTAGAGTATTCTAGAAAAAGATTTGATATTTTATCTGTGATTTCTTCTCCAAGATCGAGTTCTTGGATTTTCTTATTTAAGCGACAGTATTTTGAAGTATGTCCTTTCTTATTGCATTTATAGCATGTTAGATTTTTATAAAAAGGTTTGTTTTGGGATTCTTGTGGTTTAAATTTTTTCCGAGATTTATTCCAGGAGTTCTCTCTTCGAGGTTTATTCCAGGAATTTTCTCTAGGCCTATAATTTTTAAAGTTTTTTGTAAATTTTGATTTTTTAGAATAGTATGCTGGTTTACAATTTCCTACACATGGCTTTTTATTGGTAGGATCTATTTCAAATTGTTAGCAAAAAGACCCTAACTCTATTTTTGTTCTTTTAAGTTCCCATTTGAGATGGATTTGGAGTTTTAAATCTTGACAGATCTTAAGACCTTCTTGTTGGACAAGACTAACTAATTCACCATAAGTGAAATCGTCATAATCTATTATTTGGATACCACTAGATTCTCTAATTTTTGTTCTGACCTTTTCTCCTAAGAGTGTTGGTAGTCCAGCAAGAAATTTTTCTTTCCAGAAGGGTTGATTTGAATCTTGCCGGAGTAGGACTCTAGTGAGGAAGGTGTTTTTATACCATTGGAAATCACTTAAATTTTTACATTTAAGATTTGAAAGGAGTTCAGCGTTTTTGTCCCTGAGAATTGAAGGATCTCCTATGAAATGAAGGGTTATAGCTAAGACTAGGGTTGCTACCGCATTTTGTTGTGTGTTTCCAAAATTATCTATAATTGGCATTCCTTCTTCATCTATTTTTATAGCATCAAGAATTTCTCCTCGTTGCTGGTTATTAAGATAGTTATCCCACCATCCTTTAAGCTGTCCTGAAAAGCCAGCTATAAGGAGTTCGGCTACAGTTTTATCTTCATTACCTATTTGTGTTCTATAGGCATTTGCAGATATTGTCATTTTTTGGAGAAAATTTAAAATGTTATATTCAGATATTCCATCTAGATTCCAGTCATAGACTGAAGAAGAGTTAAACCTAGATTGTTCGATTGGCTGAATTTGTCCTAGATCTGGTGCCGTTATTATTTGGTTTTCATGACTGTTTCTCCAATCAAGACGGTTTATTCTATTGTTTGAAAATTGTTTTATGGTTTTATCAGAATCTGATTCATGACATAGAGTAGTTATTTGAATATTTGAACTTTGTGTTTCGAGATTTCTAGGATTTCTTTGGGCTTTAGAAGTTGGGGTATCAGGGACATCATAAGCTTGATGCTTACTATTTTCCCCTATTTCTAATTGCTTAGTTGGCTTTGAAGAGCTCGTATGAATTCAATATTCGTGTTTTGGCAAGTTTTAACACTATTTTCTGAAATTTGAAAAGGTTTGAAAATTGGAAGTTTTAGTTTTTTATTAGATGGAGTTTCATTTGGGTGATCCGTTTGTTTTAGAATTGTTTTCTCAATCCTATCAAGTTGTTTACTTATTGTGCCAAGATTAGTGTTTGAAAAATTATTTTGAAGAATGATATTCTTGACATTCATCTTATCATCTTCTTGAGGGATTTTAAAAGGGATTGCTTCAATTGGTTTACCCAATAATTCAAGCTTTATTCCTTGTTGAGGGGGGTGATTTGAACGAATTATTTTACCATTAGTAAGTGTTTCCCACTCACAACCCTTGTTTCGATTGGTAATAGGATTTCCGGTTTTTGAAAAAGGATAATAAATTTTATTTTCTTTTGTATAATCTTCAAACCAATTAAAAAATAAAATTTGAACTCTGTTTTTATTAAGGTATTCATAATATTCTTCTTGTATTTTCTCTCTGATTTTTGAGAATCCTTTAAAAAACCAATTTCTTTTTTGTAAGTTATTTTTTGAATAGAATTCTTCTCGTAAGAATTTTTTATTTATCTCGTAAAAATAACTTAAGATATTTATAATTTTAAATATTTAAATATTTATAATTTTTGAGATATTTTTAAGTTTAAATATTTATATTATTTAGAAAAATTTTACAAGTTTAAATATTTATAATATTTTAAAACTTCAAATTTTTTTTAATTTGTTCAAGTGAAGAACCGAATTAAACCGAATAAAATATCTATAATTGGATGCTTGATAAGTCAAGTTTCATGCTCATGTGCATTGGGAATCATTTTGGTCATTTTTACAATATGACTATGAACCATTGTCTGTTTTTTTAAGCTGATATGGCACACTAAACACACAATCTTTTCTCCATTGATTGAGTAATATATGTTCGTTTAAAAACAAAATCACGACTTTTGCAGAAAAATATCAAAATTTTAATAATTATATGTGTTATATAATCATTCAAAATTATTTAAAAATAAGATGAAAAAAAGCTGATATGAGAATCATAATTCATACTATTAAATCATAATATTAGATAAAAAAAAATAATTATGTTTGGTTGTAAGGTTTGTAGAGAATTATATAGAAGTTATTTGGATACATGATAACTTATGACATTGAACAAACACATTTTTTCATGGATTGAGTAATATATGTCTGTTTTCAAAAATTTAAATCACAATATATGGAGGAAAAATCTAAAATTTTATTAACTGTATGTATTATATAATAATTTAGAAATAAAATCAAATAAAGGTGAAAGAGTAATCATATTTTTCCAATATATAAGTTTAAATTAGGTAGAGATATTTAAAGAAATGTGAAATTAGTGTTACTTTCATTATATTAATATATAACTGACTGTTTGGATGTACAAATAAGTATAGAGGTGTTGGATGTAGAAATAAGTATAGAGGTGTTTGATACAATGATTACTCATTTGTATTTTATTAAAAAACTAGCAAAAAGGAAAAAGAAAAAGGAAAGTTTCATAAAAAAAAAAGGTTTAGAAAACAGTAGTCTTGTATTTTACCTCTTACGAAAATCAAAAGTAAATTTAACTTTGAAAAATTTCGAAATAACTCTACAATAAGTGAACTAACCCCATCACCAGAAGTCATTACAAGAACACGATCCATCTCTAAAGTGATGGAATCTACTACTGTCTCTCACAATGATCTCTCGTTTATAAATACGAGACAACAACTTAGTTACACAATGACAATCATTACATACCCTAAGATTTTTTACAACCCTAATTTCACTCTTCTTGTTGTTGTTGTTAATCAAACCATAAGCTATAGCTAATCTCTCACTATGCAACTTTAATTCAGCTTCTTTCTCTTTCTCGTCTTCAATCCGCAACAGAACTTGTCGAGTATCCGCTATGTGTCCCGCTTCTTTCAACTTCTCTTTCATCTCCTTTAACTTTGTATAAATCTCCTCTGATTGTGGATGTGACTTATCTCCTACAATGAATCTATGAATCACACCTTTTTGCTCTATCAAACTCCATCCAGCTTCCTTCTTGATTCCTTTCTTCTTCATCGTTTCTCTAACTTCCGTAACTTTCTCCCATTTTCCTGCAGCTGCGTACATATTCGACAGAGGAACATGACACTCTGGAGCCAAGTCTATTAACCGATGAGCTGCGTATTCACCAATCTCTATATCTATATAGTTCCTTGCACCGCGTAATAAGCTCATCCAGATTACTTTGTTTGGTTTCATTGGCATTTTTTCGATAAGAGTTTTGGCCTCTTGAAGGTGTCCCATCCTACATAACACGTCAACTAGGCAACTGTAATGCTCGATTTTACGCTCAACTCCATACGATTTGGTGAATTTAAATTAAATTGCTGAATTTAATTGTTGTTTGTTGAATTTAATTAAATTGGTGAATTTAATTAAATTGGTGAATTTAATTAAATTGGTGAATTTAATTAAATTGGTGAATTTAAATTAAATTGCTGAATTTAAATTAAATTGCTGAATTTAATTGTTATTTGTTGAATTTAATTAAATTGTTGAATTTAATTAAATTGGTGAATTTAATTAAATTTTTGAATTTAATTAAATTTTTGAATTTAATTATTGTTTGTTGAATTTAATTAAATTGGTGAATTTAATTAAATTGCTGAATTTAATCTTCGGTTGTTAAATTAATTAAATGGTTGAATTTAATTAAATTGCTGAAATGAATTGTATTGCTGAATTTAATTAATTGTTAAAATTAATTAAGTTGTTGAATTTAATTAAATTGGTGAATTTAATTAAATTTTTGAATTTAATTGTTGTTTGTTGAATTTAATTAAATTGGTGAATGTAATTAAATTGCTGAATTTAATTATTATTGCTGAATTTAATTAATTGTTAAAATTAATCAATTTGTTGAATTTAACTAAATCACTGGAATTAATAGATATTGGTTGAATCCCGAGCATATTATTATGCTAGAAATATTTCTGTAGTCGTCTGTCTATAATTGACCTAGTAGACGGGTTGATCGCATCCTCAGTATTTATTAAATACTGAATGCGTCTATTCATAATGGCGCAGGTAAAAATAAGGTATCTTAGCTGAGCTCGTGGAACTGCGGCTGGGAGAGCGGATGACATACCGGGGTGGTTTATTTGGCTGTTTTAATTACTTAAAATTGTTGTGTGGATGAACTATTAGGTTGTTAGATTTTAATTGCGAATTAATTGGTTAATAATTAATCGTGATTTAACTTGCTGGTTAAAATTGGCTGTTAATTGAATAACGTCACTGGAGGTTTTTAGTATTTATGGGAATAATAAATGCTGTTAAAAAAAAAACGGGTTGGGGTGTTTGAATTTGGTATCAGAGCGGAGTTGTTTCTAGGACTGTTAGTTTTTGTTGTGTTATCTGTTATTGTTGTTTAGGGGTTTAGGGTATGTCATCTTCCCAGCCGATAGTGGTTCTACGGTAAGACTTGTCGTTGGGTTTTTGATTACTAACGTTGTGGAAAAAGTTAGTAATCTACCGTTTGCTGTTGTTGTTTTTAAGAGATGGTCGATTCTGGCAGAGCTGGTAGGCCCCGCAGGGGTGGTCGTGGTGGCCGAGTAGGCCATAGAGGTCGTATCGACCGTGGAGGCAGAACTGGCGGGGCATAGGAGTTTGTAAGGAGAGTGTGGCGCGTAGTATCACGGTGGAGCAGGTGGGAGTAGATTATCCTATCGGAGCTGGTCAAGCTGATTTTGTTACTGGCATTCCTGTGCCGGCACCGAAAGTAGCTCCGCAGGGGGAGACCAGACCCAGATGGGGGCAGTGCTTGGATTGTTGGCCCCATTTTTGGAGCGGTTATCGACTGTGGTACCGGCACCTATTTCCGGTGATGCCATAAGGAGTGCGGGTTCAACACGTGGGAGTTGATTTGGGAGTTACAGAGGCTGTTGATGAGCTGGTTGCTCTATCCTATCTCAGGATGATGGAGCACATGCAGAGATTAGACACCATGTATTTTGCTGGTGGTGCCAAGCCGGTGGAGGTAGACGATTGAAAGTCCTGAGTAGAGCGAAACTTTCATTCGATCAGATGCACATAGGCGTATCGAGTACACTTAGCAGTTCATTATCTTGATGGTGATGCCCACACCTGGTGGGAGTGAGCACTCCATTGGTAATGATTAGGCTGTTTTTGTTGCTGGCAAAGCTGTGCCAGTGTAAGAAATGGCTCCGCGGGGGGCATATCATAACTAATTGGGAGATGTGTTGAGGTTGCCGACCCCACTTTTGGAGCCATTACCAGCTGTGGTACTGGCTCTGGCTTCAGTTGTGCCATAGGGAGTTTGTGCTTTGCCATGGAGTATTGTTCTGGGGGTTTCAGAAGCTGTAGTTGTGGAGTGTTGGAGAAGTGCTGTAGATCTTTGCTAGTGGATCTTGCCATAGGAGTGCCCTAGATCCTTGAAGGTGGATCTTATAGTACGAATGTTGTAGATCCTTGCTGGGGGATCTTGTAGTAGGAGTGTTGTAAATCCTTGCTGTGGATCTTGCTATAGGAATGTTGGCAGTCCTTGCTGATGGATCTAGTTGTAGGAGTGTAGTAGATCATTGCTGACTGATCTTGCTGTAGGTCTTGTTGTTGACCTTGTTATAGATAGTTTTGTTGGTGTTGCTGAGCGGATAAAAGAGTTCTGATCGATGTCACGATCAAAGACCGATCCGTGCTGAGTGTATTGTTGGGTCTCCTGATGCTAAATTATCTGTTGTGGTGCTGAAAGTTTTAGTCATTAGAGATGACTAAGGAGTTATTGAGTTGCTGAAAGTAGTATGATCAAGTTGTGATCAAGGAATCGTTGATCTAAGCTAGATCGTATGATCTGGGATGAAACATAAGTATTTTTGTTTGGTATTCTGGAAGATTTCTGGAGTGTTCCGGAGCGTCGCGGAGGAGTTCATAGAAAAGTTCTTAAAAAGGAAAGTTGCCGAAAAATAAAAGTTTCTGAAAGGGAAGTTATTCATTAATTAAGTGGAGCTTTGAGTGAGTATAGCCGAGGTTGTTGCTGGGATTAAGCTCGTTGTGCGAGCTAGCTGAGCTCTCTAAGTACTCAAAAGGAAGAGATCATAAGTGATCTAGGCTGTAATGTTTGAAGAATATGCTGAGTTCTGGAAGCTTAAAACGCATTAAATTTGAGGCTATTGAGGTGGTTGGAGTTGGTGGCTGGTTGTAATTTGAGATAGCATATCATTTCGGGAAGGCTAATCTTGTTGCTGACTTTTTAAGCGGACTGCATGCATTTAAAAATTCAGAAGAGGATGTTGAAATCCTTGTGAACATTAGTCATGCCATGCGGTTGTGGTTGGTATCCACTGAATTAGAACTTTTGGATGTTTCTTTTAGTCCACGAATTACCAAGGTGTACCATGTTCTAAAAAGGTACTATTTGTGGGTAGAGATGAAGAGGATGTCGTCAATTGGGTATCAGGCTGTGAAACATGCCAAATTGGGGAAGGCGGAGCATCAAGTCCGAGTGGCTTCCTGGGGAGTTATTCATTCCTGAGTGAAAATGAGAATTGAGCATGATAATTTCTTGGGAGGTTTTGCTAAGTTTGTGTGTGCTATTTTGGGGTGGTCATAGGTTCGACCACTTGAGTTTAGCAAAGTTTGCATACATTAATAGTTACCAGACTAGTATCGGTATGGCACCATTTGAGGCCATGCAGGATACCGCTGCGCTGGACTCAAGTGGAGGAGAGGAGTTTACTAGGAGCCGATTCCGTGCAGGAGACTACAGAGAAGACCTGTGTTGTTAAGCTGAACATGAAAGAGGCACAAGATAGGTAGAAAAACTACGCTAACAAGCGTATAAAGGAGTTAGAGTTTGCTGTGGGAGATATAGTGTATCTCAAGATAACCATGCTGAGAGGTCGAACAGGTCTATTTCTGAGACTAAGCTGAGTCCTCGGTATATGGGTAATGTTAGGCTGTTGGAGTGTATCAGGCCGGTTGCTTATAGGCTGGAGTTGCCAGAGACGATGGAGGCATTTCATAAGGTGTTCCATGTTTTGAAGCTGAAGAAGTACATGCATAAGGATGATCGGATGATGGCTAAGATTCCATATGATCTTCCGCCGAGTATGGTTATAGAGGTGAGGCCTCTAGAGGTACTGACCATAGAGTCAGGCTGATTAGGAGGAAGCAAGTTCCAGAGATAAAGATCTTGTGGGACTGCAGTGTAGCAATGGAGGAGACTTGGGAACCAAACGCGAAGATAAAGCGGAAGTTTCCCAAGTGGTTCGGAAAGCTGGAGACTTAGTTGGAGTCCTAGTGCTGTTTTGCTGAGTTGTTGTAATTTTTTGCTGTTTAAGCTGTTGTACTCGTTTAGTTCACTGAAACTTATAACGATGTACGGTTTTACCTTTGATTCAATAATAAAGAGGAGTTTTTATTGAATATGTTGTGCTCTTGAGTTGTTTATACTTAGTTCGGCTGTGAGGATCGTGCCGTGTTGATCCTAGTACTTGGTTTGGCTGATTAAGACTCGTCCTAATGCTGTTTGATGGGGTTCCGTGCTGTGGAATCTCATCGCTGTGTGGTGTTTACCGATCGGGTTTCTCTGTGATTCCTGATGCTGTCTCGGTAAGCCACTAGAGATCTTAAGATCTTGCTGGACTTGCTGATCGGGTCACGCTGGACTCCGAGATGCTTGTCATTTTTACTGCGCTGAGCTGTTCCGGAGATCCGGTAGGCGTAGTTTTGCTGATCGGGTCACGCTAGACTCCGAGATGCTTGTTATCCTTACTGCACTGAGCTGTTCCGGAGATCCGGTAGGCGTAGTTTATTCAAACCTAGTGGGGTCTTGTGGTATATGATTTTGGGAGTATTTGAACTAAGTATAGACAATGCAGTGTGAAGTTATTGTCAAAAGGTTGTGTTTGTTGTGCTGATAGCCGAAAGGCTATGCTGTGTTGTGCTGATAGCCGAAAAGCTATGCTCTGTTGTGTTGTGCTGATAACCAAAAGGTTATGATGTGTTGTGATAATAGCCAAAAAGTTGTAATATGTTGTGCTGATAACCCAAAAGTTATACTATGTTATGCTGATAGCCGAAAAGCTAAGTTGTGTGTGTTGATAGCCAAAAAGCTATGTTGTTTTGTGCTATTAGCCATGAGAGCTATGTGGAGTTGTGTCGTTAACCATGGAGTTACGGTTAAGTCGTGTTGTTGGGTGTAGTTATGTTGAGTCGTGTTGTTGGCTGTAGTCTATGTTGGGCCGTGTCGTTGACATTGAATTATGTTGAGTCGTGTTGTGGTTGTGGAGTTATGCAGAAGTAAAATGCTATTTGTTGAGTTGTATTGACTCGTGTTTGCCAAGAGAAAGAAACCGATGTAAAGTTGGTAGATGGGTCCCTTTTTACTAGGGGATAGGACTTGTCAGATTCGAGGACGAATCTATGTTAGTGGGGGAGAGTTGTAACACGCGTGTTCCAGGAATAGAATCCCGAGGGTTATGTTATCGGAATTAAAAAGTGAAATGGTTTAATTCCAATTTTTGGGTTAGGAACTTGGTTATTGAGTTACTATTAAACTAAAGAGAGAAAATTAATTATTCCTGGTTTAATTTAAATGAACCGGCTAACCCTAATCTTATTTAAAGATGAATTAGAAGAAACCCTAGTTTATTTTCTGAGGAGAAAAGAGGCTGAGCTTTTGGTTGTGGCTGAAAAAGAAGCTTGCATATGAAGGAGATGCAGACAGATCTGATATGTTGTAGTAGAATAGAGGTTTGACCTAGCAGATCGTTTCTAAAGGTAACAAAAATTTAAGAAGTTGTAGCTAAGCCTTAGATCTAGATGTAGCAATTTTTGGAGTTAAATTTGAGTTATTATTCTAAGAGTTATTCGCATTTTCGTGAGGTTCTCTGTTTCAGACGCGATTTGGACCAACTTGGATTTAAAGAGAGATCGCGAGTTCATCTATGGACGGATCATCACGACATTTTGAGGATAGCTTCAGGACATCTAGGTCTTGAGTTTCAACGGTGCAGATTGGTTTTGGACGGTTAGATTTGGATTTGTGACTCTATATTTGAGGCTGCTTGTTTCTGTTATTTTTCCAAATGGTTGTTTTGGTTAGTTGAGTTGATTTATTCCATGTTGTTAGGTTGTGGTTTAGGTTGCTAGCTGTTAGTTGATGTCCGGAGAGTGCAGAGGAGTTGCACAGAGTTTTTGGAAGTTTTGCTTTTGGCTAAGGTGAGTGCAGTACCGTGGTCGGACTGGACTTACGGGAATTTCTCGGTCTAATTTTGTGTGTTAGGATTTATTCCGTGTTGCGTAATGTTTGTTGAATTTAATTAAATTGGTGAATTTAAATTAAATTTCTAAATTTAATTGTTTTTTGTTGAATTTAATTAAATTGGTGAATTTAATTAAACTGGTGAATTTAAATTAAATTGCTGAATTTAATTGTTGTTTGTTGAATTTAATTAAATTGTTGAATTAAATTGGTGAATTTAATTAAATTTTTGAATTTAATTGTTTTTTTTTTGAATTTAATTAAATTGGTGAATTTAATTAAATTACTGAATTTAATCTTGGGTTGTTAAATTTAATTAAATTGTTGAATTTAATTAAATTGCTGAAATGAATTGTATTGCTGAATTTAATTATTGTTGCTGAATTTAATTAATTGTTAAAATTAATTAAGTTGTTGAATTTAATTAAATTGGTGAATTTAATTAAATTTCTAAATTTAATTGTTGTTTATTGAATTTAATTAAATTGGTGAATTTAATTAAATTGCTGACTTTAATCTTGGGTTGTTAAATTTAATTAAATGATTGAATTTAATTAAATTGCTGAATTTAATTATTATTGCTGAATTTAATTAATTGTTAAAATTAATTAATTTGTTGAATTTAACTAAATCACTGGAATTAGTGGCTATTGATTGAAATTAATTAATTATCGATTTTAATTAATTGCCGGGTTGTTACTTGTTGTTGGTTGAATCCCGAGCATATTATTATGCCAGAAATATTTCTGTAGTCGTCTGTCTATAATTGACCTAGTAGACGGGTTGATCGCATCCTCAGTATTTATTAAATACTGACTGCGTCTATTCATAATGGCGCAGGTAAAAATAAAGTATCTTAGCTGAGCTCGTGGAACTGCGGCTGGGAGAGCAGATGACATACCGGGGTAGTTTATTTGGCTGTTTTAATTACTTAAAATTGTTGTGCGGATGAACTATTAGGTTGTTAGATTTTAATTGCGAATTAATTGGTTAATAATTAATCATGATTGAATTTGCTGGTTAAAATTGGCTGTTAATTGAATAACGTCGCTGGAGGTTTTTAGTATTTATGGGAATAATAAATGTTGTTAAAAAAAAAAAAAAAAAACGGGTTGGGGCGTTTCAGTGTAACTAAGTTGTTGTCTCGTATTTATAAACGAGAGATCATTGTGAGAGACAGTAGTAGATTCCATCACTTTAGAGATGGATCGTGTTCTTGTAATGACTTCTGGTGATGGGGTTAGTTCACTTATTGTAGAGTTATTTCGAAATTTTTCAAAGTTAAATTTACCTTTGATTTTCGTAAGAGGTAAAATACAAGACTACTGTTTTCTAAACTTTTTTTTTTTTTATGAAACTTTCCTTTTTCTTTTTCCTTTTCGCTAGGTTTTTAATAAAATACAAATGAGTAATCATTGTATCAAACACCTCTATACTTATTTGTACATCCAACACCTCTATACTTATTTGTACATCCAAACAGTCATTTATATATTAATATAATGAAAATAACACTAATTTCAAATTTCTTTAAATATCCCTACCTAATTTAAACTTATATATTGGAAAAATATGATTACTCTTTCACCTTTATTTGATTTTATTTCTAAATTATTATATAATACATACAGTTAATAAAATTTTTGATTTTTTCCTCCATATATTGTGATTTAAATTTTTGAAAACAGACATATATTACTCAATCCATGAAAAAATATGTTTGTTCAATGTCATAAGTTATCATGTATCCAAATAACTTCTATATAATTCTCTACAAACCTTACAACCAAACATAATTATTTTTTTATCTAATATTCTGATTTAATAGTATGAATTATGATTCTCATATCAGCTTTTTTCATCTTATTTTTAAATAATTTTGAATGATTATATAACACATATAATTATTAAAATTTTGATATTTTTCTGCAAATGTCGTGATTTAATTTTTTTTTTAAACGAACATATATTACTCAATCGATGAAGAAAAGATTGTGTGTTTAATGTGCCATATCAGCTTAAAAAAATAGACAATGGTTCATAGTCATATTGTAAAAATGACCAAAATGATTCCCAACGCACATGAGCATGAAACTTGACTTATCAAGCAATTATAGATATTTTATTCAGTTTAATTCGGTTCTTCACTTGAACAAATTTAAAAAAATTTCTCAAAAAATATCTCAAAAATTATAAATATTTAAACTTTCTTATGAATTTACATAGACATTTATTTTTTAAATATTAAGTCATCAAAATATTTGATTTAAATAACTAATATGTTAAACATATATTAATATGTTTTTCAGAAACGGTTATACACTCACTATTCTCCTTTGAAACCCCTAATTATATTAAATTATTTTAAATTCAAATAAAATACATTAATTTAAATTTTGTGGATCAAAATTAGAGGTTCAATCGTTCGATCTATGCATTGATAGAGAGGTTGGTGTTTGAAAAGATATCTTTAACCGACAAGTTATGGTCAATTGCACAATTCAGGGGGTTGCCCACCCAGTAAACACTTTTTTTTATAATTCGTTTAGTTCGGCAAGTAATATTTGATCACAAGTCAATATGAATTTTGTTGGTTTATTTTCTTGTATTATAGAGAATTTATAAATAACAGATTTTAACATTGATCCTAATACACATTAGTGCAATGTCGTCGGATTTACTATACAAGCTACGGTTTTAGTTCGAAGTAAGACATAAAACAAAATAAATATATAAAATACATAAAATAAATTATATTAAATTTTATTATTCTATTACTTTGTTAACTAACGAATCAAAATTATGTAAATATATATGTTCCTGTATGTTTTCAAGAATTTGCTCTAAATTGTTTTAATGATAATAAAGAACATGATTGTTTTGGCGTATCTTTTAATCAAACAACTTAAATTTTCTATGACTACATGAAAACACTACAATTCGATGACAAACTCATGTCAAATGAACAAAATAAAAGTATTCATAAAAAATAAAGAAAAAAAATTAGCAAGTTAAAATTACACATAGAAACTTAAAATAATAAGTTTAAAAGACAAATATTTATAAAAAGTATAAAACAAATATAATTTTATATGAAAACAATTGATTGGCGGTGTACCGCGGGTTTGAATCTAGTTTGTATATAAAAAAAGGAACACTATTTGGCATTTTGTTCACCTCTTCCTTGTGTAGCCAATCAAAATATGTCATGTAATATTATCTAAATAAACTAATTAGATTAAATCATTAATTCACTGTTTCTAATCTTATCAATAAAAATATGCCAACTAAGATTATATTCAAACAGAAATAATAAATTAAAATTACAATTAAATAAATAAATAAAATAAATTTATAAAAATAAAATAAATTAAGAAAATTAAATCTACTAGTATCTCGAGATTACGATATAATCTAAACCAGTTTATGTTATGTTTCGGCCATTCGTTTCAATGTTTCCTTTGGATTCACTGAGTTGTATCATTAGGGTATATATTTTATGAAAAAAAAATTACGAAATTAAATATGAAAGATATATAAAAATATACCATAAGATATACAACTCTGCGAACCGAAGAAAAACAGCGAAACGAGTGGCCGAATATAACATAAAATGGTTTAGGTTATTTTATGATCTCGAGATATTAGTAAATTTAATTTTCTTAGTTTATTTAAGTTTTCTAAATTTATTCTATATATTTTATTTGTTTGATTGTAATTTTAATTTATTATTTCTATTTAGATATAATCTTAGTTGACAAACTTTTATTGATTAAATTTAGAAAGAGTGATTAATGATTTAATATAATTGTTTTATTATGAAAGAATGATTAACGATTTATTTATTGGATTTGGAAAGAGTGATTAATATAGATATTGCATGGCATATTTTGATTGGGTACCGGAGGTGAATGAAGGGTTCAGCCCTAGAGGTTAACCAAGTATTCTTAATAAATAAGGACCATAAATTCAAGTTTCACCGTGTAAAAACATAAATCCCAATTAACCTTAAATCTAACCCTAATCCAAGTTTTTTTGTATCAATCGTCGATCAAGATGTCTAACACTCGAATTAAGTCGCGGTGTTTTGACGATCTTAACAATCGCGAAAGGCTTGAGGATAGGTATGAATATATCGATCGATTCTTCTTGTAAATTTGTTCAATTTTTTTTGCTCAACTGTATATGATTTGTGTCCCTGATTTTCAGTTTGGAGTGGGAAGGTTACACAGAGATCAAGGTGAAAAGTGATGGAAATTGCCAGGTAATGTTTCTAAATCCTTATACTTATCAACTTGATGATTCTTGATCGTAACCCTAAAAAAATCTTTTCTGTTCCAGTTCCGTGCTTTAGCTGATCAACTCTATAAAAACTCGGATTTTCATAAACGTGTTAGACAAGAAATCGTAAAACAGGTAAAATCAATCTTGAAACTTTTTTTCTAACTTTGCATTTTTGTTGTTGTTGTTGTCATGTGATGATTGACGATGACTTTGTGTTTACTTATCAGCTTAAGTCTCATCCAAAATTTTACAAAGGATTAGTTGATAAAATGGAATTCTCCGAGTATGTAAAGAACATGTCCATGAACTCTGTGTGGGGAGATGAAGTCACATTGAAAGCAGCTGCAGATGTGTATGGAGTCAAAATTGAACTCATTACATCACTTAAACATTCGACTAACATTGTAATTCTTCCCAAGTCTCTAAAAGAACCCGACAAAGTCATTTACTTGAGCTATCTCGCAGGGACCCATTTCAACTCCCTCCACAAAAACCAAGGTTAACTTCCTCCTTCTTCTGCATAGCTTCATTATAATACTCTTATCATTCTTATTCTTGGTCTTTTTGGCTGGTTCAGATTCAGGTTTATCTTCATCTTTAGCTTCAAATACGAAGCTACAGAGGAAGAAGGAGAAGGGGAAGGAAGAGAAGAAAAAGGAGGAGGAGGAAAAGAGGAAGGAGAAGGAGAAGGAGGAGAAGAAAAAGGACAAGGAGGAGATGAAAAAGGACAAGGAGGAGAAGAAGAAGGGGAAGGTGATGAAGGAGAATAAGGAGAAGAAGAATAAGAATCAACATTTTCACTTTTCTGATGTCATGTCAATACATGAACAACAAGAAGATGATTATTCGTTTTACTAAATTAAAGAGTATATACATTTGACAAGTTGAATGATAAATTTTGGTATTGTTTCGTCATCACTGTTTTTTACTATCACGGTTTTTTTTTTCCGCTGGATAATACTTTGAAGAACGGTCTTTGAAAGTTGTGGTTTACAAAAGAGAAACCTAGAAACAGAGTAAAAAAGCATGAACACCATCAGTAGATGGGACAACAATAGCACGTGGCCCAGCAGCCAACGGGGGGACAACTCATGGATGATGATGGTATCATGAGTTGAAAAAGAGAGATAAGACCGTCGTGAGAGACCCAGAAGCCTATATTCAAGGTTAAAGCAGATTTCTAATCCAAAGAGGAGCACCTCGGGCGATGTAGGATTGATTTCTCTGTTCCGATGTGACGCTGATAGCAATGGTGTTGGCCGCCATATTGCAACTCTGAGGATTACAGATTATTCTCCATTCTGGAAACCGGTTGATAAAGCTCTGAATTTCAGCTAAGTGGACTCGAAACAGAGGCGAGCAGTGTGGATTTGATAATGTCTGAATCAATCTTGCGTTTGATATCTCAAAGATGACCTGTTGATGATGGAGGTTACTCAGACTCTCCAGAGCCCATAATAAGCTATCAAGTTCTGCTTCAAAGCTAGAAGATATAAAAGAATAGGATCGCCGACTATCGATCAAAGTTTCACCAGAATGATTTCGTAAAATCCAAGCAGCTCCACAGTTCCTATGATTATTAATCCATAAAGCCCCTACATTACACTTGACAAACGGAGCTTGAGGCGGAATCCATTGATCAAGTAATACTGGTCTTGTCTCAGTCACTACTTGGTTATCTCTGTTCTGTCCCAATGCAGACATCCATTCAATCACCTCATCCCTAGCTTTCTCAATAATCGATGCATATGCAGTTCTCGTCTGCTCAAAAACAAACTTGTTACGAGCTTTCCATATGTTCCATAGAAGCCAAGGCCCTGACTGACGCACATCTCTCTTCCAGGGATCTATTACTACTAACAGATAATAAATATCGGATGTTGGGAGTAAGTCGATAGTGGAGAGAAGCCATTACGGGGAAGTAGGATATTAGATAATCTCCAAACTTCTTCAGCTTGAGTGCACTTGAACAAGACATGATTAATTGTTTCGTTAGCAGCACCACACGAAGCACATGACGGATTTAAAGTCATACCTCGTGTGAGAAGTCTGGCTGAAACAGGCAATGCTCTAGCTAGAACCCTCCAGAAAAAATGTCTGATCTTTGGTGCCATTTTTTATAAGAATATTTCCGTTAATGTGACCGATGTATTAACAGTTCAATAATGAAAGTTAAAGTTCATGTTAAAGTTTATAGTTCTAATACATACAAGACGATACCGTGATGGATCGGTCTTGGTTATGGAATATTAGAATTTGGTGTATTGATAACTCTCTCTCCTTAATTCTTACCCAACATGTTATAATATAATATTTTTATTAAGGAATACATATACGCATATGTATAATATAAAGTTGTAATAAAAGAGTGTATTTAATAACTTTTCATTAATATAAATAGAAGAAGTTATTAATTGTAAAAGATTTCAGACGCAAAACAACGTAAAAGGAAAAGATGACATAAAAAAAATAAAGGTTCTCTCATCAAAAGATCCAATAGAGAAAGGGTTAAGAAAAGAAGAAATCAAGAGATTAAAGATCATATGCACAAGCAATTGATGTCTGTAGATAATTGTTAGTGACGTTCTTCTTCATGTCTCCATATTTAAGGGTTTCATCAATCTACTAAGTATATTGTTGAATCAAATGTTCTAGAGATGGTTTTGGATATATATTTTTTTATTGAAATCAGTAAGGAATACTTAACATTTAGTTATTTAAATCAAATATTTTGGTGACTTAATATTTAAACAAAATATGTCTAAGTAAATTAATAAGAAATTTTAAATATTTATAATATTTGAGACATTTTAAAGTTTAAATATTTTTATTATTTTGAAACTTTTTAAAAGTTTAGATATTTATAATATTTTAAAACTTTTAAAAAGTTTATTTTTTTCTAATTGAAGAACCGGATTAAACTAAATAAAAAATTTTAAAATTGGATGTTTAATAAGTCAAGCTTCATGTTCATTTGTACTTGGAATTATTTTGGTTATTTTTATAATATGACTCTGAACTATTGTCTAAATTTTTAGCAGATATGGCACATTGAACACACTTTTTTCTTCATCGATTAAGTAGTATATGTTTGTTTAAAAAATTTTAATCACGTCATATGCAAAGAAAAAAATCTAAAATTTTTTTAATTATATGTGTTATATAATCATTCAAAATTCTTTAAAAATAAATCAAACAAATATAATAGGAGAATCATTATTCATACTATTAAATCACAATATTAGATAAAGAAATAATTGTGTTTGGTTGTAAGGATTGTAGAAAATTAATTGGAGGTTGTTTGGATATATGGATAACTTATTTGTACTTCAATTTTAATAGTATATAGAGATAGATATATAGGTGGTGTATTTTTATGGAATTTTTCTTTTTTAAAATTTTGTTATAAAAATTGATATGAGTCCCTATATATTTAATTTATAAAAATATATCGACACTATCAATAAATTAAATGCCGTTGTAATCTAGTTGGTCAGGATATTTTGTTAAATTGGTTATAAACTTCGTTTTGAGATCAGGTAGTGTGCAATCAAGTTAAATATATGGGAAAAATATTGTTATTTGATTCAATGATTGTTTTTTCGTATTTTCATGTGACTGAAAACGCAATAGGATTGAGTCATGTTCTGTTGCAGATTGAAGAAGAGAAAGAAGCTGAATTAGAGTTGCATAGTGAGAGATTAGGCATAGCTTATGCCTTATGGTCTACTCAACAAGAGACAATAAATAGTTCATTAAGGCTCAGTTCACTTATTCGGGGAACAGAGACATGTATATCTTAAAAACTCTTTCGATGGTCACCATCCAAAAATAATCACCATTAATATAAACCAAGTTATCTCGGATTTTTCAAAGTTACATTTACTCTGGGTAATCATAATAAGAGTTAGACACGAGATACATAACACAAGGCTCAAGTTTTCGGAAAGCCACACGAGTCGTTAATCGAAACATAAACTGAGAAAGACTGAATCCTACACTACTCGCCTACCGCCATGAATGGAATTCCCCTGCCACATGAGTCATTGTTGTCGTCAGTAAGAGATCAAATAAGCCAAAAAAATTTGCTATTAGTGGCATTTGTTAAAAGGAAAACTTACAAGCCACCATGTCTTGAAAAGTAATCGTTATCGAGCGAAATAGCAAGCGCGAGGGCAACAGCTCTTTCTGACAAATCCAGTGGCCGTTTCACTTCCAATTCTTCTACCTGTTATGCGTTTCATAACAAAAATCCTAATCAAATGTCTTCTATCAATGGAAACAACAAAACTTTAAACACACAAGAATCCACAATTCAAGAGTAAACTAACACACACATTTGCTGCAGGGCCAGTTTTGGCTGCATCATCAGCTTTTCCAAATCGGATCACGTATTGTCCAGCATCTGTGAATATCTGTATCACATATATAACGACCAATTTACAATATTCATCTACAATATGGCTTATTGGTCATAACCACAATAAACTAGTCATTTAGATCTTTTAGTATTATAACCTTTAGTCAGTAACAATAGAAGTGACAAGAGCCTAAAGAACACAAACCTCAAAGCCAAAACCTCTCCAATCACGATCAATTTGGGCCAACACTTCTCCATCAGCATCCTTCACTGTAAAGGTCCAATTCCAAAACCCAGGATTTTCCACCATTGCAAACTGGTTGTTCCTGCAAAACATCAAATGTTACAAATTTGGAGAGCAAAACAATCAGTATTGATTCTTTTAACATCAAAGCCGTGATCTGTAAATCTGTATCGTTCTTAACATTTTATATGAGACATACTTACATAGTCTTTTTCTCCCAAATAACAAAGAAAAGGATATCCAAGTCAATCAAGCATTCAAAAAAGCCAACTAGAAATGCTTATGTCCAAGAGAAGAAATTACTATAAAAGTTTACCCTAGGTATAAATCATAAATTCTTCTCCATAGATGCCATCGTCTGTGAACCACACCAATTTCCTACACACGAGAATGAGCCCAAAGTGAACAGTTAATATTGGATTACAGTTTTGTAAGGTTTTAAATGCTACTACACAAGTGTACCTTTCCTTCAATCTCAGCATATATTGAACTTGTGATCCACCAGAAAGGTCTACGAACCTAAAAATGAGGTACAGAGGAATTATTTCAGCTCAAAAGAATTCTCTTTCCGTTAATTTTAACACAGCAGAATCCAAGAAAACCTCACCCGGAAAAGCTCATTACCCAGAGGATCAGTTATGGTAGCAACAAATGGGCGCCGGGTACGTAGCAGCTGCAAATATTTTTAAGATCATTTGGGAATGATTTTTATTATTTTGGTCGGCACACATGAAAATTACTGCTAACATGATACGTAATAACGGGATACAACTTCACTAAGCTAACAAAAGAATAGAAAATTCTTAGTGCTTGGGGATAACTAGTAGAGGCTAACCAAACATAATGCATTTTGGGAAAAATTGATAGCTAGCAACAGGATTTTTCAATAATTGAGACAAGGATGTTCAAACAACAAAACAAAATAATGCAGCTGGAGGATCTAAAGCGAGAGAAAAAAAGTGAAGCCTTGAAAATCAAAGTTAAGCCTAGACAATCAATTATTTAAAGATAGTTCAAGCCTGCCCATTCATATGCTCATTGAAGGCAATAGATTACAGACATGAAAACCAAGGATATACACAATTAGTTAGGAAAAGCAAAGAATTCTGTTGTGAATGAATCTAACATGTCAAAAACTTTAAACACTACTCATTGGTGACAGCCAATTTAAAGTATTAACACAAAATGATATTAGTTGAGGTATGAAGACAGAAAGTTTCAGAGTGAGGATGTAACCTGCCGCGCAATTACATTGCTTTGTTCCCGGATAGACCCCACAGGCTGTCAAGAAAGTTAGCAAAGAGAGGTTGGAAATACTGCCCTCCACACTCACAACTTCTGTAAACAAAAGCCCAAAATTTATGCGTTGAGATATCACTTACCGTCTCAGGATAGCAAACGTCAACTACAATATAGCGATTTTCCTGCAGAAAGAAGAGGAAATTACACTAATGGTATAACAGCTACACATCAACAGAAAGGAGATGAAAGGGTAGGAATTGTATGTACATTTGATATGTAAGAGTTACAAACATTGTAAAGTTAATTCATCAGAATCAAGCAACAATGTTACATAGTCAAATGAATAATAGGAGAACAAGCAAGAAAAAAATATACCTGTTCAATACCAAGAACCAGATTTGCCCATTCAATGTCCCTTGTAATCAGCAAATTAGATCGAGCAAGCAGAGTTGATATTTTGACCGAAAAAGAAGGTAAACAAGATTACGATTTCCAACTCCTACATTTCAAGAAACTCAGGGCAAACAAGAGTACAATGAGCTATATTCCCAACCTACTCAATAAAACAAAAGCTAGAAAATAATAAAATATAATGTTCTGTGGTAAGTTTTCCATTCTTGGTTCCATCAATACAAATTGACAAAAGTCAATTTTAAACCACACTAATCTCAGAGAGTTAAAGTGGCACCCAACAAAACAATACTTGGCGATCACTAATAAGCAAATAAGTAAGAAATAGACACAATTCATACATATATGAAGATTATCTCAAAGCCAAAACTAAAAAGAAAGCATTTTTATTATACTATGGTTGAGTAGCCAAACGAAAGATAACGAACGAGTCACCTCCTCAGAAGTTTTAGGCTTCAGAAGACCAGACATAGACTGGCTAACCGGTGGTTGCTGCAACGTAGGCTTAGCAGCCTCATAATCATTCTCAACTCCATTCTCACAATAATTCTTATTCTTAGAAGCTTTTCTATATCGCTTTTCCATAGCCTTTATCTTTTTCTGATCTAAAATCCATAGCTGAGCCAAAAAGTCCCGATCCAATCGAGGAAATGTATCATTTCCACCGCTGAAGCATCGAAAACCAGAAAATGAGACTTTTTCTGGTTCAAAAAAGCTTCCTTTAGAAGTACATAGTGAACTATTTCTCCACAAGATTGCATTTTTAGCTTGAGAATGCAAGTTCTTGATCCCACCGTCCTGTATGATCCAAAGTTTTAACAATAAGAAGCTGTATAAATCAAAAACTGAAATGTCTATAATTAGTTCCAAAAACCTAGCAGAACCCAACCCTAATCAAAGTTTTTATCTTTTATCCATGTTATTAGTAAAGAAGTGATTTTTAATCAAATTGAGATGAGAAATTTTGAAAATTTGGGGTGAGAGTGAATGAATACGTACTGGGTCAGAGAAGGGAGATGAACAAGAGATAGCAGCAGCTAAAGGATCGCTGCGGAGATGAGAACTGGATCGGAGAAGAGAAGAGACGGAGCGTCTAGAGAGGTGGAGCATGACTTGGGATTTTCTAGAAACGCCGGAAAATAATTTTTGACTGATAAATTTTGCCGGCGGCTATAAGGATTGAGTAAAAACGGTCACTTTGTTCCCCGGTGGGAGGAGAGCCGATGTTTTGCTTTTACTTTATTTTTGGAGTATTTTTGCTAAATGGCAAAATTCATCATTTTAATTAACTTAATGATTTTTGTTTTCTCTTTTTTTTAACCTAATCGATTTATAAGGGTAATAAAAATAATTAAATTTTCTATTTATCCTTTATTAATAAATTATAAAAAAAATTATTAGTCAATATATTAAAATAATATTGATAAAAGTAAAAGTTCTATAAAAATATATATTAAAAATATAAAATAACACTTATTATAAAAAAACATTAAGTGTAATATGAAATGGAGGAAGTAATAATAATCTCAATAAATGTCTTTTTCCATTGAGAAATTGAAGTCCATATCAAAGAAAACGAAAATAATTAAAGGTCAGGTGAATGGAATTTTTGTAATTTTTTATGTTGTCAGAAAATGTGATAAAAATACAAAAATATCCTTACTTCACACTTAACTCTACGCTCTGTATCCTTTTTTCTTCTCTACAATTTTTTTCTTCTTCATAGTATCAAAATACCCAAATAATTTTCTTTAATTCTTTTCAAATTGGCTGGATTTTAACTAATGATTATTTTTTATCAAATTTGTTTGATTTTTTTTTAATTTAAACGCATTCACTAATTGTTATAATTTTAGTAGTCAATTTTTGTTTTGTTTCAAGATTATCGTTTTAATGGTATAACTTTTTTTTTTATCATCAACACCCAATATATATTAAGTCATCGGTATGTGACTTTTCTCTAACAAAAGCCAATCGAGAGCCGATGTGCTTTCATAGGAAAAACAAAATCCACGTGCTTTTGTACATTTGCAAGGTGATCGGCACGAATATTTTCACTTTGTGGGATAAGTCTAATCCTAAAAGCCAAAAATAGATCCTTATAATATAAGAAATCCTTCAACTCAGATGCAAATGCTGGCCAATCCTCAGGGTTCGAAGTCATTATGATAAGATCAGAGCAATCTGTGGCGAAGATGACATTTGTCATAGCGCTAGATGCTAAACTCTGCATAGCCGAGACGAGAGTTTCTAATTCTGCGTGTAGAGGAGATATGCACCGTCTCAAACCTTTTAATCCAAGATACAATGTCATCTTTTAATGGTATAACTAGAGTTTCAAAATAACAGATTTAATGCTTAAAGAAGCTTGGCAAAAATGAAACAGAAAGAATCGAATACATAATTTCATAACGATATTTAACCATCTTGCGATATATTTTTATGTATATTGGTAAAATTGAAAATAACATTACTAATATATGTTTATATACATAGCTACATATCGATATATCATAATATATAATATTAAATCTTGTTACATATTTATATATCATGTTATGTATTTATATATCATGTTATATCTTCATAGATTATGTTATATATTCGTGTATCATGTTATATATTTATATATTACATGAGACTACCATTAGGATATAGAATAATATATCACCCGAGAACAATATAGTGGTAAACATAATATGATATAACAAGTAAAATAAAAGAGATAAAACTAAAACAAAGCAATTCCCCCTGATTATAACATTGGAAAATACTGTATTTTAGGTCTGGGCTAACGGGTAGGGTCGGAGCGATCCAAAATTTTTGGGTTCGGATGTTAATCAAAAATGAGCCATAAACCGATCAGAATCAATTAAATCAGAGATTGGTTTTTGGATCAGTTCAGTTTGGTATGCACTAACCGATCGAGTTTTTCGGTTTAAAGAGACTCTTATAAAAATAGAAAAAACCCTAGATCTACTTTCTATTTTGTCGACTCCAACCCCTTTCTTCTACTTTTTCTCGCCTTTTTTTGTTTACCTTTCTTCAATCAACTTTTTTCTCTTCCATTTTTTTGTTCTTTTCGGATCTCTTCTTCTCCATATTTTGTATATGTCAAGCCACCACGATTCTCACCATTATCGTCTCCACCGTGTTTCCATCTTCTTCTACATCTCTTCTCGCCACCGTGTCGCACATAGATCTTTCTCTATGTTCTCCGTTCTTCTTCTTTGTCATAACATCAATTCGCTTCGGCTCAATTCATTGGATCTGTAAGCTTTTTATCTTTTTCGTAATTACTTAATTTTGTGAAATTGTTATGCTTTTTAGTGGATTTGTTTTCTACTTATCGTTTAGTTGGAGTTTTTTATATTTGTGGATTTGTTATTTTGACAGATCTGGTGGCTTAGAAGAGAGTAGTACCGGTGAGTGCTCTGTAAACGGTCACGGAAACGCGGTGAACAAGCTAAAAACGATCTCCCGCCGTTATCGCCACCAGTGCCGCCGTCATATCCACCAATGCTGTCATCGGTACCGTCTTTTGTGTTTAATTGTTTGTGTGTAAAACCTTAATATCTTGGGCTTGTTATAATTAAGCTTTGTAACATATTTTTATTTTGGGCTTGTAAATATTTTTTGTTACTGGGCTGTATTAAACCGAACAAACCAAATTTTTTTAACGTTCAATTCAATTTCGGAATAGATTTATTTTATGAAAACCGAACCAAATAAAACAAGATCCGAACCGAATAAAGCGATTTTTTTTCGATTTGTATCAGTAGATTTTTCAAATTTCTAATAACCCGATTACCGATTAAACCGAACAAACCGTATGCCCAGGGCTACGAGTATATTTTATCGTTATATCATTACGTTCACGCTATAAATGCCAACGCTCATGCGTTTTCCCAGATCCGAAAGAGAGGGGAATTTTCGTCCATGCACCATATCTGACTTCCATCTCTCTCTCTTCTGTTGCAAACTTTAAAAAAGTTTTGGCATTTACTTAATTCATTTTCAAAGTTTTGGTATCCCGCAAATTCTCTCATTTACATTTGCGACTCTTTATTGTAATTTTCATTAAAAATATATATTATATTAGAAATCCAAATTGTATGTCTTTTTTTTTTTTTATGAAATATGTCTTGTTTGTAGCTGATCAAAGCGAAGTATAATTTTGAACAACTTCATAAAATATGACTTGTTTTATTATTTTTGTGGTACTAATTTTTAAGGTTAATGCATGACTTAAAATGACTCTTAAGCTTAATATGGATTGATAATGTAATAACAGTAGAATACATGAGAACATCCCATTGATCAACTTATAGGTCTCCTTTACCAGTCAAAGACCTCTCCTTAGTTTCGATATATTTTCTTTGGGACTACTTCATAGAGGTTTTCAAAGTAGACCGATTACAAATCTGAAGATCAGTAAGTGCAATAGAGAAATGACTTGCGATAATGTAGGACTGCGAAATTAATTGAGTTCCAACAGATAACAAATCATCACTCAATTAGAAGAGGAAACAAAAGATTGTAAAAACTTGTTCACATCTTTAAAGAAACCGTTGATGATTCCGGCTCTTTCCATGCCGCTTGCCATTATTGCTTGTCATATAAGGTAACTGTCTCATCGAACCAATCCTTGATTTTATCTAAATATTATTTCTTGTGAATGAAAAGAAGTACTCCAGCTACATCCACAAGCAAGAGTGTTTTGCATAAGAAATATCCAATTTGATCCACAAATCTTAATCCAGTAAGACTATCAACAAAGGAAGCCATGAAGAACCCTATTCGCATCACGACCTACACCAAGAAAAACATTTTAATCACTTCATATATTAGTTGCAAAGTCATATTAATTAAGTTTAGACATTATAGTGTTTTGGAAATCACCATTGAGAATTTCGGCTTCAAGTAGATGATATCTTTTCATTCATGCCCAACATGGAATAATCTAAGTACAGAAGAGAACAAGAGGCTCGTCATTAGTAGTTGTTTCTGGGTTATCTTCAAGCCATTTTCACCTCTTTGCCTCTATAAATATATAATCAGAACATTTACACAATAATCACTTATCGTCTTTATTATATTAGAAACCAAAACAAAAGCTTCCTTATAGCAAAGCATAGTCAAATATTTATGTATATCCTAAGATTATGACATTTGTAAGTTGATTATTTAGGACTACTAAACTTAAATCATTATCATGTCTTTGCTCATTCCAAATCAACAATTTTTCCAGTTTCACAAGCTATAATAAAATAATATAAATTCTAGCATAATGTCACATTATCATATTCAAGTCTTCAATCAATCTCAGTTCAAAGATTTCTATGTTATCAATGTCAAAAATACAACGCCACATTATCATGATTCATCAAGTATTTAGTCATTCTAAATCAATGGGTGGTTAAGTCAACAGAGAAGATTATTGTTGAATCTCGATCATTTCAGCTTCATTTTTCCCAAACAAAAGAGGGAGGAAAAAAACAAATGTTTTCCATCAAATATACTCGTGGCTATGATACCATATAAACCAAGACTTAACCGGATCTTATAATTCAATATACAAGAATAGAAGTTGTATTGTCATTGAGAATTGAGATGATAATATTCACGTAGAACAGTTACTTAAGTATTTATACAGCTAGAACGCTAGGTTAAGAGGCCTAGAATCTAGGGATACACAAGTATATACACGAGATACTCTACTATGGTTTAGATATGGAGATCTATTGACATATATCTCCTATAGACGGAACCGCAGACAACAAAGGATTCGGACTATAAGAAGAAAAACAGCGGCTAGGGTTTCAAGAGAAGAAGGGAAACAATTGGAGAGGAGAAGAAAAAAATATCGGGAGAAATAAAATAAGATGAGAAAAAATATATTTTAACCTTAATAACTAAAAACTTTCCTAATTAATTTTTTTTTTTGAAAAATAATTCAAAATGACATAGTTGTCAAAACATGTTTAAGGGTCTATTTTCCAAAAAAAATTTAGTCATTCTAATAAGCAATTTTCTTTAAAATTTAGGTCATTCTAGGTTAATTTCACTTTATTTTTTTGACGAATTAATTTCTTGTATATATAATACATATGCTGAGACTTCCCAACGTTGTTGCCAATTTCTCAGATTTCAGTTTCTCCTAGCTAGGGTTTTGCAAAACCTTGAAGCCAAAGTAATCATGAGAATTGATCGTTCTAATGCAAACAAGGGGCCAGAGTTAGAGTTCGAAAAGTTTATAGGAAAAGGCTCGTACGCTTCTGTAAGCCTCTTCAAATACAAGGGAAAACGCGACGGCAAAACACATTACGCCGCCGTTAAAACCTCAAACGTAAAACAAGCCAAGTCTCTCTACAAAGAGTTTCAAATCCTGTCCGAATTCAAAGGATATTCGAGAATCATCCAATGCTATGGTACAAAAGTTCTAGAAAGAATCAACGAAGAAGGTTACCTAGAGTTCAAGATTCCCATGGAGTACGAAGGAAGCTTAAGGGATTTTACAGAAAGATTCAATGGTAGAAAATTGCCTGATTCTTGGATAAGAAGGTTCACTCGTATGATTCTTGAAGGTTTAGGTATGATTCATGGACGTGGCTATGTTCATTGTGATCTAAAACCTGAAAACATCCTCGTTTTCCCGGGTTTTGAGTTAAAGATTTCTGATTTCGGGTTGTCCAAAAGAGATGGAGACAATACTTGGTGGCGTCCTAGTCGTCCTTTTGCAGGAACACCGATATATATGTCGCCGGAATCTATTTCTCAAGGTGAGACAAGGAGAGGTTTGGACTTATGGTCTTTAGGGTGTGTAGTGTTGGAGACGTATACTGGAAAGAGACCATGGTGGCATAAAAAATATAAGTTGGAAGATCTCAATAAAGGTTACACGCCATTGATACCGAGAGAGCTTCCTTTTGATGCAAAACACCTTGTGATGACTTGCTTTATGTCGGAGAAAGACAAGAGTAAAAACGTCTTTACATTGTTGAGGCATTGCTTTTTGCTTGAAGATGTGAATTCTCAGATCGTAGAGCCTCTTGTGAAGAATGAGAGTTCTAAGGATATATCATTAGAGTTGGCTTTCGCAGCTTAAGAGTTTTAGTCGGAAGACTCGTGGAGTCGGAGAATCGGAACATGTATTTTGACTTTGTTCTCTAAGTTTTTGGATTATTGATGTTGTATTCTTGTTTATTGGGAAAAAAAAATATGAATCCACAACTTCAAGATTATATCCATCAATCTTCAGGTCTTAATTGCTTAAGCTCTCAATAGGATTCATATATTACAAGATTATCCAAGCTATATATGGCTTTGGAATAATAAAATGTAGATTACGAATAAAATAAGGATTAGATATGACTTAGTGTTTTAGCTTCTGAGTATATAGTCCAAAAGCTTTGTGCCACCGTTTCTCTTTATGGTTCTTGATTAGTAAGTCAGCCCACGGAGATTGGTTCAAACTAAATCAGGACTATCAGGTTTTAAAATGGAGGATTACGCCTAGACAAGGAGAGGTTTAAGGATTTATGGTCTTTAGGGTGTGTAGTGTTATAGATGTATACTGGAAAGAGACCATGGTGGCATAAAAACTATAAATTGGAAGATCTCAAGAAAGGTTACATGCTTTTGATACCAAGAGAGCTTCCTTGTGATACAAAACTCTTTGTGATGACTTGTTTCATGTCGGAGAAAGAAAAGAGTAAAAAACGTTTTTACATTGTTGAGGCATTGCTTCTTGCGCGAAGATGTGAGTTATAAGATCTTAGAGCCTTTTGGTAAGAATGAGAGTTCTAAATTTCTAATGATATAGCATTAGAGTTGGAAAAAATTGAACTAAGGCTTTCGCAACTTAGGAGTTTCTCTCAAAAAAATCATGGAATTGAAGTTGATGAGTCATGACTCGAGTGTAGTAAGATCCTCGAAAACTAATTTTTCTCTTGTTTAGGAGTATTGGTACATGCATTTTGACTTTGTTCTATATGTTTTTTTTTTGGATTATCATTTTTATTTGATGTTGCATCTTTGTTTATATATCGATGGAAAAAAAATGAATCCTAGTTGCACAACTTCAAGAATATATCTATCGCTCGCTAGTTATACTTTCTGTAAGATTCATACATATAATACCAGAGTATATATCCGGGATATGTATGATTTTAATCTAGTACATTTTATCATTTTAAAATTATACATATCCCGGATATATATTCTTGTATTATATGAATGAATCTTATAGAAAGTATAACTATTCGAGGAATAGGGTAACAAGAACCAGAGCCGTGCCCAGGTTCCGAAAGGCCTAAGATGAGATTAGAAAATGGGCCCTTTTTAATATAATTTTTTTTTCGGCCAATATAATATAATTTTGAAACAACATAAATTATTATTTAAAAAAAACTAAGGCATAATCTTTTTTCTTTCCGTTTCAATAAACTCTTCGACTAAATTTTCATAATCTAAAGTCCTAACTAGTTCTCTTTCTATAGATATGATAGCTAGACCATTCAATTTTTCTTGTGACATAGTTGATCATAGATAAGACTTTAGTATCTTTAACTTTGAAAAACTTCTTTCAGCCATGACAACTGAAACTAAAATCATCAACAATATCCGATAAGCAATCCATGAGTTTGAATAACAATCTTCCATTCCTTTCAAAAAGTTCAACACTTCGAGGGGCCTTTTGCAGTGTTCTGGCAAAGTCTCTTTTAGAACTGTTAGTTCAAAATACAAATCATCCCGAATAACATCCAAATGATTTTTATGTTTTAGAGAAGTTTCAAGATTGGTACAAGATGCCCACAAACTATCATCACTTTCTGATTTCAGTTTCTTCAAATCAAATAGGAAACCAAATGTTTGTTCATACTTCTGAAATTGCTCAAATCTTGTCTTAAGAGAATAGAGAGCTTGATCCATAACTTGGATGAAATAAAAAACTCTGAAGCTCTCTTCCGGAGATAAATTCGCAGTTTCATCAACCATATCTGATTTCTCGCCAAAAAACTTTTTTTTCTTATGACACATTTTTTCTTTTTACTAGAAAAAGTGGCTTCAATCTCCATATATTCTGCTATTTATCGAACATCTGATTTTGCACTCTCAAAGCCTGTATCTCTATAACTTTGGAAAAAAAAGAAACAAGTCCTTTTAACTAAGTAACAACAACTTCAATATTCATGTCTTCTGATTGCAAACTCTTGCTTACAGTGTTAACAGCAAATAGAAGTTTGTACCAAATCACCATAGACAATAGAAATTCATAATTTCCTATCCCATGAGTTTCACTTGTGGCAAGACACTCAGCATTACTTTGTGCTTTTGGATCATCCGTATTTTCTGCTATATAAATCAAAGCATCTATTATTTTTGGAGCTTGAAATCTTATTGCCTTAACGCATTCAACATGACTCTCCCACCATGTCTGAGATAAAATTTTAACTGTCAAACCTGCCACCATATCTTCCAATATTTTCCACCGCTTAGTCGAAGATGCGAACAAACAATAAACACGCTGGATTATCCCAAAAAAATGAAATTGTTTTTTCATAAGTGGTTGCCATATCACAAAGTGCAAGATTAAGGCTATGACAACCACACAGTGTATAAAATGCTTGGGGATTCACATCAATGAATCTCTTTTGTACTCTTTTATGTTTACTTTTCATATTAGACCCATTATCATATCCTTGCCCCCTCACATCATCAATATTTAAATTAAGAGCAACTAACACTTTTTGAATCTCACGAAAAAGCCCTTCTCCAGATGTATCATCAACTTTCAAGAATGTGAGAAAAAATTCTTCTACCTTAGGTGAAGGTATTGAAACATCAACACATCGAAGGATAAGAGTCATTTGTTCATGATGACTAATATCTGGAGTACAATCAACAATGACAAAAAAATATTTTGCACCTTAAATTTTTTTTATGATCGTACCCTTGATCTCATCAGCTATCCTTGTTATCAATTCATTCTGAATTTTGTTGCTGAGATAATGATAACGAGATTCACCATCTTCAAATCGTCTAACATGTTCTCTCATTACTGGATCCCACTCGGCCATCATGTCAATAAAACTTAAGAAGTTTCCATTGCCGTCTGCTTTTAGCTTTTCGTTTCTTCCACGAAACGCTAAATTCTGTTTAGCAAGAGTCTTTATCACGAAAAAAATTCTAAGCATCACATCTTTCCAATGATTCCTCTCTTTGCTGAGTTCTTGTTGCACATGCTTATCAATTGTTTGGTTTTTCTGCAGTCTCAATTCAAGTTTAAGATGTTCATGACTCTTCTCGTGCGTATCATGTCTATCCAAAATATTTTTCCAATCCCTAAATCCCTTATTTGCCAAGTAACTAGGATTTTTGTCTCGAGTGAACAGTTTACAACAAAAACAAAAGATTCTATCTAATGTCTTTGAATAAACTAGCCAGTGTCTGTCCTGTTTCTCTTTATTACTCAAAACTCTTTGATAATATAATGAGAAAAATGTCGACCACTAACCTTATCTTTTGGAAAATCAAAACTAATTGGTTGTCTTGCAGCAGGACTTTTTTCAACCATGATAAGTCTTAACCCAGCCTCAGTTTTTCCCCAGTTGCCAGGATCATAAATATCAAGAAGCCTATGATGCTTTTCAAACTCAGAATTTTTCTCATCTACATTCATATTTGTTTCATCATCCTCCTCGTTGAAATTCTCATATGCTTCTCTGTTAACATTCTCATCGTCTTATTTATTCCCATCCTCCATTGGATCATTAGATCCATCATCCACAACTTCATTAGGATTTGAGGTTTTTTAAGAAACTTGAGTATTGAACCTACTTGTGATCTCACACAAGCATCATCTTTATCTTTCTTATGGCTTTTGTTTGATCCAGATAAATTTAATGTCCCAGACATATTTCTAACAGAATTAGTGATTAAAAATCAGATCAACATTATTATAAACTGTAAACATAGTTTTGCATAAATAGACTATAAGATGTTCAGTAAACAAAAAGCAAAAGATTATAGCATCTTCACATCACGTTCATCATCAAAATTGAATAAACGATAAAACCAAAGCAAGTTCATCACTTTAATAAACAAATCAAGTCTATAACTACTATTCTATTAAGGGATCAGAAAAGTATGAAACAAACAGAAGAAATAAATTTTGAAAAAAAACACAGAAAGAATATAAACTTACCAGGAAGAAGAAGATCAATGGTACAGATCATCCACTGCTTCATTCAGTGCACCATCTAACAACACTGATAAAGATAAACCAGATTCTTCCCTTGTTTGAAAAGGAAAAGTGTTTTCCACAAACACAACATCACGTGAGACAAACAACTCATCTTTATCCAAATCATATAAAGTCCATCCCATTTTATTGAAAGAATATCCCAAAAATACACATCGACGACTCTGAGAACAGAACTTGTCTCCATCACGCCTTTGATTGTGAGCAAAAGCTAGATAACCAAAAATCCTCAAATTATCATATGATGGTGCAGTCCCATACAAGATCTCATGCGGTGTTTTCCCTTTCAACACGGCTAAGGGAGTTCGGTTAATCAAATATACTGCTGCCAAAATTGTTTCTCTCCAAAACTTAATCGTTAAAGAGGCTTGAAACAATAATTCTCTGGCCACATTTTAAATGTGTCGATGCTTACGTTCCACACGGCCGTTCTGTGGCGTTCCAACCCAAGAAGTTTGATGAATAATTCCTTGTGCACTTCACTCAGCCATAAGACATGTAAACTCAGTTCCGTTGTCACTTCTAATCATCTTGACTTTCTTATCAAATTGTCGAGAAATCTAGATAATTCTGTAAGATGTTCTCAACTTGTGCCTTATCATGTAGCAGAAACACCCAAATCCCACGTGAATAATCATCTACAATAGTTAGAAAATAATATGCATTGTAGAGACTATGTGTTCGATAGTGACCCCATAAATCACAGTGGATTAAATCAAAGATCGCTTCCGTTTTATTATCACTAGAGTAAAAACTCTCACGACATTGTTTAGCATGTAATAATACATTACAAGTCGAAAAATCCTTATCTCTACGACCAACAGACTGAAGTAAATCAAAAACAGTAGTAGATGGATGTCCAAGCCTCTGATGCTACACTTCATCAGCTCCCTCCTTATTCAACTTCAAAGCATAAAATGATGTCATCCTACGAAAGAAATACATCCCATCTCTAAGCTCACCCACGCCAGTCAGATTCTTCGTTAAACGGTCCTGAATAACACACCTTTATTAGCTATCTGATTCCGTAATCAACTGTGAAACTGATATAAGATTGCATTGTAAATCTGGAACAAGGAGTACATTTTTAAGACTGAAATCATCATCAAATACCACTATACCATTTTCCTTAGAAGCCGTTTGCTTCCCATTTGGCAAACCAATTGAACAAGGTAACATATATTTCAGTTATGTAAAAAACTCCCTTGAACAAGTCATATGATTTGTTGCTCTGAATCAGGGACCCAGTTTAAAGAATCAATCTTACCATTTAGATGTGTTGCATGCGTTGGTTTCTGATCTTCAAGCACCTTAATGAGTTTTGATCATTGCTCATTCGACAATCCCACATAACCACTTCTTTTTGCCTCTTGGCTTGGTTCATTAGAACCACCATGAATTGTTACCGCATTGGCTCTCGCAAAGCCACCATGACCACTACCTCCTCTCGCACCTCCGTGTCCTCCTTGGCGCAACCTTTCTGCCCACCACTCAGGAAAGCCGATGAGTTGGTAACATGTATCAGCTGAATGACAGTTTTCTTGCAGTTCGTGAATACCAACTTTGACTTGTCTTCTATGCCACGATAATTTCCAGTCTTTGCAACGAAAGCAGCCTGCAGTGTTTGTTCTCTTCCTCTCACCACTGTGAGAATCCTTTCAACCAACTTTATCTTGGAATACACTTGATTCATCGATGGCAATGGATCAGTGGTCACAATCGAAGTCCGGACAGCCCCAAAAGTCGCTTCATCAAGTCCTAACAAGAATTGATGAATTTTGTCCTCTTCCTTCTTCTTCTCCAGTTGTGCTCCAATGTTACAGCTGCATTTCCACATTTACACGTTGGAGACTGATCATAATTCATCAGATCCTCCCACATAATCTGTAATCTCCCATAGTAATCGATGAGAGTCATTCCTTCTTGTCGACAAGTTGCCAGCTCTGTTTTGATCTCTTGAATATGTGGACCATTTCCTTCCGAGAACCTATCTTTGATCTCTGTCCACAACTCCTGCGGATCTTCTTTATTTTCCAAGGTTCTTCTTATTTTTGGTTCAATAGTATTCAATATCCTGAGAGTCACCATCAAGCTTGCCGATATCTAAATCTTCAAAATCTGGGTCATCTTCCTTTGGTTTCATGATCGATCTGTCGATGAAACCATATTTCTTCTTCACACGGAGAGCTGTCCTCACAGCTTGGGCCCATTCATCAAAGTTCTCGCCTGAGAACTGAACCTGAGCAATGATCCCTCTAGGATTTTCATTCGCTGCCAGTTAATACTTTGGCGCAGTCATTTTCTGTTTTCCGTTTGCTCTTTCTCCAATTTCAGATTTAGCACTCATCTTAGAGCGGCTCTGCTACCTTGAAGAAAAAAGAAAGAATTGAGAATTTTCTGTTGTTTATTAGAAGCTACGTACAAGAGAATATATACACGTTCACAAGCTAACCCTAATGATTTAAGGTCTAAACATATTAGTTAGCCCAAACATAAATAACATAGTCCAATATATACACATATCGTAATATAAAGAGCTTGGTGTCAGAACGTGAAGTATTGCAAAAAAATAATGAGGACAAGACCCCGCGACAAGTATTCAAAGAGAATCACGAACCTTTACGAAAAGAAGCCGAAGATTGGATGAAATATACTGCCACTGCTTGTAGCTTCGTGGCTGCTCTTATTGCAACTGTCACTTTTCAAACCATATTCACTGTTCCCGGAGGTACTGATGAAACTTTGGGTAAGCCTTTGCTTCTTAGAAACTCACACTTCATGGCGTTTGTCGTTGTAGACTCTCTCTTTTTTTCCGCCTCCTGCACATCTCTATGCTATTATTCCTCAGTATTCTCACCTCAAGATACTCTTTAGATGACTTCATTGTGTCACTTCTTAGAAAAATGAAACTGATTCTAACCATTTTATTCATCGCTATTGCGGCAATGCTAGGTGCCTTCACCATTACGCTTTTCGCGTCGATGCATCAAAAGCCAATTCTTACAGTTTCGGTGGTGCCGCTCGCTTATCTCCCTGTCGTTCTCTTCATGATGTTGCAATATCCTCTTCTCACGGAGATGATTTCTTTCACGTATGGCAAAGGACTTTTCCGCCATGACACAAAAAGTTGGCTCTAAAGCATATCAAAATATCTTCTAATAACGTGATTGCTACAAAATATGCTTTTAGAATATGTATGTTGACTTGTTTATTATTTTATCCCGAAGTTTGTGTAGAAAATATAAGGCAAAAAGTGTCTTGGCACCCATGCTTTCACTTTCTTGAAACAAAATAATGATTCCCGTTTTTGGCATGGACATGAGCCCAATAGTACATACTCCATTGTAATAGGTTGCAAATCTGGAATTAACGGTACAAACATAAATGTGAATCTTTTTATGAAACTTTCATAGTTTTTTTTAGTTAACAAATGAATTTTGGGAGAACAAATCATGGGAAAATCATGTCATGGATTCTACAAGGCAAGTGATGATTGTAAAGGAAATTGAAGAACATAAATACTCCATCTATTCCTTATTAATTCTATTTCTATAAAAAAAATGTTTTAAGAAGTTGTTATTTGTCTATTTTCAATGCATTTTTATTAGACATTGAAAACCCCTAATTTTGAAAAGAAAATAAAAAAAAAAGAGACACGTCAGCAGGAGAGGGAGACTCAGAGGGTGATTAGGGTTTTCTTCACGCAAGACGCACGTTAGTGGATCTGGCAGTGCTCCGCCATGTTTTATCATGTCGGAGGAGGTAGATGTTGTAGAAAAGACACATCTGACAATCTCAACAGAAGTTCAAGGAAAAAGGTCATGGGTAAGTGTGGCGAGTAGGTCAAGCCTTAAGAAGTTTGATTATGACATGATCGAATTGGAGGGCAAAGCCATTGTAGCAATATCAGATGAGATATTAGAGGATGCCACACCTCTATGGGAGAAATTTCTGATTGGTCGGTTTGCCTCTGTGGCACCACATGTGGCTAAAATCCATGTTATAGTCAATAAAATTTGGAACCTTGGGGACAAGACAATCATGATAGATGTGTTTTGTATCAACGAAACTATAGTGAAGTTTAGAATACGTAATGTATTGGCGAGATTATGGGCATTGAGGAGAGGGATGTGGAATATTTTTGAAATTCCAATGGTTGTACCTAAGTGGACTCCAATTGTGGAAGAGGCACAGCCGGCAATCAAATCTATGCCTATGTGGGTGAAAATAAAAAATGTCCCTAATTCAATGTTTACTTGGAAAGGACTAAGTTTCTTGGCTAGTCCAATAGGGAACCCTTTGAGGCTACACCAAGAAACAGAGCTTGTGACAAGCTTCGATGAAGCAAAGGTTTTTGTGGATGTGAATTTATCAAAGAAGTTACCAAGGAGTTATTTCTTCAAAATAAAAGGAGAGGAGGTTAATGTAACGTTTGCATACCCTTGGTTGCCACAGCGTTGCAGTATTTGTGAAAAGTGGGGCCATGGTGAAGATGTTTGTTTGGCAAACAGGGACAAGGGATCTTCGTCTCAGATAGATTCACTGAGGAGAACTGATGTAGTTGCCATTCTACCTGTTGGTGAACCTACTCTGGTAGTACTGTCACAGGTGGAAGAGGGCTTACGGGAAGAAGAGAAAGCATCAGAGTTGAGTGATAACTTAGGTACTGGAAAATCTGTTGACGCAGAAGCTGCTAAGGAGACTGATGTAACCTTAGTTAATTTGGAGCAAGAGGAGGGAGAAATCGTAACAAATGTGGGCAAACAAATCTCACTAGCAGCGGATGAGGGGTGTTAAATCTCCTCAGGAGGTCCAAAATCTAGTCGTAAGAAGGGTATGCTGGATTATGGTCATGTAAGTGTTTTATCTCCTTCCAGATTTGATGTTCTTCGGAACCAAAATGCGGAATTAAATAACGAAGAGGAAGGAACAGAGGGTCTGGAGGCTAAAAATGGTACTGAAGTTATAGAGGAGCTTGTGGACGAAGTGGCTGTCTTGCAGTCAAATCTTGCGCGAGAAGAGGTGGGCTTTCGCGTGTCGTTGCCATGAAACTCAAAAATTCTCATAAGGTTCTATCAGATACATCTAAGAAGCAGAGGGATGTAGTCCCGCTCAATCTCTACAAAAAGAACTCAAGGAAAAAGATTTAATGTCTGGGTTCTTTTGGAATATTAGGGGGTTTAATAAGTCAAATAAGCAGTTGGTTGCTAAAGAATGGATTAGAAAAGGGGAAGAATCAACATTAATGGTCAAGTTATAAGGCCGAAGGGACCGTTTAAGTTCACAAATATTATTGCATCTATGCCTGAGTTTATGGCCATAGTGGAGTAGGACTGGGCACAAGTATTCGTTACCCGTCTGACCCGTTCGACCCGTCCCGTACTTGCCTCGTAAAACCAAGTACCCGCCTTGAACAAGCCGAGTAACAAGGCGGATGGAGAATTACTTGCAAGTACCAAGGCAAGTAACAAGCCAGATTTTTATTTTCAATACTTGTCTCGTTACCAGCCCGTACCCGTTACCCGTAGCAAGCCGGATTTTGTTTTTACACATCCCTAATTTAAATTTTAAAAAATCAAATATATAGTGATGAGATTATGCGATGCTTCCATAATAATACGACCTTCATTTTTAAATAACACATTACATTAACAGCCACAAATTCCATTAGATAAAAAAACGTTGATCTGTAATGTGTTCTGTATTTTGAAATGATAAAACATTATTAAGTTACTTGCAAGTTACTTGAAAAATAAGATATTTATGAAAACAAGGCAAGGCAGGTACAAAAACGTACAAGGCAAGGCACGGGTACCCACCCGGGGCAAGTTACTTGCAAGTAATGGTTTTTTGAGTGGGTACTTGTTTGGACGGGTACTTGTTTGGAGCAAGGCAAGTATCAAGGCAGAAAAATTCCGACCCGGCCGGGGCAAGGCAAGTATCAAGCCAGCTCAAAACTCCGGGTACCCACCTTGTGCCCACCCCTATAGTGGAGTCTCACTGGACTATTTCAGAGCCTCTTTTTCAATCTACATCAGCAATGTCTATATTTTCAAGGAAGCTGAAACTCTTAAAGCCAATTCTTCGACAGCTGAGTCGGAGTAAAATGCATGATTTTTCTCGTCGTGCATCTGAGGCTTATTATGACATGTGTGCTTGTCAACTGGAGTCTTTGATGCGTGTGGACACTCAAGCAGTTGAAGCGGAGTCTCTAGCTCTCGCCAGATGGGAAAAGGTCTCGATATTGGAGGAGAACTACCTAAAACAAAAATCAAAGCTTCATTGGCTAAAGGTGGGGAATAAGAACAATAGGTTTTTCCATAATGCAGTTAAAGAAAGGCAAGCACAAAATTCTATCAAGGAAATCTTAAACCAAAATGATGTGAGCTTATCGAGTCAAGAGGACATAAAAGAGAAGGCTGGTCATTTTTTAAGGGTTTTTTGACGTCACAGCCAGATGATTACACAGGTATTTCGGAGGAAGGCATAAGCGAGTTGATAGATTTCCGTTGTTCAACTGCGGACAGCGAAAGTCTGATTGGAGAGGTGCTGGATAGTGAGATAAAAAAATATTTTGTTTTCAATGCCGTTAAATAAATCTCAAGGACCAGATGGTTATATGGTGGAATTTTTTAAGGAGGCATGGCCAATTGTTGGGAAAGATTTTACAGTGGCGATTAAATCCTTCTTTACATCTGGTTTCTTGCATAAGGGATTAAATTTAACAATTCTGGCTTTAATTCCAAAGATGACTGAAGCTCAAAGAATGAAAGATTATAGGCCTATCTCTTGTTGCAATGTTTTGTATAAAGTCATTTCAAAAATTCTTGCTAACCGTCTCAAGGGTATTCTTGCGGGATTTATTGCTCAAAATCAATATGTGTTTATAGAGGACAGGTTGTTGATGGAGAATTTGTTGTTGGCATCAGATCTAGTTAAGGACTACCACAAGGAAAATATCTCTCCTAGATGTGCTATGAAGATAGATATAGCCAAGCCTTTTGACTCTGTTTAGTGGGAGTTTGTGACAACAATCCTTACGGCTCTGCAATTCCTGCCAAAATTTATACATTGGATAGGTTTGTATATATCTACTCCATCATTCTCTGTCCAAGTAAATGGAGAACTAGCTGGGTTCTTCCGAAGTGAGAGGGATTTAAGGCAAGGTTGTTCACTCTATCCGTACCTTTTTGTTATATGTATGAATGTCTTGTCTAAGATGTTAGATAAAGCTGCGGTGGCAGGTAAATTAGGATATCACCCATGATGTAAAAATATGAAGCTTACTCACTTATGCTTTGCGGATGATAAAATGTTTTTTGCTGATGGGAAAGCACGCTTGATGGAAGGTATTCTTGATATTTTCACATATTTTGCCAAAATTTTGGGTCTAAGCATCAGTCTAGAGAAGTCAACGCTTTTTACAGCGGGAATTTCTGATATTTTCTGATTTTAGCCTATATTAACTAATGTTTTCTAGTTTTTTTTGCGTCTTTAGAGTCGTCTTTGAGTCATATCAGGTCATCAGGAAGCCTTTAAGCATGGATTGGAGTGACTGGAGCTGCTGGATCTTTTGGATCAAAAAGGATAGGAATCGCAGCAAAAGAGCACACTTCACACGTGGAGCACCTTGTCACGGCCCAATTTCAGCCCAAGTCCAAACACAAGGAGCCTTCCTCTTGAAGCTTGTGGGATGTTCTAGAATCTTGTAGAGACTTGTAAATACTGTAGAGAAGTAAAGAGAATTCTAGAGGCTTAATCTCCACCGTTAGATCGAATAAATCTCCACCATTGATTTGTGGAGCCAACTTGTATAAATAGGGGTGGAAACCTCATTTGTAATCATCCAAGCATTCATAAGCAATACAACTTCTTCTCTAACACTTTCTCTCTCTACACTCGTTCGATACGGCGATGCTTTGGTGGCGTAGGAAGCATGCCGACATTGAAAGGGGAGCTATCCAAGATGAGACTTGGGATGACTTCAAGAGGGAGCTTACGCGGCAGTTCTAACCGGAGAATGTCATGTACGAGGCCCGGAAGAAGTTAAGGGAACTTCGCCAAAAAGGTACCATTCGGGACTATGTTAAGGAATTCACTAACATTATGATGCAGATTCCTAACATGACCGAGGAGGACTTGGTAATCTATTTCACCGACGGTCTACAAAACTGGGCCAAGCAAGAGTTGCAACAAAGAAATGTTCAGACCGTCGATCAGGCCATTGCGGTAGTTGAGTCTTTGAATGATTACCGCAAGGATGGTCTCTCTGATTCTTCAAGGAGGAAAGATAAGGAAAGGGTTGGTACTAAAGGTGGGGGAGAGAGGCGTGACCATGGCCGACCTCCACGTCCAGAATGGTCCGAAAAGTCCTCAAAACAAGAAGATTATGAGGCGAAGAAGAAGGCTTATGCGCCGAAGGGTGGCTGTTTTGTGTGCAAAGGACCACCCATGAGGGATTGCCCAAAGTTGGGATCGCTCTCGGAAATCGTTGAACAACATGAGACCGAGACCCATGAGGAAGATTCGGCCAAGATGGGATCATTGCAGCTCTTGAACGCGTTAAAGGCTAGCCAAGGAGCGAAGACCACGAGCAAGGGGCTTATGTATATTGAATCTCAAATTAATGGGAAAATTGCTCGAGTAATGGTGGATACGGGAGCCATCCATAACTTCATGGCTGAAGATGAAACTAGAAGACTTGGGATTAAGTGGGATAAGCAGGAAGGTTGGATGAAGACGGTGAACGCCAAAGCCCAACCAGTTATCGGTACTGCTCATGGAATATAAATGAAGCTAGGAGATTGGATCAGTCCGGTTAATTTTTTGGTGGTTCCAATAGATGATTTTAAGATAGTGCTTGGGCTGCACTTTATGAGGGAAGTCATGGCCATACCAATGCTAGCCCTTAGTTCGGTCTGCATCATGGAAACGGAATCACCTTGCATGATCCCAACTGTGGAAGAAAGGAGGGATAGTCTGAAGCAGTTGTCGGCGATGCAGCTATCCAAGGGCGTTAAGAGGGGTGAGCCTACCTTTTTGGGCGTGATGAAGGTAGAAGGTGGATGTAGGGGCACTACGCCTATTCCACCATCTATTCAGGCGGTACTCAAGGAGAAAAAGGATGTAATGCCCGCACAGTTTTCCGATAAGTTACCACCAAGGAGGGAGGTGGATCACAAGATAGAATTAGAACCTGGGGTGAAACCACCAGTGATGGCGGCTTACTGGATGGCATCTTCCGAGCTCGAAGAACTCAGAAAGCAGCTCGATGAACTGTTGGCGACGAGGAAGCTTAGACCATCCAAAACTCCTTATGGTGCGCCGGTGTTGTTTCAGAAGAAGCACGATGGTTCACTAAGGATGTGTGTGGATTATCGAGCGTTGAACAAGGTAACCATCAAGAACCGTTACCCGATTCCTTTGATCGCTGACCTCTTTGATAGGCTTGGAGGAGCTAAGGTCTATACCAAGATGGACCTGCAGAAGGGCTATTATCAGGTACGAATTGCTGAAAGAGATGAGACGAAGACTGCCTGCATAACTCGGTATGGGTCGTTTGAATGGCTTGTGATGCCTTTTGGTCTCACGAACGCTCCAGCCACGTTTCGCACCCTGATGAACCAGATCCTTCAGCCTTACTTGGATCTATTCGTAGTGGCTTACTTGGATGATATTGTCATCTATAGTAATTCGATGGAGGAACACGTTGAGCACTTGCGGATAGTCTTCAGGGTCCTTCGAGAAAATGAGCTGTTCGTGAAGAAAGAAAAGTGCACGTTTGCCACCGAAGAAGTCCAATTCTTGGGACACGTCATTGGGCATGGCCGGTTGAAGATGGATGATGCCAAGATCAAAACGATCACTGAGTGGGAAGCTCCGACGAAGGTGACCGAGTTGAGATAATTGCTTGGCTTGGTGAACTACTATCAATGGTTCATCAAGAGATATTCAAAGAAAGCTACTCCGTTGACCGACCTATTGAAGAAGGCGAGATCTTGGGAGTGGCCTCCACATTACCAAGAAGCATTTGAGGAGTTAAAAGCTATGGTGAGTCAAGAACCCGTTCTTGCCTTATCCGATTTCAAGTTGCCATTCGAGGTGCACACGGATGCCTCCGACTTTGCCATTGGGGAAGTCTTGATGCAGGAATGCCATCCTATTGCCTTTGAGAGTCGAAAGCTGAATGAGACTGAGAGAAGATACACGGTCCAAGAAAAGGAGATGACTGCGGTGGTCCATTGCCTAAGGGTGTAGAGACATTACTTATTGGGATCACACTTTATGATCAAGACAGACAATGTGGCCACGAGCTACTTCCAAACACAGAAGAAGTTATCTCCTAAGCAGGCTCGTTGGTAAGACTTCCTGGCTGAGTTCGATTACACCTTGGAGTATAAGCCAGGAAAGGCGAACGTAGTTGGTTATGCACTAAGTCGAAGGGCCGAGTTGGCGGCGATGAACATGACTAAGGGAAGCATTTTGGGACAGATCAAAGAAGGGTTGGGACGTGACCCTATTGCCCAAGAGTTAATGAAGTTAGCTGGAGAAGGTAAAACTCACCGATTTTGGGTAGAAGATGGGTTACTCTTCATCAAGGGTCGAAGGCTCTATATTACAAAGTGGGAAAGTCTTCGTTGAGATGTGATTCGGGAGTGCAATGATACTCGGTGGGATGGGCATCCAGGTCAGAAGCGTACTTTAGCCTTAGTGGAAACGGCTTACTTTTGGCCTCGAATGCGAGATACCGTTGAGCTATACGTGAAAACCTGCTTGGTTTGCCAGCAGCACCGGTTTTCTTAGTATGGAACGTTCATTGCTTGTAATCGGGATACCACGGCCAAAGAAGCAGCAAGGGCGTTCTTTAAGAACATGATGAAGTATTGGAGATTACCAAGGAACATTGTGAGCGATCGGGATCCTCAATTTACTGGGCACTTGTGGTCGGAGTTGTTCAAGCTGCTCGGAACCGAGTTGGGCAGACGGAATGGGTGAACGTTTTGTTGGAGTATTACCTTAGACACTTCGTGGGTGCAAACCAGAAGAATTGGGCTACGTTGCTGGACATTGCCCAGTTCTCATACAACTTACAGTGGAGTGAGTCGACTAGACAAAGTCCCTTTGAGCTTGCGACAGGACAATAGCCTCTAACACCACACACTTTGGCAAGTCCACGTTCAGAAGAAAAGAGTCCAGGTGCAGTGAGGATGGCCAAAGCATGGGAGGAGCATGCTGATTTGGCCCGAGTTTGCTTAGAAAAGTCTCAGAAACGGATGAAGAAGTGGGCTGACGAGAAACATCGGTTTTCCGAGTATTCAGTGGGAGACTTGGTGTTTGTGAAACTCCATCCTCAACAGTTCAAGGCATTACAGAGTTTACACAAGGGTTTAATCCGGAGGTATGAAGGTCCTTTCGAAGTGATTGCAAAGGTGGGGAAGATGTCCTACCGGCTAGAGTTACCTGACACACTTAAAATCCACCCAGTGTTCCATGTGAGCATGCTGAAGCCTTATCACCAGGATGACTCGGATCTAAGCCGGGGAGTATCAAAGCGAGCACCACCCATGGTGACTAAGTCATATGATAGGGAAATTGGCGAAGTGCTTGGGAAGAAGGAAGTGCGGAAGAGGGGTGTACCGCGCCAGACCCATTTTCTGATCAAGTGGAAGGACTTACCGAGTCTGAAGCAACTTGGAAGCCTGAAGCGGATTTGTGGCAGTTCCGGAAGAAGCTGGCAGAGTACACAACGATGAGAATTAGGTGGGGGAGGATGTCACGGCCCAATTTCAGCCCAAGTCCAAACACAAAGAGCCTTCCTCTTCAAGCTTGTGGGACGTTCTAGAATTTTGTAGAGTCTTGTAAATAGTGTAGAGAAGTATGGAGAATTCTAGAGGGTTAATCTCCACCGTTAGTTCGAGTAAACCTCCACCGTTGATTTCTGGAGTCAACTTGTCTAAATAGGGGTGGAGACCTCATTTGTAATCATCAAAGCATTCATAAGCAATACAAGTTCTTCTCTAACACTTTCTCTCTCTACACTCGTTGGGTTTCTCTCTCTAAGGACCAAGGTCCAAGTTCGAAGCAAAGCTGACTTGGCATCTACAAGGGGTAGCAAGCGCTAAGGCCGCACAGTTTAGATTCAAGGAGGAATCAGTCCGTGACAACCTGCTCCGGTTTTAGGAGCACATGCTCCATCGCTCAGAGAAAAATAAGGATTCTGATTTTACCTATTTTTGGCGTGAATAAAAGAGGGCAAGCCGCCCTCATACCCGACACACTCACTCGGGGACTTTCTCGATTTTTCTCTCTATCAGATATCTTATTCCCCTTTGTTTTTGTTTCTATCGCTTATTCTCAAATCTTGCTATCTTATTCCCCTTTGTTTTTGTTTCTCTCTCATCATCTATTATTCTTGCTTGTACGATCTACAGAGAATCACCTACCATATTGTTTTGAGAAGAATTCTGAACCTTATTCTATTTTTTAAAATATCATTATGAATTCCTTTTCATCCATTATTGTGTTTTATTCCTGCATGTCTGAGTAGCCTTTTAGCTAGATTAAGGTTTTCAATGGTATTCATGAGTTAATAAACTGAGCACAAATAGGATCTATATATATATTTTCTTCGCCATTTGTTGATCTTAATGCCTAGATTAAACTGATCACTTAGTCTATGATCTTAGGTTAACCTATTCATCAAAAGTGTTTTAGGTTGCTAGAAGAAACATTGGTGAGCAATCAATCCCTAGTCAACGACAGTTGATGCTACGTCTGATTGTGAACATATTGAACCCATTCGCTAATGCTTGTCTGCATCTCTAAGTCTAAACGATAGTTTAGGTATTTAGATTGCTAGATAAAGTCGTCGACGCCACGACAGTGGGTCGGTCTTATTTTAATGTTTGAGTTCTAAACTTATGCTAAATTATATCCTGAATAGTTGCTCAATTTTCATCTCTGAATTACCGGCCAAATACTTAGTCTAGTGCCTTGTTTTATTGATTTTACATCGCTTTAAATATTTGTTACTTGTTACAAAAACCAACCATCAAAACTTGCTGTCTTAGCTTTATTTCTAAATCTAGTAGAATCATAGTGTAACCTTAGTCTCTGTGGATTTGATCCCATCTATACTACTGCGATTGTCTATGCACTTGCAGTCTTATTTGGGTTAAAATATTGTGTATCAATTTCTCAGGCAACAAGGGACATAGTACTTGCTCAGTTCCCTTTTGAGAGTGGGATGTTACCAGTTCGTTACCTAGGGCTACCACTAATGATTCGGAGAATGTCGTTAGCAGATTGTTTGCTGTTGTTGGAGAAGATTAAAACTAGAATAAGTTCTTGGAAGAACAGGTTCTTATCTTATGCGGGTAGGCTTCAACTTTTAACATCGGTGATTGCAAGTCTCACCAATTTTTGGATCTCAGCTTTTCATCTACCGAGTGCATGTGTTAAGGAGATTGATAAGATTTGTTCGGCTTTTCTCTGGTCAGGGCCAGATTTAAATCCAAGAAAAGCTAAATTATCTTGGAGAGACATTTGTAGACCAAAACAAGAAGGTGGTTTAGGTGTGAACTCAATTGTTGAAGCCAACAAAGTTAGTTACTTCAAGCTGATATGGAGAATTGTTTCAGGAGCAAATTCTTTATGGGTTAATTGGATACAAAGATCCCTAATTCGAAGAGGATCCTTCTGGTCGCTACGTGAAACTACAACTTTAGGGTCTTGGATGTGGAGAAAACTTCTCAAGTACAGATCACATGCTAAGACTTTCCATCGAAAGGAGATCAAAAGTGGAATGCAGTCCTCATTTTGGTTTGATAATTGGTGTTCTCTAGGAAACATCCATGATATGCTGGGAGATAGAGGTTTTATTGATTTAGGCATTCAAGCTCCAGCCACGGTAGCAGAAGCAGTAGCATCTCATCGTGGGAGAAGACATAGAACGGAGGCCCTGAACTCTGTTAAAACAGAGCTAGAAAAGCTAAGGTCACAAAGCTTAAGTGTACATATGGATGTCTCTCTTTGGCGGGGTAAGGGAGGGAAGTTTAAGCCAAAATTTTCTTCAAAGGAAACATGGAATCAAGTGAGAGAGGTTGCTCAACTTGTAGACTGGTACAAGGGAGTGTGGTTTACTCATGCAACCCCGAAGTACTCGTTTATTGTATGGCTGGCGGTGCAAAATCGATTAACAACAGGTGAGAAAATGAGGGCTTGGAATGCAGGTGCTGATCCACGATGCGTACTCTGTCAGGCCCTATTGGAGACGCGGGATCATATTTTTTTCTCGTGTAGTTACTCGTCGCAAGTTTGGGACAGGCTAACTCGAAAACTATTTGGGCAAAGGTATACAACAAGGTTTAGTGACATTCTACTTGTCTTATCCGATCATACTCTCAGCTCAACACTAAAGTTTGTGATGAGATATGTTTTTCAAGTTTCAATCCACACTATATGGAGAGAAAGAAATAGAAGAAGACATGGGGAAATCTCGGTTCCTACAAGCACTATACTGAAAAATATAGATCGCATTGTTCGTAACCGTCTCTCCTCGCTCCAACCTCGACTAAATGAAGGTCTACAAATTTGGTTTGCCACTAAAAATTGATGTCATATTTGGTTCACTTTTAAACTCTTTTGATGTTCAAGTTAATTTTCGTTTGAGTATATTTTAAACTAAAGATGTATTCTATGTAACATAGGTTTTTTGATGAATATAATTTTACATTCACACAAAAAAAAAATTATTAGACATTGATGATGAATTGTAAACTTCAAAAAAAAATTGAATACTATTGGTTTAAAGTTATAAAAATGTTAGTTAATCACAAACAATGATGCATTTATAATCAACTTTTAATATGTTTTATTAAAATATGTGAAAATTCTAAAAATATGATTAATAAGGAACATAGAGAATAGAGAATTGGAATACCAAATCATAAAGATGAAAAAGCATTGCCGAAGTAAGAAGTCTAATTTTTTTCTTTAAATCTTTAAACGCCCTATATGACGGTTTATAGATGTAAAATTTCCAAGATATAACGGTGGTATATATCTTCCGACTCCCAACACTGAAGAATAGAAACTCACAAACCAAGTTGAATGTGTAGTCTCATACACGAACTAAGAAGGCAAAAAAGAGACAAGAGATTTGTTGTGGTTTTGTTTGTGAATTCAATCTACAGATGAGAAGACAATGCCCGTAGCTTTATAACTCAAAGCTCAACGTCTATGTCTTGTAGAGGATAATCAAACTTTAATAGAGAATTGATTCTCACGTTAAAGTCTACAATTGATGGGAATTTATTTTGTGGTTACAAAATTCAACGAATTCAAATAAAAATTTTGTTGGCTCAAAGCGAATAGCGAGTGTAAAGCATGGCTGGAAGCATCACAAAAATCCGATCAACCTGAGTCCAATGTTGGGATTTTCACTGATGGACAGAACTCTGTTACAACAGCGCTAGTGAGGAAATGCAGGACGGATGCTGCGTGGAAGGAGAATGAAGATACTTATGGTTTGGGCTGGTGCCTCTTTGATATTACAAATCACCCTATCCACTTGGGGTTAAAAGGTATCCGAAGACTCCTCTCGGCAACTCATGCTGAGCTGTTAGGCTTAATCTAGGCGATGCAATGCTTAATCGTATTCAAAGCTGAATGCTATACCTTCGAAACAAACTGCAAGGAGCTTTTATCCATCACGGAGCTGCCCCCAAGACTGGCCAATTTATCAAGCTGAGCTGGCTGACTATGTGTCGCTCAAAGGGAAGCTACCATTTTTTAATCTTTCGTATGTTCCTAGAGCATCTAATACTCATGCTGACTTAGTGCAAGAACAAGCAGTTGTTCTTTTTTTTCTTTTGTAAACGCTACTGTGTCATTGTGGTGACCAAGTATAGCCACACTTTTTGCGCATTGTTCTTGAATGAAATTTATTTTTAACGTAAAAAAAACAACAATATAAGTTAATGACTTTTGGGGTTTGACCAAAAAAAAAAGTTAATGACTTTTGGGAAAATAAGAATACTCATTTGTATGTTAAACTCATTTCCAATATCATAAATCCAGCTCATGAATAGTTGGATTTCTTCTCTGATTTCCAAAGTGAGATATTTAAGCCTTAATCAAAATTTCAACAGTTCTCTAATTTTTTTTTTTCAATGCAATATCACAAATAATGCTTTATTTCATTCGACTATATTCGATAATTGCTTTGACAAAAAAAAAAAACAAAAATCTCGGGGAATTTTTATTTAATCGCTGTTAGCTCTATTTACTTTACAGAATATTTGTTAACCACACATTCGCACATTGGTCCAGAGATATTTCTATTAGAGATTCGGCTTATGTGAACCAGTTATACGATTTGGCACTTGCCAAATATGCAATCCATTAAAAAAACAAGTCCCCACAAAAGAAACGTCGCTAAGTTCCAAATTCACATAAAACACTGAATAATACATTAACGGGTTTACAAGGTAGAGAGATCACAAAGCAATTACAAATGATAATAATTACTTTCCGGGAACAAAGTTAGTAGCGTAAGACCAGGCATTGTTAGCCACAGGATCAGCCAAGTGATCAAACAAGTTCTCAATGGGACCTTTACCAGTAACAATGGCTTGAACAAAGAATCCAAACATCGAGAACATAGCAAGACGACCGTTCTTGAGCTCCTTAACCTTAAGCTCAGAGAAGGCCTCTGGATCCTCCGCCAAGTTCAGTGGGTCAAACGCACCTCCGGGGTAAAGCGGGTCAAGTCCTTCTCCAAGTGGTCCACCTCCGATTCTGTAGCCTTCAATGAAACCCATGAGAACAACTTGACAAGCCCAAATGGCTAAGATGCTTTGCGCGTGGATCAAGTTAGGGTTTCCAAGGTAATCAAGACCTCCTTCTGAGAAAATCTGAGAACCTGCCTTGAACCACACGGCTTCTCCGAATTTAACACCGTTCTTGGATAGAATCTCAGGGAATGTGCAACCTAGAGCTCCCAACATAGCCCATCTGCTGTGGATAACTTCAAGCTCACGGTTCTTAGCGAATGTCTCGGGATCAGCCGAGAGTCCAGCGGTGTCCCAGCCGTAGTCTCCAGGGTATTCTCCGGTTAGGTATGATGGTGTGTTCTCCGAGAATGGTCCTAAGTACTTAGGACGGTCTGGTCCATACCTATTACAGAATCAGATTAGACAGATCTGAAAATTTAAGACATGTAAGAGGAAGATAGATAGAGTTTGGTACCAAATGCTTTGAGGAGTAGACTTGACGGTACGACGCATGGTCACACGGCCACCACCGGAGACACCAACCTTGCGGAGGAGGTCGTTGGATGGCTTAAGAGCCGTTTGGCCGGCGAAGGAGGATTGCTGGATAGCTGACGTGGCCATTATCGAAATATTGTTTTGTTACTACAATGAAAGGATTGAGGGAAGAGAGTATGAGTTGAGTTGAGATGAGATGAGATGAGATGAAATGTGAAACCAATTTGGGTTTTATAAACAGAGAAGGTGTTCGTGTTAGTGGCTTATCAGATGTACACGTCAGCGAGTTCTGATTGGTTGAAGAGTTTTATTTAGATTTCCTTGGTCCTACAAGGAGATTAGTAGTGGTTTTTCGTGGTGACACCTGGTAGTCGAAGATCTTGTGGTTCAGTGAGAAGATAGTGTTTTACACAGATTTTTTTGGATTCGTTTATTGGTTGTTTCTTTGGAATGAAATCTCATATTGGATTGCGTTTCATTATCTTTAGTTTAAACCGTGATGATTACTATACCGGTTTGAACATAATTTTTTAAACTGTGAATTAATATGGTCATAATTTTTTTGATTTTTTTAAAATAGCTACATATATCTTGTATTATGGATTAATATGGTCATATGGTATATACTATATAGTTTCAGACCGAATCCGAGTATTAATTAAAAACTAACTTTCAGTTTCTTTATCTCTTCAGTTTTGGCCGGATCCGGTTTCGTGTTTTAGATATAATATTTTCGGGTCGGTTCAAATTAGATTGCTTTGGTTTCTCCGCATTAACCATACCGGCTGCAAGGCTACAACTATTTCATATTAGGGTGAGATGTGTTTGAACATAAAATTCAAATTATCTATAAAGTTTTTGAGTCCCATTCGTAGACTAATGTGTAACCAGAGTCGAATGCTAATTTGTGAGCAAAATATGTTTCATTTTGGTAGATTTGATACATATAATAAAGAGAACTAAAATAAATCTTAGAACATCTCAGTACAATAAATGTAACTCATAAAACCGAACAATCAAAGGTGGAATTGCAATCATTTTAATGACATCCCCACAAAATCATTTACATTCACTTTTACTTAGAAGAAAATTTAATTACTCCATTGGAGATGAGACCTCTTCTTCTGCTACAATACCCTCTTCTTCGTCTACGCAACCCAACATGATTGCAGTTAGCATTAGTTTCCCCGCCTCAGCAAAATCTTTGTGGCTCATCAACACTTCCTCTACAGAAGAAGTTGAATCCTCAGGGTTCTCTCGTCTCAACGGAAGAACTTGTGAAAAATCTCCATCGTAAGTGTTGACTCGGGTTGGCCCGTAACACCTTTTGGAAGCTTGGAAAAGCGCCGTGTTCATTAGATTCTGTGATATTTCCTTATCGCTCCAACCTTGATTAGTAGAGGCTTGATGGAGTCTGTCCCAGTCGTCTTGATCAGCGGCATTTCTCCAGCATTCTTCTAAGAGACTCCTATTATTCTCGCGGAATGAAAAGCTCATGTATGCAAACACCTCGAAAGCTTTAATAGCTGTCCATCGGCCCTGTATACTGAGACAAATTTCAATAAGCTCATCTGGTCGGAACAGTCGGTTTCTGGCTTCTCCATCGGTTGGAAGAGGTTTTGTTATTTCTTCCTGCCACATGTTACGCGTTCACCAGTTATAGAAAGTATTTACATAGCTGAGAGTTTACAGTCTTGCTCTACAGAAGAACTATTAACACAGCTGAGAATCTCTAACCTGTAGCTTCAGTAACTTGAGATCAGCTTCAATACGTTTCACTTTAAATTTGGAATCAGCATCTTTATCTGAAACATGATAATTATCATGAATTTCAGAAGAAAAAAAACTATATGCCAAAAACTAATAACATGCGGCATGGAAAATAAAGTATTATACCTGCCACATAGGCTATCTTTGAAAGGTTCAGAAACCTCTTGCGGTCTGCGAATGTTGGTTGTACATCTTCAGGTTCTGAACTTGTTCTTTCTTCAGTAGTTGTCATAGACTCTTCATCTTGTGCTAGAGCCAATGTATGAAGAGTGTCAGAGGCAGATGAGAACTGATGAAGAAACACCTTATGAAGCCACAACAAATCAGAATGGCGCTTTAGAAATATCAGTAGCTCGTCCTGGAATTCTTCTCCGAGCCGTAGAAGCTTAGAGAACTGTTTCATATCATACAGTTGCTGGAACACAAAGTAACTGAACCCTCCTTGTGGTCCCAGACCCTCGTGCTGCACATGAGTTTAAGGGTATTAACTAAGCAGGAAAATAGAACAGAAGCATGCCAGCATAAAGGAAAAAATGATTAATTCTTATCGCAAAACAAATTGTCTACCATGCAAGCTCAAGAGTATATTTTAAAAACCAAAAGAAATCTTATGCTTTTGAGATTACTCAAGGAACAGGGAAAGAATAAGAGCCTAAGTTCATACCATTAAGCTTTTGAGCAGCTCTGTATCATTGAGATCATAGCATATCTTCCACATAATTTTATAGCCTGCATGTCGCTTTGCAATGGAAAGCAAATTTGAACAACGGTTTCTGAAGATATCTTCATCAGTCCTTTCAGTTCTTTCTCTGATGCCCTACAGATACAAAACCAGTTTCATGGTGTGATTCAAAACAAAAACAATAGGCAGTGAACCACAAGTGAAGAAGTCCTAACCTGGATTTCTGCTTCCATAAACTCTTTAGCTTGTTGATAAAGTGTCTCGAAAATGGTATCCCGCCGAGTCCAGTACTCATCCAGCAAACCTTTGTTCTCCTCTTCTCGCTCCAATTTAGCAGTGGTAGAACCAGCACAAGCGTCTAGTAAGACTTCAGAAAGCACTTCAAGATGCATGTATATATCTGATTTAGCAGAGATATCAATCCTAGATGTCTCAGTTAACAGGCGAAGCATAAAGGACGCAATGCACCACAGTCCATTACAAACAACAGCCTGAGAATGCCAAGGTAATAAACCTTCAAGTGGTGGATACCACATTTGATGCTCATTTTTGTAATCTAAGGCAGTCTGAAGAATATTAACACATGCGTTTGAGAGTTCACAGGCTCTCTGCACTTGAGTTCCCAGTGGTTGATCAGCTCTAATTATGTATTCTAGTTGCCTGTTCAGACAATAAAATACTTCCTCAAGTTCAGATACCTTGCTATAGAAAACTTCAGCATTGTCTCTGTCCATCAAAAGAACTGTATTTCGCCGGGCTCTCTCCCCTACAAATTGAATAAGATCCCAAAGGGCACATGATACTTGATCCTCTGAGCCAGCGTGTGGCGAGCCAAATCTTCCTGAGCGGTTCTGGTTAATCAAACTTTGCAGTTCCCGGAGTTGAATCATTGCAGCAAGTTTTTCACCATTTTCCAGAATTATTTGCAAAGAATGTCCTGCCATATAAGAGATGTCTTAGCACAGTGGTCAATTTTTGATGCCAACCAGAGTGATTTAACAATTCATGAAGTACCATCTAGTTTTGGGGAAGAGAGTACTTATGATGTAGAGATTTGTCTTTAAGCAATAAAATTTATGTGTTTGATTATGTATGCAATAATAAAGAAGCATGTAGGGAAATAAAAACCAGTGAGAGATAAAAGTGTGTACTTTGTTTAGAACACAATTCCTCATGGCATTTGGATAGAGCAAGAAAGTGTAGAAATTTCTCATGCTTCTGTTGTTTCTCGACTAGTTGTGCAGATATAACAGTCATAGCTACTATCTCAGCCCCTCTAGTAGTTGTCCAATGCTTAGCTAATGTGTCAACTATAGATTTGCTTTTGCGAGCAAAAACATTGGTCTCTCCCTCTCTATCAAAGGCACCAGATTGACTAAGCTTCTCCAAGGATCCATCAACTTTCCCAGATAATAGAAAATCCTCAAAGAGCTGACCAAGCAAAGCTTCTGATTCTTCATCACGAGCTGTTTGACGAGTAAATCCCATTTTAGAGTTTCCTTTGTCTCCACTATTCCATATGTCAGAATATTCCCTTCCGGCCATTGATAGAACGCCATATGGTGTTATCCTTGTCTCATCTCGTGTAGACCTCTCATTGGAGCTATTTTTGCGTGACAAACTTCTCTCTGGAGGTTCAACTCCACCAAGCACAACTGCTTTCTCAGGTATTGCCCACACTCCTGCTTTCTCAGTTAGCACAGTCCATGCACCATATCCATGTTCATCAGTTGAGGAAAGAACTGAAGCATCCAAGACCTTGCCAGCATCATGAGGTAAATCAAACTTATACAGCCGGGTAGAACTTCCATGACAGTAGCAAACTGTGGCTGTTCCATCACCTGAAAGAATTATAGCTGACCCTGGAGGTCTACCCCCAACTCTGAGTTTCATAGAGAATAAGAAATCTTTATCCTCAACTCTTGCTTTTGGGATAATGACTTGGATTGGAGCCTGTTTCTCCAGAACCTTTTCATCTCTTCCATCTGAAAATCTTGTCTCAGATTTATGTTGCAAGGTTAAAAGCGAATATTGCGTATAGCTTGAACTGCTGGCACGGTCGATGCAGATAGTGGCGACAAGAACAGTAATCACTTTACCCTGATCATCCACCTGCAAATCTAGAGGCCAAATTTGCTTTTGACTTGCTATATCTTTCTTGATACCTGAATCACCATCAGTGCCAACAATCTCATGTTGCCAGATTTTCGAAACAGTCAGATAAGGATAAGCTTCAATAGTAAAACAATGTATGTCACAATCTGTCAACATAAAAAATTGCCAACAAGACTCTCTTGCCAATCCTTGGGAAAAACGCCAGATCAGGGACCTTGGATATCCTTCACTTACGGAGGAAGAGCTAGCATCCAACTCTACTTTATTACTTTCAACGCCTGTAGGACTACAAGTAAATTGCCATAGCTCACCATTAGAACTGCACGCAATAGCAATACAAATGCGCTCAGCTGCATCAACTGCAGTAGTAATCAAAGAATTAAGATCGCTATATCCTGCTCTACTACTTCTAATCCCATTGCTTTGTCGCTTACTGAATGATGAGCTTTTTCTGCTAATAGGTGAACTATAAACAACAGCATCATCACCAGATCCAAGATTAATAACAGGAGCAGCTTCTTGACCAGAAAAGATGTCTGACCAATACACAACAGCTCGAGTTTTTATATTACACATAACAATACCAACAAGACTACGAGACCGAGCAGCCCTACTTGCAGCACCAGCAGAAGTTTCCCAAGGAACAACACTAATCAACCAGCTTTTACCAGACTCTTCATTAGCCAAAACACCAACAGGAAGTTCAAGAACAACACATTTTCGCGACGGTGAAGTTGTCAAATGACTCCATACAAAAACTTTACTTCCAGAAATAAACCAAGAGAGACATGTTTCTGTATCCATTCCACCAGATACACAAACATCACCTGAAGAAGAAGAATCAAAACTAAGTACATTCCTCAAACAAACTGTTATACTTTGAATCTAATCCAAAGAAATACTAACCAGGATGAGTATTGTTCCTCGAGAAGAAGCAATTTTGTTCATCACGCACCAATTGAGGAAACTCTCCAACGAATACAGGCTTTAATTGATCTGTATCATCTCCTTTTTCACCATTGTTTACTCTAAACAACCATAAACAGCGATATCAATTACATCAAATCGAAGGACTCAAAAAATTAGAAATGTAAGCAAATTGTGTCAGTGAGAATAATATACCTAGCGAGAACTGATAAACGAGGAGCCCATGGAGCAGGAGTACCAGTTGCGGGACGATCTGAGATGAAATTGTACCGATTTTGAGTTGCCGGAGTTACTGGAGAATCCGGTAGAGCGACTCGATTACGATGAGTTTTGTCAGGTCGAGAGCTCTGCTTAGCTCTCTTCGTCGATGGAGAGAACATTTTTTCTCGGAAATTTTACTCAGGAAGAGAGCGAGAAAGGGTTTAGGGTTTATGTGAAGAAGATGAAATGAAGAGGAAGAAGAAGTGCCAGAAATTTTTTGAATCGGAAGGTGAAAGATTCGGGCCATTCTGCGATGATGTCAATTTGGTTAAGCGGAAATCGGACTCGAATTTTAACCATCGGTTCGGTTAATGGTTTTGGATTGAGGATATTAGCAATTTTTTTATTTGGGCTATCGGCAAATAGAGAAGATACTAGCTGATCCGCGCTACTGAACGGACAAATATTTTATTTTTATTTTTTTCAGGATAAATATTGATTTAATTATTAAATTATATATCAATCCTTTTTGTTTGTAGTTGTTTAGAGTATTGTTTTTGTTGTTTAAGAATTTATATATTTTGTGAGGAATTTTATTAGTTCGGATTTATTTTTGTAGCTTAAATTAGTGTTTTTTTGCAAGTATATTGATGTTAGTTTGAGTGATTTTGGATTTGTGTAAGTACAGCATGCAGGCGGATGTTTTTTTGTTTTTCTGTGGTGAATATAGAGTTATTTCTAAAATAATATTTCAACCTTTTGTTATTTATTATAATTATCTACAGTATTAGAATTTAGTTTATGAAATGTTCATAATTCGTGAGTAAGGTATTCTTATTCAAAAATTTATTTGTAGTATAAACTAAGTAAAGTATGTATAAGGTACTTAATTTTGGAAAGTGTAATGATGTTGGTTTTAGTGGTTTTGCAGTTGTGTCAGTAATTATAAATACTATGCATAATGTACAATATTTTGTGTATTCTGTTGTGATTTATTTTTGATTATCTGTTTTAATAATTTTTGTTTTAATCAAACCATGTAATGCGCCGATTGGCATAAGTTGAATCTGTAAGCGCATATTAGTGAGAAAAAGTGTAAGATTAATTGTTGATAAAATAATAAAAAATATTAACTAATTGTGACTATTAAATTAACCCGCAAATATTATAAATACAATGTTATATGTAAGATTATATATATATTAATAAAAAATAAATTATATATTTAAAATTTTAACTAACCCACGACAATTAAATTAACCCATGATTTTATTCTAATTTTTAATATAATCTCCAAAAAAAATAAAAATTATATATATGTAACTTGATGATATATGTAATTAATAGATTTTCAAATAATTATTGATAAAATATTGGACAATTCCCAATTTTAACACCAATTTAAGTTTTCAGTCCAAAAATAGCAGACACTCTTATATTTAGAAAAAGTAGCATTCATTAAGGAGCTAAAGTTATTTATACCCTCACTTTACAAAACAAAACACCACCAATAATGTAATATTCCAAAAATACCACCAAAAGTTTTTGTTTCCAAAAATACAACAAACACAAAAATTGATTTTATATAGTTTAAATAATTTATATTTTTGAGTTTGGGTTACCTATTTTAGATATAGGGTATAGTTTTTAGAGGATAGGGGTTTAGGGTTTTTAAACCCTAAATCCTAAATCTTAAAACCTAAAATATGTAGTTAGGAGATTTGTGGTCATTTTGTGGTATAAATAGAAGTTTTAAAAATTTGTGATATTTATGGAAGAAAAACATAATATAGTGGTATTTTAGAGAATTGTCCTTTTTTGAGAAATTGTTTTCCAAAAAATTAACACAAATTTTTCATCTCTCACTTTCCAATTTGAATGAGTACGCAAATACAAATTCGTAGGGTTGTTAATTTTTTTTCGTTTGGCCATTCTCAATTTCACCAGGTATATTCTTGCGAAACTAGGGTTGTTTAGGGAAACTGAAATAAATGATCTTGCAAAAGTGCATTATTCAGTGTGAAAGAGATTCCATAAATCTCTATTGTAGATGCAGAATTTATGGAGATCTGAAAGAAGAATCTTGGTTGTTTTTGTGGCAAGTGACTTTCCCTGATACTATTACTACAATACTAGAGAAGATCTGCCAACACTTCTATTGGTCTCTTCAATACTCCAGGTTCTGTTATCTAACTCACATTTCATGCCTTGCTCTATTTTGAAATCTACTACATGGCATTGAAGTCTCTATTAGTTTTCTCGAAATCACTTTCATAATCTTTTTGAAATGATTGTAGCTCTGGATTCTATCTCGTGTTCTCTTGTGTTGAAGTAAGCAAGAAACTCTAGGAAACATCATTTTGTTGTTGTTATTAAGCTCGTAGTTCGTATATTTATTGGGTTAACTGATTGAGAGTTGTGATTTGATATAAAAGTCTTGTTCTTAGTTGATTAGCTTACAGGTTCGTTAATTTTCTGATTCATAGTCTTGGATTTTCTGTCACAAGTTCAATAGAGGTGTACATGTTTTAGTTTCTGGTTTTTGACTTCAACTTGAAAGGTTGAATTTCGATGTTGGATTCTGTATGGCTTGGCTTATTTGTGTTCTTATAACTCTTTTTTACAATGTGTGTAGTTCTTTGAGTTATGCACTTTTACAAAAGAGTGTTACTATGTTGTCTCATTGCCAAATATTATATAGTAGCCTGCTTTTACATGTATATTTTCAAGCCTGCTTTTACAAGTATTTTTTAATTTCTTTCTGCTATTTGCTTAAAAGTTATTTAAAAAGGATTTGTAGTTTTTAGGAAGGATCTGTAGATATTTAGGAAGGATCTGTAGATATTTAGGAAGGATCAGTAGTGATTTGGGAATGATTTCGAAAGGATACATAGCTATTTAGGAAAGGATTTGTAGTAGTTTATGATGATAACCTAATATTGTTCTTTCTTGTTCTTTAACATGTTAAACAAAAGAAATAGGATATTTCATTTCCAGATGGAACAATTACTCTGCCTTATCTAAGGAGCACTCTAGCATGAGAAATATTTGAGTATTTTGCTAACAATAGAATGTAGGATTTCATTGTTATTACTTTTAGATAAAGTTGATGTTTAATGAGCATTTGGACAAAGTAGTAGATTTTTTATTTTAAATGAAACTTATGTTATCACTTTTTTGGTACTATGTTGTTTTATGATTGTTACTTATGTTCTTGAATTTCAGTGTTTATGAAAGTATTTACACATATTTAGGAAGGAGTTCTTAAAATTGAAAAATTAGAACAAGTTATAAGTTTTTTTTTTTAAATCGAATAGATGCATACATATACTTGAGTGTTTATGAAACTATTTAGGAACCATTTATACTTTTTTAGGAACCTTGTCTTAATTCTAACAGATAGAACATATGAAAATAAAACATTTTAGAAATGGCTTCTTAAACACAATGAAATGTTTCATAAGTAGCCAAAATAATTAATGAATTGGGCTTATATACTTAGGAATGATCTATAGGTATCTTCTGAAAGTATTTAGGAAACATTTACACATATTGAGGAAGGATTTCTTAAAGTTAAAAAATTAGAACAAGTTATAAGTTTTTTAAAATCGAATAGATGCATACATTTATTTGAGTGTTTATGAAACAATTTAGGAACTATTTATACTTTTATAGGAACTTTGTCTTAATTCTTACACATAAATAGTTATAAAAATAAAACGTTTTAGGAAGGACTTCCTAAACACAATGAAATGTTTCATAAATTGCTGAAATAATGACTGGATTTGGCTTATATACTTAGGAATGATCTGTAGTTATCTTCTGAAAGTATTTAAGAAGCATTTACACATATTTAGGAAGAGTTTCTTAAAGTTGAAAAATTAGAAAAAAGTTATAAGTTTTTTTTTAAATTCGAATAGATGCAAACATGTACTTGAGTGTTTATGAAACTTTTTCGGAATCATGTATATTTTTTTAGGAACATTGTCTTCATTCTAACACATATATACATATGAAAATAAAAAGTTTTAGGAAGGACTTCCTAAACACAATAAAATGTTTCATAAATGGCCAAAATAATGAATGAATTGGGCTTATATAGTTAGGATGATTTGTAGTTATCTTCTGAAAGTATTTAGGAAATATTTACACATACTTAGCAATGATTTTTTAAAATTGAAAAATTAGAACAAGTTATAAGTTTTTTTTTAAATGGAATAGATGCATACATGTATTTGAGTGTTTATGAAACAATTTAGGAACCATTTATACTTTTTAGGAACCTTGTCTTAATTCTTACACATAAATACTTATGAAAATAAAACATTTTAGGAAGGGCTTCCTAAACACAATGAAATGTTTCATAAATTGCTGAAATAATGAATGAATTGGGCTTATATACTTAGGAATGATCTGTAGTTATCTTCTAAAAGTATTTAGGAAACATTTACACATATTTAGGAAGGATTTTTTAAAGTTGAAAAGTTAGAACAAGTTATAAGTTTTTTAAAATCAAATAGATGCATACATGCACCTGAGTATTTATGAAACTATGTAGGAACTATTTATACTTTTTTAGGAACCTTGTCTTAATTCCTACATATAGATACATATGAAAAAAAAACGTTTTAGGAAGCGCTTCCTAAACACAATGAAATATTTCCTAACATGTTTATTCTGTGTCATGCTCGGCCAAAATCAAAGTTGAAGAGTTCATCATATCCGGTTCCTGCATGTGCTCTTGTTGTGTCCTTCAAGGGTTCAATGTAGTCTTCAAATCCTAAAGTGGCCATTGCCCAAAGCAAATCATCACCATTAATGGTCTTCCTTTTCTCTCGTTGGCATTTATCACTTGCTCTGCTCATCAAATTCATAAAAACAAAAAATCATTACATCATAGAGAAAGACTAGATCCAATGAGAAACATTAAAGCCAAACAAAGAGGTAGTACAAGAAAAAACAAGCAATGTAAGAACTAAAAAAGACCTTAACTTTCAATCAACCAACCGAAAGCAGGATTTAAGAAAACCCTAAATCTCAAACTACACAAGTAAACTAAAATCACCAAAAAGTTCAAAACTTAAAAACTGTGGGGTGCATGGTGTCTAAAAATCTAAACCTCAAATTTCCCATCAAACCTCTAACCATTTCATTGAGAGCATCATCAAAAGATTTACAGTATTCTATTAAACAAAAAATCCGAAACAGTAAATGGCAGATGAACATTAAACACGACCAGCGAAATAACCAAAAACGTGTTCCATACCGTTATAAGAGAAGAGAATGTGGTTAAATGCAAATGATGGAACATCTGAGGTCTATTCAACTCACTTTCTCTTTTTCCTCTTCTTGAGTCAGTTTTTCTGAGTATAACATGGAAGAGGAGACAACACCTTTAATCCAACTTCTTCTGATTTGAGATTTAACATGGCAAGACTCTTCGATTTCTTTTTCGTACTTGAGTGCTTGTTTCTGCAATTCTTTAACTTTGAGTTCAATCCATCTGCGCTGCTATGTTATAGGCTGTATAAACCTCCTCCAGTGATCAGCCAACTTCTTCTTTCTGCCATAAAAAAACATATCATTCACAAGATAGTCTTATAAGGAGATAAATCAGAGAAGCATTAGTAAGTAAAGTAACTCATAAATTTTATTACTTTCACAATCAAGTAACACAAAGATGGAACTCAATAAATAGTGTTCAATTAAAAGCACACATATACAGAAATATGAAAGCTTATTGACCATTCAAAGCTTACCTAACCCAGAATGAAAGAGAAGTATCATTACAACTCATGGAATCAGCTTCTTGATTATTAAAACCTGTTTCACTCTCATGTTCAGAAACTGTTCCACCAAATGAGCTAGAGTATCTATCAGTTCCATCATCGCATTTCGAGCCTTCAATCTCATCATTGCCATTCAAACCCAATATCTCAACCTCGTCATCTTTTACTTCTTTTTTAACAGAAGCATCATCACCAACACTAGATTAACTATATTCAAAACCACAAGACTACAAATTCGCCTAATTCATCAATAAAAAGCCATAAGACTCACCATTTTATCATGAATCCCAAAATCTGAGATCAGAATTTATACACGATTGGTGAAGCTGATCGGGTGAAGAAGAAGAAGAAGAAGAAATTGATGATAGCGATCGATTTAACACTTGATCGAAGCTTCACGCGATCGATTTAGTACTCAATTGAAGGTTTACACTATCAATTTAGCGCTTTACTGAAGATCTGAGATCGGAATTGAAGATTTGAGATCGGAAGCTTCACCGAAATTTTTGAAATGGTAAAAAATTAGAATTAATATTATTTTTAGAAATTTGGGGAATGGAAATTCTGAGATTGAATTAAAATAGACATATTTTATAACATGGGTATATATGTCTTTTTATCTTTTAATGAATGCTATTTTTGGACTGGAATAGTGCTATTTGTGATAAAAAAAAAATAAAGTAGTGTCATTCTAGGGAATTTCTCTAAAGTATATCTTTCGTTTTATAATTAATATGCAACGAAAGATATAATTAATTAATTGATAAAATTATTTTATTGATAAAGGTTTTGAATGGATTTTCTATATCAAAATATAATTATACCTTTTATAATTATATATATATAGTTTTAACCAAATTATTTTATCAATGATTATCTAACTTTAAAATAATTTAATTAAAACTATATATATAATTATAAAAGATATAATTATATTTGGAAAGAGAAAATCCATCAAAACCTTTTTCGTGCTATAACGTGTAACTAAAAATTTTCATAATCTTTTGGAATCAAATTTTAAATTTATTATGAGTGTTTTTTTTCTTTAAATGTGGTCAATATTTATTGGTGTAAATTTAAAATAAAAGATTAATCATTAATATATGAGAGAAAAAACTGTAACTATTATCAAATATGTTGCCTTGAAAACCTAAAATGACACTTAATTTAAAAGAATTAATAATCATAAAATGCTATTTATTTTAAAACAGATAGAGTATTATTTAATATGATATTATAAAATTTGTTTTCATCAAACAATCCGCGACTTTTAAATTAGCCATTAGTTTTAATAGTAACCTGCGACTTTTAAATTAACCTGTAATTTGTTATAGTAACATGTGATATTATTTCCAAGAATTCTAAGTTATATGAACATGATTATAGTGGTTTAAATGAAAGAAAAATTGAGTCAAATTTTGATAGAATGTAAATATATTTGAATATACATTCTATATCGTTTCGTCATTTCGATTTCAAACAAAAACAAAATAAAATGATCTTATGGCTAAGGGATTGAGTCCATTCTTCCCAAAATGGTCAAAGTCCAAGTCCATTCTTCAATCCGTAGAAACTCACTTTCTGAATCAAAGTGGACTGGAGGAGCTCAGAGGCTTCTGAAGACGGAGGGAGATTATGGCGACTTGGTCATAGTTAACTCGGATGAACGGCTCTGCATCTGTAGGTAAAAAACAAAAACAGAGGAAGTGAAAAGATTAGATGAAGAAGAAGAAAAGAAAAAGAAATAGAAAAGAGAAATTATTTAATGCAGATATCCGACTCTAGTCTTCGAATATCAAAGAGACCTGGTCGAACATAGTCTCATAATAAGTTATAAGAGAGCTTTGTCCAACACCAGCGCAAACCTTCCCATCAAGTTCAGTCTAAGGCTTCTGAGGATCTGCAAAACTCTAACGTCCATTAAAGTGAGAGAGAGGTAGAAGTCCATGATTAAACTGTAACACCAGTTCCTTGATATTTTTCAAGTTAGAGAGAATCTGAAAAAAGAGAAAGAGAGGTAACTTCATGATTAAAAAACGTTACCATGGCCTAAGATTTAATGTTTTAGAGATGAGATGTATACCCTCAACATGGCGAAGCATGTTCATTGTAGTCTTGTTGACTAAGGAAAACGCCACTGAAAATCTGCATTAGATATGACAAATTCAATCCTTATTCAATACCAAAAGATTATTTGTATGGTTATTATCACCAGAGAAATATATTAATTTATAGAGATTATTAATTTATAGATGTTGTTATACTGTAGTGTTAAGTGTTTACTTTGCAACGTCTTATAGATGTCAATCTAAAGGTGGCGGAGCTAATACAAGAAGATGGATCTTGGAATATGGATAAACTACAAAGAATAATCCCCACAGCCGACATTTCCAGAATATGTGCTTTTCCCCTAATGCAGGGAAGAAGGATATGTCGATTTGGGCTTATACAAGATCCGGAAACTATTCAGTTAAGAGTGGGAACTGGCTTGCGTCACGACCAATGCCGGGAGACGCTGTGTTAAACTTAGGGGGACCAGAACTCATTGAGCTTAAAGCAAAGGTTTGGAAGATTAAAACTTTGCCTAAAATTCGTGTGTTCTTGTGGAGAGCCCTATCTGGTGCTCTGGTGGTTGCGGAGTGTTTAAACAATCATGGTATTCAAATACCTATGCTCTGCAAGGCTTGTATGCAACAACCGGAAACTGTAAGTCATGTTCTGTTTCATTGTGTCGGGGCGAGAGCTGTCTGGAATTGAGTATGCTTCCGAGTCCTGTGGCCGGCTTCTCTAATGACGTTTGCGTTAACTTCCGTTATATTTTCAAGTTAATCGGGGATGCAAATATTGACGAGAAGCTACGGTTGGCAATACCATGGTTGCTTTGGGGCTGTGGAAACATAGAAATGAGCTTTGGTTTGAAGGTAATCATGGCGATATTAATATTCTTTTGTCCATGGCGCTTGAGGACACAGATGCATGGTTAAAGCAACAAGAAAGCGTTGCATTGGACGTTCGGTTAGTTCAAACAGGGTCACAAAATCTGAGTAAGCGATGGGTGAGACCTGCTCTTGGAGTGGCAAAAATGTAACATGTTCTCTTCATGGTTTAATGCAACGTCCATTTGTGGAGGTGGATGGTTATTACGAGATCACTATGGTGAAGTTGTGTTCCATGCTCGAGATGCTCTCACGCTGTTAGCTTGTAGGTTGGCTGCGGAGCTACGTTGCTTGTGCTGGGTCTTGAGAAGCTTACTTGATCTGCATGTGGAGTCTTGTGAGATTTGGTTGGAATCTGCTACTGCAGTGGACGCAATACAAAACAGTGGTAAGTGGCCGAGATATCGTGGGTATTTGAATCAGATTCATCACCTCGTCGATGGGGTCGAGGGTTACACCTTCTTTACGTCTTCGTTTCAAGCAAATTCTATTGCTAGAGACACAGCCAAAAGTGTAACTCGCGATGGACAGTTCAACTATACCTTTCAATTGGGGGTCCGGCGTGGCTGCACTCACGTATTCACATGGAAAGTCGGGGTTAATCTGACCATGGCATTGGGTGTTGGGTTGTCTTTGGAAGCTTTGTTGTGCATATCTTTTAGCGGTTGTTTTATGTTTCTTGAACTGCACGGTTATTTTTCAATAAAGTGACAAAAAAAAAGATTAAACATTATACATATATATATATATAACAATAGAATCTCAATCAAAAATATATAAAGATAATACTAACTATTATATGAATAAAAATATATGTATGACATTTTTAATTTTTAACATTTTCACATACAAGTTAAAATTCAAAAATAATCAACAAATATATAAAATAAAATCCAAGCAATTTATATGAGATAAAACCCGTGCGTACGATGCGGATACAACCCTAGTATTATTTAAAAAATAAAAATAAAGATATCCATTGGAGCAAATCTCTCGTCTATTTTTATAAATCTCAATTTTTAAAGGAAAAAATTAAAAGTAACCATTGGAGTTGGTCTGCAGTAGCTATATCTCCTCTACGCTTACTAAACTTTGGCTTATTATTTCTTACCTTGTTGACTCCTGTTTATTCTCTTGACTAAACTTTGGCTTGTTGTTTCTTCTCTACTAGTATCCTAAAATGGAGAATAAGAGTTGTTGTATATTTGTGGATGGAAAATGTTAATGTTAATTAAGGTATACCAGATTTCAAATTAAAAATGATATTCATTTCCTGTCGGTTAAACTACAAACACCATATTTCCGTTTTTTGATTTTCTATGATCATATATTTTTGATCTCTCTTATACTGCACACAATATATCATTTTTCTAATTTCAAAAAGGTTATACAGACCAGATAATTGTTTATATCTCACATTGGTTATATAAAAAGATTAATACTGCTATATAATAGATATGAAACAATACAGTCATAATCAATTGGTTTTGAGTTGAAAGCTCATAGAACTTAACATGATATTAGAACATCGTTTGTTGACCCAAGTAGAATGACCCAAAAAGAGTTAATTATCGGTCCTAAAGTGATACTTGGTTCGAGATGGACTAATAAGAGCAATAATCTCGTGGAGGCGTATTAATATTACGCATCAGTTATATAAAAGGATTAACACTAGTATATAAGAGATATGGACCAATCAAATCATAGCCCATTAGTTAATTAGTTTTGAGTTAAAATGGCAATAATTTCTAAAATTTTGTGGAAACCACTTTATAAACGTTTCAATTATATTATATACACTAAACCGTCTATTTAAAAAGTTGAAACTAAATGGACTTCCATATGATACAGTGAGATATGATCAAACATCATTAAAAAGTTGATAAGAAAGAGTAAATAGAAAATTAACCCTTCATAAACTGATAAACATTCCAATGATTATTACTATAATCCCTTATTATTATACCCCCTTTATTTAATGTTTCTCAAACTGCTCGGCTTTTATTGTCACATGAAGCAAACAGCTCTTCCTTGTGTGTCTCTCTGTCACCATTTTTTCTTTGTGTTATTGCTAATGAATCTAAAAGTCACCATGCCATCGATCAGTCTAGAACCAAAAGAAGAAGAAAAAAAAATCTCTTTCGCCGACGGATGCTTGATTAGTTAGATCTTTGGGGGATTCCCTCTAACCTTTATGCTCCTATATTTTTTTTTTTCACTTCTTTGGTTAGGGATCAGTCTCTGTCTCTATGTAGCCGTTGAAATCTTCTTCCCAGAAAGGGAAGAAAATGGACTCTCGGGTAGATTCAGGACTTGACTGTCCAGCGATTCACAATGGATTCTCCTAAATAGATAACAAAAAAACAAAAACACATAATATGATTAAACCAATATAAAACCTCAAAATGTGTTTGTTAAGGATAAAAAAACAAACCGATCATTGTCTTTATAGTTAGTGGTTATGTTCATGACATTATCTTCCGTGTTCAAATAGTCCAATAGATAACTTAACCGTTCCGCTTGTTCCTCTTGATCCGCTACAAAACAAGAAAGTCAGCGAAATTACGAATTATCTAGTTTAAGTTTAAAGGTATAGTTACCATTTGATGTTGCCTTGAAGTCATCGGACGAGAAGCCGAAGTAATTAGTAGGTAAGGACTTTGAAACTAATTGTTCATGTTCATCAAGAAATGGCTTCCTCATTAGTCTTGAGCTCTCATTACACCGTGGTGGCACTATAACAAATAAAATTAATGAGACTATGCAAACAAAGATTAATATCTATATAAAACTTGATCTTTTTGTTAATTACTTACTTGTGATCATCTCTATGTCTCTGCCAATGTATTGAGAGCCATATCGCATGCCGTGCATAGGCTTGTTATTGTGATCAAGGTATCGACTAGAGCGTGATTTTTCCCGGTAAGGCTTGACGAGAACACGAGCTCCGCAAATGAAATGAGGATTGCCTTGAGCAAGAATGAGTTTTACTGTTTCTGGGCAAGCAAATGTTACAAATCCAAACATTCTTTTCTGCTGGCAAGGAATCCTCACATCTTCCACATGTCCTAATTCAGAGAAGTAGATTGATACATCATGTTCTGTGAAACTACTCTCTGCTGGAAATGTTAAGTAAATCTGTCTTGAACCAGCAAGAATCGCTCTGTGTTCGTTTCTTTCTCTCGTGTATTCCGCCAACTTTGATGCATCTTCGGCTAATATAACCGAATGTTGCCCATGAGGCCTACAAATTCAAAGACCCTTCAATAAGAAAAAATGTCACTAAAATTTGAATATACAAGAAGTGTAGTAAGTATTATAGCTATAACAAACCTATCGATGAGGCAGATGGTATTGTTCAAGCGAGCAAGAAGCTTGGTGAGGCTATAGCCAGCTTTGCCATGTCTTTGTGACTCTGTGAGATATCCTTCAGCTTGAAGATTCCTACCGTATTTTTCAAAGTACATCGTTGGCAATGAAGCTATTGAAATTGGAGCGCCTCTTCTTGTTTTGAGCAACTCAATGATCTCTCCTTCTAGCTTCTCTAGTGATAAATGGGAAACAACATGCTCTTGATCATCACTTAGGTTGTTGTTTGAATTAAACATATGTACAAAACTCCCCTTCTCCTGTATAATCTGCCCGTGGAAGTACCTACAATTGCTACCATGTTTGCAGAAGCCTTTGCGAAAGTAATGACAGATTTTGACCGGAAACTCGGGTAAACTCGGGGATCTTCTGCTCGTTCTTAAAGGCAAACATTGACGTTCTTGAGAGAAGAAACCGTTAGAGAACTCAGGGCTGGTCATTGAATCCTCAAAGCTCAAGAACTGAGCATTGTTCTGCAAGGAATCAATCTCGGTTGAGTTATTATTCTCCCAGAAACCGGTTTTCGAGGAGAGAACCGGAGGAGAAACAGAAACCGAAAGAGGTGATGAACCGGTAAATGATCCGAATTTACGGGTTGGAATGTGATCATGAGAAGGAGGTCTGTGGTAATGAAGAGCATTTTTAGCTAATTCGTATTTAACACAATTGATGACATAACGCATTGTAGTATCAGGACAGAAAGCTAGACGGATCATATCGTTATCGCCATTTTCTTGCATCAATAAGAGATAACCAAAGATCTTTGATGCATTCTCTGGTTCAAGTTGTTGGATTCTGTTGTGCACAACGTTCATTGATTCTGTGAAATTCATCTCTTAAAAACCTCTCTACAAAGCAAATCATTCAAACAAGATTTAATTAGTCAAACTCTAATATGGATATGAAATCAGAAGTTGCATAAAACTACAAGTTGACATCAAAAGAGATTAAAGAGTGAGACTCACTCATGAACGCACATGACATATACAAGGAAAAAAAAATGGATTACAATTTGCATTGTAAGTCAAACAAAGAAAACAAAACATGCAATGTTATGGATAAGAAGAACAAGAAACAAGATCTGAGTCACGATTATACAATCAAAACTATAATTTGACATCGAGAAACAAAAAATTAGCATGTCTTACTATACTACATCTACTGTGTTCATGTGTAATAAATTAACACAAAACGCCATTAGAATTAATTGACTTATTTAAGGAAAATAGTACATTTAACACAAATCCAAACAAAGTTAATAATCTCTGTTCATATGTAAAACAACATAATAAATTGAAAATATCGAACATAAGTAATTAACTACACTTGTCGTGAAGAAGACAAGGATATATGAAAAACGAATAGTCTGAAAATATTACCTCGTATAAGGATTTCTAATGTTTATCTCTTCTCTGTTAATCTGAAAAAAAAAAAACAGATCTTTGAATAAAATTCAGGATTTTAGACCAAATTATCTCTCAGTGGTGTTGACGACAATCATGAAACATGCAAGAGAATTCTGAAAACAAAGATGTCATAGACTAAGAAAAACAAAAACGTAATTAAGAATGCATTAACATAAATCATAGAGATAATAAAGAACAGCTAAACGCAAAAAAAAAAGGAAAAAAAAAAAAACTCACATTGATACTTTCATTTTTGAATTATTTAAACCCAAGAGCGTGAGAACCACAAACGAAAGAGAAGAAGAAGAAACAGAGTAAAGAAAACAAATTTAATAAAGAAAAAAAAAACAGAGAAGGAAATAGAAGAAGACGACAAAGAGAGATCGTGCAAACTTTTTTTTTTTTCTTTCTTTAATCTTTGAAGACTTGTTGTAGTAACTGTAAAACAGATAAGATCTCAAAGAATCTTGGATGGTGGAGAAGAAAAACGATAAGTCCTATGGTTGTTAAACAATTAATTAAAATAAATAAAAAAACTGAATGGTTTCTTGTTGCGAGAAATATTGTTCTTTTTTTTGAATAAAGATTTTTGAGTTTTTCTTGCATTTGACAACCATTTCTATTCCATATTGTTACAGCGAATATTGTTCTTTTTTTTTGAATAAAGATTTTTGAGTTTTTCTTGCATTTGACAACCATTTCTATTCCATATTGTTACAGCGAATATCGGAAACTTAGTTGGAAAAAACCTGGAGACTTTAATAATTTTTAATTATACTTGAATTGACAATTAACAATTAACCGTAGGATCAAGAAGAGGTTTTGACTTTTGTTATTCCTTTGATAAATTGGACGGTTGATATTTCATGTTTTGAATCTGCTGTTTTAATGTTTGTCCACGTGGCGTCCATGTTGTGTCTCTGGATAAGGATAATGTATACAACTGCGGCCGTTTGCGTATATCCGGTTAAGGTCCTACCATATGAGTAGGATCCATGGTGTCGTTTACTTTACCGGGTTTGGATTCCTTAATTTGCGATACATTGAGCGAGTTTAAAGAAAAGAAGATCAAATTCTGTATTTTCCTTTTTTGTGAATAAATAAACTCGACTACTCTCACTTATATAAAAGACAAATTTGGTTTTAATTGTAAGTGATAGTAAATCAAACACTATGATTCAGTGGTAAAATATCTGCTATACGCGCTCATCCGCTTTGTGCGACTAGGGTTCGAATCTTATATATAGAGTATAACTGGATATAACTCGGTATAACTAAGGTACAAATGTACTTTTCAGTTGTCCGAGTAGATACAGTACAACTGGGTACCACTACCGAGTAGTCCGAATAGCTATAGTACAACTAAGTATAATTAGTATTTCTTTGTACGCAAAGGGTATTTTTGTCTTCACAAAGTTATTAGAGAGTATTCTATTCTCAAATTGACACAAATGGAGAGGTACAGTAAAAAAAGACTTTCACAGAAAAAGACATCTCAGATTAACGCCCGTTTAAAGACCTCAATCCTAGTTTAAATTTATCTTTTGAAAATACTCGGTTAGTGGGTTATAGAACACTTTTTTTTAATTAATGCATTGTATATTCACTAGGAAAGTAGTTTATGGTTATAAGATTATTTCATATTCGTATTTTCTTGTGTGTTTTTGTTTTCTAGTTTTGATAAGATGTGAGAGATCTTTAGATGTGACTTTTTATGTTGTAATATCATACATACGTGCTTTGGATTACTGAAATTTGATGTGAAAATTTTAATTAAATTAGTGAAATATAGAATAAACCAGTTCGTATATAGTGGTTATTTGCATTTGCATTTGCATTTAGAAGTTCAATTTTATGATGTAGTTAGCAAATTAAATCATAAAATATAATAGAAAATGTAAAGCAACAACAGTATTTTAGTTTTATAAATTTTAAGCTTATATTAAGAAATCTCGTGTTTATCATGTCTTTTTGGATAATAAAAGAAAATATGTTTATTTCGTAATATATAAACTTTACTTCGTATTACCTTCTTAAATATCGGTCTTTTGACCTTTATTTCGTCACTAAGTACCTATGTTTTATTTTTTTTATTTCATATTTTAAAATCACTTTTATACATTTTAATTTATTTTATCTTATTTTTATGTTCATTTTCTTCCTTTAACTTATGTTTATAAAACTTTAAAAAATGTAATTTTCATCAACTTGCATATTTATCGTGTCTTTTTTAATTAATTTATTTAATTTTCACTTTTTTACCTCTAATTCTCCTAATATTCATAAAAAAAAAGATTTATTGATTCTTGACCGTTTCAGCTAATGGCGCACAATAACATCACATCTCTTTCCGTAAAGCTAAAATAATTATCCTGGGCGTCCGGGTTGAACCAAACAAGCCGAACTGATCAAACCGAGTTTTTTCGGTTTTTGGTTTCTATTCTATTATAAGACGTGAACCGATCAGCACAATTTTAAATTGATTTCAGTTATCGGTTCGGTTCGGTTTGGTAAACGGTTAACCGATCGGTTTTTTGGTTTATTGGAACACCATATAAAAATAAAACCCTAGTTTTATGAGCAACATTTCATTTTTCTTCTTTTCTACTTTCTCGCCTCTTCTCCTCAACCAAGTCACCTTCTTCTTCCATCTTCTATGATCTTCTTCTCTTTTTTTTTTGGTTTTCTCTTATCTTCTTCTTCTTCTTCGTCACCAAGCTTTTTGTCACCGTTTCTCTTCGTCACTTACCTTCTTCGTCACCAATTTTTTTTGGCTAGATTCACTGGATTCACCATTATCGGCATTCTTATCACCAAGCTCTCGGTTAGGCTTGTTGGTTGCAGAATTACTCATGCAAAAGCTGTGAAAAGCTTCGATATTCTTATTAGCAACTAGAGCTGGTTTTAAATAGCCAAACAAAAAAGACAAAGTCTTCGATACAAACTGAAAATAGCAAAGAACATAAACAAACAGAAACAAAGAAAGTGGAGCATAAAAAATTGAAATCAGCTCCTTAACTCCTACATTCTCTGAGCCTCTTTCTTGATCAAAGACTTATTCAAATCCTAACATTGCCTCCCTTAAACTGAAAGCGATAGCTTTAGTTTATCTTCTCGCAAACTCCAAGCTTCTCTCTTAATCGAACAAAAGCTTCCAACTTCAATGGCTTAGTCAATATGTCTGCAACCTGATCATTTGTTCTACAATGAACCAATTTCACAACTTCATCCTTGATAAGATCCCTTAGAAAATGAAACCTGACATCAATATGCTTGCGGCAGCCATGAAGAACAGGGTTCTTTGATAGTTTAATTGTTGAACTGTTATCACACATAATCGTAGTGCAACCCGATTGCATCAGACCAAATTCCTCTAAAATCCTTCTCCTCCACTTAGTAAGAAAGCGTATCCACTTGTGCTGCGTCTGTTGTCAATATCTCCGGCATAATCACTATCAGTATAGACGGTCAACTCCTCCAGCATTCCCTTTTTGTAAAACACACCAAATCTAATAGTTCCTTTGATGTACCTTAACACACATTTTGCGGCTTGCATATGTTCTTCTCTAGGATCAGACATGTATCTACTTAATAGACAAACAACAAACATCATATCAGGCCTTGTCGTCGTGATATACATCAGACTTCCAATGAGTTGCTTATATAGCGTACAATCAACTTTGTTAGCATCCCCCTCCTTTGATAGCTTCACTCTCGACACAATAGGATTCTTGACATCATTCCCATTATACAAGTTAAACCTTTCAAGAATCTCTCCAGCATATTTCTTTTAATGAATGAAGATCCCATCCTCATCTTGTGTCACCTCCACACCTAAAAAATACTTCATTTTTCCCAAATCAGTCATCTCAAATTTATTTTTCATAGATGATTTAAACTCCTTAAGCATCTCTTCATCATTTCCTCTGAAGATTAAATCATCTACATAAAGACTGACAATAAGAATCTTGTTACCTCCATCGGTCATCACGAAGAGTGTGTACTCATACTCACATCTTTGAATCATTCTCTAACAAAATAGGCTTCAATTTTGCTATACCAAGCTCTTGGGGCTTGTTTTAAACCGTATAAAGCCTTTACCAACTTGTAAACCTTGTGCTATTCTCCTTTTTTTTTTATGTATCCTTGTGGTTGATCTACAAACACGTCTTCCGTTAGTTCATCGTAAAAGAACGTACTCTTTACGTCTAGCTGATAGACACACCAATTTTTCTAAGCTGCCACAGGTAAGATCATACGAATAGTATCCCAATGTGCCACGGGAGTAAAGACTTTGCTGTAGTTTACTCCTTCTTCTTGCGCATAGCCTTTGACCACCAATCGAGCTTTTTACTTGTCAACTTCACCCTTCTCGTTGAGCTTGGTTTTATAAACCCATTTAACACTAATTCTCTTTGCTCCGCTTGGAAGATCTGTGAGAAACCAAGTTCCATTCCTTTCTATTGACTCCAGCTCTGTATTCATAGCATTTACCCATTTTTCTACTTCAGCAGCTTCATTGAACGTTACAGGGTCATCGCTTGACACAAACATTACGAGACCCGAAACTTCTTCTTCTTCCTCCCCTCTGATCTTGTAATTGGATAAATAAGCTGGTCTTCTTCTAATTCTCTGAGCCGTAGGCAGTTATGCTGGAACCAGAACTTCTTCTTCTTCATTTATCTGCTCTATTTCAGGCTCCTGAGCCACCTCTTCAATATTATCCTCGTTTTCTCTATCCTCCCAGATTAATTGCTCAGCCTCTAATTCGTCTGTTTTCTGTCCCCAATCCCAGCTCTTCTCTTCTTCAAAAATCACGTCCCTGCTTGTGATGACTTTTTCTGTTGTTGGGTTCTATAAGCGATAACCCTTGGATTTGTTTCTTACTCCGATTAGCACACATATGTTACTTTTATCATCAAGATTTGTCCTCCTCTGATCTGGAACATAGACAAGAGCGATGCAATCAAAAATCCTGAAGTAATCAACTCTAGGCTTCATTCCACTCCACATCTCTTCAGGAGTTTTTCCTTGTGTCACAGAAGTTGGACTACAATTCAACACATGTACAGCCCATTTTGCTGCTTCTGCCCAGAACTTCCTAGGAACTCCTTTATCATTCAGATTATACCGCACCATATTCATTATTGTCCGGTTCTTGCGCTCAGCAATTCCGTTTTGATGTGGAGTGAAAGCTGTAGTGAGTTATCTGCTAATCCCGGCTTCCTTACAAAATTTATTGAACTTATTTGAAGTGAATTCACCGCCTCTGTCCGTTCGTAGACATGCCAACGTTTCTCCAGTTTCTTTTTCCACATGGTTCTTGCATCGAGTAAAGAACACAAAGGCCTCTGATTTTAATGACAAAAAATATATCCATACCTTTCGGCTAAAGTTGTCAATGAAAGTAAAAATATATTTCTTGTCGCAGTTTGATGCTGGAGAAATTAGACCACAAATATCAGAATGTACTAGCTGCAACCTCTTTGATGAACGTCACAAGCTCTTCTTAGGGATGCTTTCACGATGTTGTTTGCCAACCAAGCAACTAACACATTTCTCAGCTTCTTCGGTGCTTAGATGTGGTATCCCTTTGACCATATTTTGATATTTCAGAGTTCTTAAACCCTTGTAATTTAAGTGCCCATACCTTCGATACCAAAGTTGTAGATCATCCATTGTTTATATTTTTAAACATTTTTCAGCCGTTAAACGAGTTGTCTTTTGATGCCAAGATCTTGAACAGTTTGTTCTCCGTCATTTTTGATTGTATAACCAGCCCCAAATCCGGATGATAAATCTTGCATACTCCATGATGCATCAAATCTCGCAGCCCTTTTGTACAAGTTGTCCCAAGCTCACTAAATTACTAGTTAAATCTGGTACTAGATATACATCTGAAATGACATGAGTCCTTCCATTGACACGAAAAGTTACATCACCTTTTTCCAATCACAGAGAGAAGAGAATTGTTGCCAAGTTTTACTGAGCATCGAAACTCCTCAACAAGCTTCAAAAACAATGATTTGTCTCCAGTCATGTGGTTGGAACAACCTGAATGAAGACACCACATGAATGTTCTTTCTTCTGGAATTAGTGTACGCCATTAACAACACATCACCTTCCTCTTCTCCAATCTTTGCATAATTCACCTTTCCCTCCATCAGACATTCGTATTGAAAATGTCCAAGTTTGTGACAGCGAAAGCATTCCACCGTTGCCTTGTTAAATCTACCTCTTCCTCTTCCTCGGCCAAATTATCTTCCTTTGCTTCTGCCATTTCGATCCTCATATGAAACTTTGAGCACCTGCTAGTCTGCTACCATTTCCACCTTTCTCATCTTCTGCTCATGAACAAGTAATGAGCTTTGCAAGGTATCAACTGATAAATTGTCAATATCTTTCGATTCTTCAATTGAACACACAATGTAATTGAAGTTTTCAGTTTGAGTTCGCAAGATCTTCTCCACAGTTTTGACATCTTGCATATCGTCCCCACAATTTCTCATGTCGTTTGCTACCACCATCACCCTTGTGAAGTAATTGGAGACAGATTCTCCACCTTTCATCTCCAGCAATTTAAACGTTCTCCTCAAGGTTTGTAATTGCACACGCTTCACTCTTGCATTTCCTTGATATTTAGTCTTCATAGAATCCCACAACTGCTTTGACGTTTCTTTCAAAGTTATTGTCTTAAGAATTGATTTGGAAATGGCACAGAACAAATAATTCTTTGCCTTCAATTCCTTTAATCTTGCATCGGCAAGGATCTTCTTTTGTGCTTCGGTCAGCACTTCTTCGTTAATTGGTTCATCAATTCCATCTTTCACAACACCAAAATACTCATTTGATCGAAGATGATTTTCCATAAGGAGACTCCAATGGTCATAATCTCCATCGAATCTTGGTATAATAGGTTGCCCAAAATTACTCGATTCCCCCATCGTTCTCTCTGTGTTTGCTCTCTCTCACTCACCGTGTTTGCTCTCTCTCACTTTTAATTGATTCGCTCTGATACCAGATTGTTGGTTTCAGAATCACTCATGCAAAAGCTGTGAAAAGCTTCGATAATCTTATTAGAAACTAGAGCTGGCTTTAAATAGTCAACCAAAAAATACAAAATTTTTGATACAAGCTGAAAAGAGCAGAGAACTGAAACAAACAGAAACAAAGAAAGTGGAGCATAAAAAATTGAAATCAGCCCCTTAACTCCTACATTCTCGGAGCCTCTTTCTTGATCAAAGACTTATTCAAATCCTAACAAAGCTCTCGGATAAGTCTTCAATACTGACCATTTTTCATCGAAAATGAAAAAGATAATCCTCAATCAATACGTATTATTAAATCGGATGGGATAAAAGAGATCGTTGGCTTTGGAAATCTGAAACCCTAATTTATGTATGTGTTTTGATTCATTTGCAGAGGAAGACACTAAGAACTCTAAGTTGACTTCTCATCGGAAGTCTCACAGCCGCCGCAGTCAAAACCACAACCACAACCACATTTCTCTTTGAAAACCATAACCTTAATGGTTAATGGATTTGGGCCTGATTCAATTGTAAAGTTTTTTGTATTTGTACTTGTACTTGACCCAATTATTTTATTTTGTTAATTGAGTCTATTTTTAACTGTTTGTAATTGTAAATCTGTTAATGAGGCCCAATAGAAAAATAAACCAAAATATAAAAAAATTTGGTTATTTTTAGAATAAGTTGAAAACACTAAAACCGAACCGAACCGAACCGAATTTTTATTCGAATCAATTCGGAAGAATTTTTGAGAAACGAATAACCCGACAAACCGAACCGATTAAACCGAACGCCTAGGCAAAAAATAATAGAAAAAGATGATTTGATCTGATCTCCAAATTAAAAAAACACACACACACACACAAGAAAAAAACCCTAGAAACCTCCAAAAATATTTTTTACTTACAGCATGAGAAAGAAACAAGGATGGTACCTTAAGGCCGCATTGTTTTTGTAAGGCCCAAATCACATAGATGTCACATAGGCCCAAATCAGGATGCACCGAGATGTCTTTAGTCAAATAGATTGACACAACAGAGCATCGATCTTCAGAGTGGAAAACCCAGAACTCGCCTCCGATCTTCTCCAGCAAGGCGTGAAAAGTGATCGCCGAGTCCAAATCAAGCCGGAAAATGACCGATAAGCTACCCCCTAGGCCCTAGGTGATGCACAATACCTCACTTCCATGGAAGAATCTGATAAGTAAACGTATACTAATTTGGGCCTTGATTGGGCCACTTGTATTGAAGAAGCCCTACTTTATCTACAGCGTTTATTTACATTTTGTGCCATTGTCTCTTACGATCATGTATTTAGTCTTGCTTTTTTTTTTTTTTTTTTTTTTTTTTTTGGACAAACGTATTTAGTCTTGCTAGTTCTCTGTAAACAGGTATCGAATACGATCATATTGAAATGGATTGATTTCCACACTTCTTTCTCTCTAAACCTCTCTTCTCATCTAACTCTTCCTCAGTCTCTCTCTCTCTCTCTTTATGTTCTAACTATTCTCTTCTTCTGTTAATTAAGATCTGGAACCTCCAAATTAATTCGATTCGATGTATCAATGGAGGAAATTCGAGTTCTTCGAGGAGAAATACGGAGGTAAGATACCTGAGGATGTGACCGGAGATATAAAATGCTGTTCCAGTGGCCGTGGCAAAGTCGTCATCGGCTCTAACGATGGATCCGTCAGTTTCCTCGATCGTGGCATCAAATTCGATTCCGGTTTCCAAGCTCACTCTTCTTCTCTTCTCTTCCTTCAACACCTCAAGGTTCGCTTTCTCTTCTCCCATTCATCCAATTTTTTTTATTGGTTATGTTTCTGCTGATCAAATCCTAAGGCTAAGTAACAATATGATCATCAATTTTACGATTCCAGTATTTTCAATTTGGTTGTGATTTCACTTTTGTTTATCTCTGTGTGTTTTGGAAATTGAGATTGTGTTTTGTTTCATTTTGGCTAAGTAACAAAATGAACCAAGTTTTGATCCGTTCTTTCATCAGTTTTACAGTTCCAATTGATTCTACTCCCTACATTTAGCTTCAAATTGGTTGCAATTTCACTCTTGTTTGGCTGTGTTTTGGAAAATTGAGATTTTTTGTATTGAGATTCTGTTGTCTTCAATTTGTGGTGATGCTTTTACATTGTAGCTGGAATTTATTTCACATTTCGGTATTTTTTGTTCTTTGGGATAATTAATAGCAAAGGAACTTCCTCGTCACGGTCGGAGAAGATGAACAAATATCACCACAGCAGTCAGGGATGTGTCTCAAGGTATTTGACCTTGACAAAGTTCAGGAGGAAAGCACAAGTTCCTCGGCTCCCGAATGTATTGGTATCCTTAGAATATTCACCAATCATTTCCCTGAGGCTAAGGTACTAGATACCAAATAACAATCTCTTCTCCATACTAAAGCTTCTCCATTTGGTTTCTTGATGGAATATCATGTGAAATTGCAGATTACTTCTTTTCTAGTTCTGGAGGAAGTTCCACCTATATTGCTTATAGCCATTGGTTTAGATAATGGCTGCATTTATTGTGTCAAAGGGGACATTGCTCGAGAGCGTATCACCCGGTTTAAGCTTCAAGTCGATGGGAGTTCAGACAAAAGACCATCCCCTATTACAGGATTGGGGTTCAGGATGGATGGTCAAGCGCTTCTGTTATTTGCTGTAACTCCAGACTCGGTGAACTTGTTCAGTATGAAGGCGCAGCCACCTAAATTGCAGACTTTGGATCATATTGGGAGCAGTGTGAATACTGTTACTATGAGTGACCGCTCGGTACATATTTCTCTTACTTGTAACCCAATTTTATCGTCTTTTGTTGATTTTTAGAATTATTTTTTTTCTTTTCTTCTAGACAGTTGAAGTATGTTGTGTTCTACAGGAATTAATAGTTGGTCGACCTGAAGCTGTTTATTTCTATGAAGTTGATGGACGTGGTCCCTGCTGGGCTTTTGAAGGAGAGAAAAAATTCATGGGGTGGTTCCGTGGCTACCTTTTATGTGTCATTGCTGACCCTAAAACTGGGAAGAATGTTTTCAATGTCTACGACCTAAGGAATCGGCTTATAGCACATAGTCTAGTCGTTGATAAAGTCTCCAACATGCTCTGCGAGTGGGGAAACATAATACTTATAACGGCTGACAAAAAATTATTGTGCATTACCGAGAAGGATATGGAAAGCAAGTTAGATATGCTGTTCAAGAAAAACCTGTACACAGTAGCGATTAATCTTGTCCAGAGTCAGCATGCTGATGCTGCTGCTACTGCCAATGTGATGAGGAAGTATGGAGATCATTTATATGGCAAGCAGGAATATGACAAAGCTATGTCTCAGTACATCAACACTATTGGTTATCTTGAACCATCATTTGTGATACAGAAGTTTCTGGATGCACAGAGGATCTACAATCTTACTAATTATCTGGAGAAGTTGCATGAGAAGGGTCTAGCATCAAAAGACCACACAACTCTTTTGCTAAACTGTTACACTAAATTGAAGGATGTGGAAAAGCTGAACACCTTCATTAGGAAAGAAGATGGCATTGGCGAGCTCAAGTTTGATGTGGAAACAGCCATTAGGGTCTGTCGAGCAGCTAACTACCATGAGCATGCGATGTATGTTGCAAAAAAGGCAGGAAAACATGAGTGGTACTTGAAAATTTTGCTTGAAGATCTTGGAAACTACGATGAAGCTCTGCAATATATTTCAGGTCTTGAACCCAGTCAAGCTGGGGTAACAATAAAAGAGTATGGTAAGATTCTTATAGAGCACAAGCCAAAAGAGACAATTGATATACTCATGCGACTATGCACTGAGCAAGGAACTTCCAGCGGTGTGTACCTGTCCATGTTGCCGTCACCTGTGGACTTCATCAATGTTTTTGTTCAGCATCCACATTCGCTAATGGATTTTCTCGAGAGATATACTGAAATAGTTAAGGATTCACCTGCTCAAGCAGAAATCCATAACACACTCTTGGAGTTATACTTGTCCAGGGACTTGGATTTTCCATCAGTCTCTCTATCAGAAAATGGTCTGGATAAGGACTTCACATATCTATCAGTACCAGCTTCGGTGTCTAAAGCTCCTGAAAAGAGGAAAAATGCTGATTCTAAGGATGCAGTGGATAAGGATTGTATGGAAAGGCAACAGAAGGGACTAGAGTTGCTTAAAATGGCATGGCCGTCAGACCTAGAGCAACCGTTCTATGACGTTGACCTTGCTATAATCCTATGCGAGATGAATTCATTCAAGGAGGGACTTCTGTATCTTTATGAAAAGATGAAACTTTACAAGGAGGTTATTACTTGCTACATGCAGAATCATGATCATGAGGGACTCATTGCGTGCTGCAAAAGGTTAGGTGATTCTGGCAAGGGTGGGGATCCGTCTCTTTGGGCAGATCTTCTCAAGTATTTTGGTGAAATTGGAGAGGACTGCACCAAAGAAGTGAAGGAAGTTCTTACTTATATTGAACGGGATGATATATTACCTCCTATCATTGTTCTTCAGACCCTAGCGAAGAATCCATGTCTCACACTCTCTGTTATCAAAGACTATATAGCCCGGAAACTTGAACAAGAATCAAAGATAATTGAAGAGGACCGGCGAGCTGTAGAGAAGTATCAGGTTGATAGTTTCAAAATCAATACAATTTTTATTTATTCATTTAGCCTGACCTTCCAAATCAACTAGAAAACTTGTTCTCGTAATCTAGACCCGTTTCACATCGCTTGTTAATTAGGTTTTTGAATGGTGCAGGAAAGAGATTGAAGACCTCAGGACAAATGCCAGGATATTTCAACTTAGCAAGTGCACGGCTTGCACTTTCACATTGGATATCCCTGCAGTTCATTTCATGTGTATGCACTCATTTCATCAACGTTGCCTCGGTGACAATGAAAAAGAATGCCCTGAGTGTGCTCCCGAGTACAGATCAGTAATGGAAATGAAGAGAAGTTTGGAGCAAAACTCGAAAGACCAAGATCTGTTCTTCCAGCAAATGAAGAGCTCGAAAGACGGATTTTCTGTGATTGCAGAGTACTTTGGGAAAGGAATCATCAGCAAAACTAGTGATGCAACATCCTAATTGTAACCACTGAACTCATTGCAATTAACTCCCAAAAAATCCCTTTCTTTTAGTTTGATATAGTCATGTCATATGAGAACATCTAATTAGAAAACAACAATAATTGAAGAGATCTACTTTCTCATTTACTGATCTTGTTTGTTCAGGGAAGGCGGCTGAAAACATCTCAAACTTATCAAGTGAGGCGGACATAAAACTGTGTGGCACTTGTGTATCTGTGAATGTGAGGTATCCTGTGAAATTTACTTTATCGGCTTAGATATTGTGTAAGAGTTTGTAGCGAAGTTTGGAACTGGCACGATGCTTCTTCTTGTTTGTATTTCTGTGAATCTGTGCCATGACTCAGGAAGAGAAGCATATATATCAGCAAGTTATAACGTTTTTGTTTTGTGTATGTTTGGTTTTTTCATCTGTGGAACTCCATAAACTTGAAGGAGAACTTTCCAGTAAATATGTTGTGTTTGGTTTGCATTCGTTCTGTTAAGGACTTGCTCATTTTGAGCAATTTATAACAGCGTCCAATTTTTTGGCACTCGAGAAACCTCCAAACTTGAAATACTGTACGGTTCTTAAGACTAAGGTGTTCGTGGTTCTCCCAATGAACACAGGCATCTTCAGTCTCCGAGTTAACGGTTTGTTTATCTCCTTTGACTATGTTGTAGCTGTGGTTAGGTTTCCTGCAGTTTATCTTTCTCTTGCGATCTTTATTGGAAGTTGAGAGTCTAAAACATGGCTAGAACAGATAAGTTTTGAAAGGCTGTTTTCTGTTTTTTTTTTCTTGCTTCTTGGAGCTATCTATTTCTTTGTGTTCCTTTTGTTGAAATGCCAGAATGATGTTGAGAAGTCTTTGCTACAATCTCAACAGCGCAAATCTGCTATTATATTCCGCTACACTACTCAACAACGCAAATCTAGTGGATCCCATCTTTAAGTTAACCTTCACAAGGAGAATTTTATCGTTTTTTAGGTAGCAAGGGTTTATGTTGTGTGTTGTTTTTCATAGTGTCACCGTGAAATCGCCGTCAAAAATCCTATTAGGATTTTCATTTTCGATTTGTAGATTTTCGGGAAGAAAACAAAAAAATCGAACCCAATTGTAAGTGTCAGAAGTTTACTGTCTATGGCCATTTTCCCATAGACAAGTATGTAAAAAAAAAAAGGGTAACTTCAGTATAACTTCCGGAGGAAAAAGACAAAAAAAAAAACATGAGTATAACTTTAAAAAGGTTGTAAAATTGCGGGAGAAAGTTTTTGGTGCCAGAAGATGGCGAAGAAGAGAGACAGTCTCAAGCTTGTGAAGATAAAAGACGCCATTGATCTCATCAACGAACAAGTTAGTTTAATTGGTTTCGTTCTTGAACAAAGGGAACCCAAGCGATGTCGCAATAATGGTATCCTAACCTAAATGTTCTCTTTTTTCTGTTTGTTTTCCTCCCCAAATTTTCGTTTCTTCGTCTATCAGAGGTTTTTATTTTTTGGGTGAATTTTATCATTTGATTTTGTTACTCATCAAATGTGGTAGATTTTATTAATCTGTGTGATCTAAAGTGGGTTTGTTTTGTGAAGCCAACATTTGGATTTTTTTATATATATTTCAGATTGGATTTGTACATTGAAGATAATTGATGATTCGTATCCAATTCCTGGACTTACTGTAAATGTATTTAGTAGCACAGTTGAAGAACTTCCTCAAATCAAGAACTACAATAACATGATTGTGTTTACACGCATTAAGGTCTACAAGTCCCTCAAACACTTCTCTTCATTGTTGCTAGTGTTAACTTTGCTATAAATCTTGTGTGTTTTTAGGTCTCTTTAGAATCAAAGTTTGGATTTTTTGTTTGTTTTTGTAGATGCAAGTTTTTGATGGTGGAAAAAGAGTGAGTGCTGCTTGTAATAAAAGGTTTTCTTCCTTTGCGATATACGAAAGAGTTGGTACTGGCGATGATTTGGTATGTTACCAATACACTTCAAATTTTCATGAGTTCATTAGATGATCTACGCAAATTGTTTGCCAGTATTAGTGGAGGTGATGAAGGTAACAATGTGATCGATCTTGTTTTTGCTCTCAAACTTTTCATATTATTTCAAGATTTATACAGTCTTTTAAGTAATAGAGTCATCAGATCTATTCTCATTAGCTTTGATTTCCTTTTTTGGTTCTTAGCTTTGCAGAGTGCATCTTACATGGTAAAACCTTACTCCGTAGCAAAACAATTTTCATTCATGAGAGAAATCAAGAAAGGAAAATGCTTTGATTTGGTGTGTAAGGTAGTATGACTTAAACTCTTAGCTTTGCTCTATACTCTCAATTAACATGAGGAACTTGTGTAACTCTTAACCTATCATTTCATGATTACTTAAAAGTCTTTTGATGACTGATCCAAGCCTGTTTTCTGATGTTTCCTGTAATGAAGATCCTCCATGTCGATAAAGATATGAGCGTCGTTTTTGTTTGGGATGGAACTGATGCACCTCCAGCATCTATTCTTTCAAAGTGAGTTTTAAAATTCTTGGATCATTGTTTTTTAAGTTGTTTAGTTACATTTTAGGCAATATCAATCATGTGTAGCATTAGTTTCCAATATACTTTACACCTTTCACATTCTACGCTTACTCTTTTTTCCGATTTTGGCGTACAATGGTGGTTGTGTACAGGAGAATTGAAGAAGACAAGGCATTTAGCAGTCTCTCAGTTCATACTTTATTGTCAAGGGATACATTGCTCAGCTTTCCAACTGTTGGAACGATCTTGAGAGTTACTCTAAGTAGTCATCTATTTCATCAGGTTAAACCTGGTGATTGGGTGAAAATTTACCATTTACTCTGTGAAGTTGATAAGGGATCTTGGTTAGGTAAAGTTACAAACTCTACAGCGGTTCATCTCGCTCAAGATGTCATTTAGTCGAAAAGATCATGCGGTTAGTACTTCTTGAGGTTTCGTTTGGTAATAGTTACTTGTAACCTTTCTGCTTAACTACATTAATCTCTTATGTTCCCAAAACTAGGATATATGAAAAGAGGATATCATCAAAGTTTGGACACGTTCCGTTTTGGAGTTTTCCGTCACCTCCTGGATTAACAGGTTGCTATATATACTCCATCACTCTTTTGTGTTATCTCGATCATTAGACAATCTTCCTTAACAACATTTCTCGGTGTCTTGCAGAGACAGATCACGATTCTGCGCCATTTGTTACACTAATGGACATCATAACATTCCCCAAGGTACCATTCATGAATCTATATTTCTGTACTCAAAAGATTAAGAATACTTTTTTATGTGCTTGCCTACGGTGTTATTACAGGTTACATGGAAGTACAGATGCATTGTTCGGATTATAGCCGCATACCCTTGGCAAATAGAGGATTTCTATTCAGATGAGAATCATCGCCATCGAGTTGTATTGACACTAGAGGATCCAACAGCGACTTTAGAGGCTCTCTTATGCGATAAAGACGCAGTAAAAACCTGCATTTGGTCTAAAATATGCATCTAAACTGTAAATAGAGATTATCTCTGATACTTTCCCTAATCTAGTGTTGTTGTATTTGGCAGGAGTACTTTTGGGGTTTAGGATTTAAGGACACAGAGATGTTGAGGAAGAAGCAGAATCGGTTGCTCGGAATAAGACAAAGCTCCAACTTGGTGTTGGCTTCAAGAAATCCACCATGGATTGAGTGTTGTATACTCTCTTACTATACTCATAAAGCTGACCCATGGAGAACCAGATTATATAGAATCTTTGGTACTCGCCTTCTTGATTAAGCTTGTTAAAGACAAAATAGTTTTAGTACTGGGACTTAGATTATGTTAAGAATGTTGGATGTGGCTTATTTCATTCAGAACTTGTAACCAAATCCGAAAAATCGAATCCAAACCGAATGGGTAAAATCGAAAAACCCGAACCAAAACTCGGATTGGACACTCAAAATATTAAATAAAATGCGGTAAGAAATGGAAAGATGATTGCTAAATTTTGTAAACTCTACTGTAAAAATTCTGTCATCACTAAGGTCAACAAAGAAACGAATACAGAATCACAAATAAATAAAAAACAGAGTAAACAAAAGTCAAACTATGCTTTGCTTACTCATTGAACATTGCCTAATACAACAGCTTCAGTGACCCATACAGAATGGTTTTGTGGGTTAACAAGTCTCTTATAAAACTCCACAATCTTGTTTCTGATACAACTCTTACACTTTGGTCTCAAATCTGAAACCCTCTTTCCTTAAAAGGGTCACTGAAATCAATCTTTTCCTACTCCGATGTGGAGCAGCTCCTCAGGGATTGCAGCCGGATCTAAGTCCCAACAGTTTCCGGGAAAGTCGGTAGTTGCATCTTTAAGAAACCAAGATGGCACTTGATGTGAAAACCGCAACATCTCAAACCTCGGTATCCATTTCTTACTGTCCTCACTCGTGCTCCTGTGATATACAGTTTTGTAGCCCTCTAGTTTAACAAGAGGGGAAATGCACACGCCATACTGTTCAGTGTATTCATCGAGGATCTCGACCATTTCGTATTGGTGCCTCACTTCGTCTGAGGTTGAATCGTTCCAGTTTACTGACCAGTTCTTGTATACAGCCCAAATCTCCCCAGTTGCAGGGAAGATTCGAACACAACCACCTCTCCCCGTCTTCTTGCCTTTCAAAAGATGCGAAAAGATGTTAACTTGGTCAACTATGTCAGAGTTTCGTATCCTGAAATGCCCGCATGACTTTGTAAACCCGTATTGCACCCATTTCATTGAGCCGAACTCGATGTCGGTTTTGGAGCTTAAGTAGGCAATGTCAATCTTAAAGGGTTGAACCGAGAGTACTTCCCTAACCACGCAATATAGGCGTGGCATACCATCATCTTCATCATAAATTGCCCATATCTGCCTTGGCTCAAAGCATTCCTCCGATCTGTTTTTATCAAAATCATGGAAATCGGAATCTGGGACTGTTATAGGCCCGTTTGTTTTGCGTACCGTAACATCTCCCAACTTACAGGAGATAACAGTTTTCTCATCAAGGGGTGACACATCCTCTGCAGCTGCGGCTGCCTCTGAAGCTAATCTCATGATCTCCAATCTTTGCTTAATGTCAGCTCTGGCCTTTTGAATTAATGGTTTCCGTGTATCCAATACTGATGCAGTAGACCATCGTCTACTTGAACCATGAAGTTTGTGATCCTGTTCCATTTTGGCATCCACATTTGCTGTCTTTGATACTGAAGCAGATCTCAGAGGGTTCTCAAGAAATCCATTAGCAGCAGCTTCAAGAAAAACTTTGCTTTTCTTCCCAGGTCTGCCTACCTTAATTGCAGTCGTGTGAGCAGATACACTGGGCGGATTAGGATATATCAGACCACCTTGTGTGCTTTTCATCGAGTATGCCCCATTAGAACCGTCTTTGACTTTATTTGTCCCCGCACTGACTACTGAGCTGCTGTGCTTGTAAGGATACCCATTTGACACTGAGGATACACGCTTCAAATCTAGATTCCCTGGGGAGGTTGTTCCAGAGTACGCGCTCCAATCATAAGAACCATTTGTAGCATATTCATATCCATGTCCTTGCCCAGGATAGTGGCCTAAGAAATACGTTGAATTAGTGGGCATGCGTGCAACAGCATCATAACCATGCGGGGGATAGCCATTACTTGGAGGCGCATGAGATGGAGGCGTGTAATGAAACGGTGCACTAACAGGAGCTGGACCAGTTTCTACAGCAATAAACGCTCCACGACAGTTCTTACATGAAAGCCTCTTATTCACATACTTCCTCAGGTACTCGTACTGAACTTTGCAAGAGGTGCATACAGTCCAGAAAGTATCAAGTCTTTCTGAAGATGGTGGAAACCGATCAAATACTGCAGTCCCAGTCCCAGGCATGTATTCTGTGCTGTGCTTCTGAACCTCTGTAGAGTCGATATGCTTCTTTCGTTTATAATAAAAAGTGCTTTTATTAAACTCATTCGACAAGAAATTCCAGGCTTCAGATATGAGATGGAAAGCACCATCAGCTCCAATGCATTTGTTCTTATCGGGATGAAGCAATACAGCCATCTTCTTGTACTGTTTCTTTACTTCTCTTTTCCCAGCCGACGGTTTCAATCCAAGTACCGCATAATAATCAATCTGACCACCACTTCTACTCTGAGAAGCTAAATAAACTTCAAACGTCGCAACCATCTGAGATAAACCTTCCAAATCAGGAAACAAAGACTTAGCTTTCAACGCATAACTCCTTGCGCCTGTGAAATCTTTTTCCACAAATCTCCTCTCAGCGATTTGTTTCACTCTAAGAGCTTCCTCTCTATATGCTTCCATGTAGACTAAACCCAGACCAATATATCAACGCAACAGTAGCTCTACAAAAGGAAACTAATACTGCTCTCGCATACTAAAACCCGAAACACATTCCATATCCAAACACCAAAAGAAAATCCTTTATCTGCAAATCATTCACAAAAATAGCATTAATTCTTTAAACTCACTGCAATATAAATAAACCAATACCTAACCAACCACACATACAACATTTTCAAACCAGCTTTAAACAGAACCACACTTACTAAGATTCAAGATCCAGAATCTCCAAGTACCGTTTTTTTTGACAAATTTGTTAACTTTACATATTTCTATCACTAATTATACAATCAGTCAACTAGATTTGGATAATTTAAGTATATGGGTAGCTTAATTTAATCTCCATTTTCTCAGAACCTAAACAAGCACAAGCGTCAGATTTAAGCTATAAACATTCTTCAAATGAATCAAAAATTCAAGATAAACCCTACTCAAAAGGATTTAACGTTAAACCCCTAATCAATATTTGCTACAAACCCAATAATAACAACATTGACAAAAACAAAAACAAAAACCTAAAATTTCAGGAATGATAAAAAAAAAAAAAAAAAAAAACAGAGAATAGAGCTATCGATCTTACTGATAAATTGGGGGAAATTAGAAAAAAAGCTTCAAATAGATCGATTCAAGTTCTTCCTCCAGAGATTGAGCAGATCAAATCGAGGTAACAAAAAAACACGAATCCTCAACAGATTTGGAATCAAAGCGTAGCTGTTAACTACAGTGATTTAGGGTTTAGGGTTTCAGTGGTAATCGGCGATTCACGCATGACGAATGAATCGCCGGAAAACAGCTACGAGATTTGGCCGTCGATCGACGATTGAGAATTTTCGGAAAAATAAAAAAACGATAAATAAAAATTGGGTTTTTTTTTTTGGTTTTAAGTAAATATTCCAGTGAAAGTAAACGGAGCTAATTTGTTAATAGTGTCTCTATACTTCGATCTAATGCTATCGTGCACCGTAATGAGGAGTGCGCATATTATTTTTATCTTTATAAAAAATTAAAAACTGATTTAATGTGATGATTTAAATATATAATGCAAGTTGCAATTTTCTCCTTTTTCATCTTTTTAAAATTAAAACTTTTGAAATAACTACAACCAGTTATTTACTTGAATGAAATCTAGCATTATCTTAAACTTGTGTCTAATATTCATTTAAGTGTTTAAATGATATGGATATTCAACTTTGATAGTTGATAAACAACATTACAATATATATTTGTATATTTAAGGCACATAAATTTTCAACATTGATCATTGTTAAATAATACAATAATATTAATTTATTTATTATTAATTTTTATTATATAAAAACAATGTTCAACCATCCAGCTAATAACTCCCTATGATTCATAAGATTCTTTTAGAAATTCCATACCTATTAAAAAATTTTAATACTTATTTTCATAATAATACATCCATTGTTGTTCCATAGTTTCCAATGACTATAAACCAATAATAATTGGTTGAATAAAGTATTTTCTGCTATTTGAGTGATAATACTTTGATTGTAATATTTAAAAATTTAAAAATTATCTTAATATTTTCAATTCTCATAAAGATTTTTTTTTCTTGAAATTTTTATTATTTTAAAATAATACATAAAAAATTGTTGGGCTTGTACAAACCCAAGTAAACTTCCTATTAGTATGATATTGTTCACTTTAAGTCAATTGGCCAAACCCAAATGGATTTGTTTTTGGATACTTTCCTACAAGATCTCATATTAATTAGAGATTGGCTTGGCTTATATATTAGAAACTTATTTTCTAATCTTCCAATGTGTAACTGATTTGTCTCCCAATAAAAATCATTTCGTCAATTCTCATATATGATAGTTACGTGCAATCGATCTTCTAAGTATTTGTATCATATGTTCTATGTTCTTGGAATTCCTAATGTTATTGTTATCACAACTTAACACCATTTGAGTATTTTCATCCTCCTCCCGAAAAATCTTGTAAACAAAAAGAAAATAAAATTCTTTAACCAAAAAAAACTTTGCATCTTCTGATGTGATTATCATTGAACTCGTTCCAATTTGTTGTGTCATAACTCAAGTCCATACCACAATAATGACAATTACATTTTAGTATCATCTATGGTTTGAGTAAAGTGTGTTCATACCTCAGATTGGAGCAATCTTATTCTTTAGTTTTGGTGGAACACAAGTAGCTTGGCTTTTGGTTTCTATCTTTTTGCTTTCAGTAGAAGAGTGATTTCGAACTTTTAGTGCTTTACTCTCGACATCAAATCAATATTTTCTTATAATGGATCATAGATATCAACAAATTAACACAACCATTTCTATTAGTATTAAAATCAATATTCGAAATATATATTTGTATAGAGATACATTCGTCAAAGCGATCTTAACAGTTAATAAGTAGAAAAACTGTTTTTGAAGAAGTATTTGAAACTTTTACATTTTTAATTTGATATTGGCAAAAACATCATAAATGTTTTAAAATTTATCCGTTTAGGCACAAACTATCTCTAACCATTGCATGGGATAAATAAATATGACATTAGCATGAAAAAATCATTTAAACCTGTCTTTAGTCAATAGTTTTATTAACATGATAAAATTATTGACTAATAACGGAAAATTGGAAACAAGATGATTTGATAAACATAAAAGTGAGAATTTACACATCTAACCCAAACTTAGCATTCTATTGAAATTGTAGGAGTTGGTTGGATCTTAAGGGATGAAAAAGGAAGACATATAACATCAAAAAATTTGAGATTACAAAATGCACAAACGACATTTCAAGCCATAGTTTTTGTTCATGTTATTCAAACACTCGGGATTCAAGGATTGACTCTACATTTGGTTTGAAAGTGACAATCTAGAAATTACAAAATTTGTATACAACAGAGAAAAGAACATCAAACTAGGCAACTTGTTAGATTGATATCCGAGAATGGACGAAGAAATTATTAGAGTCGTCATTAAACCATATCAACAGAAAAAACAATTAAACTGCTCATATTCTCGCCAAAAAAGCTTTCGAAAGCGAATCTCTGTTTAATATTTAAGTTTTTAATGGATGCAGCGGTTAGGATGGATAAAACGATCTGCAGACTATACCGCTTTTTTTTTACTATTCATAAGTTTGTATGAACCTTTTACGATTTAAAAAAAAATCATTTAGATGTAAAAAAGAAAACGAACTTGGCATAATGCTGCCATACTACTAAGCGCTTGCCGACAAAAAAGCGGTTTTAACTAAACGCTGTCGTTTCACTTAACCATTCAACAGATTCTCTTACAAAAAAAAATATTCCCTACTTCTTCAAAGAATCACGGACAAAATTTGCAGACATTGTAATAGACAAGAGAATACATTTTTCTTCAACTCTGGTTCAGGTATTTAATTTCATCTTCCGATTTGTGAACCTTTTTTTTTCACCTATCTGCTCAATTTAATTTCTTCATTCAATCTCTTAATTCGATTCCCCCCCCCCCCTGCATTTTTCGATAAATTGGTTTTCTCTTCAATCGAGTTAGTAAAGCTATGATTTTTTTGCAGCAATTTACCCTCAAATTCGAGAAAATTCATAATTCTTCGATCGCACTTTGAATTAATAGAGGATCTATAATACTTTTGATTCATACTTAGGTCATACCTTTAGCATTTTCTCAAAAAATCAATTGCTAAATTTCATTGTTTTGATATAAGGATTTGAATTTGTTTAACTGTCTTATGTTTTGGAAACGATCATCACTGATGACCCAGATTTAAAAAAAAAAAAAAAAATTTCCCCTAAAGTTTTGACTTTTCTCAATTCAAATTCGAAATTTTGAATATTGAATCTTCTAAATGTGACATTGCAGTTAGAGAAGGAGCTTATTGAAGATCAGCGAGGAAACGTATAGAGGCAATGGCTTCTGATAGAGAAGATTTTAGCTTGTGTGGACCTTCACATCTCACAACTGTTGATTGGTATGTTTGGACTATTAACCATTTGAGTCCGTGACTGATCTTAGAATTCAACTTTTGTCTTCCTGTATGATCCCTCGTAGACCCTTTTATTTTTGTTTGTTTTCTGCAACAATACATTTTGTGGTTTTGTGTCTGATCTGCGGTTAATTTTATGGTTTATACATTTTATACATTTTGTGGTTTGGCCGCAGCAATTGTGACTAGGATGAGAATTTTATGGTATGAGGTTTTTTATTTATCTTGTGGCAAATGATGTGTGTGAGGACTTTCATTAAGCAAGGCTTTTTAACTGCACACATTCTATACTTGTTCATAGATATGATCCTTTTTGTTTCCTATCAGTTCATATGTATATTGACTCTTGTTAAAGCTTTGTGGTTATAGCATTTGAATCTTGTGCCACAGCTTGGTTAATATGTAGAATTGTAATCAAGATGGTACTAGTCTCTTAACTGAACCTATGGCCCGACTTATCAAATGGGTTTCTGAAATTTTTATCTTTTGTTTTTCAGGGGAAACGAAGATCACCAACGTTTTGTAGCAGCTTGTTTAGTTCAAGGAATATACATAGTAGAGCGTGATCGTCAGCTTAAACATGAAGGCTCTGAAGCTCTTGCACCTTCATGGTGGGAAAATTTCAACTTTAAATTGATACGTCACCTTAAAGATGATGCTGATTTCTCCATCTTTGGTGGTATTTACGAATTCAAACCGTTAGAGATAGATAGTAGTAGTACTGTTGATTCTGTAGTTCCGAGGTATGTTATAGCCTTTAGAGGGACTTTAACTAAACCGGATTCGATATCGCGTGATATTGAGTTGGATATCCATATCATACGGAATGGGTTACATCAAACTTCACGGTTTGAGATCGCGATGCAAGCTGTGAGAAGTATGATTGATTCTGTTGGGGCTTCGAGTCTATGGATAACGGGGCATTCTATGGGTGCAGCTATGGCGCTTCTCGCTGGTAAAACTATGGCAAAGACAGGAATTTACGTCAAATCATTGTTGTTTAACCCTCCTTTTGTGTCTCCTCCTATAGAGAGGATAGCAAACGAACGGGTTAAACATGGGATAAGGTTCGCGGGGAGCCTTATCACAGCGGGACTCGCTCTCTCAAGAACCCTTAAACAAGTACAGCAGCCGCAGGAGCAGCAAGTGCAACTACATAACTCGTCTCAAGATCCACTAGAAGCATTATCTTCGTGGCTCCCAGATATACATGTAAATCCAGGGGACCATTTATGTTCAGAGTTTATCGGGTTCTTCGAACACCGAGGAAATATGGAACAGATTGGGTATGGAGCTGGAATAATTGAGCGGATGGCGATGCAACATTCCTTGGGGGGTTTGCTTATGGATGCGATGGGAGTGAATAACGCAGTGGAAGTAGAAGAACCGGTTCACGTCATCCCATCTGCAAAGCTAATAATAAACCGAACCAATGCCGAAGATTACAAGGAAGCTCATGGGTTACATCAATGGTGGAGAAATGACCAAGATTTGGTTTCCAATGTTTACTTATACAAATAACTCTATTCTTTTCCTTCTCTCATTAAAAAGATTTGGTTTGTTTGTTCATTTGTTTGTAATGAAAAACTATTCTTGTAACTATGTAAAAGTATGCTTGCATTATGATTGTGATATTTTAGTATTCAAGACTCTTTTTCAGCCAAGTCTTGTACCGTTTCGGCTGGATTCTAAACTTATGATAGAGAAAACCATAACACTATATAATCTGTATAATACCATTCTTTGTCATTTCTTTTACAGCCGAAGAAGAAGAAGAAGAAGAAGAAGAAGATGTTTAAGACTCAGCCTTAACAAGGGAAGAAGGAAAGGGTTTTAGCGAATGGGAACTTTGATCCAGCCATTAGCGAAAGCAATGGCTAAGATGACGAATGGAGTTGACATACCAAAGATGATAATGTAAGGAAGAGGTGTCTTCATTGGATTCTCACCTTCTCTTTCTCCAGCACTTTGCCAATACCTACAATGCAAATATCCTCATCCTTAGCCTATTCTTCAATCAATAATGGAAAGTTACTTCTAATTCTTTTGACTAAATATACAAAACCATAAATTATGCGAAAACTAAATATAAAAAAACCATATAACTTTGATCAAACATGGTTAGAATTTCACCATTATACATGATATGAAATTGAAAGGGTAAGTAAAAACTAACTGTTCTGGTTCTTCTTCTTTGGTTATGAACTTCTTTTCTTTAGGCTTCACTTCTCCATCACTTCCACCTTAAACAAGACCAAGGATTAACAAAAAGTTGATCTATACACCAAAAAATAGGAAAATTCTGATTCAAAAATGAGATAAGAGTACCTAATTTAGCTTGAAGCTTGAACTGTGGAAACCTAGAGTGGGATGATGAATAGATGAATTTAGGCAAAGCAAGCAACGATGAATATGAAGAAGATGATGAAGTTGTGGAATCATTATTAGCCTGATGGCTTAAGGAAGAAGAGATATGAGAGGCAATGTCGAATTTCGCTGCCATTTCCAACAACAATACGTTTTTTTTTTTGTATTCGTTGAATATGGTTTTGATTTTTTTTTTTTTTCTTATATATATTTAGTTAGAGATTTGTGTGGCATGTGTTTGAAGACATAAAACCTTATCCTTTTTTTTTGTGTAGCTGATGTGTTTTGTCAGACACTCCATTGCTTAGGAATATTTGAACTGAACCTAATTAATTTAATAAGAGAAACTGCAAACTATGATTTTTTCAAATAATTAATCAAATCAGCTTTTATTATATATTTTGAAATGAGTGACAAACAAAAAAATAGTTTTTTTTGAAATATAATGCATTAAACTTAAAATAGAAGAATATAATTTAACCAAAAGTATTAAAATAAAAACCAAAATGTCTAAGCTAAGTTTTTCTTACATTTTGTCTTACGAAAAATTTGCCGGTCCATACAGTATTCTCAAAAATAACAAAAAAATAAAAACAAAAGTTCTTTTCTCTCATAGCTAATTGCGAGATTGACTTCATATTTGTTACATATAGGGGGGATAAACCCACCTTCTCATATCAACATAGATTAGCTGTAACCACTAGACCATTAGGATATTTACACAATTAGACGACCGAAAATTTTATAATAGTATTAAACCGCAAGCCAACCTTGTATGGTTTGGGCTCAAGGCCGGCACTGAATGTTAAGAAACGTTATGAACTAAAGACTTAAGTTTAATGATGGTTTGGTTTCATAATTGCAAGCAAAATTTTATTAATTGTTGACTCAAGTTTAGAGATTAACTAGTATTATGACTATGGACGGGAAAAATTTTGTTTTTTTCTGATAAAATTAAAATATGATGGCTTAATTAAAAATCTAAACTATAGTGAACTTTAAATTTTTATATGTCCGAAGCCATAATAAAAAAAATTGTTGAATAATAATATCGAAAATAAAAATAAACATGGTGGATATATCTCCAAAATGTAATATATATACAAATGAACAAATATATAGAAATCGATAATTCTTCTAAATACTGATATATTATCTCTTATAATCATAGCTAATAATAGCAAATAGAAATTAAGCAAATATGAGAATATTATGAACTTACATGTATATTGATAATGATATGAGGTGGTGGTATACATTGAGCTTTCTCTCATTATTTTTTTGAATCAGATAGAAAATTTAGAAAAATGATAACTTCCATGACTATAATATTGAAGAGTTCTTGAATCTTCAAATGGAAAATATTTTGTATAGAAAATGATGGAAAACAGGGGAGAGCAAGAGATGGATATGAGTTTATGTGAATCAGATTTTTTATAGGAAAATAAAACCGTTTAATTTTTTTTGAGATGGTTCTAAACTTCCAATGATCGTGTATAAATCATGGTGTAGTGTGTAAGAAAATTTAGGAATTTTTTTAATAAGTTGTTTTTTTCTAAATCTTCTTTTTGTTAAACTTTTTTTATTTTAAAATACGTAAAAAATATAAATTATGAAAAATTTAATTTTCTCTGTTTGATATAATTTATTTTCTTAATTAATTTTTTGAAGCAAATCGTATGTGGCGGATTTTTGTTGCCTAAGCGACTTGTCCTTTATAATATAAAAGATACATTGAGAATAAAATGGTTTTGATTTAATTATTTTATTCATTGATTTTGTTTATCCCTCAATTTTAGAAAATTTTCGTAAAACCAAACTCCTTAATCTTACTACTTAATTGTCACTTTCTTATATTGAGTGTGTTTCATTTACTTAGCTTTTTTGTTTTGATAAATACCTTAAAATGTTTCGCCTAAGCTATAGTATACTTTTGGATTCTATTTTTTGTTAAACTTTTTTTATTTTAAAATACGTAAAAAATATAAATTATGAAAAAGTTATTTTTCTCTGTTTGATATATTTTATTTTCTTAATTAATATTTTTAAGCAAATCGTATGTGGCGGATTTTTGTTGCCTAAGCGACTTGTCCTTTATAATATAAAAGATACATTGAGAATAAAATGGTTTTGATTTAATTATTTTATTCATTGATTTTGTTTATCCCTCAATTTTAGAAAATTTTCGTATAACCAAACTCCTTAATCTTACTACTTAATTGTCACTTTCTTATATTGAGTGTGTTTAATTTGCTTACCTTTTTTGTTTTGATAAATACCTTAAAATGTTTCGCCTAAGCTATAGTATACTTTTGGATTCTATTTTGTGTGACAATTTAGTCTTCACAAACATTTCTTGTAGTGGGTAGTGGCCACACTACCTAATACCAAAGAACTAGTCTGGGGTGAAGACTGTAATTTGTAACACAAATTTTCAACTCTGAACATTTTCTTCTGCACTAAGATTTTCAACCCTTTCAAGTCCAATTTAGGGGATGTATTGAAGTGAGTATTTAAAGAGATTTGAGTTTAAATGACAAATTATGTGATATTGAAATATAAATTTTAAAATATCTTTTAAAATCCAGGATTATTGGATTAATGATTTTAAATTATACACTCAAATCCACTGTTATTGAAAACATGATTAGAATTTGATTTAGGAGGTGTATTGAATTGAATATTTGGAGAGATTTGAGTTTTGAGATGATTTGATAAAATTTTGGTGAATTAGAAATTTTGTTATTAAATTTTCTGAAATCTCACCTAAAACTATGAGATTTTGGTTTTTGTATTTTTTACTAAGAAATCTTCTCAAATCTCACATAAAACTTTGAAATCAAATTCTAATCATGTTTTCAATAACAGTGGATTTGAGTGTAAAATTTAAAATCATTAATCCAATAACACTAGATTTTAAAATGAATTTTAAAAGATATTTTAAAATTCATGTTTCAATAACACATGATTTGTCACTAAAGCACAAATCTCTCTAAATACTCAGTTCAATACACTCTCCTAAAAGTTTCAAGTGAGATTCGAGGAGATTTCTTAGTTAAAAATACAAAGAACAAAATTTAAGAGTTTTAAGTGAGATTTCAGAAAATTTAATAACAAAATTCTTAATTCACCAAAATTTCACCAAATCATCTTGAAACTCAAATTTTTCCAAATATTCACTCCAATACACCTTGGATTTTATTTAGTTAGACTTGTGTACTCTTTTGGGCCTTTGGCCGATGCAAACCATTTAGAGAGACCAACATATATATATAACTCATTTTTGGAAGTAATGGATATGATTAGTACCAAATATATGATTTTCTGATTCAAAAATTGATTTATAATATATGATTTCTAACATTAAATTTTGGGTAATATATCATAATCTTGTGTGTTTTTTTTTTTTGCTGAAATATTATAATCTTTTTATGTATTATATATTAGCCTAAAATTGATGGCTTTCAAAAAAGAATAACTTTAAACACATCTGTATTTTTAATTTTTTTTTTACTATTAAATAGTAAATACAAATGGCTTAGTGGTTAGCTAGAGAGTAATTAATTTGGTGTAAATTAAGTATACTATGAGTACTCTTTAAACTTAAACAGAAGTTGCCTTTTAAAGTCTTAATCAAAGTTGTTAAAAACTTTAAATGTAATGCGTCATTGAGGAATGAGGATGGTTACATCCTAACGAACTTTATTAGCAAACAAAAATTATGATTACAGTAAAAGCAATTTGCTTAATTTTTAAAAATAAAATAAAAATCATATATATAATGACGGATTCTTCTTTACAGTGAAGGTGTCCACGTCACACAGCTTTTTATGTGGGTCCCAGCAATTTGTTTTTAGTATCGTAAAATGCTTAGCTATTTTATAATGTATCGTAAAATGCTCAGCTATTAGCACACATTTTTTAGCTATTTTTTTGTGTCGTAAAATGCTCAGCTATTTTATAATGTGTCGTAAAATACCCCAGAGTATTAACGATTCGATCATCGTTTTTCGACGCTCTCCGCGCCATCTTGCTCCCGCGAAATCCCCAATCCTCTTCTCCGATTAATTGTTCCTAAGTAAGGTTCTACTTCGAATCTCTACTCAGACCAATCTTAATTTCAGATCCTCTTGATTGTTTCATCACTTCCAAGCTTTTTTCATCGATCTCACAGTATACTGTTCCTAATTGTTCCTAATCTACTGTAATGTTCAGCTGTTAGGAACTTTCACCTGACATTATTCACGATTCGATAATCGTTCTCCGTCCCTCGCCGCCCCGTCCTCTTGCTCTCGCGAAATCCCCAATCCTCTTCTCCGAGTAATTGTTCCCAAGTAAGCTTCTTCTTCGATTCTCTACTCAGGCCAATCTTAATTTCACATCCCCTTGATTGTTTCATAACTTCCAAACTTTTTTCGTGGATCTCACAGCATGCGAAACCCCCAATCCTCTTCTCCGATTAATTGTTCCCAAATAAACTTCTTCTTAGATTCTCTACTCAGACCAATCTTAATTTCACATCCTCTTGATTGTTTCATCACTTCCAAGCTTTTTTCGTTGATCTCACAGTATGCTGTTCCTAATTGTTCCTAATCTACTGTAATGGTCAGCTATTAGGAACTTTCACCTGAGATTATTCACGATTCGTTCGTCTTATCTAAGATTTCGAATAGAATTTTTCTGATTTAGAGACTGAAATAGAACCTAAAATTTATTGTAATCGTTAGCGATCGAGTGATCTCAGTAACATATAAACCATAAATCATTTTAGCTTAAGGCCCACTATAAACATGCATTGATAAATCATATATAAGGTATACGTATAAATAGGACATAAAAGTTGCATTGATATTCAAGGCAGATCCAGATCCAGCTTAGAAGTGGCCTATAAAACTTTAGCCCATTAAAAACCCATAAACAACATCTAACCTAAGGAAATACTAAAAAACAACACCCGTCTTCTCCTCTTCCAAAACGGATCTTCTTTAATCGTCACCTGCAAGGCTGCAACTGAAGAAATTCCCATGATAAAGGTCTTTTACTGATTCACTTAAGCTTCAAATCTAATCATTTATTTATTGTGTAGTCTCTGAAACAAAAATCCAGAAGCTTAATCTCTCATCTCCCTGAAACTAAAATTGAATTAAATTAACATCAAAGAATCATGGTTCTAAAACTTCGATTATTAACCTTTGATCTTACCTCCTTCTTTTCACCCTCTCACTATATAAGCTCTTCTCTTACAACCCTGCACCAACACCCAAATCAAACACTTTCAAAACAGTCTATCTCCAATCTAAAACATGTCTGCCGTAGATGTTGTTGCAATTTCTGCTGAAACTAACTACTCCACTTTTGATGATTTACGTCTTGCTCGCTCCTCTCAACAAGTTGTTGGCCGGCTCTTACGTTTTTGGGATGCTCGAAACATAAAGAAGGATTGTGAATTCATGGGCATCGTTCTCCTTTTGCTGGATGAGAAGGTTAACACATAAAAACTCATTTACTTCATGTATCTTTTCTTCTCAGCGTCTCATATATGTAAGCTTCACATTTATGTTTTTTTGGTGGCAGTGCTCTGTAATCCATGGCTTTATTCCAGCCGCTCATGCCGGACAATTCCGCAATGTTTTACGAGAAGGTGTAATCTTTGGTCTAGGAGGGTTTGAAGGGGGAGATGCCCAAACCTCTACAAGATTACAGACCACCCATTTGTTATTCGTTTCTTGCCTTCGACAACCATTGTTGAAAAGGCACATGTTGAAGCTACAATAGAGAGAGAGAAATTTATGCTACGCAAAGCGGACCATCTCCAAGCTCTTGCAAACACCAATCTTGAACAACCAGGTCCAATCTAAACATAAATATTAAATTCCAATATTCACTCCTCCTAGGATTTTGATTTTTAATTCTTCGTACCTAAAAATGATTATGCGTTTAGGGGGTTATAATCTGTGGAACTGATATTTTTGTATTCATGGATTGTATATAATCTAAATCACATGTTGAGTGTGTTTATGGTTTGATAGAGTAGCTATGTTCATTTCTCATCCAACTGCTTAATCCTGTCATTTCTCACTTAGAATTTGACTGATGTATTTTAATATCTTGAACCTTTGTATTTTGTGTTTTGTAGATGTGGTGGGTCTAATCAAATTTGTCCAAGGATCAAATTTGGATGAGCCAACATCCACTCAACGCTTGGTTATACGATTCATGTTGGAATCGTAAGCTCACTTAATTATTGAACATTCAATATTAAGTTTAGAAAAGGTTAACAAAGTACTAATAATTTTTCCTGTATCAACTTGCAGGTCCATTATTGTCTATCTATCATTGTGGGATGATGCAGCTGCAAACTTTCGAGCCTATCTCAGATCTACAGATACCATGAATTCTGTCATGTTGCTAACTACCATAAATCCAAAGATGTTTGGAGGTAAATACACTAAAACATTGATTTAATTACAAATCCCACATGTATAATAGTATCACATTAGGCCAAAATTTTATTACGATTGGTTTAAAACTTTTAACTTTCAAACATGAAACTATTGTAGTTACTCAAACAATATCTTTTGTGTTATTCTCAAAATATTAAATAGAATATTCATATTGTCTTTGTAGTTTGTGTATATATATGTTTATAATGATTATCAACTGTTTTAAATAGTTTTTGAATTGTTACTTTACTAACATAATTTTTTAAAGCATTTTGTTTTTTCCCTAATTTCTTTATATATTACAATTCTAATTTACAATCGGTATTTATGTACTCTCACTTTATGTTTCCATAGGTAATTTGTACTTGAATTCCACACCAGGTTCTCGATTCTATTTCGACCCAACCATTGAAGTTATCAATCAGTTTACGAAAAGATCGTGCAATATGTTTGATTTAAGCGATTAACATGTTCACTTCTACTTTAAACAGCCTAATTTGTTATGATAGCTTATATATTTGTTAATCATGCAGGATGGGATTAGAAGCTACCAAACATTTCACAAAGACAGATACAAGTGTAGGAATACATAAAAAAAGAAACTTTTTCCATTGCTAAACTTTCAAAGTTTATAGCTAACTCTAATGAGCAGGTAAGATTACTAAATAAAGACCAAGAACTCAGAAATATTATAATTGCATTTCTGAAGCAAATATTGTCTGACTATGGTATCATCCTTATTTTTTCTATTACACATTTTACAAGACACAGGAAGCTGATTTTTTGTGCAAAGCTAGAGTTCTCGACGTCCTTAGGAAAAATGGATGGTCTTATGTTTCATGTACTGGGTGCAACCATAAATTAGAGAAATATGAGACAACTTTACGCTGCACCAAATGCACTTCACCTAATGTTACCGGTGTTGTCAGGTATAAAGAGCTCACATCACCATACAAAATGAGAGTTTACAAATTAATAGCCAAAGTATTATACTTTTACAGGTACATAGTTGAATTTGCAGTTCATGATGGAAAGGATCATTCAACCTTTGTTGTATTTGACTCTGAGATGACTAAGCTCAAAACAAAAACAGCTGCTACTCTCATACTTGAGGTTATAATAGTGCAGCAAATAAATCCAACCTCTCCTTTGATATATTTGTCAAATAAATCTTTCAATTACCCCATACTGATTCACTCTAATACAAATCATGTAGGGTAATGGAGGAGATGAAGAAGAAATACCAAGCTGTATTGAAGAAATAATTGGGAAAGAATTCTTATTCCAAATAAGGGTAACTCCATTTAACTTCACTCCCAAACACCGTACTATCACTGTCTCAAAGATCAGTTATCCCATACCACATTCAGAGGGAATAACACTGATAGCAATATTATTTCACGTATATGTGTTTTCAACTAAACAAAAAGACTAAAACAGTCCTATCTACATGTTTCCAAAATTCCAGGTTGAAAATTTGATTCATGGCCCCACATTTAACACGATTTTGAATGAAGCAACAACCTCTGATGCAAGTGTGATGGAGAACACCCAAAGGTCTGAAATAACTGTGTAGGATAGGTCCCAAAAGTCTGTTGGTGACCCGGACCACAACACACAAAGCCCCAATGGAGATGTTGTAGAGAAGACCCTCAAACGCCGCCGTGAGTAGTTCACAAAGAGGAACCCACTATCATCCCTAAAGTTTTCATAATTATGCAATTTCCAGTTTTTTCCTTAAAACAAAGTTGTTTCTTTCATCTCCTGCTTTTCCTGTTTTGATTCCTTTATTGTTCTAAGGAATTTTTATATTTGAATCAGTCCAACTCTTATATTTATTATTTACACATATATATTTCCACTATTCTGTTAAGCATTCATTCAAGTATTTATGCGACAAAACTTTCAGCTTGATGCGGTCTTAACTTTGTATTAGCTCACATGCTTCCGAAGATAAATAAAATCCTTACAAACATCAAAGAACAGATATAAGAGGCAATCTACCGGTCATCTCCTAAACCAATTTAATCACTCATATTTTGACCATTTCCTTCTCAATTTAATTTATTTATATTATATCAATTTAGCTTTATAAAATAATATATATAGCATCATGGAAATATAAAAATAATACGAAGAAATCTTCTATTGCTCCCACCCACCCACCATGAACCACATCCGATACTAAATTTTTATTTTCCACTTTTTCATATACTAATCCAGTAACATGATGGAACCCCTGTGTCGATTGCTAAATCTATAACCTCGGTAGCAATATCGAAAACATTTAAATTAGGATGCCATAAAATATAACCACTGTTCCATGTAAACCTCAATGACACTAATCGATATATTATAACAAATTATCTCGCTTAAGTATCGAGCCAACCTGGTTCAAAATTAAACAAAACTAAAAAATAGTTAACCTCACGCAGTGAGGGTTTAAAAACCATGTGATAAAAGTCTGATGAAGAATAATGTACACAAATCATGTAGGTATTAAAATAATAAATATTCAATAAAGTACCCTTAAATTTACGCAGCCAATTAGTATGAGATCTGTACCAAGTACTTTTAAAAAGAAGAATATGAAACACCACCAACAGGAAAACAATAACGTAAGATGGTTAAACAAGACTACTTTAATGGAATTTCACAAAAAACACACAACTTGAATCAAAAGAATGATATTACAATCAAAACCAAACCACTAAACTATTTTTAAAAAAATGTTGAACGGAGAATCTTCAAAAAAGAGGAAAGGATACCAACAGATTTCAACCCAGGGAAATAAAAGGAACAAATCAGAGACTTATGAAGACCAACAATGCTACTTTCAAGAAAAAAGTAAGTTTACTATTTCGAATCTAAACCAAAAATGTGTTCAAATCATCATGATCGGTTAATCTACCTCACACGCAATCATGCGGTTGTGACACACGCATATATAAATAGCTTAACTAATTTTTCTTTCATGAATCTTCATATCTAAAAATTCTTTATATTCACTAAAACCACAGATCCTTAAAAAAAATATACCAATATTCTTCAAAACTATGATCAATGTTTATGAATTATTTAATCTCCTACTAATAAAAAATTGCTATTACAGGTGTTTCAAGAACCGATTATGAAAACATCATTTACATATGTCAAGGTAATTCAAAAGATTTTAACCCTTTTAAAAATAACAAAGTAATGAACCGATAGTGCAAACTCACCTATATTTTGGCAGCAATACTAACAATACGCAATTGCAGGGCAACAAAGAAATGTAGGGCAAATGCGACACGCAATTTTATTGGCTAAAAGAGCTACTACGAAGCTTCAAGGTAAACTGCTTATAAATAATGCTTGCATATAGCTTTTGAAATTCCTATTTTTCTAACATTACGCTATAAAAAACCAGATATTTTGGTGTTAAAAAAAAAACCAAGACCAGAACAATGCTCAGGAAATACTAAAATGCTCTAAGATCAAAAACCAGTGACATTGATGAAGTCAAATATATTTTAAACACATGTAACACTTTTACCACCCATCAAAATTAATAAAGATGAGTGTTTCTCACACAAATATGTTATGAATATCAGGGAATAAAACAAAGAAGACACCTAAAGCATGTACAAGTAAAACACATGGGGTTAATGGGTTGCTACAATGCCCATTTTGTGATGCTTTAGTGTGGAAACAAGAACAAACGGGGACAAAACAACCAGACAGAGTTCCACTATTTACAATATGTTGTCAGCAAGGACGAGTGAGGTTACCACCAGAACAACAACCACCGCCATTGTTGAAGAAACTGCTTAATGAGTCGCTTCACTACCAGCAGAATATTAGAACGTACAATTCTATTCTTGCCTTCACGACAATGGGAGCACAGATAGATAAATCTATCATAGACAAAAGTGGTCCTTTCACTTTCAGAATCCGAGGTCAAAATCACCACATGATAGGATCGTTAGTGCCAGACAAAGGAAAAAGTCCAGTGTTTGGACAACTATACATCTTCGCCACAGCTAATGAGGTACATAACAGGATATCAGCGGTAAGCAGAACCACAAAAGCTGGAGAATTGGATAAGAAAATTGTGGAAGACCTAATCACCACAGTAGATACATTCAACTGTTTGGCCAAAGTTTTCAGAAAGGCAAGAGACAGATATGAAACTGGAGATTGCACAGAGTTTAGTATCAAGCTGATAGGCCAAAAGAACCGCGGTAAGCAATATGACATGCCAACTGAAGATGAAATAGCTGGTTTAATTGTGGGTGATTTAAATACTATAGGGAAAATGGATGTGATCGTACATCTCAAGTCATCTGGACTTCAACAAATAAGTGATTTGCATCCGTTGATCATGACTTTGCAAATACCCTTTACTGTTTCCATATGGCAAAACTGGATACCACAAAGAAATACCAACTGTAAAAGCGAAGCAGAAGTAAGGAAATAAGTTTATATCACTAAGCTAGAGTTCTATTCGTACCAGATTCAAACAAGACTAACGGAAGGTATGACGATCGTTAGATCCAAACGATTATTGCGCCAGTATATAGTGGACGCATATACGGCAATCGAGCAAGAACGATTACGTTGGTATCGTTTAAATAAAAAAAAACTAAGAGCAGAACTGTACAACAACATCAAAGATGCAGTTACAAGAGGTGGCACAGATGCAAAGTCGATTGGGAAAAGAGTGATATTACAAGCAAGCTATACAGGCAGTCCACGATACATGGTTGAAAAATACCATGACGCAATGGCTTTAGGTCGATGGTATGGAAACCCAGATTTATTTATTACTATGACAACTAATCCAAAGTGGGAAGAAATAAAAGAACATCTAAAGATGTATGGGAACGATGCTGCAAAAAACAGACCTGACTTAGAATGCAGAGTGTTCAAGATAAAGTTAGACGAGTTGTTAAATGACTTCAACAAAGGTCTCTTTTTCCCACGACCAATTGCAAGTAAGAAACATATAAACCCTTCAGCTAAGGTCATCATAAACATATAAACATATATATATATATATCACTTGATTTATACTAACTCTTAAACTATTTCTCTCTCTATAAACAGGTGTCTACACTATTGAATTCCAGAAACGAGGATTGCCACATGCACACATTCTTTTATGGCTGCAAGGAGATCTTAAAAAGCCAACACCAAAAGATATAGATCAGTATATTTGTGCAGAAATACCAGATAAAGACAAAGAGCCAGAAGCATACAAGTTGGTTGAGCAACATATGATGCATGGACCATGTGGAAAAGATCGGCCGTCCTCTCCATGCATGGAAAAAAGAGTTTGTGGAAAAAAATTCCCCAGAGAATTTGTACCGTACACAAAGATGAATGAAACAGGATACTTTTTGTATCAACGGCGAAAAAATCGAAGATTTGTTATAAAAGGGATAACTAGGCTGGATAATAGGTATGTGGTGCCTTACAATGTGGAAATTCTGAAGAAGTACAAGGCTCATATCAATGTTGAATGGTGTGCTAAGTCAAAAGCTATAAAATATCTCTTCAAGTACATCACAAAAGGTGTGGATAGAGCAAAATTTATAATCCACAATGGAAGAGATGGAAAAGTTAAAGGAGCAGTTGAATGCTCTAGGGAAAAACCAAGAAATGAGATAAATGATTATCTTGATTGTCGCTACTTATCAGCATGTGAAGCCATGTGGAAAATATTTAAGTTTCATATTCACCACCACAACTCCGCAGTACAACGGCTTCTAGTCCACCTGCCAGGGGAGCAGACCGCAATTTATGAAGAAGGAGAAAGTCTTAAAAATATAGAATACCGGTATGGACATGGGCGGACAATGCTTACAGAATGGTTTGAGTTGAAAAAAATATCTGAAGAAGCAAGGAAGTTAAGATATGTGGAGTTGCTAACTATATTCCTTTGGGATAGTGCAAATAAAATGTATTGTAAAAGAAAACAAAGGGAGACAATTGGAAGGATTGTCAACATACATTCAGCAGCAGGGGAGTTGTATTATCTTCGAATATTGGTGAACATTATGAGAGGGCCAACAAGTTTTGATGATTTGAAGACGGTTGGAGGCGTTATTCATGAAAAATTTAAAGCAGCATGCTATACAAGGGGATTGCTAGATGATGACAAAGAATGGCATGATGCTATGGATGAGGCATCACAATTGGCTTCATCATACCTGTTACGAAGCCTATTTGTATTACTGTTGATCTATTGTGAGGTCTCTCAACAACTTAAACTGTGGAATCATTGTTGGGAATACATGACAGATGATATACTTAAGAAGCAACAAAGAGTTCTGAGTTTCCCTCAACTAGAACTCACACCAGACAACTAAAGCAATACACATTGATTGAAATTGAAAATCTCCTACGACAGCATGACATGTCACTAACTGATTTTCCCGATATGCCTCAGCCAAACAAGTCCATTTTGGAAGAACTAAACAACTCCTTACAACAGCAAGAGTTTCAGTTCAACATTACAGATCAGAAAGCATTACATGAAAAGTTATTCTCACAGCTCAACAACCAACAAAGAATAGTTTACGACGATGTCCTAAAATCTGTGATAAATGAAGAAGGAAAGTTGTTCTTTTTATATGGAGCTGGAGGCACAGGGAAAACATTTTTGTACAAGACTATTATAGCAGCTATGAGATCAAACGGAAAACATGTCATGCCTGTAGCATCATCGGCAATTGCAGCTTTACTTCTTCCAGGTGGAAGAACATCACACTCCAGGTTCAAAATCCCAATAAATGTGCATGAAGATTCAATCTATGACATTAAAAGCGGATCAATGCTAGCAAATTTTCCAAGTAAAGTAGATCTCATAATTTAGGATGAGGCTCCTATGGCACACCGCCATACATTTGAAGCAGTTGATAGAACGTTGAGGGATATTTTTTTAGTCGCTGACCAAACAGCTCTAACAAAACCTTTTGGTGGGAAAACTGTTCTCCTAGGCGGTGATTTTAGACAAATCTTACCAGTGATACCACAAGGAACAAGACAAGAAACTGTGTGTGCAGCTATAAATCGATCACAACTTTGGGAAAGCTGTCAAAAATACAAGCTATCACAAAACATGAGAGTTCAACAAGAGGAGATTGATTTTGCCAAATGGATTTTACAAGTGGGGGACAGAGTAGCACCCAAAAGAAACCATATCCAAGATGAACATGAGGAAGAAGATAGCATCATAATTAATGAGAGGCTAATGCTACCAGAGACTGATAACCCACTAGAGGTGCTAAGCCAATCAGTATTCCCAAATTTTACAGAAACATTCCAAGACTTGGATATCCTTCAAGGTACAGCTATTTTAACTCCAAGAAATGAGACTGTAGATGAGATAAATGAATTTCTACTATCTAAAGTTCCTTGTTTAGAGATGGAGTATTTAAGCGCGGACAGTATCGGTCAAGATGAGGCAGAAGAAGGAGAAGGCTTTGAGATGACATATCCAGTAGAATATCTAAATTCATTAGAGTTTTCAGGTTTGCCACCACACAAACTACGCTTAAAGGTTGGTATCCCAATCATGCTGCTCAAAAATCACAACCAAAAAGAAGGGTTATGCAATGGAACAAGGCTTATTGTCACTCATTTAGGAAACAGAGTAATAGAGGCTGAAATACTTTCAACTAAAGAAAGGAAGGAAAAAGTATTGATACCAAGGATTATACTATCACCACAAGATTCAAAGCATCCATTCACTCTAAGACGATGTCAATTTCCGGTCCGAATGTGCTATGCAATGACAATAAATAAAAGTCAAGGACAAACCTTGGAAAGAGTGTCACTATATCTGCCAAATCCCGTATTCAGCCACGGCCAACTCTATGTCGCTTTGTCACGTGTCACATCGCCAAAAGGTCTTCAAATCCTAGACACCTCCCCAAAAAAAACAACAGAAAAACTATGTCACAAATATTGTCTACAAAGAAGCTTTCAATGGTTTACCAGCAGTTGCAGGTACGGATTTTACACAATCACCATGTTAGATATTAACAAAACCTAAACATTATTCAACAAAATCAAATGATTATTCAATATTGTTCTAAAAATAATACATTTAGAAATAAATATCAGACAACAATGATCAAGTTGCCCTTCGTAAATAGAAACAATAAAAGTATATACAATTAACTACATACATTTATGCAGGTGAACATGATGGCAAAGAAAACCAAGTGGAAGACACTCTCGGAATTTGATCTATCTACATTCACTTATGTAGGTAAATAGGTAAATACACGCCTCCATTTATAAATTTGAAAAAAACATATCGTTTATCAACAAAAATGATCAAAAAATCTTATACTCAATTCCAAACATGTTAAAAGCAGGAGTTCAAAGAAGAGATCACATGTAAACAGGCCAAAAATATCTCCAAACTGGCGTGCTAAATGCATAGGAATGAAGATTTATCTCTACAAGACAAACTCAACACAGTTTAAGGAACAGATTATGACTCATTCGCTATACAATTTCCCTAAAACAATAACATTATCTGTTATAGAAGATGTTTCAGTTTTATTTTGCTTTTAAAAAACAATATATATTAATTTATATACACATAAGCAACGGAAATCTAACTAACTGGGTTAGATATTAAGTGTCGTTGTAAGTACTAGGCCTGGGCAAAATATCCGATATCCGAAAACCAATCCGAATCCGATCCGAAAAATCCGGATCCGAATCCGAACCGAATGGATTCAAAATCCGAATGGATTCAAAATTTCCCTACCCGAATAATCCGAACCCGAACCGAACCGAATCCGAATCCGATCGATATCCGAAATAAATCCGAAATAATCCGATATTAACTATACAATATATATATATTTATATAGTTTATATATATATTTTACAGTTATATACACTCATATAGTCATATTTCCTTATCGAGATCTCAATTTTCCTTTTCTTATTTGATTATACATCCTATTTTCGATTCATATTCGGGTTTTTTGGATTTTTCGGATCTTAGATACAAATCCAAAATAACCGAATATATGTTGGGTTTTATAAAAAAAAAATGAAATCCGAATCCGAATCCGATTAAATCCGATCCGAATCCGATTAAATCCGATCCGATCCGAAACCCTATTATAATCCGAACGGATTCTAAATTTCCCTATCCGAAAAATCCGAAATCCGAAAAATCCGATCCGATCCGATCCGAAAATCCGAATGCCCAGGCCTAGTAAGTACACTATAAAAAAAAACAGCAGAATAAAAATAATACCCAATGAAAATGCTTGACAACTTCATAAAAGATGTAAACAGGTGTGAAATCAGTGACACCATCAAACCACCATTGCCTTGGAGATCCAAGAACATCTGAGCATTGGAAAATGGAAAATCAAAAATCTTCTCCAAAAAAAGAAATTTACATTCTCAATAAGAAATTAGCATTACCCTCCGGAGCCTAAGTCTTGAAATCACGATAATTGAAATGCAGGGATGGATCAAATCGTTCTTGGGATGCAAAAACTACAATCAACAAGGATTAGTAATGATGAAAAAAGAAAACCCAAAATAGTAAAATCTAAATGAGAGATCTTTAAAGAGATGACTCTAGCGAAAAAAATAAAAACCAAGTTTCTGATCAGAATATGACTAAAAACAAAACAGCCATTAACACCAGCTTCCTCAAACACATTACCATCCTGGAAAACAAGCCTGATTCCACCGTCTCCACCTGAACGAGACCAAAAATCTTCTTCAACTTACGAGTTAGGACAACCTACAACAGCTAAAATGGCTTCGCAAACACTGACTTGATCATCCATAATCATAGTCTCCAATGACCACTGACGGAAGAATTTGAAGAAGAAAAATGATACGGAAAATTGGAAACCAAAATTAAGTTTATTCTTAATCCAACGGGAAATCGGAAATACAGGAAATTTGGAAAAGGATGGAGACAGTGAGAGGAGAAGGGAGCAAAGATAGGAATAAGAAGAAGAGAGGAGAGTGAGCGAGTGACAAGCCATTTGATCTGAATTGGATTTGATGTTCAAGATTGACATAGGATATGACAAGAAGAAGATGAAGTCGTCCACGAATTTTAACCAACTTTAAAAACCATAGAAAAAACCAATCAACATACTATAATTTATTAATAAAACCAGACCAGAGAACCAACCAGACAAGAATTAAAATATACAGTTTAATTTGGTCACACCATATTTTTTAAAAAACCACAGTTGTTCTATGACGTAATTGAATTATTTGTGGGTCAAAATCCAACTGTTAAAAGCATCATTGCTTTTGTTAGTTGTGGGCCAAATTAAAAATTTAAATTCTTTATTTCTAGACATTAAATAGAAGACACAGTCCAACTAGAATTTCTAAAATTAAACTACAAAAAAACAAAAGACACATAACAAATAAGATCCAATACATCAAATATTCAACTTTGTCTCCATCGATGCAATAAGTAAAAAATAATCATCTTGGACTACCAAAATCAAACGGTTTTGAATATGTATATGCAAGAGCATAAACAAACCCAAAAAAGTATTCACTCCATCACTAAACATTTAAATCAATTAAGTTATTAATTAACTAAACTCTAAAAATTATCGAAAGTTTAATCAAAGAAACAACGACTACTAAAATAACAAACATGCCATATAAAAATAAAAAGCAAAAATAAAATACAATACTACAACAATACAAAATAAAATATATAAAACACAATATACAAAATAACTTCGTTGCTCGGGTCGTCCATCCCTAGTAGAAGCAATTTGATTGAGGAAATAATTTTCCTTTTAAGCAAAAATAGCAGTCAACTATTGAATGGCAGAAACGTAAATTTAAGAGACAATTGATGGGGTGACAAAGAAATGAGAAACCCCGAGTCACGTAAGCACAAGACTCGGCGACTTTGCTTCTTCTTCAATGACTCCAAAAAATTTCCTCTACTTTTCTCATAAAATCTCGAGTTTTTTCGATTGCCCATCTCTTGATTTCTTCTAAGAAACTTTTTCTCCCTCTTAATCTAGATAACATTTTCGATCCAAACTCAAAGCTCGAATCTTTATCTTTGTTGTTAAAGGTTTGATTTTGTCTCTGTTTCACTTCGTGTTGCAGAAGCTGACTATTTCTCAACATTTCTGGATTTGAAGACTTTAAAGGAAGCAACTTTACATGCAGAGGTTAAGAAAGTTTCTAACTTTTTTGGGTTTAAGAGGTTTCGGTTGCTCAATAGCTAAGTAGAGAGATCGTTTCGTGCTGGAGATTTGAAAAGGTTAGATTTTGGTTGCTGGGTTAAGTTTTTTTAGTAGTTTTGGTGATGGCAAATCTATGGAAGAAGCAGAAATTGAAAGATACAGCTTTATGCCGTTTAGGGATTCTATTTGCAGTTACAGTCTCTTTAGTTCTAATGTTGGTATCTGTGCCAAGAACAGCTTTGAATATGAGTTTCACAGAGCATGATTTGGATGGTTTGGATGATTTGGATAAAGATTTGGAAGTTAAGCTTAATGCTTCATTGCTAAGTGTTGCTAGAAGTAATGCTATGTCTCTTAGGTTGCATAGAAGGAATCATCTCCCACCGAGAAATCTGGATCTTTATCCGGATTTGGCGAAAGATCATGTTGTTATCGTGTTATATGTGCATAATCGGGCTCAGTATTTTCGAGTAACGGTTGAGAGTTTGTCAAAGGTTAAAGGAATCAGTGAGACATTGTTGATTGTGAGTCATGATGGTTACTTTGAAGAGATGAACAAGATTGTGGATGGTATTAAATTTTGTCAAGTGAAACAGGTGTTTTCGCCGTATTCTCCTCATATATTTCGATCTAGTTTCCCTGGTGTGACCTCGAATGATTGTAAGGAGAAAGGTGATGAGGCAAAGATGCATTGTGAAGGCAATCCGGATCAGTATGGGAATCATCGGTCTCCAAAGATTGTATCTTTGAAGCATCATTGGTGGTGGATGATGAATACGGTATGGGATGGATTAGAGGAGACTAAAGAACACAATGGTCATATCCTTTTCATTGAAGAAGATCATTTTCTTTTTCCTAATGCTTATCGTAATATACAGACTCTTACGAAGCTGAAACCCGAAAAATGCCCTGACTGCTTTGCTGCTAATTTAGCACCGTCTGATGTGAAGTCAAGAGGAGAAGGGCTTGAGAGTTTGGCTGCAGAGAGAATGGGAAATATCGGGTATTCTTTTAATAGAAGTGTGTGGGAGAATATACACCAGAAGGCAAGCGAGTTTTGTTTCTTTGATGATTATAATTGGGATATAACAATGTGGGCAACGGTTTTCCCTTCGTTTGGTTCCCCGGTTTACACTTTGAGAGGGCCTAGGACCAGTGCAGTCCACTTTGGAAAATGCGGGTTGCATCAAGGTAGAGGAGATGATGGTGATTGTATCGATAACGGGGTTGTTAACATCGATGTTAAGGAAACAGATATGGTTATGAACATAAAAGAAGAATGGAATGTTCGGGTGTATAAGCATCAACCGGGTTATAAAGCTGGTTTCAAAGGTTGGGGAGGTTGGGGAGACGAAAGGGACCGACATTTATGTTTGGATTTTGCAACTATGTATCGTTCAAGAAGCAGCACTGAATCTCCATGAATGGTTAGAGACTTGATGAGTAAATTTGGTAATGTAACGAGTAAAACTTTTTGAGGGAACTGCTTACGGTTTTAATGCGATTTGAGACTCTGATTCGGCCTCGGGTTTCTCGTTGTCTTTTGATTGTTATGTCTTCTTGTTTGTACTACCAGAAGTATTTATTTTTCTATAAAAGCTTCTGGCGCCTTTTTACTTATTTGAAGTAGTTTCAGTGAGATAGAGTCTTAAGGCATTTGCAGGTTGTTCATATTTGGTATGAAGATAGTCTTGACATAATTGGCTAAGGTCTGCAAAAGCTCTGTTTTTAGTCTCTCAAGTAAATCTATGTAGGTGCTCTGGTATAGATTATAGGAGTTGAGTCCAAACTAAACCTAGGAATGCCGGAAAAGAACCTGAAAATGGACAGTAAAGGGAAATCGTGGATAAATCTAAGTTGCGGATAAACCGATGATCCTGTCTATACTTTTGCCAAAACATAAACCCAAAAATCCTAATAAACCTTACAGGCTTGATTAATCTGAATAGAGCATCAACTACCAAATTAGATAATCACCCACTGCAAAAAAAAAAGGGTGTGAGTAAATAAATCTGAATCAAACCTAGGAGATATAAATATCATCAAAAATGAAATTTGGACAAACCCAACAGATAAAATCAATGCAGAATATAAAATAAAGTACTCTGCTTTACACGCAACTAACGAATTTGTCGCACACACCCATAATTCAATTCATTACTATCAAAATTTTCAAAAACTTGGAACTCATGAGAGACAGTGAGACACCAAAGAGACGGTAGATGGGGTAAAAAAAGCTTTTTCCTTTCACTTTTGGGCTTTAATTTTAGGTTTTGATTGAGATCCACAACTAGAAATCACATGCTCAGTCAAACCCTATGTAAGCAACCAGAGGCTTCATAGCAAATTTCATGCTTACTTGGACAACACATTTACTAAATTTAAATGCATCTAGACATGCCTAAGGTTTCCTTTAGTTTTTCTTTTTTGCAGTGAACAATGGATGGAACATAATATTAATTTAAACAGTAAATAAAATTTACATTTTGGGGTTTTACTTACACAAACATAGAAGAGGAAAAAAAAAGGAGACAGAATTCAGAAAAAGAAGCTAGTGTGGTTCCCTTTTTGATCCAGTTTGGCTCTCCTCTCATTCTTCTCTTCTTTCTTCAATCTTGTGAGTCTAACTCTGAAGCATTTCTATATAAATTAGATGATCACATGTGCTAATGAACAAGATTAAAGTTATCTTTAAGAATTATATGAATTAAAATAGTTATTTTATGGCTGAAAATGGTAATGATAGATAATTCAATCCAAGCTGAAAACTGATATTGGTTGATGAAAGATATGAAGCCGAACTTAAAAAAAAAAAGTAAAAATCTAGAGTGTCTTGACATAAGAATCAAAATACAAAAAACGTTGTTGAATTTTCTTGACATAACATGTCAAATAGTTTCAACCTTCCACCTTTAATTTTGAACAAAATTGGAGTTAAAAGCATATGACTTGTCTTTATATCTAAAGAAGGATGAATAGGATTAGGGTAACAATTTTTCATATGTCAATCTTCTATCCTATATCTTTTGGAATCCATTCTCATTTTTAGAGCTCCTAAGCATCGTCATCCCCCGAAACATACTCAAGTTTTTCATTAGACTAATTTTTCACTAGACCTTTTAGTTAGATGAACATTTTTTTTATTAATTAAATTAGATAGGTGGATACGTTGTCCACTTTTTTTTTTTTTTTAATTATATTTTAAGACTTTAGATTCTTTGATCTTCTTCAATTGTCCCAAAAGTTTTGAAAACCCTATGTTTTGATTTCTCAATTGTCCCAAAAATGTTGGTGATTTATCAAAGAGTTTCGGCCTTCAAACTTTTGAACAAAAAAAAATCACATATGTTAGAACATAATTGATGAAGTTAAAAGCAAATGACTTGTCCTTATATCTAAAGAGGACTGAATAGGATTAGGGTAATAAAGTTTCATATCTCCATCTCCTATCTTATATTGTAATAAAGTTGGAACTCATTATGTATTGGCTTCTCTTGGTACATGAAATATATATTTTAGTGTGGTTCTTTCCTATCAGTGGTAATATAAGAAAATATTGGAATAAAATTATGTACCCATAAGAGATATTTAAGTTAAGAAAAATGATATTTTTACAAAAGTTAAGATGGTGTTGTCTCTACACTGGAGAAATCTATTAAGATCATGAGAAAGAAAAGAAAAAAAGACAGAGTGAGGAGGGCTTGGAACAAATAATAATATCAAATCTCACATATGTAGTTTTCAAAGCTAAAGGTGTTTTGTAACTTTTAAATAAAGTACTTATCAGCTATTGATTTATTTATTTTACTTTGCTCTCTTTTTTTAATTTCGATAAAAATTTTATCCTATTTGAAATTTTTTGAATAACATTTGTATAAATATGTAATGGGTTATTTGTCATTGTTGATCATGTACATACTGTAAAAAATAAATAGAACCTTATGAGAGAGCAAGAAGAAATGTTCGTGAAATAGAAGCATAAGCGCGTCAACCTACTTTTCAACATATTATTGCACCAATTTGTTTCAATTCGAAATAGTTAAAAGATTAGCAAGAGTCAACCTACTTTTTAGCCAATATGCGGTGAAGGAATGCCAAGAGTCTGAGTAGGTTTGGTCTGACATTGCAACAAAACTCATTGTTGATACGTCGTGGAACATTGTGATCTCTTAAGTAGTCTAAACCAGTCTGCACAGAATAGCCATAGCATGAATTTCCATTCCATAATGCTTCCCTATTGCTTCCAAGCAAATGTCGTGTGCAATACAAACATACATGCAATGCACATAAGTGATGATAAGTGGTTTACAAGCCATATTTAATGCTTTCCGCGCTTACAATGTCCATCACCACAAAATTTTAGAACATATAATGCCCTTTCTGGTCTCTAATCCACCCGAGAATGTGACTCCATGACATAGGAGGTCATCCTGGAATTCTGAACCCCAAACAATCAAAACAGCATATCCATCACTAGATAGTTGATATTCACCAATTAAAGATGGACTTTGAACTTTCTGAAGGATATCAGCGCCAAAAATATTTTGGATATCTGTCTCTGTTAGCTTGCATATTCTGTGAGTTTGGAAATGTTTACTGATAAGATCATTCAGATCATCCTTTTCCGAAGAGATTTCCTCATCAGAAATATCCATTGGGTCGCCCAAGGTCCACAACTAGAAAATTACATGCTCAATCAACCCACATGTAAGCAATCAGAGGTTTCATAGCAACTTTCATGCTTACACCACTACAAAAAAGGCACCATTGCATCACTTAATTAGCATCACAAACATAATTGATACTACTTTAACTTACTTATTAGTAAGTGATACAAAAATAAAATTTAGCATCAATATAACATGACATAAAATTAATGAATTTATATTTTTTTTAACATCAATTCAATAAAATTGATGTAAATTTATCTTAATTTGCATCGATTGAAAAATAATTGTTACAAAATTTTAATTTACATCACTTGTTTAAATGATGTATTACTAAACTTTAGTAATATCTCTCAAAATATCACTTAGAGAATTGATACATAATTTGCATCATTTTCAAAATTTGATACAAAAATTCAGATTTAAAGGTGTACGTGTGTATCCCACATGGTTATGTACTCTTTTAATTAATTCATTTTTTTTGTTAAGTTGAGAAAATAGACAAAATTCAGAGTCCTCTTCTTGTTATTCAAGAAAGAGAGAACAAATTAAACTCAAAAGAACGGTGAAAATCCACGACTCTCTAACCCAAAGACGCCGTCCTCGAGCGAGAAAGGAGAGAGCCAGGAAATCAACTATGCCGACCAGAACTCAACACATAAAGTTGACCAATTCATCTATACAGCTTAAGAGATCTCTAACCATCCATAAATCAGTCGAATCGGAGTGGGTATGGATGAGATTGTAGAGATCCGCTTCGTCGAATTCAGACATTTGAGATTTTCACAGTTCACCATTTTTCTAAATATTTTCTTGTCTAAAATATATCCAAATATTTCACTTTAATTATTTGACAAAATGTGAAGTAAAGTTTTGGCAAAAAAAAGTCTGCTGCTACTAAATTAAGCGGGAATTGATTTTTATAGGAAAAGAATTACTCCTTATTAATTCAACATACTTAAATAATTTGGAATTAAGGTTTCTAAATAATGCTTTGTGGAGACGTGAAGAACATCTCAAAGCATTCAGGAATCACTGACGACTGAGGTAATTTTATTGAAATTTCTGGTTTCAATTTTATTTGACAAGTTTTTGGTTGTCTTTTGGGTAAAGTAATGAATGAGTTTAAGATGAATTCAAAGTTGTTATAGTTTTTGTTAATTGTTGTGTTATGTCAAATTCCATGCTGCACTTTAGAAATTTGCCTACTAATTTAGCTATTAGAAAAATCTGCACTAATACGTGTTATCAATAGATACTAGTAGGCTTATCCTTTCACTAACACAATTCAGTATTTTTAGATATGACATGAGTAATATTGTAGTACTAGTTGTTTTGTATGTATTGTACAATTAATCTATATATGTATTTATAATTACATTTTATGTTATTATGGATAAGTCGTGGATTAATAAACCACGGTTATCCCAAGAATGTTGAATAGGGGTGAAAATGTTTTTAGATTTTGCATTTGGTAAATCAGATGCAGAACTGGTAAAATGTCCTTGTAATCGTTGCTCTCTAGCCAAGTTCAAGTCCAGGGAGGATATTGAAGATGATATGATGTTTTCTGGATTTTTAAGTTCATATACAAGTTGGGTATTGCACGGAGAGAATATTAGTGTTCTGGAGAATACTACAGTATACCTACTAATGCTAGTGTTGCTCAGGCTGTGTTAGATTTAACGTTGAATCTCTTGAATGATCTCTTTCCTAATATTAGTATGGATATGTATGGGGAATCTAGATCATTTGAGCAACCTACGGACACATATATACCATCAAGTTCAAGTGAAAAATTTGGAAAAGGAACAAGTTTTGATGAGTTGCTAGCAGATTTCAATCAAGAGCTATATACAGGATGCACCAAGTTCACGAAGCTATAATTTCTATTAAAGTTATATCATATCAAATGCATGTGTGGTATCAGTGACAAAGGGATATCCATAGTGCTTGATTTGCTTAAAAAAGCATTTACACATGCTAGATTGCCAGATTCATTCAATAATATGAAGAAGGTTGTTCGCAAGCTTGGTTTTATATATGAGTCAATTCATGCATGTCCAAATGATTGCATGTTATATTGGGAAGGAGATGCAGCTAGAGAAACTTGTAAGCTTTGTGAAGCTTCTCGATGGAAAGTAAATACTTCAGCAGAAAGCACAGTGGCTGAAACAGGGGGTAGGAAAGAAAGGAAAAAAATAAGTTCCTACAAAGGTTCTGCGTTATTTTCCTTTGAAACCATGCCTGCAACATCTATTTATGTCATCAAAAACTGCTACACACATGAGATGGCATGCAACTGCTAGTAACAATGATGGTAAACTTTGACATCCGAGAGACAGAGGAGCTTGAAAGTCATTTGATAAAAAATATCCTAGATTGCATCCAATCCTAAAAATGTTAGACTTGGCTTGGCTACTGATGGTTTTAATTCATTTGGTGCAATAGGTACCTATTATAGCGTATGACCAGTAATCTTATTTCCTTATAATTTTCCACCGTTGATGTCAATGAAGCACATATCGATGATCCTCTCAATGGTTATCCCAGGAAAGCAGATGTCTGGAAATGATATTGATGTTTACTTGTAACCACTTATCAAAGACTTAAAGGAGTTATGGTGTGATGGGATCAAAACACTAGATGCTTCTACAAAAAAAACATTCGATATGCGAGCAGCCATCATGTGGACAATTAGTGATTTTTCTGGTCTTGAAAATTTATCTGGATGGAATACGTATACATCATCAGCTTGTTCAAGCTGTAATTTTGATTTCATGGGCCAACGTTTACGTCACGGAAAAAAATGGTTTTATGGGTCATGTCGCTCTCTTCCTCTAGATCATGAATTTCGTCAAAATATAACTAGTTTTGACGGGAATATAGAAATCAGATCTCCACCGGCCATGTTATCAGGTTCTACAATTGTTCATCAATTAGAACAAGTTAATGTTATTCTTGGTAAGAATCATGATTTAGTTGGGAAAAAGAGAGATCGAAGTGGTGCAGAAAGAAGTGGTGCTCAACAATGGAAGAATAAAAATATATTTTTGAGCTGCCTTATTGAGAGTTTGTTGTGTTGCGACATAATTTGGATGTAATGCATATAGAGAAGAATGTGTTCGATAATATAGTTTGCACATTACTTGATGACAAAAAAATTGAAAGATAATCTGAATGCTAGGAAAGATCTTCGCGAGCTTGGTATACGTTCTCATTTGTGGCATGGTGATGGTACATTTAATAGTGAATCTCACAGAAGAAACAAAACATGGTGGGCCAGTTCCCTTCGTTGGATGTATCTAACTGAAAGAGCTCTTGGACATTTCAAATCTTATGTTCGTAATCGTGCTAAACCTAAGGGTTCTATATGTGAGCAATATTTGGTTGATGAGTGTATCACATTTTGCTCAATGTATCTTGATGATATAGAGACACGATTTAATCAGGCTAGTCGTGTTGATGATCGACCTTTAGTTGATAATAACATCAAACCAAATTCAGAACTTGCAGTTGTTCCAAGCCTTGGTAAATTTATTGGAGCTAGTCAGGTTTACACACTTTGTAATATAGAGATGCAGCAATCACATCGACATGTATTGGTCAATTATCAGCTACTTGATCGCTTACGAGAGTAAGTTTATCTCATTCAACAACAATTTTTATAACTTCTGTTTTATCTGTTTTATTTTATTGTTCTAACATTGATCATATAATTGCATATATAGGGAGTACAAAATGAGCTGCTTAGTACATATTCTCGATTGAGCAAGAGGAATCGTGCTATCCACATTGATAGAGAAATTCATCTTAATTTTGCAAAATGGATAAGACAAAGAGTAGAGGAAACTGAACTAGATGGGATAAATGATGATATACGATGCTTAGCTTTAGGTCCTTCAGACAAAGTTGTGAAGTATACAGCTTTCAATGTCAATGGCTACAAATTCCGGACTATTGAGAGAGATGTTGATCTAAAAGCACAAAATAGTGGTGTCTTTGTGGCTGCTGAGACTATAAGTTATTCAAGCTCTCGTGATTCAAACCCAAGACTAGGAGATGTAGCTTACTTTGGGAAGCTAATTGAAGTTATGAAGTTAAATTACTATGAGAGTTTTAAAGCTGTGTTGTTCAAGTGCAAATAGGCTAATACTCATACTAAATGAGGGTATTAAAAGGATGAATATGGTCATCAACTGGTAATTTTTTCACGCTTGTTACATTCTGGAGATAACGAGGAGGATGAATGTACTGGCGTCACAAGCGAGAATGATATATTATGTGAAAGAATCCGGTGAGTCAGAATGGGATATTGCAGTTCATGTTCAACCTAGAGACGTCTTTGATATGGATGATCAAAATCATTCTAAATAGACGTTAGATGTGTATGTCATTATTTGCCTTTACTATATTTTTATGCATATCTAAGACAAGCTATAATCTGTTGTACGATTAGAGAAGTATATAATTTAGGATACCATTGCAAGTACTAATAATTAATTGTTGAATCTGCTGGCTTTGATGATTTGAGTTTTTATTTTTTTTATTTTGTGTATTGCTATTTTGAGTGGAAAGTGTGTTTATTTACCAATTATTTTTGAATTAGTCTAAATGAATTATTTCTTACTAGTTTACTTTTATGTGTTTTGTTTAGGTATATGGATGTTCGAAAGTTTTCGGATTTAACGGCGTCGGAGACAGATACTGCATTAACTGATACATCATTTCAGTAATAATAATTAATTTTTGAATTTGCTGGTTCTGATAATTAGAGTTTTGATTTTTTTTTTTTTTTGCATTGCTATATCGGTTTGAATGTGTGTTTTGATAATACGTCTAGTTTTTTTATGATCAGATGAGAATTTACCAATCATTTGGAACCAGTCTAAATAAACTATTGCTCACTAGCTAGTTGCATTTATGTGTCTTGTGTAGTTATATGGCGTTTCCGAGCTATCAATCCACGGATTCACAAACACAAGCTCCAGTTGATATATCAGATTTGGAGATAGTACACCCATCTGCATTTGCTTCAGAATGTAACACTTTCAAGTGGAAAGTACAGCTCATTGGTAATGAAAAAAATTATAGTTACGTGGGAATATATTGTTTGTCATAATTTTTTTTAACATAATTTAACTTATCATTTTGTAATTAAATAGTTTGTTCTAATCTACATGTGTTTATTAATAAGATGATGAAGGAAACATCGAAGGGAAAGCAATGGCATCCAAGGATGTATGGAAATTGGAAAATCGCAGAGTGATAGTACAATTTGACGGACATAGCGGACAACATGTTGATGATTCTGGAGGTTTGCTTGGATCATGGTTAGGTCAATTAAGCAATGATGTGAACCTATTACTTATTAACTACTCCGATTGGAGATTGGTTGGTTCCCACATAAAAGATAAAGCATGAGACTTTATTCAGGTAACATTTACAATTTTATCACCTTTAACCGAATTAGATTCTTTTATCTATCTTTAATTTGATTGTTGAACTATGATTTTTTTATTTGGTTATGCACTTAATTTCATTTCAGTCAAGATTTTGGTTTGATGACCCAACAACAAGAAAAGCCTATGTGATGAGTACATTAGGGAGCATATGCAAAGATGTCAAACTGCGCCTTTGGAGGGAGTATAAACGAGAAAATTGAAGTGAAACAGTGCAGAATCAACCAAAGAATATTCTTTCAGATCAATAGTATCATTTCGTTCACATGAGCTTCTCTGATAAATGTAAGGTATATTTTGCATACTATATTAAATGAAAGTAACATATTTTCAATATCTACTATAATATTTGAGCTTTCAGAAAATGGAGAGCGGAATATAAAGAATAAAAATAACCATGTTACACCTCACTTATGTGGAAGAAAGAGTTTTGGAAGGAAAAGACAAGAGATTGTGAGTAACTTAGATTTCTTATAAAATCTAAAGTTTGAAATTGCTTTTACATTGAATCTTAACAAAAGCTGTAATTGTATTTTATTTATGCTTGTGTGTTCAATAAAGAAAATTAAGACCGGAAAAACACCAAGTTGAGCGAGTTATTCATTGCCATTCGTACTAAGCCTAATGGGAGCTTCGTATCTGATGAGGCTCAAACACACGTGGTTAGTTATATTTGTTAACTGTTAGATTTTTATGTATGTTTTTCCTTCATTTATTCTCTTATTCAGAATGATTTTCGGAAATTCAAAACTTTGTTTACTTATGATAAATTTTTCGATTAGATGTGAATATATTTTTTGTTGAGTTCTTATAGTATGGTGGTTTTAGTTATCAACTATAGTAGATTGATTTGTTTTTCACTTTTCAGGAAGCACTTCAAACAATGTTAAGTCAAAATTCATCAACGCAAGTTCTAAGCAATGTTCCAGCTAGTTTGAATGATGAATATGCTCAAATGTTTGGCTCAGAACGTTTGGGACGAGTACATTGTGTTGGTTGCGGACTTACAGCTTCTATATGACGTAGACTTCCAGCCATAAGAAGACCTGAGATAGAAAATCTACAAATCGCTCAACTGAGGACGCAAAAGAAAGAATCGAAGATCAAGTAAAATGTGTTTGGTGCTTCTAATCAGGTAATATTATTATATTATGTAAGCTTTTTTATGAACATAATAACAATGATATTTAAACTGATTATTTTTTTTTTGTAAAATTTAATAATATAAGCGGGTGGATAGAATGCAAACTTTCCCGTAGCTTTTGCGAGCATAGCAAATCCAACTAATGCTCAGGTAAATGCAAATTTTATTTGACTTTAGGTGATCTAAAGTTTAGTTAAGGGGTGATTGGTTGCAAACTTTAAAGATTTTAGAAAATTTTATAGTCTCCCCAGTTATTTTTAACCAATCAGAATTTTTTTTTTTTTGAAATTTTTAAAACCCAACTGCTCTTTTCAAAGTCTTTTTTAAAGTTTGTAGTGTAAATTTTAAAAGTCTCAAAAATGAGAGTTTTAAGACTCTAGAAAAACTAAAGTTACATAACAAGTTTCAAATAATTTATTATTGTTTTGTTAATTAAGCAAAAACAATTCAAACTCAAAATAAATAAATGATGAAAGTATCATTAATTAATAATACATCCAATTCTTTTAATTCTTTTAAGTTTCATTTGGAAATTAACATAAAAATCCTTAATAATAAATAATACAGCCAATTCTTTCAATTCTTTTAATAAAATTACAATGAAAATTTAAAAATAAATAATAAATTTTTTAATTAACTATTATGTTACAATTTTTCAAATAAGGTTTTTTTGTTAATTAATTAAATTTATGTTGAAGATATGATAAAAAATCACACATATAAAGAATAAACGAAAAATTATATATGAAAACAATTTATTATTTATTATTTAAAAATATTAAAAATCACAGTTTCTACAATATTATATATATACCTCAAGGTTTTCTATAGCCAAAGTATCTACAGAAATTTTTTATATCCTGAAATCTATACCAAAAGCCTAAAGTTTCTAACCAATCGGCTCTAAGACTCTAATTTCGATGTGTTGTTTTTCCAGGGTGATGGTATGAATGGAAATAATAACGGGCAAGAACGTAGTGGTGATCAACCGTATTTGTGGTGTTTATATTTTATATTTTTGTGCTAAAACTTTTTAGTAGCTATAGACTTTGAATCTATTTGGTTTTTATTTACGTTTCATGACAAGTGAATTATGTGGTTTGGATTTCAATTTATATATGATTTTTTATTTAATTAATTTGTATAATTTTGAAAAAAATAATTATTCATTTTTCATCAATGGCTATAAATGACATAATTATTAGAATTTATTTAAATCAGTTATGAAAATTGACACTAATTTTAAAATCATTTATTCATAATTGATATAAATAATTAACATCGATTTTTCTAAGTGATACAAATATTTGAATCACTTAATTAAATTGATACTATATTAACATCAATTATATACAACTGACATAAACATTAACATCAATTTTTTAAAATGATGCAAAATTAGTATCATTTAATCAAATTGATGCAAAACTTACATCGCTTGTTTGTAAATGATGCAATTTAGCATCAATTACAAAATCAATGCAAATATTAACCTCAAACGATGCAAATATTTAGCATAAGTATTGCTACAATCACTTACATAAATGATGTAAAATCAGTTTACATGCAAACACACAAATTAAGTGATATAACCCTCTTTTTTTAGTGCATGGACAACACATTACTAAATTTAAATGCATCTAGACATGTCTAAAGTTTCCTTTAGTTTTTTTTTTTATGCAGTGAACAATGGATGGAATATAATATTAATTTAAACAACATAATATTTAATCAGAGCTGCTCAGCACGTTAACCTACTTTTCAACATAATATTGCACAAATTTGTTTTAATTCGAAATAGTTAAAAGAGTAGCAAGTATCTCAAAATTTAATCTTTAGTAAAAATGAAACTATTAGAATTAAGCATCTTAACATTTTAATTAAATATTTTTGAACTAATTTAGTTTTAATACTATATAACAACATTAATTTTAATAATTTTAATATCCAATTAGTACTATTTCTAACAAATTTTGAAAATAAAAACCGCAGCATAGCCCGGAAGTTTACCTAAGTAACATGAAAAGAAAATTGATAATTAAATTAAAAACAAATTTTGAATACGTGATATATAGCTAGTAATTTATAGTTTTGAAAAATTACCTAATAAATTAATAATTTATTATAGACATGTAGAATTCAAAATTTATAAGTAACACCACAGGTAGATTACACAATGCATTATTATTATAATTTATAACGCGTTTAACATATACGACGTCGATATGCCGTGTTCAATTTGATTCTCGCAAAACGTTCGTTTTTTTTTCTTTTAATGATAAAACAAAACTTAGTAGTCATAATAAAACTAAACTATATGATATGGAAAAAGTCTCAAGTCAGCATCATTCAGCCATAATTATTGACTTATTGTTTTTTTTTTAATTTTGTATCGAAACTAAATTATAACAATCAATTCACTAAGTGAGATTCTAACACTTGCATGGTCATGGTTTCAGTAGAGCTAAGTTGAGCCCTACCATATTCATCCATAGCCACGAGACACCTCACCATTAGCATTAAATGTCAATTAAAATTTTGTTTCTAATCAAATTATTTCAACTTTCACCTGTGGTGATCAACGAATCCGAGACTCCACGTATCTACCATAAAAAGTAATTGACAGTGTGTCCTTTGTCACAAGAAAAAGAGAAAATTGCCAAAAAAAGAAAAAAAGCCAACATATAAAATATCTCTTACGAGAATACATAAACTAATTTGATATGTTATGTAAAGAGATATTTATATAAATTTTTTTGAAGGATTCTTGAAATAACCATTTTTTTTCATATATTACATCATTAGAGATAATTTATCTAATTCTCTTATAATGATGTGGATTTTTCTTGATCAACCCAAAAAGGAAAGTTTGAAAATATACTTTTTTTTTTATAAACGTGCCCACATCCATTTGTCTCTTTCTCGTTACCAAAAATAATGCTCTCACTTTTCTCTATTCTATTTTTTTTAAATCAGTTTTGTAAAAAGAATCCATATTATGATATTTATTATTTATCTTTGAACGAGTTAATTTGGACGGTAGATACTTAGATAGTGATGTTATAGTATTATTGTAGTGTCATCATTTAGATTTTAACCTTTATATTACAAAATAAATATTTTGTCATATTCGATGTTATCTTTACAATATTTTCAACCAGAAAAATTATCCACACAATTCATCCCCAAAAATCTCTAGAGTCGTATAGTATGTGTCAAAATCCATCAAATCTTTTTGAAATCTGATGTGACCAGATTTGTTAAAACAATCGTGTGAGTAAGTAATCTCAGAAACATTGTTAAAGCGAATAATACTCATATTGATCTATTCTCTGACTGATTTCACGATCCAAAACTTCACCATATTTTTGCACCTAAACAAAATTTAATTTAATAATTAGAATGCGTTTCTAGAAGTAGAACCATAAAGAAATGCAAGTTTATTCTTAGTTTGTAAGGCGGTAGTTATGGCGATTAAGTACTCACCTCACGACTCATGAGGAATGGTGAGTAAACATTGTCCGAGATCAAAGGAAATTGGAAAAATATATTTTAGAGCAAAATATTTGTTTACTGATAAACTTGCTTTAGCAATTTGACGCGAAATCTTGTGAGTATATCAATTTAGCTGAATAAAACCTATCAAATATTTCTAGAATAACTGAGAAATCAAACAAAGTTTGGTAAATAACCAAAAAATCAAACAATTGGTGGAACAACCTATCAAATATAGAAAAAAGAAGATGAATAATCAGTGAAAACATTTAAACTGATAATTACAAATAATTAAGCTGTCCAAATAGTTTAACAATAAGATAAATATCCTCGAAATCCTCAATGATATTTTACTACAACCTTCTAGATAGGGATAATTTTCTCTAATACCCCGTCTCTAAAAATATATTTTCTTCAATAGCCCTCTTATATATATTTTTTAGTTTATAGTTAAATTTCAATCAGAAACTCGATAAATATCATAAAAACCAAGACAAATTACTTGAATTACAAAAATTGGTGACCCTTAAACAAAAAAAAAGGGTAACCTAAAAGGTTAACAATGAGCTCAATAACAAGTCCAATAATAAGAATGAAAAGAGAAACTCTAAATTAAATTAGATATATTCGCCTCCTTCCTCATTTTTTCGATTCTTCTTCCCGGGTTTTTTCTCTTCTCTTCACCATAATCTTCACTTTTTGTAACTCCGTTCAACCACCTTGAAAATCCTCATATCTCATCTCAAAATCTCTGTTACTCCTCCACCTTTACATTTAATGTAAGATTTACTACAATTTTACCACCAAAATCCATACAATACCAACTATAAACAGTGTAAGGCATTAATCCATCAACAAAACAAGTTTAATAACTTAATGTCTACAAAAAAAATAAAAAATATACAATATATTCAAATTTCAATATCCATGAACATTGCAATTTCAACATCCCAAATAGCTTCATACTCACATAAAACGACATCAAATTGTTAAAATTACAACAATATGTAAAGAAATGAAAAAAAAACCTCAAATGAAGATGAAAGAAGAAAAAAGAAGGGTTTGTCGCGGCAAGCAATAAGAAGAAAGAAGAAGATGAATTATTCTTTTCACATGATTCCTATTGGTCCAAAATTAATTATTTCAATTAATTCTCACCAATCTAAACAAACTACCTTTTATTAATTTTCTTAATTCTCATCTATTTTTTAATAAAATTTTATTTAAAGTATTCATTAGTTAAATGAGGGAATGATATGTAGGATTAGTTTGAGAATATCATCACTAAAGCAGGGGATGAGAGGGTAATTAGGGATAGAAAAAAATTTTAGAGAGGGATATTAGAGGCAAAAATCTTTAGTAGAAATTTTTTAACAGATAACGTAAAAGAAAATAGCTGAAAATGACCGTTAAAAATAAGTAAAAAAAATAAAAAGTAAAAATGAACTAGTTGGTCAGGTCTCAAAATGCGGAAAGGCCTTTAGGCCATTACAATGAGTTTATAGACCGACAAAATTGCTTCTCTTAAAATAAGTGATGATACTTTATGAATACATACTATTTTTTTGTTTTTCTTCATTTCAAAACTACTAGCTCTATCTTGGTCCAGTTTCGAACTCTTGTTTATAATTCCTATGGCGATGAGCACATCGTTTTATCAGCATCTCTCTTTTAATTAAGTATTTTTTAAATAATTACGAAGTCCATACCCGTTGGACATATTAATGCTCTACAAATTATAGAATAAATAGCTATGAAAAAAGAGACAACCCTCATAAACATTTTTGAGTATTGTTATTATTATAATAGGTCAGCAAATTAAACAAAAATATTAAGAAATTCACTTCTAAGTCAAATGTAAGTAGCAAGGATAAAATTTGGTACCTTTTAATGGGAAGCCAAAGAGAAATAAAATTTGGTATTTAGAGGAAATAAAAGGATAGCAATTAACTAAATGTCTACACTCGACTTTGATAATGCTCATCTCTTATACGGACATATATACATCAAGCCTACGTTACGCTTAGGGGACTTGGATATATATTTTGATAGTAGTCACGGCCTGAATTAACTATAGCCGGCCAAATTTCCAAACAAAATTTTCGTTAGAAAATTCATAATCTAGCCAAGCAAAATTGTACAGCCTTTAAAAGTGAGTCCTCAGCAGTTATTTTTTAAGTCCTACTACCTAGATCAATACATAGCCCTCAGTAGTAGCTATTTATTAATTCTACTTCCTCATTTTCACTCTAGATTTTTCTTTATCCCTATGTCGGCAGAAATTGGAAAGACAATAATAATAGTAACATTACAATCTAATGCAGTAATGATAATTCTAAATATCTACGTGTGTATAAATGCATTTTTTTTCGTCGAATGCATTGTCTTTAAGAATTTTAAAGAAACAAATGACTAGTGGAGTTGCAATTTATTTACAATGACTCCAACAAAGGACCATAAGGCGACCGAGCATCCAACACGTATACACATACTTTGATACTTATCTCCTTACTACTTTGTCTTTATTGTGATAAATTTTCTTAACATTTCTTTTTCATCTTTACCAATAAAAAAGACATTTATTTTGATAAAAAGTTGCCTTTTTCTTTCATTTCGGATTTAGTTATTTGACCCTTTCTCATTCCCACCTCGATTAGTTCTATAAATAGTGGCCATGCACGGTGTAATTTTTATTCATCACTAGATTTCCCATACAAAGAGAGTTATAAAGAAGTTGAAGAAAATGGCTTCCAAGGCTTTGATTCTATTTGGTCTCTTTGCAGTTCTTTTCATCGTCTCCGAAGTGGCCACCGCATCTGCAAGGCAGGGTACGTTTTTTATATATATTTCAGTTTACTTCCATTGGAGTCTATTTAAGAAAAAAGTTATGTTCCTGAGACTATTCGAACCATTTGATAATTTTTTCCGTTTTACGTCCGGAAAGTTGTTTGAACAACGTACGGTCAATTGTTTGGACTTACTAGAGTCAAAACATACTTCACTAAGTCCTTACTATATAGTTATTTTGTGCAAATTTTATATATTAACAAATATTTAAGGAACATGAGATCCAAATTTATACACATATTAAAAAAACAAAAACTTAAGGCAAAAATATTTTGAAATGGGGAAGAGAAGAATGCATATTTTTTGAAAAAGAGAAGAACGCATATTTGCACGTTCTAAACAATATTTTTGAAATAATGTGTTGTTTTGGGCAGGCATGGCTAAGCCAGAGAGTGAGGAAACCGTGAAACCTGATGGTCGAGGTAATTACAACGGAGGTGGAGGACACGGGGGTAGAGGAGGAGGTGGATACTACAACGGAGGAGGAGGACACGGGGGTAGGGGAGGAGGAGGAGGAGGAGGATACTACAACGGAGGAGGACATGGGGGTAGAGGAGGAGGAGGAGGTGGAGGCCATGGACATGGAGGACACAACGGAGGAGGAGGAGGAGGCCACGGTCCTAACGGAGGAGGAAACTAATTAATGTTTGTGTATGAGAAAATATGTAAACCATAGTGGGATTGTAATGAAGTGCCTAAGAAGAGAAACTATGGGAAGAATTAAAGTTTCATAATGTAATGTCTCAGTGTTTTAGTTGTAAACTGCGCTATATGCATAATAATATCGTTTGTTGTTTATGATATATATTTTTCATTCGGTTTTGTGTATGAGTGTTATTTTTTTTTTTGGTTTTCAAATACTCTTAGGGTTTGAGAAAAAAAATAGTAGATGTAATCAAGGCTGCCCAGTGAATGTTTTCTTTCTTATAAGAAAATATTTACAGACACGTACACTACAAAAAATCTACCGCAAAACCGACGGAATATAATTCCGTCGGAAAAAACTGATGACTTTCTGACGAATTTCTGACAAACATGAAAATTGATAATTCTGTCGGCAATCCGTCGATTTTTCGTAGGTATTTTCCAACGGATATTAATCCGTCGGAAATCCGTCAGCACGTCGTCGGTTTTTTTCCAATAGATATAACTCCGTCGGAATATATGAACGTTAATATAGCCGTTGTAATAGCTGTTTAAAACCGTCGAAAATCCGTCGGAAATCTGTCGGTTTTTTTCTGACAGATATAAATCTGTCGGAATATATGAACGTTTATATAGCCGTTGTTATAGCCGTTTAAAAACCGACAGATTTCTGACAGATTTCTGACGGTAAGCATTCTTTTATATATGTTTCCATACTCCTCCATTCAATCACAATTTTTATATTTCAACACTTCAATTCTAAAAAAACACGTCAAGAGAGAGATGTCTTCTTCTAGATATTTTAGATCGTGGATGGACGAAGAAATGTTTGATCCGGAGTTGAAGTTATTAAACGATGGTTATGCACCGGGTATATGCGAGTTCATGACGGTTGTCGAAAATCAACCGCGAGTGCAAAAAAGTGGTAAGATGAAATGTCCATGTTCAATTTGTTGCAATTCTCATAATGTTAAGATAGAGATGGTTTAGCATCACTTGAATCACAATGGGTTTATGCCGGGTTACAAGATTTGGTATCTACATGGAGAAAAAAATTATGATTATGGTAGTAGTAGCAGTGAACCCTATGTTGCGGATAGCTTAGGAGAACATAGAACGGAAGTAGATTTTGGTGTAGGTACCGTCGAGATGGTGAATGATGCGTTTAGAGAGAATTTGCCATCGACCGTAATAGATGAGGTTCGGGTTGAAGAACCAAATGTAGAAGCTAGAAGATTTTTTGATATGTTAGACACAGCGAAGCAGCAATTATATCATAGGTGTAGAGAAGGTCATTCGTCTTTATCATCTGCTAGTAGAATGATGACCATTAAGACGGACTTCAATTTGGCTGAGGAATATGTTGATGCGATAGAAGGTTTTGTGAAAGATCTTTTGCTTGAAGATAATCTTGCACCGGCATCATACTACGAGGTACAGAAACATATAGCTGGTCTTGGTTTTCCGTATCAAGTGATAGATGTGTGCATCGACAACTGTATGATATATTGGAGAGAAGATGAAGACCAGAGAAGTTGTCGATTTTGTAGTAAACCACGGTTTCAGGATAGTAGTGGGAGAGTTCCAATTCCATTTAAACGTACGTGGTACTTACCGTTGACTTCGAGGTTGAAGAGGTTATATCAATCTGAGCACACGACAGAGCAAATGAGATGGCATGCAGAGCATCGTCAAAATGAAGAGATTACACATCCTTCAGATGCAAAAGCGTGGAAACATTTTCAATCGTTGTATCCAGATTTTGCGTTTGAAAGAAGAAATGTGTACCTCGGGTTATGTACAGATGGTTTCAACCCATTTGGAAAGCATGGAAGGCAGTATTCGTTGTGGTCCGTAATTGTAATACCGTACAATTTGCTCCCTGCTATGTGCATGCGTCGAGAGTTTTTATTTCTCTATGTTCTTGTTCCCGGCCCTCAGCATCCGAAGAGATCACTTGATGTATTCCTCCAGCCATTGATCTATGAGTTACAAATGCTATGGAGTCACGGTGTCGAAGTGTTTGATGTTTCGTGCCAGCAGAATTTTAGGATGCGTGCGGTACTTATGTGGACCATTAGCGATTTTTCAGCATATGGTATGTTATATAGATAGACAACTCATGGAAGATTATCGTGCCCGTATTGCCAAGACAATACTAATGCTTTCCAATTGAAGAACGGAAGAAAGCCGTGTTGGTTTGATTGCCATAGAAGGTTTCTACCGAGGGACCATCCGTATCGTCGGTCTAAAACATTATTTACGAAAAATAAACAAGTGTTTGATGCTCCACTTGATGAGATAGACATAGACGGTAGTACTTTATTGAAGCAGTTGAAAAATTTTGGTGCTGAGATGACTTCTGAATGTGGGGATAATGGGCACGAATCTGTTTATGGTGCCGGGGAAGTTCATAATTAGCATAAAAAGAGTATCTTTTGGGATTTGTCTTAATGGAAGGACCATTTATTGAGGCACAATCTCGATGTGATGCATGTTGAAAAGAACTTCTTTAACAACATCATGAATACAGTTTTAAACATCCCGAAGAAGACGAAAGACAATCTGAAGTCTAGGTTTAAATTTTCAATAATATTAAATATTAATTTTAATTTCTATTTTTAAAATTAAATTTTATTTTATTTGTAATTTATATATTTTTGGATTTTTCATATTATTATAAAAAAAAAGAAACCGAAACCATCGGTTATCCGTCGGTATGATGTCCATCGGTTATCTGTCGGTATGATGTCCGTCGGTTATCCATCGGTATGATGTCCGTCGGTAATCCATCGGTAAACTGTCTATCGGTATTCTGTCGGTTAACTGTCGGTTTTTTGTAATCGGAACACCATCGGATAACCGTTAGAACTTTTCTGACGGTATAGCAACGGCAAGATTCCGACGGATTTCTGAATCTGGAATTCCATCAGAAATCCGTCAGAAATATCGACAGATTTTTGACGCGGTTTCCAGTTCCGACGGTTTTCCGACGGATATCGCTGTCAGAGTTTGACTGTTTTCTTGTAGTGGTAAAAGTTAACTCTACCGAGGTTTTACATGCACCAACACGGTCTAACAACCTATTCGCATATATATTAAGTATAGGCTACGGTTACAATAATACAATTATAATCTATATATATGAAAGAAACTTTTCTCTCTAAAAAGTGTCACATCACCTTGGAAATGTCAAATATTGTAACACATTATGATCTTTAATCTAATTAGACATCCCTCTAAACTCCTCATGGAAATTTTTAATGTATTATAGTTAACCTTCTATAAATTAATAAAATATTATAAAATACATTGATCCTAATATTATTAATTTATCAAAATTTTACTATATATTAAAATCCTTTGAAAATCTACACATTTACCAACCCAAGCCCAAATATGAAAAACGAAAACCCATCCTACATGCTCTAGAATGCATATTTGGAAGCTTTTCATCTATTTTTCACGTTTTATAATATAAACATAGAATATAAAAAAACCCACAACATACAACATTCTTTCGTAATTTGAACATATAAAAACTGTTAAGAATGATGTGATGACTGATGAAAAGCAGCCAATATTAAAGGCTCATACCAGTATAGTCGTAGATTAGCTTGTTGAAATGTGATTCAAACATGGATTTCATTGGGGGGGGGGAGGGGGTTTCAATATTATCTTTAATTGTAAGACATAAATGAGTCTAGAGATTAATAGGTCTCAGTTACATTTTATTTTCTATATATTCATGTAATCTGATTCAGTTTTATTCATCAGAGAATAAGAAAATATCATTCAACAGAAAAGGGTTCTTATTTTATTTCTCTGTTTTTATTATTTTCTCTGGTCGTCTGACACTTCCGTTTAACAACACTGTTATACTTCTGTTTTACAACATTGTGGTATCAGAGCAAAGGTGTCAGTTTCTTTGATATTGTTAAGACAAAAAACAGAGTGAGCCATGGCAGGCAATGGAGCAAACCAGCAAATTTCAGTTCCATTGTTCAAGGGTGAAAAGTATCACCTTTGGAGTCTTAAGATGAAGACAATGTTCAGATTTCAAGAGATTTGGGATTTGGTGGAGAATGGATTTGAAGATACAAATCCAGCGGTACTCGAGCAGCAGCTACGGGAGAATCGCAAGAAGAATGCAAAGGCGTTGTTTTTCATTCAATCAGCCTTGGATAAAGACATTTTGTCACAGATCATATCTGTGAATACATCCCATGAAGCATGGAAAATTTTGAAGCGTGAGTACCTGGGAGATCAGAAGGTAATCACTATTAAACTACAGACTCTGCGTCATAGTTTTGAAACACTTGTGATGAATGAGAAAGAAACTATACAAGAGTGTTTGGCAAGAGTGTCTACCATCATCAGTCAGATGAGATCTTATGGTGACTCTCTGTCGAACAAAACTATTGTGAGTAAAGTTCTTAGGACCTTAACTCCAAAGTTTGAGTATGTTATTCATGCGATTATGGAAGCTAATGATATGAGCAAATACACTTTTGATGAGATGATGAGTTTGTTGTTATCATACAAAAATCGTCTTGCTAAAAAGTTGGAGAAGTCTGAGGAGAATGCTTTCCAGGTGAAGGGAGAGTACTCAAGACAGTGTAACAGTAATGTTTTTGAGCTGGTAGAGGAAGAGGTGTTTTTGGAGCTGTTAGAGGCAGAGGTAGATCTAGTGGTCGTGGAGGCCATGGAACAGGTCCGTCTGACAGTTATTATCTGTCGTACAACATAGATACGATCAAGAGCAATATTCAGTGTCATTATTACAAAAAGTATGGTCATATGCAAGTTGAACGTTGGAAGAAACAAAAGAAGGAAAAAAAAACAAGCAAGCTTTATTGAGCAAGAAGCTGTGTAACCTAGACTTTTCATGGCATAGAAAAGTCTATTTCTGTCCAAAACAGTGTGGTATTTGGATAGTGCTTATTCTAATCATATGATAGGAATCAAGTCATTGTTTAAGGAGATAGATGAGTCACACAAGCTTAATGTGAAGCTTGGACATGATAAAGAAGTTCAAGTTGAATGAAGAAGAGTTGTGGCCGTCCAGAATGGTGATGGTAATATCAAACTCATATATGATGTGTATTACGTTCCTAATCTAGCACAAAATCTGTTGAGTGTTGGACAGATGGTGGAAAACAACTGTTCTGTTTTCTTTGATGGGAATGTCTGTGTTATCAAGGATAACAAATCCGGTTTCACACTAGCAGTGGTAAAAAAGACGTCAAACAATCTGTACCCATTACACATGTCTTTTATTGAAGTGAGTGCTTTGGTTGCTAAGATTTCACAGGATTCAAAACTGTGGCACTTACTGTCTGGACATTTACATAAAATGGATTGAAGGTGCTCAATCAAAAGGATATGGTAGTTGAATTATGATGTGACCCTGGAAAGTTTAAAGCATGGAATTACTGAGCAGCTTGAACTTGAGGAGCTTGGAGATAAGGAGCAACTAGAGGATGAAGAGAATGGAGCTGAAGAGAAAATAGCATTGCACGTTCCTACATGTCTTATGACAAGGTCTAAGACAAAGAGACTAAATCAAGCCATCACCATACTCCTACTTCAGATTGAGGGCTGCTAAACAAGAAGCTTGTCCAACCATTGGTTGTGATTCAAGCCGTTTAAGCAATAACAATTGAGGTGTATGATTTGCACTCTTTTTTCCTCTTTTTGGTTTTGTCCCAATGGATTTTCCAAGAGAGGTTTTTAATGAGGCAAGCCCACACACTTTCTTTTTTCACAGCCCATTTTTGTTCTGAAGCCCATTATCAGCTTGTTTTTATTTTGAATTCAGACTTGTTTAAATTATTGTGTTTTTGCTTTCCTAGGACGAATCTAGACCCTTGGACTCCCTTAGACTTCTTTCTATTCTGCTCTTCCCATTGTAAACAATTTATCAAACCTTTCTTATCAAAAATCTCTTTCTGGATTCGTTTGATCATGAGCTTTTGTGTGTAATATAACAATCTCAACTTGTGAGTTCTTTTGGTGTGTCATCCAAGCAGAATCAAGTCTAAAAGTTCAAAAGATATTCCGCAGCCTTTAGAAGTTTCAAACAGACCCTAAATGTCACAATCATTGTCTCAACCACACGGAGTGTAATCTAGGGGTTGGGATCTCATCAGATCGAGATTCTATTACTTTACCAAAGATCGATGATCTCAAGTTATGCGAAAGTTGCATATTGGGAAAACAAATGCGAAGGTCGTTTCCAGTTGGTAAAGCAAGGAGAGCAACTCAATGTCTTGAGATTGTTCATGCAATTTGTGTGGTCCAATGCAGAATGCATCTCTTGGTGGCAGCAAATATTTTCTGTTGCTCACAGATGATTATAACAGGATGAGCTGGGTCTATTTTTTGAAGACTAAGGATAAACCTTTGAAATGTTTGAGAAGTTTAAGGTGCTTATGGAAAAACAAAATGAACATCAAGTCAAGGTGTTGAGGACTAACAGAGGTGGAGAGTTAACATCCACTGAGTTCAGCCAATTTTATGAAAAAGAAGGGATTCATCATGAGCTTACTACTACTTACACACCAGAGTAAAATAGTGTGGCAGAAAGGAAAAACAGAACTGTGGTAGAGATGGCTAGAAGTATGTTGAAGCAAAAGATTCTACCACATCAGTTTTGGGCTGAGAGTGTTAAGAAAGCTGTGTATCTGTAGAACATTTTGCCTACAAGAGCAGTGTTAAACAGAACGCCATATGAAGCATGGTGTGAAAGAAAACATGGGGTAAGTCACTTAAGAGTTTTTGGTAGTGTTGCATATTCTCTTATTAACGCTCATAACAGGAAGAAGCTTGATGAAAAATCTGAGAAATGCATATTCTTGGATATCGTTCACAATATAAGGGATATAGATTGTATAACCCTCTGAGTGGAAAGATTGTTGAAAGTATAAATGTTATCTTTGATGAGAAAGTGGTCTGAATTTTGCGTGAAGGTGACAGTGGTAAGCTTGTAGAAGTCATCATTGATAGCAGTGTTGAACGACAAGAAAATCAGAGTCCAGCTAGTTCAATAGCTAACACACCAGGAAATTCAGTCCTTGGTTCACCTAGTTTCAGCTGTAGCACTTGGTTAAAATGCAGTGCTGATGGAAGTTCAAGCTCAACTCCACCTCAAAATTTCAGATCTCTTGAAGATATTTATGAGGTTTAACAAACTCTTTTTACTTTTGAGCCAAAATCATTTAATGATGCAGCAAAGAAAGAAGAATGGCAAAAAGCAATGGATGAAGAGATAACATCCATAGAGAAGACTCAAAATTAGAAGCTAGTTGAGCTTCCTGAAGGTAAACACTCAATTGGTGTGAAGTGGATGTTTAGAATAAAATATCATGTAGATGGTAGCATTCAAAAGTATAAGGCAAGGTTGGTGGTTTAGGGATATGCTCAATGGTATGGAGTGGATTATGAAGAAGCCTTTTCTCCAGTGGCAAGTTTCGACACTGTGAAAACACTACTTGCGTTAGGAGCTTATATGCATTGGCCAATATATCAGTTTGATGTTAAATCAGCTCTCTTAAATGGTGAGCTACTTGAAGAGGTTTATGTTGATCAACCTGAAGGTTATGTGTTACAAGGCAAAGAGGGATTCGTCTACAGGTTGTACAAGGCATTGTATGGGCTCAAGCAAGCTCTTAGAGCCTGGTACAACAAGATTGATTCATTTTTTTCAGAAACAGGATTTGAAAGAAGCAAAAGTGAGCCTACTCTCTACATAAAAAACAAAGTGAAGGTGATATCCTTATTGTTTGTTTATATGTAGATGATATGATTTACATGGGTTCTAGTACTTCACTTGTTGTTGATTTCAAAGCTAGCATGATAGAGAAGTTTGAAATGTCAGATATGGGTTTATTACATTATTTCCTTGGTCTTGAGAATAAGCAAGTGGAAGATGGGATATTTGTGTCTCAGCATAAGTATACGACAGATTTGTTAAAGAAGTTCAACATGACCAACTGCAATGTGGAAGACACTCCTATGAATGTCAATGAGAATTTGTAGATGGAAGATGGAATAGAAAAAGCAGTTGCAACAAGGTTCAGAAGCTTAGTTGGAGGTTTGATTTATGATATACTCAAATTTACTCTTAGAGCTACTCTCTCAAATTAAGAGATCACTGTAGTATTTAGGGATCGAATCTACAAGGACTCTGGGCTTCACACAATAGATGTATCAATTTTGAATTAAGCTAAACAACATAAGAATTAAAAGTAAAAACAATACAAGGTAAATAGCTAAATAGATGGGCTCTAAATTTAATAAGAGAAGAAACTAGACCTAGAAAATTCAATTAGGGAATACTCAGAATTGCAAACTGGACGGATTCAATTCAGGATGCATGTATGACCGGTTCTTAAACTCATAACATAATGATATGATCATTCAACTCTTGCTGCAATGATAACTATACTTAAATCACATAATTCCAAATCTCTTTGTAAACTCTAATGATAAATGATGCATTAATGTCAGATATGATATGTTCACAAAATCTCTAAACCAAATCTTTGCGAGTAGGCTATTTTGCTCAGCTAAGATTAGTTCAAGATATCAATAACATTCTTCTTTATATTAATTATCCTAAGGTGCTAGATTCTAGGTGATTAATCCAGATCTAGTGTAGATTCAAATCTAGATGAAGAACAATTATGATAATCCTAATATGTTATGCCAAATTCAACAATTCATCATAAACCCTTGAAAACCCTAGATCTAACAAGTGGATTACTCAGACATAATCAATGAAACACAAATCATTATCTGAATAAAGTGCATAAAATAAATCAAGGATGAAACAAGTTCATAATCTTCTCTCTACAAGGTGAGTTCTGATTCTTCTCTCCCAAAAACTTGATAAAACAAAACTTAGTCTCTTTCACTTCTAAAAACCTAGTTATATCTAAAATACAAAAAGACTTGTATTGTAATTAGTTAAAACTCTTGGGGTAACTTTGTAATTTTTTAAACTTGATAAATCTTGGATGGCTTCGATAGTCGTGACCCATGTCGATCGACACAAATGGTGTGTGTCGATCGACGTGAACATCCTGATTTGTCTCCAAGTTGATTTGCTCAGTTACAAGCCTCTAAAAATTCCAAAATGCATCAACAATGCCCAGCTCGTACTTGTACATAATAAGACTCAAAAAATACCAAAAAGACTCTAAAAACTACACTTATATCATGGCTAAAAACTATAAAAACCATGATATATCAATTTATCTGACTCACACAAGGCCAAATATTTATTTTGCTGTGAGTTCAATTAGGAGGTTTATTCACAGTCCAACGAAGCAGCATTTTGGAGCAGGAACAAGGTTGCTGAGGTACATTGCTGTACAACATATTTTGGTCTGAGGTATAACAGAGTTTCGCAGTTTGAATTGGTTGGTTTCATAGACAGTGACTAGGCAGGCTGTGTGCAAGACAGAAAAAAACACTTCAGGATATGTTTTCAATCTGGGTTTTGGAGCAATTAGTTGGAGTTCAAAGAAGCAGAACATGAGAGCATTGTCATCGTCGGAAGCTGAGTATACAGCAGCTACTGCAGCAGCATGTCAAGCAGTGTGGTTAAGAAGAATTTCTAGAAGATGTTAAGCAAGAGCAGAAGAGTGCGACAACCATTTTCTGTGACAATAAGGCAGCTATAGCAGTGACAAAGAATCCAGCATATCATGGAAGAAAGAATCATATATCTATCAAAGTCCATTTCGTCAGAGATTTGGTTAGTGAAGGTTCAGTTATGTTAGAGTATTGTAGCACAAATGAGTAGAGTGCAGATAAGTTTGACTACTTCAAAAGCAAGCTTGGAGTGTGCAAGTTTTGAATCAAGGGAGAGTGTTGAAATGTGATTCAAACACGGATTTAATTGGGGTAATTAAATCATTTGTCAGTTTTTATTTTCTATTAAATTGGGGGGGGGGGGTTTCAATTTTATGTTTAATTGTAGGACATGAATAAGTCTAAGGATTAATGGGTGTCAGTTACTTTTTATTTTCTATATATTCATATAGTCTGATTCAGTTTTATTCATCAGAGAATAAGAAAGTATCATTCAGCAGAAAATGGTTCTTATTTCATTTCTCTGTTCTTATTATTTTCTCTGGTTGTTTAACACTTCCATTTAAAAACACTGTTACACCTCTCTTTTACAACATAGCTCAAGTCCGTTGTTCAGTTTGAGAATCTTTTCGTTTTCTTCACTGTTTCGTGTTTTGCTTTAAAATATTTGGTCTCTTCTCTCTCATCTTTCTTTTATAGCATCTTCTTTTTTTTTGCAGCCATCTTCATAATGAAATCAACTATAAAATGATTGATTCATCCAAATAGGATGAGATCGAACAACTTCTTCCATGGCGTTTTCTTCTCGCAGCCAAAGATATGATTTTTTCCCAGCTTCAGTGGAGAAGACATCCTCAATTCATTACTCATCAGCCATCTTCTTAAGGAGCTCGACCACAGATTAATCACATTCATCAACCAAAGGTCGGGGATTAATCGTAGTCTTCTCTAAGAACTATGCTTCTTCTACGTGGTGCTTAATTAAATGAGTTAATGAAGATCCACAAGTGTTACAAGGAGTTGAATCAAATGGTGATTATGATTATCTACAAAGTTGATCAAAAGAAAGATCATCAGACTCAAATTTTTTGAGTGTAATTAACTAGTCAAATTAATCACTTTCAACATTTCACATATGATTAAAATAATATTTAAAAAAAATTATTTATATGTAAAAGATAAAATGACGTGCACAAATACAATAGTACTATATTAGTTCTTAATATTTTTAATAAAATAAAAAATTCATATTAAAAATAATAGTTATTAAAACGGAAGCACAAAGTTCCAACACAATTTTAAAAAGGTATTTTCGGAAGTACTATGGAAACGAGCTTGCTAAACTTTCCAAAAACTTCCGATTCTGATTTCAGTTATGAAAACATCGAATAAAGCTTATTTGCTACTTATTTTTAACAATAAAGAAAAACTAAGAGTACCAATAAATCTTTTCTCATTATACTAGTGCATCAAATAAAGAACTAAATCGGAGAAAAAAAATAAGATATCATTTGCAAATTAAAAATGTAAAAGTAACAATATAATTTATCAAGAAAAGGATACGTTCAATCAGGAAGTTGGTCACAGATAGGATAACATCTCTTTACTACGATGACTAAAACTAAAATAAAGACTATATATCATTACTATATTATAATATTATAATGTTATAAAAACTGTAGAAAGACAGAATAACAAAATAGCTTCTTTTTTTTTTTTGTATTCTGTGTGCATCTTTTTTCGTTTTCTTTTAACCTTTGAATGAATGCAGTGGTTAGAACGGACAAAACTTTTTATGGATTAAACTATTTTTTTTACCATTCATAAGTTAGAGTTTACAGTAATACGGATAGAAAAAAATAAAAAGAAACCACTGCAGACCAACTGCAGTCCCATTTTTCAGTGAAATAAACTAGAATCGCAGCGGACTGAAAACCGTTCCAAAAAAGAAATGGTTCAGTCCGTTGATGGTTTTGTCCACTTAAACCGCAATTATCGTTTGAACCCTTACTAATCAGGTTAAGCACATCATGTATAACTTTGTCATTGTAAATAATACACAGACTTTCAAATTCATATCATAGTATGCTGCAGATCATACTAAAGTTGGACCTGCACTTTTTTACCATTCACAAATTCATATTAATTGGTACAAACTAAAACAAACAAAAATAAAACATACCACTATACATTATTATTTTAAACCTTAGACCAAATATTTATATTATTCATCGGCACATTTTTGTCTGCTAAGAAAATACTCTGGAGTCTGGATGGATAGTAAAATTCATATAAAAGAAATAATGCTTCAAATTTACTGTGTACTATAGTATACTACTACATATTCTAATATGCACTTTAACATACCAAAATATTGGTATGAATTATTTGCATATTGAAAGCCATTGAAAGCCATGATCTTACAACCATACATCATTCAATCCGAATTTGTAACGTCCCTAGTCAACAATATATAGCCGGCCCAACTAGGGCGGATTTTATAGAGCATCAATCCTTCAGTTAGTATTTAAATTATTATTTATCTCTAAACAATATAAAGTAACGAATATGTTGTACCTATAGAAGACTCTCAGAGTCAACCGCAAGGACTGTTATTTACTAGGATCGAAAATATGAGAAACAGACAAAATAAAATCATGGAAGAGACAATAGACAATAGAATAAATTTTGACGCTTCTAAATAGGATAGATAGAGTAGAGAAAATTGAAGCTAGAGACGACTTGGTTTGTGTGGGTCGTCGGACTGTGGTCTCCTCTACTCTTATATGTATTCCTAATACCATCAAATGACGTCGTTTCATAATAGCCGAAGCGGAATCGCAAAAACATAAGTGCCAAAGCAAGAAAGATGCTATTGATAAATTTTCTGTTTTAATAACATTTTCTATTTTTTGGAAAAGAAAAAAAAACATTTTCTAGTTCCTTGAAAAATAATTTTGACGAATCAAATACTTTCAGTCGTTATAAATTTGGCTCCCATTAGTGAGTAGCAGGAGCGCAGAATAAGTTTATGGGAGCATAATTAAAATTTCTTAAAAAAATAGGATTAGAATTGCAAATAAAAAGAGTGGTATTATAAAATATATTCAAAATTTACATGTAATTTTTAAAATATACCCGGGGGTAGCTGCCCTCTTCTTGGGTTACAAGCACGGCTGGCTCAATATTTTCATGGGCGATAAGATAAAAAAAAAAATTGGGCTCTTAAATATTTTTTAAGGAGTTTTACTAAAAAAGTTTTAACCAGTAAATATTTTTAAATGAGTAATATTTTTGTAAATTTTATAGTAAAAATAAAAATATATACATATAATTTGTTTTGGGTCCCCTCCAATCTAATTTAAAAAAAAATTCATTTTCTATATATAAAAAATTATTTAAAAAATCGGATTCCTTAATTATAGGTGTCAAAATGGTCCGTATCCATAACAGTCCGTCCATTATTGTCTAATTTTATTGTGAAAATTTTTTGTCCGTGTCCATAAACGCCCAAGACCATAAACGTCCAAACCCATTAACGCCCAAGTAAAAATGGGTTGTCCATAGGCCAATAATTTTTGGCGGAAAATTGTGTTTTCTTGCTATTTGGCGGGAAAATGTGTTTTAACATTTTTTGCGGAAATTGTGTTTTCATATTTTTGGCGGGAAAATCGAATTTGCCCTAGATTTTTGTAGTCCATAAACTGCCCATTGTCCAACGGTGTCCATCCAATTTTGTCGGTGGACCAAATTGGACGTAGACCATTTTATCCCATTTCGAAAATGGGCGGTCCAAGGACGGTCCATAATTTGTTGGACATGGGCAGACCACGGACGGTCCGCCCATTTTGACACCTATATTCTTAATTATTAACATCCGGGATTGCACCCCAGGGATGTCGTCCATCCCGCCCTCCCCTCTAAACCGGCCTTGGCTATAAGATCCGCCATTGGTGAGTAGATAAAAAAAGTTACCAAAAAATATCTACAATATTCAGTTTTATTGCAAAATGGCATGTGTTTCTTCAAAATTGTGTGATGGTAATTTTTTAATAGAATTATATGACCGTTATACAATTCCAACATATTCGTGCTAATATTTAAAGGTATAGTATAGCCATCAATTTCGGTAATTTAAACATGTCATAATTCAGTCGAGTGATACTTGATTTTATTAGATAAAACAAAGCAAAAAGATATCCAAGAACATTTTATAGTGTAGTATTTATAATTGGACATATGTATAAAATTTCATTAACTCAAGAATCAAGTTTCATAAGCGAGAGGTGCACCGATCCGAGCAGCAGTGGTTCGAACACATGTGTTCCACATCTGCTTGCTCCTAGGAAGAATCTCATAAGCAAGATCTTTAAGCTCATATGTGGCGAGGGCCAAATTCATCAATCCTACGTGACAATCTCTTCCAATCTTCAATATGTTCTCACAACATTCCTCTGACATTGGCTTGTTGTTGTAGAATCCCTTTGTCATCTCAATACCACATTTCGAGCTCAATTTCTCATCACAATCTAGGAGAAATTTTATGAGTTTTAACGTCATGTGACGTAGGAGCTCATGGTCGTATGCTGTAGCTGTTGGTACGTCTGCATATGAATCAAGAGATATTGGACTCATCTCTTTATCTTGAGCAAGAGTTTGATAAACCATTGATGTGGCTATGAAAAATGTTATCAGAATTGCTTTCTCCATTTTTTTTGGTATTCTTTTTGGTTTTGTTAATTTTTTTTTGTTTTTTGTATTCTTGTTCTTGTGATGAAGAAAAAGATTTTGAGAAACCGGCTTTTAATAGTTTAGCATTTGGTAACGACTGTTTTTTAAAGTTTCTTCTTACTAAAGGATTGTTTGATTTTTGAAATGTTACATATGTTACTTTAGAATTAACAATGGTACTTCATTAATAACAAAATCTAATTTTCAGTTTATTTTTTAGAGATAAACTTGTATCGGCATTTATCATTGGTAACCCTGATGCGAGCCAATTATAAAACCAAATTTAAAAATGTTATCAAAAAATTTACTTTTAATTTTTTTTTACCGTTATCTCTTACAACTAATTTTTACTGTTTCACTATTCTGGTGTTGTTTACCATTTTCTCCTATAAATAAAAAAATTTGTAAAGTGATAGTTTATCCTATCATATAAGTAAATGATCGCATAAAACTATTTTGGTTATTTAAATTATTCGTTTTATAAATTTCAAAATTAAAAACTACATAAAATTATTAGTCAAAAACTCAAACTTACCTGAAACTAACCATTATTACCTCAAATTAATGCAATTTTCGACTCTTCATTATTTTAAAGTTGTGTCTATTCATTTGATACATTTTATTCTAAAGTTGCATCTTCTAACTATTTAATATTCTTGTCTTTTTACCTCTATTAATATCTTGATCTTTTAAAGTAACTACCAAGTTTTGTTATTCGTTAAACTTTTACTTTCAAAAATGAATCTAAATAATTCAGTCGAGTATCTTTGTTCTCTTTTTATTTTCATTTGTCTGTTGCTGGATCATCATGATCGTCTTGTCTCTTACCTTAGAATTATTTTAAGGTAAAATGTTTTTTTTTTTACAATCTAATTGTGCGTCTGTTAAAGGTTTTTCAAATAAATTATGCATAATTAGTGTTTTCAATCCGTTTGTTTCTCCCAGATCGTTTGATAAAAAATATATTTACTCTATTAAATACAAAATTATAATGGAGATGTCCACTTTGTATTCTCAAAAATCAACAAATAATAACCATTTCAATCAACACTTGTGGTTTTATTAGATTTTCGTAAAATATATTTTATATTAATAAATTTTCAAAAGTATGAAAGTTACATCCACCAATTATGATTTCTCGTGTGATAGTTTTCACTTAAGAGTCGTATTTCTTCTCCATAATTATTTTTCTATCTACTAATAATAACTTTGTCAGTAAGTATTTCAAAGGATTACGATATCGTTATCTTAACTCTTCGTAAAAATAGTTTTTACTTAATCCCAGAGCAAGAAAAAGAGTATTTGCTGGTTATTCAGAATGAGTTAAAGGCTACAGAGTATGGCTAATAGAAGATATGAAGTGCATTATCAGCCAGAATGTAGTGTTCATAGAAGATGTTATGTATAAAGAGATGGTTCAACAACAAGAATCATGTATGATTTCTTCCTCTAAACCCTTATTATCTATCAGAGTTTCTAGTTTTGATTGTCCAGGTACGAACATGGAAAACTAGTTATCAGCTGTAGGTGGAGCTATAGAGACTCAGTATATTCTAAGTACTGGGATACATTTATCTGAGGTTTCAGAAATTAATATAATAGTCCAGTAAGTCATCACTTAGCTCGACAGGCGTAGAAGACAGATCAATCTTCCTATTAGACTTCAATACTATGGTATGCATGAGAAGATGAATAAGAAGAATTTGAAGATATATCAGGATATGCTTATCTAGTAACAGAAGATGGAGGCAAGCCAGGGCCATCCTACAGACATGGGATATGGTGGATAAGCCTGAAAAACCAGAAGCTAATAAGATGTAAGTGGCTGTTCAAACTTAAGCGTTAAGCCATGTATGACTGATTCTGAACCTCCTAGATATAAGGTTCGATTAGTGGCTAGACGGTTCACACAAAGAGAAGAAATTGACTATCAAAAGGTTTTTGCGTCTGTAGTAAAGCATGTGTCGATAAGAATACTTTTCTCGGTTGTTGTGAACTTGGATTTAGAGTTAGGACAAATGGATGTGAAAACTGCATTTTTACATGAAAGTTTAGATGAGAAACTCTATATGTCACAGCCTGAAGGATGTGAGATAGGAGCTCCTGAGAAGAAAGTCTGTTTGCTTAAGAAGTCATTATATGGTTTGAAGAAGAGTCCGAGACAGTGGAACAAGAGGTTTGATCAGTTTATGGTGTCAACTGATTTTAAGAGAAGTGAACATGATCCTTGCGTTTATACGAAGTTAGTCTCGCAGGATTCAAATCTATATTTGCTGTTATATGTTGACGACATGCTGATAGCAGCAAAAGATATGGTGGATATTCAGAGACTGAAGGATCAGTTGAGTTCAGCGTTTGAAATGAAGGATTTAGGAGCGGCAAAGAGAATTCTGGGCATGGATATTGTCCAAGACAGGTCAAAAGGAGTTCTGCATTTGTCTTAGACTGAGTATCTTAAGACTTTTAGAATGGTAGAAGCCATGATAACTCAGACTCTTATAGGTGCACATTTCAAGTTATCTGCAGTAAAAAATGTGGAAGAAGAGATAAACACTGAGGTAACGTCTTATTCTTCAGCTGTTGGAAGTCTCATGTATGCAATGGTGGGAACAAGACCTGACATTGCATATGGTATTGGTGTTTTTAGCTGATACATGAGCAGGCAAGATGAAATACATTGGGAAGCTGTAAAGTGGCTTCTCCGTTATAGTAAAGTGTCTGTTAATGTTAGAATCTCCTATACTAAGGAAAATCAGATGGAGGTTCAAGGGAATATTGTGATTCTGACTATGCATCAGACTTAGACAGAAGGAGATCAATATCTGGCTATATGTTCATAGTTGCTGGAAATGTTGTGAGTTGGAAGTCAAATATATAGTCAGTTTCAGCTTTGTCAACTACCGGATTATTAAACCTGACTATAGATTTGACTTCCAACTCACATAAAGATTTGACTATAGATCTTGTGTTCTCGTCCGTTATTTAGCTTCCGCTTTCTATCACAATATCCACGTGTTTTTCAACCAAAAACTTCACAGATTCTACCTACATATGGAAAGGATATAAAGTACAACCACAGCATATCTAAAGCTTGTAAATATATCAAGAAACATGACTTCTTAAGCAAACAATTTGTTGAGAAATACAATTTGTTGTTTTGTACTAATTTCAGCCATAAGAAAAGCCATATACGAGATGTGGTACGGTCTGCTCAAGAACAATGCATAGATCATGATGGAAATTCATTAATGCTTTGTGGAAAGCATCAACTTGTTCACTTCGTTGGTGTTGCGGAATATTTTGCGGTGCCATAAGAAGAACCGTTTGGGCTATGTAGTCTCTTTGCACGGTGCCTGAAGAAGAACCATTACAAAATAACGCAACACTGACTACATATGCTGTCTCTTTGCAAAGCATAAAATATGCCATTGTAGAGAAATGAGCTAAGATTAAGCTTAAATGTCCACAAGTCAACAACTTGCTTGATCCGTAAGCAACGTCACTCCAACAAAGAAACACCGTGGATATGTAAGTAGAATCCAATAGTGGAATATGAAAAACTCTGATTACCCATTTAGAAGTTCTCAAACAAGCCAATGTTGACTCCATGTCGACGTGGTTCATATAGTAGTGTAAAACTTGGGCCTCCGACACATCACAAACAATATGTAAGACACCGAAAGAACCCACTATAACCAAAAGGTAACTTCTCTCGCTTCTATATGGTCCTCAAACATTTCTCCAATATTGTTCTCATTGTAACACAACATGTTATTCCCACATGTGAACTCGCTGGAGAACCCCAAATCTGTGATACGTATAGTTTTTCTTCTTTTCGTCGAATCATCAAAGAAATACACCAGAACAGAGGCAAATTGAAATACCTTCAGAAGAACCCGAGGAAGAAGACTAACTTGCTTCACTCGTGATAGAAGATGCCCATGAATCTGGTTCATCGGAGACAACACCTTAATCTTCGTTGAAGCTCTAGGTGATAACTTGCCAGATATATCCTCATACAAATCAACCTTTTTTATCCATAGATGTTGAGATCTCTTTGAGTCTTGAATAAAATTCCTTTGCCACAATCCACATCGCATCTTGTCAAGGAAGTTATAACCGCAAGCTTTGATATGAACTTTCTTCTCTCAATAAAAACATCCAGATGTACATAATACTTTTTGATGGTTTTTCTGAATATATATTCCTACAGAGCTCGGCTTGTTCCATTGGATATAACATGTTTGCAAAGGTGAAGCATTGTTGTTATATCCAAGACTAGAACTTGAACTCTCCTTTCCAACAACACGTGGAGAATGTCTTTTGACTTGTGTGTCACTCTCAGGCATCGAGTTTGTGATAACATTCTTTGTAGTTGTCACCAACAGCGTTCCTCTTGTCTCAACAGACTGTGACAAATTTCCTTTAACAAAAATTGTTTTTGCACCCAATATACCTCCTTGATAACCAAGACCAAATCTTGTTTTCTCTGTTCTTCTCATGCGCAATATATGATCGAGGTTCTTTGATCCATTATTCAACATCCTCAAATTCCTTTTGTTCTCCATTAGTTCGTTCTCCAACTGCTTGGATTTTTCTTTTTCAGTCACAAGTTCCTCCTTGAGTTTCACCATATGAGCAAATGTGTAATTCTCATTCTTCACGGTACAAGAACACTTTTGATTTCCAGCAAGCTTGCTTTTCAACGTCCTTGAGTCTTCTGTAGCAGAAACAAGCTCGTTCTCAATATGTTTCATCTTGCTTTCCATCAACAACTTCTGCTTGATCAGTTCTACATTCTCTTGGCTCACTTTCACTCAGTTGGCATAAAGACTCTTGAACAAAGCTTGAAAATCCTCATCGTGATTACCATTTGAATCATTGCTTGTGTTAGAACACTCTTTTGTTGAGACGTCGACGATGTAGATATCACAACTCGGATCAGCATAGAACTTGTTGTAGAGATCTGTTGTGCCACTGTTAAACAACATCCCATCCCGGCCACGATCAGGTGGCTCACTCTTAATATGCTGGGGAAATTTTGCTGGATAAATAGAATTATTGTAATTTCCCTCATCCACACGTGTATCTTCCTCCGTCTCGTCACAATTGTTTATGACGTGAACATGGTCTTTGGGAGTTTTTTTAAGGTCTTTCATCCCTATAAGTCCGATTAAATCTTCGTCGTCTTGGTAGTCAACGTCATAGGTTGGATCTTCATCATCTTTCTTGACTTCAAAGATTTGATCTGCCTCTGCCATATCTTCAAAACCTAAAACTGACAAGTCGGTGTTGGAAACAACAACACAATCTAAATGTTCCTCCTCATCGTGTCTAATGAAAATTGGATCTGTGGCATTACAAACATCAAATATTGGGTCTGAATCCTCAGAAGCAAGTTCCATAGTAGTTAAAAAAAAATCATCGCCATAAACATCATTGTGGACGGGTTCATTGAAGAGATCTTTGTCATGAATCTGATCAAGATGCTCATAACGATCATGAACAAGCTCACGAAGAATTCGTTGTCTTGAAACTGACAATTCTCGGCGAAATCATCCACAAATTTTGCTCCTTGTTTCAAATTCTTAAAACGATAATAATGGTATGATCGTAATTACGAGGTAAAAAGGTTGCGCATAGCTTCTGCTTAAGTTTATCCCATGATTTAATAGGATTCTTGCCATATTGCTTGCGTGTTTTCTTCACTTGCTGCCACCATGATGCGGCTTATCCTCAAAATTTCTTAGCCACAAGCGAAACAAATCAATCATCCGAAAGGATTTTTAACTCCAAGATTTCTTCAATATCCACGAGCCAATCTAATAATGAATCACTAGAAATTCCACATGGAACTCAGGAATATCCACCTTAAAATTGACCTCCCATATTTTCTTTTTCTGAGCCATTGTTATAAGGGAATCAAACCACCAGGAACGAGATGAATCTGATACCAACTGATAGAGAGCGGAAGCTAAATAACGGACGAGAACACAAGATATGGATAGGACGAGAATCCTCTTCTTAGGGTTTTGTACAAGATGTAAATTATATCCATGATGATTTACAATATGAAATCTGTCCAAGACCATTTTTAGAATATTTGATTCAACAATTATGCCTAATAGATTGATGAAACATTTAAACAAGGAGACATGAAGAAGAACATCACTACCCATTATCTGCAGATATGAATCCCTTGTGCATATGATCTTTTATCTCTTGATTTCTTCTTCCCTTGACCCTTTCCTTGAGTGGATTCTTTGATGGGAGAATTCTGTCTTTTCTCTTTCAATTCTCTGTCTTTTTTTGTTGTAACTCTCTTATGTTTTCACATATTTTTTTAATCCATAACTACTTCTATTTATACTTGATGAAGAGTTATGAAGAGTTATTAATATAGCACCTTTTAATTACAACTTTATATTATACACACACATATATATATATATATATATATTTATCTATATGTATACCTTAATGAGAACTTTACTTTATCACATATTGGATAAGGGGAGAGAGTTATCAATATACCCAATTCTAACATTTCGTAACCGAGACCGATCCATCACGGTATCGATTTTAATGTATTAGAACTATAGACTTTAATATGAACTTTAACTTTAATTATTGAACCGTTAATACATCGGCCACAATAACAGAAATATTCTTACATTCTCCCACTTGGCCGTTGTGTTAACTTAATGATTCAATATCTACAATGCGCATCTTTTCAACAAGTTCAATGAATTTTTAAGTACTGTAAAATCAGAGATAGCCGAGTCATGGTGGTTGCCCATCATTTACTGCGATAGGTTCCCTTCCAAGTACCACACACCAACTCTAACTTCACTACTTCTTTAATATCGAGATTAACCTTAATTATCATATTTTTTACTACTGAGACTAACTTTAATTCTCAACTATATATGTTATCTTAAAACCATAATATGTATATAACCATTATGATAACATATTTTATTTGCAGAAAACACAAACTTCATTGAATTCAACTTTGAGTAACAACTTTACAATAGCATAATTAATACAGCATGGTCATTTCCATAATACTCATTCTCTCTACATGGCCAATAAAAACACCGGGTGGTAATCCTTTAGTCAACGGATTCGCTACCATCATGTCCGTTCCGATATGGTCAATATGGTCTCTGTGTTTCTGCACTTCTTCTTTCACAGACAAATACTTTATCTCCATGTGCTTATCACCTTTCGAGTATTTGTCATTCGTTGAGAAGAAGACTGCTGCGGAATTATCACAGTAAATTCTCAGCGGCTTGGCTACACTGTCAACAATTCTGTATCTCTCTAAGACTTTATTTATGTATCATTTTTGAGATAAACTTAACAATCCTTGTGATCTATCCCGGATGATTTCTATCCCGACCACATAGGATGCCTCACCCATATCCTTCATTTCGAAGTTCTTAGAGAGATATTTATTTATGTCACACAACATTCCCATATCATTTGCAGCTAGCAATATGTCGTCAACATACAATACAAGAATGATAAACTTGCTCCCACTGACCTTCATGTAGATGCATCGATCAATGATGACCTCTACGAAATCGTATGACAAAATGGTATCATTAAACTTTAAATACCACTGTCTCGAAGCTTGTTTTAATCCGTATATTGACTTCCTCAGCCTACACACTAGATTTTCTTTTCCTGTGGCCATGAAACATTCAGGTTGGTCCATATAAACTTCTTTTTCAAGTTCTCCATTGAGAAAAGCGGTCTTTACATCCATTTGATGAAGCTCTAAATCATAATGAGCCACCAAACCCATAACAATTCTTAAGGAATCTTTCTTTGAACCGGAGAGAAAGTTTCTGAATAGTCAATGTCTTCTTTTTGGGTGAAACCTTTAACAACAAGACGAGCCTTGTATCTTTTTATATTTCCTTTTGAGTCACATTTGGTCTTAAAGACCCATTTACAGCCAACAGTTTTGAATCCATCAGGTAACTCTACTAAGTCCCATACTCTATTAACACCCATAGAAAAAATTTCTTCTTCTGCAACATTCAAACATTTTTCAGAATCATTACTATTCATGGGTTTTCGGAATGTGTTCGGGCTTCATCAAGACTCATGTCACATTCATTTCAATTGCGTAAACCACATAATCTGTAATAGCAAATCTTCTTTCTCTTATAGATCGTCTTAATGGTTCTTGTGGTACGTTATTATGTTTTTGAATTATGACAGGTTCAGTAACTTGTGGGATTGTCACATCATCATGTTGTTCTATTGTGTCATTTGACTGTGGTGTAACAATAGGAACAACAACCTCAGGTGCGACAACATTTGAAGGACTTTCAAATTGAACTTCATGAATATCTACTTTTCGTTGTTCAACACTCCCACTAGTTTCACCATTTTCAATGAACCTTGCATTACCCGTTTCAACTATTCTCGTACTATGCTTAGGAAGTAAAACACATATCCTTTAAACTTTTCCGGAAAGCCAATGAAATATCCACTGACCGTCCTAGAGTCTAATTTATTTCATGTGGATTATACAACTTTACTTCTGCAGGGCAACCCCAGACTCGTAAATGTCTCAAACTGGGTTTTTTTTCCGTCTAAAGTTCAAACGGAGTCATAGGCACTGTCTTACGAGGAACCCGGTTTAAGACATAGGTTGCTGTCTTTAATGCGCAAATCCACAACGATATGGGTAAATTGCAATTACTTAGCATACTCCTAACCATTTCCATTAAAGTACTGTTCCGTCTTTCAGCTACACCATTCTACTGAGGAATTTTTGGCATTGTATATTGCGCACAAATGCCCTTACTTTCTAAAAGTTTCGCAAAAGGACCTGGAAATTGTCCACTTTCGGTGAATTTTCCATAAAACTCACCACCTCTATCAGACCTTACGATTTTAACTTTCTTTTCCAATTGCCTTTCCACTTCATCGATGAATATTTTTAGTACATTCACCGATTCAGCCTTTTCATGCAATATATAAGTATATCCAAATCATGAGAAGTCATCAATAAAGGTGATGAAATATCTTTCACCACTCCAAGACGGAGCACTAAACGGACCACATATATCAGTGTGAATCAACTCTAAAAGTTAAGAACTTTTTGTGGCTGGTTTCTTAGTGATGTGTTGGGTTTGTTTTTCTTTAATACACTCTATACACACATCAAAGTCACTAAAATCCAACGAAGGTAAAATCTCATTCTTTACCAACCGCATAATCCTTTCTTGGATATGTGACCTAATCTTTTATGCCACAAGAATGCTGAGTTTTCATTAGATGCATAACGTTTAATACCTTGATTCTCAACATTGAACAAAGATTCAGAAAAACTTTCATCAAGATTGAACTTGTAAAGTGAATCAAACAAAGTACCACTACCATAAAAGTAATCATTTCGGTACAAAGAGAAAACACCATGTCCAATCTTAAAATCAAATCCTAAATCATCTAACCTACTTACAGAAACAAGATTTCTAGCACACTCAGGTACATAGAGACACTTTTCAAGATCTATAAAACAACTAGTGTCCAAGATCAATCTATACATCCTAATACTTTCAATTCACGCCTTCATCTTGTTTCCCATGAACAAGTACCTTTTAGTTCCTCTTAAAGGCTGGATCGAACTGAATCCCTGTTCAATATGGGATACATGAGTAGATGCACCAGAATCAAGCCACCAAGTATTTCTAGGCACTTCCATAAGATTCAATTCAGAACAAACATATAAATGTTGTGTACCTTTCTTATCGAACCATGCCTTCTTTTTTGGACAGTCTTTCTTGAAGTGTCCCTCTTTCTGCAAAAGAAACACTTCAGTACCTTTTGAATTTTACTTTCAGGTCTCTTAAAGATAGGTTTGTCCTTCTTTTGTCCTTACCACTTGGTTTCCTTGAGCTGCTACTGGCTGTCCCTAGGCCAGCGAGAAGAGCAACTTTGGTCTTTCATCTTCTTTAACCTCGCCTCCTCTTGAATTAACATAGCCTTCAATTCCTGAAAGTTACACTTATCTTTAATGGTGTTGTAATTCACCTGGAACTGGCCATATTCAGGAGGTAGAGAATTTATGATGAATTGGACCAAGAATGACTCGTGAACATCCATTTCCATGGCCGTCAACTTTGATGCTAGATTTGACATGTGTGTGACATGATCATAGATTGGCTGAGACCAGTCAAATCTCTTTGTGGTCAGCTCACTTATTAGGCTTCCCACAATTGACTTGTCAGCCACATCCGATTGGGATTGTTCCTTAATCTTCATTATGAATTTCCTTGCTTTCTCTGTCTTAGGCATGGATGGCTTTACACTTTCCGCCATCGTCATCCTCAGAAGGTTCAAGCACAGCTGGTTTGATCACTCCCATGTCTCATAGCGAGACTTCTCAAATTCTGAGCTTTCATCCGTTATGGCTGTTGGTTTCTCATCAGTGAGTATCGCTTGGTCTAGGGACATTACACCCAAGGAGAACCTTATTTGTTCAGACCATTTCTCATAGTTGAGTCCATTGAACTTCACGACAGAGTTTGCAGAAGCAAACATACTTGATGAAACTGCAAAATTTATACATGCTTACCTATTAGTGCTTTGAGACTTTAATATAGATTCATCAACAATATAATCTAAACAATTTAATAGTATGTATTCAAGCAACCTTTGGGAAATACTTTAAATACATACACTATACATGATGTTGTTTAGATATTTCTTTAACAATCAATCAAATCATACATACAAGCTAATAACAATGATACCTTTGGGTATACACACCATCAACCGTAGTAGAAAAGATTAATCCTTTAGGTGTTACTAACTACATCCAATGATCCACCTTTGGGTGATCTCCAAGGAGCAAGCAAACAATGATCAATCAAATCTATTAATGTCATTTACCATCCTTTAGTCATGATAAATTATGAATGTTTTACTTTAAAGTTACATAAAGTGTAACAAGACCACTTTGGTGATTAACATGTTACACTTAATGTAAACTCTCAACTTTAATAGGTATTTTAACATTTATATTGCATTAACATTGCATAATACAATAGCCTTTGATTTTATATTCACAGCGGAAACGAAAATTACTATTCATCATCACTGTTCATCGACGAAAACTTCAAAATTTTACAGAAAATTCTAAATTTTATATCTTTCTGAGTTCTAAACCATACTTCACGTTTTAAATATCATTGAAAATATAATCTGATCATCTACACAATGATATTGCAAATCAACGAATTCCTATAACTTAATAAAAAGTTATAACCAAAAATAAAAACGAAAATCATATTCCAATTTTACCAATCAATCCTTTATAGTGATTCATACATATCTACATTGGCTCTGATACCAAATGTAAATTATATCCTTGATGATTTCCAATATGAAATGTGTCCAAAAATATTTCTATAATATTTGATTCAACAATTATGCCTAATAGATTGATGAAACATTTAAACGAGGAGGCATGAAGAAGAACATCACTAACCGTTATCTGCAGACATGAATCTCTTGTGCAGATGATCTTTTATCTCTTGATTTCTTTTTCCCTTAACCCTTTCATGGAGAGAATCCTGTCTTTTCTCTTTCAATTCTCTGTCTTTTCTTGTTGTAACTCTCTTATGTTTTCACACACTTTTCTAATCCATAACTACTTCTATTTATACTTGAGGAAGAGTTATGAAGAGTTATTAATATAGCACCTTTTAATTACAACTTTATATTATACATATATATATATATATACATTAATGAGAACTTTACTTTATCACATATTGGGTAAGGGGAGAGGGTTATCAATATACCCAATTCTAACACTCCGTAACCGAGACCGATCCATCACGGTATCGATTTTAATGTATTAGAACTATAGACTTTAGTATGAACTTGAACTTTAATTATTGAACCGTTAATACATCGGCCACAATAACGGAAATATTCTTACACAAGAAGCTCTCTAGGGTTGAGAGTCCTCCTCTCTAGGCTTTACACAAAGCTCTCTTAAAACTCATTTATTCAATAATCAATAATTCCTCCAAAAACCCTAAAGACATCCTATTTATAAGAAAGTAAACGTCTAACCTATTCCTAAACCTAATGAGATTTAAAATATAAATATCCTAATTAAAATCAAATAAAAAATAAAGTAAACAATTAACTTGATAGACACGTAAAGCCCATAAGAGTGTCCATCAAAAATCCACATAAAACCTTAGTATGCGCTGCATCATATTGCATTGAAATTTCGTCCAAAGAATCCATATCTGAAGATGGCATGCATGAATGTCCTCCTCTGCTTAGCCCAGACGCTTTGTCAATCGCCTCAAGAACTCTCCAATGATGACCTGTCTAGTGCAGATGCCGCACTGGTATACACGAGAGAAGCAGGGTTTAAGTTGGATTGGTTGGAAAAGAAACTTGATGAAGTAAGGAAAAGAAGAAGAAAGGAGAGGTTTCTTTGGCCCGGCTGCAAGAAATGGAGGAAGAGCTTCAGTCATCGAAGAGGCAGTGCTTAGACTTGGAAGTTCGGATAGGTAAGGAGAAAGAAGAGTTGTTGGCAGCTAGAACTCCTCTTCCATTGCACGATGACAATGTTGTCTGATAACTTGTGGTTCGTGGGCACTTGGATTTAGGCTCTGCTTGGTGTTATGGTTTGTTTGCTTGAGTTTATGTTTTGAAAATGAGAGCTCGTAATGTGAAAACGTCTTGATATAGGATGTTTCTACATATTTTTATACAAATTTGTTTTAGTTGTGGCTCTTAAAGTAGCTTGACTTAGACGCCATTTTTATTCCTTTGGTCTTACTATCATTTAGTATTAATTTAAGTTAAACTTGGAAGATAAGGTGGATAAGAAGAAGGCGGAGTTGTTAGAAGCAAGAGTTCCTCTCTCGTTTGATCACTTGAGTTCTTAAGTTGACTTTGACTCTTACTTTTGCTCGGTATTTTGGAAAATAAATTCAGGTATCAGAAGGGCTTTCTGAAAGTGCCTTTTTGTCATTGTAAATTTTATTCAAAATTATAAAAACTACAGATACACCAGCCGAAAAAAGAATATCCTTGGAAACTAAACCGACAAAAAATATTGAAAATTTTAGTGACAATATCCCTAAAAGAGAGAAAATTTTAGAAAAGGTTATAAAAATATAAATCAAACCCACTAAATCTAGAGTTTTACCAATTAAATCTAAATCTTATTCACAGATTTTTCTCCACGATCAGAAATTGTTTGGTGTCGATAAAAATCACAAACCGCACCGAAAGTTTCTGCTCTTCACGTCCTCACTTGGTAGTTGGTAGAATATTGAAATTGAAACATATGCTACTTACTCCAGTTTGATGGATCTCTCTTGAGGTTTTGGAACTATACACTCCCTCCGTTTCAAAATATAAGACATTTTAGAAGTTTTATTGTGTTTCAAAATATAAGGTATTCTCACATTTCGATGTAGCTTTTTACTTTATTGAATATTGTGTGACCAATAATAATTTACAGTTTTTTTATAATTGATTAAATTATTTTTGTTTATATTAAATAATATTTTTTAAAATTAAAAGCAATTTCTTAATATGTGTGTTTTAAGCCAAAACGTCTTATATTTTGAAACGGAGGGAGTATTATTTGCTGACATTGGTAACATCGAAATATACTTAATTAAGATCCGTTTGAAAGAAAGCAAAAACTAATCAGATCTCGACTAGATCTGGTCTTTAACTCGAGTGGAAGAAATTGGAAAAGTCGCACAACCGCTTCATCTGCCACCATAAAGGTAGAAAGTTGTAGATCGACTGGTTAAAAACAAAGAAAAAAATGACAAAGTAAAAAAAAAAACATCGATAAAACTTACCCAAAACAGCAAACCACTACCACATAATCTTAAAAATGAAACGTGTTATATTTAATCTAATCGACGACGGAGATGGAAGCCTCCGGCCGTCGGTTGAAAGACGACTCTCTTCTTCTTCTTTTTTTTTCCTTTCTCATCCTAGGGTTTTGAAGTGCCTACTAATGAAAATGCCTTTTTCATGCTTAAATTTTATGGACTCCTCCATTTTTGTGCAATAGAAAAAAGAAAGTGGGATGAAAAATATAAGTAATCTTATTATATAAACTTTGGTTGCTGTCGCGAGAACTCGACACATTTCAAAATTCTAATTAACATGATCACGACACGTGTCGGTTGATCTTTTAGATTTTGACACGTGTAAAAAATTATTGTTATGATTTTCTTTAATCAAAAAGAAAAACTAACAAAAAAATAAAAGAAAAATAAAAAATCAAATAAACAAGTTTTACTTTCCATTTTTTACATAAATTCTTTTGAATATGTGTTTAACAATTTTAGATGAGTTAAAAGATTATTTCTTTAATAAGAAAGGAAACCCAACCAAAAAGAGGTAAATAATTAAATAATAAACTAGATAATTTTTAATTTTTCATTTTACCTAGTATATGTTCAATCTTATTATTTCACTAATTTTTTTTGTCAAATTAAAATTTTTAGATTTCCATATTATTTAGAATCCAATAAAATTTTTCAGTTTAATAAAAAATGATGATAAACTTTTTTAGTTTATTCTTTTTATGTTTAATACAATTATAAAATTATAAAATATTAAACAAAAAATACTTCAATGTTTTCCTACAAAGGAAAAGTTTCTAAAGAAAAGGAAGATATTAAAGTCTATGTAAATGAATTAAAATAGTTATACAAGCCCATATACAAGCTGAATATTTTTATATAAACTCTTTCCCACAATGGGTACAATTGTGGAGTTTCTTTCTAATTTTAAGTTTGGTCTGAAAAAAATAATTACACAATATTCCATATCAGTTAAGATCTATTCACATAAATTCTCATAAATAAGGAATTCAAAGTGTACAAGTTCTTCTAACTTCAACAAGGCTATACAGTCACGCCTTTGTTATTGTTTTATTATGCTTAAATGTTTTTTTAAAAACATGTAATTATTTTTAATTTTGTGAGATTCTTAAGATTTATTCTCAACCTAAATTTTTCTTTGATTCAAAACATAATTATCATCAAAGAAACAATGAACATTGATGTTCGAAATGATGACCAATATGCATTTTATAAAGAGATTTTGTAGGTAAAATTTATCAAAAAACAAAACAATAAAATATGAAAATTCTTAGTATAAATGAAAAATGAAAAACATTAAGAAAAAAGTAATAATACATTGCCAAATCCTAAAAAGCAAAAAAATTATGAAATTCCACCTCTAAATAAATAGCATTGTACTCTCTCAACTTCGTATCAAACAAACTGAAAATTTAATTCTCATCGAAAGAAACCCAAGTCATCTGTATTTGTTTATAAAACCTAGAAATATGAGTAGTTAAATAATAAAAATAATATTTCAATTCAAATAGGAGAATAAAAAATTAGATATATAGATATATATCACATCATTTAGTTAGAAACCGAATAAAAAGTTTTGAAGATTGAAAACCAATCTTATTTTATATTCCTTTAGGGCTGATTTTTCATTTTTTATTTTTGCTTTTAGATTTTATTTTACGGGTTATAAAATATTTTATATGAACCCGCATATTTGCGGATTCCTTATCTAGAAAAACAATATCTTTTATGGATCAAAATAATATGGATAATAGTGGTTCTCGGCCTCTTGTATGCCTTGAAAATATATTACATTCTAAGCAAGCAAAATAGAAACTTAGAAACTAGATAAAACAGAAAAATAATCATTTGTGTAATTTTGAAACATCAGTTAAACCATACAAATCACCTACTACAAGCCTAACATTTCAATAACCTTTGTTGATTTTTTTTAATTTGTTGGTCATTAACTTAAAACATGTGATCTAACAAATAATTATTAGTTAGGTCTTCCTCTCCGCTTATCAATCTCTTTGGGCTCTCTTGGGCTAGACAGTTAGGGTTTCCTCTCCACTCCAAAGTCTCCACCATTGACTTACAAGTCATTTATTCTTCTTCAGACGTATGAGAATACGAGGAGCCGAAACGATTCGCATTCCTCTGGTCTTCCTAATCAAAACTTGTAAGCTTTTATAGAGCTATGTGGCTGAACTGTTACAGTACATCACTCTGAGAAGGTAAACAATTAATCTATTTTGATTGTTCTACTTTTTCATATCCTTGACTACGTGTGGCTTCTCAAACGTGACATCCTGTTAAAAAAAAACTATTCAGTTTGTTCTTTGATATTCCGATTTACAAAAGCAATTTGGTGTGTAGATCTCATCATCGAGATCAATGGCGGAGAACGTTGATAAGAAGTTCACTTGGGTGATAAAAAATTTCAAGTCCTTGCAATCTGAGATCATCTATTCTGTTCAATTCGTGACTGGTGGCTGCAAATGGTAAGAAGATAAGTTTTTTTTTTTTACTAATGTTGTTCCACTCGTGCGCTTTGCTAACTGTTTATTTTTTGGTTTTTGTTTGCGGGCGTTTTATGGCCTTTCCCAAAGGAAATAAGAAGGCTAATAGTTTATCTCTGTATCTAGAGGTTGCTGATTACAAATCTTTGCCTATTGGATGGAGAAGACATGCTAAATTTTCCTTAACTTAATTAGTCAATCAATACTCGGAAATACTCTCCCAACTACAAGGTTATTTTTTTGTAGGGTTGCTACTTTATATATGTTTTATGTCAAGTTTTTGAACATTGATAATCAAATCCACTAAATTTTATTATACCTCATGTCATATAGTTATCCTCTTTTTAACTTAGATATGTTTTGTGATTTTGCAGCAACACAACACTGGCTTGATCAGAAGTCTCCTGATTGGGGGTTTTGTGACATGATTTCCCTTACCAAACTTAATCCCAAAGAAGGATTTTTTGGTGAATGGAGATTGTTGCCAAAATAGAGGTTGTTGAAGTTGTAGGAAACTTAGATGTATCACAAGAATCTTCACCAGTCATGGAAACCATAGATGTCAATGGATTTCAAGTTCTTCCTTCACAGGTAAAGAAATTATGAAAAATAACACTTTGTTGTTGTTTTTTAGAAATTCCAACCACAAGAGAAGCCATCATGGGTTCTACAAGATGTGGTATTCTGTTTTCAATTAACTATAGGAAAAAGTACTTTAACTACAGAATATATATGAAACGAACAAGTCGTAAGAGTCTCACTATATAGTTCACTTTCTTGATATATTTACGATCTTCAGATATGTTATAATATGGTTTTTTATTTATGTATTCTTTCCGTTTCCACATGCAGGTAGAACCAGTGAAGCGTTTGTTTGAAAGAAACATAGATATTGCATCAAATTTTCGTCCAACGAGTCCATATTTGAAGATGGCGTACATGAATGTCCTGCTAAGCCTAACCCAGACTTTGTGCCAATATCCTCGAGAACTCTCGAATGATGACCTGTCTTGTGCAGACGCCGCATTAGCATATATGAGAGATGCAGGGTTTAATTTGGAATGGTGAGAGAAGAAACTTGATAAAGTAAAAGAGAAGAAGAAGCAAGTAGAGGTTTCTTTGGCCTGGCTGCTAGAAATTGAAGAACAGATTCAGCCATTGAAGCAGAAGTGCTTAGACCTGAAAGCTCAGATAGATAAGAAGAATGCAGAGTTGTTAGCTGCAGAAGCTCCTCTCTCCTTGTACGATGACAATGTTGTCTGATAACTTGAGAGTTCTTGGGTACTTGGATTTAGGTTCTGCTAGGTTTTATGATTTGCGTGCTTGAGTTTTGGTTTCTATATTTTTAATATGTGTTTTGTAGTTAAGGGCTCTGTCGGTAACCTGACTTTGACGCAATTCATATTTCATTGGTCGTATCGTTAATTAACTCATAGACTCGTAGTCATGGAAATGTATCACACCCCAAAGCTATTTGCATTCGCCTACAAATATATATCTCTTGTAGGAAGACACTACGTATACATTCCTCAACGAAGAACTTTTGTTTTTCTCTCAACTAAGAACTTGATCATCTAGTTTACGTTCTCCATGTAGTTAATTAATTTATTTCTTGCTGATTGGAGATAGTGATAATGCAACTGTGAATGCCAATGTGTTTCAGGTTCCTTCTTCACTACGACCTAACTTTGTGCCGGTCACCTTATGAACTAACTTAGTGAAGGATTATATGAAGCCGAGAACGGATGCAGAAGCAAAAGTAGAAGCCAGTGAATAAGAAGGGTCATTGAGTTTCCACATTTTGTTTACTATCGGAATTTTCCACATTTCTAAGAAGTATTTAAAACACTTTTTTAAGTGCATTATGTTTCTTGACAAAACATAATGGGTTTGATTGGTAACCTTTAACCGCCTCGTTTGCAAACAAATCGACTTGAAAATAATCAATAGAGCGATTGGAAGAAGCGGTTGGAGAAGATGGTTGAATAGAACAGTTGGACGAGAAAAAATGGGCAGTTGCAACCACCTAAAAAATAAGGCGGTTCGTTTGTGCTGTCCCCAAGCATTTGCTTACTTTCTCGATAACACACCTAGACAGACTTCCTGTAAAATCACGGCTCTTGGCTTGGCGCATGAAAACTGACCCTCATTGCAGTTTCTGCAGCCATCCTATTGAAACAAGAGATTATTTGTTTCTTCACTGTGAGTACTCTGAGCAGGTTTGGAATTTGGTTCTTCATAGACTTGGTTACCCTCAACTCATTTTTATGGACTGGAACACTATGATTACTTGGCTACTAACTCGGTCTGGTTCCTCAAGAACACTCAATCGACTAGCAGCCCAAGCAACTATTTACAATCTATGGAAGGAGCGCAACAACCGGGTTCACAACTCAGCTTCCTCTCCTCCTATGACCATCTACCGGCAAATCGATCGCATACTCAGAGATATCTATATGTTATCTAGTTCTTTTAGTTGTTAGTGGCTTTTTTTTTTTGGTCATTAAAGCTCCCCTGCTTCTAAGCGCTTGTAATTAATTCAGTGTTCTTTTTTGGTATATAAATTCACATATTATCAAAAACAAAAAAAAAGAAGTGAGTTTCTTAAGGAAAACGTAATTTCTTGTTTCTTGTTTTCTTTGGGCGTTTTGTAAGTGCTTTTCTTCATGCTTAAATTATGTGATCGGCTTCTCCATTTTTTGAGCAAAAAAAAAAAGAAAAAAAAGAGGGGAATGAAAAGTAGAGATATATATCTAGATATATCTCTTGCTCAATAATTAAACTAGATATTAACAGCTAGACAAAGATAAAGTAAAATAAGAAACATTTGTTAATTTGAAAGACCAAGATCTGAGATAAAAAGATGACAGAATTCACATCTGATTACATTTGTTACTGAGAATGAACAAAAAGTAGGTCAAACAAACGTTAAAAATGTTACCAAAACAAAATATATTAGTGAAACTGTATTTGTAATTGGTTGTTAGACCAAGCTAATGACATGATCAAGAGGTGATACAGATTGCGTTGGAACAGAGGCGAGTATGTATGATACAACTGTGTATGTGACACAAGTGGCGTTACTGACGATTTGTGAGAACAAAAAGCATGTTGTCTCTATCAGAGGTAGTACATGAAGTAAAAAGAAGAGAGTCACGTCTAAGACGTGATGACGTGGCTTTGAGGTCTCATTGAGAAGACTTGTGGACTTTGAGTCCACGAAAGGAGAAGCAAAAATTCATATGGATATCAAGAAGTTTGAGTAAAACTGATCATGTGGTGGGCTCTAGGGTTTGCTAGGAGGGCAAATAAATAGACCAAAGTGGTGACAAAAAAATGCCACGCACCTAGGGTTCTGTTGAGAGAAGCACACGGCTGTGTGTGGCGTCGTCCCGCCGAACAAGATAGAGAGATTTGTTGGTGGTTGTTTTTAAGAAACTACACTCATCGGAAAATACAATGAGTGGTAGTGTTCTTCTATTGTAGTTCTAGAAGAGTGGCGTTGTATCCATATACCGTTGTAGGTTGCTTTCTTTTCTAGTGAATGATTTCTGGACTTGGTCCCAGGGATGTAGGTTAACCGAACCTCGTTAACAAATTCATTGTGTCGTCTTTTTACTTTATGCTCATGCCTTCTCATCATACAAATCTATAGATCTAGTCCACATAGGTTTTTTCAATTAGTAGGTCAACAAAAAAACGTTATTAATGTTTAGGGTATTTTTTGTTATTTTATGAAGGTCACTGGTTTAAAAATAGTTTAGGGAAAGTCAAATGTTATTCTTGCAAATTTTCTTTTAGGAATGTCAAATCACTAATGTTAGAACTTAGAACATCCCTATCAAGGGTTCTAATAAAATCTCTCAAGAATTTAAAAATAAAAACTAATAAAAAAGTATGAAGAAAGGAGAAAATGTTGAGATACGGTTTTTGTTTTAGAACCTGTCCACTATTTGGGGAGAAACTCGTCTCATATTTGTTGTTGATTGGTGCACTTCCTTTTTAACAATTAAATTTAATTAAATAATTAAAATAATTATAAATATTGATTTAATAAGATTGAGATATTCACTAGAGTTTCTAAGTGATGGAGATGATCTTATAAACCCTAACACGGAGCCGAAGCTATTCGGGTTCCTCTGATCTTTTTTCAACTTCACTCTAAAAGGTTCTACTTTTTCATTTCCTCTACTATGTTCGCTTTCTAAAACGTGGAAACTTGTAAAGAAGAAAAAAAACTGTTAACAAATGCTCGTACATAGAGGAATATCAATCTCTATTTGGATTTTTTTTTTGTGTGGAGATTGTTCTTTGATTTTTCGCTTTTCAAAAATTTTGGTGTTTAGGATTCATCAGCGAGATAACGAGATCAATGGAGAAGAAAGCTGAAAAAACGATAACTTGGGTGATTAAAAAGTTATCTTCTTTGCAGTCACAATCATTTTATTCTGATCAACTCGTGGTTGGTGGCTGCAAATGGTAAGAAGATAAATTATTTTCTAATGTTTATTTTGTTCAATTTAAGTATGAATATATCTAAGAATGTTTTAGTCCAAGACTCCAAATTAGGTTGAGCTGATTGTTTATCTTTGGGTTTTGCTTGGAGGCGTCTTTATGCCTTATCCACGGGACCTATTATGTATATGTATCTAGACTTTCCTTGTAAAGAATCTTTGCCTATTGGATGGAGAAGACTCGCTAAGTTTTTTATAACTATAGTAAATCATTTTCAGGAAAACTCTCCCAATTTAAAAGAGGTTATTGTTTTTGGTTGCTACTTTATAGTTTTATGCTTGTCAGCTTCTGTAGTGTCAAGTTGTGAAAATCAATATTAAATCCAGTAAATGAGTTGAATTATGTTTTGTGATTTTGCAGAGACTCAACACTGATTTGATCATAAAGGTCCTGGCTGGGTGTATTCCAATATGATCCCCCTTACCAAACTTAATCCCAAAGAAGGATTTTTGGTGATTGGAGAAGTCATTGTTGTTGCCAAGATAGAGGTTCTTGAAGTTATAGGAAAATTAGTTGTATCAGAGGAATATTCACCAGTTACGGAAACCATAAATGTCAATGGGTTTCAAGTTCTTCCTTCACAGGTAAGAAGTTATGAAATTACAATGATTTTTGTCGATTTTTTAGAAATTCCAAACTACATGGGTTCTAAGAGATGTGGTATTTTGTTTTGAAATAAGTATGGGAAAACAAATACTTTTAAACACATAAATATGAATATGCAAAACAGGTCGTAATAGTGTAACTGTATATAGTTCATGTTTCTAGATATATTTACAAGCTTCAAATATATATGTTGTGATTTTACTTTATATCCTTTCCACTCGCAGGTAGAATCTGTTTAAGCGTTTATTTGAAAGTCACATAGATATTGCATCAAAATTTCGTCCAAAGAATCCATATATGAAGACGGCGTACATGAATGTGCTTCTAAGCCTAACCCAGACGTTGTGCCAATCACCTCAAGAACTCTCTAGTGAATATATCTGTTTGATGCAGACGCTGCAATGGCTCATTTGATAGATGCAGGGTTTAAGTTGGATTGGTTGGAGAAGAAATTTGATGAAGTAAAGGAAAAGAAGAAAAAAGAAAAGGCTTCTTTGGCCCGGCTACAAGAAATGGATGAAAAAGTACAAGACCTGGAAGCTGAGATTGATAAGGAGAAGGAAGAGTTATTGGCATCTAGAGCTCCTATCTCCTTGTACGATGACAATGTTGTCTCATGACTTGGAGTGTGTTCTTGCCTCTTGGGCACTTGGAGTTAGTTTCTGCCAAGTATTCGAAAATGAGAGCTCTCTTAACGTGAAAACGTCTTAACAGAAAATGTGCAACTAGTTCATGATTTACTTAGTCTTGTGAAGCCAAGTATGCAATAAATAGGTGAATTTCATCCTATCTCTTCTCGCAAATATTATGTCTCAAAAGTTGCAATAAATTTCTCTAAAAACTGTCCCTGGTTTTGAAGATTACATGTCTTTTGGTCCTCTTTTCCAAAGTAATTTGTCAAAGTATAAGGTAGTTGTCTGAGAGTAACGAAAACTACTCAGTTGAACAAAATTACAAAAATGCTCAGTTGGTATTTGTTAGAGTCGTCCCTGTATTTAAACCCACATCATTTATCTTATTTTATGTTGTTAAAAATATGAATAAAATTAGTCAATTTTAATAAATCAGGTCTTTGTGGTGTCGCTCTTCATGGAGACCTAATCAGGTCTTTAAAAGTTCTTACAAAATACTGAAAATAGAAATATTAACTTTTATAGAAATGCATAAAAAATGTTGGCTAAATAAAATGCATCAATTTGCTAATAAATAACATCTAAAATCATAAACAATTAATATTTATGATAGGAAAACAGTAAGAAAAAACTTTCACCACGGAAATTTTTTACCTAATTAAATAACTCTAATCTATTTAAGTAAACAAACAAACTTCAACCTTTTCAAACAAAGCCAAAAATCTGAAGTGAATCATGCGATTGATACGAAATGGACAAAATCAAAGTATCATTTTGATGGAACTACGAGTTGATAAAGCGTGTTTTATTGGAAGAAATGGTTGATTTTTATGAGACCTTCGGACATACATGTTGGAAATTTGGTCACTACGTTTGTCCTTGTGGCAGTTCAAGACTGAGATATTTACCATTACTTTTAAACGATGTTTTAACGCGTAATTTGATTATCTAGTATGAGCATTACTTTTCTCTGTTGAATAAGTCTTTACCTTTTGTAAGAGACAAAACTAATCCAAAAGGTGAAAAGACCTATGAATTTTGAAGACGACCAAGATAATGCACCTATTAAACTGCAATTTTGAATCAATATCCTTTTTTTTTTTTATGTGTCCTAGACAAATTACACTAGTTCTGCTCAGTTCATACTTTTAACATCGCGTATTAAACTGCTACTACTCTCAGCCTAAAATATGCCTATTAAAACACTTGATTCTAGAAAGTTATACACGCTATAGCCGCGGTGTTTCGTATACAGTCGTGCAAATCTAATTTTAATTAAAGATAGCTTAAGTTAACAATAGACTTGTTAAACGTTTTTGAACTGCCACTTTGAAATATACGAAAGAAAAGTGTATAGAATAACTTTGGACCACGTCAAATATGATACACGCTCTAGTCCTATAAACACTGAGCTCAAATGCTTCACAATTCACAACCAAAACACATACAACAAATCTTGAAAAAAGCATTAGTAGAACCATTTGTCTGAAAATGAGGTTTTCCAAGGCTCTCATCCTGGTTACCATATCGGCTTTGGTCATTTCCTTCGCCAAAGCTTATGATCCAAGTCCACTCCAAGACTTCTGTGTGGCCGTTGGTAACCTCAACAATGGTGGTATGAAAAAGAAAAAAAACTATGTTTCTTTAATTCTCTAGTTTCTATTCTCTTTTATTATGATTAATATACAATTTCCAAAACAATATTTTCTTCATGCAGTTTTTGTGAACGGTAAGTTCTGTAAGGATCCAAAGCAAGCAAAGGCAGAAGATTTCTTCTACTCAGGCCTCAACCAGGCTGGAAACACCGATAATAAGGTTAAATCCAACGTAACAACAGTCAACGTCGATCAGATTCCAGGGTTAAACACTATGGGAATATCCTTAGTCCGCATAGACTATGCACCATATGGCCAAAACCCGCCTCACACTCACCCTCGGGCAACTGAAATCCTTGTCCTTGTTGAGGGAACGTTATATGTCGGGTTTGTCTCTTCCAATCAAGACAATAACCGTCTATTCGCCAAAGTTTTGAACCCCGGCGATGTTTTCGTGTTCCCCATAGGAATGATCCATTTTCAAGTGAATATCGGAAAGACCCCTGCGGTGGCCTTTGCTGGACTGAGTAGTCAGAACGCTGGTGTTATCACGATCGCAGATACTTTGTTTGGATCAATGCCTCCGATTAATCCAGAGATTTTGGCTCAGGCGTTTCAGTTAGATGTTAATGTTGTCAAAGACCTTGAGGCCAAGTTTAAAAACTAAATCTAGTCATTACGAGTGTTTATCGTTGTAACACTAAGTAATGATGTAATACGAATTAAACGTGTGTATGCTTACTAAAATAAAACAGGTGTTGTTCACCTAATTTGATATTTAATATTAAGTTTACTTTTCCTACATTTGATTCAGTCTTTATTGTTTTAATGTCAGTGTAAACAACTTTTCTTGGATAATTACTCAAAGTCAATAATAGTTGTTAGAAGAATAAAAAAGGTTAGGAAACACAAACATCAAATATATATAAATATATATATATATATTGATATAAATAGCATCAATTGTTACTAAAATACATAAAAATCATAGTCTACTAAAGAAAAAGTTTTAATTTTACAAAATTTTTGTCATGAGATTTTTTTCGTTTCTTTTTCTTTTTGAATACAAGTCTTACGTATAGATAATGAACAAAAGTAGAAAATCAACCATATTACTATTTGGTACCCTTTGGTTGGTTTTATTGTGGGGTTGTGGCTCGAGTGTTGAAATCAAAGAAAACTAAGAGGTTCAAAGAATCTGAACCAAACAGAAGGTTCCAATTGAGCACACAAAAGAGGCATAAGTTTAATGAGACTCTAAGACAAAGAGAGGTTTACTCAGTATCAACTAGCTTGAGTAAATCATGAACTAGTTGAACAGATGCAGTGTTTAAGTTGGATTGGTTGGAGAAGAAACCTGATGAAGTAGAGGAAAATGTCAGAAAACTATACGCGTGAGTGTTTTCTCTTATTTATCTTTACTACAAGAAAAAAATAGGCATTGATATCACAATAGGAGATATCATTGTTTTCACAACTGCTATTAAAGATGGATTCGCAGTTTTTGTTATTAATAATAGCGTTTGAAAGACGCTAAGATTTTAATAACATATAAAAATCGCTAAGATAAATAATCATTAAACCAAAACTTAAAATCACTTGGCAGGGCACAAATTTTTATGATGGAGACATTATACTTAATATTTACGATTTTAGTTAGGTAAAACTACAAAAATAATCTCCTTTGAAATTTGAATTCCAAATGGAAATCTCTAATGTTTTAAAAAACCTTCCCAAGGATCTCTATTTGTAACTAAAATTTCAAAAGGCACCAAAATAAAAATTGTCCCAGTTAGGTATTCTATAACAGCATTTAAAAATGCTAAAATACCAACACCTAGTCAAAAAAATTCACTTAAACGCCAACAAAGCCTAAAAAAAATCAATGGCTCCCTTCTTTTTTTAGTGAATCATCCATGGTTTTTTTCCTTTCATTTTTTTTCAAAATCCATCATCTTCCTCTCAACAGTTCCTTCTTCTCCCCAGACATAAAAACTCAGAAAATAAAATAAAATTTGATAATTTATGAATTAGAATCGCGCATAATAATTTATCGGCCAATATTTATACATAGAGAGGTTCTAACTTAAGCAAGTTGTACATATTCCTTAAATACAAACATAAATATACAAATCATAAAGTATCTAGATATGATAGATATCATATCATATCCCAATAGAAAAGAAGAAGGAAGAAAAAACTTCAATTAGATTATGAGTTTCCAACTCAAAACCAATTGCCAGTGAGTGGACTGGCCAATATCTTTTATACAATACATAACCTAGATGTGTTATTTTTTAAAACCTAGAATATTATCTAACTTTCTAACCAACACCTTGTTTTATTGTGCCAATTATATGTAACCAATTTGATAGTCATAATTTTTTGAATTTTCATTTATTTGTTTTTTCCACAATACATATATTGTATCCGATTTCTGATTGTTGATATCTATTTATTTGGGTTTTGTTTTACACTTATAACTTATTTGATGTGCATACATGACACATATTTCTCACTAATACCTAATTTTATAATTTTCTGTAAAAATTGTTATTCTATAACTTATTAATTTTATGCACTTAGATAATTCTTATTATTTTATGATAATAAGTTTCTTAGATCTATTTAACTATTTGATCAATGAAATTAAATAGATTTGTGTTCATTAAAGCCATTAAATTGAATACATTTATGGGCTTATACAATCAGTTTACTATATTATTGATTTAACACTTAACTAATTAGAATAATGAGTTATGTTGGATTATACTCAATCATTGTTTTAGTTGAAAAAATTAGAAACCTGTGGTTTTTTTTATTGGATTCTAAATTATATGGAAATATTAAAAAATCTAAATTTGAAAAGAAAATTTTAAAATCTTTCTAAGGTCACACACTTGTATACTTAAAATCGGTAGTATATTATGCAAGAGCACTCTCAAGATCCTAAAGCTAGATAGTGAATTAAAGAACTTAAATGAATGAAACATTTACCTTAAGAAAATAAAAGTAGTGGTATTCAGAAGAACAAAATAAAATAGTCCCAAAATTTTTCCAATTAATGAAAAATAGATACTAATAGGCTTTAAACTCATGCTCAATTGAGAATACCAACACAAGCAATGAAGAAAATACATGTTAACAGACACAACTATCTTTAAAGTCGAAACATACTTGAATCAAGGCTCGTCATTTAAGCTTAAGAGATCCAAGGATCAAGCAGTTATCTTCTTAAAGAACACATCTTAACAAACACAATAACTAATCAAGGACTTAAGATCACCAGCTTTAAATTCCCATAGTCTCAGACATGAAGCATCTAATATTTTGTACAACACGTAAACATACATGAAACCAAGGCTCGTTTTAAGAGATCCAAGGACTATGTTCACAACCTGTAAAATTAACCCTAATACCAAGAAACCACAGAATATTGGAAGATTTTGTACAACATGTAAAACAATGAACCAAGTGTGGCGAGAATTGCATCAAGAGAAGGATTAAATCCATAAGATGAGTTAATCCATATGAATCTTCCTATTAAATATTATCATCTGACCATACCAGAATCGAAAAACCAACCAAAAGTCAAGAAGTTGTACACATGAAACAAGAGATAGAACATTTATCGACAAAACTAATATCATCACTCACAAGTCAAATAGTCATTCTTTTCTTGAAAAGTTACTGTTAGAGAGTAAAGTTGGAGAAAAACATATATATATATAGTTACAGATATATATATATCTGTAAAGAGCAGAGAAGATAAGAAAATCTATTACAAATAAACTCAAGATTCAAGGAATAAAATGAGAGATCTTATGATGCATACAAGCAAATAACCAATGGTGAAACTATGGGTTAAAAGAAATAACATGCAACATTAAATAAATAAATTGATTCATGAAGTAAATTTGCGTTTGAAACATTCAAGACCTAGCTAGGTCCAAGTCATCAACAACGAATTGGAAATGTATAATGAATGATTGAAAAACATCTCAATAGGTCTTAGCAAAAAATGACTAATAGAAAATTGGACAACTAGCCACAAAGCAACAATTTTGTAGACATATGACTAATTCTATAATCTAACACAAAGCTAAAAAGTACTAACAAGTCGTATATTCAAACAACAATGACCCTTTAGTTTAACAATCAGTTCATCAATGGAAGACCTTACAGTTAACTATAATAGTAACAAACAGAAACCTCTATATTAGAGAGTCAACAAGTATATAACAAAGAGAATATTAAAATAATTGATAGAAACATGTCAGAAACATCAAGAAAGATCCATAAGAAAATTCACATCCTAAACAAATACACAGTGATTCAATAGATATTAAGCTATATCAACTCTGAAAGACTAAGATACCAATGGAAATACACATAGCAGAGATATTTTCAATCACCTCTACTGTAAAAACTCTGGTCAACCAGTTCGGTTTATATAATTTAACACACACAAGAATCATCAGAATGAAATATACTCGAACAACAACCAACTTTAAATGTAAGATTGTGCATATTTAGAATGATCACCCAAGAGTAACGCAAAAAAAAAATCCAAGATTCACGGAAAAACTACTACCATAATCTGCTGGAGCAAAATATATATTTACAGGAGACTCCAAGTTATATCCATTTTATAAAGTGAGAGATCTTATGATGCATAAATGCACCAAAAAAGAGATAATATGTATTTTTCCAATCAAGATAGATATTACTGACACTGCAAACAAACCATATAATGTTCCAATACCAAAAATAAAATCTAAGTTTCTATCAAAGGATATGATCTGATGGATACTAGATCAAGGATAATATTGTTGTCAAGATAAATATTTAAGCAACTAGATCTTCTCTACGTCTCACGTATATATCGCTTAACTTAATTAATGATTTTCATAAGTAATAATAAATCAATTTATCACAAAAGAAAAAATCTAGAATATATATACCTGCCTGGTCATCAAATTTTGGTAGAGTTAAGAAATCTCTTTGGCGTCCTATTGAAGCACATACCTGAACAAATCATTCATAGTTAGTGGTAAAATCAACGAGATTTTACCTTAACCATAGGACAAGTGTGGTAAATGAGATCTTCTCCTATCGAACTTGCTGTGAAAAAGTATAAAATGGAGAACAACTTAAGAATCAATATTGAAAGATTTGAAAAACCAAAGAAAAGCTAAACTTTTCACCTGCCATGTCGACATTCCAAAGACAAAGCTTCTGAGCTTCCTCATCTCTGATGGCCTGAGAGTGTGGTGAGAGCTTCGCAACTTCATCCTCAAAATTATAAAACGAGAATTCGATTTAAATCAATTCTATTTACAACATTAGATGAATCAAAGATGATTAATATGTTATAATAATATTCTTTACACAAGTGTGGTAAATGAGCTCTTCTCCTATTGAACTGGCCGTGACAATGACGATAAACTGGAGAAAACAACTTTAGATTCAATATTGAATGATTAGCAAAACCAAGAAAAGCTAAACTTTTCACACTTTCTCTTCAGCTAGAAGTCAAAATCTGAAGGTTCAAGATTTTGTTCCTCTCAAGAACTTATCAGACAGAGCACCCTCTGAGAGTCAATACAATAACATATATTAATAAGTACTAACTGAATAAAAAGTGGTCAGTGATTCTACTCGGCCAAGTCTAATGAAACTAATCCTGTACAGAACACGGTAAAAGATCTCTTCTCCTATTGAACAGGCTGTCCCAATGACTATAAACTGGAGAAAAAAACTTAAAATTCAATATTTGCAAAACCAAGAAAAGCTAAACTTTTCACCTGCAATGTCGAAATTCCAAAGAAAAAGCTTCTGAACTTCCTCATCTCTGATGGCCTGAGCGTGTGGTTAGAGCTTCACAACTTCATCATGAAAATCATAAAAAGAGACCAAGAAATTACTTATCAAGAAGATCCATATTGAAGCAAATCAAAGTAATTAAGAAAGAAATTCGCAGAATGATGTGAGTAAGCTAGCTTATAAGGCAACAACAGACACAGTAGACAACTGGTACATGTCAAATCATGCTCAGGTCACACACATATACTTAAAATTAGTAGTATATGCAAGAGCTAGCTCCCTTAAGATCCTAAAGCTAGATAGTGAATTAAAGAACTTAAATGAATGAAACATTTACCTTAAGAAAATAAAAGTAGTGTTATCAGAAGAAGAGCTAATGCTGCGATCAGCTTAATGCTGCTTGTGGTTCTCCTTTACAGTAAAAAACCTAAACAAGAAGTTAAGTTAGATTACATATTAAAATGGGTATTTAGGTTCCAAGGAAGCAACGATACAACGTAGAAAACACTTTTGAGAAGATAAATTGTCTATGAATATCTAAAAACTATTTACTTGCCTACTGAAGCTTAACTTAATTAATGATTTTCATATGTCATAATAAATCAATCTAAAAACTATTTACTTGCCTATTGAAGCACATACCTGGTCATCAAATTTTGGTAAGAGTTGGAAATCTATTTCTCTTCCTATTGAAGCACATACCTGAACAAATCAAAACTAAGTGTGGTAAACTCTGCACAAAGAAGAAAAGACAATCGGATTAACACAAATACATATGAATCTACCACTCTAGAGCAATATCAGATATATAATCAGCTGAAACTAAATATTTATATCAATATGCTAACATTCGCATTTCTCACTGCCTACACTAACTAACGTATAACTAAGAAGCACCACGACCAAACACATCTATATCAATCAACCAATCCGAGTAAAAACAGCCTTCTGTTCTTGTTGCTCCAAGAAATCAATCTCTGTCACCCTGCAAATTTAAATGACAGTAATTAGAATCTAACCACTTTGTGAACATTAATGTATAATTTAGGATTATATCAAAACAATTTTTTATCCACTAAATTTTACAGACGCAACAGATTTCTCATTCATCCATATATTCCTAATGATCCAAACACACATTTTAGTTTCAATCGTTATAATCCTATTGGCTGTTCTCTACAATATTTATCAGAATATATTCATAATATATATCTACAAGTCTTAGTCTCCTAGAGCACATACAACTCTTTCAATAAAAACTTCAAGTGACAAAGCATAGGTTAAAACATGAGCACCAGATGAACCTATAGTTTACGCAAGAGTTCTCTCAAGATCATATAGAAAGATAGTGAACTACAGAACTAGTTTCAATGAAACTAAGTGAGACATTATACTGAGAAACTACAATCCTAATCACCCTCTGGAAAAATATCAGCTTGCATTAGACCCTAAAAGATCATAAAGAAAGGTATCGAACTACATAACTAGTTTGAAAGAAACTAAGTGAGACATTAAACTTAGAAACTACAGTCCTAATTACCCTCTGGAAAAAGATCAGCTTACATTGGACCCTAAGATCATAAAGATATCGAACTACAGAACTACTTTGAAAGAATCTAAGTGAGACATTAAACTGAGAAACTACAATCCTAATCACCCTCTGGAAAACGACCAGCTTGCTTTAGACCCTTAAAGGTATACACAAATCAAATGACAGAGTCACATGAACAACATATCCTGTCCAAAAATCAAATCTTCAAACAATCAAAATTTCTCCAACCAACGAAAAATAGATACTAATAGGCTTTAAACTCATGCTCAATTGAGAATAGCAACACAAGCAATGGAGAAAATACATGTTGACAGACACAACTATCTTTAAAGTCGCAAATATCAGATCTAATATTTGTTACAATACACAAGACAAGGCTCGTCATTTAAGCTTAAGAGATCCAAGGATCAAGCAGTTATCTTCTTAACAAACAAAATAACTAATCAAGGACTTAAGATCACCAGCTTTAAATTCCCATAGTCTCAGACATGAAGCATCTAATATTTTGTATAACACGTTACATACATGAACCAAGACTCGTTTATGTTTAAGAGATCCAAGGACTATGTTCGCATCCTATAAAATTAACCCTGATACCAAGAAACCACATAATATTAGAACCAAGACTCTTTTTTGTTTAAGAGACCCAAGGACTATGTTCGAATCCTATGAAATGATCTTCTTAAAGAACCCTAATACCAAGAAATTCAGTAAAATTCCTAAATACTAACGATTAATTCAGAAAAATCTCAACTTTAACATATATTGAAAAATTATGGAATAAGACTTATCATTGGAGAAGTCGAAGTCACTGTCTCTTATCTCTGATTACTCTCTCAAAGTCGATCACTAGTAATTTTGAAATTGGAGTGTAAAGTTTTGCTCTCGTGGACAATTGGGAAACAATGAGTAGAACGAAGATGGATTTTGAATTCTGAATATTTGGGATGAATGAACAAGTGATTTGATTTCTAGCCGTTATGAAGCATTTAAACCCATTTTAATTAACTAATTAGTTTTACTTAACTCTCTTAGAAAAAAAAATTAACTACTTATGGGCCAGTACTAGGCCTAGTAGTACCTAACCAATGTAAAAATAAATGCAACACCGTTTTAATGTGATTTTGTTTTTAATGAATGTAATATTATATTCAGCCCAAAAAATCGTTTTTACAATAAATGTGTCATTTTAAACTGAAATTTATAAATAGAATGAAATTGGTTTTAGGTTGTGGAGCGTGTGGCGAACCACACTTGTAGGCATTCCTCGTATCGATGTTCTCACAGGTTGCGAATTGAGCTGAGACGGTTGTGGTCATTCTTGTTAATGAGTTTGATGAGACGGTGGGTCGGTGAGGTGGTTTCACCATGTTTGCGAGCATTTCTCTCATGCCAGACATGGTATAATGTTGTTTGGAAAGCATACCGCAGCAACAACATGTGGATGTTTTAACGCGATTAAGCTTGAGTTTCGTCTTGTACTCAATTCTCTGCTCGTTTCTTTGGCGCTTTGATCTCATGATCCTCTCCACTGCTATCTCCCTGGATTATTTGATGGTTTTTTTGTGTGGCTATAGATCTCTGTTTGATGTTACATCGATCAGCATGTTTATGTCTCGTGAAAGGTTGTTATCGGAAACAGACAATCACCTGACGAACTCTCCAGTGATGATCTGTTTGATGCAGGTGCTGCACTGGCACATTTAAGAGAAGCAGGGTTTAAGTTGGATTGGTTGGAGAAGAAACTTGATGAAGTAAAGGAAAAGAAGAAGAAAGAAAAAGCATCTTTGGCCCGGCTGCATGAAATGGATGAACAGCTTCAGCCATTTCAGAAGAAGTGCTTAGACCTGGAAGCTGAGATTGATAAGGAGAAGGAAGAGTTGTTGGCAGCTAGAGCTCCTCTCTCCTTGTACGATGACAATGCTGCTTGATGACTTGGAGTGTTCTTGCCTCTTAGGCACTTGTATTTTGTTTCTGCCAAGTATTCTGAATTATTAATTTACTTGAGTTTTGGTTTTGAAAATGAGAGCTCTCTGAATGTGAAAACGTCTTGACGGAAAATGTGCAACTAGTTCATGATTTACTCAGTCTTGTGAAACCAAGTATGCAATAAATAGGTGACTTTCATCCTATCTCTTCTCGCGAGTATGTGTCTCAAAAGTTACAGTAAATTGCTCTGAAAACTGTCCCTGGCGTTGAAGATTGCATATCTATTGTTCCTCTTTTCCAAAGTATAAGGTAGTTGTCTGATCAGAGTAACGAAAACTACTCAGTTGAACAAAATTACAAAAATGATAAGTTGGTTTGTGTTAGTGTCGTCCTTGTACTGCTACTTGGGTTTAAACGCACATTTGTTCAAAATATGAAAAACAATTACAAGGACTAAAAAAAGCTAGAATAATCCTTATGTTATTATATAAACCTTGGTTACTCTCACAAGAGATCGATACATGCCAAAATTCTAATTAACAGAATTACGTCACATGTCACACACGAAAAAGCCAAGCCGGATCTGAGAAACCTAGCCGGTGAAGTTGTCAGATCTGTTGAGAAACGAACGCCACAATGCCGAAACTACTTCCGTTGTCGTCCTCGAACGCTGTTGAAAAAGCAAATGTGTCGCCGCATGCTTCACGACAGAACTGAAGCCATTCTAAGCGAAGCTCCTTGCCGGTGAAGAGGAAGAAGGAGGACCGCCAACTTCTGGAGACGAGAGAGACCAGAAGAAAAAATCGGCGAGAGATCACTACAAGAAAACATCAATTTACCGACTATATTTGGCGACTAATTATTTAGTCACCAAATTTGATGACTATTTAGCCACTAATCAGCGACTATTTTGGCGACTAATAACAATTAGTCGTCTGGCAGTCGCTTTATAGCGACTATTAAATGTAGTCGGTAAATTAGTCGTAATTTAGCGACTAATTTATGACTATATTGCAGATGGAAAATATTAGTCGCCTTTTAGTCACTAAAAAGTAATTAAACCTATCTTCTTCTTCAATCCCCTTTCACTCTTCTTCTATCTCTTTCCTTTTCGATACAGCCTCCGACTTCATCTCTCTCGCTCTCTGGCCCTGTCCCTCTCTCTCAAGTCCATTCTCTTCTGACTTTTCCCTTATCTCTCTCGCTCCCTAAAACCTATCTTCTTCTTCGATCCTCTTTCATTCTTCTTCTATCTTCAGTCTTCTTCTATCTTCGATCCCCTTTCACTCTTCTTCTATCTTCGATTTCTTCTTCCAATCTTCAAATCCTCTTTGATTTCTTCTTCCAATCTTCACTTCCCATCTTCCAATCCTCTTCTATTTCCTCTTTTTTCTTCGATTTCAAACCCTAATTTTTCCCCTTTCTCTTCCCCTACCTTTTCCCCTTTCTCTCAATCTGCGAATCGAATTTCACTTCCCTTTTCTCTCAATCTTCCCCTTAATTCAAAATCTACTGCCAATATACAAACGAAAACCCTAATTTCTTCTTTTTCTCTCATGTTCCCCTTTCTCTGAATCTAAAAACGAAAACCCTAATTTCTTAGCGCCTCTATCAGACATGCCTCTATCAAAGAGGGCACGACAACAGAAGAGAAGGACTGTTCCAAATGTCTCTCAGAGACCCGGAGCCCCCATCACTACTCCATCAAGAAGAGGCAACCCTCTTCCGTCCCAGTACAACTTCACGCCAGCGGCAGCAGCTCCTCCGAGTCAGTCGCCCCAAGGCGCCGTGTTTGCTCAACAGTCGAGTACATCTACAGACATCCGTAATTATCCACCGCCACAACAACTCTTCCAGACCAATTCTCCTCAACAACGTGAAGAAGTTCCAACTACTTCATCACAAGAATTCTAAAACAATCCTTCTCATCAATCCACTCAACAGCAGGAGGATGAAGCCTCTCCAATTCGGAACTGTCATGCTCAGAGCCATCCTTCGTCACAAGGTAACAACTTCGAGGAACCTGCTCCAGTGGTCCCGGATCTCGAGGAGGACACGCTTCGAGCTCTCAATGCTCTGCTTACGGTCCCAGACAGGGATACATTTACCACGGTCCTCTCTCCCACACCGATTCCAAACTCTACATGGTATGTCTTTTCTCTGTTCTGTTCTGGAGACATCTTAGTGTCAATTTATGCATAAGATTAAAACTGTTGAATTGGATTGGTTTTATTTATGCATTTTTTTCATCGGATCGTGATCAGAACTTAGAACTGGAATCTTTCTTTGAATCTCTATTAATCGCTGGTGTTATGCTTATACAAAATTTGATCTTTCTCTTCTTTTATGAAGTGTGTAAACATGAATTGTGTTAATATCGCTTTTGGACTAGAATCTATATTGTCTTTAATGATGATTTATTCAAGATTTTTCACATTTTTTGTTTACTTCAGCCTTTAGTCTTAATTAAGAAATTTATGTAGAGAGAAATATGGTTATGGTATGAAAAACGAAAATAAGATAGAAATTAGAACATGGTTACTATTAAGGGGTGCCTTTGGTTGCTTGTTTGAATATCAGTGTTTACAGTTTGCTGTTTCTTGTTGATGGCATTGGTTGAAACTAGCAACTGACAGATCCTATGTATTTTTTAGAGAAACATTATGCTTCAGATTCTGTTTGTGTTTGTTTGCTTGTTTGGCTTGTGTTTGCAGGTTTACTCGGGACAAAGGATCTAAACTGGTTTGGTCTATTACTAAAGTTTTTACAAACAAATTTGATGGCCCCTACTATACTTGGTTATGTGTGCCTCGGGAGAGACAAGAAAGATACTTTCTCGAGTTCGCGGTACAGTTTTTCTATCTTATAGGCTTCACATATAGGTTTCTGTGTCCCATGTTTTTTTAATATCATTCTATTCTCTTTGTTTTGTAGAAAACCCACACCTGGGATCCCTTGATAACAGGGACAGTTCAACAGAATTTTGAGGCAATCTGTCAACGCCGGATGAAAGACATGGTTAGTTGTGTGAGGACTACTCTACAGCGACCTAAATGGATCAACGAGACTCTCTGGAAAATGATGACCGCATACTGGGAAACTGAAGAAGCACAGAAAAGGAGTCAAACCTATTCTGATGTTCGTATGTCTGACCGTGATGGTCTCGGTCCTCACGTCTACTTATCAGGGCCGAAGTCGTACAACCAAATCCAACAAGACATGGTTAGTAACTTTTACATTTCTGTTATTTCTTTGTCTAACACGTTTGCAACTTTAAATTCAGTCATAATCCTTGTTTATTTTGTAACATTGCAGCAAGAGGAATTGGGAAGAGCAGTGAATCTTGGTGAGGTTTTCATTAAGACACATACAAAGCCAGATGGTACGTACGTCGATAAGAAGGCTGAGATAATTGCTGAAACTTATGAGAAGAACATCCAAGAGAAGTTAGCTGAGCTCGAGGCAGAGACTTCTATTGTTTCAGACTGTGGGTCACGACCTCGGGAGCTGACAATAGATGAGTATACAGCCATATTTCTTCAGGTCAAGTAACATTTTACACATTCCACATTTATATCCTTCAATTTTCTTATGCTCTTAACTTATTTTTTCTCTTACTTTTCAGTCCACTATGAAGGATTCACGAGGAACTCCTTATGGAGTTGGAAGCCTCAAGGAGACTCTTCTCAATGCCAAGCACAAGCACCCGGGAGATGCTTCAACGTTTGTGGCATTGCAAGAGCAACTGAAGGAAGCTCAACGTAAAATCAAAGAGCAGGCAGCTTATAATGAACATCGTGAAGAAGAGCACTCCCGAGCTGTGGCTGAGCAAAAGGACAAGATCGAGCACTTGTCCTTAGTGGAAAAATATCTCCGACAAACTGATCCACACTACGTCGACTTCGTGGCAACTCAGTCAGCTACACCCCCAGGAAGTTCACCTCCATCTGCTTCTTAGGTTACTTATCTTTCTCTATGTCTTAACTCAATGTTACACTAAATGTTACTCTTCTCTCTTTATGAACTTGTTGGAGAATTTGTATGTGTTGGAGTTAGCATTTGTGGCTAAACTCATGGATTATTTTTAATCAAATGTTATTTCAATTTCCATGTTAAAATCAAATGTTATTTGAATCAAATTCGTCAAATTGAGAAATGAAACAAATTCCAATACCATACCAAATTCTTGTTTTCACTTCAGATATAGTCACTAAATAGTTGCTACGTAGTCGCCAAACAGTCACAACGTAATCGCCAAATAGTCGCACTATGTCTAAATGGTCGTATCTTCATATTTCAAATAGTCGCTAAATAGTCATAGACTAGTCGGAAATTAGTCACTAAATTTTACCAACTACGATACGACTTTTAAACGACGATAAACTGTTCATGAGGTTTAGTCGTTAATTAGTCGCCAAATGCCGACTAATTAACGACTTCACTTTCTACCGACTAATTATTACCGACTACATGATTTAGTCGGTATATAGTAGTAACCAGTCATTTAACGACTATTTTGCGACTGATGTAGCAGTCGCAAAAACGTTGTTTTCTTGTAGTGGATCCCCGTCAAGGTCTCACGCCAGCGCAGCCTCGAATCTCACCGAACCATGACCATCATCCACCACACCAGAAAAGAAAGAAGCAGAACAGAACAGAGAGGGGGGGGGGGCGGCCAAAGGCTCTAAGGCTCTAAGGCTCTAAGGCTCTACGTCTACGTTCCTCAACTAGAACTTGACCCTCTAGATGATGTAGGGTTTATGGTGAAATGATTATAGACGAAGCTTATGAAGGATTACGTGATAAGGAAGTAAGAGTAAGATAGTATCTCCGGGATCAGAGAACTCCAAGAACAAATGAAGAAGCTAGTGTTTGTAAACTTTTTAGAAAAGTTGGTGAATGAAAAAGACGTGGAGTTATTGAGAGAGTTATGTCCTTATTGTGTAACTTGTGTACGTTCTGTAATTATACGAGAGTAGATTAGGTCAATGTAACTCTATATAAGGCATAACCTTAATGTTAATACGATAAGAAATCTTTTACACCATTCTATGTTTCTTGACATGGTATCAGAGCTACCCTAAACTACTTTTAAGTTTTCTTTACGATCCTCTTCTCTAAATCGAACTTGCTTCTTTGATTTCATATTTATTTTCCACGATTTTTTACCTTAGTATTCTCGATCTCTCTGTTGAAATACTCTTCTAAAACATGGCTGAAGAAACTGGTAGCAATAACAAACAAGCTTCAGACCTTACTAGGGGAAAAACCCTTTGACCTGAGGTGATACGTTGCCATATTGATCCATACGATATTATTTTTATGTTTGAGTTCTAGACCTTTGCTGAATTAGATCCTGAATAGTTGCTAAGTTCTCATCTTTGAATCACCTGCGAATTACCTTGATCTAGTGCTTTTCTTTATTGATTTATTACCGCTTTTAGTTATTTGCAATTCTGTTTTGAAACCGATCTCATATTTTGTCTTAGTTTTATTTATAAATCTCATAATTTCATAGTGTAACTTTGGTCCTTGTGAATTCGATCCCTTTACTACTACTGTGATTGTCTGTGCACTTGCAGAATTATTTAGGGTTAAAACTCTGTGTATCAAGTTTTTGGCACCGTTGCCAGGGACCAACTGCGTTACCTTTGATTTTTGGTTTTAAATTCAGTCTAAGAAACTAATTCTTTCTTTTTCCCTTTTTCTTATGTTTTTAGGTGCATGACCATTAGAACAACAAGAAGAAACTGCACCGGGAACTTAATCAATTTTTCAAACGAAGAGCTCGCTAGGCTAGAAAGGGTGAACCGACAGCGAAGACTCAATACCGCCAACATGGGTGATCACGATGATGGATTGGCTGCTCAGTTGCAAATGCTTCGGGTTGAGATGGAGCAACTGCGAAGAGATAGACAAGAGGTTCAACAACCGCAGCCCAGAATTGGAGACTCGGACAATCCGCATACATATTATCAAAACTGAGCCGCCATTACACCTCCAGCCATTCAGCGGCAAGACTTCGAAATCAAACCCCAATTGATTTCGTTGGTGAAGCAGCATCTTTTCCATGGGCTCCCAGCTGAAATCTCCATGGACCCCATCGAAAATTTTGAGGAAATCTGTAGCACCATGGGTTCTAATGGAGTTCCAAGTGAATTTTTGAAGTGCAAGCTGTTTCTTTTCTCACTTGCGGATAACGCATCTCGTTGGTTGAAGTCACTACCACCAGGGTCGTTGAAGACATGGGCTGAATGTAGAGCACATTTTCTAAACTACTTCTACACCAAGTCAAAGACCACTGCCTTGAAGAACAAGATATCTTCATTCCAACAGCACTCCGGGGAAGCTTTTTGTGAAGCTTGGGAAAGGTTGAAGGAATACCGCAGAGAGTGTCCTCAACATGGATTCAAGGACGAGCAGATTCTAGAAATTTTCTATGATGGTGTCGAGTGGGACTATAGGAATGCGCTTAATGCAGCTAGCAATGGTGATTTTATGACCAAGACCAAAGAAGGCGCCTTTGAGCTGATCGAGAACTTGGCTTCGAGTTCCAATAAGAAGTCTCCAGAATATGATTGGATCAGGGAAGTGAACAGCGTGGAGACACAAAAGATTGATGATCTGACAGCAAAGGTGAACCCACTCCTTAGGGGAACCCAAAAATCGGTTCACTTTGTGGATGAAGATGGGAGTACATTTATCTCCCAAGAGTTTGAAGAAGATGATGATACTGGTATGCAAGAGGTTAACTACGTGAGTGGCCAGGGATATGTGCAGAACCGAGGGTTCAACTCAAATTACCGAAGCCACCCCAACCTTTCCTACTCCAGCACCAATGTCGAAAATCCACAAGATCAGGTCTATCCGCAGCAAAGAGGAAGCACGAACCAGCTGCCACAGAACTAGGTTTTCCAGAAGTTCTACTCCAGTAACCAGCAGGGAAAATCATTCACCCCCACGCAGAACCAGAATCGGTTTCAAGGAGGAGAACAACAAAAACCCTACTATGCATCCGCTCAACAATCTGCTCCCACGCCGGATTCTCATGATGAGCTGAAGACCGTCATGCAGCAACTCCTAGCCAATCAACAGAAGGCTGCAACAAAGATCAGCGCCAAGGTCGATCATATGTACAATGACCTCAACACCAAATATGAAGCCGTCACCGCCCACGTGAAGAAGCTTGACACGCAAGTTGCCCAAACAGCCGAGGTAATCAAGTGACCAGCTGGGACTCTTCCAGGGAAAGGGGAGATAAATCCCAGAAATAAGTATGTCAATGCCGTGGAGCTCAGAAGTGGAAGAGTGTTGGCACCACCAACTAACCCTAGAACAGTGGAGAATGACAAGGAGAGTGCTACGGAGCACAACACCCAAGGCAAAACTCTTGCCACAGATGAGGATATGCTGGAACATGATTCAAACTTTGAAACACATGTTGAGACGACTCCAGCAAATTCTCAGACCAAAACTACCGAGCACCCAAACCCTTCTCAGGAGCACATGCTCCGGCAGGGTGCTCCAGCCAAATCTGCAGAAACTCCTCTAGAGCGAGTTTACATGCCTAGGGTTCCCTATCCTGTTCCTCAAAAGAAAAATCGAAAAGATTTGGAAGATGCCAAGTGTAGGGAGATGCTTAAGGATTTGACGGTGAAGCTTCCTTTGGTGGATGCCGTGCAGATGGTACCAGCCCTAAAGAGGTACATGAAGGAGTTTGTATCTGGTAAGGTTGTGGAAGAAGAGAAGGTGATGATGATCACAAAGGAATGCAGCGCAATACTCCAGAACAAAGTGTTAACAAAGAAGGGTGATCCGGGGAGGTTTGTGATTTTGGTGAAGATCGGACCAATGACCTTCGCGTGCTCTCTTTGTGACTTGGGGTCGAGTGTTAATCTGATGCCATACTCTGTGGCAAAGTGTCTAGGGTTCACGAAGTTCAAACCTACCAAGATCTCATTGGTATTCGCGGATAGGTCAACAAAGCTACCGATTGGGGTGATTGAGGATCTACATGTGCGAATAGGGGATACACTCATCCCAGCAGATTTTGTTGTTCTGGAGTTGGATGAAGAACCAAAAGATCCTCTGATTTTGGGATTCGCATTTCTATGCACCGTGCGTGCAATCATCGATGTTGAAGAAGGTATCGTTAAACTCCGCCTTGGAGATATGCTTGTGAGGTTTGAGATGAACAAGCTTCTCCAGAAGCCAATGATTGATGAACAGACATTTGTGGTTCATGGTGATTCGAAGATAGGGGAGGAAATTTTGGTGAAAGACCCATTGGAAATTGCCTTTACCAAAGCCGAAGGTGAACATGGGTTTTTGAGTGAGGATACCGAGAGTTTTGCAAAGATGCTAGACTCCAGCCTCGAACTGGAGCAGATGGTGGCATATATGAGCCTAGAAGAGGATCTGAACTCGACCGAGAAGGATAAGGGCGGAGCACCCATTTTAACGCCGGGAGCACCTGCTCCGTAGAATGCCGTTCGGCTTGTGTAATGCTCCAGCCACTTTCCAACGCTGCATGATGTCCATCTTTACCGACCTCATTGAGGACATTATGGAGGTTTTTATGGATGATTTTTCTGTTTATGGAAGTTCTTTTTATGTGTGTTTGTCGAACTTGTGCAGGGTCTTGCAAAGTTGTGAGGAGAAACACCTTGTTCTCAACTAGGAGAAGTGTCACTTCATGGTACGAGACGGGATAGTGCTAGGACACAAGATATCCGAAAGGGACATTGAAGTGGACAGGGCAAAGATCAAGGTGATGATGAGCTTGCAGTCGCCAATTTTGGTGAAGAGAATCCGCAGCTTCCTAGGGAATGCTGGGTTCGACCGCCGGTTCATCAAGGACTTTTCAAATATCGTCAGGCCTCTCACCAGATTGCTGTACAAGGAAGTGAAATTTGAGTTCGACAACGCTTGCTTGGAAGCATTCCGCACGATAAAGGGAGCTTTGATAAGCGCTCCTATTGTTTAGCCACCGGACTGGCATCTTCCTTTTGAGATCATGACCGATGCTTCATGTTGTTTATTATGCAAGTCGAACCATGGATGAAGCTCAATGCAAGTAAGCCACAACCGAGAAGGAACTGTTAGCGATAATGTTTGCCTTTGAGAAGTTTCGATCATATCTTGTTGGATCAAAGGTGATTGTGCACACTGACCATGCAGCCCTAAAATACTTGCTAACAAAGAAGGATGCCAAGCCTAGACTTCTAAGGTGGATCTTATTGTTACAAGAATTCGATTTGGAGATTAAGGACAAGAAAAAAGCGGAAAACGGAGTGGCAGATCATTTGTCTAGGTTGAACATCGAAGAAGAAACACCCATGGATGACAGTTTGCCTGATGAACAAGTTTATGCAATCAGTATTAGCCACGTCAGCGAGCAACCAGAGGAGCACCCACTCGGAGCACGTGCTCCAGAATGTTTCTTCAGTTCGGTGGAAAAGGGTCACCAACCCAGTTTTCCTTGGTTTGGAGATATAGCCAACTTCCTAGCTGCTGAGAAGGAACCAGAAAACTTCATGGGAAACAAAAAGAAGAATCCTTCTTGTATAAGCATTGCTCGGATGGGATTTTCAGGAGGTGTGTTTCAGAAGAAGAGATACCAGGGATCCTTCAGCATTGTCACAGTTCATCATATGCTGGTCATTTCGCCACCTTCAAGACTGTTTCCAAGGTACTTCAATCCGGTTTTAGATGGCCCACCATATGTCGGTAAGGCTATGTACATATTTTTCAATTTTTCTTTTCATACTAATTTCTGCTTTCAGTCTTATGTCGAAAAAAAGGGGGACAGGTGGCACCGCGAGCACCCCTCAGAAGTCCGCGAGCATATGCTCGCCAAGGTGCTCTGCATGCCCGACCAAGACCAAAGTAGAGGCCCAATTTCCAAGGCCTGTAACCGGCCCCACTTCCCCACTCTCCCACGTGGAAACCCTACTTCGTAACCCCCTCCACTTTTTCAATTCCTATTTATACTAACCCTTTTTCTTTTCGTTTCCTCTCATTCCCTTCTAGATTTCTCATCTCTCTCTCTCGCCGCCGGTCAAACCCTTGCACCTCCCCTGCTCGTGCTCACACTCCCGCTCCCTCCATCTTGCTCGTGCCTCCAACGCGCCGCGCCCCACAAGTCCTCGCACTCATCCTCGCGCCTCCACCTCACTCACCGCCGCCGATCTCTCCACCACCATGGCACCAAGGCAGCGTTTCTCAAGCACCAAGGACAAGGCTCACGCTGGTTTTTCCTCCACCTCCACCACGTGTCCAATCACACACCCCTGGCCCCGTGCGGAAAACGAAGCCTTTGCCCTTTCCGATGACACCCTTCCGCCATTGTGCTCCACCCAATTGGACCAAAAGGCATCTTTTAACTACAATCAACTGCTGCGGGTGAAGATCGAGCCAATGGCCCTTACCGCTCTAACTCAGCGAGCCAAACCCGCCTCCGCCATCCCGCCATCCGTGTGTGCGCTTGGATTTTTAGCAACATGCTATTCAACCGAGATGTCGGGAATAAGATACATATCGATGAGCTCTTGATGTTGTATTTGGGTTGTCACACTTTGCTAGGTAACAAAAGTCCAGAGCGAGTCGACGCTTACCGAGCCAACCACGGCATCTGGTTCGCGGAGACCATATGCGCTATCAAGGATAGCTCCACCAGCGGCTTCCAGCCACGGACTGAGCACATAGGTAGCCTCCTCACCTCCCTTTTCCGCCACCTCCGCTTCGATCTTTCCGGTGCCACTTGCGTAACAAGGATAGAGCGGATGGATACTGCCCACTTGGTATCATCCAAGATTCTCCGCGACCCGACTACATATCGGTTCCTCAATGCCAACGGCGAGACTCAATTATGTGCCCTTCCCAACAAGGCATTTACACAGCTCCTCACCGCGGATGACCTCGCTTTCTGGCCACATCCGGACCTCCTTGACTACGCCACACCCGAGCGCTCTTCGGCACATGGACGCGCTAGCTCCTCCCGAGTTCCACCGCCCCACGCCGATGATGATGACATGTCTGCCCCACGCTCAGCATTGCCTTACTATGGCACCACTACGCAAGGCGAGTTCGATCTTCCGTCCATCTCTGATGACCCTAGTACTAGCGGGTACAGGCGATGGATGATCGCTTCTCAGTGGAAGAACAACAGCCTCATGCAGCGGATCATGCAGACACTGTCCCGAGGATGCTGCCACAGCACGATAACCGCAGATGCTCAGCCTCACCCCTCACCCAGGACATCCGATAGCAGCCAGCCTCGGAGGCGAAGGAGGAGGAGAGATAGCGGTGATGGCCCGGCTACCGCTTCAACGCGGTGACTCTCTTTTATTTTCTTTTCACCATTGTATTATCGTTGTTATTTTCTTTTGTTTTTCGACTAATCCCTTAAATCTTTTTGTTACATCAGAGACGGTGTGATTTAAGTCCGGGGGAGAGGTCCGTTGCTAATTTTTTTTTTTTTCTTTGGATTTTATTTTTCATGTTTTTGTTTAGCATCTTTATTTAAAACTGAATCAGGTGCAGCTGCTTCCTTTGTTTTGTTTTATCGAGTCAGTGTTAGAAGCAGCTGCTGCATTTTTCTTTTATTGAGTCAGTTTGTTCGAGTCATTTAGTTGTATGGGCGAAAAATGTCATTTGTGGGAATTGGGAATCTATGAGGCATTTAAACCATTGTGGATTTTTGACTACCTTTCTAGTGACTATCACGGTAGAACCATGAGTACAAGGACAAGCCAGAACCATCTCACACTCGGATTCCTCCCTCTCCAGAATGATATTATCTCAGTAAGGTTTATTCAGAAAGCAATAACTCTAATCTATTTGGATCACATAGATATTGCATCCAAATTTCGTCCTAAGAATCCATATCTGAAGATGGCTTACATGAATGTCCTCTTTAACTTAACCCTGACGTTGTGCCAATCGCCTCAAGAACTCTCCAGTGAGGATCTGTTTGATGCAGGTGCTGCACTGGCACATTTAAAAGAAGCAGGGTTTAAGTTGGATTGGTTGGAGAAGAAACTCAATGCAGTAAAGGACAAGAAGAAGAAAGAAAAAGCTTCTTTGGCTCGGCTGCATGAAATGGATGAACAGCTTCAGCCATTTAAGAAGAAGTGCTTAGACCTGGAAGCTGAGATTGATAAGGAGAAGGAAGAGTTGTTGGCAGCTAGAGCTCCTATCTCCTTGTACGATGACAATGTTGTCTCATAACTTGGAGTGTTCTTGCCTCTTGGGCACTTGGATTTAGTTTCTACCAAGTATTCTGAGTTATCTACTTGAGTTTTGGTTTTGAAAATGAGAGCTCTCTTAATGTGAAAACGTCTTGACGTAGGATGTTTTCTATATTTTTAATATAAGTGCTTTATAGTTGAGGACTCTCTAGGGAGTCTGACTTCGTCTCCATTCATATTTCATTGGTTGTATTTAGAGATGTTGCGACTGGTAAAAAACCCAGCATGATCCGAGCCTGTTAGATTCAATTTAAAAGTTTGAAATAAGTCTTTAACAAAGCTAATAAATTGGCTGAAAACTAAAAACTCAAAACATATTGGGATAAGTTTGTATATACATTTAGGTAAGGTCGACTTTATATTACGATAAGGATTAGCACATATACTCCTAGTAGATTTAGGAGGATCTAAGTCGGTCAAAAAGCTAAGAGCTTTCTGTGTAAGTACAATTGTTTGTGAATCAATATAATTTACACAGTTCGATATCTAATTCTACATGGTAGCTTAAGACAAAAAAAAAACACTTAAATAGATTATTTAATTTATAATATTATTATGCTTCATAATATTTACGCTTTCGATATTTTATTCTATCGTTAAAAGAAAAGTTTTTAAAGTTGATGTTGCTGATTTCCTTGTTGATCATGGCAACCGGAAATAAAAAACATGATATTTTATGTTCGTATTGTATGAATAATGTTTTTAAATGTTTTTGCATAAAGGTTTCATCATAAAATATTGTAAGTCATGTTTTTCTCAGTTTATTGTAAAATAATTTTTGTTATAATATAACTTTGATAAGTTTATGCTTTTTACTATATTAATGCATACTTTATAAATTTTTGATTTGAGAAAACGTCAAATTTTGAGATTCAGGATGGAAATGTATGTCTAGCAGACATTGCTACGACTCATACTATACTTAAAGATGAAAAAGACTTCTCCTCTCTCAAAATAAAAGACTCCGCTGGAAGCTTGAATAGTATTTCTGGAAATGCAAAGATTATGGTAGGCTCTGGAAGAGCAAGTTTTTCAATGCCAAAAAGAACATAATTTGAAATAAATGATGCATTATATTCTCCTAAGTCTCATAGAAACTTAATAAGTTTCAGAGATATCCGCATAAATGGATATCATATAAAGACTCTGAATAAAAATGGCATTGAATATCTTTGCATTACAAAATAGAGGAAACATATATTAGAAGAACTATCAATGTTATCCTCTGGCTTATATTGCACAAAGATCCACATGGTCGCATCAAATGCCACAGAGTGTACTGATACATTTAAAGTTTGGCATGAAAGACTTGGATATCGTGGTTCAGTCATGATGCGAAAAATTACACAAAATTCTAATGGCCATTCATTGAAAAACTAGAAGATTTTTTTAATCTCGTGAGTTTTCATGTGATGCATATTCTCAAAGAAAACTTATCATTCGGCCATCTCCAGCCAAAATTGGAAATTAATCTTTAGTATTCTTAGAGAGAATACATAGTGATATATGTGGTCCTATCCACTCTTCATGCAGACCGTTTCAATACTTTATGGTATTGATTAACACATCATATAAATGGTCACATGTGTGTCTATTGACAACACGAAATACGACATTCACAAAATTCATTTGCCCAAATAATCACGTTAAAGGAACAATTTAATGATTATGCCAAACAGAAAGGCAGGCCTGATAATGTTGGTGAATTCACCTCACAAGCTTTTAATGACTATTGTATGTCATTAGGAATCGATGTTGAGCATTTGGTTCTTCATGTTAATACACAAAATGGCATGGCGGATTCTTTGATTAACCGGCTGTAACTTATTGTTAGACCGTTAATATTGGAACAAAACTCCCAATTTTTAGATGGGGTCATGCAATCTTACATGCTGCAACATGGTCCAGATACGACCAAGTGCTCAAAATACATATTTCCCTTCACATTTAACATCTGGCCAAGAGCCAAATGTATCTCATCTCTGCATTATTGGATGTGCGGTTTTTGTTCTTATAGCCCCCACCGCAAAAAAAAAAACAAATAGAGCAACAAAGATGGTGATATATTTACGCGATATGTTTTGCCGATTGCCATTCTAAAAAGGATGAATTTCTAGTGTTAGAAGGAGGAATTAAACAAGTATCAAAAGATATTATATGGTTTACAAAAGATTGTAAGAAAGAACGCGAAATGAAAATATAAAAAATTGTACATTTACCAAATATGGCAAATCAATTACTTGATGCGTTCACATATACAAAAAGGGTGACAAAGTCTTATATCCCCGCTTCAAATACCACATCAAGAGTTGAAATTCCAAAAGAGGATTTCGATGGGAGTAAAGCAAATGAACCTAAAGTTCAACTCAGGAAGGCCAATAGACTCTAAGGATAAAAATCCTCGAAAGAAAAAGGAAATGGAAGAAGAAAATGAAAAGGTTCTAAAGGAACCAGACAAAGAGGGAAGTCCTCAGGAAGAAGATAATACAGAAAATATTAGATTTCTATTAATTATGCCCAAGATGGAAAATGATGGGCAAAAAATGAAATTGATGATGATAATGGAATATTCTCTTTCTCTGTATACAAAGAGATCGATAAAAAAAATGATGATTTCGATCCAAGGTCTGTATCAGAATGTCAGAAAAGATATGATTGAAAGAAATGGAAAACTGTCATATAAATTGAATTTCACTACCTTAATAAAATAAATGTCTTTGTACCTTTTGTCACTGCATCTGATAATGAAAAACCTGTTGGATGCAAATGGGTTTTCGTGCAAAAAAGAAACGAAAAACTGAAATCAGACGATATAAAGCCCGACTTGTTGCACAAGGTTTTTGTCAAAAACATGGAGTTGATTTTGAAGAAACATATTCTCTGGTCATGCATGGATGCAATTACACTGAGGTACTTAATGAGGCTAACAGCATCTAGAAATCTAGATATGTATCTTATGGATGTAGTGACATTCATATTTATATTGATCTTTAGATAATGATATATATATATATATATGTGAAAATGTATGAAGGATTTAATATCCCTAAGGTACTAGACTCAATGTCTGGAGATATATCTGTAGTCAAGTTACATCGATCACTTTACAGATTAAAACAATCCGGACGCATGTGATACAATCGCTTACGTGAATATCTATTGAAGAAAAAGTATGTAAATAATGAAATATGCCCTTGCGTCTTTTTCAAGAAATCTCCATCGGAATTTGTGATTATTGCTGTATAAGTTGATGACCTAAATATAATTGGAACTCCAAAAGAGATTGATGATGCAAGAACTCATATGAAAGAAGAGTTCAAGATGAAAGATCTTGGAAAGACAAAATTTTGTCTTGGGCTCCAGATAGAGCGTTTCCAAGATGGATAAAGCGACTCCTTTGATTATTCCAATATGAATAGAACTCTGAATATTGAAAAAGATCCATTCAGGCCTTGTAAAGATAACCAGGAAATACTTGATCCCAAAATACCTTATATGAGTGCTATCGGTGGACTTATGTATCTTGCAAATTGAACAAGATTAGATATAGCATTTGCTACTAATCTGCTTGCAAGATACAATTCATCTCCTACACGGAGACATTGGATTGGTATCAAACGCATTTTCCATTATCTTCAAAGCACAATTGACTTAGGATGATTTTATCCTAAAATATCTGAGCTTGGTCTAGTTGGTTTGCAGATGCAGGTTATTTATCAAATCCACACAAAGCTCAATCTCAAATGGGATATGCCTTCAAAATTGGAGGAACTGCAATCTCGTGGCGTTCACAAACGCAGACATTACTTGCCGCTTTCTACTACAATACTCATAAAGCATATTCATAGCATCAGAATGCATCATCTACGAGATCTATAAAGGGGGAAATTGCGTCGTTGTACTATTTTTTTTCTTATCATGGCTTTTATCCCAATGAATTTTTTCATGATAAAGTTTTTAACGAAACAATACGTAATTTGCGGATAATGATTAGATAATCAAAGAAGAGTGTAGTCCATAATGATTATCCATAAAACAATTATCAACATTAATCTTCTTACATAGTGGATAATCTTAGTTATAGTTATCTAATTATCCATTGTTGATCTGATCTCATTATTGGTCTTATCTCTTAATTACTTCGGCACTGTTAAATGAAACCACTCCATTTCCAAATTCACTTCCTCCTCTTTACGTATAAGTCACTTTCTCTTCCCAAGTCAATTTTTATATTTTTCATTTTCATAAATTTTTTTTTTAACAGCTTCTATAATTTTAATAGAAGTGTTTGTAGTTGAGGACTATCTAGGTAGTTTGAATTCGTCGCCATTCATACACGATCCGAACCCGTTTTGAGTCTGTTAGAGTTTAGCCCATTTAAAAAAATGAACAATGTAACAAAAAAAAACATGTTGGTTTTGGGTATATCCGCCCAGTGGCAGAGGGAGAAAATTTTGTTATAGGGATCAAAATGTAAAATTTTAATTATATGGGAGTCATTATATTTATTATACTAAAATTTATATAGTTTTTATACAAAAATATACCAAAAATACAATAAATTTTTCATCCATGGGTGGCAATTGCCACCCCTTGTCACAAGGTAGTTCCGCCACTGTATCCGCCGGTACCCAAGTTGAATTTTTTAATTTTTTTTTCTTGTGTTTTTAATTTTTTTTTTTTTTAAATTAAAAAATTGGAAATTAAATCTATAAGATGAAGCAGATTTAAAATGTTCAAAATTTAAAATATTTTTGACACCTAAAATAGAGTAATGAAAATACCATTGTCAGTTAAGCCACTTTATCGGTTTTTATCATTATCGTAGCCGCAACAATCGTGGATTCCGAGCATTAAACATTATATTTTTGAAAAATTACACATCTAACCTCTCTAAATTCAAAAATGGTAAATACAAATGGTCAGAACCAGATATATCATGGTTTTTATGGTTTCTATGGTTTTTAACCATGATGTAAGTCTTATTTTTAGAGTATTTTTGGTGTTTATCAAGTCTTTTAGGTTCAAGTACAATCTGGGCTATGTTGAGGCATATTTGGAGCATTTTGGAGCACATGGAGCTTTGTAGCTGAGAAGAGCAACTCGGAGACTAATCTTGGTGTTGGTGTCGATCGACACCACCCACTTGTGTCGCTCGACACCGGTCGCAGATACAGTTTCGCAATTGCAAAACTGTCCCAGAGTTTTCCTTAGCTGCAGTTTAGTCCTTTTCGTGTTTTTATATAAATAGGATTTTTAGGTCATTGTTTATACCTATGCGTTATTCTACGCTACAACCACCTTTTCAGGATTTTGGGAGAAGATATCTAAACTCTTACTTCTTCTCTTGATTTGTTTTATGCAATATATTCAAACATGATTCATGTCTAAGTAGTTTGTATGTTAAGTTTAGGATTTTCAAAGGTAGAAGATGAATTGCTAGAATTTGATCTTAGGTTGATTAGTTGACACGAGAGTGTAATTGATTTCCTGGATTATCTTAGATGAGCAAAATACCTATTCGCAAAGAGATTTGGTTTAGGAATTTTGTGAACAATCGAACCTGGAATTAATGCTTGCTTGAATTGAAGAATTTAGCAAAGAGATTTGGAATTCTAAATTCAGACAGAGATAATCTCTGCAGCAAAAGTTGATTGATTTCACCATTGTATTTCGAGTTCGAGAACTGATCTTAATAACAATCTTGATAACTTATTTAACCTGCAATTCTAAATTACCCGAAAATTTTCCTAAGCACCTAGCTCTTTTTCCATCTGAATTTACTTCGATTTTAATTGCTTTGCTTGCTTATTTTAATTTACAATCTTTTCTGTTTAGTTTAATTGAAACTCATAATCCATTGTGTGAGCGTGAGTCTCTGTGAAATTCGATCCGTAAGTACTACAGACGATCTCATAATTTGAGACAGTAGCTCTAGGGTAAATTTGAGCATATTAAATTTTGGCGCCGTTGCCGGAGACTCTTTGATTCGCCATTAGATTTACGTTATAATTTAATCTAAGTCTTTTATTTTATTTTGTTACTTACGCGTTGTTTCTTTTCTTTTTTCTTGTGTGTTTCAGGTGCATGCATCAGCACGGTATTGGGAGCAATAAGATCTTTCCGCTTGTGAATCTTTCTACTCAATAACTAGCAAAGTTAGAGCGAGCAAACCGGAAAGTAGAGCGGGAAGCAGAGATGAATAACCCACTAGTGTTGGTAAGGGATGAGGCTGGAGTTTTACACTATTTAGAGGGCCATGTGCGCAATGCATAGGGTCAGAAACTAGATGCAGATGGAAACGCGATAGTGGAAGTCGTTGTTAGTGACGAGCGACACCAAGGCGACGGTGTCGCTTGACACCTAGGCAATGATGGTGGTCTGCAGGGTAACAATAGAGTTGATGCAGTTGATCGTGTGATGACACTTACTGACTATAATAGGCCTGATAATTTTTATGCTACTAGGTCTGCTACTCGACCTCCTCCATTACAGAGGAATGACTTTGAGTTGAAACCAGCATACTACACTCTTGTGGGACATTACCCTTTTTATGGTCTTTCCAATGAACATCCAATAGATTACATTGAGAGGTTTGAGGATTTGGTGACAAGTATGAAAGCAAATGGTGTATCTAATGACTATCATTTTTGCAAGCTCTTCCCATACTCTCTTGTTGGGGAAATATCTTATTGGTTTAAGCATTTGAAGCCAGGATCACTGACGACTTGGGAGGCAACCAATGTTGCTTTCCTAAACAAATTTTATGATGGTGCGACGTCCGAGGATTTGAGGATGAAGATATCAACATTTACTCAAGGACCGACTGAAGTTTTTAACGCTGCTTGGGTGAGATTCAGAGCATATCAGAGAGATTATCCACATCATGGTTTCAGCGAAGTTTAGTTGTTGGGTATTTCTTCAGAGGGGTTGATTGGAAATATCAGATGGCTCTAGATGCTGTTAGCAACAGGAATTTCAACACCAAGTTTCCCAAAGATTTTAATGTATTGATTGAAAACTTGGCTTCTAGCAATAGTACCAAGAATTTGGACTTTGAAAGGAAGAGACAAGTAGCAAACATGGATGGTAGTCATATTGGTTAGGTGAATGCTAAGTTGGACACGGTACACAATCTTCTTGTGGGTAAGAAATCAGTTCAGTTTTCTGCAAAGATTGAGACCTATGAACCGATGAGAGGTTTTAAGGAAAAAGATGTCAACTACGTCAATGGAACTGGATATCAAGGATAGAGATATGGATACACGCCAACGCCTGAGTACCAAAATACTTATCCTAGCAGTAGCCTCCCCAGGAACTATGGAAACTCTTCTTACCAGACGCCTCCTCAAAAAACTGAAGAAAGTGAGATAAAGTCTATGTTGGAATAGATTCTGGAAGGTCAGCGGAATATCACAGTGAATTTCAATGGAAAGATTAAAAATCTTTACACTGATTTGAATGGGAAGTTTGAAGCTTTGAGTACTCATGTCAAGAAACTGGATGTTCAGGTTGCATAGACTGTTGGGCCTGTCAAAATACAAGACGGATTCCTTCTTGCAAGGACTGAGAACAATCCCAAACATGCCTGCAATGCTATTTTGATGGAAAGTGGGGATAAATTAGTGGAGAGTGGTGAGGATTTTAAGATTGCAGAGCTGGTGTCGCTCGACCTCAGTGGAAATTCCCGAGAAATTAAATCGAGATTGATAGAAATCGACCAAGCTCGACACCAGAGGTCGGTGTCGACCGATACCAACAGGGTGTCGACCGATACAAGCAGCACCAGTTTTTTCTTGAAATTCCACCGCCGGTTGAGGAGAAAGCCTATAAGCCTAATGTTTCTTTTTCAAAACCTCGGAAGTCTAAACAAGAAATAGAGGACGGTAGATGCAAATCAATGATGGATAAGGTAATGATTGAGCTATACTTAGTTGATATAGTCAAGCTTTCACCTCCACTAAAACCGTATGTTAAGAAAATGGTTACTAAAGTTGTGAGTTTTGAGGAAGGACATCAGCACAATTTTCTTGAACAAGACCCCACAAAAGGAGAAAGGAAAGCAGAAGGAAGTGATTTTCTCTGAACAAGTTAATGCCATGATTAAGAGTATGATTATTGAGAAGCTACATGATCCAGTAAGTTTTGTGCTTGATTGCTCCATCTCCATAGGAAGATTCTCTCAATCTCTTTGTGAACTTGGCTCGAATATCAACTTGATACCTCACTCTGTTGCTGTTAGACTTGGGATGACTGCTTTTTAGCCAACGAGGGTTTATCTTATCTTGACTGATCGATCCAAAAGGATTCCAGAAGGTGTCTTAGAAGATGTTCCAGTAAAAATTGGAGGTTGCTTGATTCCCACAGACTTTGTGGTGTTGAAATATGAGGAAGACTCTAAGTATCCTCCCATTCTAGAAAAACTTTTCTTTGCTACAACTGATGTCATGATTTATGTAAGGGAAAACAGGATAGGTTTGAATTGGGTTGATCTGGTCATAAACTTTGACATGGACGAGATGAGGAAGATACACACCATTTATAGTCAAACATTCTTTGTTGAAACCTCCACATACATGACTGCTAGGTATGTTAAGGAGTTAGCTTCTAGTGAGCAAGTGAATAAGAAAACTTCTGATCTTGAGGATTGGTGTGGTGATCATCTTTTCAGGGCTAGTCTCCAAGATTGGGTTCTACTGAATGACAAGTTGCTGGTGGAAGACGTTTTTGTGATGGAGACAAGGATTGCATAGCTGAATTGCAGAAAAAGTGCAGATATCCGAGCTGCAGGAGTTGGTGTTGATCGACACCAACCATCGGTGTCGGTCAACACCAGGCTAGAACAGATGGATCAGTGTCACTCGACACCATCCACTAGTGTCGCTCGACACCCTCTGCGAGTTGGTCCAGATTTGTCTAAAACAGCTGGTTTTTAGGATGGTCTCAATACTGCAAATATGAGAGGTGTTGTCAAATAGAAAGATCCACATCTCACAATCCATTCACCCCGGGAAAAGCAAAGGTACACGCTTTCTGGACCCAAACCATCTAATTCATCAATAAGACTTTTAAAGGCACAAATACTGTTTTACAGTTAACTAAGCCATGAGATTATCGTAGAGCGTTTGTTTCTTATTTTGATCATTTTGTAGAGAAAAGAAATATCCCAGCCAGACTAACTTCCCAGCCGGCTAATTTTCCTCACTTCCTTGGTCGTTCTAATGGACCGAATGCTTATACTCCACCACAGATGAAACGACAATTTTCTGAGGGGTATTTATTGCCACTCATTCGTCCACCAGATCCCTGAGCTCTGCTGCCAAGTCGAGCTAATGACTTTCAAAACAAGCTCTTAGTGGGAGGCAACCCACTGGTAAGTTTTTTTTTTCTTTCGATTTTTCTTTTCTTTTCATATCTATTTTATTTTCGCCAACTTCGGGCTTGGTAACACTGGGGAGAGTGTTACTTAAGTCTGGGGGAGGTAATTGCTGACAATATCTTTTATTTTCTTAGAGTTAAGTTGAGTCTATTTTATCGAGTCAAAATATTTGTGTAGAAACTATGATTTTTTGAGGAAACCATCACATTTTGCAGTAGCTTAAGTGGCCATTGGTTCTACCATGATTTGACTCAAAGGCTGATGGAAAAATCAAAAGCTGACCAGTTGACTTGAGACTCCCATATTTCCAATAGAAACCCATGTCTGAGCTAATTTCTGTTTGTTCCTTTTACCTAATCAATGTGATCAATGTCCAAAGGGCTTGACTCCTCGTTCATTCTTGACATGATACAACTTTTGTGAAAAATTTAATGGCACTCCTCTTTCTTGATCTAATTAATTAAAATATAAAGATGAAATGATCATTCTCTTTTGTGTAAAGGGGTAAGAAATTTTCCCGTGACCTCATTATTTTACTCAAGATTGAGATGATCACGCAAAAGTGGAAGCGAGGTTAGGATTTTTCCCGTGATACCATTATTCATCTACACCTTTGAATTACAAAAAAAATAAGATAACCAAATGAAAAAAAAAAAGAATAAGTCTGGGGGATAGAAATAGTACTAAGTGTTGTATGGTTGTCTTTTTTTGGTATTTAACAGGAAATAGTCTAGAAGGTTCTAGGCATTGAAAGCATGCATAAGATCCAGCGATGTAGGGATAAGTTGTGAAATTGTGGATATTATCAGGAAAGCTGCGAGTGCTAGCGATGAATTACATGGTGGTCTAGATTTTGTCAGGTAAGAAATTTTTAGTGGATCACTAAGGTGAATGTGAATGTGATGCTCTGATGAAGATATGAGTTTCATGTTTTCAAACTTCTTCTTTGTGTTTAGTTTTCTGTTTGCTTGCGGGCAAGCAAAATCTAAGTCTCGGAGAGTTGATATATAATGGTTTTTATGGTTTTTTAATCATGATATAAGTCTTGTTTTTAGAGTCTTTTTGGTGTTTATCGAGTCTTATTAGGTTCAAGTACAAAATGGGCTGTGTTGAGGCATATTTGGAGCACATGGAGCTTTGTAGCTGAGAAGAGCAAGTCGGAGACTATTTTTGGTGTTGGTACACCGGTCGCCGACGCAGTTTCAGAATTGCAAAACAGCCCCAAAGTTTTTTTTATTTGCAATTTAGTCCTTTTCGTGTTTTTAGATATAAATAGGATTTTTAGGTCATTGTTTAGACCTACGCTTTATTCTACGCTGCAGCCAGCTTTTTAGAGTTTTTGGAGAAGATTTCTAAACTCTTACTTACTCTCTTGATTTATTTTATACAATCTATTTAAACTATGATTTCTGTTTCATTGATCATGCATGAGTAGTTTGTTTGTTAGGTTTAGGGTTTTCAAAGGTAGAAGATGAATTGCTAGGTTGATTGTTATTTAAGATTGAATCCATAGAGTTCTTCATCTAGATTGTCTTTATTGCTGATTTTAGGCTCATGACCTAGAATTTGATTTTAGGTTGATTAGTTGACACGGGAGTGTAATTGATTGTCTAAACTATCTTAGATGAGCAAAATAACTATTTGCAAAAAGATTTGATTTAGGGATTTTGTGAACAATCGGACATGGAATTAATGCTTGTTTGGATTGAAGAATTTAGCAAAGAGATTTGGAATTTTAAATTTAGACATAGATAATCTCGGCAGCGAGAGTTGATTGATTTTACCATTGTGTTTCAAGTTAGAGAACTGATCTTAATAACAATTCTGATAACTTATTTAACCTGCAATTCTGAATTACCCGAGAATTTCTCTAAGCCTAACTTTTTTTCCATCTGAATTTACCTCGATTTTAATTGCTTTGCTTGCTTATTTTAATTTACAATATTTTCTGTTTAGCTTAATTCATAACTGATAATCTATTGTGTGAACATGAGTCTCTGTGGAATTTGATCCCTAAGTACTACAAGCGATATCTTAATTTCAGAGAGTAGCTCTAAAAGTAAATTTGAACATATCAGAACCCTAAAATAATTACGACTACAAAATAATAATAATAACTGATTAAGTGGGTCAACTGAAAATGGTTTTTCTGTTGCTCCATTTTAAGTGTCAATAATATTTTAGATCAAGAACATTGCATAAAGCTTCAAAATGATTTTTTTTTTTGAAAAAATCTATGTAATATCTGACTCAATAAAAATGTCACATAGCAAATGATCCATTTGTTTGACTAACACAGTTTCGGTCAAAATTGATTATGGCACATAAATTAAAATTCATGTAAATCTTTTGAAAATTTATTAAGTTGAAACTGAAAAATGCACCATAAAAATTGTCCATATTTAAATTGGCCCTTTTCCCGATTCTTTCCACCTTCGTTTGACGTAGGATTATCTCGGGCTATGCATTATAACATTCTCCTTTCTAAACATTTATTGTGAGAACTAAAATCTGGTGAGGTAGACAAGCTTAAACCCTTCAACTCATTCGAGCATATTGAACATCATAAAAAAAATTTCCTATATTTTTTTTTTTTTTGAAAATCATTGGGTTCCTATCAAGCATCAACGTTGATCTTCGTCATTAGGAAATAACCTACGTTACATGGAATCGGAAGCGAGTACGCTGAAGCGGAAGCGTTCAAAAATGGAGAAACGCGTTTTAAAAAAAATAGGAAGCGGGTACATATTGAAAATATATATATACATATAATATATATATATATATATATATATAATAAAACATAAAATCATATTAAAATAAAATGTTTTAAAATATAAAATCATATCATATTAAAATGCTTTGAAATCATATTAAAATAAAATAATATATAAAATTTTTTTTTTCATGTCCATCGCTTCCGATCAACTCCGTTCACGCTTCCAACTTGGAATCGTCCACTTTCCTGCAGTTTCCAAATACTGCAATTCCAAACCCTTCCAAAGCGATTCTGCTTCCACTCCCGCTTTGGAACCAGGAACCACCACTTGGCCCACGTTTCCATGCAACGCAGGAAATAACTGTGTTCGACTCTTATGCGGAATCTTGCAGCAGATATATGTTTCTCTGAGTGATGGATCTTGTTTGCTAATATTCAGTCATACCTTACTAAGTGAGATAAATGAGAGTACATGTGATCTAAGAGATGGAGGCTGTCAATCACAAACCATTTCGGATTCTTCGAGCTGACAGCGTACATCAGTCCTCTAACCCTCCAGATAATGCATTTTTGTCGTTGTTTTCATTAAATAGCATGAAGATAATCGAAAGATTTATTGTTACAGTAAAATCTCTATAAATTAATAATGTTGGGACTGGAGAATTTTATTAATTTATAGAGATTATTAATTAATTGATAAATTAATAATTATTAATTTATAGAGAGTTTTTCGAAATTAAAAAAATATTTTATATAAAGTAGAAAAATGAAAACAATACTTCGATGTGTTTTAATGCATTTACACATTAAGAAATAATTATTGCATATATAAAAATTTTAATAATTTTTGATGCAATTTGAGAAGATAATATCATATATTTTTGATATTTTAAGAAAAATAGAGATAAACTCTAACAAAATTACAAATTTACGAATAAATAAACAACATTAGAATCATATTTCACTAAAATATCTTTTATATATATATAATAAATTTATATGATTATTAATTTATGTTATTAATGAGACCAAATATTTACATAGAGATTTCAAAAAAATTATTATCTTATCATTTTATCAAAATGTGTCAATTATTATATCGGTCCAATTCAGGACCAGGATAATTTATTAATTTAGAAAGCTTATTAATTTATCGAGTATTAATTTATAGAGGTTCTACTCTATTTGTTATCTAACTGCCAAATTCATCAAGGTCGGTTCAATAACCTTATGGATGTATGAGGCATTTTTCAAACCAATAGAATAATCAACATTGGATTTTATTAAATACATTTTCATTCCGTATTCAGCAGACGTTTCATATTGTACACTTATAAAATTTACAAAAATTGAGATATTTATTAAGTTTGCAACTAATTCAATATGTTGTGTAAAGAGATATTTACAGATCCATCACTTTTTGGAAGGTTCTTGAAATAACTATTTAAAAAATGATGATAGTGGAATTTATGCAATTTTAATACTATAGTAGATTTTTTAATCAGTGTATATGCTTCGTTTTCTCTCTTTCCTTTTTTTCTTGACAAAGAAAAGATAAATTTTGAAATATATCTTTTTAAATGGACCCAGATCTATTTGTCTCTTTCTCCTTCACAAAAAGAATGCTCTCATTTTTTCTCATTTCTAATATTTTATAGTCGACTTTCTTTTTGTATATCATTCAAGTCGATAAATCTCGATCCATAGTACAAGATTTACTATACACAATAATACAATTTATTCTGATAATAAAATTCCCAGAAGTAATGTATTTAATGACTTGATTGAAAGTACCTTTTATTTTTAACAACTTTATCAAAAATCTAAATTACGATATTTACTATTTATCTTTTAGTAGTGAACTAATTTGGACGATAGCATAGTGATGTGTTTTAGACTTTTAGTATTATTATAGTGTCACCACTTGGATTTATAAGCTTGATTTGGATAGATCAATACTAAACATTCATCTTATCCAACAAAACACTTAGGTTTTTTTTTGTTAAAGGGCTTTCTAACAAAACACTTAAAACACTTAGGTTACATGGAAACTTCGTCAAAAATCCGTTTCCTATTTTCAAAATGTTTTGAAAATAGAAATGCATTGGAAATACATGTTCTTTTATCAGTTTGAAAACAATGGAAACACGGCAGAAACTTACGTTTTTTAGAAACATAATAAATAATCAATTAAAAACAACAATACTTCAAAAATGTTACTAATTATGATGTTTTAAAAATATATGAAGTTGAGTTTGAGTTAAAATGATGTATGGTTGATGTATGTTTTTTGTAAAACTGTTAACTCCAAAAATTTCTAACATCAACAAATATCTCATGTGGTAAGATTGAGTAATCAAAACTCCAACGTTTGTTTTTCTTTTTTGTTTTTGTTTTTGTTTTTTTTTTTTTGCTATTTTGTTTCTAAAATATCTCCAACAAAACATTTTAAAAAATCAACATAACAATTACTTGTTATGTAAAATCTCCAATCAAAGCCCAAAACAATTGTTACATAAAATCAAAATAACAAATATAAAATTTTATTAGTAATTCAAATTGTTTTTATTAGTAATCAAAGATTTTGGTCAAAGATTTTTTAGTTAGTTTTAGGAATTTAAAAAAAACCGAAAATTGTTCCTATATTATCTTAGTTATTGATTTTATTTGTTAAATGTTTTAACTATTATAAAAATGTTACGGATGAAAAATGATATATATATATATAATGCGAATACTTAAACTCAAAAAGAAAAATGATATATATATATATAATGCGAATACTTAAACTCAAAAAGAAAAATGATATATATATATATATGTGTGTGTGTGTGTGTGTGTATTAAACTACTTGTATTTCTTAGAAATATTTTATTGTTCTATTTATTTTGTATTCTAATGTATTATATTATCATTATTTTAAATTAAATTTATTTTTAATAATTCATACTGCAATTAAACATCATAAAAGTTACCAGTTAGTTGTTTTGATAAAATGGTAGTTTAATATTAATTGCAACTCAAGTTTGATATTACATGTTACCAATCGGAGCCTTGGGGGTGTATTGGATTGAGTATTTGGAGAGATTTGAGTTTTAGTAATAAATCATGTGTTATTGAAATATGATTTTTAAAATATCTTTTAAAATCCAGTGCTATTGGATTAATGATTTAAAATTTTACACTCAAATCCAATGTTCTTGAAAATATGATTAAAATTTGATTTAAAAGTTTCAGGTGAGATTTGAGGGATTTCTTAGTAAAAAATACAAACACCGAAATCTCATGGTTTTAGATGAGATTTCAGAAAATTTAATAACAAAATACATAATTCACCAAAATTTCACCAAATCATCTTAAAATCATTAAAAATCAAATCTCTCCAAATATTCAATTCAATACAACCCCCTCCCTAAATTATCAATTTCATTCATTAAAGTAAGCAAATGATTAGTTTAACACAATATATGAGATTAATATTGGGATACTTGATTTTGAGTAATTTTCACTCGTCGAAGGGAAATTGGATGCAATATTATCCGATGGAGCTAATGAAAATAAAAATGAAAAAATATATTGAGCATAATAAATATTTCATATTTAAGTACTTGATTTAAATTAATTTAAAATTTTTTTAATTTGATTTAGATGTTTAATGTTTCTTTACAATATATTCAGTACTATATATATATATAGATACACATTTCCAAAACATTTTGATAACACATTTTATTAATGGTTTTTAAAGGGTCATTTTACTAATAAATTTTGAGTTTTTTTCATTATGAACAAGGTAGTTTTTAATATTTTTGTGTTTTCAATAGGTTTTACACCTATTGGTGCCAAAATAAAGGTTTTAGAGTGAAACTGGATCGAAAGCTCGTCAAGAGAGAAAAGCCCATGAAGAACCGATCGGTACGTATTTACCATCGATCGGTACAAATTCCTTCAAGAACTGTTCAGTCAATTGGTACACCGCCTTCGAAGTTTCTATTTTTCTATCTCTAAGACTTCTCCTTTCTTATATAAATAGAGGGCTCGCCTCATTGTAAAATTTTCCATTCTTAGAGACAAAAACTCACTCTAAAAAGCTCTGTAAGGTGTCAAAACCTTTGTATATATTTTCCATTTTATTTTATATCTAAGTTTTTGTTCTGTTTCTACTATACATATTCATGTATATTTGAGTGGAACTGTTCATATAGATTAGGGTTTATAAAGAGTATATTCATGTATATTTGCATGCATGATTCTTAGTCGAAAGACGAAAGTTGCTTATCGTTGGGAATAAGTTGCATAGATAGTTAGACCACCCGACAACATGCTGACTTTACATTCGTAGTCTAAGTTTTAGATGTTTTTTAATGCATCTCATATAATCGTTTCATTCATATGTATAAACCCCTAAATTAATCCTATTTATTATATTTAGGATGTTAGTAACTATGAGTTTCACGGTAAACTCCTATCCATCCTACCTTAATTTAAAGGTCACCATAATTCATCTGTGTTCTATTGTTCTATGTGGATTCGATACCTTAAATACTATTGTGGTGCACTATGCACTTGTAGTATATTAATAGGATTAAAACTTATTTGCATATCACATTTCCATATTTATATTTCTCTAGTTTTTATTTTACGTTTCGAAATGTTTCATTTATGTATATCCGTTTATATTTTCATGAAACTTAGCAAACTTCTTTATATGCATAGGGTTTTAAAAAAAAAAACAATTTAATTTATTGTTCAACAAAAAATATATGTACAAATGTAACCAAAAGAAAGTTAAAGATGAGTGTATATATAAAGACAAATAATTATGCCGATCGGACTTCAAACCATCTCTGAATGAATGAGGCCTTCCAAATTATATATGTGAATGCTTGCTTATATGCTAGCGAAAAGATACGATTGTGTATCACTTTGTTTTTTTTTTTTTTTTGATAAATTGCAGGAGTTTTGGATATTTGGCCCATAATCTCATTCGCTACCTGGAACCAACTTTTAATCCATTTCTATTTAAAAAATGCCTCTTCGTATCAAGAAGGGTTTGAACTTGGGCCAAAGAGAACCAGTCCCTTATACTACTAGGCACTTTTTTGGTGTGTATCCCTTTGTCGATAATCTAAACTAGTTGAGAAGAATTCTTCCAGCCGTTATCGTGTCTTCTTGAGTTCTACTCCCACCATAAGTTATAAATGTTAGTTTGAAAACATACTCGCACCGATAAGTTACATGCAGAAGGTTTAGAAGTCCTTAGCACATAACCGATCATTACAAACAATTGAATTTCCAAAATAGTTTAATAATCTGATAAAATATCCTAGAAATCCTGCACTATATCTAAATTACACTACAACCTTCTAGATAGTAGATAACCGTTACACTCAACCTAAAAGAAAATTACAAAAAATTGACAGTGTAAAAAAAGTAAAAAATTAAAAATTAAAAACAAACTAGTTGGTGAGGTCTAAAATTACGGAAAGGCGTTTGGGGCCATTACAATGAGTTTAAAACACACTAGCAAAACATGCGTATGATTATTATGATTGTTTGTTTAATTTATTTTCTGTGGTTAATACCGTATTTGTATGAACCATATACTATTTAATGAAAATATTCAGATGTTAAAAAAAAGACAGCTCTCCTAACATTTTTTAGGATTGTTTTTTTTTCTTTTGTTAAAAACATTTTTAGATTGTTATTATTAATAGGTCAGCGAATTAATAAACAAATATTGAGAAATTCACTTCTAAAGTCAGATGTAAATAGCCAGGATGGCAACCACATATCTGCATTCAATGACTTCGATAGTGCTCATCTCAAGAGTACTTTACCCTAAGATGCCTTGATGTATATTTTGATAGCTAAACAAATTTCCAATTAAAGTTTTAGAGTATTCGTATTCATGATAATCTAGTCAAGCAAAGTTTAGCCGCCTTTAAAGTAAGCCAAAGCAAAAAATTTCAACCTTTAAAATAAGTCCTCAATAGTTACTACAATTTGCTCCTTAATGATCTATTTTCTTTAAATATAGATTTTTCTTGATCCTTCTGTCGGCAGGTATTGGAAAGAGGATCCTTAACCAGTAACGATAGTGGATGACTTTTTAACATTGAAACCAAATAATAGTAATATAGTCTAAATATCTACTGATTTGAATGTGTATGTAAAGGTGGGCATAATTCTCATCCCCATATTTCTAATCCCTTTCCGTTTTGTCTTTTTCTGTCTCATTTCCGATTTCAAATAAAAAATACATTTTTGTATAATATAGGTTTTCCATTTCTATTTAGAAACAAGACAGAACAAGTTTTGATATCCTACAAATTTATATTAAACTTAATATATTTTATATATAATAAATTACAGTCCGTCTGCTAGGCAGCTTTCCAAATTTAAAATACAAGTAGATTTAACAAACAGTTAAATTAAAATTTTCATAGGTGATGTATTTTAACAGCTTTGTAGGAAAAAAATAGAAATCATTTTTAAGTAGAAGTGAACTACTTACATGTTTTTTTTTTCTCTTACTAAATTAATTAGTATTTCTGTAGTTTATTTTCCTTATTAGCATATTAAAACAATATAGTAATTTTAAATTTTCAACACCAAAAAAGTGAAAAATATTCATCATTATCAATAATTTAAAGAAATTTCAAAAAATGTAATGATGCAATTTCTGCCTAAAACATGATTCTATTATTTTCTTGAAAAAACTATTCGTAATTTCCCACTAAGACCACAGTTTAATCATTTCCCATAAATTTGAACCAAACAAAAACTAATTTCTTGTAAAATTTGTGATTTCAAAATTTATTATTTTCTATAATAAATTACTTATTACTAAATTTTAATATGTAATACTTACAAATTAGTTTATGTGTTCATAGGGGACATTTTTAACCATTTGACCAATGAAATTTCATAGATTTATGTGTTTACCCGAATTATTTAAATTTGACAAGAATATTTACTTTTTAATATAATTATAAATCTCTTTTCAATAAATTTAGGTTAAAATATTAACAAATTCATTTTAACTATAAACTATAAATTTGAAATGTGGCGATATATGATGTTTTAACTGACAAATGTTTCAATCTTATTAATGACAATTTTGAATTATTTAATGATGTTATAGATTTTATTATTAATTTTTTGAATAATTTTATTATTTAATTGAATATGAAAATTTGAATATATTAACAAATGCCTTATTTCATTTTTTTTTCTTTTCTGATAAGGTATAAAAAGCTTTATACGGTTTTTTTATTTGAATATATAAACAATTACTTTTTATCACTCTGTTAAATTTTGAATAGATTAACAAATTCATAATTATTATTTTTATGAAGGGTTAAAATTTATGACTCAATAAAAAAAAGTTTTTGTACAAACAAAGGAAAGGGAAGAAAAAAATAGCTGAAAAATCAACTTTAGAACATGGATGAAATACACGACTGCTGCAATCCCCAAACCCGCATGCGAGTACCCGTATACATGCCTATCCTGACAATCCAAGCACTGAAGCTGCATCTAGAAATTTCTTGTGAGAACCAAACTGAACTACTCTATGCAACATGACTCTTCTTTAGTCGGATCTGCTTCCATGTGGACCTTGAAGAGAAGCAGTGTTTGAATGTTTGAGGATCATGTCTCCATTGGAACACATCATGGCCAAGAGAATCATTCGACAACGGCATAGAATGTACCTCGTCTAGAAGCTGCTAGAATAAAAAACAATTACGCTTTTTAAATATTAATAAATCACTTTTCAATAAAATTCGATTAATATATATACATATAACAAATTCGTTTTTCTACTATGTATTATAAATTCGACACATGACCATATTTAATATTTTACTAACAAATGTCTCATTCTCATTAATTATAATTTTATCACATATCAACTTCTGATGAGAGGGTTCAAGGTTATATATTGTGGTACAGAAATATTGAACACATAGAATATAACAAATAGACTTAATCTTAAATCTTTGAGTTTTTCTAAGATACTACCAAAACTACTTGCTACATATTATCTTTCAAATCATTAGAATTTTAGTTATGTCTTATATGAATAAGAAAATTTCTAATTTATTTTGATTTTATTATAACTATATGGTGTATATTTATATATTAAACTTCCCATTTTTGTTTTCCACATTTAAGTTTTATTATTATTCAATAACACATATTAAATTCTATTTTTTATTTGTTTCCCATAATTTATATATGATGATTAAGTATATTTTAATTTTTTAAATTGATATATGAATATATATATATATATTATATATATATATTTTTAAAAAATTTCTCATTTCCATCATGTTCTTCTTTTTTTTTTAAAAAGTCATTTCCATCATGTTCTTGATGTTAAATATAATACTAATGGAATCATTGTTTTCCAGCAATTCTCGCTTCGTTTACTGAGTAGTGGAGTTGCCATGAGTTACAAATTTATTTACGATGAGTCCAACAAAGGACCATAAGGCGACAAAGCATGCAACACGTACGTACATAAGATACTTTGATACTTATCTCCTTGCCACTTTTTATTGTGCTAATTTAAAACCAGTTCTCTTAATCTTTACCAATTAAAAAAAACATATCTTTTGATTAAAACAATTACCTTTTTATTTTCCATTATGGAATAGTTATTTGACTTTTCTCATTCCCTCCTCGATTAATTCTATAAATAGTTACCATGCAGGGTGTAATTTTATTCATCACTAGATTTCCCATACAAAGAGAGTTATAAAGAAGTTGAAGAAAATGGCTTCCAAGGCTTTGATTCTATTTTTTCTTTCCGCAGTTCTTCTGGTCGTCTCCGAAGTGGCCACGGCATCTTCAAGGCAGGGTATGTTATTTTATATATCAGTACTCTATCTCCGTTTGGACTTACTAGGGTTAAAACATACTTCGCTTAATCCTAGTAGTATTATTTACATATTTTGTGAATATATATATATATATATAATGTACGTATAGTTAATGTTTTGTAAATCTTTCTTAAGAAACAGGTGTTCCAAATTTATATACAAATTTTAGAAAGTTTTGAAGGTAATTGTTTTTTTGAAATTGGGAAAAGGAATACACATCTGCGCGTTCTAAAACAATAACTTTGAAATTAAATAACCCTTTTAACAAACAAAAGAAAAACAGTATCTTTGAAATAATGTATTATTTTCGGAAGGCATGGTGAAGTCAGAGAATGAGCAAACTGTGAAGCCTGATGGTTATGGTGGAGGACACGGACATGGAGGACACTACGGAGGAGGAGGTCATGGAGGTAGAGGAGGAGGAGGCCACGGACATTTGAACGAAGGTTGCTTCACTTAATCCTAGTAATATTTAGATATTTTGTGCAAATATACGTATTGTAAATGTTTTAAATCTTTCTTAAGAAACAGGTGTTTCAAATTTATATAAATATTTTATAAAGTTTTTAAGGCAAATATGTTTTCTTGAAATTGGGAAGAGGAATGCACATATGCGCGTTCTAAACAATATCTTTGAAATAACCCTTTTAATGTATCGTTTTGGGAAGGCATGGTGGTGAAGTCAGAGAATGAGGAAACTGTGAAGCCTGATGGTTATGGTGGAGGACACGGACATGGAGGACACTACGGAGGAGGAGGTCATGGAGGTAGAGGCGGAGGAGGCCACGGTAGGCATGAATAAAATATAACCGTAACCGTATTTCAGACGATAATTTTTTTTTTTCACTGTAACTCAACCATAACCATATAAAATAATTACTAAACAGTAACTGTTAAAATAGTTAGTTATGATTAAGCAAATTATTAACAGTAACTGTGAACTAACCGTAATCATTTAAAAACCGATGGTTAATCGTATAGTGTAAAGGTAAAATTATTACTGTAACTGTGAAAAAACAAATTGTACATATAATCAATGATAGTAAAAAATAGTAGTTGTGATATCTTCATCTAGTTATTTCAACATAGGTTAAATATATATATAAACATCATGATATTAATTTTTATCATAATTATCAAATACTCAAATTATATTTAACCTAGCCGCAATTTTTTTATTTTTTTTTAAATTGGGAAGAGGAATGCACATCTGTGCGTTGTAAACAATTTCTTTGAAATAACCCTTTTTATGTTTTGTTTTGGGAAGGCATGGTGGTGAAGTCAGAGAATGAGGAAACTGTGAAGCCTGATGGTTATGGTGGAGGACACGGACATGGAGGACACTACGGGGGCGGAGGTCATGGAGGTAGAGGAGGAGGAGGCCACGGTAGGCATGAATAAAATCTAACCGTAACCGTATTGCAGATCATAATTTATTTATTTTAAACTGTAAATGAACCGTAACCATATAAAATAGTTAATAAACCGTAACTGTTGAAATAGTTAGTTATGGTTAAAGCAAATTATTAACAGTAACAGTGAGTTAATCGTAATTATATAAAAACCGATGGTTAATCGTATATTGTAAAGGTAAAAAAATAAAATTGTACGTATAATCAATTATAGTAAAAAATATTAGTTGATATATCCTCATCTAGTTATTTCAACATAGGCTTTATATATATAAACATCATGATATTAATTTTTATCATAATTATCAAATAATCGAATCATATTTAACCTAACCACAATTTGTTTTTTTATTTTTTTTAAATTGGGAAGAGGAATGCACATCTGCGTGTTGTAAACAATATCTTTGAAATAACCCTTTTTATGTATTGTTTTGGAAGGCATGGTGGTGAAGTCAGAGAATGAGGAAACTGTGAAGCCTGATGGTTATGGTGGAGGACACGGACATGGAGGACACTACGGAGGAGGAGGAGGCCACGGACATGGAGGAGGAGGTCACGGGGCTAACGGAGAAGGAGCAAACTAAATGTTTGTGTGTGACACAATATGTAAACCATAGTGACTTTGTAATGAAGTACCTTAAGAATAGAAACTATGGGAATAAAACTTCATAATGTAATATCTCAGTGTTTAAGTTGTAACCTACGCTATATGCATAATAAAATCGTTTGTAGTCTATGTTTTTCTCTTTTGGTCTTGCGTTATTTCATTATTAGGTTGGAAAAAATTTAGTCGATGTGTAAACAAGGCGGTCAATGAACAGTTTAAAAAAAACAAAGAAAAAGTCACCATACATGAAGAGACTCTACCGAGTTTTTTGACAAGAAACTTAGAAGTTTGAAAAGGTTTTCTTATTGATATCGTTACAGAGGCACAGCCTTACATACATCATAATATCAATCCATGTTAACCTAATTACAATGGACCTAGTACACAATATTGATAGCCCAAGATGCCGGCCCAATCCCCCCCCCCCCCCCCTCCCCCCCTCCCCCCCTTTTTCAAGTTGGAATGTGGAGGTCACAAACACCCATCTTGACAAGAAAAGCTTGAAATTCACTACGGCCTAATGATTTTGTCAGAATGTCAGCAAGCTGTGATTTAGTGAAAACATGTTTTGTAGTAATGGTTCCTTTGGCTAATTCATCACAAATAAAATGACATTCCTTACCGATATGTTTTTTCTTCTCATGAAAAAACAGATTGTGTAGAAGTTGAATGGTAGAGAGACTATCGGAATGAAGCAATGTAGGAGCAGTACATTTGATAGCAAGAGCAGTTAACAGTTCAAGTTTCCAGAAAATCTCACAAACAGTGTCACCCATGGCGCGATATTCAGCTTCAGCCGATGATCAAAATACTCTATCATGTTGCCGTGTTTTTCAAGATAAGGGCAAACCACCAAGCTGGATAAACCATCCCGTTAATGATTTATGGGACATAGGGCATGCTGCATAATCAGAATCACACCAAGCAGTGAGTGTTAATTCTGTATTTGCGCGAAGAAGAATGCCTTGGCCAGGATTGTGTATCAAATACTGAACAACTCGTAGTGCAGCATCCCAATATTCTGGTTTTCAGAGTTTTCATAAATTGGGATAGTGTTTGAATAACATAAGAGAGCTCATGACGTGTAGTACCAAGATAAATAAGACGACCAACCAAGCAACAATAAGGAGATGGATTAGCTAGTGGTTTACTGTCAGCTTCGCCAAGCGTGTGATTTTGCTCAAGAGGAAATTTCATAGGTTTCACTCCAAGAAGACCGGTTTCAGTTATGATGTCAGGAGCATACTTACGTTTACATAAATATATGCCAGATGAACTGCGAGCTACTTTGATACCTAAGAAATATCGAAGAACAGCAAGATCTTTCATGTGGAAAAAATTGCTTAAATAATTTTTGAAAGCATCAGATCATCCACATAGACTAGAACGTGAAGTCTTTCGTCATCTTTCTCGAGTGTAAACGAGGAATAATCAGAGACAATTTTTTTGAAACCATATAGTCCTTCAGCGCTGCAGCAATTTTTGCAAACCAACATCGCAGAGCTTGTTTCGAACCATAGAAAGACTTACGTAATCATCATACCTTGTTTTTCTCAGCAGTTCAAAAACCTGGAGGAAACCGCATGTAAACTACTTCATTGAGATCTCCGTGCAAGAATACATTATGAACATCCGTTTGTTCGATTTCCCAGTTTTGATTAACCGCTTGTTGAAGAAGTGCACAAATTGTAACCATTTTAGCAACATGAGCAAATTTTTCATCATAATCCACTCCTTCTGTCTGATTGTTTCTAAGAACAACGAGGTGAGCTTTATGTCTCTCGAGAGTTCCATCAGTATTAAACTTAAGACGAAAAGCCCATTTCCAGACAAGTGCTTTCTTTCCAGGTGGGAGATCTTCAACTGTCCATGTTCCTTGATCTTCAAATGAACGAATCTCATCTTTTACTGCAAAACGCTGTTTTTCATCAAGAACAGCATCTTTGAAATGTAGAGGTTCACCCACTGATGTTATGGCAAAAATATAAGCTTTATGATCTTTAGTAAATGCAGCACCCGAGAGATAATTATCGATCGGATATGGTGTCACTGAAGGATATGGCGTATAAATGAGATTTGTTGCATGATCTTCCATCTTGGTTTTAGGAAGTGTAACGGCATAATCAGCTAACCGAATTGGAGGATTCTTTAGTCGTAAACCACAACCAAGTTTTGGAGATGGTATTGTCGTTATCTCTCGAGTCGACGAGGAAGACTCATCACTACTCGAAAAGGAAAGATATAAGGTTGTTCTCGGTGTTAGAGCAGTAACCGGAGAGACAGATTTTTCCATAGCTGATGATGGAGATTATCCTGGTGTGTGATATGATGACTCCAAATCACGAGACATATCCAAAACAGAGATATTATTTCAAGTAGAAGAGGAAACAGAGGTCTGCAAATCAGAAGATGATGTTGATATTTTTGACTATTCCGAAGTATTTGGTAAATCCAAAAAATCATGATCAACTGTAATTCTTGTTTGAGAAGAAGATTGTGAGTTGAGCTTTGTTTCTGCAAAAGGAAAACTCATTTCACAAAATACTACATCTCACAAAACTGATACCACTCCGGTCTCAATGTTATAGGCTCTCCAGCCCTTTTTAGCAAATGGATACCCAAGAAAAACCGAAGGATTACTTCTTGTTGCGAATTTATCTCCACCGTGTTTTTGGTTATGAACATAGCAGAGACATCCAAAAACCCTTAAATGAGACACTGGTGGTAGACGCTTTTAAACAAGTTGAAAAGGAGATTTACCATCAATCAGAGCCATGGGAATTCTATTTATTAAACACCCTCTGCAAGTGCACAATATCCCAGAATTCGATCAGTAAATGAGCTTGAAAATGAAGAGCATGAGCAATGTTAAGTATATGACGATTCTTGCATTCAACCCTTCCATTTTTCTGTGGAGTTCCAACACAAGAAGTTTCATGAATGATATCCTTTATAGTGAAAAAGTTGGTCAAAGAAATAAATTCGGAACCATTGTCACTTCGAATTACTTTTACTTGAGAAGAGAATTGACGTTCAACAAGAGACAAAAAATTCTTTAGATAACTCGGAGCTTCTTCTTTAGACGGACGTAAGTATATCCAAACAGCCCAAAAGAAATCATCAACAATGGTGAGAAAATATTTGGAACCACAAATAGATGTAGTCCAATACGGACCCCAAATATCACAATGAACCATCTCTGATTTTTTTTGCTTGAATACAAATATCAAACTTCTTGAAATCAAAACTACTATGATTAAAATCAGAAAACTTCAACATCTACATAACTTTAGATGAGGTATGCCCCAAACGACAATGCCAAACTTCTGTTTAATGACGTAACACTTGTCTGCATTGCAGTTGCATCAACCATACTTCTAAAAAATAGAGACCATGTTTTTGTTCACCCGCACCAATCAGCATCCTCAAGATGCGATCCTGAACAACACAAAGTCAATCAGTAATCTGAAAAACACAGCCACTATCCCTAGTCAATTGGGAGACAAAAACAAGATGACAATGCAGTCCCTCAAAAAAGAAAACATCTTGTAGAATAAGAGATCCCAACTGTACTTTGCCATGTTTACTCGAAGTTGTATATATACCATCTAGAAGTTTTATCATACTTGGTGCCATCTCAGAAAGTTCACTTAAAAACTCAACACTTCCTGTTATATGGTTTGTAGCTCATGTATATATTATCCAAGATTCAAGAAAATACGTACCCGTAAGTTTCTTATTCAGACCTGCTTTTCGTTCTTCAAGCAATCGAACCAAGGTCTTCCATTGCGCATCATTCAATCCAGTAAGACCAACTCTATCTGCAACAGTAATATGTGAGTGTCCCGTGTGTGAAGCCAATGCAACACTTGAAATTTGATCACCTCCCGCGAAAACATGGTTAATTCTTGCTGGTGCTAAACCACGAGTTTTAACATGTGAATGTTGATTACCTCGACCAGCTCCAGTTTGACCCAAAGAACCACGTCCAGTGCCACGTCCAGCTCCGTTCTTTCCGTTCTCATTCCACCAAGGCATGTAGCTAATGTTACAAAAACAATATTCGGCTATATGTCCTCTTTTCCCACAGGAAGTACATGTAACATAGTTTCCTTCACTTTCTCCTTGATTCTGTGTGCTAGATGCTGTTTGTACAGAAAAACTAACACCTTCAAGATGTTCTTCATTCATGTGTACCCCATCCCGGAAACCACTAAACCGAGACCGGTTAAAACCACAACAAACCATGCAAAACGAGTATTTTAAGATTTTTTTTCTAACAACCGAACTGAATAAATAAAATCCACTTTATTTATTCCAAAACACCAATCAAATAAGACTAACAATCTAGCAGAAGCGAATACTAAATAATCCATCCAATAAAAATAATTAAATAATAAATAACATCAAAAAGGACTCTGGTCATGTCATCCACTCCACAGCCTTGGTCCCTTGAGCTCCAGCAAGGCTCAGTCTTTACCTGCATCATATAACAAGATGCCTCAGTATAAAAGATACTGAATGAGGCAACAACTACACAAAAGCTAACATTCACAAATGCCAGTAATCAATAAACACAATCATATCAACAAGCAACACATGCAATAAATAGCAACAATAAACATCCATCACTCCTAATGGACAAACAACAAGAACTACAAAAATGAGGACCACTCCAAGTCCTCAGACTAACCACAGTCTAACACAGAAGCACTCACCTTTGCTCACAACAATTTCTTTGATGGTACTTTCCTTTTTAAGGAAACTTTCCTTTTTAGGAAACTTTCCTTTCCAAGAATTTCTAGGGTTTCTTAAATGTCATGGCAACACAACCACAACCTCCCTTCGTCACCCTACAGCCAACCACAACAACAAAACATTCTTCAACTTAAACTGAAAAAATATCAGAAACGATCAGCCTCAAAGATGGGATCACACATCGAAATCTAACCGTCCACATTCCAATCGCACCGTTGAAAATCAACCCCTAGATGTCCTGAAACTACCTCCAAAGTTTTGTGATGATCTGACTATAGATAGACTCGCGATGTCTCTTTGAATCCACGTTAGTCCAGATCGCGTCTGAAACAAGGTACCTCACGAAAATGCGAATAACTTTCAGAATAATAATCCAAATCAACATCTGCAAAATGTTACCTTTCGATATAAGGGTTAACTACAACGCCACAAACTTTCTTTACCATTGAAAACAATTTGCTAGGTTGAACCTTCGTTCTACCACGACATGTCGGATGTATCTGCATTTCCTTCATGTGCAAGCTTTCCTTCTTCTCTTTCAGCTACACTCAGCCTCTCTCTTTCTCTCCTTGAAGGTGACCACGAAAATTATGAGGAATAACTAGGGTTTCTGCAAATTTTAGGGTTTTAAATAGGCTTAGGGTTTTATTCTCCAAAAATTTTCTTTAAGTCTTTTAACTTTTTAGTCTTCCCAATTCAGCCCCACAACTCTTTAAACTATCAATTAAACCCACCAACCACAATTGATTTAATCAATCTAGTCCCCAAACTTCCAATTCTCTAATTAAAACCCCCAATTAATGGGTTACGGATGTTACAATTCTCTCCCACTAACATAGATTCGTCTCCGAATCTAACACACTGCCAACCCGTGGACCACCCCGCTAGTCCACTCCATACGGCGGCTCCACGGTAGTGAGTTTCCTTTCAATTTTTTGTTTGGCTACCCACTCAGAAGTACACCAACTTCACGACCCAGCCCCCAAGATCGATCCGTCTAACGACAGAGAGCCGAAAAACGCCAACCTCTCTAGTGACCTCTCCTACCCATCAGAGAATCACGTCCAAAACTGACTCACCAGTGCACTCCAATGCCACCCCACGGAAACACCATCCCATCCACCAAACCAATCCGAAACTGCCAGTCCTACATGGCTACTGAACACCCATCATCCGCCCCCTAGCTAACGGACCGCTATCCGATAGCCCACCCACCTGTCTACTTATTCACCTAGTAAACCCACCACACGACCAGTCAATATTAATACCTCTTTTATTGAATAATCCAAAATCCAACGTACATCGATTAAATTGTCACACCATAAAATAACGAGTACAACAACAAAAAAGCAAAGTCCAGTAACACCAACACCGACGATCACCCACCCCGGCTAACCCTTCAGTTTGCCAAACCACTTGGAAAACTTCTGCTTCAACTTAGCTTCCGGCTCCCAAGTCACCTCCTCAGATCCATTGTAGTTCCATAGAACCTGCATCTCGAGACTTTCTTCCTCCTGATCACCCTCACCCGGCGATCTAGGACTCTCAGAGGCCTCGCCTCCACTGCCTTGCTCGGTGTCAAATCTGATAGCACCTCCATCACCACCGGCAAACCCCACTAGCACCTACTCAAGGCTAACTACTCACTCGCCTACTCCAAGCTAAATACACTAGAGGGTTATAAACTCTAAGGAGTAAACACCTCAACACACCGGCTAAGCCCTCCAACTTGCCAAACCACTTGGGGAAACTTGCATTTCCTCATAACTTAAAGCTCTCAAGCTCCTCTGCCACTCCATCGCAATCCCTCAAAACCATCATCTCTGGGACCCACTCCATGCGATGATACTGAGTTATTAATCAACTGGTAACTCCGCATAGTCTGCACAGCTAACCATAACCGACCGTCAGCACTTACGAAACAGAATGTTCACCAGTCACCTCCTGGATCCCACTCTAACACCCACCTGGTGTTATACACAGTGAAATGCTTCGGAGTCCAACAACCAACCACAACCAACAGTACCTGATATCTGCCCCACCTACGCTTCGGGTAATCACGCCAAAAACATGCTAAGACTTTCAAATTCAAACACAACACCATAATAAAACCTTAACCCTTCCAAAACAAACAAGTACAAAAGAGAAAGATCCCACCCAACGATGGTTTGCATTTGTTCATCCCGCTTGTCTTGCCACTCTCTCATGTGGCCCCTAAATGCCGCGATAACTCAGTTCCAAGACAATGCATCAACTCCTGCTACCGGCTGTACAAGTTTAGAACTCAACTGAACTCAAACATGACTACAAAACTTGCAGTAAAACTAAACCGTAGCTTCACGATTATCATCACAACGCAAAGATAAACGTACTCGGCTAACAAACTCTTAACGTGGTACCTTCACCAGTAACTACCAGGAACAATGAAGATCCTCCACCCGAAATCCCCATCGACAACCTTGGGCCAAGCCCAACATCCACCCAAAATACTAGAACCCATCTCTTGGATCCAATAACAGAGCCGACCCAACATCGACACCCTAACCTCCTAAAGACAATTTATAATACATCCACAAGTACCACATATCATAAGACGCGTACTTAGCTCAACTACAATTCGCTCACAGCAATGACATTCTAACACCAGAACATCAATGACTCAAAGCTCTCTTGCTTTTATAATCGCATCGATACTACTTACAAGGCCTCAACCATGATAACTCCTTCCCAATAACCTTGATTCTGCGCTCCAGAGTCTCCACAGGCCTTACCTGCACAACCATCTCTTGGAAACTCGGGTGGAAGCTCGGCCATCCACCTCAATCCTTTTCCAAGACATGATCCACCACACTATACAAGGAACACCCTGCGAAAAGCCCGTTTTATATCCGACCCTCCTGACAATGAACACTAGGCCAATTACTCCAACATCTGTTGGGTCCTCTACTCCGTACACTCTACTTAGTCTCATAAATAGACCACCTTGGCCTCACTGCTTGGTAATCGTAAGATAGACAAGAACTCATCAACAGCTCTAGCTCCGACTGAGCTCTTAACAATACAACAACTTAAGCCTCAGACCCCCTCAGTAGTCTCAGCACCACAACCACACCAAAAATGCTGTTCTCCCCTACTTGAGTACAGCATATGGTGTCTAACGTTACCAAAAATGATCCCTATTTAACACACGATATGCGAACCATTGTAATCACCTGCCCTGATAATCACTACCACACCAGTGTGACCCAAAGCAATCACAACAACGACATGTGATCCAATGCAATCATATTATATCGCCCAACTAGCGACACACCGTGCACTCTTCATATCACCCAACTAGCGACACATAGTGCACTCACCGTATTGCCCAATAGCAAAACCCAATACTATGAACTGTGCACGACAATGCCATCTACGGCTATACACTCACTCCACCCGTCAAGCTGGACTTCACAGCTTATGGGTCAACACCATGACATGATCAGCTCATACGCAGAGAGAGCAAATTATCTCTCTAGTGGTCTACCAGAACCTCTCGGGAAGCACAATGCGACCCAACCGGCGAGTCCTACACTATCAGAAATCCAACGGAAACCCGACTGGTAGAATCCGCTCAGTAGTATCTATCTGCAGAACACTCTGATGCATATACATGAAACACTTCCCAACACTCACCATACAATCTGGAATGCTCTAAGCCTCACGGAGAACCCCACCTGGGAATACCTACCGCACTAACAACGTACTCACATCTACAACCATAAACGTTTTTGACTATGGCCCACTAATACACTAGCAGCCATCTCTCCCGCACCGTCTACCACACTAATGGGCATATCATGTGCCGTCCATCCCACCGAATAGCTTGCCGTGCATCAGCGCGCCATCCATCCTAGTGAATAACTCACAAAACACCAATGTCTATCAGTCCCTCAGGGACAACACTCAGCGCCGACTATCAGCACATGATAACTCTACGATATAACAATGTCTACCTACACCTGATAGACATACCAACACGCCATCTATCATCCTCTGATAGTAATCCGAAGTTGTCCTACCTCTCTATATCCCCTAGAGAACTCGTACTATGGTTCACTGTCTTCCGAGTAAACCATTTCCATCTATCCCTCCGATAGACCCTCCGTGCTATTGTTTACCCACCACTGAGTAATCAATATTACTCACCCCGTCTATTACCACCAATAGGCATACAAGATGAAACTCCAACAGCCACGGGGTACCACTTCTGAAATGCCAACTAAGCCCCAACTTGGAAGCTTGAATGACTGCTCATTCCCCACCTGAGCAACCGCTATCTGCTTAACCAATGCGCAAAGCTACCACTATAACTCCTACCTGACACCTCGACGATTGGATTATGCTTCTAGAACTTATCGTGCTTCTAGAACTGTCTCCCGAGTAAACCATTTCCGTCTATCCCTCCGATAGACCCTCCGTGCTAATGTTTACCCACCACTGAGTAATCAATATTACTCACCCCGTCTATTACCACCAATAGGCATACAAGATGAAACTCCAACAGCCACGGAGTACCACTTCTGAAATACCAACTAAGCCCCAACTTGGAAGCTTGAATGATTGCTCATTCCGCACCTGAACAACCGCTATCTGCTTAACCAATGTGCAAAGCTACCACTATAACTCCTACCTGACACCTCGACGATTGGATTATGCTTCTAGAACTTATCGTGACTCTCCCGCATATCCTCTAGATCATCTCATGATCTCTTTCTTTTTAGGCAACCTACCACTTTTGGAAACCTTCTATTCTTGGCAATTTGTTTTCATTTCAGGAAACTTACTATTTCAGAAAACTTTCCTTTTTAGGAAACTTTCTTTTTCGAAAAACTTTCCTTTTCAGGAAACTCTCCTAATCGAGAGACTCCCCGAACACTCCCGAAACTTTTCTAAAATTTCTCCACATCCCTGCAACATCTTAATGACTTACCGGCCTCACTGGTTCACACTTTTTTGCCTCTCATGGCCCCTCGGCTAAACCATCCTATCGACATGCTTCCAGCTACAACCCACTCGGTCGCGTCAGAAATTACAGCTCCTTAGTCCAAGTCATATGACTACACGTCGAACTCACCAATACAGCTCGGTCCTTGATCGCCTCCTCGATAAAGATTCCTCATGCTGCCCTTGGATCAACCCTAAATGATGTCTACCACATGATCAACACCTGACCACTGACAAGATCCCCACCTGGATCTACCGTACTTATACAACATGATCCACCTCAAGGATTTACCACGCTATACTGCTAGATCGCACAACAAGGATTTATACAGCGCTCCACCATACCTTACGGCACCCCGAAACAACACCTCCCCACAAAGCAGACAACTTATGTGATGCTACTGGAGCCAAAAACGGTACCACAACTAGTATCCGCTCCCAAATGTTGGGCCAACGATCCCCAAAACAGCTCCCTTCGGGATCTGATCCATCCTGCCTGAGCCTCACTTTACACCGGCAGAACATCATGTCCGACCACATGCTCTGGTTAACCGTCACCCTCTGGAACTCAACCCCTGCATGTTCACCGCAACCTTCTGCCCTAAAACCTCAGCGGCTCCACCGCCCCTGCCTGCTCTGTCACCTCGGCCAACTTTGCCGCCACAACCACTGAGACCCCTCTCAGCTCGGCTTGCTCCGCTAGCAAACCTCTCCGGATGTCTAACTACAGACTTACCGTGGTTAACCACCTGCAACACAACTTTATAATGATTCTTACCGTGGAACCCATTACCGGCTAAGAGATGACATGACCCTGCAAACCAACATAGAACATAGCTAAACCTAGTTATCAACAATATACAACCCTATCTTCAAGCTAGAGCGTCCTAGAAATAATTCTGCTACCAAATTGAAATACTCCATCTTGGAAACCACTAAACCGGGACAGGTTAAAACCACAATAAACCATGCAAAACGAGTATTTTAAGATTTTTTTTTTAACAACCTAACTGAATAAATAAAATCTACTTTATTTATTCTAAAACACCAATCAAATTAGACTAACAACCTAGCGGAAGCAAATACTAAATAATCCATCCAATAAAAATAATAAATAACACCAAAAAGGACCCTTGTCATGTCATCCACTGCACAGCCTTGATCCCACGAGCTCCAGCAAGACTCAGTCCTTACCTGCAACACATAACGAGATGCGTCAGTATAAAAGATACTGAATGAGGCAACAACTACACAAGCTAACATTCACAAATGCCAGCAATCAATAAACACAATCATATCAACAAGCAACACATGCCATAAATAACAACAATAAACATCCATCACTCCTAATGGACCAAAAACAAGAACTACAGAAATGAGGACCACTCCAAGTCCTCAGACTAACCACAGTCTAACACAGAAACACTCACCTTTGCTCACAATGATTTACTTGATGGTACTTTCCTTTTTAAGATACTTTCCTTTTTTAGGAAACTTTCCTTTTTAGGAAACCTTCCTTTCCAAGAATTTCTAGGGTTTCTTAAATGTCATAGCAACACAACCACAACCTCCCTTCGTCACCCTACAGCCAACCACAACAACAAAACATTCTTCAACTTAAACTGGAAAATTATCATAAACAATCAGCCTCAAAGATGGGATCACAAATCGAAATCTAACCGTCCACATTCCAATCGCACCATTGAAAATGAACCTTTAGATGTCCTGAAACTACCCCCAAAGTTTCGTGCTGATCTGACCATAGATGGACTCGCGATGTCTCTTTGAATCCACGTTGGTTCAGATCGCGTCTGAAACAGGACATCTCACAAAAATGCGAATAACTTTAAGAATATTAATCCAAATCAACATCGGCAAAGTGATACTTCTAGATATAAGGGTTAAATACAACGCCACAAAATTTCCTTACCATTGAAAATGATTTGCTAGGTCGAACCTTTGTTCTACCATGACATCTCGGATGTATCTGCATCTCCTTCATGTTCAAGCTTTGCTTCTTCTCTTTCAGCTACACTAAGCCTCCCTCTTTCTCTCCTTGAAGTTGGCCACGAAAATTATGAGGAATAACTAGGGTTTCTGCAAATTTTAGGGTTTTAAATAGGCTTAGGGTTTTATTCTCCCAAAATTTCCTTTAAGTCCTTCATTTCTCATCCCAATTCAGCCCTATAACTCTTCAAACTATCAATTAAACCCACCGACCACAATTGATTTAATCAATCTAGTCCCCAAACTTCCAATTCTCTAATTAAACCCCCAATTAATGGGTTACGGATGTTACATATATGATGAGCATTATCACTATGTTAAATTGATGAATGCAGTGATTCCACAATTGTGAGTTTAATCCATGACATGACAAGTGCATTGTTTGTACACCAGTCTTCAGCATCTTCAGAATCCTCATTAGGTCGAGGGATAGACCAATCAGCAAATCCAAAATTTGTACGAGCTTGAAGAGCAAGGCATAGATTCATAGAGCACTCATCATAGTTAGGGCCTCGAAGCAACGGTTGCAAAATAAGAGTACTGGGATTATCACCAACAGTAAGATCATCTGGTGATATTGTGCCCCTGATGTGTTCAACTCGTAGCTTGGATATCGAGGGGACCAACGAAGATCTGTTACTTCCTGTTTTATCACTCGCAGACATCACAAAAGAAAGGTTTAACGAAAGAAGTTCGAAGAAGTAAGGTGATATATCATGGTTTTTATAGTTTTTAGACATGAGATAAGTATTATTTTTAGAGTTTTTTTGTATTCTCCGACTCTTGTTAGGATCAAGTATGATCTGGGCTGTGTTAAGGCATTATTGGAGTATTTTGGAGCATATGGAGCTTTGTAGCTGAGAAGAGCAACTCGGAGTATAATTTTGGTATTGGTGTCGATCAACACTACCCACTGGTGTCAAACATACACAATTTCAGATTTGCAAAACTGCCCCAGAGCTTTCGTTATTTGCAATTTAGTATTTATCGTGTCGTTAGTTATAAATATGATTTTTAGGCCATTGTTTAGACCTACGCTTTTTTCTACGCTACAACCACCTTTATGGAGAGATTTTTGGAGAAGATTTCTATAACTCTTATTTCTTCTCTTGATTTATTTTATGTAATCTATTCAAACTATGATTTCTGTTTCATTGATCATGTATGAGTAGTTTGTTTGTTAGGTTTAGGGTTTTTAAAAGTAGAAGATCAATTGCTAGTTTGATGGTTATTTAGGATTGAGTCAATAAAGTTCTTCATCTAGATTGTGTTTGTTGCTGATTCTAGATTCATGACCTAGAATTTGATCTTACATGGATTAGTTGACACGAGAGTATAATTGATTGCCTGAAATATCTTAGATGACCAAAATAACTATTCGCAAAGAGATTTGGTTTAGGGTTTTGTGAAAAATCGAACCTGTAATTAATGCACCCTTTATCATTATGGTTTATCAAGAGATTTAGAATTCTATGAGCTAAGTATAGATAATCTCTACAGCAAGAGTTGATTGATTTTACCATTGTGTTTCGAGTTCGAGAACGGATTTAAATAATAATCCTCATTATTTATTTAATCTGCAATTCTGAATTAGCTGAGAATTTCTCTAAGCTTAACGTTTTTCTCAATTGTTTTACAATCTTATTTAATTGCTTTGTTGTTTTCTTTTAATTACAATTTATTCTATTTAGCTTAATTTGAAACTGAATAATCTATTGTGTGAACATGAGTCTCTAGGATTGGATCCTTAAGTATTACTGGGATCTCTTAATTTGAAAGAATAGCTCTAAGGGTAAATTTGAGCATATCAAATGTTGGCACCGTTGCCGGGTACTCTTTGATTCATCATTAGATTTAAGTTAGAATTTAGTCTAAGCTTTTATTTATTTATTTTATTACTTATGTGTTCCTTTTTTTCTTTTTCTTGTGTGTTTCAGGTGCATGCATAAACACAGTACCAGGAGCAACACGAATTTTCCACTTGTGAATCTTTCTACTCAAGAACTAGCAAAGTTATAGCGAGCTAACCGGAAAGCACAGAGGACAACTGAGACGGTTAATCCACTGGTGTTGGTAAGGGATGCAGCTAGAGTTTTTCATGATTCAGAGGGGCAAGTGCGCAATGCACAGGGTCAGAAGTTAGATGCCGATGGAAACATAATTGTAGAAGTCGATGTGGGTGTCGACCGACACCAAGGTGGTGGTGTTGCTCGACATGGAGGCAATACTGGTGATCCGCAGGGAAACAATGGAGAAGAAGAGGAGAGAACACTTGCTAAATACAACAGACCTCATCATTTCTATACTAATAGGTCTGTTATCCGACCTCCTGTTTTTCATAGACACGATTTCGAATTGAAACCCGCATACTTTACTCTTGTGGGACAACATTCTTTTCATGGTCTTTCCAATGAACATCCAATGGATCACATTGAGAGGTTTGAAAACTTGGCTTCTAGCATTAAAGCCAATGGAGTATCAGAAGACTACCTCTTTCGCAAGCTCTTCCCATACTCACTTGCTGGGGAAGCAGCTATTGGCTCAAATAGTTGAAACCATGATCTTTGACGACGTGAGAAGCAACCAAGATAGCTTTTGAACAATTTCTATGATGATGCAAGGTCTGAAGATTTGAGAAACAAGATATCTACATTCACTCAAGGACCTACTGAGACTTTTAAAGCCACTTGGCTAAGATTCAGAGCATATAAGAGAGATTGCCCACATCATTATTTCAATGAGGTTCAACTTTTGGATATTTTCTTCAAAGGTGTTGATTAGAGGTATCAGATGGCTCTAGATGCTGCTAGCAATGGAAAATTCAATACCAGGATTCCCAAAGTATGTAATGTGCTAATTGAAAACTTGGCATCTAGCAATAGTACCAAAAATGAAAATTTTGAAAGAAAGAAACAAGCAGATAACATGGATGGTAATCAGATTGCTGAGGTAAATGCTAAGTTGGACACAGTACACAGTCTTCTTGTGGGTAAGAAATCAGTTCAGTTTGAACCAGTGAGTGGTTTTGAGGAAAAAGATGTCAACTACGTCAATGGAACTGGATATCAGGAACAGAGATATGGATACACTACAAAGCCTGAATACCAGAAGACTTATCGAAACGGTGGTTTCACCAAGAACTATGGATCTTTATCTTACCAGACACCTCCTGCACCAACTGAGCAGAATGAAATCAAGTCTATGTTGGAACAGATACTGGAGGGTCAGCAGAAGATCACATTTGATTTTAATGGGAAGATTGATGCTCTCTACACTGATCTGAATGGAAAGCTCGAAGCTTTGAGTACTTATGTCAAGAAGCTTGATGTTTAGGTTGCACAGACTGCTGGGGAGGTATTTCTTCCTGGAAGGTCTGTGAACAACCCAAAACATGCCTGCAATGCCATTTTGATGGGAAGCTGAGATGAATTTGTGGAGAGTGATGAAGATTTTAAGGTTGCAGAGCTGGTGTCAATTAACATCAACGATCGGTGTCGCTCGACACTATTGGAAATTCCTGAGGAATTAAATCGAGATTGACATAAATTGACCAAGCTTGACATTATTGAGTCGACACCAGAGGTCAGTATCGACCGACATCAATAGGGTGTCGCTTGACACCCGTCACAAGCAGCACCAATTCATGTTAAAACTCCACCACATTTTGAGGAGAAAGTCTATAAGCCTAAGGTACTTTTCCTAAGCCTAGAAAGTCTAAACAGGAGATGGAGGATGCCAGATGCAAGGCAATGATGGATAAGGTTATGATTGAGCTACCTCTAATTGATGCATTCAAGCTTTCACCTCCACTATAACAAGAGAATGGTTACTAACGGTGTGAGTCCAGAGGAAAGAGCTTTGCTTACCAAAGATATTAGTGCAATCTTCTTGAACAAGACCCCACATAAGAGGAAAGCAAACCAGAATGAAGTGATTTTCTGTAAACAAGCTAGTGCCATGATTATAGAGAAGCTACCTGATCCAGGAAGTTGTATGCTTGATTGTTCTATCTCCACAGGAAGATTTTCTTAGTCTCTTTGTGATCTTGGCTCAAGTATCAACTTGATACCTTACTCTCTTGCTGTTAGACTTGGGATGACTGCTTTCAGGCCAACAAGGATCATTCTTATCTTGGCTGATCGATCCAAGAGGATTCCAGAAAGTACTTTAGAAGATGTTCCAGTAAAAATTAGAAATGGCTTGATTCTCACAAACTTTGTGGTGTTGAAATATGAAGAAGAACGTAAGGATCCTCTCATTCTGGGAAGACCTTTCTTGGCTACTGTTGGTGCCATGATTGATGAAAGGGGGAGCATGATAGGTTTAAATGTGGATGATCAGGTCATGAATGTTGACATGGAAATGCTGAGAAAAACATCCACCATTGATGGTCAGACATTTTCTGTAGAAATTTCCACAGACATTACTGCTGGGTATGTGAAGGAGTTGGATCCTATTGAGCAAGTGAATAAGCAAGCTTCTAAACTTGAGGATTGGAGTAGTGATCTCTATTCCAGACTAGGCTACAAGACGAGGTTCTACTCAAGGATAAGTTTATAGAGGATGATGTTTTGTGATATAGACAAGGATTGCAGAACTGAACTGTAGCAAAAGTGTAGATACCCAAGTTGTGGGTTGGTGTCGATTGACACCACCCATTTGTGTCGGTCGACACCCTCCCCTAGTTGGTCTAAATTTTTCTAAAACATCCAGTTTTTGGGATAATCTCAATGCTGCAAGTCTGAGAACTGTTTTGAAACAGAAAGTTCCACATTCCACACTCCATTCACCACGGGAAAAGCAAAGGTACACACTTTCTAGACTTAAACAACCTGATATCATCAGTAAGACTTTTCAAGGTACAAAGATTGTTTTACAGTTAAACAAGCCACGAAAATATCGTAGAGTGCTTGTTTCTTCTATTGATGATTTTGCAGGAAAAAGAAGCTTCCCACCAAGACTAACGTCCCGCCCAGCTGATGTTCCTCACTCCCTTGGTCGTTCTCATGAACCGAAGGCTTATATCTAACACGGATGAAGAACCAGATTTCAGAGAAACATTCATTATCACTCACTCATCCACCAGATGCCTATGTTCTGGCCAAGTCAATCTAATAACTTCAAAAACAAGCGCTTAGTGGGAGGTAACCCACTCGTAAGTTTTAATTTTTTTTTTAATTTATCATTTTTTATTTCTATTTTATTTTCACCAACCCTAGGCTTGATAACACTGGGGACAGTGTTGTTTAAGTATGGGGGAGGTAGTTGCTAACTTCTTCTTTTATTTTCTTAAGAGTCAAATTAGTCTGTTTTATTGAGTCAAAATTAGTCCAAAACAATGATAGTACCGAGGAAACCACCACATTTTGCAGAAGCTTAAGTGACTATTGATTCAATTCTGACTTGAATCTGAGACTAATGAAAAAATCAAAGACTGACCGGTTGACTTGAGACTTCCATACTTCCAAAAAAAACCCGCATTACCTGAGATACTTGTTTTATATCATTGATGTGATAAATGTTCCAGGAGCTTGACTCCTCATTCATACCTGACCAGATACAACCCAAGTGAAAAGTAATGGTATTTCATCTCCCCAAAAATCTTTATGTTTACGTTTATATTGTCGAAATGATTCTCATTGAGTAAAGGGGTAGGAGTTATCCCATGACCCCAATATTTTTCTCTTAGTTGAGATGATCAAAGCATAGGTTGAAGCAATTAGGATAACCTCTCATATTCGCTTATACCTTTGCCCTATAAACTTATTGGAAAAGAATGAACATAAAAATAAAAATAAAGAGAATAAAGAAAAAAATAAGTCTGGGGGAGAGAAAGAGTATCAAGTGTTATATAGTTATCTTGTTATGGTATAGAATGGGAATGAGTCTAGAAAGTTCTTGGCATTGAAATCCGAGATGAGATGCAGCAATGAAGCACTTACAGGAGATTATGTTTTGAATTTGTGAGTCTTATCGGGATAACTGCGAGTGCTAACGATGAACTACATGGTGGTCTGATCTTGTCAGGTAAGAAAATTCTACAGAATTACTAAGGTTAATGTGAGTGTGGTGCTCTGATGACATTGTGATTTTCATGTTTTCAAACTTCTTCCTTTGTTTGGTTTTCTGTTTGCTTGAGGGCAAGCAAAGCCTAAGTCTGGGGGAGTTGATATATCATAGTTTTTATGGTTTTTAGCCACGATATAAGTATTGTTTTAAGAGTCTTTTTGTATTCTTTAAGTCTTATTTAGTTCAAGTACGAGCTGGGCTGTGTTGAGGCATATTTGGAGCATTTTGGAGCATACGAAGCTTTCTGACTGAGAAGAGTAACTCGGAATCTATTTTTGGTGTTGGTGTCGACCGACACTACCCACTGGTGTCACTCGACACCAGTTGCAGACATAATTTCAGATTTACAAAACTACCCCAGAGTTTTCTTTATTTGCAATTTAGTCTTTTTCGTGTTTTTTTGTTATAAATATGATTTTAGGTCATTTTTAGACCTACACTTTTATTCTACGCTACAACCACCTTTGGAGAGATTTTTTGAGAAGATTTATAAACTTTTATTTCTTCTCTTGATTTATTTTATGCAATCTATTCAAACTATGATTTATGTTTCATTGATCATGTCTGAGTACTTTGTTTGTTAGGTTTAGAGTTTTCAAAGGTAGAATATGAATTGCTACGTTGAAGGTTATTTAGGATTGAATCAATAGAGATCTTCATCTAGATTGTGTTTATTGCTGATTCTAGATTCATGACCTAGAATTTGATCTTAGGTGGATTAGTTGACACGAGAGTGTAATTGATTGCCTGAACTATCTTAGATGAGCAAAATAACTATTCTCAAAGATATCTGGTTTAGGGATTTTGTGAATAATCGAACCTGGAATTAATGCATCATTTATCATTAAAAGAGATTTGGAATTCTATGATCTAAGTATAGATAATTTCTTCAGTGAGAGTTGATTGATTTTACTATTGTGTTTCGAGTTCGAGAACGGATCTAAATAACAATCCTAATAATTTATTTAACCTGCAATTCTGAATTACCTGAGAATTTATCTAAGCTTAACTCTTTTCTCAATTGTTTTACAATCCTATTTAATTGCTCTGTTGTTTTATTTTAATTACAATTTATCTTGTTTAGCTTAATTCGAAACTGAATAATCTATTGTGTGAACGTGAGTCTTTGTGGATTCGATTCTTAAGTACTACAATGATCTCTTAATTTGAGAGAGTAGCTCTAAGGGTAAATTTGAACTTATCATAAGGTCAAGAAAAACGATGGAAAAGAAAACAGAGATTGAAACCAATAAACCGCTTTTGTAGTTTTAGAGATTATGGCTCTAATACCATGACAAAAAAAACTTAGAAGTTTGAAAACATTTTCTTATTGATATCTTTACAGAGACACAACCTTATAAATATGATAATATCAATCTACGTTATATATATATATATTGCCCAATAGTTTTGCATACACCACCAACAGGGAGAACAACTAATATATATATATATATATTTTGCTAAATGGTAGGATTTTTGGATTTTTGGTCCTCGATCTCCTTCAGTTTCAGGATTTAGGCTTTATATATTCCAATTTCAAAAATAATCCTCCATACACAATAAAGAACTGAAGTCAAAGTACAAAAAAAACCAACCCTTTTATACTATTATTTGATCATGGAGAAGAAGTTTTGAACCTTAGGGAAGGAGGTTCTTTTTTTTTTTGGTCACTCAATTCATTTTAAACTTAAAAGGTTACAAAGAGATAAGCACAATCGGACATAACTCGATGCGCAAGCCTAAAGGCTAACAATGAAGCAAGTAAGCTAAACCAACAAGAGGATAAATACACAAACTGATAAAAGTTTGATAAAGTGTCAACAAAGATGTTGGAAGTTTTGAAATTCATCATCGTTTCCGAAGAAGATTCAAGTTTCAAGACAAGATCATTGCTAACTGAGGGTTAGTCACTGCATTAACCGCATAGTCACTCCTGGTCCCGTGTAGACCATTACACAAAATAGCGAAACAATTAGGAAGTTGAAACTCTTCTTTGGAATTGAATCCAAAAGAAGAAAGGTACCTCTCGCCAAGAGGGAATTTGATGGTAAGGTTCTCTCTTCCAAGGAAGAGGAAATGGAGGTAGCAAGTGATCTCTGCCGGTCCCGACGGAAGGAAAGGTTTAAAGTACTCTCACCCATGGAGAATACTAAGGGACTGTGACTGAGAATATGGGAGGAGAACCGACCCTTGAGGTCAAAATTTAACAGATAAGCTCTAGACCTTGGTGGACTCGGCAATTTGGAGCATAGCACAGTTTGGTAGATATGCTGGCCCCAAGGTCGACGGTGTAACAATCCTCAAACTTGTACTCTAAAGCGTTGACGGTTTCCAAGGGACATACAAAATAGCGTGATCTCCCAGCCATAAGATAGAGTCCAACTAGATCTTGTATCCAATCTAAGGCAAGACTCAAGAAGAGTCCTTGGCTAATCAAAGGCATGTTTAGACGTAGATACTGAAGAGAAATAGTCAGACTAGAACTTTTAGCTGAGCTGGCAAGATAATAGAGACAAAACTACGGCTTTCCTAGCTCAGGCCAAAACCACGCCTGAAAGGTGACTGAAGGTTGAAGCTTAAGGCTGATGGAGGTTCAACAGGCATAAATTACCACTTGCGCTAGTGATTTTCTTTGGATAATACATACAAAACAAATATATATTTAGATTTAAAGCGGATAAGCTGACACACCTTCTTTCCTCCTAGATTTGCCCTTGGATCCATTGGTAGAGAACAACTAATTCATATATCAACTTACCAAGTTGCCAACCTTTGTCAGAAAGAAAAGAAAAAAAAACTTACCAAGTCACCAAAGTAATACAATTAGTGTACATTGACATGTTGTTATTGACAAAAATAAAATAAAATACCATAAAAATCTTCCAACTTAATATATTTTTCCAACTAAAACCTCCAATTTTATAAGTTTCCAGTTCAAAACTCCAATTATATTAATTTTCTGAAACAAGCATTCAAATGATCTTAAAGTAAGCACGACTTTGGGTTGACTAACGGTCAACGCTACTTTCACCTAACACCGTTAACAAAACCAATCTTTTTTTTCCAATTTTTGTTTGTGTTTTCCTACTTAAATAGAAACTCTATAAACATAATTAGAAAAAGATTAAAAACTAAAAATAAATAAAATAATATAACAGTAAGACTTATATTTTATAAATAAAACTTATTTAATTAAATTAAATATATACAACTAGCTAAATTTATATATAGTTTATTTATTTATTTTATTTATAATGTTAATGAATAAAAAAGAAAAAATAAATTAATTGATTATGAAATAAGATTTTAATATTATAATCAATTAATTTATGTTAACATTGTTATAATATTTTTTTATGTTTTTGTTAATAATAAAAATAAAAAATTATTAAAATAAAACCAAAAATAATATAACAATAAAAATTGTTTTATCTAAATAAAATTGTTAATGTAACAATAAAATTTTTAATATAACATTTAACTAAATAGTATATGATTTTTTTGATCAACTAATTTTAACTGTAAATAAAGAATTTATTTTTATATTATGTTTTTTTTGTTTTTTGTTTTTATTTAGTTTTATAGTTAGTTTTTCTAACTTTTTCTAGTTAAATAGAAAAAAAACAAAATTTTAATTGGTTTTTGTTAACGGTGTTAGATGAAATTAGTGTTTACTATTAGTCAACCCAATAAGGTTAAAAATGTCCAGAAAATATTGACCCAAGTGCAAGAAGACGCGGATCCGTTACACTGTATTCTTACACAAGCCAATTTTGCGCCTATCAAAATACAGATGTTAAAATAAGCCTAAATGTTGTAAACTAGAGAGAATTATGGGGGAATTTCGTGTGTTGTATTATCGATAATGAGGTTCCAATAGAACCTTTATATAGGAATCAATACAAGAGATAAAAGGTAAATCCTATTCGGAATAGGAAAAGTATAAACCGTCTTAAGTCTCATCGGATATAGGCCTGATGGGCCAGAACTAGAGTTTGACAATCCACAATGATTTATAACACTCCCCCTTGGATGTCATAACTCTAAGAGCTCGTAATACGCTTTGGATGTTGCCTCATTAAAACCTTTCTCGGAAAACCCAGTTGGGACAAAACCGAGATAAGAAAAAAGAGTACAACACGCATTACTCCCCCTGTTCCGAACATCACTGAATGTCTTTCAATCTTCGCATTCCAATCTGATGTATTAGCTTCTTGAATATCGAGGTTGGTAGAGACTTTGTAAATAGATCTGCTGAATTTTCACTTGAACGAACTTGTAGAACTTGTACTTCTCCATCCTTTTGTAGATCATGCGTGAAGAAGAATTTTGGCAAAATATGTTTCGTCCTGTCTCCCTTAATATATCCATCTTTGAGTTGTGCTATGCATGCTGCATTATCCTCGTACAATATGGTTGGTACCTCCTTTCCTTCGGTCATTCCACAATGCACTTTAATATGTTGAGTCATTGATCTCAACCAAACACATTCACGGCTAGCTTCATGCATCGCCAAGATTTCTGCATGGTTGGACGATGTAGCAACAAGAGTTTGCTTCATGGATCGCCAAGATATAGCCGTACCAGCGTGAGTAAAAACATATCCCGTTTGGGATTTAGCATTGTGTGGATCCGAGAGGTAACCTGCATCCGCAAAACCAATCAAACCATCTTTGTTATGGTTAGTATAAAATAATCCCAAATCTTTCGTTCCTTGTAGGTAACAAAGTATATGTTTAATCCCGTTCCAGTGCCTTTGGGTCGGACATGAGCTAAATCTTGATAATAAATTCACGGTAAAACATATATCTGGCCTAGTGTGGCTCGCCAAATACATCAAAGCTCCTATGGCACTTAGATATGGCACTTCGGGACCAAGGACGTCTTCATCATCCTTCTTTGGACCGAATGGATCTTTATCCAAGTCAAGGGATCTCACAAACATGGGGCTAGACAATGGGTGAGATTGGTCCATGTTAAATCTCTTGAGTACTTTCTCTGTATATGCCATTTGATGCACAAGGATTCCATTATTCATGTACTCAAGTTGTAACCCCAAACAAAATCTTTCACCTCGAATTCTTTCTTTAGATATTCGACTGTTTGGGAAATTTCCTCAGAGTTCCTAGGATATTCAGGTCGTCTACATACACCGCGATGATTACAAACCCCTTAGTAAATTTCTTTATGAATACACACGGATTTATGGGGTTGTTCTTATAGCCCTCTTTGACTAGATATTCACTTAGTCTATTATACCACATTCGACCTGATTGTTTCAATCCATAAAGACTTTTGTTCAACTTTATACAATGTTGTTCTCGAGAACTTTCTTTATCTTTGAGCTCAATTCCCTCTGGGACTTTCATATATATTTCATTATCCAGTGGACCATATAAGTATCTTGGTTACAACATCCATTAACCGTGATATCCAAATTTTCTCTTATGGCCAGACTTATTAAGAATCTAAATGTTGTAGCATCCACCACAGGGGAGTATGTCTCCTCATAATCTATTCCTGGTCTTTGCGTGAATCCTTGTGCAACAAGCCGTGCTTTATATCTCACGATTTCATTATTTTCATTCCTTTTCCTCACAAAGACCCATTTGTGTCCAACTGGTTTAATATCAAGAGGTGTCCGGATTATAGGACCAAATACATTCCTCTTCCTTAATGAATTTAACTCCACGTTTATAGATTCTTTCCATTTAATCCAATCTTTTCTCTGAGTGCACTCTAATATTGACGTGGGTTCTAGATCCTCGCTTATATCCATAATGTCAAGTGCTACCTTGTATGCAAATATTTCATCAATGTCGACATTCTTTCTATTCCATTGTTTTCCAGACATGACATAATTTATTGAGATCTCATTATTGTCAAGAACTTCAGGACCTTGAAGTTCGGCGTCCGAGTATCAATGTTTGGTTCCTTTGGTTCATTCATGTCTAGGGTTCCAATAACCTCGGATTCTCCCATTGCACCTTTCTTTGATTTCCGAGTGTTCTTATCCTTGGAACCTAATGGTCTACCTCTCTTTAAGCGCGCTTTAGATTCTGTAGCAACTTGATTGTGTCCCTCTTGGACATCAATTCTTATTGGTGCATTAACAGCTGGTATATATGACTTTGTTACTCTCTTCGGGTCAGCAAATGAATCTGGCAATTGATTAGCTAGCTTTTGTAAATGTATAATCTTTTGGACTTCTATTTCACATTCTTTAGTCCGAGGATCTTGCCATGTTAAGGATGTTTGATTCCATGTAATTTCCTTTACCAGTCTGTTATTATCTCCTCCTAATGTTGGATAGTTGGATTCGTCAAAGTGACAATCCGCATACCTGGCCTTAAATAGATCACCCGTGGTTGGCTCAAGGTACTTAACTATGGTGGGAGAATCATATCCAACATATATCCCCATCCTCCTTTGAGGTCCCATCTTACTTCTCTGTGGTGGAGCAATTGGTACATATATGGCACATCCAAATGTCTTAAGATGGGATATGTCTGGCTCATGACCCGTTAGCAATTGTGATGGGGAATATTTGTGTTCACTAGATGGCCTGATGCGAATTAGTTCAGCTGCATGTAAAACTGCATGTCCCCAAGCTGAGACCGGGAGTTTTGATCTCATTAGTAATGGCCTCGCAATTAGTTGAATGCGTTTGATAAATGATTCGGCCAATCCATTTTGTGTATGTACATGTGCCACAGAATGTTCTACACTTACCCCCATGGACATACAATAATCATTAAACGCTTGGGACGTGAATTCACCAGCATTATCTAGACGTATAGTCTTTAAAGGAAAATCTGGAAAGTGTGCTCTTAGACGAATTATTTTGAGCAAGTAATCTCGCAAATGCCAAATTTCGAGTTGATAATAGACATACGTGTGACCATCTCGTGGATGCATCAATAAGTACCATAAAATATCTAAACGTCCCACAAGGTGGGTGAATTGGTCCACAGATGTCACCTTGTATTCTTTCCAGAAAATTCAATGTTTCCTTATTCACTTTTACTGGTGATGGCCTGACTATGAGTTTCCCTAGTGAACATGCTTCACACGTGAGATTCTTTGGGATAACTCTTCTTTCTTTCAATGTGTGCCCATTTGTATTTAATAACAATTTTCGCATCATGTTAGAACCGGGATGGCCAAGCCGGTTATGCCATAGAGTGAAATTTTCGGAAAACACTTTGTTTACCGTGGCATTTGCTTCTATCATATTTATCTTAGCACAATAAAGGCCTGTAGATATGGCAGGTATGGTTTCTAGGATTTTCTTATGGCCATTGGCGAGTTCAAATATCATAAGGAATTCTTTATTCCCTTCGCCCTTAGTTTCAATATGCAAATCATTCATTCGAATGTCTTTAAAACTCAATAGGCTCCTCTTTGAGCTCGGTGAGTATAGTGCATCACTTATTTCTAGATGTGTACCCTTAGGTAATAATATGTTTGCTTGACCATATCCTTCTATTAAATTAGCCATACCCACTATGGTACATATATTGGCACTTTTGAGTGTGAGATTTATGAAATATCTTTTGTCTCTTAGAATCGTGTGGCTTGATCCACTATCCACCACGAAAATATCCTTGTCATCACTCATTCTTCAAAATCAATAATCATATTTTAGAGACTTAAAACAATATCCTTTCATTAAATCAAATAAATCCAAAATAATAGCAATAACAAATAAATTCAAGAACATAAATCCAAGCAAATAAAAACACCAAAACCAAACATAGAAACTAAATGTCGAGATCAACTTTATTCTTTTAGACAATCTGAAGTCTCATATTGCATTAGATCATCTTGCTCATGATCAAAATCATTTTCATGATCTTGATGGACCAAATTTGCTTCTGGATTCTTCCCTTTAATACTCTCTTGATAGAGGTCAATCAAATATTTGCGAGTTCTACATGTTTTGGCCCAATGATTCCCCATTCCACACCGATGGCATCCATGCTTGTTGGCCGAGTTTTGTGGCTGAGAAAAATTGCCACGGCCTCTTCCACGGCCTTGATTAAAGTTGGGTTGATACCCTCGGCCTCTGCCTTGTCCTCGGCCATAGGGACTGTAGCTGCGGCCACGTCCTCCTTGCCATCTTCCACGTCCACGGCCTCGGCCTCTACCTCGGCCATTAAACTCTTTATGGACATGGTTTGTTTCTTTCTTTTCTTCAGCGGCCGTAAAGGCTTCAGGGAGTGGGGTTGATCCGGGAGGTCTCATTTCACTATTTTTCATCAATAACTCATTGTTTTGCTCAGCTAGCAATAAACAAGAGATCAAACTTGCATATGTCTCGAAACCCTTTCCACGATATTGTTGTTGTAACAATACGTTACTTGTGTGGAATGTAGAGTATGTCTTTTCAAGCATCTCTTCTTCAGTTATTTTCTCACCACACAACTTCAATTTAGAGACAATCTTAAATAGGGCCGAGTTATACTCATCCACGGATTTAAAATCCTGGAACCTTAGATTCCTCCATTCATACATTGCCTTTGGTAACATCACCGTTCTATGGTGATCATATCTTGTTTTCAACTCGTTCCAAAGGTCAAGAGGATTTTCAATTGTCAAGTATTGATCTTTGAGACTCTCAGCAAGATGATGGCGAATTATCATAATTGCCATGTATCGATTTCTTGCATTCTCATTATTATTCTCAACGATACATTCGCCAAGTCCTTTAGAATTTAGAGTGATCTTAATATCCAATGTCCATTGTAGATAGTTATCTCCCGAGAGAGTAAGGGCAGCAAATTCCAAGTTTTGGATATTCGACATCTGAAATTATGCATCATATTCTCTTAAGTATCACAAAATTTTAATATTCATGCATGGTGTAAAACAATTTACGTGATAATATTCTAGCAACCTAGCATGCTGAAAATACAAGTTCAAATTATCATGCAAGGTTTTCATGCAGCTTAAATATTTATATATTGATCAGATTTTAATTTGTGACAATTATTATCATGCAACCGATTTAACAAAATAGCAAGGTTATGTAAAATAAATTCATGCGATAATAATCTAGCAAAATTATATGATCGAATTTTCATGCAAGATCTTAACATATCTATGTGCTTTGATCGGATTTTAATTTATGATAATTAATCATGCAATCAAATTTAACAATCAAACAGACAATCATATGTAGATCAATTAGGGTTTATACATATATGTGCAATATCCATATTAATTAGAGTTTCATAATTATTTAACCAAATTCATAACCTCATCGTGAATATCAACAAACAAATAATAATTAATCACACAAGAATATCCGTGTCTTGCGACACTCCAGCAATCATACAATTAATATTGAACATGAAAAACCGAACATGCTATATAATTAGGGTTTTTATCGGAACAGCCGGATCATACATCCGAACACATGACTTCCGGTTAGCCGGAACAACCGAGCATCGGAACATATATCCGAATATAGATCATCTTTTAGGGTTTTGGAGATTTCCTAATTTAATTAGGGTTTACCGATTTCATGGTTATATATGTTCTAGGGTTTTAGAACTTACCTTAGAGATTCGGTTTGAAGTGGAAATCACGAACCAGATATCTTCCTCAAGAAATACACTCAATCAATCTTTTCACAACCCCGTTACCATGTATTGGGGGAACCGAGTCTTAGAGTGAAGTAAGATTGACTAGTTTCAAGAGATCTTCTTTGCTTTGCTTTGATCCGGTTGCTTTGTGATCGGCGGCGAGATTAGGGTTTTAGATGCAGCGGCTGCTAGCTAGGGTTTTAGAGACTATCGTGCTGATAACATTATGTAAACTAGAGAGAATTATGGGGAAATTTCGTGTGTTGTATTATCGATAATGAGGTTCCAATAGAACCTTTATATAGGAATCAATACAAGAGATAAAAGGTAAATCCTATTCGGAATAGGAAAAGTATAAACCGTCTTAAGTCTCATCGGATATGGGCCTGATGGGCCAGAACTAGAGTTTGACAATCCACAATGATTTATAACACTAAACGAATATTTCTCAAGCCAATTTGTGGCACATTTTAAACCTGCATCAAAAAACATCAGATGGTTAAAATGCACAGAATCTAAACTACTTTCAAATACAGTGTCATCGAAATTGTTTTATATCTTTCACAATCATACTAACTTTATAACAATAACCTAAAATCAAGAATTATCTTTTAAAGTTAACATGATAAATTCACGATTATATAGAGATATCTATTGTTACCTTCTTTTTTCTCTCTTACAAATTTATGAATCTACCCTATCAAAATGTTAAATTCGATCCGCTCAGATTTTTTTTTGTTAAATTTCCCATAATATCAGAATTATCTATCATCTAAACCACTTAATCTAACCTAAACTAATGCCGACTTCTAAGGCAGATGCTAGATAAAACGGAACGGAAAAGAAAATACATGGTCTACAATTAACAAGGTACTTTCCAACCATCACTCATTTATTTTTTGCGGACGACTCTCTGTTCTTTTGTCGAGCACCACCAGAAGACGGTGGTAGTATGGCTATAATCTTTAGCAACTATGAGGCAGTTTCAGGTCAGATGATTAATTATAACAAATCCTCGGTGATTTTTTGGTTCAAAAACTCCAGCTTCCAAAAAACGGCAAATGCAACAAGTATTGAATATCCAGATCATTGGTGGAGAAGGGAAATATCTGGGACTTCCAGAACAGCTAGGAAGAAGTAAAATCGAGGCTTTTGATTTTATAATTCAATGGGCCAGGCAGCGGCTCGAGGGATGGTATAATCAATACCTTTCCCCAGCAGGGAAGTAAATTCTTATAAAATCAGTGGCTTTTGCGATGCCTGTATATTCCATGAACTGCTTCATGTTACCAAAGGCAATCAGCGATGCAAAAAACAGTATACAATTGGAATTCTGGTGGGGACGTGATAATGATAAAAGAAAGATCTCTTGGGTGGCTTGGCATCGTTTATCTTTACCTAAGAAAGAAGGAGGATTGGGCTTTTGTGATCTATATGATTTCAACCGTGCTTTACTCGCTAAGAAAGATTGGCGAATTCTAAAACCCTGAAAGTCTGTTAGCAAGAATGTATAGAGGGTGATACTATCGATCTTCGACATTCTTACAGTCGAGGAGTAATAGACAAGGTTCGTACGGGTGGAAATCAATACAAGAAGGAAAAGAGCTTCTTCAACAAGGGTTAAGGATACAAATATATAATGGCTCAACAACAAAATTTTGGGAAGATCAATGGCTCCCTTTAATGCCACAAAGACCAGCAATAGGTACCCCTCATGATAGTATTTTAACAGTGTCGGATCTTTGGAAACGTGGGAAAAGAGAATGGGATGAAGATATATTGAATCAATAACTATCTCAGGAGGATGTGAGATTAGCCAAACGGATAATGCTTTCAACAACAATAAACCAGGAAAAACCTATTTGGAGCCTTCCTAAGAACTCCCAATATATAGTCAAATTGGGCTATTGGGTTGCTACACATGTCTGGCCACAAGAAAACTATATACTACCCCCTTCTTAAGATGGGTCCATTGATCTTAAGATGGAGTTTTGGAAACTTGGCCTAAACCCAAAGGTTCAACATTTTTTGTGGAGGGCCATAACTGGGGCTTTACCTACAGCAGACCGCCTACTCTCACGGCATGTTATATCACTCTAATCTGCCAACGGTGTTGCCAAGATGATGAAATTATCAATCATGTACTATTTACATGCCCACATGCCCAAATGATATGGAGATATTCGACCATATATACCAACCCAACGGCTACGACAGTTTTCTGATTCTCTTGATGACAACTCGCGAATGATATTGGAATTCCACAACTCGTCAAGGCTACCCTTGAAATTTCGTCTACTACCAATCCGGCTTATCTGGGCGATTTGGAAATCAAGGAACGAATTTATATTCAACAAGAGAAATGTCAAACCAGAGGATGATGATGAGGAAAGTTTTCAAGCAGTGAGAGAATGGATTGAAGTATTAAGTTTGAGTGACAATGGATACCGTCAAATGCAGAGAGCACAGCCAAAGAAAGCACGTTGGACCCCTCTGGTACTAGGATGGATTAAATGTAGGGGCCGATTGGTAGGAGACTTTGAAGGCTTTAGAAAAATTTAAAGTCTTCAAAGTTAATTTTGAACCAATCAGACTTTATAACTTTTATTTTGTTTTTAAATCTTAAAAGTCTAACTGCTATTTTTAAAGCCACTACATCTTTTTTAGTTTAATTTTTTAAAGTCTCAAAAATGAGACTTTTGAGGCTGTAGAAAACTTGTACGTAACAATTGTTAAAATAATATTTTTGTTTTGTTAATCAATTCAATAATACAAAATTAATAATAAATTACAGCCAAATAATAAAAAAAACGAAAAAATCATACATGTAACAATAAAATTATTTAAAACAATTTATTATTTACTATTCAAAATAATTTATTATTTACTATTTATAATAATTTATTATTTACTATTCAAAATAAATTACAAAATTATGACTAATTAGCACATAATTATCAATAAATTAATATTATTATCACATAATAATCCATCAAGATTTTTACAATATTTATTTAATTTGATTTCGAGTATTTTTACAATATTTATTTTCATAATTTGGAACCTCTCGAAGCAGGATCAGATGAAATTTTTGGTTACTAATAACTATTTATGAGTTTTCTATTTTGTTCCTAAAATTTTTACTATTAATAAAATTTATTTATCAGTTTATGTCATTATTTTTATTTAAATATGGTATAATAAAATATATTTATTTAAAAATATCTACAATTTTATTACCAATCAAACTTTTAAAAATATTTAAAGTCACAATTTTTACAGTTTTTGTTACCAATCAGACTTATTATATAGCAACAGCTTCTACAGCCAAAGTCTATATAGTGTAAGTTTCTACAGCCAAAAGCCTACAGCAAAAGCTTAAAGTAACAGTCCTAACCAATCGGCCCCATAATTTTAATAGTAGTTTTAGAGGTGAAACTGAAGAAATGGGAGTCGGATGGATCATAAGAGATTGTACAGAACGACATATCTCATCTAGACATGCAAAACAATCACCAGTGGCAACGATATTACAAGCTGAAACAAAAGGATTTCTCCATGTTTTACAAACGTTATGGGCAAAATGATGGAGATATATTTGGTTTGAAGGAGACAACTTAGAACTGGCTGATCTAATCAACAAAGGTGGAGAACATAGTTAATTAGGGGGTTTTTTAGATGACAATCGCCAATGGACGTATAGACTTCTGGAAGCTTCCTTGAATCATACAAACTGAGAAAGAAATCAAGCAGCAGATCATTTAGCGAAACAAGTTTTCAAAACTAATTCATTATTTTCTATTTCGCCTTCATGGCTTCAACAATATTTGTACTTCCCAAATTCAGTATAAATAAAGTAACAGATGTTAAAAAAAAACTAATGCCAACTTCCTCCCTATATATAGAGATCCAATCGCAAACCATAAAACATCAACTCTCAAGCATTCAATTAGCTATTAGTTTTACAAAAAGTGATAAAACAAACTAATGGTGCAATGGCTCTGACTTACCTTGCTGATGTGAAGCCATTCAAAACCAGCTGGCGCATTCATGTTAAAATCCTCCACCTGGAAACAATACACTAAGCAAATAGGTCATGACAGATCTCAATAAGAATATATGGTATTTTCTTCTTATCGTTTTATCAAACTATCAACTAAGCAATTCAAATAAATCCAAAATTTTAAAAAAAAATCACTGATCATAAACATATTGAATGTTCTTTTCATTTTTAATAAAGGTTTATAGTTTCAACTCAAGGAAAAAATCAACTTCTTCCTAACAACATGTAAAATTTTACCCATAAATCACAGAAATGCAAAGAATAAAACGGTAGCCAAGGTTTATGTTATTACCTCGATTAATAAGGTAGCCAAGTTCTTCAATCCTTTAGCTCTGCGATAGTTATGTCTATCGTTCTATTTGAATGATCCTCCTGTCATTACAAAAATATTAGCCATCAACTAATTAATCAAACTTTCAAAAAATGTTTAAAAAATGTCTATAAGAATTCATACATTCAATATGGAATAGAAAAGATTCATCGACAATAAAACAACTGTATTCTGAGTTAATATATATATATATATATATATTGTTTTCTATAAATCATTTTGTAAACTCATATACTATACATATAGTTATACATCACATTGAATTTACCTATATCATAACCTAAACTTATATACTAAACATCACATTTACACAATTAAGGAAAACGAAATTTAGTGATAACAAATTATCATTAATCTTGAAACCGTTAAACTACAATCATAGTAGAGATGAACAATGATGTATTGAGTTTTTAAAGTTTTTAAAGATCATTTTAGTGTTAGTTTCTTGCATTTTCAATCCATATTTAGAAGTTTAGGTACATGTTTGCATTTCCATTGTTTACTTGTAGGTTTTGGAGCTAAATTGTGAAACAAGGAAAATAAAATGATGAAAATAATAACCAAAGTAGAGGGTTGAAAGACAATCTGAAGTTGCAGAGGCATTCCACAATGGCTTCTTGTTGCAGCGGCATTCCACAGCGGCTTCGTGTGGCCGGTGAGCTTAGACGTAAAGCTGCAGCAGTTTGTTGCAGCGGTTTGGACACACGGCTATGTAGGTGATCGATTTCACCAGAGCTTTTGGTTGGGGTCTTGCAGCGGCTTCATCACCCCGTGGAGTGGCAGCGGCATCTTGCATCGGCTTCATCACCCCGTGGAGTGGCATCGGCATGTCACAGCGGCAATGGCACACCGCTGTGTGGTTTGCAAGGAGCACCTGGTAGATTAACGAGGATTTGCAGCAGCATAGTGTCCCCATGGAGTGGTAGCAGCATGTTACAGCGACAATGGCACACCGCTTGACCGGTCCGAATTTCCTTGGTTTGGTCTAACCGGGTCTAATCTTAGTTATTTTAATTTTGTATTGGTTTAATGTTGGTTTACTTAGCTTATTTTTATGATTTCTATAAATACTCTAAACCTAATCAGAAACCTTATGCTTATTTTTAGAGAAATGCTTAGTCTCTTTTGAGAGTTCTAAGAAGAAATCTTGTGTTTAATCTCTCTACTTTCAAGTATCAAAACCATTACTCTCTTTTAATCCTTCACTACTTATCTTTATTATCATGATTACTTATTATTCAAACATATGTATTTGTGTTTTCATCATATTAAGACCTTATCAAAAATTCTATTAGTTTTTCGGTAAATTTCTTGTAGTCACGGAATTTCTGGAAAGTTACCAGAGCAGCTGCTGCTGAATCTCTCTAACTCTGTCTCACATCCCTTTCTCACACAGTAGATGCCTCAAAAATCCTCTCTCCGGACGGGTGCGTGAGAAGCTGAATTAGAGGTTACATATTGGAGAAAACTACTAAAACTGTTTCCATTTGAAATTGTATTTTCAAATGTCAAGGTGGCTATAAAAACCTGTAACATACTCTCTATGTTTCACTTTATTTATAGTTTAAGGTTTTTGAACACTAATTAAGAAAACATGAATTTGTCTATTTTATCCCTCATTAATATATCATACATTTTTTTCATTGGTTAATATATTAAATTAATAGGGATAATACTAGAAATTTTGCCAAACCAATGCATTAGAAACACAAAACAACACTTATAATGAAACAAATTTTAAACCCTAAACTACATTTAAAATGAAACATAGGGAGTAGTTAGTTAGTGAGTTGATTAGAGCTGATTAGTTTGTTAATTATCTTATATATAAATTCCAGAAACCTCAGTTGTATTGAGATAAGCATAATGAAACAAACCTTAATTTCTTCTGTGCATAAATATAATATGGTATCAACGTGACGCTCTCTATCCTTTCTGTGAATCTTCATCTTCTTGTTCTTCATTCTTCAGATGCGGTGAGCGTTTCTCGATCTCTGATGAGGTTTCTTCATTTTGTGATTCAGTTTATCGAGTTCTTCGGCATGGTTTATGCTTTTCTCAGCTTGATTTCATTTCTGATTTAGTTTTTTTGTTCAATTATTGACCTTTGATTTTCTTTTTTCTCTTCAAATCTCCCTATCAGCATAATCTTCTTCTTTCATCAATGATTTCGTTTTTCTTGTCTCCAATTTCATCATTTATTCATCGATTCTCTTATGCTTTCATCAATTTCTTCGATTCGTCTCTGATTTTATCAGTGTCTTCAAATTCGTCAACCTCATCTGATTTCCAGAAATGGATTCAATCAATCGCGATTCATATGAAAATCCTTAATTACTATCTCAGCAATAATGATTATTCTAGTTAGAATTTAGTTCCTGATCGTCTTACTGGAGCTGGTGATTACATTTATTAGGAGCAATCAATGCACCTGGCTTTGAATGGCAGAAACAAGATTTGCTTCATCGATGGATCTTTGCCAAAACCTCTGATCGGTCATCGTGATGCTTTAACCTGGTCCAGATGTAACGATGTGCATGAGCAACAATCTATGATTAAGTACACTCCACAGGCAAACTCTGTGATTTTTCAAGCCACTGCTCAGTCACTTCCATCCGACATACAAACTATTTTGTCGACTTCGCTTGTCTTTGATAATAGTGAAATAGTTGCAGCAATGTCGAATGGTTACAAACCAAAGCAGATGCGTCTTTGTGCGCATTGTGGTTTGTAAGGACACAATGTAAATATATGTTAAAAGTTGCATGGATATCCTCCTGGATACAAGATCTCAAATTCTCAACAACAAGGGCATGGTTATCAAGTTAAACAGAACATTGATTATCAAGGAAATGATAATCAAGGAAACAAAGGCACTGGATATTAGTCAAGTGGATATCAGATAAAGTTAAACATTGGTCCTCAGTCATCAAAAGGAACTATGGTTGCTAATGTGATTACTACTTCACCAGCAGTTAAAGATCATTTTCACCAAGTTTAAAATGCATTACCTCAGCTTTCTGGTGAACAGATTCAACAACTAGCCAATCAATCAAATGCTCAATCTTCATTGCCACTATTACTAATAACGTGATGTTGTTTCACCCACTTCAGCGGGTAATTCTCAATCCTTTCTTTTTACCACTCTCCAGGAACCATACCTTACTTCTGATATATGGATAATAGATTCAGGGGCGACATCTCATCTATGTTTCAATCTTCCTATGTTCAAAACTATTAATAATGTCCCTGACTTCTAGTGACTCTCCCAAATGTTGCTAACCTTAATGTCACTCAATCTGCGTCTATTAAACTCTCAGAAAAAGTTTATTCTTCATGATTTTCTCTTTGTGCATTCTTCTCATTTGAATCTTAGCGGTGTCAGTTTCTATTCACCATGCTTCTTCGTTTTCAGTAATTTTTTATCCTACATTTTGCAATATCCAGGAGCTTTCTCGGGACTTGATGATTGGGAGGGGTAGATTACACAACAAGGATCTCTTATTTTTGAACTGCTCAACCCAATCCTCTTAAGACATGACTCCTCTTACTTCTTCTCCATTTATGTGCAACATCACTTCTTCTTATAGCTTCCTGTGGCATCAAAGGCTTCAGAATCCTTCATTTCCAAAAATTCATATTCTTTATGCTATTATTTTTATTCCTAAAAACAAACTCATAGATTGTTCTCCTTGTAATTCTTGTCATTTGGTAAAACATAAGATGAAAACTAGATGTGTAAATTGTGATGCTCAATACGTACATTGTGGAGCAGAAATTCCAACATTGAAAACTTGGGACCTTTCAAACATACATGTGGCATTGGGAACATTTCCCAAAACTTCCATTTTCTCTAATTTAGACTACTTATTTTGGCGAATACTGGATTCATGACAGGATAACAGCTTCCCTTCGATCATTTGGTATATCTGGAAAGCTCGGAATAATAATATTTTGAAGAAGGTGGAAAGAGATTCTCAGGAGGTTGTTAAGATAGCAGAATGTGAAACTCTAGCTTGTAAATCTGCCCAGACTAGGGAATTTGGTTGGAACAACCAGTTTCCACACCTTCTTATGTAACCGCCGGTTTCATTAGTTTACGATGTTACATAGTTGTAGGGGTATCAATTAAAGTTGAAAACTCGCGGTTAACCCTAAACCCGCACCGTTATGGGGCGGGTTGGGGTTCATGTTTTTATTTTCCAAAAAAAAAAGCGGGTATTGCGGGTTGATCTACCACAGTCTATGGTCTTTGTTGGACAATCTTTCATGGATTGCGGGTTAATCCGTGGGTTAAAAATATTTTATATATAGTTATGCTCCTTATGGATTAAGAAAATATTTTATATATAGTTATGCTCCTTATGGATTATGGCCCATCAATCTTTTAAATTATTTTTTTTCCAAATTTCTTTAGAAACTTTGAAGAAGACATTTTGTTTTTTTTTTCTTTTTTCTTATTAAGTTGGAGACATTGATAATGCTCACATCAATTTGATGTTTGAATCTTTAAAAATATAACTTTTTGATTTAGTTATGCATTTTTTTATTATTGTTACTATTTTATTTTTGGTTTAGGATGGATATGAGATGCATTTATTTTATTATCAATAAAATTACATTATAAAATATTAATTTTTGCTTGTATTAACTTAATTTTGAATTCCGTGGATGGACCCGCAAAATCTGCAGGTATAGGGTGGGACAGGTTAGGGTTATTAATTTAGAATCCGCGAGTTATGGCAGGTCGACCCGCCAAAAACTGCAAATTAGCTCAACCTGCAATGGAGAGGATTAAACAGGGCGGGTTAACCCGCATTGACACCCCTACATAGATGGCTCATAAAAGGAAACTGATTTATTTTTAGTTTTTGCCTGCTAGTATTTTCAGGATGGTGTGCAGAAATCACTAATTAGGGCTACGAATGCACGTAAGAGCCTCTATCCTCTACATTCAGAAATAATAGTATTAATATGGGCTATGAGTTGTATGATCGCGAATGGACTGACGAGAGTTGATTTTATAAACAGACTGCTCTGATTTTGTGAAAATGATATCAACACCAATTACCTACTTTCTCAACACACTTAGATGAGTTTGTGAGAATCAAGTATTTGTTTGATTCTTTTTCTCTTTTTTATTTTCCACATATGTCAAATTTTAGGATAGATAATCTAACGAGAAGTGATAGATTATATCATTTTTATGTTATCGACGTAGATTCTTTAGATATAGTTTAGATTTCCAAACTTTTTTAAGATAATATATTACATATGTTGACAAAAACAAATTAGCTTGCTTGGAAATTAAAAATAAAGGATATTTTACATTGAAAATAATAGTAGAAACACTGTTTTTTTAAATTTGAACATTGAAAGAGAACCCAATAAAGATGAATTCTATTTCTGTTTAAATTTGAAAGGCCGAAGCTCTCATTTTCAGAACTTTCTTTTTATTAGAGTGATCAGCATTAGCCATCGTTATTGCTTTTGAATTTTGTGTGAGATTCATTGAGTGAGATTTTATCACTTGCATGGTCTAGGTTTAGGTAGATCTCTTAGTTTTTGGGGGAAATTAGGTAAAAGTGATAATTTTACCCCACATTTTTGAATCTATACATTTTTTAAGAGACTTTTGTAACATAAACCTTATATTAGTATAAACTCAACATTTCCCTCATATGATAGTTTGGTTTTTTTTTTTTTTTTTTTTTTTGATATCTGTTAGTTTGGTTTTGAAAACAAAATTTAGAAAACATATGTTTTTTAAAAAAATAGGGAAATATAGAAAGATTAAAATACCATCTCGTCACTCTACCCTCTAACCTAGCCTTCTTTGTCTCTAACATCACTCTATGCTCTCTCTCACACAAGATCAATTATAATTTCAAAAGATCTCAGTCTCTGCTCTCTCCCTCTATTTCATATAGTACCCCCATCTCTCTGTGCCACATTAGCTTTTTCTCTTTGGGACTTCAATCTCTAACTATCATTAGATATTTTATCTGTGTGATGAATTTTGATGATTGGTTAGGTTTTGATGCATGTGTGAGTTTAATGCAGTTTGATTAAGGACTGATTTAGTGTGATATTGTTTAATTGGGTTTTGATTAGTCTGGTTTAATGCAGTTTGATTGGGAAGCTTGTTGTTATGAAAACATGCATATCCACATGAAAAGGTTAGAGTATTTGTAAGGAGGGGAAAAAGTGGGCCTCTGACTTTAGTTGACTACATAGAGTTGGACCAGTCAGCTACTAACCAAAAAACATGATGGCTTCAATTTTGCTGGAGTAACATATCGGATATGAACGAGTAATATCTGGTAAAAAATATAATTATTTTAAATACAAAAACTATTTGTTACATAACATATCAGAAAAATGACTAATTTCAACCTCAACTATTTGCACAGTGTTTTTTTCATATCCCAATTAAGATTCTATGCGTTTTTCAACTTCAATTTACAAAATTTTCAAAAAGCTTAGATGAACCTTGATCATGTAAGCTAAAATTTAGTCAAAATGTTAGTTACTACTAAGTCAGATATCATGTGTCAAGTTTTTGCTGAATGACACACATGTACTTAGTTTTTGATGAGTCTGATGCCATATGTACTAAAAAAACAAAAAACAAAAATCACAAGACTTTTGAAGTTTTATGCATTATTCTATTATTCGTATAGTTTTAATAATTTTGGGAAATTTTTTTATATGTTTTCAGTTACTTTTGGAAAACAAGAAAATTCAATTATCCGATAGATAATTCCAGTATCTCTTCTAATATCTAACATATCTTTTATCCATTAAAATAATTCCTTATGGTACAGAAACTTTGGGAAAAATATGGGTCGGGTTATTTATCTTGAAATGGACATCCAAATTTTTATGATACACATGTTTAATAAATAGTTGATTTGGTTAGTTTTGCAATATTTTGAAATGTACAAAAAATAAGAATTCAACTTTTTTGGCCAAACCATTCATATTTTCAACAGTTATTTTGAATATAATTTTTAAATGATTTGGTTTAGTTATTTGTTAAGTAGTTAAACCATCAAATTTACTAACTCTTTCAGATTTGTTTTTTAATAATAAATCCATTACTATTTGTAGTTATTTAACTAGACAAACAAATTAGTTGTTCTGTTTAATAAATAGCTGATTTGGGTAATTTTCAATATTTTGAAATGTTCAAAACACATAAATTCAATTTTATTGGCGAAAGCATTAATATTTTCAACATTTACTTTGAATATTATGTTTAAAGGATTTAGTTTAGTTATTTGTTAACTAGTTAAACCATCAAATTTATTAATTCTTTCAGATTTTGTTTTGTTAATAAATCCATTGCTATTCGTAGCTATTTAACCAGAAAAAAATTACTTAGATTAGTTATTTATTAACTATTTATGATACACATGTTTAATAAATAGTTGACTTGGGTAATTTCAATATTTTGAAATGTGGAAAAAAATCAAGTTTATAGGCCAAAGCATTAATATCTTCAACATTTCTTTTGAATATCGTTTTTAAATGATTTAAACCATCAAATTTACTAATTCTTTCAGATTTTTTTTTGTTAATAAATTTGATTACTATTTCGTAGTTATTTAACTAGACCAAAATTTAGTTGTTCCATTTAAAAATTAATGATCAAATTAATCCAAATTAGATGGTAGAAGGTGAAAACATTTGGTCGAAAGAGCTTGTTCAATCATACTCTCCTTTTTCACCCCTTATATTTTTATTTTCTTTATAAACAAAAAATACTAGAGCTCAAAAACAATGATCATTACATTTATTTTAAATGATGACCATTGTAACTTGATACCATAGGCATATAAAATCGAATATCGAGACAACAAAAATAGCACGTACAGGACGGAAACAGATCATTCGAGAAATAAAAACACTATCCAACCTATTTCAGATAAAATATGGGATTAAACTTTTTTATAACACGATGATGTCGGGAAATTAGAATAGGTAAATTCAATTTCTAAATTTTCACTGATTTAGGTAAAAATCTCTTCGGGACATATATTTTAAAAATTAGTATATTTTGAAAAAGTTTAAAAAATTTTGAGAAATATGGAAAATATATAATATTTTCCATCAAAAATAGGAAATACAAGTATCGAATATGATTTTCTTACCTAATCTCTTACCCAAAATAAATATTTTCAAATGAGTAATTAATTAAAAATAAACATTTATGGTACGAAAAATTTCCAACGAATAGGAGATTGGATGGATTTTCAGTTCTGAAATGAACATGCTTATTTTTTCATATATGGCACAGCTTGGAGTGTCAATGCGGGTTAACCCGCCCTGTTTTATCTGCTCCATTGCGGATTGAGCTAATTTTCGGTTTTTGGTGGATCGACACACCATAACTCGAGAGTTCTAAACTAATAAACCTAACCAGCCCCGCCTTATAACTGCGCATTTTGCGGGACCATCCACGAAATTTAAAATTAAGTTAATACAAACAAAAATTAATGTTTTATAATGTAATTTCATCGATAATAAAATAAATGCATCTCGTATCCATCCTAAACCAAAAAAAAAATAGTAAAGATCCAAATATAAAATTGACGTCAGCATTATCAATATCTCCAACTTTATTAAGAAGAAAAGAAAGAAAATAAAATGTCTTCTTCAGAGTTTCTAAAGAAATTTAGAAAAAAATAATTTAAAAGATTAATGGGCCATAATCCATAATCAACATAACTATATATAAAAAAATTATTATAAAAAAAAAATTAACCCGCGGATGAATCCACATCACATGCGGGTTTGTCCAAAAAATACCATAGACAGTAGTGGATCAACCCGTAATGCCCACATTTGTTTGGACAATAAAAACATGAACCCTAGCTTAACCCATAATGGTGCGGGTTTAGAACGGGTTTTCAACCCTAATTGACACCCCTAGATACACCTAATCACACATATTTGTTTCTAAACTTGAACCAAATTTCATTTACGGAATATAAATTTTACAAAAACATAATTAAAATTAAAATATAGTAAATATCAAACAACTTTGTCTTACAAATAACCCCACACATACACGTGCGGGTCCGAATCTAGTTCGTAATTATTTAACTAGACAAAATTTAGTTGTTCCGTTTAAAAATTAGTGATTCCGTAAATTCAACCAAATTCTTCTATTATTATTTTACCCTCGAGTAATCAGCCATGTTTTTTTCAAAATTGTAGTAAATATTTGCTAGTTTCCAACATCAACTTTTCATTCAAATTCAACAGTTTCTCTATATATACACATATCAGTTTCATCTAAAAATATGAACTAATTTAATATGACATCTAAACTCTAACATATTTCAATGTTCAAAATTAAATAAAAGTGTTCAAGCTTTATGATGCTTCCTAAATCCTGATGATGAATAAACGACTATTTTAGCACTTTTACAAAAAATAAATCCGAAATCTTAAAAAAAATAAAAAATAAACCCAAGATCGTTAATATATCAGAATGGAAATAATCAATTACTTATAAGGAGTTCTTTAAAAAATCTACTACAAGATTTGTCTAAGCAGTTTTACTCAAGAGAACTCTTAAAACTGATGGATTCCTATCTACCCAAATTAACTGCAACTCGTCACTCAATGACTATTGCTTAGATCACTCGAGACTCTCACCAAGAACCCTCAAGCTATTTTTCCTACAGTTTCTTAGGGACCCTCTCTTTCTCTTGACGGCTGCAGAACACATCATGCAACTATCCCGTTATATAGCATCTTCAATTTCTGATATTGAAAATCCATACTCTCTTATGTTGGTATCTTCAAATCTTCTATTGTCATGATTTGAAGATATCTTTCTTGCTTAGTTGCTCACACCAAGACCAACGATCCTCTCAATATTTTTCATTGCTCCAGGTTGAAACTCCGACAATATAATGGATACATGCCATGTCATCTTTAGGAATAGGTCTATCTTGACATCAGATTATTATAATCAAAGAAATATGTAAATATTGCTTTAAAGATTCCAGTGAAGAAAAATTGGATTTGTTGACAAGTCACGGAATTTTGTATGTCTATGATTCCTTGTTTTTCACGTACTTATTGGACCCTAATCTCTTTATATTATGCTCACACGAATTTCACTGTAGAGTGGTGAGTAGAACTCGAATTTGGATATGTATTAATGTTTTTCACTTTGTGTGTGTGTGTTTTTTAATCACAAGTCTCTTGTATAAAATAGTATTTTCTATAAAAGAGTCATAAATTGACTAAAATGATGCTAAGAAATTCACTTTTTTAAACAAGTCTCTTGTCTAAAATAGTCTTTTCTATAAAAGAGTCAAAAATTAACTAAAATGATGGTAAGAATTTCACTTTCTAAGTCAAATGTAAGTAGCAATAATGTTCATCTCATCTATGATTTATAGTTATATATCCAACTTCTTTTAGTTATATTACTAATATATTTTGATCCCAGCCTATATAAAGAATAGCCAAGCAATTTCTAAATAAAATAAAAAAAATCCACTAGAATATTCGTATTCACGAGGAGAGCAAAGCAAAATTTGGTACCTTTTAAAGCCAGTCCCTAATCCATATTGATTTGTCTTCATCTCACTGTTTTAATGGGCTGAGATTGGAAGAATGTTCCATAATATATTAACAAGTTCCAATAAAGTACGACTTTTCAGCCAAATAATAACAAAAGCAATAAATAATAACAATATAATAATAACAACTATTGTTCAATAATGGAGGTTTTTATACGTCTGTGCATGCGATGTATTGAAGACGTTGATAAGAAATATCTACAAAAAATACACGAGTGTGGGGTTGTTGCCATTTATGGTCTCAAATTTATTCATCACTAAATCCAAACAACGAACCATATGATATGGGTCCGGGAAGCTGTATACATCCCTTTGATACTTATCTCTTCACTTCTCTTTTAATAAAAAAATTTCAATTCTTTTAATTGCACTACGTAGTAGTTATTTGACTTTTCTCATCTCTTCCTCCTCGTTTCGTTATAAATAGTGACCATGCAGGGTTACATTTTATTCATCACTTGTCTTACCATAATAAAGATTATAAACAGTTAAAAGAAAATGGCTTCCAAGGCTTTGATTTTGTTGGGTCTTTTCGCATTTCTTCTCGTTGTCTCAGAAATGGTTGCAGCAGGTGAGAAGCAGCCTTGTTCTTAATCATTATTTTTTATTTCATATATTTCAATTTCAGTCTACTATTTAAGAAAGAGAAAGAAAAAAAACCCTAATGTTATGTTGACAGTTTTAACCCCGGAAAGGTTGTTTGAACGACGGTCAAATAAGTTGGACTTAGTAAGTCAAAACACACTTAAATATGATGGTGAATGTCCTAATAAGGAAAGACATTTAATTAAGTATGATGTTGAATCCTTTTCATACGTATAATTACCATCTCAAACTATTAAACGTATATATATAGAACTATTAGATGTTTTGTTCAAATTTTATATAGAACTTATATATCGTTGTAAATATTTTAAGAAAAAAAGGCTAAAGATTAAATTTATGTATATATTTTTAAAAATTTACGATGAGAAATACAATTTTGATATTCGGGAGAGAAATGCGCATAAAAGCACGTGCTAAAAATATCTTTGAAATAATGTTTTGTTTTGGACAGGCACGGTGAAGTTGGAGAGTGAGGAAACAGTGCAACCTGATCACTATCATGGTGGTCGCGGCGGCTGCCGCCACGGCTGCTGCTACAAAGGTTACCGCGGTGGCTGCTCAAGGTGTTGTTCATATGCCGGAGAAGCTGTTCAGACTCAGCCTGGTCACTAAATCTACACAATATATCAACCACTATGCATCATATACACTTATGTGTATATATGAGTACTATAAGTAAACCATGGTGCGTTTGTAATGAAGTGCTTCAAGTATACAAAAGACAAGCTATGAGAATAAAGTTTTCATAATGTAATTTCTCTGAGTGTATTTTTTTAACATAATGTCGCTGTGTTTGAGTTGTAATCCGTTCTGTTTGTATAATAAAATCGTTTATAGTTTACGTTATTCTCTTTCGCGTTCGTGTAATAGTGTTATCTCATTTCGTAGTTATAGTGTTGGAGAAAAATAATTGGATGTAAAAAGGTTGGCCAATGATTTATTTTTTCCTTAAAAGAAAAAAATAAGCACTAACTCGAAGTTTTGCATACACTTTACGTACAAACAATGCCAGCCCTGGATAGAAGCACATCAAGCATGTGCTTCGCGTCTTCACTCTTCAAAGTATATATATTTTGAGTAATTAAGTTTTATAGTAAATATTTCACTACCTCGGTAGCTCAAGTGGTTAAATCAGCAAAGTTAATATTAGGAGATAAATATGTATATATTCCGATAAGGTTTAGGAAATAGAGATAAGTTATATTTCCATTTATCTACTAGCTAAGTCGGTTGTCAAGAGTTGTATATATAGTCTTGTACCTTGTTCATAAATCATTACAAAGTCTTTATTCAAACCTAGTTTACAGTTAACTAAACTATAAATCATAGCAAAGTCTTTCTTCAAACCTAGTTTACAGTTAACTAAACTTTGTTAATGATATGGCATCCACATTAAACTGTATCGTCTGATTTCTGTAAAAAGAATCAATGTTTTATGATGTTTCAAACTTTTCTTATGTATTGATTTTTAGTCATGTAATTTTTTCAGAGATCATGTGAGTCCAATGTTTATAATTAAAGTTAATGTAGGTGTATGGAGTGATTTAAACAAAAGTTATTTCAAAAATAGCCACTTTTTCCATAATGACATTCGCTATTTGCCACATTTGTAATGGCATTCACTATTTGCCACTTTCTCCATGTAAAAAGAGGATTTTATCTTTTTAGCATCGAGAACTGATTTTTCCGAATTTTTATTTATTTTGGTTCACGAGTTTTTATAGAAAACTTTATGTTATGTTTTTTGTTAACGAGAATGAAAGTTATGTTTGGATAACTACAATTAGGATATATTTTTCAATCCTAATGACATCAAATTTTCGTTCTTATTCTAGGACAAATTACTCGATTCAACTTCCTCATTTAAAATTTAAGGTTTAACTTTCTTTTTTAAATATACTTTATTACATTCATGTCTGGGTTTCTTATTTATAATTTAAAGTTTCGTTTTTTTTTGTTAAGATGTTTTTTATGCACAACTGATTGTATATTAATCAGTTTGAATTTTTCATTTAGGTTCCTCAATTACAATATAATTTTTTTTTTAAATGTCTTTTATGAAAGATTGATTCTACATTATGCGGTTTAATTATGATTGAGTTACCTAATGACCTACACTTAAAAGACAAATAGCATTATGACATACATTCTAAAAACTTGTTATGAAAAGACTAAACTACCATCAAAACACATAAGAAGCAAATTGGGCTTAGTTACTCAGCTCTAGTTACTTTCATTTCATCTAATTACTTTATTTTTGTTTCATTTGTTTTCTTTTAATTATTTTTCTTTTTCTCCACTGATGAGTAATTAGAATGAATTTTGTTACTCATTTTTCTTCTTCCTTCCTTTTTTCATTTTTCATCTTCGTTCATTCATTTACTATTTTTTCAATTTCTTCCTCACCATTATTACTCTCTTTTTCCTCCACAACACCACAACCCTTCTTTGTTCCTCATGGGTCTGAGTCCTTTTTATACTATTTCTCTATTTTGATTCTAATTTTGTTCTCAAAACTTGTTGATGAGATTCATGTATTTTTCTGATTTATATTATTGTTATGGTAGTCGAACTGATTCCATTTATGTAAAAAGAAGTTACAGAAGCAGTATCTTCAGCTTAAAGACAAACAAATCGAAAAGATTAAAAAGTCAGGTGTTGAGTTTATGATGTATCCATGAAGTCTTGTCTAGTCGGTGTATTACATATGGGCAGCCGCTAAATAGACAAAAATCCATTCATTACAACAATAGTGAATTTAGTCATTGTTCTCTATTATCATACACATTGTCCATTGTTTTACTACACATTGATTATACAAAATAATTAATGACTATGTATTGGTGACAGAATGTACCAATACTAGTCATGACTCTGTATTGCTAACACAAGAAAATGACCATGTGGTCATTTGCTCATGGACGAACGTGCATTAAATATTGAGAAAATCAAGTTTCTCCAACTATACTGAACCAAATTCAATATGACATTGTATCCATTTGTTGTTAGTAAAGAAAGACTAGTGATTTAGTATGGTTATTGCTTGTTTCCTTGTTGTTAAGAATGTGACTTCAGCTCCCCCTGGATCACTAAGGTCTCACATATTGCTTGAAAAATAAGTTATTGACCATTTTCCATTGTCCATATGGATGACGAGACAAGTATTGTGTAAACATATGTCCAAATGTTTTTAAATAGGCAATTTGAAATCAATTTGGGCACATCCATTTATAATTATTTTATCCTTGTGTTTATAGTATAATACCGGTTATAAGGTAATTAACCGAAAAAACTAATCAAAAAGATAAAAAAATATATAAATGTACAACTATGGAAAACTAATTAGCAAATTAATAAAACCCTAAATGAGAAATAAATAATTACAGAGATTTTTGTCTATATGTTAATGACCAAATGGTCGAGGAAAAATAGATGATTCACGTCAAAATCTATAATGGATATCAATAGAATTGAATTATGATTTTATTATTTATTTTTATATCAAATACAAAAAAAAAATTAGTTTGTAGAACATAAAACATATAAAAAAGTAGAAGATGAAGAAGTGAGAGAATATAAAAAATGAAAAAGCCAGAATATGTAAGAAAATATGAGAGAGACTAAGTTATTTAATCTCAACCATTCATAAGTAACTAAAATGAGTTGATCTAAAGGTTAAAAAGAAGGAAAGAAAATGGTTGAAAAATGAAAGTGTAAAAATGTAGGGGTGAATGAAAAAAAAATACAAAATGTAAGTTAAAGTGTTATGAGTTTTGAAAATGTAGGTTAAAAGCAATTGTCTCTTTAATTTTTTTATATTACACCATGAAATTCACTATCTATGCTATATATTGGCCACAACAAAATTATATTTTGGTAGTTAAAGAGATTATGTTTGAGTTCTCTATTTTATTATTTAGGGTTTAGTTTTTACTTTTGTTAAATCTATAATTTAGAGTTTTGTTAAAATATAAATTATCTCTATACTAGTAAAAAATAAGTACTCATAAGCCTATTGCCAAACAAATATTCAAGAGTACTTAAATTAGATACTTTCAGCTTTGCATACAAATACTATTAGAGATCTATTAAATAAAATTATATTAATCTCTATCTCTATACTATTAAAAGAGAAGTAATATAATCTTTATATCTAAACATTATTTAAAGAGAATTAAAGAGATAGAATCAAGCCCAAGGAAGCGTCGAGTCGAGGTAGAATCAAGAAATAAACAGCGGAGCAGAATCTGGAACATGAAGACTCACTCGCTGCATGTACTGCCGAAGATGATACCGAAAACTCGCGACAAATTTGTCTCGAGCAGAACCCATACAAGCTCAAGAGCTAGGATCAAAATTCCATCCGCAAATCTTTCAAGGGAAGCTTATACATCGAGAGGAAACATGTGATGTTCGAGCTGGATTCGAAGATACACGAGGAAGCAACCACGGACTACTCGAGGATCAATCTCACCCGCACCAAGGGAAGTCACGCGAATTCATTATGTGTGATCTTTTCAGGTTCAAACTGAAGACCCCATGTCAACTAGAGGGTTCTAAACACGTTATTTATTTTGTTTAATTTCTTTGTAAGCCGAGATGTTAAAAAACGGCATAGTTTTATCTTGTTTGGTTTAAATTTTGTAAAAGTCAGTATGTCGTCGTTTTGCTTCTTTGAGTCAACCTTTAGGTCATAGCTTACGAACCAATTATAAGGTTCCTCTGCAGCCTTGTAATTTTCACATTTTGATTTCAATAAAATAACATCAGTTCTTCAAAACCCTAGTTCCTTGTATTATTGGTCCGGCTTCGTCCTTTGCTTCGAGAAACACTTTTTCATATCAGAGATTCATCATCCCTCTGTGTTGCAACTCACTCCATCTTCCCTTCATCATATGAGTTCATGAGAGAGAGAGGTAAGGCCAGCTCGTTGATTCCTCCACTTCGACACCATCGCTTCAGTTTCAAAGAGAGATTTAAAGCTACCATCACTATCCCTTAAAAACTTTTTCCTCGAGGCTTATATAAGACAAAGTAGTGAAAATAGACTGGTTTGGAGTGCACCTAAAAAATTTATGAGCTAAGAAATTCAAAGGTTCCTCCAAATATTTTAGCCATATTTTGCACCCACTGAAATACTTTGCACCCATATATATACCCTTACAATTAAGTAAATGATAAATTATTTTAAAATATACCCTAGGTATACTACCATTACAATTAATTGAATGATATGTAATTTAAAAATATGCCATAGGTATACCCTCCAAACATTTTTTTTGTCTACCTACCAATAGCATATTTTTAAATTACTTATCATTTAGTTTTTCCCAAATTTTTTTATTGACTGCAATTCCTCTAAAAATATCTGTTAGAATATTCCTATTCACATGAATGGAGCCAATCAAATTTTTACACTCTTTATTGTATATCCTAGTAGTTACTGCGTAGTGCTCTCCTATGCGCTAGTTACCTCTTATTTTTTCACTGTATATAGATTTGTCTCTATCCCCCTGTTTAAAATCTTTCGGCTTGAGATTGGAAGGAGGATCTAAAACGAGCTAGTAGCAATCAACAAATAATAAAACAATAAAATTATGGAATTCTATGTATCTATACGTGTGTGAATGTGCTGTGTTTGAGACATTTGATAGACATATCAAAAAAGACAAAAACACTAGTGGCCTGCTCGTCATTTATGGATTTTCAAAATTATTTACAATGAATCCAACCGCCAACCATACGGGGACCGACGCAATACTTATCTCCTTATCGCTTTGTTTTTATTGTGATAAAAAATAATTCCCATTCAACAAAAAAAGAAAAAAATAATTCCCTTATATTACTGGACTAAGCCTGAGTTATTTGACTTTTCTAATTTCCTTCTCCTCGTTTTCTTTATAAATAGAGACCATACAGGGTTACATTTTATTCATCACTTGTCTTACCATAAAGAGTGTAATAAACAGTTGAAGAAAATGGCTTCCAAGGTTTTGCTTTTGTTGGGTCTCTTTGCTTTTCTTCTCGTCGTCTCAGAAGTTGCTGCAGGTACTTACGTAATATCATTTCTATAAACATATATGAGGCTAATCGAAACCGAACTAAGTTAGTTTGAACAAAGGTCAATTAATTATTTGGACTTATTACTATAGACTATAGTCAAAACACACTTAACTATGATGCTGAAATCCTATATATGTCAAGACGCGTAAGTATAATTTGTTGAATCCTTGTTATACGTATCAGAACATCTCAAACTATAGATTGATATCTTTTTGGCAAATTTTATATAGAACGTTTTCTTAAAAAAAAAAACTAGAGATCCGAAATTTTTGTAACATCTTTTTAAAAAGTTTTAAAGATAAAATGTTGTTTATAAATCAGGAAAGGGAATGCACATAAATGCACGTGCTAAACAATATCTTTAAAATAATGTGTTATTGGACAGGCAGGGTGAAGTCAGAGAGTGAGGAAACTGTGAAACCGGATCAATATTATAATGGTGGCCATGGTGGCCATGGTGGCCATGGCAGCTACGGAGGAGGAGGCCATAATGGAGGAGGCAGCTACGGAGGAGGCAGCTACGGAGGAGGCAACCACGGAGGAGGAGGCTACGGAGGAGGAGGCCGTGGCTGCCGCCATGGCTGCTGTTACAGAGGTTACCGTGGATGCTCAAGGTGCTGTTCTTATGCTGGAGAAGCTGTTCAGACTCAGCCGGGTCACTAATTAAGACTATATAATATATTCACCACCATGCATAATTAAAACCAATAGATACACATAGGTGTGTGTATGACTATAAGTAAACCATGGTGAGTGTAATGAAGTGCCTCAAGTCTACAAACGGGGCATGATAGATTAAGAAGATAAACTATGGGGATAAAGTCTAATAATGTAATGCTTGTCTTTGTGTTCAGTTGTAATCTGCGGTGTTTGAATAATAAAGTGGTTTTTAGTTTATGTTTTTCTCTTTCGGTATTGTGTAAGTGTGTTATTCATATTCGGGCCGCGCAGTTCTTATAAAAATCATAATTAAAAATATAATTTTTTTTCTTTGGATAAGAAAAATATATTTTTACGATTATCGTTGGAGCAAAGACATACATATATTGCATATGTGAAAGACTAAATAGTGACGAACATTTTGTTTTTTTCTACGAAACCAAACACCTAGAGACATAGCCGACCTTTGAGAAAAAAAAAAGTTATTGGGCCTAAGCAGCTCCATCGGTTGAGTATTTAATGATCTCTTTTCATTAAATAATATAAATTTTTGAAAAAAGATGGAGAAATGATTAGAATCGTCTCTCAATTAATAGACATGAGAACTCGTTCCTTATTACTATTGGTCACCTTCTTTTTCTAAATTTTATATCAAAAAGTATTATTATTTTACATGTGAGATACAAAGTTGTCGATGGAGCTGCTCGAAGAATTAACAAGATTTAAATTGTAAACAAAAAAATGGTTTAGAACGTTTAAATTTTAATTTAAATAATCGTTTACAATCGATTCAGATCCAATGTGTAATAATAAAAATACCCAAAAATATTGGATCCAATGTACCTGAAATGCTCAAATGGTACCTGGTGTAATGAAAAAGTCCTCAAAATAACGATATGTATCGATAACCCTAACCTCTTTAATTTCTTAGTTTATCATGTCTTCGGATCTTTTAGGTCCATGAGTATAGGGTAATATCCAGAATCAAACCGATATATAGAATTTCTGTGTAGAACCCATGAAGTAAATATGGTATATCCAAAACCGAACCAAATATTTTGGATTAGTTCCAGTTTGGGTTTTTGGTTCTGGATTTTATGCCCAAGCGTACACCTATTCCTAATTAATTCCGGAAGCTAACTGAGGTAAGGGATATTTTATGGAAAATTACCAGCAAGCACGTATTTAAAACCGATTCAACGTTTTTTTATGTCCTAAGTAAATACAAAAGTAAAGAAGAAAAGAAAAACTGTTGTCGTTCTTTAGCGTTAAAGACCATTAGTTATTTATAATTTTTTACTGATTTACAAATCTATATTGAAATCCACTACAAGAAATGGCTGCTTTTTCCGACAAGGGTATTGGTTGGAAAATGGTCGGTATACGCGTTTCCCTACCAATTTTCGACCAAAGTCAAATAGTCAGAATTAGAATTTGAGAGTCGGAAACGAATTTTGGTCGGTATATGGTCGGAAACTGTAGTCGGAAAGTTACCAACGATTTTCCGACCAAAAAAATGTTTAATGGTCAAAAATTGGTCGGAATACATAAACACAATCCGACTAATTTCCGGAAAAAACCATATGTAGTTTATGTCGGAAAATGGTCGGATTGGGTTTATATTTTCCGAGCAATTTCTGATCAAAAATAAATAATTTGGTCGGAAATCGGTCAGTAAATATAATTTTTTATAAAAAGTACCGAATTAAAAATAAATACCCAAATTAAAAAAAAAGATCAAAATAATATTAAAATTAAAAACTTATATAAAACATTTATAAATTCAAATTTAAATCATCAACGACATCATTTGATGAATCTCTTTCTGTTGGCGGAACACAATTAGGATGTAGATATTGCATCATTTTAGTCCAGTAAGCGACTTCATTTCTACCTAGTTCTAACTCCTTCAGCCTTCTATTGGTGGCTTATTCCCACGCTTGTGAAGCGCTTTTTCGGATGCCAACTCTTCTTCCAAGTTCTTTACTCTTGTTGAAGTGTACTTGTTGATCATGTTGTAATCTTCATCATAAGAAATTGATCCGTACCCAAACCAGCCACTCTTCTCTTTGGGAAATTCCCAGAAAAAATAATTTTATAAAAATTTATTAGATCGTAACAAAAATTGTATACTATATCTAAGAACCAATTACCTCATGATAGATTTGGTTTTTATGGGCTTGGGTGAGAATAACATTATCGGGATCTTCAGACTCTTGTGTCATTTGAGTCAATAGCGTTTGCTCACGCTCTCTACATTTTTGGACGATCGCCTCAAACTTCTTATCGTCGAAAGTACCATCAGCCCGAGTCTGCGTTACTTCCATAAAGGTGACCATATCCGGATGTTCACCAGTTTCGGGATTTATTTTAAAAAAATCACAAATAAAATTAACTTATATTATATTCAAGTAAATTTTAAAGTTAGTTTTATAGTAAAATAATGAAATTAAGTAACAGAATTATAATACCATTTTGTTGAATTTTTGGACATACGGCATTGAACCACAAGTGTGTTTTGAAGTTCCGTAACCATCTCGACGGCTATTATGATTCCCGGAGTAAGTTACACCTTTTTCTGCATTTTTCTCGTCCTCCCAAAACTTAACGAGGCCCGACCAAGCTGATGGTTTAATCCAAATAGGTGGATCGATATTGTTTTTCCATTTTTGTTTTAACTGATACATGTGATCTTTCAAACGGTTTTTCACATGAGACTCAAATTCATCACGCACATGTTCAATTATTTCATAGTCCCAATTAAACTTTTGCTACAAAATGTTTTAAAAATATAGTTTTATATATTAAATAAATAATTTTAATAGTTTAAACATTTTATTGGAAATATAAAATTATCATGCAAATAATTAAAAATTACCGCAAAAACTTTGAAACCAACATTCCCTTCTTCCTCTATTGACTTTACCCCAACTCGGATGGGGAACAAAGTCCGCCTCCATAATCTTCAAAATCTTCCTCGAGATTCCTGTGCTGACTTTGAACCTTGTATACATTTAAATATTAGTTTAAAACATTTATTAAACTTAAGAAATATTAAATATTTGAGGTAAATGATGAGGTCGGCGAAGTTGTTTTCCGAAGTTTTCCTTCGGACACACAATCAACAAGCTGCAAATGCACATCAATCAATTGTAGTACTTAAGGTATATCGATCCCACAGAGAGAGAAGTTGTTTTGCAAATCAAAGAGAACAGGTAAAGCTAGAACTCAATAATAAAAAGGTTGGTATTGTTGTGTCATGCAACAAGTGATGCAAAGAAATCGATGTAAAACAATAAAAAAAGATGTTGCGTGTTCAAGGGTTCGCAGGGGTTTCTTGATCAAACAATTCAAGATAAATTTATGTAATGCATGTCTACTCCTAAGTCTCGGGCTATGAAACACGAAAGTTCAATCAACATATTAGCATAGAGAAAATCGGCTAAAATCTATATCCTGCAACTCAACTTCCGCATGCAACAAAATATATGTCAAAGCATTAAAATCAGGTTCAATCCTAGTCCATAAAACTCCATAACTAAGTGGTATGTGCTTGTTATGACACGATACTCATCCAATCTAGGTAAAACAAACTAAGCAAGTGGATAGCATTACCTAAATGCCTAAGATCAATAGCTAGTTCATGACGCTAACTATACGCATTAAGAAAGAAATCAGACCGAAAGAATAGTATAGACGATGATGCAAGTACAATAAACTCGCCATTTAAACAAAACAGATCATATCCCCCTTTGATTAAATCCTCTAAACCCAACAAGGAAATCACTCAAGCATGCTTAAAGGAGTCATCAAAGCAAGGTGAAAGTGATTCATAGATATAGAAAAAGGTTTAGAGATTTATAAAGTATTCAAAGATTATAGAGAAGAGAAATAGTGAAACTCCAAGGCTTCTACAAACAACAAGGCTGGTGCGGCTCCTTCCGAGGCGGCGAGGCTATGATGCCGTGATGAATATGAACTAGGGTTTTGGTGAGGAAGCACAGGTCTTGGAGCACAAGAAGTCGGTTCAAGGGTTCCAGAGGTTAAACTCGTCATTTTGGTAAGTGTGGAGGCAGAGGGACCGGGCTTTGGTATTGGGTGCTTGTGACCGAGGTGCTCAAGAGGCCAGGCCTCGGTCACGGGTGCCTGTGACCGAGGTGATGGAGCTTTTGGATTTTGTCGACATGTCTTCACTCCTTGGGATGCATCTTCCAAAGAGCTCAATGGATTGCTTTGATTCTTATCCCAAGTGAATCTTGACTCTTACACCTTTCCAATGATATGGAGAACTCCAAATTGAGGTCTACGGAAGGTCTCCAAGTGTTGCCAAACTTATGGTGCTCTGAATCTGCCTTAAAACGGATTTTGCTCTTTTTTGGTTCCATTTTCCCATAAAACCTGTAAACCCTATAAACCCTCTTTGACACTAACAATACTCGATAATAGTTTATATAGCCTTGAAATCACATCAATCTCTCATAAAAAAAAATATGAAAACCATAGTAAAAATGGGTCAAAATACGATGTTATCAATAAACAGTACCATTTCTCTTTCTTCTCTGGTCTTGGATCTGGTTCCGGAACGAGCTTGATGAGGCAGGATTGCTCTGATGATTGTAACAATTGCTCCAAAGTCATCAAATCAATAGGTCTGACTTCTTCTTCTTGAGAATCCGGTGGCGATATCGGGCCCAAGTCCACATCAAAATCAAATTCCATATCCATAGAATCTGTTGGAGGTTGCGTCTCGGAGCTTGGAACAGCACCAAAAATTCCCTGGTTTGTCTTGGCACCATCGTAAATGAGCAGCATATTGAACACCTTGTCGAGAGTTCATATTGTACCTAATTAGTATGTTTGTTAATTTAATATGTAAAAAAATAAGTATGATTTAACAAAAAAAAGCTTTATACCTTGTAATAGAGAAGAAATGATGTTTGATTTAGAGAGAAGTGTAGAGAGATAAGTGAATTGGTGTAAATGGGGAAGAAACTCGAGTGGCTTATATAATGGCAAGGATGGTCGGAATTTCGTCGGAATAGGTTGCAAATATTATGACCATTCCCCACATTTGGTCGGAAATTGGTTGGAATATTGTACCAATGCATGCACGTCTCATGTAACAATTTTTAATGTATATTTGGTCGTAATTTCGGCGGAAATGGGGGGTCTATTTTCTGACCAATTTCCAACCATTCCCCTCATTTGGTCAGAAATTGGTCGAAAATGGACTTAGCTCACAAAAATAAATTACTTTGGCCACTTCTAATGTTTCAAATTATATGTTCATTATCATACTCAAAAAAACAAGTGATTTAGCCGATGATTGCGTTTCCCTTAGATTTTCTCTAAATTTCATAATATCAATTAATATTTAATATATGTGAAAGTTTAGAGAAAATCTACAAGAAACACAAGCATCGTTAAATGCCATGTTTTTTATTCAACTATAAAAATGAACATATTAGATTTTTAAAATTAGAAGTTGCCAAAGTAAAATATTTTTGTGATTAAACTAAAATGTAAATAAATAGGAAATATCTTAAAACACACATATAAAAATTCATAATACATTTGCAAAATCTCCTGAATACTCTAAATTTCTTGACTCTGGTACTTTCGCAAACTCGTCACTACCTTCTTCATCTGCTTCTACTGGCAAATCTTCAACTTGGACTTCCCCTGTGCTGACTAGTGGAACTTGTGAAGTCAAGGCTTGTGTCTCAGTAGGCATGGAAGCAAATGGTTGTTGTAATGGTTCATCATAGATCATTCCTGCAACACGGCTACGAGGATTGATTTGTGTAACAGAGATCCATGGATCATTGATGTTCACCACACGGGGATATGGTAAGTAACACAGTTAATCGGCTTGATGCAAGGATAAACGGATCATACTTTTCCAACCGCTTGCTTAAATTGATTTGAGTTACTCCAAACTTTGTAACTTTCATCCCTTGACCATATGTAGGATCATAACAATCGCATCTAAACATTATGCACTTCAGATTGAGAAGGTCTGGATACTCAACCTCATTGATGTCAATAACTTCACCATAGTAGTCCACAGTAGGTGTTTTTACCACTACCCCATAGTTTACTGTCTTTCGTACTCTTGTAGTGGATTTTTGCCACTACACAAGTATAAAATAAAATAATAAAAGACAAGTTTTATACCTTTCATATGGCAACACATCTTCGCAATTTCTTATGATGTAACAATGAATGTGGTTGACTTCTTGCTTTGTTAACCAAACTCCTTTACGCTTTCCAATGAGCCGACCAATTTCTTGAAATATACTCAGGACATAAGTGTGATAGGTAGGCCTTTTACCACCATCATCATATCTTCCAGGTTTTCTTACCTTTGTTTGGACATTAAGAGCAAAGTAGTACGAAGAAAAATTCATGGTTTCCTCATTCAGACTTTGTGCGACAATTGATCCTTTGACTTTACCCAAGTTCTTCACTTTTGTTTAAGGTGAAACATGTACCTCTCGAATGGATACATCCATCTATACTGAACAAGGCCACCTAAAATAGCTTCCCTAGGCAATGAATTGGGAGATGCTCCATCACATCAAAAAAGGATGGTGGAAATATTTTCTCAAGGTTACAAAGTATGACAGAAATATTCTGTTGAAGTCTAAGCAACCCACTCTCCGTTAATGACCAGAAACAAAAATCTCTGAAAAATGCTCCAATGGCTGGAGAAAATAAATATGTTATAAAATCGCTGGAGAAAATCAATAAGTTTAAAATTTGAAATTGTAAATAAAATTTATAACATACCTGCTATTGGTTCATGGACATTTTTAGGGAGGAGCTCGTCAAATACAAATGGGAAAAACCGCTCCATAATGACGTGACAGTCATGACTCTTCAATCCACTAAGTCTTCCCGATGTTTCGTCGACATAATTACTCATATTAGAGATGTATCCATCAGGGAACTTCACCGATTTTTGAAGCCACTCAAAAATGCAGCTTTGCGACTTGGAAGAAGCCTAAATATAGGAAACTTACATGTACCATTCTCCATAGCATACAATTCCTCACATCTAGTTGCTGCAGATCTAATCTTGACTTCAAATTATCTTTTATTTTGCCTGTGACATTCAACACCATTTTGATGATGTTTTCAAAAAAGTTCTTCTCAATATGCATCACATCTGGATTATGTCTCAGAAGGTGATCTTTCCAATACGGTAGTTCCCAAAAGATACTTTTCTTATGCCAATTATGTGCAGCACCATAACCATCAATTCGAACATGATCATTACCACCACATTCGCGAGTTTCAAGAACATAGAAGTCCAAAAATTGCTCCAAAATATAGTTACCATCATACGATGGAGGTGGACCATATTGATGACTTTGTTCCTTGTAAACAAAGGTTTGTTACGGCGGTAAGGATGATTACTTGGTAGAAATCGCTGATGGCAGTCAAACCAACTAGATTTTCTCTCATTCTATAACCAAAATGCATCAGAGTTATATTGACAATGCGAACACGATAACCTTCCATGGGTTGTCCATTCTGATAACATGTCATATGCTGGAAAATCGCTTATCGTCCACATCAAGACAGCGCGCATAGTGAAATTATTTTTCAACGATACATCATACATATGGACTCCTTCATGCCACAACATCTGTAACTCTAAAATAAATGGCTTCAAAAACACATCAAGAGCTCTTCGAGGATGATTTGGGACTGACACAAGTATGGTGAGAAACAAAAATTCTTGTTTCATACATAGAGCGGGAGGAAGATTATATGGAGTGACAATGACTGACCAAAGTGTTCCGTCCTCCCTTCCGAAATGGATTAAAACCATGTGATTAACCCCAGGTAGACATTACGTATTTTCCCTTGCAAAATCAGGGTACGTATACCAAAAATGCTTCCAACCTTCGGCATCTGATGGATGTAATATCACCGGTAAAACTATGCTCTCCATGCCATCTCATTCCTTCTGCAGTTCTCTCTGGCTGATATAACCGTTTTAATCTATCTGCGATTGGTAAGTACCACATTCGTTGAAAAGGAATGCGAGACCGACCTTCTGAGACTTGGAATCTGTCTTGGCCGCAAAATCTACAAGATTCTAAATTTGCATATTCTCTCCAAAATATCATGCAGTTATCTCGACAGACATCAATGATTTGATATGGTAACCCAAGCCTAGCTACTAACTTATGGATTGCATATTACGAACACGGTGCAAGATTACCTTTCGGTAGATAGTCACAGAAGAAGTCTGCAAATGCATCAAAACAATCTTCACTTAGATTGAAATCTGTTTTGATTCCATCATCATAGTTGCTGCTGATAATGGAGAATGTTCTTCTTTGCACCCATCATATATTGGATGTTGAGCTGCTTCTAGCATCTAAAAAAACCATCTAGACTCAGGGTTTGGAGATTGAACAACATTTGAAGTTTCAACAACTTCTGGAAACCCATATCTAACCATCCGTTTTACATTATCTCCATGTCTAATAATCGTAGTATCTTCTTCCACAATCCTATTAATATTATCTTCTTCTACACATCCTACTCTACGACTAATACCCAGCATATTAACGAAATCTTCACCATGTGAAAACCATATAATATCCCAGCGTAAAACCTCTATTATATAAATGCCTCCAAACTAAATTTAGTTTAACAAATTTTTCATTTTTTCATTTTACGCAACGACAAATTGCTATACCTTGTTCCCGCGCAAGTTCTTGATTTGTTACAAACCCATAAATTGCCGTAGACCTTCCTTATACTCTTCTCGAACCTGTCTGATCTCTTCATCAGTCCGCTTATACATCCACTCTCTAACACGATAAATGGGATGTGTTGCCATTAGAATTTTTGGAAGTTTTTTTCTGATGTGGGATGGAAATGAAGTGAGTTTTCTTTATATAAATGTGGTTTGGTCAGATATTGGTCGGAATACCCAACGTCTATATTTCAAAATTTCCGATCAAACTGTGACCTATTTTTTACCATTTTCCTACTAACCTCTATTTGTCAGAATTTGGTCGGAGACACATTTTTCCGATCCAACAGTTCCGACCATTTTCCGACCAAAGTTCCAACGAAATTCCGACCATTTTTGGTCGGAAAATGTTCGGGATACTCAGACCGTATAACGGTAACATTTTTCCGTTGATTTCGTGATAATTTTCCGACCATTTTTTCTGACCAAAATCCGACCATTCTTTATAGTCGGAAATTGCTGACCAATTTCTGACCAATAACCCTTTCGTCGGAAACTGATCAGATTTTGGTCAAAAATTTTCCGACCACTGTTAATGGTCGGAAACTTTGGTCGGAATATAGAGTGTTTTCTTGTAGTTATCCTCAGTAATTTTAAAATCAGATATTAAATTTTGAAATAGTTACTCACCCGGTCAAGCTTTCACAAGTAACCAGGAGTGGATGCAAATGATTTTTTTACTGGATGGATGCATAGTTGGTAAGAAAACAAACAAACGTCAGAAATGGAGTAAGAGAGGTAAAAAAAAAAGCACCAACCATCTCATATAATTAAATATTTAACAGTTTATTAACACTAAAATTTGTAACATTAATAATTTAGTAGGTGCACGTGCCCCATAAATACTCCCCTACACAGTACACACGTATGCCCTTAACTCTGTGTTGCATAGCTCTTTCTCATTATAAATTTAGAAACATTATATTGTCAAAAGGATTTTTTTTGCAATAAAGTTTTACATTACCAAAAAAAAGAAACTATATTTCAGATGCATTACATAGTAATATATATATATATATACATATATTATCTATATAATTATACATACTATGTTTCACGCGAACATAAATTATTACAAAACACAAACTCAACAAAACACAAACTTCACACTCTTTTGATCTTTGTAAGAACTTTCCCAACCAACGCAGCACGAGTAATTCTTGTGTACCATATACATAAGAGGCGAAGCCATCTTCATGATTTTTAGTGAGCAGGCTCAGTCTGAATAGCCTCACCAGCATAAGCACAGCACCTGGAGCAACCATAATAGCCTCTGTAGCAACAACCATAACGACATCTTCCACGTCCTCCATATCCTCCTCGGTTTCCATATCCACCACCGCGGTTTCCATATCCACCACCGCGGTCTCCATATCCACCACCGCGGTCTCCATATCCACCACCGCGGTTTCCTCCTCCTTGGTAACCTCCTCCTGGGTATCCTCCTCCTTGGTAACCTCCTCCTGGGTATCCTCCTCCATACTGTTGAGTTTGCTTCTTTTCATCTACCACTGTTTTTCAAAACCACCACAATTTGTTTGTGAATATATGTTTTATATGTGCACTAGTCAATGAAAATCAGGTACCGTAGATATTTTCTAAAGTACTTACTAAACCTAGTGATATGTGATTAGTTTGATTCTTTGGAATCAAAACAGACCAACTTGGGTGTAAGGATTGAGTATTTGACTAGCAAAGAAAATTTTCTACATAGTGATCATGACCTAATTAAAGAGTAATAATAAATAGGTTTCAACTGTCAAAAAAATATTCAAATAGTCTTGCATTTGTAGGCTTTCGATTCTCGGATCTCGGTCATGGGTATTGTACAAATATGGAATGGTTTTAAGTAATAACTTTATACAAATTATAAATCAAACTAGTCTCAATATATATACGACGTACGTACCATTGTTTTTAGATTCTTCAGCGAGGTCCCTTGCTGCAACCTCAGAGGCGATGAGGAGAACAACTATGAGACCTAAGAAAAGGAAAGCTTTCGAAATCATTGTCGGCTATCGCTTAAAAACACTTTTTTTTTTAATGTATTCAAAAATTATAGTGAAGAAGATGAGTACGGTGTCCCATGCCAAACCTCTATTTATAGAAGTGGGATTGGAGTGGACGCGTAATTAAGTAAACGAAAAATTATATTTTATCAATATAAAAATGTGAAGTGGATAAGTGTAAGAGTGCAAATTGGTCGATGCATGTGTCCTCGGTAGGTCCCATAGTACGGTTGGTTGTTGGATTGGTTTTAAATATTTTGATTCTTTATTTTAAATTCATACTTATGTTATGTTTTTTTTGTCATTAGCATGATGCATCTTTTTAGTTTTTTTTTTTTTTAAATGCTACTTCTGGGTTTTACTTAGAACAGTAAATTTTACCTATTTTTTTACAGTTGAATTCTTATATAAGTAGTATACAATAGAACCTCTATAGATTAATACTCGATAAATTAATAACTTTTCTAAATTAATAAATTATTCTGGTCCCAAGTTGGAGCGGTGTAATAATTGACACATTTTGATAAGATAATAAAATAATAATTTTTTTTGAAATCTCTATGTAAATATATGGTCTCATTAATAACATAAATTAATAATCATATAAATTTATTATATATATATAAGATATTTTAGTGAAATATGATTCTAATGTTGTTTATTTATTCGTAAATTTGTAATTTTGTTGGAGTTTATCTCTATTTTTCTTAAAATATCAAAAATATATGATATTATCTTCTCAAATTGCATCAAAAATTATTTTTTAATGTGTAAATACATTAAAAGACATCGAAGTATTATCTTCATTTTTCTTCTTTTTATATAATATTTTTTTAATTTAGAAAAACTCTCTATAAATTAATAATTATTAATTTATCGATTAATTAATAATCTCTATAAATAATAAAATTCTCTAGTCCCAATATTATTAATTTATAGAGGTTTTACTGTATTTGTATATGCAAAACTAGAATAATTTACAATTTATGGTGAACATATAAATTAAGCATGTCTATCAATTCTAAGCAAATCACTTATTTTAATTTTTTTCTAAAAAATGTTCGCTCTTTAATCAGCCTAAACGTTTTTTTGTAGTTTTTTTCCGAACTGTTAGTTTGTCAAATTATATTTTAAAAAGAAATTACTTGCATGACCAAGTTTTACACAATTGACATTTAACAAAAAAAAAAAGTTTCACGATATATATCAATCAATTATTAACAAAAAAATTTATTTATTATCTAATACTATTATTTGAAAAATATTAAAAGCGAACTAAACTTCTAGTGACATATTACAGTAAATGCCATTAGACTTAAGTTCTTTGTCATATTATATAGTTCAGTTAGATTTAAATTTAAATTTAACTTATTATTTTCTCTCTTTCTATTTTTTTCCAATTAAATCATATTAATTATTTGTTAATATTATTTTCTCCTTTCATTTTTATTTGATCATATGTTTTATAAATACTTAAATAATCACATAATTTTTATAATAAAATTATATACATTTTTCACATTTGTTATGATTTAAATTTTTTAAACGGACATGAATTGTTTGATATATTATAATTTCATTTAAATAATAGTTTTATTTTACAAATAATAGTTTAACATTTAAAATATGATAAATTTATTTCACAATATATATATTAGATACAATTTGTATTTAACTCATTAACTAAGGTTTTCAGATATGATGAGGATATTTTTCAGAATATCAGATTTTTAATCGTATGACTAACTATTGATTTTTTTTTTTCATTAAGACATAGTAAACATTGAATATTATGAGGGTTAAAATAGCTTTTAGTCAACTTAAAATTTAGGAATTTTTAGGAGTGAAAAGAATTTGATAATTGTTTTTTTTTTCCAGAGGGTTTTAGTGACTCTTTCCCTATGGAAATAACAAAACTAATGGCAACTGATTCTAAATCTATATTTGTTATTTCAACATATTTATATTCTCACGAAATTGATCAAATTATATAAAAATTCTTAACGAGCAAAATTTTACCAATCATTACAACATATATATGATTGTTGAACTAGCTTCTAGTTTCCATACTAAAGGAAAATTTTTAAGTTTTGAATGGTGGAAACAAACTAAAAGGACAAAATTGTTGGGGTCATATTACTTTCTAGTTTTTTTTTTTTTTTTTTTTTTTTTTTTTAGCGGAGAGAATAACTGATACTATTTTTCTTTCTATACAAAAATTATTCCTTTTTCCGGATAACCATTTTATTTTTATCCGCTTCAGTAGAGTACGTAGAAAACTTATAAATAAGACAATAAGTGATATAGTGTAAGAAAATGCTTTAGTCTATATAGCAAACTAAATTTTCTATGACTGCTCGACCATAGGAAGCTTCATTATAATATCTTCGAGATCTATAAGGCTGGCCTACCGCCCACAACTGAAAAAAATGTCATAAGAAGATTGGAACCAAGTGCACGATTAAATTATCTAATTGGAGTCAACGCATTTATGGATATTTAAGGCCACTCCAACACTCAACTGTGCCTTAGTTTGACTAGTTAATCGTATATCTATCCTCGCTTTCGCATTTATTTCATATATAGACATGAATCTAATCCTGTATTAGATATTTGCCCATTGTTATTTTCTAGCTTCATAGTCGGTGGTAATCACAAATATAATTTACAACTATATTTACGTATCCACCAATTATACATTTGGGTTCATGTCTTCATTCATGAACATATAAGTTAATTAAGCTCTAATGTATTATTTTGCATGTGGTGGAAATACTTAACGCGTCATTAATTACACCTACCTATTTCACACACATAGGAAAGCTAGCGCCGGCGTACCTATTCCACAGTCCACACTGACATGTGATGGTTTTAACGCCCTATGTTTTAGTATCCTAACCCTGTAAATGTACTATCTTATAAATATTATCTTAAGTAGAGACGTTGCTGTGGTTTTTTTACCCGGCCCGATCCGAATCCGTTTTGAGTTTGTCCGTGTTGAACCCGTTTGGAAAAAACTCCATATAATCCGATATCCGAACAGATTAACTCAAAAAAATTTATAGGTTTTGGGTATACCCACAAATACCCAAATTATTTTTTTTCTTTTATGTGTGTTTTTAGTTTAATTTATTTTTAAAAACTATAAAATTAGAAATTAAATCTATACTAATGAATGAGATTTAATTCCTGTTTAATTTTACATTTCATGATTATCAAAGAATTCTAAAGTTGAATGTTGTCTATGTAGTTTATTATCATTTGGACTATGATTTATTAAATACATATGTTCGGTTTAAAAAAAAGATTCACAAAAAGATTAGAAATGTCCATGAATTAAAACTAAAAAGAGATAGATATGACTAAAAGCCCTATAGAAATTTTTGAAACGGATCAAATTCATCTCTTTTTCAAAATGCAATAAATCATGAATTAACGTCTTTAAGAAATCACTTAAAAAGGAATTCGAAAGCAAAATTCTAGATAAACGATTCCTTTGTTTTGAAGATTTTTTTGATATAAATTTAGGTGTCTTAGGTATTTTTTTCTTTATCAGCCTACAACTCCTAGGACATCTAGATCATGGACATTTCATATATGACATTTGTATGGTGTTCTATATGCTAAATTTTTAAGTGAATTTTTCATACATATCCTAGCCAAGGAGAGTTGACGATTAGAGTTATTACTTGTTAGTGAATATATTGGGTTGATCTCATTGCTTATTAATCTCTAAGTGGTTTACTGATATCATTGTATTATCGCTCATATTTCATATATTTTTATCAGGGATTCCATGAAGAAATAAGTGATTATGGAAGCTTCAAGGCTATTTCCACCATTTCCACTTTTTGGAGGCATTTGGTAGTTTTAGAGCAAAAAAGACATAAAGAGGGTCAAAACCCGTTTGTGGACAATTTCAGAGCATCGGAAGTTTGGCAATATTTGAAGACTTTTCTATAGACAAAATTCAGAGTTCTTGGTGTCTATGGAAAGCTAGAAGAGTCAAGATTCACCTGAGATAAGAATCAAAGCAATCCATTTAGCCGTTTTGAAGATACATTCCGAAGAGTGAAGATATGTCGACTGAAGCCAAAAGCTCCATCACCTTGGTCACAATGCCTCGTGACCGAGGCCTAGCCTCTTGTGCACCTCGGTCACACCTACTCATGACTGAAGTCTGGCCCCTCGTCTCTGATCTTATCAAAACAACGTAGTTTTGACATCTTTTGTCCTAATTCCGGAACTGAGCCTATAAATACCACTTGTTGGAAAAACCCTAAGGAGAGAGCCTCTCTAGGAGATAGCCAAGGAGATCCACGACCTCATCACACATCAGCCACTGCCGCCTCCTCTTTCGTCGCCCAAGACGTAGAAGTTCCTCCTTTGAAGTTTCATCCTTGTTCTTCATTGTTTATCCTCTCCTGTACTTTTATTTGCTTATTGGGAAGACAAGTTATCTTCTGTGACATCTAGAGAAGTTTTCCTTAAACCCCCTTTGGTATACTGAATCGTTTTAAAAGTTTTCGTTGATGCCTATTGTGTTTCTTTGCATCATGATCGAGTAGTTCTCTTGTTGGGTTTAATGGGGTGATATCGATCGGATTACATGGTTGCATTCATTTAGGTTGTTAGATCTGATTTTCATCTATTGTTTGAGTTCTCTTGGAAAATATTTTACTTAATGCATGTTGCTTGAATTGATCGCCAAGCACTGAATTGAGGGAGTAGGAGCGCTATCCACGTAAACCTATCTTCCGAAACTAGTGTTACCGAAGCTACATGTTATAACCTGCGTGACTTGAGTTATAGGACTTTGTGAACTTATCGAACTTGTTTATCCTGCTGGTCTAAGCATTTCGTTGCCTGCGTAAGTTGAGTAACGGGAAGTAGCGACTTTAGACTTTCATTTCATGAACTATGGCTTGATTGTTTATCCGTGTTTATAGTTGAGAACCATTGATGAAAAATATTGCATATAGATCTACCACCTAATTTGTTTAGAGCCATGGAAACCTTAGATAATCCGTAGACACCCAACGCCCTTAATCATAAGTTTACAACCAATTCATTCATTTGCTTTCATTCATTTGTTGCATTAATTCAATCAAAAACACTAAAACAAAATCTTTTTCATTTTTTCGTCTTAGTTTGATTTCTTTGCTTGAATTCAATCCGCGTACTTGTTACTCTGTGTGAGATCGATACATTAAGTACTACTACTGATTTTACTGTGCACTTGCAGTTATATTTATCGTGTGGTTTTTAAGGAAAACTTATATTCACCATCAAGTTTTTGGCGCCGTTGGCGGGGAGTCTAGAAGCTACCTTTGAATTCAATAAGATCTCTCGTCTAAGATATTTTGAATTTTTCATTTGAATCTTTCAATTTTACTTTACTTTATTTTTGTTTGTTTCTCGATAAATTCTATTTCCCTTTTAGTTTCTGTTTTGGATTTTGCAGTGCATGACAAGGAGCCAAAAATCCGAAGCCGTCACTCCAATTCAAGACATAGACCAACTGGAATGCAAACTTAGAAGACTTCGGAGACAACAACAACTCATGGCTGATTTAAGGGATAACCAACAAGGTGTCCTTAACATGGATCAACAAGCTGCTGCCGATGATGCTGATGGGTAACAGATGCACGATTTGGATGGCAATCTCATATACGGACCTACTGAAGCATGAGCTGACCCTCTTGAGGTCTGCAATCAAGCTCTACGAGAAGCTGAGCCAATAGGCGTGGGAGACAACCTTAATGCTCCTCACCAGCCTCCTAATGTTGTCAATGCACCACAACAAGCTAAAGTTGGTGCTAGACAAGCTGCTTATGTGCACCCCCTGAGGCGTGCAAACCAGGACCGTACAATAGCCGACGTTGACATACCCAACCAGTATCCTCAAGACCGAGCTGCTATACGAGTTCCAAATTCACCAAGGCATGACTAGGAGGTCAAACCTCAAATCATTGTTCTGGTGAAGCAAAACCAGTTCCATGGTCTCACCATGGAACATCTTATGGATCACATCAATCTCTTTGAAGAAATCTACAGTACGACGAGAACAAACGGAGTACCTAAAGACTATTTGATATGTAAGCTTTTTCCTTTCTCTCTAGCCGACAAGGCTCACAGATGGTTAAATTCATTACCCCCTTGATCGATTACTTCCTGGGAAGGATGTAGGTTGACATTTCTCAATCACCTACACGAAGTCGAGATCCAACTCTCTTAGACACATACTTCAAAGCTTTCAACAAGGACCTGTCAAATTATTTTATGAAGCATGGGATCGCTTTAAAGACTACGAACGACACTGTCCTCACCATGGTTCTTCAATGGAGGTAATATTCTAAGTACTTTCTATAGAGGATTACATTCAAAGTTTCAGCTGTCACTCGACACGGCCAGCAATGGAGATTTCACTACTAAGACTGAACTAGAGAGAAGAGCTCTCATCGAGAACCTTGCTGCAAGTAGTAGTAATATTTGCACTGATTTCTATAGAACCATATGTTCTAGTGATTCTGATGCTAAGCAGATGACCGAGCTCAAGAACATGATGAGCCAACTTCTAAGGAACTAGAGCTGTGCTGTCAATGCTTGCGAGATGATTGGTAATGGAAACAATGATGGTTTCCAAGAGTTTGATGATTCATTCGATCAAGAAGAAGATGTTAACTATGTTGGTGCGCAAGGATTCTACCAGAACCGCGGGTAAAACAACAACTTCAACAACAACTTCTGGAACAATTCTAACCTATCTTATAGGTATCCAAATGTTGAGAACCCTTAGGACCAGCACTATTCGCAACAGCAGGAGAAGACATTTCAGAATAGGTTTCAAAACAACAACAACTTTGGTGGCAACAACAACTTTCACCCTCGTCCTCCTTTCAACAACAACAACAACAACAAGGTGTCATTTCCATCCGCGCAAGCTCAAGCTCCAATTGATGATGCAATTAGTTAGAAATTAATCTCTTAGGAAATAATCACATTAGATAAGAGAATTTAGATTGATTTTTCACTTAAACTTTGCTTTGAACTTGATTCTAGATGCCTAAATTTTGTGAAAATCACCCATTGAATCCGAAAATTGAGACTTAAGTTTTGATTTCTTGATTTCAAACATTGAACATGCTTTGACTTGTCTAATTCAATCCCATGATTACATCTCTTGTAATGGATTGAAATTTGTTTTTCATTGAGCCAAGTTGCTGATTTGTACTAATTTCTTTGTTCTAGGTACCACATAATGGACACTAGAACCACAAGGAAAAAATTTCAGACCATACTTAATGCTGAGATGCAGACTAAGATGGTACATGACAAAGCAACACATGAAAACAAAGGCAAGCAAGTGATAGATGAAGGTGATAGCTCAAGGAACTAAGGTGAAGAATATCAAGATGAACTTGATGATGGAAGCACACTCATCTATTTTGTCCCACACCACCTCGAGCTAGAGTAGCTTGCCGCCTACACCATTAAATAAAGAAGAAGGAGCTGCCTATGATTTTTGTTGGAAGAAAGATGGATGAGAATCTTGATTATCTCACACCAGTCAAAGGGTTAAAGCTTACACCCATCTTGAGAGTTGACTACACATCCTTGAAAGATCTTGGTTTAGCAAGTGATATTGGATGGATGTTGAATGCCCTAAGACTCAGCACTTTCCTAAGATCTACTCGCCAAGAGATCTATAAAGAAGAGGCGAGACAGTTCCTTGCCACGGCCACACTAGCCTTTCCGCAGATCCATTGGCGCGAGATGGAAAGCTCTTCTTCGCAATCAATGGTGAGCATCACAACATCTCCATTCATGATCTTGGGAAGGTATTTGGATTTGAATACCAAGATACCATTGAGTTTGGACAAGTTGACACTAATGCTATTTGATCAAGCTTTGGACGTGAAAGCTATGATAGCGGGAAGACCAAAGCATCCTCACTATCGCATCCGACGATCCGATATGTACACAAGCTCCTCACCAACAACATCTTCTCTCAGAGAGCCCAAAACAATGTGATTAGTGATGAGCTCCATGTCTAGGGCATACCATTTTTTTTGACTTCCCAAGAAGAATCAATTATGCTGCCCTACTAGCTAAGAGACTTATGAAGATCAAGCATGATGCAATCACAAGTAGAGACAATCAAGGTAGCATTAGCTTTGGAGGAGTCATCACCACTATCCTTGAGACTGTTGGAGTCTACCTCACGGACCTCCCTCACACAAGAAAGGATAACCACTTGGACCTAGAGAAGCTTGGAAAGATGCGGATACTTGAAGGAGCACGGATCGACCCCGACCAGCTTGGATATAGGTACCATGCCCTTCCTCACATGATTTGCACCATTCTACTTCCTAGCCCGACTGTTCCGCGCCTATGTGACCGAGTTACGAGTTGGTATCCACTGCCGGATGAGTATCACTCATCCCATTTGGAGGACCAGTTACCACTCACCCTTGGTAAGTTTACCAAAAAGAAGGCGATAGTTTCCTTTGATTCTCACCATGTCACACACACCCCTTCGGGGCATGACACAACCACCTCATCTCTTGAGGAGGAGAAAGCACTACGGATTGCAGCAGAGCAGCAGCTAGCCGAGTATATTGCAATCACCACGCTGATGAAGAGGATGACCTGAGATCCCAGACACCATGATCAGTCCACCACCGAGCACCAGAACCTCCTGAGAAGTTGAAGGTTCACTCGTTCTATCTTTACCTTTTATGCACTTTTTTTTTATTTTCCCGTCTTTTCCAGATTTGTTCACATTGGGGACAGTGCAATTCAAGTCTGGGGGATGTTTATCCATTTACTTACGCATTTTTATTTCTCTTGAGTCATTTTGACGTCTTTTTATTCGATTTTTTGGTTTTATCGAGTCAATTTATAGGAAACTATGACCTTATGATATGATGAATTTGACTTTATATATGCTCTGATTCATTCCCTAAGGACAAGTTTTGCAGGACTCACTAATAAATGGACAACACCTAGACACTCACCCCATGACCTCTCTCCCTGAAGTTTCATCCTACGGAGAACGCAGTTGGATCGGACGTCAACTCCATTTTAATTGGACTTTAATCATGTCCTTAAATATTTCTCATCAGAGGCATTAGATCGGGGAAACGAGCAGCACATTCATGACTTCTTATCCCTTTTTACCACTCTCTGCTGATCCTGAATGGCCATTTACTTTCAGTGGTTTCCACTCTTACACCATAATCTGTTTTCAGACCTCATACCAATCTCTTTTTCCTTCTTGTTAGCAGATATGCGCAGAAATATGTGAGAGAAAGTTTTGACACAGCTTTCCCACCACTGAAGACGAAGGCTTCGGAGAATTAAAAGAAGAGACTAGTAAGATTTGGTCCAGGAATGGTCTTGCCTTGGAATTCAATACAAAAAGGTACTTACCCCTTTCAATTTACGGACCGTTTCCCCTTTCAACAAAGAGAAAAAGAAAAAAAAAAGAAAAGAAAAAGAAAAAGAAAAAGAAAAAGAAAAGAAAAAGGAAAAGAGAAAAACTAAAAGAAAGGAAACGGTTACAAAATATTCTCGCAACACATGTGATCATGAGGAAGAAGACTATAAAGAAAACGAATTATGAAGTTAGTGCAGAGACCCCACAGAAACATCTACGTCTAGGGGAACTAGAAGAAAAAAAAAGAAAAGGAACAAGGTGTTACAAAGAAGTGGTTGAAAACTGTGAACATCAATGAGTTCATATTCTCTTGCGGCTCTGCGACATAGCTGCACTCATGAGTTCACGGTACGCCCTACACACTTTTAACTCCAATTAAACACCAAAAGCCCTTTCATACCCAGCGCTGTCTACCCCGAATGATGTCTTCTCATGAGAAATCTCACGCCACTTTTAATAAATGTAAGTAGTTGACTGAAGTGAATGCCAAGTTCTTTTACAGGTTTGAGATGGACGGATCAGAGTTGAGAATGCTGTGAGTCTATAGTGAGAAAGTTTTTGTTGAATCCCTGTACTAACGCGTCTGCAGGTTATCTATCTCGAGCATTGTCTCTGATCATAGGAGAGTTTCTGCGATTTTCAAACCTCTTCACCAGTTTAGATTTCTTGTTTGCTTGAGGACAAGCAAAGTCTAGATTTAGGGGAGTTGATATCATAGTATTTTCACCCATATTTCATATGTTTTTATTAGGGATTCCATGAAGAAACAAGTGATTATGGAAGTTTCAAGGCTAGTTTCTACCATTTCCACTTCTTGGAGACGTTTGGTAGTTTTGGAGCAAAACAGACATAAAGAAGGTCAAAACCCGTTTGTGGAGAGTTTCAGAGCATCAGAAGTTTGACAAAATTGGAAGACCTTCCCATGGACCAAATTCAGATTTCTTGGTATCTATGGAAAGCTAGAATAGTCAAGATTCACCTAGGATAAGAATCAAAACAATCCATTCAGCCGTTTGGAAGATGCATCCCGAAGAGTGAAGACATGTTGACTAAAGCCAAAAGCTCAATTACCTCGGTCACAATGCCTCGTGACCGAGGCCTAGCCTCTTGCATTCATTTAGGTTGTTAGATCTGATTTTAATCTATTGTTTGAGTTCTCTTGGGACATCTTTTACTTAATGCATGTTGCTTGAATTGATCACCAGACACTGAATTGAGGGAGTAGGAGTGCTACCCACGTAAACCTATATTCTGGAACTAGTGTTACTGAAGCTTCATGTTATAACTTGCGTGAGTTGAGTTATAGGACTTTGTGAACTTATCGAACTTGTTTATCCTGCTGGTCTTAGCATGTCGTTGCCTGCCTAAGTTGAGTAACGGAAAGTAGTGACTTTAGACATTCATTTCATGAACTATGGCTTGATTGTTTATCTGTATTCATAGTTGAGAACCATTGATGAAAACATATTGCATATATATCTACCACCTGATTTTTTTAAAGCCATGGAAACGTTAGATAGTCCCTAGACACCCAACGCCTTTAATCATAAGTTTACAAATTGCATTCATTCAATCGAAAACACCAGAACAAAACCCCTTTCATTGTTTCGTCTTAGTTTAATTTCTTTGCTTGAATTCAATCTGCATACTTGTTACTCTCTATGGGATCGATACCTTAAGTAGTACCACTGATTTTGTTGTGCACTTGCAGTTATATTCACCGTGTAGTTTTTGAGGAAAATTTATACTCACCATCATTTACGAGATTTGATCTACTTATGGATTAAAAGGAGGATTAATATCACGAAAAAATATTAATTAGTCTATATTAATGTCCCATTTTTTTAGTTTCTGTTTAGAGAAATTCCCTAAAATAGCACTAACATGAGTTTTTGTGCCAAATTTAACACACATTTTCATTTAGGACAAAAATATCATTTTTATAAAGGGTAATAATTTTTTTTTTGTTTGGGTTAAATATTTTAGGATTTAGGGTATAGTGTTTAGCGGGTGGGAGGGTTTAAGGTTTTATAAACCCTAAATCATAAATCCTAAAAATATGAGTTTAGGAGATTTGTGCTATATAAGAGAATTACGTTTTAATAAAAATGTTATTTTTGTCAGAAATGCAAATGTGTAATATTTGTGGCACAAAATTTTTCTTGTGCTATTTATGAGAATTGCCCTTGTGTTTATCTTTGTTATCCCTAACTTATTAATTTATCTATGCTAATTGAAATGTTCAAGAGAAATACCCAAAAATAGCATCAAAAGAGGTTTTTGTGTCAGATTTAGCACACATTTTCATTTAGGACAAAAATAACATTTTTATAAATGGTAATAATTTAATTTGTTGGTTTGTGTTAAGTATTTTAAAATTTATGGTATAGTTTTAGAGGGTATGAGGTATGGTTTAGGGTTTATGGTTTTCTAAACCATAAACCCTAAATTCTTAACCCAAAAAATGTGAAGTTAGGAGATTTATGTTATATAAGAGAATTACTTTTTAATAAAAATATTATTTTTGTCATAAATAAAAATGTGTGATATTTGTGGTACAAAACTTCAATTTGTGCTATTTATGAGAATTGTCCAATGTTCAATTTGTCTATTATATTGATTAATCGTATTAATTAGCTATTCTATTGTTTGGTTTTTTTTTTTTTGGGATAAAGGCCTATTCTTATAATTGAGTATTCGTCAATTTAACTTTGTTTTTTTTGTTTTTTTGTTAAATGTCAACTGTAAATGGGCTAGACGCCAGTAATTTTTTTATGTAATTTGACAAACTAACACTTAAGAAAAAATTGCAAACAAACATTTAAACTGATCAAAAGAACTAACACTTTTAGAGAAAATAACTGATTTGCTTAGAACTGGTAGACATACTTGGTATGTTCACCATAAATTATAAATTATCATAGTTTGCATAAGAATATACGACTTATATAAAAATTAAGCTGTGATGGTTCATGAAGGATAAAATAAATATTACTTTTCTAAGTAAAAACTCAAAAGGATATTAGCCAAATAAAAAAGGAAGAAGATACTTTGGGAAAAAAAAACATAAAATAAAGAAGCAAAATATTTATTTTCGCCTTATATCTTTTGGTTAAGATTGCTTCTTTTCTGCTCAGTGGCTGAGTTGGGATTGTCTTAGAGTTTAGTTTGTCTTGTATCTAGATCATTTTGGCCTTTTGGGTCTGTGGTTTGGTTGTTTTATTTATGAGTTTAGATTGTTACTGCTTCAATCTTCTTCTGTGCTACTGCTTTTCATGGTTTTAATCAAACCACATCTTTTATCGATCTTTTTCTCGTGAAGTGTTTGGTTAGTCGATGAAGTGGTTGTTTTAGCCTCCTCCCCTCGAAGTCAACATATAAGTTAAGATCTGATTCGTTGATGCGTCCATCAAACCGGATCTTAGTTGATCTAGTATCAACACAACCTTCCTGACAATTTTATTGGTACATTTTACTTAATAATTAAGGGACATGTCTTGCCATTTTAAGGAAGCGCAGGTTTCCATATTTTTGAAGTCTACAAACATTAAACAAGGACAACAAGAGTAGAAACTGCGGTTAGGTACTGATGACGATTTTTCGATAATGTTGTTTGATCAGTCTCCGTTCTCAGGAATGGATGGATTTTTGAAGTTTGAATGTTGTTGTTAGCATACTCACATTTTCTGCGTGGTTTTTTTTTTGTAGTTATTTTGTCTTCTAAAGCTCCAAGCTAAGTTAGTCAAAACCTAGAGACTTTAATTACGTCTGTAATGGTTTTCCTTATTAACTTAATTTTCCATTATAGACTATCAGGTAACAAACAAAAAAAACAAATATTTACAACCAATTGAACAACTAACCGTATTATGGGACCTTGCGCACTTGCATCGACCTATATGCACTTCCCCTTATCCACTTTATATTAATAAATATACAACTTCTCGTTTACTTACGCGTCCACGCTTACACTCCACCGCACCTTCTATAAATAGAGGTTTTGCATGGGACACCATACTCACCTTCTTCACTATAATTTTTGAATACATTATATAGAACAAAATGTTTTTTAAGAGATCGCCGACAATGACTTCGAAAGCTTTGCTTTTCTTAGGTCTCATGGTTATTCTCCTCATAGCCTCTGATGTGGCGGCCAGAGACCTCTCTGAAAATCCGAAGAATCTACAAACAGTGGTACGTAATAAATTAAGACTCGTTTGATTATAATTCATATAGAATTATTAATTTAAATCTTTCCATATTTGTACATTACTCATGACTATTGAAAGCCTACAAATTGCAACACTATTTGAGTATTCTTGAAAGTTGAAACAGATTTTAAGTATTATTCTGTACGTCATGACTATTTCTTCTTGTTATTGCTACTATGTAAAAAAAAACTTATTTGCATGTAAAACACCTAATCCTTATATCCAACGCTTCAAAAATTATGGTATGCTTTGATTTGAAACAATCAAATGGATAACGAATCACTCAAGTTTACTAAGTTCTTTAAAAAAAATAGTTACGGTATCGGTACCTAATTTATAATAACTAGATGCATAAATAAAACATATATTACAAAAATATAAAAAATTTGGTTTGAACAACAGAAGAAGTAAAGCAAACTCAGCAGTTTGGAGGAGGGTACCCAGGAGGCGGATATCCAGGAGGAGGATACCCAGGCCGTGGATATCCGGGAAGAGGCTACCCAGGACGTGGAGGAGGATACTGTCGTTATGGATGTTGCTACAAAGGATACCGTGGCTGCTCCAGGTGTTGTGCTTATGCTGGTGAAGCTGTTCAAAGTCAGACAAAGAGTACTGAGCCTACTCACTAAAAATCATGCAGATGGTTGCGCCTCTTTGGTTGTGAAGTAACAAATAAAAGGGAAAAATGAAGATGTAGTGAAAGTACTAGGGTTTTAAAAGTTCATACAAAGATAAAAATGAGTATGTGAAGTTTGTGTTTTGCTGAGTTTGTGTTGTAATAATCTCTATTCGCGTGAAAAAAAGTATGTTTGAATATGTATGTGTAATAATACAGATAATAAATTAATATGCAACGCATCCGAAATGTAGTCATTATCTTTTATCTATAGAAGTGAGGAATAAATGGTTCATTGAAAACGATAATTTTCGTCTTACTACAAGTAAACGACTTCTTCGATAATCATATATTAAGTCATTTACACTTTAAAGTGGGATCCTAACTGACCAGTGACCCTACTAAGATCTTTAAAGATAGATGATTTCATCACTCAGCCTATTTATTATAGAGTTATTTGGGTAAGTAGTACATTTATTCAAAAGTATTTATAAAAATGGGTTACTCACTATTCACAATTGGGTTACTGGACTCATCACCTTTTCATCTAATAGCTTCAATTTAATAGGCATTTAGACTAGGTTTTCCATAATGACCAAAACCTCCCTTTCCCAATTGATGATTCAAACACTTCGAAAGAGTTAGCAGGTTTTCCAAAAGCTCATCACCTCAATAACTTCGGCCAGACATTTTTTTTTCAAACATTTCCTTTTTTTTTATCACATGTACTCTTTCTCTCTCTATCAATGTTTATATATTCTTTTATTTTATTTTCCTGTTCTTTAATTCTTCTTTCTTTTATTTATTTTTAATTATCATTCAAATAATTTATCAAACAAATTTAAACATAAATTTTTCAAAATTTTAAATATTTTTGTAAATCTAACAATACCCATTTTGTAGGTATATAGAAAAATAAAATAATGTATGAGGCGAGTCAGTATATGAAAAGAGTCTGTGAATCGGTGTACAAGATGCGATGGTGTACGAGATGAGATGGTGTACGAGACAAATTGGTGTCTAAGATGAATAAATGTATAAGACGGGTGTACGAGACAAATTGGTGTTTAAGATGAATCAATATATAAGACGAGTTGGTGTACAGAGAAATATAGTGTAAAAGATGATGTAAGAGTAATGATAATGTACAAAATAGTGTGCATGTACACATGAAGTGTACATAGATGAAATAAGGGATTTGTGTGTAAGATGATGTATGAGATATGATAGTATACCAAGTTGGTGTACCCAATGCAAAAGATGATCAACGAAACGAGTAAGTGTCTATCAGTGAGACGGTGTACAAGATAAGTCAGTGTACAAGATAAGTCGGAAAGAAGTTCAACATTTTTATTCCTTAAGACTGAAGGGTCTCCTATAAAATGCAAGGTTATTGCTATGACTAAGGTTGCTACCGCATCTTGTTGGGGGTTGTCATCTAGTATTGGCATATCATCCTCATCTGTTTTAACAGCATTAAGGATCTCTGCACGTTGTTGGGTGTTAAGGTAGTTATCCACCATCCTTTAAGCTGTCCCGAAAAACCAGCTATAAGGAGTTCAACTACCGTTTTATCTTCATTTCCTATTTGGGTTCTATAGGCATTTGCAGCCATTGTCATCTTTTGAAGGAAGTTTAAGATATTGTACTCAGATATACCGTCAATATTCCAGTCATATACTGAGGATGAATTGAACCTAGATTGTTCTATGGGTTAGATTTCGCCTCAATCAGGGGCTGAGATGATTTGGCGGTCTCGGATGTTATTCCAATCAAGAAGGTTTATTTTAGGGGTTGAATCATGAAATGATCTGAGATTTCACTATTTTCTGTATCTTGGGCTAGAGTATTTATTTGGATCTTAGAAGTAGGAGTATTAGGAACTTTAGAAGCTTGAGGCATACTACTATCTCCTACTTTGATTTTACTTAATTGGCTTTGGAGGGCACGAATGAATTCTATATTTGTATCTTGATAAGTTTATACACTTGAATTTGATAATTTTCTTAGAAGAAGGCTCCATTGAAGGAACAACTTGCTTTTGAATTGATTTCTCAATTCTATCAAGCTGTTTACTTATTGTACCAAGATTTGTGTTTGAAAAATTATTTTGTACAATTATATTCTTCATATTTGCTTTATCGTCTTCATTTGGGAGTTTATAAGGAATTGCTTCAATTGGTGTACCCAACAGTTCAAGCTTGATTCCCTGAAGAGGGGGATGGTTGGATCAGATTGTTATACCATTGACAAGTGTTTCCCACTCAGGAGTTTTTATCACGGTTTGTGATAGGATTAGCAGTTTTAGAAAAAGGATAGTTGATATTGTTTTTGGATGCATAGTCTTCAAACCAATTAAAAAATAAGACTTGCATTTTATGCGTTTGGAGGTAGTCGTAAAACTCTTCTTGAATAAGATTTTTATTTTGTGAAAAGTTTTCGAAAAACCAAATCTTCTTGTTAGTGTTATTTTTTGAATAGAAATCTTCTCGTATGATTTTTTTGTTTATTTGAAAATCTTTTTCCAAAACGTTTAACTCATTTAATATATTATCTATAATGGCTGATAATGTTGGGCTAGTTGGCTCAGATCTTGAAAAATCATTGTTTTCCATTGCATAAACTGGTTTTGGTATTTGTGATTGAAAATTGACGTTTTCTCATGGTATCAGAGCTATGTGGGTGATATGTGGGTGATAAACCGACTCTTGAATCTTCTAAAAGGTCTAGGTGTATAAGAACTTAGTCTTGTGATCTTCTGTTGATCTTGTTTTCAAGTTTCTAAGGTTATAAAATCAGGTTCTCCTGAGTGTTTTGCCAGTCTAAACCAGGTCATTAGTCCCATTATTGTTGGCCATTTAATCCTGCGGATAGATGGGATTGTAGGGAGCCCTTGATTTTCCAACTTAAAATCTGAAAATGAGTTCATATTTTAGATCTTCATCACATAGGTTTGAGTCCGCCTCTTCTTCTTCTAGATCAGAAAAGAAGTCGCTTAAAAGTTCAAAAACAATTATCACTAGTCATGAAACAACCATAGATGATTTCCAAAAATCAATTGATAATTGAGAAATTTCAAAAGTTCATAAAGATCAAATTTACCAAATTTCTAAAATGAATTTTTTAAGAACAAATTTTTCAATAAAAACAGAAGAAAGAGATATTCAACTTACCAAACATTTTGAAACAATTCCTCTTTTTTTCTGAAAGTGCTTTACAAAGGCATAGAGAAAATAATTTCAAATATATAGACATTAGTTTAATCCAGGTTGGTATTAAACCACTTTCGAAAGAAGGTTTAAATACTTCAATCTTAACGATCTTAAGAGATACACGTTTTAAAATTTTTGAAGATTCTTTGTTGAGTTCTATTGAATCAAGTCTTTGCACCGGACCAATCTCTTTTGATTGCTACCCAAATTTTACAGTCTCTTTAAATAATAAAATTATTTTAAAATCTCTAGTTTTAGAGGTGAAAACTCACAATTAAGAAATGATCGAAGGATCAATTCCAATTGCTTTAATTTTTAGAGTTTACTATAAAGCAATGACAACTGCTTTCTCTTCAAAAGTTAAAATCTCAAATAAAAAGGGTGAAACCTTATTACTTCAAACTGATATATATATATATATATATGCTACACGCTTTTTATACTTTATTTTTAGGGTTTTGAAGTTTTTTCTTCGTGTTCTTGTATTTTTAGTGTTCTGCTTTTTCTTCATTTGGTGTTGATTTGTTTTGGATTGTTTTTGTGTAGTTTTATACCGGTTTCGTTAGTTTCTCTTTTTTACTTACTGTAGCTTTGAGAGTGGTTGGTTAGGCACTTCTCGGAACCCACTGATGTATTTTTTGGGGTTAGTGTTCTTAGATTTGTTTGTTAGTTCTTTTAAAAAAAAAATTGTGAGTTCTTTGTGGTTTGATTTTATTTCCGCCAGTGTACTTGCTTCTTACTAATTTACTCGTTTTTAGTCTAAGATTTGTTCTTTGTGTGTTTTGTCGGTTCGCCTTGGACCTTTGAAAACGTGTTTGTCATAGCTTTTTTTTTTGAAAGATTTCTTCAAAGAGGTAAAACTTCTTTTGCTTATCATTATGCTCAGTAACTCATGATTTTTTTGATTTAATGTTATTATCCTGAGATACGAAAAAATGAACACGAAGATGTTCTTTAATTGCTTTCCTCTCACGGATATCAAGCTCAATATTTTCATATATGCTTTTGTAATCCTTAAAACCTGGCTAATTAGTTTTAACGTTCGTGCTATAGGTGCATGTGTCTACAGATAACATAGATGTTCTGCAGAGGATTTCAAAGAAGTTGGTTGTGTAATTTTGCTTAGGTAAGTGGGTCTTAACTGTTTTGTTAAAATAGTTTTGATGTTCCTCTTACTGTCAGTTGAGCCTCCGTTTGAATCCTTGCTCACATGCAAGAAGCACCTTTTATGATCTTCAAAATATTATATGGTCATGTGTCAAGTGTTGGAACTAGTTTCTTGATAAAATGGCTTTAGCCATTTCCAGTGAATTTACCAGTGAAGACATTAACCGAAATGACCGTTTTTAGGTAGGATAGAATCGTTGCCACAAGCATTCCATAATGGTGTTTTAAAAGGTCAAAAACCAAGTTTGTTTGAATGAGAAATGGAGATCCAAAATTTGCTAGTTTGTATAGCATAAAATTTGATTTACAGTCAAATATCACACTTTGGACGTTAAAAGACATACCTAAACCGCACACGTGTACCGAGCCGAATTATATCTAGCCATAAATAGGCTTACAACCCAAATATTATTATATTTGTCCACTCTCATTTTAAATTATGTTGTTGACTTGATCAACAAATATCTCTTTTAAAATTGTGAGTTTGTAACATCCAACTTTTAAGTCACGTGAATAAAGGTTGCAATCAATCTTTGACTTTATGGTGGAGATCAACTCTCGTAACCTCCTCTTAATGGCATATACACATTGAGTTTTGTGTAATAAGACCATGAGCTTTTTTTCTCATATGAGATGAACAAAAACAGACAACAACCTCCTCTTCTCTTTCTTTCTCTAGTTTGAGTCTGAGAGTACACACAGCAATCTTTGGTTCGTAAGCTTCTATTCTTCGGTGTTGGAAGAAAGAAGATATCTGCAGTTGTATCCTGGGAATCTTAGCGCTACAAAACCATAACACTACGAGACGCCTAAAGATTTAAGGAAAGATATTCATCTCGCCTCTGCAATTCTTTTTTCATCTTTCGAATCTGGTATTGTATTTTTTGATTTATGTTCTTAATTTATCTTCTACAATTATCAGTTGCCTTGTTGTAGTAATTAAGGTTCCTACATCAAGTTCTTGGTGATAATGCGTACTTATTCCCAAACTGTCATTCCGTCAAGTATATGCGCTTAATCTTTTTATTGATCTTCTGGCACCATTTCACTGACCTATAGAAATTGAACTGGTGAGTTATTATATTTTGCAGTGCACAAATATGAGTAGTGATATTCTTTTTTTGTTTTTGTTTGGTGATCATCAATCGGCTTTGAATTTGATTCTTCCATGATTAACCTTCACTTTTGCTCTGCTAAAATATATGTTAAGGAAGTTCGTGCTGTTGGGTTTTAGGTCTCTAGCATGAGCTTCAGGTCTCTAAGATTGAGAGTGCATATCATTCTAATAAAGGTACAGAAATTTAAACTCTACGGTTCACTATGATGGTTATCTGCAGTATGCAATTTTTTCAGCATATCTGGAATACATTCAGAAACCAAAGTTAATTAACATTGTAGTTTCTCCCTATTTATTGATATTTTTTTACATCATGGCCTAGCTCGGAAAATTTTAGGGAAAGCTCAGGTAATAAATAATTTCTTATTGCACATAATGTAACAAGTGGATGATCTCTTAGCTTTGCACCTGCCTTATTGTTTTCTTGTGGTAGCAGAGACATGTTACTGGTGGGGTTTCTAGACTCCGAGAATCTAATTCAGTCAGGTGATACAAATTCATCCTTACCGCCCATGTGTCACCTTGACATGGAATTTCCTAGAGAACCTTCCTCCAGATCTCCAGCGGAAGGTTATTTGAGTTGATTGAGAAAAAGGAAGCAAGAGAAGAATAAACAACAATCCTCCACATGTCTCCTATGATGGTAAGTTTCGTCAGCTGCATTTGAAGCCTATGTAACAAGTAACAACCTTATCTTATTTGTCAAAGTGTAGTTCATCTGAGATTATTACTGTTTGAAATCTCTCTCAGTTAGGATATATGGCCTGATCACATCTTGCAGGTTTTATGACTGCTCTCTATGGAATCCACCATTTTCTTCCATACATAAGCGGAAAAAGCTTCGATCTTTTTCCTGCTTTCTCCGTTTACAGTAGCTAGATCTTGCAGGTTTTATGACTGCTCTCTTATCCAATTGCTCTCTTAGGGTTTTTATTAATGCAAAATGTTTTTTTTTTTAGTTATGCAAATCTCAGACTCTGAGAGCCCAATACATTAACATAGTCACACAAATGATATCAGGTGACACATTTTTGGTTTTGTTTTTTTGTTCCCAGTCAAATTGATTTGTAGAGTGACAGGGGCTATATGGAACATCGCCGGGAAACGTGTGTCCGATGATCTCGAGATTGAAGATTGGTTCAATATCTTTTGATAACCCTTCACATAACTAAGTCATCAGGTGAGTTAAAAAAGTCACACAAAATTTTACCTTTTTCAAAAAGAAAAATCTTTTGTTTTATAAGCAAAAACCTCTTCTATTATGTTACGTGGATATTCGAGATCGTAGCTGTTAAGATTGTAAGTTTAAGTTCATTAGCTATGAGACCAATCCATTATGGAACATTGATTTGGATTTTTTTTTATAATTTTAAATCAATTATCTTTTGTTCGTAACTCAAGGTATAAGCTACTTAGCAGGTATGTGTATTTTAGTTATCTCCTAACAGGTTGTAAAATCTCTTTTACAAGAGAGGACAACGAAAAAAGTTCATGAAGGTATATATATGTTTATGCATTGCTTTCTTATGATTTTGCTGTGAAATGCAAACTTGTCTAAATCTTGTGCTTCTTGTAGATTATGGACTTCACGTCACTCCCACATATATGTAGAAGAGGAAGCTCTGGGTCTTCTCACCAAATTAAGAGTGCAAATTGTTTCTCTATTGATCATTCTTTCCATCCACAGCTATACAACTATGTGAAGCACCATTATGAAACTCAGGGACAAGCCGAACCTGCAAAGACAGGTTCATTCCAGGTAGGTTTTCCTGAGCCAGAACCTGAACGTGTTGAAATAGCCAAAACCGTAGAATCGGAACTCCACAAGTTTGAGAACTGCAACGGTGGTCTGGCCAGGCCCATTTGTGACAAAAAAGCCAGTCATGATACTATAGTTGATTTAAGATTTTTAGTTAATATAAAATGGTTTAATTAGTAAGATTAAAGCCAAACTGTAGCCCAATATATATATTCATTAATTTATAGTTTTTATTAGGCCTAATAATTATCAGTCATTAGTTGTTTTTGTTTGTTTAGGGTTTATTAGTCGGCATACTTGTTTTGGTTTTAATAGTTGTTTTTAATCAACATCGTTTTATTATCAAAATAAGGTCTTCCTTTTTATGTTAAATCTTTGATTCTTTGATTTTTTTTTTTTTTGCAGTTTGATACAGGAAAGTTGTGGCAATGAACAAGGTTGGATTGCTTGAAAGGATTTCTAAAAATACAGCCCTCAAAAAGTTCTTCCTCTTTTTATTAAATCTGATAATTTGATTTTTGATGGAGTTTGATCCAGAATATCAACTAATTTTTTTCTTTACCACGTCTGATTAAACAAAAATCTAACCTCGATTTCAGAAATTTTTGCTTCTTTCATAAAATAATATCTATTGATAACCTTTGCTCATGAGGTTAGATTTTATCTTTGCATATGTTTATTCGATCAAACTTATGGTTTTCACGAGATTAATTTGTCTATTTCGACCTTATGAGGTTTCACTAGATTCGTTTATGTAAGTGATGAATGGTTCTTTTATTCAATTGAACTTATGGTTTTTACGATTTTAATTTGGCTACATGCGTAAAATCTGGCTATGCAATGCTCTTACAATAATTTTGTGTTTCCAATGTAAGTGTATTTGGAGTATCAGCAAAGTCGATGCAATGCTCTTACAATAACAGAGGAAAAAACGTCCCAACAATCCTTCTCAGGATGCAAAAGCGTCTATACACTGAAGGAGGTCTTAAAGTAGGTCTCTACTCTCTACTTTTTCATATCAATTTTAAATTACTTTCAAAACACAACTGCAAAGAAGAACATGTGTGAAGACAGCTAAACTGTGGTGTAGTACCACGTGAAATCGACGTTCATTGCTTGGCGGGTTTAACAAAGGTGTAAATAATAAGAAATATTTCCATTATTTTCTCCACAGCATAAGTTCAGCAGATTTGATTTTTTTTTTTTTTGTTTCGTATTGAATCAGGCGTGATTTAGGGAGTACTTGGTGTGTTGACTCCAGAGCAAGTAATGAACGTCTATAAACGTTTACAAAATAGTATATAAAGAGTTAAATAAATAATTTTTGATTTTCTATGTTCTAATTTTAGGAAGAGAAGGGCAAAGATGATCCAGATTATTCTCTTTGTTGCTGGCATCGACACATTGATCCAAACACTTTTCGGGTCATTATCAACAACAATATCGATATCTCTGGCAGATTCAGTGATACCTCCAACCGTATTGATATATGATGACTTTCTGGTTTATCATTGTGAAATGTGGTGTTTTCTTCCTTGGTGCTATTAAAAGAATCATGTTTAATTTGCTTTGGTTAGCGCTTTGAAAGGATAATGCAGGTAACCTAAAGCGCTCTTATTAATATTTCTAACCTGCAGATGATTCTTGGATTCAGTGGCCTCTGGCCTAATGTTGTTAGGTTAGTCTGGAGGAAAGAATAGTCTCAGACATTTGATTTGCTTAGCCAGCATTAGATATCTCCAACATTTATTCAGCATTACATTAACGAAGTTTTCTTGGTTGTTCAATTTTCCCTTTAGGGACTAGGGTTTTGGTCATTTTTTGTTTTTTACGTGCTCTTAATTTTTTAAGGGTTTTCAGCAGTTTTCAATATGTTTCTCATTTTTGGATACTAATCAATCTAGCAATGTGTTCTTCTGAATTTTTTTTTTAAATCCAGCAAAACTTATAATCGGATCACCGACTCGTAGTTTTTTTTCTTCTTAGGTAAAAAGCCCCTCATGTTTTGTATAAAATATTTTTGGTATAATGATAAAAATTCTAAATACTTCTAAATATTAACATTAACATTAAAAATAAAATTATATTCCACCTATTATATTTTAAGAACATGCTAATTTATTAAATATTAAAATCCAATAAAATGATTTGATTATATTTGAGTGACGAATATGTTTGTTATTGTAGGTGATTTAAAATGTTTCTTATCTTTTATGAATATAATTAAAGTATGATTTGATTTGTAGTAATTTTGGTATAAAAACGAGAAGAGAACGTTCAATATAAGTTATTTGATTCTATGTGGATGACATGTATATGCGATGAACAAGAGGGAGAAAATAAACACTATGAAGAAAGAAAATATTTATTGTAGAATAAAAGCATGAATCACGACTGTCAGCTTTCCTAAGCTAGTTGATAGCGATTATGTGTGGTCTGCTAATACTGTGTAGTTTCTACTCACTCGTCAGTTGGCAATACAAAATGAGTATAAGATTTGGGTAGTGATCGCTGGTCTGCCAATCGAAAGTTGTGAAGTGACTACACATAGTTTTTGGACAGAGTTAGGTGTTCCACAAGGAGTTGGAGCAAAGTATGATGAATTGGCTAAATGTTTTGGTATATATTGTGGATGGGATTTACCAGAGCGAAAGATTTTGGGGTTGTTATGTATTCTACACATAGGTATTCATGGTATACACCATAATTCTAGAATGTCTTTAGAAACTGCAAAAAGAGTCTTCAGGGATTAAGACATTACTGATTATCCATGGCGTCGGATGGCATCTAAAAGTCTTATAGATAGTGTTAAGATTGTTCAGTATGAAGAAAATTTGTATATCGTCAACGACTGCGTGCAAGCGTTGCTCTTTTGGGCGTATGAATCAATTAGGGTGTTCGAAGAGCGTTTTGGTAGAATATTAATACCGAATGAAATTCCATTTCTTCAATGGGGTGAAAATCGTATTAGTGAAGATTTAGATAAGGTTATTAGTCAGGAGATTGCAGAGCATGGTGAGGTAATGTTTTGAACCGATTATTAATGACTTATTTAATTTAAATTTGCATATGTTGCGACTGACTTATTATAATATTTTGGCTGACTTATTGTATATTATTTTGGCTGACTTATTATTATTTTGCGCTGACTTATTGTAGATTATGGCGGCTGACTTATTATATGTTGCAGCTGACTTTTGATGTGCTTCTTAATATAGGTGCGTGTTAGGAGGATGATTATGAAGCCTTTAGAGGAGATATATCCTACTTGGGGTGATCAAAGTGAAGACACAGAACTTCATAACTTGATAGTCGACATTATTGAAGATAAGTTTGTGAAAGATTATTGGAATGTCAAGTTACAGAAAGTTGAATCACTTCCACACAAAGGAAAAAATGTGGAAGTGAAACACAAAAGAAAGAATGCGAACGAAAAACTTTCAGAGCATCCGAAGAAGAATCCAAGGAAGAATGCCGAAGTCTTACAGCCTCCGAATAAGAAAGATAAAAGAGATGATGATAGTGGAAAAAATCACGTGAGAGTGATCAAGACTACGAAGATTATGAGAGAAATCTTCATGTTAATGGCCTTGTCAAGCTGGTGGAGAAACTGTACACAAGATTAGATGACATGGAGAAAAAACATCAGCGGAATGGTTGGAGGCATAGAAAGTAATCTTGAAGTCAAACTTGATGAAAAGTATGGCCATAGGATAAATTTCGTTAAAGATAAAGTTGGGCTGTTGGAGAATCAAATCATTGAATGAAAAAGCGCTTAGAAGCTGGTGAAATGGAAATTTTCATTGTTAAAGATGGCAACTAAGATTTTCCAAGAGCAAGAGTTCACTAGCCCGATATGTGAAATGTCTTAAGCTGGTTGATTTATAGAAACGCCAGACCATATGTGCCCGACTTATTATTTATATAAGTATTTATAGATGTATTTTTTTCTTTACTTTATACAGCTGCGACGTCATTAGAATGATAAAAGTGTTGACAAAGTTATTGTTGATTTGGTGAAAGAAGTGAATAGAAGGAAATTCAAGAGAAGGACAATAAACTTGGGAAGAAAGGCAATGACGGGAAGAAGGGAAATGAAGAGAAGAAAAAAGAGACTATTGAGAAGGAAGGGAATAAAAAGAAGAAAGGCAATGGATTGGTGGAAAGAGACAATGTTGATAAATTCATGCAAGAAGAGGAGAAGGAAAACAAAGATGATAAGAAAGAGAACCAAAAGCCAAAAGATGTGTTGAATGTTGATAGTGATTTGTTAGATATAACCAAAAAATATCGTGAAGAGGAGAACAAGTTGTTGCCTGAATCTGAAGATAACGAGGAGGACAGCTTAGGCAAGTAAAACTATCAACTGCACTAGATGTGCTGCACAACAGTTTAATGTCTTTTGATGGAGTTGGTAATAAGAAAAAAGTTTCATCCACCTCCACCGTATCCGTATATTAGAAACACTGGATTGACGCGTATGAGAAAGGGTTTGGTTTCTTCAATAGCAATATATGATCCTCTGAAACCGGTTGATGCGACTAAATTGGAAGTAGTTTATGACTATCTGAAACCATATGCATAAGTACAATGTTATTTATTTATTTATTTTTGGTTTCATGCCTAAACTTTCTCTCATTATCTTCTTTATTTATTTCATCAGGCATATTCCCCTTTTGGAAAAAAAACTGTCTGAAGACATATAGTTCTACAGGGTTCTCATGACCACGAGAGAAGATTGGCCTGACGATAAATATGGATGGTTGTACGATTATGTAAGTCAAGGTTATGACTGATTTATGATTCAGTCATGACCGATTTATGATTCAGTCATGGCTGATTTATGATTCAATCATGGCTAATTTCTGATTCAGTCATGGCTAATTTACTACTATATTACGGCTGATTTATTAATATATATGTTTTTACTTACAGCACATGGCTTCGTTTTTTTGACTGCTCTGGAAAAGGTCTATGCAAGTGCCATCTCTGTTTAACACTGATTGAATTGCGTTTATTGATCAATGGTTCGTCAATATGTGGGTGAGGGATTATACACAATTTGAAATCAATCCGAAGAACTAGAAATTCCCCCAATCTTATGTTGATTTAGCAAACGGTTTGACCCCTACCGACATGTCGACAAACAAGAAGTGGGTATATGACATTGATAACTTGTTCTTGGTTCACCAAATTTCTGCCTGTCACTAGATAACGTTGGATGTTGATTTGGTTAACTCGAAGATAGGTTGTGACGACAGTATCATGGGAGCAGGAACAATCGAGCAAGACAAGGCCGTACATTTACAATGTAGAGTGTTCACATGAATGATACCCGCACTGTTGAACGAAGTAATTCCTCATGAAGTTCAAAAGCCATCACTTAAATAATTTTCTTGGAAACGGAGGAAAGGCATCCCTCAAAACTATAACCTTGGTGATTGTGGCGTGTATTCGGTCAAGTATGCTGAGTGTCTAGCGCTTGGTGTAGTTTTAGAAGGTCTGAGTGATAGGAATATGCAGGCCTTACAGTTAAAGATGGCAGCGGAGATATTTAATGAGGTACCTGACATGTATGCTCAATTTACCTAAAGAGGTCATGATGTATGTTCATCTTATGACAGATTTATGTATGTAATTAACAAGTTTTGATTATAGTTTATGCAACATATTGTTCAAATTATGGATGATTTATGTAACATATTATTCTAGCTTATGGCTGATTTATTGTTTTAGTTATAGCTGATTTATTGTACAAGTTACGGCTGATTTATGTAACATATTGTTATACCTTATGGCTGATTTATTGTACACGTAATGGCTGATTTAACCATTAAGGAATACCTCAAATTCGATTAATCCATTTTGAACTTAAAATTGAGGATGAGTATCCTTAACCAAGAGTATTCCAAATAACCCTAATAAATTCCCAAATTTCTCTTTTCCCATTGAACCCTAATAAATCCGCAAAATTTCTCTTCCCATTGAAGAACCCTAAATCCCCTAATTCAAAAAATTGATTGTAAATCTTTCTTCTTATTTGAAAATTTTCATTTATATGCGCTCGATTTCACTTTCCAAAAGCTCTATTTGAAATTAAAAATTGATTTCTTTGATTCATAACGATTTTGATTTCTGGGTATTTGTGTAGGTTGATTATAAATTGAAGATGAACAATATCGCTAGAGATTTTAGCGGATCTTCAAGCACTCGGACACGAAGAGTTGTGGGTGTACGTATGGTGTGTTGGTGTGGGGCTCAAATCGTGGGAAAGATTTTAAAATTGGACCCTAATCCTTACCGTCACTACTTTCGTTGTGCTTATGTTGTATCAAATAAGGTTATGCTCTGTTTTATGTTCATTTTTATTGTCATTCTTGTTAGTTCTATAACGTAAATTATTTTATAGCTTATGGATGACAATCACGTTTTCAAATGGGTTGATGAGGTATTGTTGAATGAAGTAGAGAAATTGAGTTCCAAAGCTCAGAGACTTAAGCAAATGGTGAGAGAGAGTGGGATTGTGTTTGATGGTGTGTAGTATGAGAAGATGGTGTTTGATAAGGTGCTAATGAAGGTCGAGAAAGAGGTCTTTGAGAAAGTAGAATGTGTGTTGACTGAAACCAAAGCAAATATGAAGAAAATGATGATTCTTGTTATCGTTGGATAGATGATCATTGTTGGGTTCGTGAAACTCATATGATGTATGATCAGTTATTTGTTAGTAGTTTCATGTTAGTGTTTGGACTGATGAAGTTAATGTGTGATTTGACTTATGAGGATTGTATTAGCATGAATATTTTTCTTGTTTAAGGTATGGCTGATTTCCTGTACAAGTTATGGCTGATTTATTGTACGATTTGACTTACGAGGATTGTATTAGCATGAATGATTTTCTTGTTTAAGGTATGGCTGATTTATTGTACAAGTTATGGCTATTTATTGTACGATTTGACTTACGAGAATTGTATTAGCATGAATGATTTTGTTGATGATTCTTATGTTTGAAACAAAGTGATTCAATAAGAGCAAAAAATATTGAGGTTTATGAAGACCAAAATCAAAACATTCATTAAGACCAGATATAACACTTGTCTTGGCAAATACAAACATTCATGAAGACAAAACTAGAAACATTCTGTAAGACCAACAATAAATATTACATGAGATTGATAAAGAGAAACATTCATTATGACCAACAATAAATATTTTATGAGATTGATAAAGAGAAACATTCATTATGGTTGATATATGATCAAGGAATGCTTGCTATATTGTTTAGGGAATGGCTGATTTATGTTTCAACCATGATTTCATTATGGCTGACCAATTACTATAGTACGACTGATTTATTGGTTAGTTATGGCTAAACAGAAACGAATACCTCAAAACGAGTTTACAAAACACTAAAAAACAAGTTCAAAATTATCTAAGTTTACAAGTTTTCGCATTGTCCTTCCTGTTTACACAAAGAGCAAGTGTGTTATTTTCTTGGGCGTTTCTTCTCACTTGCCACTTCCAAACAAGATTTAATTCTAAAAATCTTATGTCTTCCAGGTTGATTACAAGGAATTGGGGGATTGCACACTTGTTCCACTACGTGGTCTGGAACGGGAAGCGCCGAATCTATAGGCATAACTGAACCAGCGTATACGTTACAAGAAAACATACTGTAATAACATGGGTCACATAGTGAGATATGACAAACATTCTTTGCTCGGCAGCTACAACTGCATGTACGCATGGTAACTTATCAATGTCAAAACGACGACAAGTGCATCTCTTCGAATCCAAATTCAAAACATGCAAAGATGTTCCACATATAACTTGTATATGGTAAGCATCAATTTTTTGTACCATCGTAATTTTGGCACCACTCACATGGTCTTGTTAATTCAAAATAAATAGTACGGATTACTAATGAATATATGGCTGACTTATTATATAATGTGGCTGACTTATAAAATTATGTGGCTGATTTATGAAATGTAAATAAATTAACATGACCTCCAATAAGATTTTAATACCACGTGTAAGTGTTGTTTTCATCGAAAGAGCATCTTCTCGCCACTCATTAAACCATCTCATCATCATTGACCTAATCGATTCAAATATTCGAACGATTAGAAAACTTTGTGTTTTAGAAAGTACCTTGTTTATCATTTCTGCTATATTTGTTATAGTTAGATTATATCTATCACCTAGAAAATGAGCACGTGCCCACATTCTTACATCTGCTTTTTGGAGGTAGCTATGAAGTTCAGGGTTAAACGCTTCAATCTCATCGAAGACGGACTGAAATTCATCCATTCTATAACAATTTGCAGTTTTCTTGACCAAACGAAATAAAATTTCCCTTCTGAACCGTACTAGAATGTTCTTATACAAATGATACGTGCAATTTTGAATTGCTATCCCAATTGACTTATGCCTATCCGAGACTATAAAAAGACCCTTATCGTCAGGAATCACAAGTTTCAATTGCGTAAAAAACCATTGCCACGAATCATCATTTTCAGTGTCAACCACACCAAACGCTAATGGGAAGATCTGAAAGTTACCATCTTGAGCTAATGCTGTAAGCAACGTCCCTTTCCATGGAGAAATGTACCATCCACGTCGACTACTTTGCACATAAAATGAAATCCACTGATGCTCGTACCAAATACAATAAATAAATACTTAAAGCTCCCTACTTTAAGACGAGTAAGTGTACCATGATTTGCCCTTCTTATCATGTGTAGATAAGAAGGTAAGTCTTCATACCTTCTCAAGACTTCCCATATCAAACTCCTTTGCAAATCTTAATTCCTATGGGCCTTACAGTAATCCATCTATTAATTTTGGTAAATAAATCAGCCACAATAATATAAATAAATCAGCTGCAATAATATAAATAAATCAGCCGTATTGTAGATGAAACAATGTATTTACCTTGATACTAAATGGTTTAGTAATAGCTACTCCGACATGTCTAGGCCGAACTGATGGATCAATGTCGCCAATAAAATCCCTGTATATTGGTCCCAACATATCTGGCATTGCTTGTCGGGATAAAGTAGAACGCTCAGTTACAGAACATGTGTATTCTGAATCTAGATTGCCATTCTGTAGAACCACGAACTCTCCATCTACATCCGTTAACCCAACACTTAATGATGAGAGTATCTGGATGTGATACTGGTACATCAAAATCAAATCGATCTCTCACCGTAAGAAGTTTCAGAATTTTCTCCAACTCATCTTTACTCTCGTATCGCTGCCCTACAGCGATATTGAGCGAAGACATTTCCCCAACTCATCTTTTCTCCAATTCGTCTTTTATCGCAATATTCCGAGGTCTTTTCTTCAGAGGCAAAGTTGGTGAATCTTCATCTTCTTGTCGAGACTTCCCAAATAAGCTGAAGTTATCATCATCAGATGATGCACTATCCGGCTCGTCAAAAATATCAAATATGCTGTCAAATTCGTCATCTTCTTCATCTTCAACTTCGTCTTCTTTTCCGTAGATTCCATCATTACTATCCATATCTTCGTAATCGTGTATCTCCTCAGATTTTGCTCGTTTACACGGATAGTCAAAAACTTCATCTTCATAACTCCCTCTATAATCTTCTTTACTTTCTTCTAGTAACTCCTCTTCTGAGACATAACTGCATGGCCATTTCATCTTCTCCTTTGCTTTATCCTTCTGAATAACTTCACTACCCTCTTTCTCTATAATCTCTATGCAAAGACGTAGCAGTTCGCTCTTTCTTAAGCTTAGAAAACCTTGCAATTGACGAGAATTACATATATAGTATCCTGCGCTATTTTTTTTAAAAGTCTTGCTCAAGACCATGTAGCTCAATTGAATCTTACAACTTTGATCATCTAACCCATAATCCTCAACTACCATCTTCAGAAGATCAACGAAGTTTGTCTGTTCAGTGATGTGTAGAACTCTACACCCTCTCTTGTCGGCGCTAAAAATATATCTATTTTTCAACATCCATTTTCCGCAAATAATAATAACAGGGTCCATTGTTATACCACTCGAAAGTTTAGATAAAATAGTAGATGAAGGATGAAGAAGAGAGATGAATGGTGAAGAAGAGAGATGAAGAACTATGACAAAGAGCAATAATAAATCAGCCACTAAAAATCAGCCAGTATAAAACAATAAGTATGTCGTCACTGAAAGACTATTTAAGTAATTATAATATTTTTTTAAAGTTGGTTATTAAAACATATAAATCAGGTAAGAGAAGTAAGTCGGCCACAACATCGAGTAAATTTGTCGTCAAAAACATTATATTAGAGTAATTAATGTTTCATTACTTAGTCAGCCATAATTAACCTAACTTTTAAGTTAATCGGCCTTTTCATGGCAGATTTACAGTAAGTTAGCAACAATTAGTCCGCATAAGTGAGCCGCTTAAAAATAAATCAGCCAAATAAGTCAGCTGTATTATCGATAAATCAGTCACCAAAATTTAAATCAGCCATGTAATAGCAATAAGTCAGCCAAGAATTTCATAGCTCGGTTGTCAGAATATAACTCAGCCGTGTCGTGTATAAATAAATCAGCTGATATCTCATAAATCAGTCAACTGAACAATAAGTCAGCCATGTCGTGTCTATATAAATCAGCCAATATCCTATAAATCGGTTAAAATTAACTAAGTGTGTCGTGACTTCAGGCAGATTAAGACATATAAATCAGTCGACATGTTTATAAGTCTGCTGTCAATCAGGCAAAAACAAATTACGGCAGACTTTCATAATACACGTTGGCAGTTCTTATGCCACGTAAGCTTTTCCACTGATGTGAAAATAAACAGTAATAGCATTTTTGTAAAAACTTTTTGTTATCAAATATTTATAAGGACAGTTTAGGTATCGAAAATATTAAAATAATAATAAAAAAAAAAATTTGATTTATTCTAGTCATTTCATCTAACTTTTGGTATGTTTAAGTAAAGTTCTCTTTAATTTTTAAAAAATTGTCTTTCGGTCATTTCTTTTTCGCTCTTTCTGCCACAATTGGTGTATAATTATTATACCTTGATGCATATATTGTTTAACAATATAGATTAATGACCTATGATGTGTTGCTAAATCATATTCTAAAAAAGGTTTTTCCCTCAGACCTTAACAACACATTTCGAATTCCAATATTCTCTAAACAACCTTAAAAATCTCAGACACCTCACTAACAAAAGAAATGGACTCCACTAACAAAAGAAACAAATCTCCGACCCTTCCAATAGTTATTTTTTTTTTGTTTGGATGATGAAGCCTTTTCAATACTGGTTATATCTTTGTTTTAGTTTAAATTCGTATTTCATATCTCATAGGTTTGTTAGTTTGTTACTCTGTTACAACGAAGAAAGAGACGCATGGGTGAAGATATAGACTAAAGAAAGAAAAAGAGGATTTTCCCAGAACGAAAAAAAAAAAAGAGAAAAAAGGAACGAAAATGAAAGAGACTCGGAGAGAGACCGAGAGAGTCTTCATCTATCTTTATATAAACTTTGAACTCTGATCTTAGCAGATTGGAAGATTGCTTCTGAGTAGGTTTGGGCATAATACTCGAATCCAAAATATTCGATCAGTTCGAGATTTCAAATAATTCGGATCTTGGTTTGGATCATAACATATCCGAGATTCGACCAAGTATCTGAAGTATCCGAAAGTAACCTATAACCCTATTATCCATCTAAGCCGGTTACATTTCTGGATCCGATCAAGTACCAGAAAATATCTGTTCTGATCCGAACAAGTAACCTAAATATCTAAGAATAAAAAAATAAAGCATGATGTTTTTAAGTTTTTTTTTTCCATATTTTCGAGTATTCCATATATTTTTGGATACTTTCAGGTATGTGTGGACAGAAAGTAATGGAACCGAACCATATAAAAAAATATCCGGATCTCTAATCATTTATCTAAACCAAGAGAGAACCAAACCAAAATGAGAAAATCTCTTGGACCTAAATATCTGAAACTCGGAATATCCAATCCGACTCTCAATGCTCATGTCTACTTCTGAAAATGTAGAACCCTCCAATATATATTAAATTGACGTCAACACTGAAATAACGAGAACACAACAATACAAAAAGAAACTTTTATCTTTATTAAAAATCTCTTAACAAATCTAACAAACATGTTTAATCAGTTTTACATATAGTCAACATGACTCATCACTGACCAATTCCTAACAAGGAATCTCTTAAACAATCTAACATATATATTCAATTAGTTTTACACAGTCAACATGAATCGTACCTGACCAATTCCTAACTACTCAAACTCGCTTACAAAGCAACTGCAACACAGAACCCTAAAAAGCTTTTCTGCTTAGAATTTGTGAATCTATACTTTTTAATGGTATTTCCAACCAGACACTATAACATCAAAGATAGTATAAAAATCCCTTCAACCGAACGCCAAAACTTACACCAAATAATTTTTTTTAGTGATGAACAGTGTTACACTATATTTGGTGTGACACTGTTCATAAAATACTAAAAAGATATTACTATTTTTATTTGTGTTTATTATTTAGTAATATAATTAAACTGTTGTTTATTAACCAAAAAATAAATATACCATCAATATTTTTTGTATTTTTTTATTTTTACTCATATAAAATTATAATTCTAATTAATGTGAAATTTTAAACTACAAAAAATGTCTAAATTAATACGAAAAATTGAGTAAAATTAAAAATATATATTAAACTTAAATTAAAATACTTACATTAATAATAATTAGTAATTGAAGCTTGTATTTAATATTTATCAAACTATTACAAAGTAATCTTTAATTTAGTAATATAATTATAGAATATATTTGTTTAGTGTAAAATTTGGTGTTGTGGTTGGAGATGAAAATTTTTTTGGAACACTAAAACACCAAATTCAGTGTGATTTCAACACCAAATTTGGTGTTGTGGTTGGAGATACTCTAAGCTCCATATATATAGAAAAGCAAATCACACATTACTTAACCTTATTTCCTAAATCTAGATATCTTCAAATCATATATTATTGATTCTGCAATATCCTCAGTGTTTCAAAAGGAAATCGTTATTCCTCTAATCATAGCGCATCATGCCATCTCTATTCCTAGCATGATGCTTCACACTTACCAACTGTCTTGTGTGTCACACAGTCCATCCTTGTTGATCCAACAATTTCGTGCTTTCAATCTCCCCATTTTTATCTGAGTGTGATAACTCAAGCTCCAAGATTTTTCTGTCAATATTAGTTCTCCAAACACATAACACCAGGCATATCATTAAAGATATCACACAAGCCTTAACATCCATCTTCATTGACATTAAAATGAGACATGAATTTTAAAACAGTGTCACACATCAAAGAGTCAATAAACCAAAAAACCAAAAGATCAATGAATTCAAAACAAAAACAAAACCAAAGGTTTTCAACAAGCTACAGAGCAAAAGTCATGTTTCAAAACTAAAACAGAGACACAAGGACTTAACACTTTTTGCTCCCCCTAACTAACAAGCTGATTTCCCCCCTGCTTGGGTGCACATTCATATAAAAACCCAACACAAACTGAGATCAACAGAAGGGTTCAACAAGGTCTCTTTAATTCGCAAGAATATATCCTTTTCCTGAAACAAACTCACATAACCACTACAATCATAGTGCACAAAAACGGCCTAAACCGAGAAACAAAATCAATAAATATCAATTGCATCTGGTTAATGGAGATTTTTCTGTATAACACAACTCTATCAACTGTTGCACAGGGCAAAAATGCAACCACCTAACACAGAGAGACAATGAGAGATCCAAGTCAAAAACAACATGAGCAAACTGAGAAACAACATATAATGAACTAGATAGATTAAGATGTCAATCAGCAAAAGCAACACAAACGTACCTTTACCAAACAAGTTCATGGTGCAACAGAATGTACTATGTGCCACAATACATAGATTTTGAAAGGGACTCAACCCACCGGCTCAGTGAGGTAGCTAACATTAATTTTATATTTCACTTGGACAATCCTGCATGGTCCTTATGCATTATGGTCCATCAATCCTTTGAATTATTTTTTTCCATATTTCTGTAGAAACTTTGACGAATATATTTTTTTCTTAATAAGTTAGAGACATTGATAAAGCTAACATTAATTTTATATTTTAATCTTTTAAAAATTATATCCTGTTGATTTAGTTATACTTTTTATTTTTTTGACACTATTTTATTTTTGGTTTCGGATGGATACGAGATGCATTTATTTTATTATCAATGACATTACATTATAAAAGTTTAATTTTTGTTTGTATTAACTTAATTTTGAATTCCACGGACGAACCTGCAAAACCCGCGGTTATAGCGCGGGACAGGTTAGGAATATTAGTTTAAAATCCGCGGATTATGGTGGATCAACCCGTCAAAGCCGCAAATTAGCTCAATCCGCAATGGAGCGGATTAAACGAATGGGTTAACCAGCATTGACACCTCTAACGAATACCAAGTGACTTTTGTAAGTTACTAAAACAAACTAAATCAAGTAGTTTTATAAAAAAATATCAGCCAATTGTTTCTTAGATGCAACATGATGGATCTCAACAATTTTCCCTTCAACTACCTCACATATGAAATGGTGCCAAATGTCAATGTGTTTAGTGTGAGAGTGCTGAACAAGGTTTTTAGCGATATTCATTGAATTAGTATTATCACAATGCATTAACATGGTTTTTGAAGTTATACCATAGTCAGCAAGCATTTATTTCATTCATAATAATTGTTTATAACAGCTCCTTATGATATTCTGATTCGGTTGTGGACATAGATAAATAATTCTGTTTCTTGATGTGCCACACAATGAAACTATTTCCCAAGAAGAAACATACTCTAGTTGTGCTGCGACGATCATCAAGGTTTCCAATCCAATCTGCATCATAAAAACCTGCAAGATTCTAATTACTTTGTTTCGTGTAATACAAATCATGATCAATTGTACGTTTGACTTATTTATTGATACGTTTCACAGCTTCTAGGTGTGACATCCGAGGACTAGCTTGGTAATGAGCATATACACCCACATTGTGACACAGATCATGTCTGATGGTTTTGAGACATGTGCCGGATGCTGTCCACATGTAATAATTATTTCATGATCGAAGACCATATACAAGACTTTATTTTCATTTTCGTCAACCATTTGGCATTTTGTTCTTGTGAAAATACTTTCAAATCATCATCACACAATTGACTAATTCTTATAAGATTCGTATTCAAACCTTCCCTTGATAAATATTTTCCATCATCTCTCGAAGTTACCTTTCCACCAACTACATCATCATATGTAGACAAAGATTTGAAATCACATGTCATGTATCTTAAACAACCACTTTAAAAATACCTAGGATTGCTGACTTCTTCACTTGTAGAAGTGTGTGCCACCAGATTGCTGACCGCTTCACTGTAGAGGTGTGTGCCACATTTGCCAAAATATTATCATCCTCTTCATCTTCCTCCAATGGATGATTGTTAGATTACAAACCAGATTGACTTCTTTAGTCTATGTTTGACTCTCACAAATACTTTTTCTCATCTATTTCTTGATGTTTGTTGTAAAGGTCTTTCTTAGCAATCCACACTTGACAGAATCTAGAAGGTTTAATAAATCATTTTCAAGCTTGCCATATAGCTGTCTAATCTTATTTTTGAACTTGTGGCATACTGATCTGATATGGCTAGTTTTTCCACAGTGAAAACACACATAAACTTTTCTGCCTTGCTTGGACTCCTCCATATTCTCTTTTCTTCAACTTTCTTCTATGGTACTGAAACCTCCTAATGAACAGATTTTTCTTTTTGTACAACTATGGTCAGTTTCTTTAACTCTGTCTCAAGATTCAAATCACTTTTGACAAAATTGATTCCATTGTTACATGCTTGTGAGACAGTAGACTCTCCTAGTTGATAACGCAAACCACGATGATGCGAGCCCATAATTCCCATTGATATAATTTCATCCAATTTCTTTCCACCATTGTTCAACATCCTAATCTCCTTATGATTTTCTTTCAGCTATTTCTCCACCATTTTTGCTTTCTCTTTTTCGTTCTTGCATTCTTTTTGAAGATCTTTCAGCTTTCTTTCAAAACATTCTTTTTTAGGTGGTGGAAGTTTTCACCAATTTTGTCTTCTTTTTTTTCTTCCTCCAACATAATGATCTTGGCTTCCAACACCAGCTTGTCTTTTGTAAGCTGCATTTAATCATTGTTCCACAAAATCCAACTGTCTTAAATCCAAAGGATCAAGTTCTTCTTCATCAAAATCAGAATTCGTATCTTCTGAACTACTATTATTCTTAGCACTATGATATATCATGGTTTTTATGATTTTTAGCCATGATATAAGTATTGTTTTTAGATTTTTTTTGTATTCTTTGAGTCTTATTAGGTACAAGTATGAGCTGGATCTTGTTGATGCATTTTGGAGCTTTTGGATACTTGTAGCTGAGCAAATCAACATAGAGACGAATCAGGGTGTTCACGTCGATCGACATGGATCACGACTATCGAAGCCATCCGAGATTTTATCAAGTTTGAAAAATTACAAAGTTGCTCCAAGAGTTTTAACTATTTACAATACAAGTCTTTTCATATTTTAGATATGTCTAGGTTTTTAGAAGTCAAGAAGATGAAGTTTTATTTTATCAAGTTCTGAGAGAGATTTTGGAGTTGGAGAGCTTAGGAGAGAAGAATCAGAATTCACATTGTAGAGAGAAGATTATGAACTCCTTCCACACTCTTGATTTATTCTATGCAGTTTATTCAGATAATGATTTGTGCTTCATTGATCATGTTTGTGTAATCCACTTGTTAGATCTAAGGTTTTCAAGGGTTTATGATGAATTGTTGAATTGGGCATAAACATATTAGGATTATCATAACTGTTATTCATCTAGATTTGAATCTATACTAGATCTGGATTAGTCACCAAGAATCTAGCATCTTAGGATAATTAATATACATGAGAGTGTTATTGATATCTTGAACTAATCTTAGATGAGCAAAATAGCCTACTCGCAAAGAGATTTGGTTTAGGGATTTTGTGAACATATCATACCTGACATTAATGCATCCTTAATTATTAGAGTTTACAAAGAGATTTGGAATTCTGTTATTTAAGTATAGTTATCATTTTTGCGAGAGTTGAATGATCATATCATTGTGTTATGAGTTTAAAAATTGGACATACATGCGTCCAAAATTGAATCCGCCCAATTTGCAATTGTGAGTATTCCTTAATTGAATTCCCTAGATCTAGCTCATTCTGTTATTGAATTTACACCCCCATCTTACTAGCTATTTACTTTGCATTGTTTTTACTTTTAATTTTTTTTTGTTTAGCTTAATTCGAAATTTTTATATGTATTGTGTGAAGCTCAGAGTCCTTGTGGATTTGATCCGTAAGTACCACAGTGATCTCTTAATTTGAGAGAGTAGCTCTAAGGGTAATCACTGTCAGACTCAGAATTAGTAAAGCTTAAGAAGGACTTATTACTTTTTTGAGGACTAGGACACTCTGACTTCGAGTGTCCAACACCTTTGCACTCATGGCCTTTCATCTCCTTTCCTCTAGCCACATGACACTCAGTCTTATAATGACCATAACCACCACATTCATGACACTGGACTTCGCATTTTCTGTCAGATTTGTCCTTCTCACCTTTTTGAAAAATGTTGTTGAATTTCTCTGTCACCTCGGTTCCACCTACTGGAGTCTATGCTTCTGCTTTTTTCTACACGTTTCAAAGTTTTACCAAAGTTACTAGCCATTAAAGCAATATCAACTTGAAGTCATCGTCATTCACAACACCAAACAAAATATTGAGAGCTCATGCATTAAATTTTGATAAGTTCTTCTCATCAGTTGTCCATCTTGCCTTTGGTTTAGGAACTTTCGCACCTAACTCAGTTGTCTCACAGGGCGGTTCCCAACCTTCTTCAACAGTTTTCCATGCATCTTCTCCTTAACCTCAGATCAGTTGTGTCATACTTTTCACTTACCGTAATCATTATCATCTGATACGGCAGGCCGAATCATCACATATCGATTATTGGCTGCATTCTTCCTTAGGATCTCAAACTGTATCAAGTTTAACACTTTGATCGGTCACCTGCTTTGCTACCAAATGAAATAATTAGAACACAAAAATAACAAAAAGACACTTCTTTTATTTATTTGGAATCTCTTAAAAATCTAACAGATATGTTTAATCAGTTTTACACGCAGTCAACATGACTCATCACTGATTTATTGCTAACTAGAAATCTCTTAAACAATCTAACATATCTGTTTAATCAGTTTTACATACAATCAACATGACTCATCACTAACCAATTTCTAACTATCCAAACTCGCTTACACAGCAACTGCTATATGTTACTCTTTGTTCACTCACTAAAAACCCTAAAAAGCTTTTCCGCTTAGAACATGTGAATCTATACTTTTTAATGGCTAAGCTAAACCTAAATTTTAAGCTCCCTATATATAGAAAAGAAAATCATATGTTGCTTAACCTAATTTCCAAAAGCTAGATAAATTCAAATCTTTTATTCTTGATTCTGCAATATCTTGAGTGTTCCACAAGGAAATCGTCATTCCTCCAATCACAGTGCACCACATCATCTATATTCCTAACTTGCGTGCTGCTTCACTCGTGCAACAGTCTTGTGTGTCACATAGTCTATCTTTGTTGATCCAACAGCTTCGTGCTTTCAAACACCAGCAATTAGAATAAAACGAGTGAGCAAAACTAATATTCCGAAATGTAGTTTTGCCTCACTATTTTTTTCATACTAGATTTTCTTACCTCCAATTTATAGTGTTTGATTGTTGTTTCTTGTAATTTTATACTATAACGTGTACTTATGAAAAACATCTAGATATGTAACGATCAAGTTAATGTTTCTAAGAGCATTTCTAGTAGGAGGTTCTCGTACAGTCTCTCAAAATTTAGAAAATTAAAAAAAATTAAAAAAAAATTAAAAAGTAATAGAGAAGGAAGAAACGGCTCTTAGAGTATAACCTCTCTAACTTTATAGAAAAACTCATTTCATATGTCTTAAAATATTATTGGTTCAATATATTTTTAGTAATTAAATTAAACTAAATAACTTAAATATTTTTAAAAAATATTAATATAAAAATAGTGAGATACTAAAAAAAGATAGCCATATACTGTGGATGATCTAACATTCTTCCTATATATTCCTAATTTAATAAAAATCCCAAAGGACCATTGAAGTGTATATTCTTGTTAGAATATGGTCCAATTTGTAACAACCATTGAGGATGTTATTTATTTCTCTCGTATCTAAAGATTAATCTCATTTACATTTATTTTTGGCTATACATATATACTACATTTTTTTCAAATGATGTACCGGGTTTATTTCTACGTCCACATGCATGGGACGAGGTAAGTACTGTCAACTGCCACCTTCACAAGGTAAAACTATGTTCAGTGTCCACATGCACAGCTCTTAGGAACATCTGAATATGCATGTCAACACGAATACATGCAAATGACTGCTACATAGGTTTTTTTTTTTTTTCTTTAAGGAGGGATTCCAACGACTTCGGCCCATAATCCTCCTTGGCCCAAAGTCAGCCTTTGATAATACCAAAAAACATGGTGTAAATCATTTCTCCTAACTAAAATCGAACTAGGGACGTATGAAACTAACTCAACGCACTAAACCATTAGCCCAACGCATCGTTGATGATTGCTACATAGTATTCTGTTTTGCCATAATAATTTAGTATACTGATTATGTCCCACAAAACCTTGGTACGTGGCGACCCGAAATCCTACGTGTTGCCTTCAGAGTCTTAAACGAAGCTTGCCAACCAAATTTCCAGCTGCCAAAGATGTTCTGGTCATGATGACTCATGATGCGCCTTCAGGATGCTTCAGTACCGCTTGGTTTTTCTTTATTCTATTTGTCGTAATGGTTTGTTCCTTATAGGGTACGGTGCAACTATAAATAAGGAGGAACGGGTGTGTAAGTTTTTAATCAGTATTGCAAGTTGCAAAAGCTTTGATGATGAATTCGAAACCTTTTGTAGTGTGGTTTCTTTTGTTAGCGGCTGTTTTCGCCCTCACTGTGGTTGCTTCTGTCGATGACACAAAACAAGGTTATCGTCTTATCCCTTACTTCTTTATACGTTTCTACCATATGTTTAACGGTTTTTTTTTGTTTTTAATGATATAAAGCTGGTGAAAACCAAGTGGATGGCTCAAAATCGTCATGCAAGTACGGGAATTGTGCACAGGCTCGGGATATTCCTTTGATAAAAAAAGACAACGCTAAGTATGAGCTCAACCACGAAGAAGATCGTTTTGATGAGGTCATTAGTGAAGAAGGAGAAGATGAATCCAAATACCAAGGTGGCCGGGAAAGTGGTCAAGGTGGGCAAAAAGGCGGTGGTCATGGCCAGGGAGGACAAAAAGGCGGTGGTCATGGCCAGGGAGGACAAAAAGGCGGGGGTCATGGCCAGGGAGGACAAAAAGGTGGTCATGGCCAAGGAGGACAAAAAGGCGGTGGAAGCGGCCAAGGAGGACAAAAAGGAGGAGGACAAAAAGGCGGTGGAAGCGGGAAAGGAAGCAGCGGTGGCGGACAAGGAGGACAAAAGGGCGGCGGTGGCGGCCAAGGAGGGCACCACGGTCGTGGAGGCGGCAGTAAGGGAGGAGGAGGAGGAGGAGGCCATGGAGGTAGAAGTGGAGGAGGCGGAGGAGGTAGTGGTCGAGGAGGAGGCGGAGGGAACGGGATGTAGATAAGTTTTTATGTATAATAAACTACAATAAAGTTATCCGTAAACGTATGCCGAGTTTTTATAGACTTTGGTATCATGAAAGTTTTATAATTGTAACAAATCTTTGCGCTGAACGTGATTTAAGAAAAAAGAATACAAACCACATAAATCAAAGACATGAACATTTTTCGGTAGGTACATGATTGCGAAAACATATTTTGATGACGTAAACTCCTAGGGACTAGAATTCGATTCCTGTTTGGAACATGGAATATGTTGGAAATTCCGGTTCAGGTTTACTACATTTGGTTCAAACCGGCTTCAGCTACTTGGTCAAGTCTGTTGCACAAGATCAGCATTGTTAGTTGGCATTTTAACCAAACCGAACTAACCGAACCAACCGAAGTCAACCCGTTATTAAGAGTCTGTCGTAATAGAAGATTTGTTGTAAACTTTGCGAGGAAAACGTTAAATTAGTCGATGTAAATACAGTAAATGTCGGTAATTCGTCGTCAATATTACCAACAAATGAACGCCTCTTTCAAGGGTCAACGTTAATTCGTTGTAACGTCAACAACCAATTAACGACGATAAAAAATATTATACAAAAAAAAAGTTTAAACAAAACATAAATATATAAAAATTATAAGTAACAAGAATCCAACAATTATAATTCTAACTATTATAAAAATACCTAAAATTAAGCCTAACAATTCTAAAATCCTAACAAAACAATTCTAATAATTATTTTTAGAAATTATAAATATAATAATTTTCATTTTATTTTCAGAAGTCATTTGACTCTAGCAAGAAGGAAAAACTAATTCTAGAAAAAGAAAGTGAAAATGAGAAGAATGACTAACGAGAGAGGGAAAGCAAATGAAATATATAAACTTTTTAGTCGTCGCTAATTCGATGTTAAATTATGACGTATTTACGATGATTCTTTGTAAATTCATTGTTCAATATAATTGCATGCATTTGTAATGATGTCTTTGTTTTCGGCGCTTATTATTCAGTAAATTACGACGTTTTTACGATGATTCATTGTAAATTTGTTGTTAAACATAAACAATATACTAAAATTGTTTCTTTTGTGATTTTGTTGCACTGATGATAATGTTACTAAAATTAATTTGTGTAAGAGTTATTTATAGTAATGATGTATCCATAACCTCTATTTGTAATTTGTAATTAATATATGTTTTTGAATCATTTTATGTGTTAACTTATTAATATGTTTATCTGAAAATGTACTAGACATAATATGATTCAACATAATTTTTCTTGTTAATTTCTCGTTAAGGGTTTTCATTGTAAAATCGTTGTAATGTAACAATGGATTAATGAGAAAATTTCAAATCGTCGTAACTACGACTTTAATCACATGTTTGTTACCTTTGATTATACAACGAAAAATTTTGACGCGATTTTAGGATGTTTTAACAAAGAATGTTTTTTCATCGTTAAATCGTATAAATTCTATTTAAATTTAGGACGAAACTAGTTAATTGTAAAATTTTGTTATTAATCGAATGTTTTCTTGTAGTGAAATCTCATGCGCATTCTTCACTAACAACAGGTTAACCAAGAAGTAATAAACTCTCTTAGCTGCACATGTATAATCCAAATCAGCAAGCTTAGCAAATACACCAATGTCTTAATTCTTCTCTCACTGTTCCATTAATGTTAGCCACTACACAATAGTGATTCATGCTATGATTTTGGATTGGAGATTTTCCTTCTTTATGCAGTCGTGGAGGGTGCTGACGGAAAAAACTCAAAGACGCCAACCCCATACAAATTAAATAAAAGATACAATTAGTCAGGGAAAATGAATAACAAAATTATGCGATAAAAAATAATGAATAACAAAACTCTGCGATAACACGGATAATGAATTATAAAAATCTGCGATGACACGAAAATTAATAGCAAAATCTCCGATGACATGGTAAAATAATAGCAAAAATCTTTGATTACACGAAAATCTGCAATGTAAGTACACAACAATAACACAATTCTGCGATGTAACTAATCAATAATAACAAAATTATGCGATAAGGCGATTAAAATTGTTGACGATGAATCAAAGAAACGTAACAACCACTCATAAAAATTTGTGATAACTGATTCAAAATACTAAGAAGTTTTCAGAAAATCTGCAGTCAATATAACATTTAGGCGGAAATTTTTAAAATTAAATTAGACAAATCATTATCGAAATATGACATTCTCACGCTGGAAAATGAAAGAGGCATGGATGTGGCTGAGACTTGCTGGAATTCTCCATCTTCAGGCAAGCAAATCTGATTTTGAGGCTGTTGAAATTGACTCCTTTGATTGGTCCTGCAAAAGAGAAAGAGAAAGGTAAGAAAATGATGATGAAGAAAAATGAAGTTCTGAAGTAAAAAAAGCAGAAGAAGTCGTCGTACACAGGAGAAGTTGAAGAAGAAGATAAGTCTTTATGGGCCAAGCTGTTGTGTTGTTAAAAAGAGTCTAATGGGCGTACGAAATAAGTAAGGTCCAAATGAATAAATGTGTCTTTTGCTGAAGTCTAAGTGTTTAGCTAAACACCTAAGTAGTAGTTATTAAGAGTTGTTACAGAGTGGTTGTAGTCTAGAGCAAAATACTTAAGGGTTGCTTGTAAACTAGTACCTAGAAGTATGGTCTAGTAAAAGTTGTTATGTTTAGAGTCCAAGTGACTGTATTGTAGGAAGTAAAATCTAGTATAAGTATGTGTGTGTAATGCTGAAAATAAGTAAGAAAAAGAAGAATGAGTTTTAAGAAATAGACCAAACAAAAGCTTGAGACAGAAACAAACCTAAGATAAGAGTGATTTCAACATGGTATCAGAGCTTGTATCCTTTTGGAGCCTGTTAGAAGCAAAGAAGAAGAAAGAAAGTTAAAGAAAAGCAAGTCAAGAATTTTCATGGCAATTAACCTTTAATCTTCACAACTTGTGGCTGTCTTTGATGGACAGAACTATGAGTTCTGGGCAGCAAGGATGCAGACAACACTAAGGAGCAAGGAACTGTGGGAAGTGGGTGATGAAGGAATTCCAGAACCTGCAAACAGATCTCTGGAGACACCTGGACCAGAACAAACCAAGGAGGCAACAAACCTGAAGGCTCTCAAGATCAAAGACACAGCAGCTCTCCAGATCATCCAACATGCTATAGCTGATGTTATCTTTGATAAAATCCTTTCTGCAACCTCAGCACATCAAGCCTGGAAACTCTTGGAGCATTCCTACCAAGGAAATGAAAAGGTAAAAACTGTTAAACTTCAATCTCTAAGAAGAAAGTTTGAAAATCTAAAAATGAAAGAAGGAGAAAAAGTCAAAGTGTATTCTGACAGAATCCAAGCTGTAGCAAATCAAATGAGAGCATTAGGAGAAGGCAAATCTAACTTTGACTTAGTTGTCAAAATGCTTGCATCTATACCTAAAAGCTATGCCTCCCTATCCTCTCTAATGGAAGAAACCAAAGATCTAAAGACTGTCACTTACGTTAAACTAATTGGCTCCTTGGAAGCACATGAAAAAAGGTTCTTCCCTGAAGAAGAAGAAGACTCTGAAGGTGCCTTTCATGCCCACTTCAAAAACCTAAGCACAAGAAATAATGGCAGACCAGTTCAAGGAGAGTCAAGCTACAGAAAGAGATGGTGGTGCGGTTACTGCAAAAGGGACAATCATAGTGAGGAGAGGTGCTTTGAAAAACATAGCCATTTGAGAACCTGTCGTGCTTGTGGCAACTCTGGTCACTTTGCAAAAGATTGCAAAGCCAAGAAACCTGAGCAAGCACATGTCAATCAAGAAGAGGATGAAGAATCAAAAGAAGAAGGAAACTACCACATGTTCACTACAAGACTGACAGATCAAGAATCCTTTGAAGAGAACACATGGCTCATTGACAACGGCTGCACAAACCACATGACATCAAATGAAAACATGTTCATCAACATCAACAGAAATTTCAAGGTATCAATTCTAATTGGAAATGGAGCTGTACTAATGTCAAAAGGCAAAGGTGATGTTGAGATTATGACAAAGAAAGGAAAAAAAGTCATTCAAAATGTCTTCTTGGTTCCTGAGATTACCAAGAACCTGCTGAGTGTTTCTCAAATGATTGAGAATGGATATGAGGTTACCTTCAAACAAAGCTGCTGCATCATTCATGATCAAGCCGGAAGAAGAATCGCTGAAGTCCAAATGATCAAGAATAGTTTTCATCTCAAGCTGTCTTCAATCGAAGAAACTTCAATGCTGGCACAAAGTGTAAAAGCAAAGAAGTTGCAACAAAATACGGTTCATGCGGAAGACTCAAATCTGGAAAAACTGCAAACTTACAAACAAGGAGTCAAGACAGGTGAAGACTCTAAGAAAAATCTCAAGACTGAGATCAAGGTTGAGTATTACCTGATAAAAAAAAATGGAGCTGAAGACAACAAGAACTGGAGTTCAGTTACCATTAAGAAAATTGAGTCTGTCGATTCAAGAACCGACTCAAAGGGTCAGCAAAAGACAAGGGTGATCAAAGAAAGCACCAACCAGAAAGAGAAGACTTCATTTGAAAATGAGAAGAATCAGAAACTGATTAAAGAAGAAACCTGCAAAAGAGATGCAGAGAAAACGAAGGAAACCGAGAAGAAGAACCAAGAGCTAAAATACAAAGGATTTGGATTTCGAGATGTGAAATTCACAGGGAAAAGAGAATCAGCCAAAGAACATTGGCCAGTGATCAAAACTCAAAGCAAGGAAGAGAAAAAGAAATTAAATGTGTCCGATCAATGCAATGTCATCAAGATAGGAGACATACTGCTCGCCCATTGTACCTACAAGATAAGAAGAAGGCAGAATTGATTGAGACTGATGAAAATCAGAAGAAGAATGAAGAAAGCATCATTCTAGAGGGAGCAGAAAAGTTGAGCTCATTAAAGACCTATGCCGAAGTCTTGGAAAATCCAATCAAGAGGGAGACTGAGAAATCAAACTCACCAATGAGTTATGTTGATGCAGTGAAGAAAACATCCCCACTCATAACAAAGAAACTCTGCAGAGACGAACCAACGGTATCAAAATTCAAAACCCTAACTTGGAACCAGGCCCGGTCTCGAGGGTAGGCAGCTTAGGCAGCCGCCTAGGGCATCCACTTGCTTAGGGCATTTGTAGGGCTGATAATAAAACCAGAACCGACATTTGTAGATCTGATGTGCAGCTTTTGTTCATCTCATCGAAAGGAAAGATACACACGTGTGTATAAGTTCGTAAAAAAATTAAAAAAAAAAAAAGCAAAGGCCCAATGTTTTATTTTTAAACAAGGCTCAATTTCTTTACATCAATATTTTTTAAGCAAGGTCCAATCTCTTTAACGTTTTTCCAATTTGAGCTGAATTAAAATGGACCAATTGTTTTTTTCAATTCATTAACCGAATCCGTATTAACCAAATTTAACCGAATTTTAACCAAAATACTGAAATTTTCTGTTTATTTCAGTAACAAAATAAATAACCAAATTAACCGAGAACTAAACCAAATCGAGCCGAAACATTTTTTGGTTCAAATTGGTAAGAGTTTACAAAAACTGAAAAACCAAAAAACTTGAACCAATTAACCCAAAGTAACCGATTTCGCAGGCCTACTTAGGGCATCCACAAATATTTGATCCATTTGAGTAAATTAATAATATTATATTACATACTACTTAAATATGATTATCTTATATATGTTCGAGTTTTACATTTAGCTACTTGAATTTTTTTTACTTCCTTCGATTATGTCTAGGTGTACAGAGACGATGTACATAGATGGCTATGATTTCTTTCTAGAACTAAAAGTTTTTCGAAATGTATTACCGAAGAAAATATGTAAGCCTATTGAAATACTTGATTTTCTGAAAAGAATGGAGGGTTATTATCCAAACACAGCTCTCGCATATTGTTGACCATTCTGGTATCGGTTGCTACCGTAGAAAGAAGTTTTCGAAGTTGAAACTGATAAAGAATTATATGCGGTTTATCATGTCATAAGAGAGATTGAATGGGTTAGCTTTGCTATCAATTAAAAAATTTATGGTTGAAAAGCTCAATTACGTGAGTTTGGTGGACGATCTTACGGACAAAAATGCAAGGAAGGCTATATTTCAACACTAGATTTTTATAATAGACCGTTTATGAAATTAGTAAGAGTTTTATTAAGTAATTGTATTATTTTTTATATGAGTATTATTTATAATTTTGCATAAAAATAGAAAGGGCATTATTTTATTTTTTTGCTTAGGGCATCCAAAAACGGTGAGGCGAACAATAATTTAAGCCCAACGAGTTTACTATGAGATTACTATGAGATTATAATTTGAAGGTTGAAGATGAAAATTGAAAGAGATGTCACGATTTGGAGTGTATATTTTATTTCTTAACTTAATGAAATCAAATAATTTTTTTTCCAGTTTATTATACTTAATTAAATCAAATAATTTTGACTCCAGTTTAATATTTCTAAAATTTTGAAATTAATTTAATCAGAATGACATTGCTGTGAATATTAGGATTCCCTTTGGTTAATTTGTATTTTGACAAAAAAAAACTAAATCATTCTTGTAAGCTTATTTCTAGAGAGTTAAAATAACAATTAGTAAAATTTAGGCCATTTTAGGTAAATTTCACTTATTTTATTTTTCTTCTCCATGTTTCATATATAAACTCCTGTATGAGTGTGTTGACAAAAAAAATAAAAATAAAAATAAGTCTCATTCCTTTTGCTTTAATACTTTTTTGGGTGAATGTGTTAATAAACAAGCTATTTCGCTATAATTTGCTTATTTTCATTAATTATTAATATTAATTTTGATTAGTTAAAGTCTCTATGTTTATAGGATCTGACAAAAAAATCATTCTCAGATTTCTCCATCTCCGAGACTCGGGGCATCTCTGTCTCAGCCACCGACAAATTCTATTCACATCATTCATCTACAATCAAAATTCCATCTTTCTGATCATCACAATGCACGCTCTCAAGGACAAAGTCTCCCAGAAACTATCTAATCTCTTCGCCGATTCCCCAAGCCAATCTTCCTCTCCTCGCTATTCCAATTCCGATTCTCCAAAGGTATCACCTTTATGATCTCTCTGTTTCAATTGGAATCAAAAGCCCTAAAAGCTTATCTCTTTACCCATTTTCTTGAGATGGGTCCTTTGGATTTGAATCGAATTGATAATTAGGCTTTAATTTGGTTTGATCTGTTCAATTTTAAATTTTCGTGACATTTAAGCTTTTGAATGTGTAGGCCAGGCTAAATTCAAGTGTAGGCAAGTCATTGTCTTCATATTTCTCGTTTGTGATTCCTCAATCTGGTAATGAAGATTCAGAATCATGTCCTCCTCTTCCCATTAGAACAGATAGCTATGAATCTATTGAGAATTACAAACATGGAAATGAGCTAAATCAAGGTGGGAACTTTATCTCAAAAGGTGAAGATAAGGAATCAGATAAGAATGGTGAGTTACGTGCTAACGATTACATTGAAGGGGTGAAGCAGATGAGAGAATTAACAGAAAGTTCTGTTTTTATTACTGCTAATTTGTGTGAATTCTTGCAAGCGAGTCTTCCGAATATCGTAAGAGGATGTAAATGGATCTTGTTGTATAGGTAAACAAATGTTTATTTCATTTGTTGTTTGAGGTTTGAAGGTTGTGGTTTTGGTATTAACTTTTAATTGGATGAAGGGCAGTACGTTGAAACATGGCATATCATTGCGTACGCTTCTACGCAAAAGCGGAGAGCTTCCTGGTCCTTGTTTACTGGTTTGTTTGATGAACTCTGTGCTCTTTGATAGCATTTTTGATAAATGTTAAATGGGAAAGATCTTAGTTTGTGATGATTGGGTTTTTGTGTAGGTTGCTGGAGACAAACAAGGTGCGGTTTTTGGCGCTCTGTTGGAATGTCCGTTGAGACCTACTCCTAAGAGGAAATATCAGGCAGGCTAACTATTTGTTATATTATTTTTCTCTTTGGAGATTAATTAGTTTCTTTATTGCTGATTCTCTCAACATGTTTTTCATGATAGGGTACAAGCCAAACATTCTTGTTCACAACTATTTATGGTGAACCACGCATATTTAGACCAACCGGTAACCATTTGGACTCTCTTTTGCTTCTTTTCCTTATCGAGCAATCATATAGATAGACTGTAGGAGATTGATATAGAAAAAACTGAAAAGTGAAAATTTTGGAGAATGCTCAAGTCTCTCCAACTTCTTAATGATCTTACGAACATTGGTTTCAATTTCAAACTGATTCTCATTGGAATATTCACTGGTTTTTGTAAGAAACTTGATGCCCACTTCTTTTAGGTAGTTGAATTGTTGCTATAAACCATCTAGAGAAAGAAGGAAAATAGAGTTACTTGTTGATGATGGAGGGTGCATGTAACCTGTTAAGTATAAGTTGTGGAGAGTGAATAGAAGCTCTGCATCTAAATTTCGGAAGATGTTTTCGTCCTGCCACTAAACATTGTGAACCAGACACTTAAAATATCGAGCCCCTCCTCAAGTATATGTAATCGGGGACTTCTCTTATGAATTTGTGTGCAGGTGCCAACCGATATTACTTGATGTGTATGAATGAGTTTTTGGCATTTGGAGGTGGTGGAAACTTTGCTCTATGCTTAGACGAAGATTTGTAAGGCACAATCTGGCTCCATCTCATCTTGAATATTTCCCTCTTTTAATCATTTTAAAATACTCAAAACCAAAAGTTTCTACTTGAACAAGGTTGAAGGCAACAAGCAGACCTTCCGAAACATTTGGAAACGAATGCTTGGCTAGCAGCACGGAGTTTGAGTTAAAGAATGTCGAGGTAAAGCTCAAGTTTCTATGATGACAACCTTATTATGTAATCTTACTTGGATCTTGAAGTAATGTATGCAAAATTCATGTTTTAAAATCTGCAGCTCTGGGGATTTGCGCATGTGTCTCAATACCTCTCCTCATGATCCCTTTCTTTGTTCGAGAATCGAGATACCTTGATAGAAAGCAAAGGATACCATCTTTTTTCAGTCTGTTAATTGTTTCAGAGTTGTGATTAGGCTTAAGACACTTTTTTTTCAGGCTTTAATCTTTTGAAAGAGTGACAATATTACATGATTGTATCTGTGTTACTGAGAAAACTGATTCAGCTGAGACGTTATTGAACATTTATTTGTTATGTATATAACAGATTCATGTTGTTTTAAGAGTAGTATCAGAGTGGCACACCTAACTTTTCAGATGAGAATGGCAGCTATGTGTTATGAGTAGCTTCGAAGGCAATGTAACAAAAATAAAGATGATGGGTTTGGACGAAATACATCTAGACAAGAACAAAAGGATGAGTGAATACAGTAACTTTTGTATGTAAGGTTAAAATCTGTCACAAACTCTTTAAGTTTATAATAAAACATAAACATGTATTTCTAAAGATCTGATTTGCATGAGCAAAGACAGTAGTGTGGGTGAGCGATAGAGTAGCAAACGCCACTAACACTTGCCTTCTGCTATGGCTGTTGGATTCGTTGTGCGGTGGTGGTTCATGCGACACGAGCCTTCGTGGCCTTTAGGTTTGTTTTCTAATAGTGTTTAATCCCGATTTTGGACTCTCTAGTTTCCCGTTTATCATTTCTTGTTCTCTCTCCCTTCTGTTTGAGGTTTCAATTCTGTATGGGCTTGGTCGTGGCCTCTTTTTTTCTACTGCCCCGTGTAGGCTTATCGAGGTTTCTTGGTTAAGAAATGGGTTAGGCTTCAATTTGGGTTCGCTTTTTGGTTGATATATCCTTGTAGAGGCATCTTCTAGCTCTCCTATGTGGTCTTCTTATAAAAAGTATATATTTATCACTTTAAAAAGTATATATATATATATATATATATATATTATCATTTATTTAGTTTTTATTGTTTTCCTTTTTAATTAAAAAAATAACATAAAATTTATCACATTTATTAGAATTTAATCGATCAACTAACATGTGTCTAATCTTATTCATTATAAGTTTGACATGTATCAAACTCTCGTGAAACAAAATATAAAAATATAAATTTGAAAATAAAAGTTCAAATTTTATTAAAAATTTAATAATAAGAATTAACGTGTATTAGAAATAAATAGAAAGTAAAAATTTATATTTTATTATTTATCTTTTTTTGTTAGTTTTTTTTTTCGATTACAGAAAAATAATATAAGTTTTTACACGTGTCAGAATCTAAACGATATATCGACACGTGTCATAATCATGTTAATTTGAATTTTGACATGTGTGGAGCGCTCGTAAATACAACCAAACTTTATATTATAAAATAACTTTTTAGAAATTTTTTTGCTTCAACATATATGTATATATATATATATAGTATATACTGTTATGTTAATAAAAATCCGTTGTAGCACATTGGCTTATGCATTAAAATCTGGTACTAATTATACTAGCTTTAAGTTTCGGGTTCAAAGCCTGACAGCGGAATATGTTGTAATATTTAAACTTTTGTTATTTATTGGACTTAAAAGAAATTTAAATAGCCTTTGCCTTGCTATTGGTAAAACTACAAACAAGTACACACAGGTTCTGTCTCTAAACGAGATCAGTAATTGATTGATTACTTTGGTCTGGCCAAAGTATACAAAATTGTGACGAATCTATTTGGAAAAATTGAAACTTTTGGTAAAATTTCTTCATGCATCAGTTAGTGTAAAATCTACACTTGAGAGTTCTGCAATTCATTGGTTATTTTCTATTTTTAACTCCTTGATTTGTTTGCTTGTTTGATTAGCTAAAGTGCATAACCTTTTGATGGTGGAAAGTGGTAAAAATATTTCACTTTGTGAGTGTATTGAAAGAAAAGGGCTTTGTTATCTGGTTTGTAAATATGTTTTAAAGCTCTTTCAAAGCATCAGATTTAACGAAACAATACTGCAAAAGTGGAGGTCTATAGAAACACTGTAAACCACCAGGCCATAGAAACTTGAAAAATCCCCTCAAGTATGTGTAGTCCGGTACCTCTCTTTTGAACACGTGTGCCGGTGCCAACCTATATTACTTAAATGAAACTTTGCTCTATGCTTGGACGAAATTTTGTAAGGCACAATCTGGCTCCAAACTTGTTTGATGATACTCAAACCGAATGTTTCTACTTTGACCAAAGTTATTCTACTTGCTAAGCAATCTTACTTGGATCTTGTAAGTAATAAGTGCAAGTTCATGTGGTACATTGATAAGCCTGAGTGTATATGTCAGAAGAAGCACACGTGTGGGAGTTAATGAAACAGAGTCTGAGGCACGTGTGGGATTAAATGAGGAACAGGCACGTGAGAAGGAGAAAGGAGAAAGGAGAAAGGACAAGCTTCCAGAGCTCATCGAGGAAGAAGACATCTGCGAGTGAAGCGCTGGAGCGATTGAGCGTACGGCGAGGTAAGTTTGTTACAGATTCATTTAATTGTAATTGCTTTCAATTGCTTGTTTCTTTCTAGTATAAATAGGATCCTCCATTGTTTAGAGGAATTTATGTTGAATGATGTATGAAGATCGTGATGTGAGATTCTGAGATTGAGCTATCATGATGTGTGATGAGCCTTTCTCTCTTATACATTGTACTTCGTTTGATTGTTAATAAAGAGATCGGAGCTTGATTCTTATCATACATGCTCTCAATACCTCAATAGAAAGCAAAGCTTACCTTCTTTTTGTCATTCCATATTCAACATTACGTGATTGGATCTGTGTTACTGAGAATACTAATTCACCTCAAACCTACTTGAACACTTTTATTTGAGACTATAAACTCTACAATAGTGTTATTGTTTTTTATATTAAATACACCAATGTCTTGATGATTTGTCCATACGATTCATCTGGTTTAAAGACAAGAATACCAATTTGAGTTTTTTTAGTAGCTATGAAGGCAAAGATTATAGGATTTTGGACAAAATACATCTAGGACAAGACACAACAAGAGGATTGTATACAGAGACACAAGCCAAGAAAGATTTGTTCTTTATAAAAAAAAAACTCAAGCAAGGAAGCCAAGTCTCTCACCATTCTTCTTAGCAAGCCTAATAAGCCCTTGTCTCTGTTTAGCATCAGCTCCAATCGATTTACAAAACTCAGTAATGACCTACAATAAAACAACAAAACCCCATTTTTTTAACAACTCAATGATTATTTTACTTCTTTGATTATTAGTTTGTACAAATCAACAAACCTGAGAGTGTAAGGCAATGGCTTTGCCTCTAAGCTGATTAAACCTTTTCTTGCCAACTATGTTGCGTGTGACAACAACAAGTGGTGCAAATAAACCTTTGCCTTCATTGACATTTTTCATCATTGGTTGTACTCTAATGGCTTTTCTTGAGACTTTGGCTTGTTGTGGTGGCGTGATTGTCTTGGTAAAGTAATCTCCATAGAAAGAAGTTCCTAGTAAACTTCGATTACATCCAGTTGCAGAAAGTGAAGTAGCAGCCATATCAATTTGATTCTCTGATCGGTGTTAATGGTAGAGAGGAAGAGGAAGAGAAATTGAGTGTGTGGTTGGTTTTTGAGTTTAACATTTTGGTGTGGACGAGGTTGGGGTGTTGTTTTGGTTTGGATGGAGAAATGTGAGCCACAAATATGATTCTGGCTGGTCTTAATGCTTTTTTCCAAGTTTCTTAAAGTTTTGGGTTGTGATCTTCTGTAACACATTTTACTACATCATCCTTTCTCCACCGTCCGATTATTTATTCTTCTCATTTATTCTAGTTTTTGCTAGAAAGGATGGATGGGCAAATCTAATTTATGTTTGGTTTTGGTTCGTTTTTTTTTTGTTTTTCTTTTAAGGGTTGTGTAAAAGAAAAACTTTCAAAAATATTTAATATTGTTATGCCTATTTTTGATACATATAATAGGTTTGTTTGTTTTTGGTTTGGCTACACAGAAACACAGTTTTCGTTCGGCTTTGGTTTTCAAACTTTAGAATAATTAAATGAAACAGTTTATAAATAAATATTGGTTCAGTTTGGGTGTAATTTTGGTTTAGTTTGGTTCATTTTTTATTTTGCTTCAGTTAGGGTTTAATTTTTGTATTGTTTGGTTCAGTTTTTATACTTTGGTTCACGAATCTAACTAAATCTTTAACCAATGATGACTGAACCAAGTGGCTTTTTGTAATTTTAATTTATTGGTATAGCCGTATAGCCTTTTAAAATTTCATATATATATATAGCAGCAACTACGAATGTGATCAAGTGTAGCATTAAAGCAAAGCAAGTAAGTTTCAAAGCTTCGTCCAACGTCAAAAGACAGAGAAATACACAGAATGTACATCGAATATCCGATGCATCCACACAATCAGATATGACAGTCCCCAAGCGCATTAGAAGAAGATCCCGAATGTGTTCTCGCCACTGTAACTCATGTATAGAAACCCGTCTTCATCTTTGTGCTCTTCATAAATCGCAGACATTATCGCCGCTGCAATAAAAGATAACAATACAACTATTAGCTCTACATTGACAAAAAAAAATTCAATTACTTGAACTAGAAGGGAATATGGTTATGGAACATGTGTTAGTATCTAACCAGTTGGTGGTAGAATGTTCTTGACAAAAATGAAGATGGCTTTCTCGGGACTGAGCTTGATACGCTTCCGCACAACATAAACAAACTGGCCAACAGTTAGATCAGCTGGAACCAAGTACCTGAAAGTTTCTCCAATTCGTTATCTCAAGAACGAATAAAGAACATTTATATCCCTAAGCAGTATAAGATTTTCAGCCATTACAAGAACTTGAAGCCAATCAGGTGAATACAAAGAGATTATAGCGTAAAAACTTGTGAAAGAAACGGCATGATTAGCTATCCTATCCAGTAAGACAATCGGATTCATTAAATGGGTTCTAAACGAAAGAGAGATTCGATCGAACTCCTCTAGATACAATTTACAAAGCAGATACGGCAATACTCAAAAAAAAAAAAAAAAAACAAAAAAAGCCAAGACTTACTTTTTCTTATCAATATCAGGAACATCACTCTTCTCGGCTCTTTCGACTATAACCTACAACAATTAAAGACAGATTAAGGTAAAAAGTTTTGCACTTTCTTGAAAGAAGATAGCCATATATTTCATATACAGTCTTACCGGTATTCTATCTGGATACTTCTCCCTAATACGAGATGCTTCAGCTTGTCTCTTTTCTGTAACATATACACACAAAAACGATCCATCAATTCAAACACAAGAATATTCTTCTTTAATGTATCAGCATTCCTCAACAAAAGCAAAACGAAATCAGAACATGTTTCAATCACTATTATCTACTCCAGGGACTAATATAGATCATAGACTAATCTGTTTCGCTCAAGATTATGTTTCTAAGCCCACAGAATCAAGAGAGCCTATTGAATCTTACTATCTTCAACATCAATATTATTCTCAACTTGAACAGAGATTACAATGGACTACTATATGTACACTACTCAAGAAACTACACAGACTCAGCGAAAAAAAATATCAAGAGAAACAAGTGAATCTTATAACCAAATTTTGCGAATTTCTAAAATTTGGTACTCAATCAAAATTGAAGAAACCTGAAACTAGAATTTTACATGTATATGCAAAATTAATTGAAAATTGACGAAACCTGAAACTAGAATTTGATATGTTTCTAAGATTAAAACAACTAAATCAGATTTTGGGGATTTTAACAAAGTCGCTGAAAACCCTATGATTAAAATACACCAAGATAGATCGATTAGGTTTAGATTAAAATATGAGAGACGCGTAAAGAGGGGAAAAAGCAAAACGAACCGAGAGGATGTTCTTGCTTGAAGGAGCTGATCGCCATAGTTTTCACGAGTTTTCGCTGCGAGAAAAAGAGAACGAAGGGTTTGTTAATTGGGATATCGAACCGACTGAATCAAGTCATTATATATATAGTAACCTAAATATAAATATTGTTGAAAATATTTAATTTAATTTAATTTCATTTATTTAATGACTATGTATATTTTTAGTGCTTTTAGTACTTTTAATACATTGAAAACGTGTTTCCTAAAACTACTAGTTTGAAAAAAATACAATGGAAAGTTTGTTTCTGTTTTAAAAACATGATGGAAAATTTACTTTTCTAAATAATTTTTTTTTTCAAACATAACGTTAGATTTGTTTTCCTCAAATACTCTCATTAATCAAAATAAAATAAAAAAAATATATATATATAGGTTTGAAACAAGCCTCTCTATTAGATATATCAATGTGAAAAGCTCAAAAATATATATAGTAAAATCTCTATAAATTAATAATATTGGGATCAATGTATTTTTATAATATTTTATTATTTTATTAAGGTTATTAATTTATATAAGTGATATTTGGGTCAAAATACCAATTTGGAACATGAAACAATTATTCATTTAGCGAGGTATTAATGAATCGAATATTAATTTATAGAAGTTTAATGTATAACTCAAAGAAAAATTCATCTCATTTACATATGGAGAAACAACCAAATTATAAATTAAATATATATTATCATGCTATTATATTCATGTTTGACTTGACAATAATAAGCTTGTTTAGTCATTAAAGTCTTTCAGGAAACGAGATCAAAGCATACATCTAGATATTTGTTACGATAAAGTTCTAAAACATCAGTAGATGCTCAACAAAACCTAATGGTAAGAAACTAAACAATACAATAATCAAACTCAAAGTACATAACCAGTCTCGAACCGACAAACACAGCATATATATCTCACACCAATCTGATAAATAGAGAACCAACAAACATAACATGATATTTAATGATCAATTTGATTCATTAGAGTAAGTAAATGAACAGTTTAGCTCACTATATGAGATTAATACATATTAGGGCATTGAGTTTGATAATTTTTCACTCGACAAACCTATGTTAAATATAGTATTATTTGAAACATTTAATGAAAATTAGAATGAAAAATATACTCTAAATCTATGATTTTGAGCATTATATTTTCATTTTCATATTTTCAAAAGATGGTTTTCGTGTTCCCGAAACATTTAGTTTCTGTGTATCCATTTTTATTTCTATGGAACCCAAGTTATTTTACCATATAACGTATCAAATTATGAATTTACAATATTGTTTTTCATATATGCAAATATACAATTTACAAGATAAGGAACAAGTGAGCCAATAAGGAACAAGTGAGCCAATTGTGATGGACTTTTCCTTTAAGACTGTGTGACAGTCGATAATCTCTTCCAGTTTGACTCAGCCTTCATCTCATGGACCATTTTTTACTGGGCCCAATTATTAAAAAATTATGAAAAATGAGCCTTTTTTATATTTTTTTTTGAAATCAACAATGTTTCCATGGCATTTGCCTACTTTGCCGTGGGGTAGAGGCACCCCTGATGGGTCGCTTAAACACTTGGTGCATGTAGGATGCTTGAATTTTTGCTAAAATTGTGTTGTTACGCGGAGGACTAAAATTGGCGGACTATATATACCGCTATTAGGCTGGCGATTTAAATTTAAATATGTCTAATTTTTTTATTTTAAATTAAAATCAAGATTATGTCTTAAAAACCTTTTATTTCTTGCTTTATATTTTACTTTAAAATGTGAAATTTATTTCACTTTTAAAATTTTAAGCTTTTTAACTATGTTATATTCTCTATACATAAATTTCAAAGGAAATGACATTTAAAATGTTAAGCTTTTTTAATTATGTTATGTTTTTTCAACTGTTTAAACCGCCTAAAATCACATAAATTTCAATTAGACGTTTTAGATGCTAGGCAGAGACTCGTCGCTTGTTTAGCACCTAAGATTTTTTTTTTGTAATAATGGAAGTTTGAGAATCTATAAAACATCTCTATACTATTAAAACATCTTATCAAGCATCCAAATTTCAAAAATTTATTCGGTTTAATCTGATTTTTTACTTGAATAAATTTAAACTTTTAAATAGTTTCAAATATTATAAATAAGTCTATAAAACATTTAAAATATTATAAAAATATATATATATATATATATATATATATATAAACTCTATAAAACCAAGAAATCTCAATATTATTATTTGAGAAGTACATTTAGTTAGGAATTTTTTGTTCTGATTAATTAATTATCTAATTTGGTATGATTTCCTCTAAATTATTTCAATGAGAGTAAAGAACGTGATTCATTTGACGTAGGTTTGGTTCAAATAACAGAAATTTGATATTAGTACATGGAAAAAAAAATCGATGTGAAAACGAGTGAAATATATTATAAACAACAAAGAAACAAAAAAAACCTACAAATATTTATATTAAACGAAAAAATAAAATATTTCTAAACAGTAAAGAAACAAAAAAAAGCAAGTTAAAATTATCCGAACAAAATAATAATATTTATAAACAGTAAAGAACCAAAAAAAACTACAAATTTATATTAAAATAATTGATTTGCGAATTCGAATCTAGTATATGTATCTCTCTTTTCTGTTAATTTTTTTTCAAAAGTTTTTTTTTTAATGAGAATCGGATCTGAAATTTCCTAGAGACTAGATAATTTATATTCAATATGCGAAAATGATTAAATAATAAAGTAATAACGAGACGACACGAAGTTTAAGGAGGTATCTGTTGGTTTTCTTTCAAACCAACCACTAGTCTTCGGCTGTAACAAGAGTTTATTAGATCACTTTAAGAAGACAATACAAGATACATTTAGAACTACACCAAGATCTAATACATCTATCTTAACAAAACATGATCTAAGAGATAACAAGTAAATTTAGTTTACTTCCCCTTAGTCATGGATGTCTTCTTCTTGCGTAAGTCATTGCTTCGTGCTCCTAACAACGACAGCTACCTCTTCCCAAGACGATCTCTCCCAAACTCCACAACAAGACAAACTTCACACAAGCTTATAATAAACTCTGTTTTCTGGCTTCTCTGTTTTTAACAGTAATCTTGTGTATAGGACAAAAAATGGTTCTTCCTCCTTTTATATAGAAACTTCATCCAATGTTCTTAACATTCAGTGATATGTAATTAAGCCTGCAAATATTTTTCTTTCTCAACAAGGAAAGATATCAGAATATCTTGGCAAAGAAGCATTAGAGAATAATCACATAATCAAGTAATTATAAAATAAAAGATATCATAATCTTAATTAATGTCATGTCATAACTATTAGAATTATAACCCACAATTTAATTATTCTTCAATCTCCCCCTTTTTGACTAAACAACATAGAACACAAATTCATCACAACAAACAACAAAATAATAAGACCCTATAAGACCCTCATATCATATCAATACCACGAGACTATCATAACATAGCATTATCTCCCCCTATATGATCTATTTGTTAGTCAAAAATAAAAGAAAAGAATATAGAAAAACTCCCTTGTAAGGCACATGATTCGTGTCCTAACTTTTATATCCTCTGTTTTTTGTGGGTCTGTTTTAACTGTTCCTGCACCAACAAAATACTATTTATCGGGGATAAACCAATATAATACATAAAATAAATACATAAAAATAAAATATCACGCTAATAGCTTCAAATTATGATTTCAGAGGTATATAATTCAGCATATAAATCACATTTCCTTACCCATACCAACATAAAATTTTGAGGTTTAAAAGAAAAAGATCGAAGATACCTATAACACCGTGGGCGTATATGGCCATTATTTCCACAATGGTGGCATATAGGAACAAAATTTCGTACATCATCTTGTTTGTTCGTGGCCCTGTCTTTTCTTTCATCTACATGCTTATGGGATGTGCTTGCATAGTCTTGTATGCCTCCTGAAACAAAGAAAGTTTTAGATCCAATATTTTTACCTTTGTACCCCAGCCCTTAAGGTTGATGACCAACTATACCAATACTCAGGATGTGATCAAGTTTCTCCATTCCAGTGCTTAGCATTTTCACTCTCTTTCTGGTTTCATCAAGGTCTCATTTTGCTGTAAGTAACTCTTCACCTTTCTTCTGAAATTGCTATTTCAAGTCTTCAATCTGTAAGTTGAGCTCTTTCTTCTCCTTGATTAAACTAACATTTTGACTGCCAGTGGTAACAAAATTCTTCAGTAGTTTTTCATAAGTAGGCATTTCTTCATCATCTGAAAAATTTTCATCTCCTTCTGCAGCTTCTGTTTTGGCAGGCTCTGTTTTAACATAGTCATGTTTGACAGACTCTTCAATTTCAGCAACAAACGAAATTATATTGTGGTGCGAGACATTTTCTTCATCACTCTCTGTTTCCGACTCACTCTGAGTCATTTTGAAAAACTTTTCTTTACGCTTCTGAAGATTTGCACAGTCAGCTTTAATATGTCCATATCCTTGACACTCAAAAGCATTTGATGCCCTTTTTGTCTTTGCCACGGTTCTCCTTTTTGTCAAATCTGTTAATAGAATTTGGAGAATGCATGTCTTTCTTCAACAAATCAAGTAGCTTCATATATATTTCAATCTTCTTCGTGAGCATCATCACAGTCTCGTTATCATCACCACTTTTGTTTTTGCTGGAGACAAACGCAAGATTCCTTGTTTTTTTGGCGAGACTTATGTTCTGATCTTGCATCGCCATTTCCATTTCGTACGTCTGAAGAGATCCAACAAGTTCCTTCAAGTTCATCTTTGAAACATTATTAGACTCCATCATTGTAGTTTTCTTTGGAGCAAACTTGTCTGGTAGAGATATCAAGACCTTCATCAGCATGTCGAACTCCGTATATGTTTTTCCAAGAGCATAAGATTCATTTGAAATGTCTCTTAGTTCTTTGTAGAACTCAGCAATGGAACTGTCAGGCTGCATTAACAAACTATCAAATCTAGATTTAAGCATAATCAATTTAGTTTGTTTAACCTTAGACATGCCCTGATAGGTGGTTTCCAAGGATTCCCACACTTTTTTTGCTGTTTTGTAAGAAGAGATCATCCGAAACTGACCTACAGCAATGGCGTTGTAAATGGCGTTCAAGGCTTTAGCATTGCCGGTGTCTTTGTTTAGATCTTCTGGGCTCCAAAGAGATCTCACTTTTGGAGACATCTTCCCTTGAGCATCAACAATCAATGGATCTGAGTATTCAACAAGCACCGAGTTCCATGCTTCACCATCAACAGAACTGATGAATGATTGCATTCTGATTTTCCAGTAGCCATAGTTGGACCCGTCTAGAAAGGGAGGACGTGTCACAGAGCTTCCTTCTTGTGGAGACTCCATGTAGTCTCAAAGGCAGGATCTCACTGTAAAAGTCAAAAACTTAATCAGTGAACTGCTCTGATACCAAGTGAAATTTCCTAGAGACTAGATAATTTATATTCAATGTGTGAAAGCGAATAAATAATAAATTAATAACGAGACGACACAAGATTTAATGAAATATCGGTTGATTCTCTTTCAAACCAACCACTAGTCCTCGGTTGTAACAAGAGTTTATTAGATCACTTTAAGAAGAGCATACAAGATAGACTTAAAACTACACCAAGATCTAATACATCTATGTTAACAAAACATGATCTAAGAGATAATAAGTAAATTCAGTTTACACCCTCTTAATCATGGATGTCTTTTTCTTGCGTAAGTCCTAGCTTCGTGCTCCTCACAGTGACATGAACCTCTTCCCAAGGCAATCTCTATCAAACTCTACAGCAAGACAAGCTTTACACAAGCTTATAATAAACTTTGTTTTCTGGCTTTTCTGTTTTTAGCAGTAATCTTGTGTGTAGGACAAAGAATGGTTCTTCCTCCTTGTATATAGAAACTTTATCCAATGTTCTTGACATTCAGTGATACGTAATTAAGCCTGCAAATCTTTTCTTTGCTCAACAAGGAAAGATATCAGAATATCTTGGCAAAAAAGCATTAGAGAATAATCACATAGTCAAGTAATTCTAAAATAAAAGATATCATAATCTTAATTAATGCCATGTCATAACTATTAGAATTATAACCCACAATTTAATTATTCTTCAGGATCAATTTGGAGTTTGAGATTAGATTATTGTTTGGGTTATTAAATATTTAAGAAACCCCCATTTTAGATGTAATGAGTCCACAAATCTGAAACCGAAAAAAAAACCCTAAAACATGTATTTGCCGCAAACGCCTCTCTTCCTGTCTTACACATTATTTATCTTAATTTGAGAGATCAAGAGAGGAAACAAAGACGACAATGTCGATTCCCTCCGAGTCTCTAAGAGAGTTGCGACTTACTTGCAAACTATGGAACGCTTTATTCAAAGATCGAGGCTCCATAAGAAAATGCTTCCACCAAAGAAGATCAAGGGAAGTGATGGTAGTGATGAATTCAAAGGTTCATTCATTAAACGTTACTCTATTTGATATCAGTACAAGAAAGAACACATACAATGTTATGGCCATATTGAACTCAGAAGATTATATGATCATCCTAATATATATTTACTTCATTGGCATGTCTGATGTGTTGATCGCTGAACATAGAGTTAGTACTATAGGCTCAAGTTTTGTATTAAAGCCAATGACAGAGAAAGAGGCACAGTTTATAGCGGTGACCTGTAAGAAATGCAGCTCCAGAGCTGCGCTGTCACAGTAAAGAAATCGGGTTTATGTTTTTTGGATGGAACATTAGAGGGCTTAATAGCCAGAAAAGACAGGATATGACAAAGGAATGGATTAATATCCATAAACCTTTTTTTGGAGCATTTTTTGAGACACACATCCAACAACCTAATGCTAGGAGAGTTTTGAAAGCGATTCCGAGAGGTTGGGAATTTTTTGGAAACTTCGAGAGCCATGAAACTGCTAGAATTGTTGTGGTTTAGGATCCTAGAGTCATAATGATGGTATACTAAGAATCTGCCCAAATGGTAACTTGTGGTTTCTTTCTTCAAGCTGAGAATATCACATTAAATATCTCGTTTGTGTATGGATTAAACCTGGTGGAAGAAAGACATGCCCTGTGGCAAGAGCTGGCAGAGCTGCAATCTTCTTCTCCCTTAGCTAGGCATCCATGGGTGGTAGTAGGCGACTTCAATCAGATCCTCCGAGGAAATCATCACTCACTATTCCCGAATCCAGACATAGATCTACATGGAGTGTTGGATTTTGAGCTAGCTCTGCAGGATGCCAACTTATTTGAAGCCCCTACCAAGGGCCTTTCTTTTACTTGGAGGAACAACAGGGAACTCGACCCGGTTTCAAAGAGAATTGATCATGCTTTCATAAATGAACACTGGGCTACAAGTGTAACATCCGTAACCCATTAAATGGGAGTTTTAATTAGAGAATTAGAAGTTTGGGGACTAGATTGATTAAATCAATTGTGGTCGGTGGGTTTAATTGATAGTTTAAAAAGTTGTGGGGCTGAATTGGGAAGACTGAAAAGTTGAAAGACTTAAGAGAAATTTTGGAAAACAAAACCCTAAGCCTATTTGAACCCTAAAATTTGCAGAAATCCCTGGTTCTTTCTCATTATTTTCGTGGCTACCTTCAAGGAGAAAAAGATAGAGGTTGAGTGTGGGTGAAAGAGAAGAAGGAAAGCTTGCACATGAAGGAAATGAAGATATATCCGACATATCGTGGTAGAATAAATGTTCGACCTAATAAATACTTTTCAATGGTAAGGAAATTTTGTGGCGTTGTAATTAACCTTTATATCTAGAGGTACCACTTTGCGGATGTTGATTTGGATTAGTATTCTGAAAGTTATTCGTATTTTTGTGAGGTGTCATTAGTATTCTGAAACGATGATTTGGATCATCGTTTCTATTATTTTTCCAGTTTATGTTGAAGGTTGTTTTGTTGTTGTGGTTGGTTGTAGGGTGAGGAAGAGAGGTTGTGGTTGTGTTGCTATGACATTTAAGAAACCTTAGAAATTCCTGGAAAGTAAAGTTTCCTAAAAAGGAAAGTTTCCTGAAAAGAAAAGTTTCTTAAAAAGGAAAGTGTCATCAAGGAAATCGTTGTGAGCAAAAGTGAGTGCTTGTGTGTTAGACTGTGGTTAGTCTGAGGACTTGGATGGTCCTCGATTCTGTGGTTCTTGTTGTTGGTCCATTAGGAGTAATGGATGTTTATTGTTGTTAGTTATAGCATGTGTTGCTTATTGATATGATTGTGTTTATAGCTGGCATTGATGAATGTTAGCTTTTGTGTAGTTGTTGCCTCATTCAGTATCTTTTATACTGAGGCATCTTGTTATGTGATGCAGGTAAGGACTGAGTCTTGCTGGAGCTTGTGGGACCATGGCTGTGGACTGGATGACATGACATGACCAATCATTTATGATTTAATTTTTTTTATTAGATGGATTATTTAGTATTCGCTTTCGCTATGTTGTTAGTCTGATTTGACTAGTGTTTTGGAATAAATAAAGTAGATTTTATTTATTCAGTTAAGTTGTCAGAAAATTTTAAAATGCTCGTTTTGCGTGGATTGTTGTGGTTTTAACCGGTCTCGGTTTAGTGGTTTCCGGGACGGGGTGTTTCAACAAGCTTCCTAGATGCTTACTCAGAATTTCTAGAACCTGACCAATCAGATCATGCACCATGCATGTTCTCTGTCCCTAGCTTAAAACGCTTTGTATCTAGACCGTTCAGATTTTTCCACCATTTGGTGGATCATCCAGAATATCTTGGGCTCATTGCCGCTGAATGGACAGCTGGGGAAATAGCGGGAACAAATCAATTTTAACTGGTGAGAGCTTTGAAGCTGATGAAACCAAGTCTAAGGAGACTGAATAAGAGACACTACAGCCTCATTTAGTATCTTTTATATTAAGGCATCTCGTTATGTGATGCAGGTAAGGACTGAGTCTTGCTGGAGCTCGTGGGACCAAGGCTGTGGAGTGGATGACATGACCATGATCCTTATTGGTGTCATTTATGATTTAATTTTTTTTTATTGGATGGATTATTTAGTATTCGCTTCCGCTAGGTTGTTAGTCTGATTTAACTATATTTTGGAATAAATAAAGTAGATTTTATTTATTCAGTTAAGTTGTTAGAAAATTTTAAAATACTCGTTTTGCGTGGATTGTTGTGGTTTTAACCGGTCTCGGTTTAGTGGTTTTCGGGACGGGGTGTTTCAATTTGGTATTAGAGCGGAGTTGTTTCTAGGAAACTTTTCCTCGTTAGGACTGTTAGCTAGTTGTAGCTATGTTTTGAGTTACAAGGTCATGTCATCTATCAGCCGGTAATGGGTTCCACGGTAAGACTCGTTTTGTTGTTATGCTAATTTTTGAGGTAAATTAGTATAAAGTTGTGTTGCAGGTGGTTAACCATGGTAAGTCTGTAGTTAGACATCCGAGGAAGTTTGCTAGTGGAGCAAGCAGAGCTGAGAGAGGTCTCAGAGGTTGTGGCGGCAAAGTTGGCCGAGGTGGCAGAGCAAGCAGGGACGGTGGAGCCGCTGAGTTTGTGGGGCAGAGCGTTGCAGTGAGCATGCAAGGGTTGAGTTTTTAGAGGGTGACGGTCAGCCAGAGCATGTGGTCAGACATGATGTTATGCCGGCACAAGGTGAGACTCAGGCAGGGTGGACCAAATCTCGAAGGGAGCTGTGTTGGGGATCATTAGCCCAATATTTGGGAGTGGATACCAGTTGTGGTACCATTTCTGGATCCACTGGCATCACATAAGTTATCTGCTTTGTGGGGAGGTGTTGTTCCGGGGTGCCGGAAGGTATGGTGGAGAGTTGTATAAACCCTTATTGTGGGATCTAGCAATATAACGTGGTAAATCCTTGAGGTGGATCATGTTGTATAAGTACAGTAGATCCAGGTGGGGATCTTGTCAGTGGTCAGGTGTTGATCTGGTGGTAGACATCATTTGGGGTTGATCCAGGGCAGCATGAGGAATCCTTATCGATGAGGTGATCAAGGACCGAACTATGTTGGTGAGTTCAACGTTTAGTCGTATGACTTGGACAAAGGAGCTGTAGTTTCTGGCGCGACCGAGTGGGTTGTAGTTGGAAGCATGCTGGTAGGATGGTTTAGATGAGGGGCCGTGAGAGGTAAAAAGTGTGTGCCGGTGAGGCTGATAAAGTCATTAAGATGTTGCAGGGATCTGGACGAATTCTGGAGAAGTTTCGGGAGTGTTTGGGGAGTGTCTCGATTAGGAGGGTTTCGTGAAAGAGAAAGTTTCCCGAAAAAAGAAGTTTCCTAAAGAGGAAAGTTTCCCGAAGTAGTAAATTTCCATAAATGAAAAAAATAAATGCCAAGAATAGAAGGTTTCCAAAAGTAATAAGTTGCCTAAAAAGAAAGAGATCATGAGATGATCTAGACTGATATGCAGAAGAATCACTCTAAGTTCTAGAAGCGTAATCCAATTGTCGAGGTGTCAGCCATGAGCTATAGTGGTAGCCTAGTGCGCTGGTTAAGCAGATAGCAGTTGCTCAAGTGTGGAATGAGCAGTGGTGGATAAACAATAGCACGGAGAGTCTATCGGAGGGATAGACGGAAATGATTTACTCAGGAGACATTGAACCATAGTACAAGCGGTCTAGGGTATATAGACAGGTAGAGCGACTTCGGGTTACTATTAGAGGATGATAGACGGCGTGTTAGTATGTCTATCGAGTATAGGTAGACATAGTTACATCGTAGGGTTATCATGTGTTTATAGTCGGTGCTGAGTGTTGTCCGTGAGGGACTGATAAACATTGGAGCATTGTAAGTTATTCACCAGGATAGGCGGCACGGTGATGCGCGGTAAGCTATTCGATGGGATGGGCAGCGCATGATATGTCTATTAATGCGGTAAACGGTGCGTGGGAGATGGCTGCTAGTGTATTAGCGGGCCATAGTCCAAAACATTTACGGTGCTCGACGTGAGTACGTGGTTAGTGCGGTATGTCTTTCCAGGTGGGGTTGACCGTGAGTGCATAGCCGTATATGGCATTGTTGTGCACAGTTTGTAGTAGTGGATTTTGCCGTTGGGTAATACGGTAAGTGCACTATGTGTTGCTAGTTGGGCGATACGGAGAGTGCATGGTGTGTCGCTAGTTGGGCGATATAATGTGATTGCATTGGATCACATGTCGTTGTTGTGATTGCATTGGATCACACTGGTGTGGTAGTGATTATCAGGACAGGTGATTGCAATGGTTCACATGTCGTATATTATATAGGGATGACTCTTGGTCACAGTTGGCACCATATACTGTACTCAAATGGGGGAGAAGAGTATTCTTGGTGTGGTTGTGGTGTTGAGATTATGGAGGGGGTCTGAGGCTTAAATTGTTACGGTGTTAGGAGCTCAGTAGGAGATAGAGCTGTTGATGAGTTTTGGTCTATTGTATGATTACCATGCGGTGAGGCCAAGACGGTCTATTTATGAGACTAAGTAGAGTCTGCGGAGTAGTGGACCCAACAGATTGTTGGAGCGATTGGCTTAGTGTTCATTATCTGGAGGATCGGACATGAGACAGGCTTTTCGCAGGGTGTTTCTTGTGTAGTATGGAGACTCTTGAGCGCAGAATCAAGTTTTACTGGGAAGGAGTTCTCATGGTTAAGGCCTTGTAAGTAGTGTCGATGCGATTATAAAACTAAGAGAGCTTTTAGTCATTGATGTTCTGGTGTTAGAATGTCATCACTGTGAGCGAGTTGTAGTTGAGCTAAGTACGTGTCTTATGAGATGTGGTACTTGTGGATGTGTTATAAACTGTCTTTAGGAGGCTAGAGGGTCGATGTTGGGCTGTCTCTGTAATTGGATCCAGGAGATGGGTTCTAGGATTTTGGGTGGATGTTAGGCTTGGCCCAACGTTGTTGATGGAGATTTTAGGTGGAGGATCTTCATTGTTCCTGGTAGTTACTGGTGGGGGTACCACGTTGGGAGTTTGTTAGCCGAGTACGTATATTATTGCGTTGTGTGATAATCGTCTACAGTTTAATTACACTGCAAGTTGTGCAGTCATATTGGAGTTCAGTTGAGTTCTGAACTTGTACAACCGGTAGTAGGAGTTGATACACTGTCTTGGAACTGAGTTGTCGCGGCATTTAGGGACCACATGAGAGAGTGGCGAGACAAGCGGGACCAACGAATGTAGACTATCGTTGGGTGGGACCTTTCTCCTCTGTACTTGGTTGTTTTGGAAGGGTTAAGGTTTCATTTTGTGTTTGTATTCGAAGGTCTTAGCATGTTTCGTCGTGATTACCCTAAGTGGAGGTGGAACAGATATCATGTGTTTGTTGGTTGTGGTTGGTTGTTTGACCCTGAAGCATTTTACTGTGTATAACACCAAGTGGGTGCTAGAGTGGGATCCAGGAGGTGACTGGTGAACATTCTGTTTTGTAAGTGCTAACGGTCAGTTATGATTAGCTGTGCGGACTATGCGGAGTTCCTAATTGATTAATAACTCAGTATCATCACATGGAGTGGGTCCTAGAGATAATGGTGTTGTGGGATTACGATGGGGTAGCGGAGGAACTTGGGAGTTATAAGCTATGAGGAAATGTAAGTTTTTCCAAGTGGTTTGGCAAGCTGGAAGGCTTAGCCGGTGTGTTGAGGTGTTTACTCCTTAGAGTTTAGAGCTCTCTAGTGTATTTAGCCTGGAGTAGGCGAATTAGTGGTTAGCCTTGAGTAGGTGCTAGCGAGATTAACCGGTGGTGATGGAGGTGCCATCAGATTTGACACCGAGCATGGTGGTGGAGGTGAGGCCTCTGAGAGTCCTGTATAGCCGGGTAAGGGTGATCAGGAGGAAGAAGGTTCCGGAGATGCAGGTTCTGTGGGACTGCAATGGAGCCGAGGAGGTGACTTGGGAGCCGAAAGCTAAGATGAAGCAGAAGTTTTCCAAGTGGTTCGGCAAACTGAAGGGTTAGCCGGGGTGGGTGATCGTCGGTATTGGTGTTACTGGATTTCTGCGTTGTTGTACTCGTTTATTTTATGGTGTTATAATTTAATCGATGTACTTTGATCTTTTGATTATTCAATAAAAAGATGTTTTCATTGAATATGTTATGTTGTGTGTTTACTAGGGGATTAGTAGACAAGTTGGCGGGCTACTAGTAGTAGTGGTTCGTTAGCTGGGGTGCGGATACTGGGTGTTCAGTAGCCGCATAGGGCTGTTAGTTTTCCAGATTAGTTTGGCAGATGGGATGGTGGTCCCGCATAGCGGCATCGGAGTGCACTGGTGAGTCACTGCCAAGTGTACCTGGCCGGTTGGGTTTCGACGTGATTCCTGATTGGTGTGATAGATCACTAGAGAGATTGCCGTTGTCTGGCTCTCTATGCGTTAGACAGATCGATCCATGGTGTTGGGTCGTGAAGTCGTTGTACTCCATGGTGTTGGAGTTGTTGGCGAAACCAAGTGGGATACTATGGCATTATAGCCTTGATCCGTGATAGCGTTGATAGAGGAGTGTGGATAACGGAGTTAGCCACGGGTTGGCTGTGTGTTAGATTCGGGGACGAATCTATGTTAGTGGGATAGGATTGTAACATCCGTAACCCATTAATTAGGAGTTTTAATTAGAGAATTAGAAGTTTGAGGACTAGATTGATTAAATCAATTGTGGTCGGTGGGTTTAATTGATAGTTTAAAGAGTTGTGGGGCTGAATTGGGAAGACTGAAAAGTTGAAGGACTTAAGAGAAATTTTGGAGAACAAAACCCTAAGCCTATTTGAACCCTAAAATTTGCAGAAAACCCTGGTTCTTTCTCATTATTTTCGTGGCCACCTTCAAGGAGAGAAAGATAGAGGTTGAGTGTGGGTGAAAGAGAAGAAGGAAAGTTTGCACATGAAGGAGATGCAGATATATCCGACATATCATGGTAGAACAAATCGTATATATCTGCATCTCCTTCATGTGCAAACTTTCCTTCTTCTCTTTCCATTGAAAACTTTAGGCGTAGCTTCAAAACATCTAGGGGTTTATTTTCAACGGTGCGATTGAAATGTGGACGGTTAGATTTTGATTCGTGATCCCATCTTTGAGGCTGATCGTTTCTATTATTTTTCCAGTTTAAGTTGAAGGTTGTTTTGTTGTTGTGGTTGGTTGTAGGGTGAGGAAGAGAGGTTGTGGTTGTGTTGCTATAACATTTAAGAAACCTTAGAAATTCCTGGAAAGTAAAGTTTCCTAAAAAAGAAAGTTTCCTGAAAAGAAAAGTTTCTTAAAAAGGAAAGTGTCATCAAGGAAATCGTTGTGAGCAAAGGTGAGTGCTTGTGTGTTAGACTGTGGTTAGTCTGAGGACTTGGAGTGGTCCTCGTTTCTTTGGTTTTTGTTGTTGGTCCATTAGGAGTAATGGATGTTTATTGTTGTTAGTTATAGCATGTGTTGCTTGTTGATATGATTGTGTTTATAGCTGGCATTGATGAATGTTAGCTTTTGTGTAGTTGTTGCCTCATTTAGTATCTTTTATACTGAGGCATCTCGTTATGTGATGCAGGTAAGGACTGAGTCTTGCTGGAGCTCGTGGGACAAAGGCTGTGGAGTGGATGACATGACCATGATCCTTATTGGTGTCATTTATGATTTAATTTTTTTTATTGGATGGATTATTTAGTATTCGCTTCCGCTAGGTTGTTAGTCTGATTTAACTATGTTTTGGAATAAATAAAGTAGATTTTATTTATTCAGTTAAGTTGTTAGAAAATTTTAAAATACTCGTTTTGCGTGGATTGTTGTGGTTTTAACCGGTCTCGGTTTAGTGGTTTTCGGGACGGGGTGTTTCAACAAGCTTCCTAGATGCTTACTCAGAATTTCTAGAACCTGACCAATCAGATCATGCACCATGCATGTTCTCTGTCCCTAGCTTAAAACGCTTTGTATCTAGACCGTTCAGATTTTTCCACCATTTGGTGGATCATCCAGAATATCTTGGGCTCATTGCCGCTGAATGGACAGCTGGGGAAATAGCGGGAACAAATCAATTTTAACTGGTGAGAGCTTTGAAGCTGATGAAACCAAGTCTAAGGAGACTGAATAAGAGACACTACAGCGGAATCAAACTTAGAGTTAAAGAGAAAGCAAGCCAATTAGCTGAGATCCAAAAGAGGCTGCTAATGTCACCAATACTAGATCTGGCTAGAGAAGAGAACACAGTAAGGGAGGCTTGGTTAAAGCTGGTGACGAGTAAGAAGAAATTTTATCATCAAAAGTCAAGAGTGAGATGGCTGGCTCTAGGAGATAGAAACACATCATTCTTCCACAAAACAGTAATTCAAAGAAATTCACAAAACCACATACATTTTCTAAATGATTCGAATGCGAGGAGGATTGCTGATATAGAAGGCCTTAAGGACCACGCTGAGACCTATTTTAGATCGATATTTGGTGAGACCGACCTACCATCATCACCAGTTACTATTGAACTGCTGAAGGATTTACTCCCATTCAGATGCTCTGCTCTACAAATTTAGAGTCTGCAGCAGCCTGTATCAGAGACATAAATCAGAGATATTATGTTCCGAATGCCTCTGAATAAGAGTCCGGGTCGTGATGGGTACCCAACTGAATTTTTTCGAGCTTCTTGGAGTGTTGTAGGATCTGATCTAGTGCAGGCAGTGAATGTATTTTTTAGCAGTGGTCATTTGCTCAAGGACCTAAATAACAACTCCATCACTTTTATCCCAAAGATAACTGAAGCTACATCTTTGACAGAATACCGCTCTATAAGCTGTTGTAACTTCACCTACAAGGTTATATCAAAGGTCCTTTCAAACCGGCTAAAACCGCTTCTTCAGGACTGTGTTTCACCTAACCAAGCAACCTTCCTTAAGGGTCACAGTCTCGGTGAGAATGTGCTATTATCATCAGAGCTAATCCGCAACTATAACAAGCCAACATCACCTAAAAGTGCTCTGTTAAAGATAGACATAAGGAAAGTTTTTTGATACGGTATGTTGGGATTTTCTCCTTAAGATCTTCGAAGCCCAAGATTTTCCTCCTCAATTTATTAACTGGATTCGGGAGTGCATCACAACCCCAAGGTACTCAATAACAGTGAATGGAGAGCTGGCAGGGTTCTTTCCAGGGAAGAAGGGACTGCGACAAGGTGATTGTCTGTTGCTCTACTTGTTCATTCTCATGATGGAGGTAATGTCTAGAATGCTCGCTCGGGGCCTGCTCCATGGTAGCTTTCAAGCTCATCCTCAATGCCAATCGACATGTCTTACACACTTGGCATTGCGGATGACTTGTTACTATTCTCCAATGGATTACAACACTCTATGACAGGTATCCACATATTCTCCTACAGTTCAGGTCTATCTCGGGTCTCCAAATGAATGCGGCAAAATCTGAGTTGTTCTTTGCGGGTTACTCGGATGAGGAAGCTTTGAGTATTGCAGATCAGTTTGGTATCACCACTGACTCCTTCCCCACCAGATATCTCGGCCTCCCTCTAAACCCAGCAAAGCTCTCTCTTGCAAAATTACAACCTTTTAGTGAGAATATCTCCGCCAAGCTTCACTCATGGACTTTAAAGTATCTATCATGTGATGGGAAAATAAGACTCATTGTCTCTGTCATTTATAGTAAAGTGAATTTTTGGAGTCAAGTGTTTGTTTTGCCAAAGGCTTTTTATGGGAAGATCAACTGTATGTGCTCAGTTTTTTGTGGAAAAATGCAACCTCCTCTGCAAGGGGGCAAGAGTGGTTGGTAGGATATATGTAAACCAAAAGAGGAAGGCGGGTTACGGATACGCTCTCTTGAAGCTTTTGCTGAGATCTTTAGACTGAAGCAGGTATGGCATATATTCTCTAAGACTGAATTTTTATGGGTTGCTTAGATGGACCAGAATATGTTTGGTAGGAAATGGTACTTGCTAACGGAATGCACACCTCGACTTCCCTGGAATATAAGGAAAATGTTGGAATTGAAACCCATAGTCAAAAAATTCCTAAAATGCCAAGTTAATGATGGTCAAAGAGCCTCTTTCTGGTTTGACTCATGGACTGTTCTTGGACCTATGATTGATCTGTTTGGTGAGACAGGACCACGAGAACTTAATGTATCCAAGGCAGCGAAAGTTGCAAAAGAAACTACAGTAGGACATTGGTCTCCCACACGCCAGATCCGAGCAATCACTAACCCTCCAAACTTTGCTATGCTCGATGGCAGTGCCTTGCGCACAAAGAGGAGCTGATCATTACCTCTGGAAGCAACTTTCCGACACCTACACAGAACTCTTCAAGACCTCCGCAACTTGGTCTCAGATGCACACAACTCTCCAGGTAACTTGGCATATATCAGTTTGGTTCAAGGAGGCAGTACCAAGATTTTCTTTTATACAATGGCTTGCAATGAAAGAGAGGCTTTCGACTAGGGACAACCTTTTATCATGGGGCATGACAGTGCCTTTAATCTGCGTCCTCTGCTCATCAGATCTCGAATCCCACTCGCATTTATTTTTTTATTGTGGTTTCTCAAGAGAGATATGGCTGCACTTTGCAGCACGAATTGCTCCAAGTCCTCCATTATCTCTTGCACAAATCTCTACTTGGATCCTAAATGTCAACTCCAATCCACTAAGGTATGCGGCTAAACTGCTGAAGCTGGTCCTTCAAACAACAATGTATCTCCTATGGAAGGAGCGAAATAGTAGGATATTCACTTCCAATTCTTCATCTAGCTCGGGTATCAAGGCTCAGACCGATCGTCACATCAGGAACTGACTAATTTCTTATTCTTCGGATGAATCGCTTTCAAAAATTTCTCTCCTAAGTTTTTACTTTGGATGTGTAAGCTCTCGACTATAATGGTGGCTAGGCTCTTTTTACTCTTCTCAGTTCCATGTGAAAGTTCCTATATAAACTTTCACTATTTTTTATTGTAATTTAACTTTGGTAATAAAATTAACATTAAAACCAAAATATATATATATATATATATAAATCAAACTTATGGAAATGTAAAAAGACAAGGAATTTAACGAGTTCAGATCTCCAATGCAAAGATTCTACATCTCGCCTTACTCCCACAAATCCACTAATATCAACATCTTCAACTCCTTTAGAAGAATTACACCAAAACCGCTGAGTCAAACCTAATTTGGTGTATCTTTGGATATCTCTTAGTTACTCAAGATTCCTTTGATTTTATTATCCAAGAGTACAATATCTTTGGAAATATTCATAACCCTAATCTTGATGGACAAGAAAAGGGTGGCTAAGAAGCTGTGAAGCAGTCCATCTCTCGCTCGGTTTCTAACAACACTCTATGAAACTCTTCAACTCCTTAGAGCATTCTTCAGGGGGCTTTAGGTGGTTCTCCAAAGCACACAGCACATATTATCGCGGCTCGGTCTTGTGTATGTCGTCTCATATCGTAAGCCCAAAACTCCAGATATCTCCAGCATAAACGTTTGATTTGTCTTCCTCTCTAACACCATTAGCTTCACTGATGAACGAGTTACAATTATCTAATGACTTGACAACGATCTTGCTCACTCCAAATCTGTGATTTTGATATTTTTTCGAGTTACGAAACAGATTCCTTGGCTTGATGTCTCTGTGAACAATCTTGAGCTTGTGCATGTAATTTAACCATTTTAAAACCTGACATGCCATCGAAGCGAGTCGGTTTTCTGTAAAGACTCGAGTGTTCCGAGATCCATGTATTCCATAAGAATAGATACTTCTTCTCCTGAAGAATTCTGGAAGATCTCGTGACACTGGACGATGTAAGGAGAGTTAACGAGATGGAAGATTTCTATCTCACAAAGGAGTTGACAGTGGAATGCAGCATCCATGTATTTTTTTACTTTCTTCAATGCATAGATCTCTGATGAGTTTGTCTTGTCCCTATTTTTGAAGACGGTATCGACGTTTCCGTTGTCGACAACATTGATTTTGTCCAAATCAGTAGCAAATACTGTGTTTCTTGCGTGTGAAGTAATTGTTGCAAAGGCTGTTTTGGCTGCTGCGATGGGGGAAACGGCAGGGGAGGGTAGTGGAAGAAGCTTCTGTAGGAGATAAGTTGAAATTAAAGAATAGAGCATCTCTAACAAGATATTGATGTTGAAAAATCTTAGTTTTTTTTTTTAAACCTGGAGGCTTTGTCATTTTGTTACTTAGGTGGGTTATTGAATTCGAAGTTGACTGTATTTTAAATTCAAAGAGAAATTCAGTATTATTCAATTGTGAATTTGAAAAAATACAATAAAATCTTTTGTTATTGAATACAACATTTGTTTAATGTATTTTAAAATATATTAAAAAAACATGTTATTGAACATGGAAATGATTTTTTTGTATTTTAATAATAGTGGACTTTGATGTAATATTTTAACTAAAATATGAATAAATAAAATACCACCTCTTACCCTAGTATTTATAACATCTTTTCATCTCTCCTAAGGCTCTTCCACTTGGTTTCGGAAATTTTCACAATATCAGATTGAAATTAATTTTATTAATTTAAAATAATTATCAGTGTAAATTTTTAATTTTTGTGAAATTGAGTATCATTGAAAATATAATAGATTGCATTTTCAAGTATATTTTTAAACATTTATCACAATCGGATATTCTACATGCTCTATCATGAACAAGATAATTGGTCAACAATTAGAAGATCGTGTATTTTCGTTGACTAAACAAATATTTTTGTTACATAGATTTCGTCAACAAATATCAAATCAAATCTTTAATTAATCTCAAAATATCTAACAATTTTTTCAATATAACATGAAAGCAAGTAGAAAAAGAGTCATATCACAAAATGTACTCGCCGTTTGCATATTTGATTTAGAGTTCACATAAATTCTTAGTGGATGGGAGGGTTAAACTTATGATTGAAAGTTCTATGTGATGCATTAACAAGGAGGACTAATAAATATGTGGTTCCACCAGTAAACATATGGAGAGAAAAAGAAATTGCAAGCATATGGAGAGAAACAATGGCCCATACGATGTGGAGAGATGCAACTAATAATGAAAACTAGATATGGAGATAAATGTTTTAGTTTTTTTTTTTTTTGAAAATATATTTATTTATGGATTTTTTTCTTATAAATGTTTTGATGAATGTTATTTTGTTATAACTATTTTCAAAATATTAGGTAGTTATTTTATTTTCAATGATTTCTAAATAAAAGTAATCCATAATAAAAAAGTATTAGTAATGGATTTAAGAACTCACATTTGAGTCTTGTCATTTCATCAAAATCCACTAATTGGATATTAAAATAACTGCAACTTTAAGTCCATTAAAATCAAGTAAAACCCAATCCAATTATTATTATTTATATACAAAAATTCTTTTTCTTTTTAGGTACTAGTGATTCCTTTTTAGATACTAGTGATTCCTTTGGGAAATTTAATATCTTCGGTATTTAAAGTAGTTCTAATTCCAATTTTCCGGTTAAATGTGTCAACCATGTAACACTGAGTATACTGTATATAGATCTAGGTAGAACGGAAGTTTCGATCAACGTCTGCTTCCCGGTTTGGAATCAGAATCGGAATCGGAAGTTTTCAGAATCTCGTTTCCATTCCAAAAATACCCTTTTAAAAAACATATTGGAAGCTTGCGCTTCCGTTTTAGAAGCTTACGCTTCTGTTTTAGTAGCTATTATATTATATATATTTATATTTAAACAAAAAAAAAGAGAACTAATATACTAATTTTGTGATTGTGCATATAATTTTGTCTTTTATCTTTAAATGAATTTACTTAAAATGATTATTTGAATCATATGTGAAATGTTGAAAGTGATTAATTTGATTAATTGAATAAGATTATTTCAAAAGATTTGAATACGATGATTTTTCTTTTGAAAACATAGAGTTATAATAAATATGATGATTTCAAATTAAAATGAGTTTAGTTGAATAGTATAAAAATGAGGAAGTGAATTTATGTTATTAATAGCAAATTTTTGATATAGTAGATGTTTAATTATATATACATAAATATATATTAAATTTATGTTATTAATAATAATTTTTTATGTTGTATAATGTTTAATTATATATATAATTATATATGTATGTATATGTTTACGCTTTCAATACATACCCACATCCTTTTTTTTTAAATTATGCTTCTTTACGTTTTTGCGCTTATTTACGCTTTCGCTTCTGATTCCATATAACCTAGATTTAGATAGAACATGTATGCAATTTTTGATTTTTTTTTTATCATGATAGAGATTCTTAATCACATTCTTTTGCCCACAAGTGTTTAGATAAATAGAATCTTTGGTGCAGAAATTATTAATTGAACATGAGCTAGCGACCTTACTAACCATAATAATAAATAAATAAAAACTCAATGATTGGTCAACTTGCTAACTTTTTTAACCATTATAACTTTTTTTATAACTATAATAAAAATAAAAATAAAAACTCAATGATATTTTTTTTTTCAAAATATTCAATCTTTTTTTTTTTGAAGCAAATATTTTCAAAAACAGATTGGTAGAGAGATCCAACCTTAGATGGTAGCAAACTGAAAACAGATTGAATCCTGCATCAAGACGAAAGCAAATTTCATTCAAAACCTGAAAATTCAAATCAATCTAAAATATAGTCAAACAAGTCTAAACCTTATTCAACTCACCACTAATACCAATAATAGCTACCATAAGGGTAAGCATATTCCACGATCATAAGTATTAGCCCACCAGCTCTTGCAAAATAATAAGAAAAATCAACTCACTAGAGTATGAATCTCATTCTCCTACGACTAACACTAGGTAATAACTCATATTCATCAAGAACCTCACCTTCTTCATCAACATCTGAATTGACATTATTTTTGTAATGTATGATTACATCAACCTCTTCTTCTAAAAGAAATTGTTGTCCACCAGTTGGATCACCTGCCTTCAAGACGTACAAATTGAGTACATATTAATCAAAAGTCATGTTGATTGGCTGCAATATATTGAATCTTATGTCAGTGTCAAAGCAGGTCTTGCATCCACCATAGTATGAAGTCCTATCCTATTTTCAAAACCTTGAAGTAGTCTTCCATGGCTTCAGCTCCTATTACAATTAGCATCTTCAAACTGTGAAGAAAAACTCTTATACGTAGCCGGACTAAACAATTTTCAAATTCATCTTCTTGGATAATTGCTTCAAATTCTCTTCTTGGATAATTGCTTCAAATTCTATAAGTAACCATTGTCAAACCTTGAAAAATAAACAAAATCATTTCAAAAGTTGCATTCATATCCCATCTACATATATATCTCTATAACTATATTTGTTTTTTGTTTCATGTGTTACCTTTATCTAAGATCATATCTATCAACTAGAACTTTGTTTAAATCTCTCAACATTACTATACTAATATAATTTAGTTATTTTAAAAATTGAACAAATTAAAATACATTCCAATATTTAGGCAAATGATTATTTGTACACGAACTTCAATATCATGTCGAGAACTACATAAACTTCTTTATATTTTGAAATTACTACCTGAAGTATTAAAAATTGGTCAAAATCGACAAATATACTGATATCGTTAGTGGTTGCTATATGGGATACCACATGGAATAAATAAGTATTGTTTCATGTATATATTCTCGACCAATCTTTAGTCTTGATGGTTATTTTCTGAAGTGCACAACAAAAGACCAATTATTGGCAGCGGTTGGAAGAGATGCAAATAATGAGATGGGGAAGCTACTCGGCCTTTCAAGCCTCGATACGTTGGTCTTCTCTCGTATGGCACAAAGATTACATTCCCAAGCACTCTACGACAGCTTGGCTCTTCACTCTTAACCGCAACCCAACTCTAGATCGTCTTGTCTCATGGGGACTTGATGTAGAGAAAGTTTGCCTTCTTTGCACTGTTCTTTCTCTAGGGTGATTTGGCTTCAACTCACCTAGAAGATTGGTCTCCTCCACGCACCACGTACTTGGGATTCTGTTCTTGCTTGGTTGGCTTCAGCTTCTCCGGATAGAGCAACCTCCACTGCCTTGCTTTAGGCTTGGCAAGCGGCAATTTATGAAATTTGGAAAAGAGAGAAACCGGCGTTACCATGACGGTACTACTCTTCCTCACTCTGCAGTGCTTTGCAAAATATTCTCCATCCTCCAAAACAAGGCCATAGCAATGCAAAACTTGGGATTTAAGCTTGGTGAAGCTCTTATCCTCTGTTGGTCTCCTGTTAAAGAACAGAGATCGTAATATTTATTCCTTAACCAAAACCCAGTATATCACAAGAGAGAGACTAGATCATCATACTAGCCTTTCTCTATAATCTCACGTAGGAGATGATTCACCAGATTTTACATGCGATTCTCTAAACAGTGAGAGCTCCCTTTATATCAAGAGAAAGTTTGTTACGAATATATTTTTTTTAATAATGAAAATATCTTCTGCTTCCTTTTAATTCTCTTTCTCACGTGTTTTCTCAGTCCCACGTGTCTTTCTTTTCCTCACATACACATTCCTGAGCTTATCAATACCCCTTCCAATGAAACGCAGCTTGTCCTCAAGCGCAAAATTTGGAAATTGCCTTGCCAACTCACGAACCTCTTCCCACGATGATTCATGATCCGGCAAGCTGGACCATTTCACTAACACTTCCAAAACACCAGAAGATGAATAACGAGTTTCCAACAATGTCTCTGGTTCAATAACCACTTCATCAATTTCTGACAACGATTGAGGCAGAGCCATAACCTGATGCTGAGTACCTAACACTTGTTTCAATTGCTATACATGAAACACAGGATGGATCTTAGATTCCAGAGGTAATTTGAGACGATACGCCGCCTTGCCCACACGCTCTGTAATCTGATAAGGCCCATAAAACTTCACAGCCAACTTCTGGCACAATCGTTTTGACACCGAAGACTGGCGATACGGGCGCAATTTCAAGAACACCCAAGAGCCTTCTAGAAACTCAACATCCCTTCTATGCTTATCAGCATTATTCTTCATGAGTTGTTGAGCGTGAATCAGATGACGTTTAATGTCTTCCAAGAACCCGTGCAAGCGAATGATCTCTTGGATAAACTTGCGTGCTACATCTGCTGCATTGAAAGGGTGCTTAAGTCCAATAAAATGACCATACTTACTCAGGCGATCCACCACCACAAAAATCACATTGATACCCTGTGAAGTCGGCAAACCTTCAATGAAGTCCATATTTATATCCTCCCACACTCTCGTTGGCAATGGTAAAGGCTGTAGAAGACCCGCTGGAGAAAGGGTAGAGTATTTGTGCGTTTGACAAACCACACACTCTGAAACAAATCGCTGAATATCCTTTAACATGCCCTTCCAATAAAAGCATTGTTGAATCCGTTTCAATGTCTTGAGGACCCCAGAATGACCCCCTATCTTACTTCCATGAAATTCTGTCAACATCAAGGGCACAGTCTTAGAGTTAGATGGTAGCACCAAACGATTCTTGTACCACAACTTGCCTCCCAACACCTTATGATGAGGATAGTTCACTGGATCCTTCTCGCATTCCACTATTAGCTTCTGAATCTCCTCATTCTCAGCAATATCTTTGTAAAAATCCTGCAGAGGTAACGCTGTAGGCACAGTAAAAGCAAATATTTGCATCGCACAAGTAGACAAACCTGTGTGAGGAATTCTAGACAAACCATCAGTAGCTTTATTGTCCACGCCCTGTTTATATAAAATATCAAAATCATATGGAAACAACTTCAGCAACCACTTCTGATAGTCCATAGTGACCTCATGTTGATCCAAAAGGAACTTGAGACTCTTTTGATCGGTATGTACTGTAAATCTTCTACCAAGTAGATAATGTTTCCATTTTTGTATGGATAACACAATCGCCATCAACTCTCGTTCATACACCGATTTAGCCTGTTCCCTTGCCGTGAGACTATGACTAAAGAACGCAATAGGACGATGGTCCTGCATAAGGACGGCGCCTAGACCAAAACCAGAAGCATCTGCCTCCACGATAAAACCCTTGGTGAAATTTGGTAAGGCTAAAACTGGGGCAGAAGACATCGCCAGTTTCCTTTTGTCAAATGCCTGTTGTGCCTCCTCATGCCATGTAAATTGATCTTTCCGCAACAACTCTGTTAATGGCTTTGCAATGGACCCATATCCCTTCACAAAACGCCTATAGTAACCAGTCAGGCCCAAAAACCCACGCAAGGCTTTTATATTCTTAGGCACTGGCCACTGAAGCATAGCCTTAGTTTTACTTGGATCCGTTGCCACCCCCTTTTCTGAAATAATATGACCAAGGTAATCGATTTGTCCCTGAGCAAATAGGCATTTCTTTTTATTAGCAAACAGCTGATGTTTTTCAAAAATCTGCAACACCACGAGCAAATGCTTTAAATGCTCCTCCAATGTCTCACTGTAAATCAGTATGTCATCGAAGAAGACCAGTATAAACTTCCGCAAATAAGGCCAAAAAATCTCATTTATCAACGCCTGAAAAGTGGCTGGAGCATTTGTAAGGCCAAATGGCATGATCAAGAATTCGTAATGCCCATCATGAGTACGAAATGCTGTTTTCTCCACATCAGCCGACTTCATTCTAATTTGGTGATACCCAACCCTCAAGTCTAGTTTGGAAAAGACTTTTGCCCCATCTAACTCATCCAAAAGTTGATTTATCACGGGAATAGGGAACTTATCAATAACTGTAGCTCGATTCAAGGCACGGTAATCTACGCAGAATCGCCAACTGTTATCCTTTTTCTTCACCAGAAGGACAGGACTCGAGAAAGGGCTATGACTATGACGGATTATTCCTGCCTCTAACATCTCTAATACCATGCTTTCCATAATCTCCTTCTGTGCATGTGGGTATCGGTAAGGACGCACACTCACTGCTCCAACTCCTGGAAGCAATGTGATTGCTTGTTCTCTACCACGGATAGGAGGTAATCCTGATGGTAATGCAAAAACCAAAGGAAACTGCTGTAGGACTGTCACTACCTTACCAGGTAAGTCGATCACATTTTCATTCTCCATAGTCAATTCCAGCAGTGACATAGTCATGTTATCAGGATTTATCTGTGTTAATGACAAACAAGATAACTGTCGATCAGTGTTTCCCACCAGTTGCACTTGTTCCCCATTATGCAAAAACGACATCTCACGTTTGCGCCAATTCACTTTGCAGTCGCCTAACGTACTCAACCAATAAACCCCAAGAATCACGTCCACCTGACCCAAATCCAGAATGATAAAGTCTGTTTTGAAAACCCAACCTTGAATCTCAAAGCTGACCCCAAGACAAACCCCCAAACCACGCACTGTTACCCCAGTACCCAATACAATATTCAGATGAGCGTTAGATGTTTCTCTCAGTTTTAATTTACGAACCATAGCTGGGGTAATGAAATTATGAGTTGCTCCACTATCCATCATCATCAAAACATCACCCCTATTTATCATCCCAGTTACCTTAGTAGTCGTAGGAGAAGAGATACCCATGAATGAGCTGAAAGAAAGTGTCATCAAACCTCCTGTTTGCACTAACTCTGTCTCATACTCCTCTTGACCATGATCTTGTAACACCTCAACCATGAAATCATTCAACACTGTCAGAACCTGCAACTCCTTGTGTGGACATTCATGACCTCGAACCCACTTTCCGTGGCATTTGAAACATATACCTTTGCGTCCCATATCATCCAGATCAGCATTCGAATGATGTCTGTGAGGATGTTGAAAAGACTTAGGAGCAGCCTTTGACTGTACAGTAGAACGATTCTCCTCAGTCCCCATTGTACGAGACTTCCAACCCGAAGATGGATAAGTCGATATGTGTTGAGGCTCCTGAGAACCAGTTACCATCAAATTATTTGGCAATTCTTTCTGTAAAACCTTCCTCATCGTGCTATCCTCCATCGCAAGAGCCACCCCAATCATCTCCGATAAATTCTGTGGTTTCAACATAAACACCAATTCCTGCATCTCAGGTGTCAATCCGTTGAGAAAAATATCCTCTAACTGATTCTCATCTAAACCGGACACTTGTGCCGATAAATCCTCAAACCTCCTGATAAAATCAGCCACCGTACCCACTTGTTTAAGGCAGAAGAGACTTTGGCTCGGTCCCTTCAACCTCAAATTCCCAAATCTGAGCAACAACCGCTGTTTAAAATTTATCCAGCTAGTGAATGGAATCCGATTCATCTCACAATTGTACCATCCCAACGCATCCCCAGCCAAATGAATTGAAACCCAATCCATTTTTTCTACTTCCGCTAACTTACTAATTCAAAAATACCGTTCTATCATAGAGATCCATCCATAAATGTTCACTCCGTCAAAAACTGGCATATCCAAATTCTTCATTAAATTCTCACGAGACTTCATACCTGAATCACGAGCTTGTGGTTCCTCAAAAGTTAACGCTTCCTTCCGGTGGAAATTTTGAGATACCGATTGGTCCGATCGACTTGTCCCCGGAGACTCGCAATCCTGAACTGGCATAGGCAGACGACTCAAGATCTGATCCAGCATCTGTTGAATTGATTTCCGATGAGCCTTTTCTTCGTGAATTTGAGAATTCATAGTGTTGACGCGATCGAAGAGTTCCGAAATCGCATCAGAATCTGACTGTGTTGGTGTCACCGATTTGATCGGCGATAACTTCGAATCCATCACCATTCGTCAAGCTTCGTTTGGTAACAAGACAATCCACCACCGAGAGATCGATCCGGAGTCACGAACGCATAAATTGTTAAAGAACAGAGATCGTAATATTTATTCCTTAACCAAAACCCAGTATATCACAAGAGAGAGACTAGATCATCATACTAGCCTTTCTCTATAATCTCAAGCAGGAGATGATTCACCAGCTTCCACATGCGATTCTCTAAACAGTAAGAGCTCCCTTTATATCAAGAGAAAGTTTGTTACGAATATATTTTTTTTAATAATGAAAATATCTTCTGCTTCCTTTTAATTCTTTTTCTCACGTGTTTCCTCAGTCCCACGTGTCTTTCTTTTCCTCACATACATATTCCTGAGCTTATCATCTCCACGGTGATTTTTTCTGCTTTAAGATATCAGACTGTTGTTGTATGGGCCTCTGATATGTCCTTTCCCCCTCTCTCTTTATTCTGTTTTGTTTGGTTACAATGGTTCTTGTTCGATCCCCTTTAAATTAATGAAAACCTTTTAACAAAAAAAAAAAATGAGATGTTCCCCATAACTTTAGATATTGTTGATGTAGAGAGTGAAGATAATTAGAGATGGTTCATTTAGAAGCTGCAGAAAAATTCAAATGTTCAAGATGGTGATGGCTTTTTGGTTGTTTCCAATATACATAAGACTTTTAATTAGAGCATTTTTTATGGTGGTTATTACACGAAACAATTGGTGATTATGAATTTTTAATGCTGCATTTACAAGGTCTATTGAATTGTTGAGAATTGATCTCAATTTCTTTTTAAAGACAGTCATTTATTTCAAGTGACATTCTAGTCGCTTACACAAATTTTATTTGATGTCTCAGTCTGCTGAAACTAATAGTTAAATAACAGCATCTGTATATTTGTTGGTTTAGACCAATTTTTAATACTTTATATAGTAAGTTCAAAATGGAAAGAAGTTTATGTAGTTATTATACTAAAATTCGTGTATACATGAACTATTGGCTATGACATACCTACACATGCAAGTTTAGAGTAAATTTGATGATTCTTGTAGCTGAGAATCATTTTTGCACTATTTAACCTTTAGTTTTTCCTAAATTTTAGTGATAGGTTCTGATCGGATGTACTTTTTTTGTTATAGAGTTCACTTATAAAAATGCAGAGGTCTCAGCGCTATTTTATTAATATTTCTAATACTCCAAAGGTCCACCAATTTATCATTTCTAATAATCGAGCTTTAGTCACTAATTCGGATGGTTTATTTTGAGTGGGGCCCAACAAATCAATATTGACTTTGTGGCACGCAGCCCTAAGCTGTTTCGCTTCGTCTACACACGCCTCTCTCTTCTTCAACCATCAGATTCAAACTTTCTCCATGATCGATTCTATCTGATCTAAACCCTAATCATCAACCTTATCATCTTCTCTTGTCACTATCTGCATCTGGAAGCGTGATTTCTTCTTCGTCGTCATGTATATAACTACTTCATCTTCCGCTACTTCCTCAATCCTTCGAACTGCTTCGTCTCGCTCTTCATCCATTTTCCGATCGTTTCTAACACCGTCCGTTTCATCTCCGTCGCCGTCGTCTCTTCTCGCTCGAAGATCTTTCGTTACCACTTCACCTGCTTTCCGATCACTTCCTCGCTGGAGCCATTGCTTTCACTCAAAACCTTCTCCGATTCGTCTGACCTCTCAGATCAGAAGTGTTTCTCCTGTTTTAGATCGATTACAGAGAACCTTCTCTTCCATGGGTTAGTTTTTCCGATCGGATCGATCTAGCTTGAATTTTCCCATCTTAAGCTTGTGAAATTGACGGTTCTGTGATTAGTAAGAATTTTTGCGATATGGAAATGATGATTACTGGATTAATTATAATTGTTTTCGTACTGTTTCAGCTTCAGAGCATCCATTTAAAGGGATCTTCACTACTCTTCCTAAGCCTGGTGGTGGCGAATTCGGAAAGTACTACAGCTTGCCTGCTTTGAATGATCCACGGATTGGTATGAATTTGAATATCTATTTAAACCATTTGATTGAGCAGTCGAGGAATAACTTACAAATGACTAAAAACTTAAGGAAATGCTTTATTTCATTTTGATATGTTGCAGATAAATTGCCTTACTCTATTAGGATACTTCTTGAGTCTGCGATTCGTAACTGTGATAACTTCCAAGTTACTAAGGAAGATGTTGAGAAGATCATTGACTGGGAAAAAACATCTCCTAAACAAGTCGAGATTCCGTTTAAACCGGCTCGTGTTCTTCTCCAGGTATACACTTTGGTGTCAACTTTACAATAATGCGAAAAGGAATTGTGTATTATTTGTTTTAGTGATCTTAACTATTTTTTTTCTGGCAGGACTTCACTGGAGTCCCAGCTGTGGTTGACCTTGCTTGTATGCGTGATGCGATGAATAAGCTTGGCAGTGATTCTAACAAAATCAACCCTTTGGTAGATTTTCATTTTTATTTTACATAGTTAGATGCAATTTTTTTAGCTTAGGCTTTGTAGATTTCTTACACAGACCATGTCTCTCAGGTTCCAGTGGATCTTGTAATTGACCACTCTGTTCAAGTTGATGTAGCTCGATCTGAGAATGCAGTGCAAGCGAACATGGAGCTTGAGTTCCAAAGGAACAAGGAGAGGTTTGCTTTCCTTAAATGGGGTTCTACTGCGTTCCAGAACATGCTTGTTGTGCCTCCTGGTTCTGGTATTGTGCATCAGGTAATTGTTTTGCAGTTTGCGAGTCCATTATTCGTTTCTAATCTTGCTCTGACATTGATATATGTATCCTTTTCAACTTTTGTTTCCAGTATATTGAAATGTTGCTTTCATTTATTTCTTCTTTTTTCTGTCTTGTAGTTCGTATTGAGATTTTGTGTTGATCTGGTCTCATTTTAAACCCCTTATTGAAAATTCAGGTCAATTTGGAATATCTTGGAAGAGTTGTGTTCAATACCAAAGGCCTTCTCTACCCAGACAGCGTGGTTGGAACTGATTCACACACAACTATGATCGATGGGTTGGGAGTTGCTGGATGGGGAGTTGGAGGCATTGAAGCTGAGGCGACAATGCTTGGCCAGGTAAATTAGTTTTGATTACTAACATTACCCACTTACTTGTGGATCTGGAGACTACTTTATCGAAGATTGATTAAAGCACTATAATTTTTGACTCTTCTGCTCCAATTTAGTGAGGCTTTTGTTCTATTCCTGGTTTCTTATACGGATAACTCTTTTTGCTTTGACAGCCCATGAGTATGGTCTTGCCTGGTGTTGTTGGATTCAAACTGTCTGGGAAAATGCGAAATGGTGTAACAGCTACTGATTTGGTTCTAACCGTGACTCAAATGCTGAGGAAGCATGGCGTTGTTGGAAAGTTTGTTGAGTTTTACGGTAGTATACTTCCTTGAGTTCGTTAGTGTCTTGCTCCTTTAGGAATGTGTTTGCTTATAAGTCTTTTTTTTTCTTAGGTGATGGGATGAGTGGGCTGTCCCTAGCTGACAGGGCCACAATTGCCAATATGTCTCCTGAGTATGGTGCAACCATGGGCTTCTTCCCTGTGGATCATGTTACTCTACAGTATCTCAAATTGACTGGAAGAAGCGATGAGACGGTGAGTGTTTGACTTTAATCTTCCTTCTCTATATGTTCAGATATATTGTCTGATTCAATAGTTTCATGGCAGGTGGCCATGATTGAAGCATATCTTCGGGCAAACAATATGTTTGTTGACTACAATGAAGTAAACCAGCCTTATCCTTTACATGTTTGGGGTTTTAGTTTTTCATTTTCTTTCTGGTTTTTTTATTTGATTTCTTTTGCTTCGTGAATAAATTCAGCCTCAGCTAGACAGGCATTACTCGTCATATCTAGAACTAAACCTGGATAATGTCGAACCTTGCATTTCTGGACCAAAGCGGTATGGGTTCTGTTGGTTTTTGTTATCATTAAGTTTATTGTCTGATTATTTGATCATGACTAAATTATTGATATCTTCTTTGCAGGCCACATGATCGAGTTCCTCTTAAGGAAATGAAAGCTGATTGGCATTCATGTCTCGACAGCAAAGTTGGGTTCAAGGTATGTTAAGCATTGCGCGGTCTATAAAGTTCGGTTCTGTTGGCGCACTGTTAATTTCTGAATTGTGCTTTACATTCTCTGCAGGGATTTGCAATCCCTAAAGAGGCACAAGAAAAAGTTGCAAAGTTTTCGTTCAATGGACAACCAGCAGAGCTTAGACATGGAGATGTGGTGATTGCTGCGATCACAAGTTGTACTAATACATCAAATCCGAGTGTCATGCTTGGTGCTGGTCTTGTTGCGAAAAAGGCTTCTGACCTTGGCTTACAGGTATTGGTTTCACGAGATCAAACTAAAAATCTATCTGATACCTGGACCTTTTCTAATCATTTATCAAAATTGTACCTCTCTAGGTAAAGCCTTGGATAAAGACAAGTCTTGCGCCAGGATCAGGAGTTGTTACAAAATACTTGCTTAAGAGGTATGTCGTGGCATTTTCAAGTTCTTTGTTATTAAAGGCTAATTCTTACTTTTCTGGGGAAAATATTAAGTGTGCATTATACTTTTTGCAGTGGACTGCAAGAATCTCTGAACCAGCAGGGTTTCAATATTGTCGGCTACGGCTGCACAACATGCATTGGGAATTCTGGAGAAATTAATGAATCAGTGGGAGCTGCTATTACCGAAAATGGTATTATTGAGAATCACAACTAAACTTACTCTGGACCTTCTGTTTTTATATTACTATTATACAATATCTGGCTAATTATTTTCAAATTTTGTTGGTAGACATTGTGGCTGCTGCGGTGCTTTCTGGAAACAGGAACTTTGAGGGACGTGTTCATCCACTAACAAGAGCTAACTATCTTGCATCTCCTCCTTTGGTGGTGGCCTATGCTCTTGCTGGCACGGTAATAAATCTCGGAAACTTGTCAAAGTTCAACTTACATTTTTGTATGTGATAATGACATTTGACCAATCAATCCTATTGATCAATTTTTACATTTTTTTTCCATATTTTCCAGGTTAACATTGACTTTGAAACTGAGCCTATCGGCACTGGAAAGAACGGGAAAAACGTCTTCCTAAGGGATATCTGGCCAACCACTGAGGAAATTGCTGAGGTATTACAACTTAAAACTAGAGAACAAAAACTCCTTTATAGTACAAAAATACTTATTTAGTCTTTTGAAATATGGACCAGGTTGTTCAATCCAGTGTTTTGCCAGACATGTTCCGAGCAACATATGAATCAATCACCAAGGGTAACCCCATGTGGAATGACCTCTCTGTTCCCGAAAATACCCTCTACTCATGGGATCCCAACTCAACTTACATTCACGAGCCTCCATACTTCAAGGACATGACTATGGATCCTCCAGGTCCACACAATGTGAAAGATGCGTACTGTTTACTCAACTTTGGGGACAGTATCACCACTGATCACATCTCTCCAGCTGGGAACATCCAGAAGGATAGTCCCGCCGCAAAGTTTCTCCTCGAGCGTGGCGTTGACCGTAAGGACTTCAACTCATATGGAAGTCGCCGTGGGAATGATGAAATAATGGCTAGAGGCACTTTTGCTAATATCCGTATCGTGAACAAGCTCTTGAATGGGGAAGTTGGCCCTAAGACTGTTCACATTCCTTCTGGAGAGAAGCTCTCAGTCTTCGACGCAGCCATGGTTTGTTTTATCTAACTAAACTTTGCAGCAACTGATTCTATGTTGATCAAGTCTAATTTATGATAATGTCTGTTGTCTCAGAAATACAAATCAGCTGGTGAAGACACAATTATTCTGGCTGGAGCGGAGTATGGAAGTGGTAGCTCCCGCGATTGGGCTGCCAAGGGACCCATGCTACAGGTTTAGAACCGCATTTTTTTCCCGCATAACCCCGTCTTTAGATTTCACACTCTGTTTTATCTGAGACAAAATGAATGGAATTTTCAGGGCGTTAAAGCGGTGATTGCAAAGAGTTTTGAAAGGATTCACCGAAGTAACTTGGTGGGAATGGGAATCATCCCGTTGTGCTTTAAGTCCGGGGAAGATGCTGATACTCTTGGATTGACCGGTCACGAACGCTACACAATCCATCTCCCAACTGATATCTCAGAGATAAAACCTGGCCAAGATGTTACTGTCACTACCGACAACGGAAAATCTTTCACTTGCACAGTCCGCTTCGACACTGAGGTAAATAAATACTCCAATCTTCAAAATGTTTACTGGAGAAGAAAGCATTACAAATTTACAATGGTAAACTAATATTGGTAAATAAATAAATGTGTAGGTGGAATTGGCATACTTCAACCATGGAGGCATTCTTCCATATGTCATCAGAAACTTAAGCAAGCAATAGTGAAGAAACCAGTTTATGGAGCAAAATAAAGATATTATCTCTGTTTAAAATTATCATTTTTAAAAGGCAGATTAAGTATGTCGAAGATTAGGTGAAAAGGTGAGTGAGTGATCTCATAATGCAATATGAGAATTTTATTTTTCTACGGTTTCAGTGGTTTATTTCTTTCATGTATGGCTTTTATGTTTCGCAACTTGCAAAGGCTGAATATTATTATTTTTAGGAAGGAATAAAAGCGAATCTCGTTCAACCCTATACTCAAGTGAAACGTATAAATTAAACTTAATAATAAGATCAAAAATACCTTAACGGTTTTCATTAAGATTCAGACTGCACCACGATTTATCTCCTCCCTTGAGTGAGATTGAATAAGTAATGTTAGACACGCCACGGCCCACACCAATGAGAAGCTGAAGATTATGATCCGTGGATTCTATTTACGGTAGAGACACTAGAACATGCATGCTTAGACCTAGATTAGGATTCGTGCAGTTAGGTTATTAGAAATGATGGCATAACATGAATGAACGACCAGAAAGATAAAGTAAAGAACAGCATGGATTAAGAGCATGCAGTTTGCTTGTAGAACTATCGTACTCATCTGAAAGATATATATATATGTGTAAACATGTATGCGTATTTTTCTTACCATAAGCATTTACATTTGAAAGATTAAAAAGCAGATGAGTAAAGGAAACGTTAAATATATATATTTATAAGCTATATTTTAAGTAGCTAACACAATGTAACATGAGCGTATGAACTTCGAGTTCTGCTCTGCTCATCATCACTTCATCAGTATCCATCGGGACAAGCTTAATTGGTTTTTGAATTATAATTCAAGTTTGCAACACCTATATTATGCATTCTTTGAATATTTTCAAGTTCCACTCTCGAGCACCATACCCCAAGAGACAAATAATCATATTTTCTTGAGCTGAAAAGTTTGGGGATCGATAGTTCAACTCCTCTGTCTCGAAATCCTTTAGCGCCGATGGCTTTGTTTCTCACAAAACTGGCTTTTGATGCTAACATTTAAATGACATTACCATCGCAACCACCATATATTGAATGACAATAACATTTAATAGAATTCAAGAATCAATAAAAATTGAATGACAATAGAGTTAAAAGAAATTATAAAATGCGTAATTGAATATCACTAGCTAGAATTATAACGTTTTATTAAAAACCTACATCTAATAACCCCCTCCCTAGTAAGCAACTCCAGAAGCAAACCACTGTCTAGAATTTATCTCATGACAGATTTTCTTAGGCCATTCAATTCAACTTGTGGCGATATCGAAGACACCGCAATTTGAAACACGATGATCATGATCTTGATGATCTTCCCAAACATCATCGTCAACGAAATAGATTGAATCTCTCTTGATTCCAGCGCCAAGATCTTTAAGACTAAGACTAATTGTTACCCCTTGACCAAAAACCAACATCTCATTTCCAATAGAATATACTCTTTCCCACTTGAAACTCTCGAGATTCATCTTGAAGATGTAAAACAAAAGTCTCTCTTCATATAAAACTTCTTTTAAGCTCAAGATGATCAGAACCTCACCTGATTTTCGAACCGCAATTTTCCTCTTCCAAATGAGTTCCCATTCTTTCTCAACGAAATCAAAAGGAGTGTTCCAATATGGGTTTTGTGATGTCTCTTTTCCGGAGAAATCAACAATCTTGATGTGATGATCAGTTGTGAAGAGATAAAGCTTACCTTTGTCACAAGCCATATCCAAAACACTTATTCCATTATCAAGTTTCTTCTGGTAGTAACGACGAGAAACCAAATCCCATTTCTTGTTTTTATTAAAATTCAGATTACACCATGAATCATCTCCTTTCTTGACTAAGAACAAGTAAAGTTGTTTGAAAGTCCAAGCCACCACATAATCTCTTGTCGTCTCGTTCATCCATAGAACAGCTGTTGAGCTTTTCCATTCAAAGGTGTCACTCTAGTTTCACAAACACTCAAGAGATAATAAAGAACGATTTTTCTTTATTAATGTTAAGAAACTCACTCAAAACTTAACACTCAAAGCTCTCAATATTTATGATACAATTATCATAGCTCGATAATTGTATTTATAGGGATAGCACAACTTTGCTTCTCCTATTAATAATTGAATTAGATAACTCCTAATATCAATAGAACTTTGTTTAAGTCTATCTTATCCTTATCCGACTTGATAATGATATCTTAGACTTTTTAATTAATGTTGAAGATTATCCAACATTCACCCCCTTAAGCTTCAACTTGTCTCTAGACACATCTTGCACTCCTATCAAGCTTCTCATTTCATTAAACTTGATCCACGCCAATGCCTTAGTCAAGATATCCGCCTTTTGCTCGGTTCCCGGTACATGCTCCACATCAACAAGCTCTCCTTCTATGCATTCCCGAATGTAGTGATAACGTTTATGTATGTGTTTACTTTTGCCATGAAACACAGGATTTTTTGTAATGCAATCGCAGATTTGTTGTCGATCTTTATAAGGACTTGCTCCGTCTTCCATCCGGTGATCTCACTCAAGATGTCTTGGAGCCAAATCTCTTGACGTGCTGCTTCCGTTGCTGCCATGAACTCGGCTTCGCAAGAGGACAGAGCCACCGTGCTCTGTTTTTTGAGAGCACCACGTGATTGGAGATTCACCAAAGTAGAATATGTGACCGGTAGTACTTCTTCCATCGTCTTGATCAATGTTGTGGCTGCTATCACTGAACCCCACAATCTTCTTTGATCCTTTCCGGCTAAACTTCAGTCCGAATGACATAGTTCCTTTGAGATATCGTAATATATGCTTTACTATTTCTCCATGAGATTCCCTTGGACTTTGCATATATCGACTTGCGACGCCTACCGAGAATGCTAGGTCTGGTCGTGTATGGAGTAAATATCTCAGGCATCCAATGCTTCTTCTATAGGATGTAGGATCTATCTCATCTTCATCTTCGGCCTTTGAGACTTTCAGTCCAAACTCCATAGGAACCTTTGTTGGATTACATTCTTCTAAGCCAGCTTCTTTCAAGATCCTTCTTGCATAAGCCTCTTGCTTTATTTCAATTCCGTCTTCTCCTTGATGAACTTCAATGCCTAGATAATAAGTAAGTTTCCCGAGGTCTGACATTTCAAACTTAGATGCCATTCCCGCCTTAAACTCATTTATTATCTTCATGCTGGTTCCGGTCACAAACAAGTCATCAACATAGATGGCGATGATAAGAAGTTTATTACCTTCTTCCTTGCGGTACATGGATGTCTCTTTTGAACACTTTCTGAATTTCATCTCCTTTAAGATTTGATCTAGCTTCGTATTCCAAGCTCTAGGGGCTTGTTTTAATCCGTATAATGCCTTTGAAAGCTTATACACTTTGTGCTCTTCTCCTTTTATTTCAAATCCCTCAGGTTGTTCAACATAGACATCTTCTTTTAATTCTCCGTGTAAGAACGCCGTTTTCACATCCAAGTGATGGATCTCCCATCCTTGTAGTGACGCCAATGCTATTAGGAATCTTATGGTTTCAAGTCTTGCAACCGGTGCGAAGACTTTGTCAAAGTCTATGCCGGATTCTTGAACATATCCTTTAGCTACTAAACGCGCTTTGTACTTATTGATAGTTCCATCCGCATTCTGCTTGATTTTGAAGACCCATTTAAGAGCTATCACTTTCGTCCCATTCGACTTATCAACCAAAAACCATGTCTTATTTTTATTGATAGAATCAATCTCCTCTTTGCTGGCTTGTCTCCACTGTAATAGAGCTTTCGCTTCTCTATAAGTTCTTGGTTCATCGTTTATAGAGAGTAGAAGTTTCTCACACTCTACCGCAGCTTGGAGAAGATAATCTTCGAAGTGTCTAGGTCGATGTGTCTCACGTGTTGATCTTCTTAGTGGTGGCTGGTCGTTTGCTTGATGATGAGGTTCATGATTGCCGGTACCTTCTTCCTCTGTGTTGTTGTTATTATTCTTTCATTATCATTGTCAAGATCTTCATCATTACTCCCGGTTTCGTTGTTACTTCCGGTTTCATCGTGATCTTGATTCTGATTTTCGTTAACAACTACTGGGCCTTCTCCAGCATCAATTACTTCACCCCATCTCATGTGAAACATACCTGGATCCCTTCTTGGTCCGTTTGTAGTCTTCTCCCAGCTCCAACTAGTTTTCTCATCAAACACAACATCTCGACTTACAATCACTTTCTTCGTCGATGGATTGTAAAGTCTATATGCCTTGGTTCCTGGCTCGATTCCAAGGTGTACAAGTGTTTGAGATCGGTCATCTAATTTCTTGAGATGTGTTGTTTCTATCTTTGCATAGGCTAAGCAACCAAAGATCCTTATGTGATCTAGACTTGGTTTCTTCTGTCGCAAGCTTTCGTATGGAGTCATATTCTCAAGTGCTCTTGTTGGTACTCTATTGATAATATAAGTAGCGTGACGAACTGCTTCTCCCCACATAAAATTTGGTACCTTCATTGCCTTAAGAATGCTCCTAGTCATCTCCATTAGTGTCCGATTTCTCCTCTCTACAACACCGTTTTGTTGCGGTGTGTACGGTGCCGTGAGATGCCGCTTTATCCCATTACTCTCACAGAAATTATTGAACTCTCTTGACGTAAACTCTCCACCTATGTCAGTCCTTAGAGTCATAATCTCGCTACTAAACTCTTTCTCCACTAATTGTTTAAACACTTTGAATTTCTCATATGCATCACCTTTTTCTTTCATTAATATAGTCCACATATATCTTGAAAAATCATCAATGATAACAAATATATATTTGTTATTAGATGCAGTTGGTGGTGTTATAGGACCACAGAGATCAGCGTGTAACAACTCTAGTGGATTAGATGCCCTGAATGTTGATGTTTTCGGGAAAGAATGGCGAGCTTGTTTTCCGACTAAGCAAGATTCACAAATCCTTGTTTTTTCTTTTATTTTCGGTAAACCTTCAACCACCTCTTGTTGGGACATATTTTTGATTTTCTTGAAACTTATATGTCCTAACCTTGCATGCCATCTCCATGTCTCGTCTTCTAGCTTTAAGTTTAAACACATCGGCTCTCCGATTTTCAAACTGATCTTGTAGAGTCTATTTGCACTTCGAATAGTTTTCACTAGAAGTCTTCCACTTGGATCATGGACTGTGAGGTAGTCTTGTCTCATTCTTACATCACATCCGTCTTCAGTTGCTTGCCCTAGACTAAGGATGTTGCTCTTAAGTTCGGGAATATAGTAGATATCGGAAACAAGTTTCTGTTCGCCGGTTTTTCCTTGGAAGAGAATCGAGCCTTTTCCACCGATGCCAATACATGATCCATCACCACATTTTACTTTTCCCTTGATCTTCTCGTTCAGCTCGGAAAAGAAAGATTTGTTTCCCGTCATGTGATTACTAGCTCCGTTATCTAAGTACCATATTTCCTTTTCTCCATCCTTGTTTTTGTAGTTCTTTGGTATGAGGTTTTCTTCATTCAAGAACACAACCTCATGCAAATAAAGTGCAGCATCAGCTTCTTCTGTCTCGGTTTTATTTGCTTCTTGATTTTGCTGAGTTTTCTCGGGACAAGAGGATGCGTAGTGTCCACGTTTATGACATCGATAACAACTAATTTTCGACATATCTTTCTTTGCTTTCGATTTTTCCTGTTCGCTCTGATTTGTTGATCTGTTTTGTGAATTAAAACGTCCTCTACCTCTTCCTCTATTGCCGCGTCCCCCTCGACCTCGTCCTCTGCCTCCTGCAGATGAGAAGTTTTGATCTGAATTAGCGTAGAGCAGCTTTCCTTGTGTTTCTTCATTATTTTCTTCGTTGAAAATCCTTTCTTCATATGCCTTTAGTCTTCCAATAATATCTTCAAATCCTGTAGTCTTTAAATCTAAAACTTGCTCGAGAGATGCTATTAAGTGGATGTACTTCAGTCTTGGCACACTGTTTAGAAGTTTCTTCACAAGTTTGGACTCGTCAATAGCTTGTCCAAGTGATGCTGATTTCGACGCTAATTCGGATAGCTTCCCCACGAAGCTATCAATAGTATCCGAGTCTTTCATCTTCATCCTTTCAAAATCGGATAATAAAGTCTGAAGTCTCGCCTCTTTGACCCTCTCTGCTCCGAGGTTTCGAGTCTTTATTGCTTCCCACATATCTTTTGGAGAATCTAGATCACCGACTTGTAATATAAGATTTTCCGGGATTGATTGAAACAATAGACCGCTGGCGATATCATTCTTGTGAGAATCGTTTGAACCTGGTTCAATGGCTTCCCACACTTTGTGAATTCGCAGAAGAACCTTCATCCTCATACCCCAGACCGTGTAATTTGTTGCGGTCAACATGGGACATTGAATCGATGATGGTGTTACCTCCTTCATCTGCGAAGTTCTGGTAACGTCTCCCATATCTCGGTTACGTCTTTGGTAAGTTAAGATCTTTGTGATTGCTCTTCTTGATCTTCTCGTTACCTCAGTTCTTCAAAGCTCCTTGATCGATTGATCCTAACGCTCTGATACCAATTCTAGTTTCACAAACACTCAAGAGATAATAAAGAACGACTTTTCTTTATTAATGTTAAGAAACTCACTCAAAACTTAACACTCAAAGCTCTAAATATTTGTGATACAATTATCATAGCTCGACAATTGTATTTATAGGGATAGCACAACTTTGCTTCTCCTTTTAATAATTGAATTAGATAACTCCTAATATCAATGGAACTTTGTTTAAGTCTATCTTATCCTTATCCGACTTGATAATGATATCTTAGACTTTTTAATTAATGTTGAAGATTATCCAACAGTCACTATACGACACCATATCTTTACGAGAATCCCTCTTTGGACAAATATTCTCTTTCAGGTTTGAACTTTACTTTCCCGCCACGAATTGGCGACTCCATTGATGGAAGATTGATCTTTTCCTCCGTAAAGATGTTCAAAATATAGAATTTGAGACAACGATCAACCATCAAGACCCAATTTCCAGAGCTAGCCATACAATAGCCGGAGGGTCCAACATGTTTTGTTCATCTTTCTACGGTCGGGGGCCTGTTCGCCCATGTTTTCCAAACTTAATACCAACCTGAGCAAACGGTTTTTGCTCGGTGAGAATCGAGAGGGCTCTTCAAGGTTTCGAAGATCTTGCGCAAAACATGGGGACAAAGCTTGGACCAATCGCGATTTGTGTCCATGTCTTAGACAACCTTACCGATCACACTAGGGTTTTTTTTTTCTTTTGATAAAAAGGGTTTCAGTGCATTTAAATAGGGCCGGCCATAAAAATATGAACCCAATTTTCTGTTGATTAGAGCATTTTTTAAGGAGAAATTCTATAAAAATATACCAACTATTTATTTATTTCCACAATATACATGAACTTTTAGAATACCCACAAAAAAATACATGAACTAATTTTTCTATTAAAATAAACAAACTCTTAAATTGTAGCATAAAATTAAGTTTTTGGGCCATAAATAGGACACTTTTTTAGGACAAAAAAAATATTTTTATTAAGTATCAATTTTCTTATATAGTATAAATCTCCTAAGCCCTAAACCCTACATCATACCTCCTATCCTTAAAAACTATATCCTAAATTCTAAAATACTTAACCCAAACTAAAAAAATTAAATTATTGTCCTTTATTTTATAAAAAGACTATTTTTGTCCTAATTGAAAATATGTGCTAAATTTGTCACAAAAACTTCAATTGGTGCTATTTTAGGGAATTTCTCTAAATTTTATCCAATAAACAACCAAGAGTTAATGAAAAAGTAATATCCATTAATGTTTTAACTAAAAAAATATTTTTAAAAATTCGAAAAACATATTAAAATATTTTTAAAAAAATCAATGAACAGCGGAAAAATCTAAAGTAATTCTAAAATAATAAAAAAACAAATTGAGCTGGTAAAGTTTGGGATTTATAAATATAAAATTCAAAAAACATAGAACATTCCTAATACTCTTTGAAATTTATAAAAATTTTAAAAGGCAAAATATAAAGTTTTATATTCAGCCTAAAATTCCCATAATATAGTTACATTGTTTTTTCAAAGAAAAGTTTTAGTAATAGCATCATAAAATAATAATACTTTTAAATAAATTATTTTTATATTATTTTCCATGTTACTTAGAAGAGAGTGTAATGTGAAAATATAATAACATAAGAATTTGTATATAATTCTGTTACGTGTAACTCTTATGTAAAAGATATAATTTATATATATATATATATTGTCTAAATGTTCCTAATTTTATATATTTAAAAAAATATTAGGAATTTTATCCATTTTTTGAGTTTTTATTATTTATAAATCAAAATTTTAAGAATTTTGATCTTTTTTTTTGAATCATTGAAAGAACAAAATGTTTGCAATTTTTTAGATTTTATTTAGACTTTTATATATTTATTTGAAATTTTAATTATAACATTAATGAATATTATTTTTCATCAACTCTTGGGTGTTTGTTTGATGGATACAATTTAAGAGTTTGTATATTTTAATGGAATAAATAATTACTTCATGTATTATTTTGGATACTTTAAAAGTTCATTTATTTTGTAGAAATAGATAAATAATTGGTGTATTTTTATGGAATTTTTCCTATTTTCAAGGATAATTTTCAATCCTATTTCCATGGAATATCATAAATTTATATATTATGATTTTACAATTTTAATTACTAAAATATTATATTTTATACATATGTTGCTTTTTGTTTAGTTATCAGTTAACTTTGTATAGAATCTTGAAATTCTCAGGACCGGCTATGTCCATAAGATCGTGCAGTCATTTCATGTTACAATTTCAAAATAGTATGGTTACGATCCAAACTATAGTTACAGTTTAAATTGTAAATAACGGTTGCGATTCTTAGTCCAGTACTAATCTATTAACGTTTATAAGCGCAATTACCCGCTTCCACAAACTCCCAATTCCTCACACTTCTGTATCCACAACTACAACCGCTGCGTTTCAATCAGTCAAGCTCTTAGACTCCAACGTTTTAGCCCCTCTATCTGAAAAAGCTTTAGCTAATGAACTTGTCCATAAAAAAATTGGATATCCATAATGTCAGTGTCATGTATCCATACTGTCATAAATTGAAAATGTCAGAAAAACACGAACTTATATTTTGTGGACGTTTAAACCCTAAACTTACGAAATGCCATTTAAATGTTTAAGTTTTTCGTTGCCTCGTAGTTAAATAGCAAAATTTCGTAGACTGGACCATTTGAAGCATGTCATCAAATTGACGTTTATGGCATTAAAACTTCTGTTAGCAAATTTTGTTTAATCAAGACGACGTCGTTTCAAGTTTTATGAAAAATCACCAACTTTCAAATTGTGCATGCTTAAATCATCAATTTTTTTTAAATGTCATTTAAATGCCTAAGTTTTGTTGACTCATAATTATATGCTTAACTTATACTGACTATGCCATTTGAGGTATGACTTTAAATCAAGTGACCAAGCACACTTACGGGGTTAAATTGTTTGTTAGCATCTTCCGTTTAATTAAAACGACCAATGTTCGGCAACTATTTATCATTCGTCTTCAATTTCTTCTGGCCGCTTCAACGAGATCCAACAAATCAAGAAGTAAAAAATCTTTCCACGTTAAAATTCATCTTTGGAGAAACATAATCCAACAAACCCCCCTCCCCCAAAAGAGATTGAGTTTCATAAGCATTGGTGATAACATTTCTTTTTAAGCTTTACAAAGTTAATAACATTCTTTTATCGATTATTTGACTTTCCAATGAATATTATCGCCAAAACTTAACGCTTAAAGCGATAACTAATAAAATAATTTTAAGACAATCAAATCTTTTTTTTAATAATCACCAATTTGATGAATGCAGATCGAATCGGTTACCACCAATGCTTAAGAAACTCAATCTCTTGAGGGTTTTTAGAGAGTTCCATGAGAATTTTCTAGAGATTTTAGGTGGAAAAGACTTCGTTGAATTATGTTTCTCTAAAGGTGGATTTTAATTTGAGAAAATTTTTTACTCCCTGATTATGGTTGGATCTCGATGAAGCGACCATAAGTAAAAAGAGAAGACGAAGGATAAATTATTCCTGGAACATTGTTCGTTTTGATTAGAAGATGGTAACATACAATTTAACCCTTTAAATGTGTTTCATCATTTGATTTAAATTCATGCCTCAAATGATATATTCAACATAAGTTAGGCATTTTATTATGAAGTCAATGAAAAGATAGACATTTAAACATCATTTTAAATTTTTTTGATGATTTAAGCGTCCACAATTTGAAGTTGATGATTTTTCATAAAACTTGAAACAATGTCATTTTGATTAAACTGGAGTTGCTAAAGGAAGTTTTAACGCCATAAACGTTAATTTAGCGACGTGCCTCAAATGACCCAGTCAACAAAAGTTTGCTATTTAGTTACGAGTCAACAAACGATATTTCGTAAGTTTAGGGTTTAAACATAAGTTCGAGCTTTTTTGATATTTTTCCCATCATACATTGGCTTTCAATATACACACACTTACAACAAAACCTCTATTAATTAATTCTCGATAAATGAATGAACATTATAAAATAAAAATATCTACTATTCTAAACTGTTAAAATTAACAAAATTCGATAACAAAATAAGATAATAATCTTTTTAAAATTTTTATGTAATTATATGGTCTCGTTAAAATCTTAAATTAATAATCATAAATCTATATATATATATATATATATATTATAACAGTATACTAATGCATGTGATTTTAGTGTATTCAAAAACTATATTGTTAGAGTGCGTCTCTACTTTTTATTGTATCAAATAATTGTTGTGTTGTGTTTCATACAATCTAGAATCGTGTATAATTCCGTCATCAAAATAGTAAATATTTCTTGTAAGTTTTCAACTTTTTTTGAATTAAATGTTAAATTTATTCAATTCAAAAATGCACTTTTACAACTAGATGCTCTGTTTTTGAGTTTTTGATAATTTAGAAAAATTACTTTGAACATAAAAAGTTGATAAGATTTTTCATCTTGTCGGAAACTATGTCTTCATTCCCTTTTCAAGTTGTTGATCTCCTATAACTAGAATGGAAGATAACATGTTTCACACTTGTTTGCCAATGAGTGGTATAGTCGATACAAGCTTTGGAACTTCACCATGCCTTCTATTGTTTCGTTGTTGTCAAATTATGTGTATTTTTGCATGTACGAATTTGTGCCCAAGGTGGAAGTTTAGTGAAACAATAATGCTATTGGAAAGTATTATTTATAACAAATTGTACGATACGCGTCGGTCCACAAAAAAAGTTTGGTGGTGTCTGGATTTCACGACATTTTCATAAAATTTTAAATTATTTTTTTATAAAGTCATATCAAATCTTCTCTATATAATGAAATGCATGATTCGAGCCATATCTTGCAGAGTATACAATTTAATTTCTTTTGTGCTTAATGAAAAGAAAGAAAAAACGTCCTTTAAGATGGATATCTCACTACTACAAACCTTATATCTTCTCCTTTGTTTTGTCTTACCATTGTTCTCATTATTAGCCACCGCAAAAAAGCAAAGGAACTCCAGTAGCGGAGTTACACTTCCACCGTCTCCTCCGAGGCTACAGGTTTTGGAAAACCTTTTTCATGTCGGTAACAATCTTCACCGTTCACTCACCGAGAGAATTTATGGACCTATAATGAGTTTGAAGCTTGGAAGTTTAACCACAGTGATAATATCTTCGCCAGAAGCAGCTAAAAGAGGCACTAAAGACACACGACCATGCTTTATCTGCTCGAATCTTTAACGATCCGGTTCGAGTCTTTGACCATCATAAAAATTCTGTTATCTGGCTTCCTTCTTCAACTCGTTGGAGGTAGTGACTGTAGGCACTCGAATTTCTGGAAATGAAATTGCGGGCTAAATCTTATAAACGCGACACCGAATATGCAAAAGCGAGACTAGGTCTCTGTCCTTAACTCCATAAATTGCCGGTAGTGTGACCGTTCGGTGCGATCTTTGAATCCCAAGATAGAATTACAAACCGATTCTTTTTCGCAACACTCGAAAAAAGAACCCAATGAACTATAGATTCTATGATACTCACGAAATGGACTTACGATTTTAGAAATGAGACGAGAAGTTTTTTTGTTGGTTTTCAGATCGATGATCGAATGAATTCAGTGATTGATATCTCGAGTTTCGAGAATATCTATATAGGGATGAGGGCGGTTTTCGCTGGAGATATTTCCGGCAAATATTCGAATAATCCTTTTTTGAATTATCTCGGTGAACGTGCATATCCAAAAGAAATATCCGAAAGAATATTCAAACGAATATTCGAATATTCTTTTTTTGAATTCTTTAATGTACCTCAAAAATTCCTTACGAATTTTTTCCAAAACGAAAGGTACGCGCGCGGGGGCCTCTGGAGGCTCATTTCCATGAACCATGAACCACGAACCACGTGCCACGTGCCACGAGCCGAGTTGGCCGGATGGCGGGGGCGACACGTGTGGTCCCTTTTTTCTCTCTCCATAGTCATTTAAACCATTGTATGACCATGACTATATATATATATATATATCACACCAAACCATAACTTGCAAGCAATGTGGGACATTTTCCCCTTCCACTTACAAAATGAGGCTTTGCCACTTATTGGCCCATGCCCATTTCAATTCAATTCTCATACAATTTTATAGACCCATTTGTCTTATTAAAATTGTGGCCCAACAATCCCCTACATGAATAGAAATGACTAAACATTTGAAACAAAAAAAGACTTAGACAGACTTGACTAAACTAGACATGGATTTTGAGAGTATGCGAAGATCTAACTATATCTGAGAGGTAGCATGTTTTAGCTTTGAACCAATCATTTTTAATATCTGTCGGGTTTACTCGGCCAGGAACTGAACATGATGTCTTGAACCACTCGGACTTTGATATAAACCGAGACAACAAGTATAGCATAGCGACATTTTCTCGTAGAACTATGTTCTCTATTGTGTTCATTTTGACCTTGGACATTCTTGGTTTTCATGAGTAAACTTGGAAAATATAGCCTTACTTTCATTCTCCTAGAAACGGCCGCATTTCACACTCACTAGGTGATCTGTCATGAGCTTCCTTTCAGAAGTATCCTGTTATACTCCACTATGACGAAGCTATGAAATCATTAAAAGCCAATGCTTATCCTTATCACATACAGGTAGCACTGTTAATCATCCTAGGAACCGGGCATATACAAGATTTCACAGTGCTCTTTCTGATTCAGCTTGATTTAGTTCTCCCTTTGAACCTACTTCTTGGGATCGCCAGTCATGTAGGTAGGGTTTCCATCAAACTTCCTCTTAATTTACAGGCTTGAGACCCATTCCTCTTGATGATTTTACAACTTGATCACGTGACAATCCTTTTGTAAATGGATCCACTAGGTTGTCATTTGATTTGATGTAATCTACGGTGATTACTCCCGTTGAGATCAAGTGTTTAATGGTTTTATGTCATCTTCTAATATGACAAGATTTACCATTATAAAGATTATTCAGTGCTCTAGCTATAGCTGACTGGCTATCACAGTGTACACGAAGAGCTTGCACTGGTTTCTCCCACATCGGTATATCTTCTAATAAATTTTGAAGCCATTCTGCTTCCTCTGCGGCTTTGTCTAGCGCTATAAACTCAGATTCCATGGTTGACCTGGCCAACAGAGTTTGTTTGGAAGATTTCCAGGACACGGCTACACCTGCCAGTGTAAAGATATAGCAACTCGTAGATTTTAAGTTTTTGGAGTCAGATATCCAATTTGCATCGCTATATCCTTCAAAATTGCCGGTTCTTTACCATAGTGCAGACCATAATTTTGTGTATAACATAAGTAATATAATTCTCTTATTATAGCTTTCCAATGATTATGTCCTGGATTACTGGTGTAGCGACTAAGTATATTTACTGAGTGCGCTAAATCGGGTCTAGTACAATTTGTTAAGTACATCAGACTTCCGATCACCTTTGCATATTCCACTTGTGACACCGGTTTACTTGAATTTTTAGTTAGATGAAGTTGGACGTCAACTGGAGTTTTTGCAGCCCCATTAGAATATGTTTTAAACCTTTCAAGTATCTTTGCAGCATAATGGGCTTGGGACAGAATAATTCTTTTAGAATTTCTAATAATCTTGATTCCTAAAATCACGTCCGCAAGTCCCATATCTTTCATGTCAAATTTTTGACTAAGCATGGTCTTAGTCTGATTGATCATGTCTTTATTACTCCCAATTATGAACATGTCATCTACATAGCAAGACATACCCATTTGGAGTACTTTTAGCATATATACACTTGTCACATTCATTTATTGTGAATCTTCTGACATCATTATGTTGTCAAATTTCTCATGCCATTTTTTTGGAGCTTGTTTAAGCCCGTATAATGACTTCACAAGTCTACAGAATTTGTGTTCTTGTCCTGGGATGACAAAACCTTCAGGTTATTTCATGTAAATTTTCTCTTCTAGATCACCATTTAGAAAGGCTGATTTTACATCCATTTGATGGATTTCCAGGTCTCTTAATCCTATCAACATTCTTATAGAGGTTATTCTTGTCACCAGAGAATAGGTGTCAAAGAAATCCAGACCTTCTTTTTGTCGAAAACCTTGCACCACAAGTCTGGCCTTGTATTTATCAATTAATCCATCAGTTTTTAACTTGGTTATGAAAATCCATTTACACCCTAGTGCTTTAAACCCTTGGGGTAGATCGGTTATCTCCCATGTATGATTTTTCATAATGGAGTCGATCTCACTATTGACAGCTTCCTTCCAGAAAGGTCTGTTTGGTGTGGACATGGTTTCTGCAAATGTTCTTGGTTCATTCTCTAAGAAAAAAACCATCATGAAATCATCGCCAAAAGATTTTTCCTTATGAGCTCTTTTACTGCGCATAGGTTCATCTTCAAGATGTTCTTCGTCCTCATGGACTGAGGTACCAGAGGTGCTTGCCTCATTTTCGTCTCTTTGATCACGTGTCCGCTTTGGGTACTATGTATCCTTGCAAAGAAACACGTTTTCAAAGAACGACGCATTGCGTGATTCCATTATTGTATTGACATGGATATCTGGTATATCTTATTTGTATACCAAAAACCGATAGGCACTACTGTTGTGTACATATCCAATGAAAATACAGTCCATAGTTTTTGGTCCTACTGTGACCTTTTTCGGAGGTGGTACTGCTACTTTTGCTTGGCACCCCCACACTTTGAGGTATTTGTACGAAGGTACAACACCTTTCCAAAGTTCATAGGGTGTTTTACCCGTAACTTTGTGTGTAATTTTATTAAGGATATAATTAGTGGTAAGCAACGCTTCTCCCCACATGTTCTGGGCTAAACCAGATTTTTGCAACATGGCATTCATCATTTCTTTTAGAGTTCGGTTCTTTCGTTCCACAACTCCATTAGATTCTGGTGAATAAGGAGCATTCGTTTGGTGGATAATCCCATGTTCTTGACAAAAGGCATTAAACCTACCATCGTACTCTCCTCCTCTGTCGCTTCTGACTATTTTAATAGTCTTACTCAATTGATTCTCAACTTCCAATTTAAATTCCTCAAATTTTTCCAGAACTTCGTCTTTGCTTCTTAGCAAATAGACATAACAATATTTCATGTGATCATCTATAAATGTCACAAAATATTTTTTCTCACCTCTAGTTGGAACAGATTTTAAGTCACATAAATCTGTGTGAATTAAACCTAAAGGTGTGGTTTTCCTTTCAACGTGGGGTGATGGTGTTTTTGTGAGTTTGGCCTGTACGCACACTTCACATTTTTTTTTACTCATTTTGCATTTCGAAATTAGGTTCATATTCATCAAACGATTTATTGATTTATAATTCACATGTCCTAATCGTTCATGCCAAATATTAAAAGACTCAAGCAAGTAAGCAATTGGATTCTTATTCATTGCATCAATGGTTACAACAGTTTTTGGATCAACATCGGAAACAACATTTGCAACACTCTTATTCTTAGAACTACTTGCTTCATGTTTTCCACCCTTGACAACCGCCTGAACGCACATCTTCACGAGGTCTCTCTTGACGTATCCCTTTCCAAGATACATGTCAAACTTCTTCAAAATGAGGTTGTCAGCCTCGAAGATCACAGCAAATTTGACCTTGCTTAGGAGGGTACCGGAAATCAGGTTCTTCTGCATGTCTAGGACATGTTTCACATTCTGAAGTGTGAGGTCTTGTCCCGAGGTCAAGCGTAACACCACCTTCCCCTTTCTAGCAATCTTGGAGAATGATGTGTTTCCCATGAAGAGTTGTTCCTCTGCCTTACTCTTCTGATAGGTGCTGAACATTGCCCTATCGTTGCAGATGTGGGTTGTGGCACCAGTGTCGTACCACCATTCGCTTGGGTTGTCGTCCACCATGTTGACCTCAGTTACCACAGCACAAAGGTCCTCCGCTGTGAGGTTGGCTTGAAGCTGTAAGGCTTTAGCTTTGTTGCGACACTCAGCGGCCTTGTGACCATTCTTACCACAATGGTGGCATTTCCCCTTAAAGAACTTCTTCTCAGAGGGTTCTGGGACACCTTTCTTCTTGAAAGTCTTGGAAGTCGGCTTCAATGAAGAATTAGCAATGGCCTTACCTTTTCCCTTATCATTGACCTTCCCTTTGTGAATGGCCACATTCACATTGTGCTCACGAAACTGGATCCCATTTGCAGTCCGGTTTCTGTCCTCATGTTCAACCTCTGGATCAGATCTTCCAGACTCCTCGCCTTCCTCTTGTGCTTGAGATAGTTCTTGAAGTCGATCCAATCCGGAGGAGGCTTCTCATGAAACTGTTCACCGTGAAGATTTCACAGATGGACATTCTCTCGGCAGCAACTTCTTGAAAAATTCGTTGGAATGCCTCCACTTGTTCCATGATGGGTTTTGAGTCCACCATCATGAAGTCATGAAACTTTGCGGTCGCAAACTTCTGACATCCAGCATCAACAGCTTTGTACTTCTTCTCTAAAGCTAACCACAAGGATTTTGAAGTCTTAGCTTAGCAGTAGATACCATAGAGATCTTCCACGAGCCATCCTAGAATCCAACCTTTGGTCATGAAATCTCCTTGATTCCATGCATCCACTATTCCAACGATATACACATCCATATTCCCTTCACGAATGATGGGCTAATCCTCCGTCAGATACCTAGATAGGTACATCACATGGAGAAAAAAGTGCATTTTTTTCTGCCATGTCTTGAAGTTTTTGCCATCAAACTTCTCAGATTGCAGTCCTTGACAAGAGACTTGAGGCTGGGTGGGTACCATAGGAGCCACCTTCATTGGTGCCACAGCCAGAGGGTTGTCCAACAAACAGAGCCCAGCGAGTAGTCTCCTTTTTATTTGCGGTATCTGCAAGAGGATCCGTCCTTGGTGTTTCGTTGTTCACATCAACGTTGGTTCCATCATTTGCTGCCATGTTCCTGATACAACACACAAAAAGTTTATCAGGTAAATGATAACCACAATGTTTAATGTGCAATTAATTATTCGAAATACTTTTTCCAAAAAACTATTTGAATACACCAAAAAAACGTTTTTAATAATTCGAATCACTTATCCAAACCATGGATACAGAAAACCGTGATAAAAAAAAAATTATTATTACTAATTTTTTTTCTTCCAAAAAGAAAATCACTATTTAAAAAATAATTTTATTTTTGTAAAAATATATATTTAAAACCCTTTCGCGGAAACGCCCAGAGGGAATCGACATATTTTTTTTTCTTTTTTTTCTCTTTTTTTGAAACTTAATTTCAAAATGATCCGTGTAAACGCTATTAAGCGAATCGCAGATCCAGAAAAAACATTTAAATCGAACTGTTTGGTGAAATAAAAGCGCGGTGAAGCGGGGCCAAAAAACAATTTGAAACGAACAACAGGTGGTGTTTATAAACCGCAAAAACAAATCCGATTCGAGCTATAGGCTAGAAGCGGATTTTATTGAGTTAAGATTGTAGGCGCTCGAATTTCTGGAAATGAAATTGCGGACTAAATCTTATAAACATGACACCGAATATGCTAAGGCGAGACTTAGCCTCTGTCCTTAACTCAATAAATCACCGGTAGTGTGACTGTTCGATGAGATCTTTGAATCCTAAGATACAATTGCAAACCGATTCTTTTTCGCAACACCCGAAAAAAGAACCCAACGAACTATAGATTCTACGATACTCTCGAAATGGACTTACGATTTTAGGAGCTGAGAGGATTTTTTGTTGGTTTTCAGATCGATGATCGAATGAATTCAGTGATTGATATCTCGAGTTTCGAGAATATATATAGGGATGAGAGGGTGGTTTCCGCTGGAGATATTCCCGGCGAATATTCGAATATTCTAAAGAATATTCCTCTTCTGAATTATCTCGGCGAATGCGCATATCCAAAAAAAAGGTACGCCCTTTGGTGGCCCACTGCCACGAACCACGGGCCGAGCCACCGGACGGCGGCAGCGGCGCGCGCGCGTGCTCCCTCTTTTCTCTCTCCATAGTCATTTAAAATATTGTATTACCATGACTATTTATATATCACACCAAAACATAACTTGCAAGCAATGTGGGATATTTTCCCCTTCCACTTACAAAATGAGGCTTTGCCACTTATTGGCCCATGCCCATTTCAATTCAATTCTCACACAATTTTATAGACCCATTTGTCTTATTAAAATTGTGGCCCAATAGTAACTCTCTATCTAGTTTAATGTTTCCGTAATTTGAAATCATTTGTATATATAGTTTCAAAATTTTTAATATACCACCGATGGGAAGTCAAACCAAATTTTGATTTAAATGCATTTGAAACTCCTATAAATCAAAGTTCAAAGATATGTCTTAGTGGAAAACAGATTCTCAATTGAAAATCAAGAAATATATCAAATCATAATGTATTAGGTAAGGTTGGGTTTTGGAAAAAATGTCATTTAAATTGCGAAGTTTCAAAAAGAGGTCATTTTAAGCATTAACTTTCTCGTCAGCTATTTTAAGCATCAATTTATGTTGACTTCATTTTTATACACAATCCTATCGTTGACCCGACAAATTAGACATGTCGTTCAATCCATCGTTAACAGCTCCGTTAGTTATAAAACAACATCGTTTTGTCGTGAAATTTAAATCGCAAAGTTTTTAAAAAATACTATTTAAAACATAAACTTTTTTTAGTAGGCCATTTAAATCATTAACTTTCGTTCGTTGACTCAAAGCTTTTTTCACATCAACAATGGTCGATCATCATCATCACAATCATCACCACCATCATCTCAGGTGCTTGCTTAATCATCTCTGCATTTTATTTAGTAACACTACAAGAAAACATGTCTATTTCTGACACCATTTGACCCAAAAAAATAGTGGTCAAAAATATTCTGATATTTCCTGATGAATTTGGAAGTTGTCAGAAAATGATCAGAAATTAGTTGATAAGAACAAAAATATATTTTGTCAGAAATCAATCGGAAATGTCCAACCAATTCTAGGGTTGATCGAAAATTAGTCAAAAATTTTATGAATTTTTTTTATTATTTTTTTAAAAGTATATATAGCATTTCCGACTAGTTTTCGACTAAATTTGTAAAGAATTTCTGACTATTTTTCAATAAAATAAATTTTATGATGATTTTTAATATAATTTAATATATATATATATATATATATTAAATTTCCAACTAAATTTTTTTGTTTGATAAATCAATATATAGTAGGAATCCATTTTTTCCGATCTTAACCCTGGTGGATAATTTTTGTTTTCTTTTTTGAATAAACCTATGGCGATAATTAAGATATATTGAGCTCAATATTTATCTCATTTGTAACAGGATTTGTTTTTTGCGGGCACGGACTCGAGTTCCAGTACCATAGAGTGGGCGATGGCAGAGTTGCTATGTAATCCGGAGAAGATGGCCAATGCTCAGACTGAGATAAGGCAAGTGATTGGTGTAAACGGCATCGTTCAAGAATCCGATATCCCCAAGTTCCCTTACTTACAAGCCATTGTGAAAGAGACTCTTCGGTTGCACCCTGCAGCTCCGATTATTCCTCGAAAATTGGAATCTGATGTCCAATTATTTGGCTTCCATCTCTCTAAAACGCCTCGCTAATGTTATAACTTATAATTGTGCTATTACTTACACAATTACCTATAATTAACTTGGAAAGCGTGAAAATCCTAGCGTTAGAGGGTTTCGTTTGTTAATGATAACCGTTACCGATTAATCCAATTTTAATTTGGTTAGAGAAAAGTTTCTTACAGGTTTTGGTGAACGTGTGGGCGATAGGAAGAGACTCGAACGTGTGGGAGAACCCGATGACGTTCGCGCCAGAGAGGTTCTTGTTAAAAGAAGTTGATGTGAAAGGCAAAGATTTCGAGCTGATACGGTTTGGATCAGGACGAAGAATGTGTCCGGGAATCTCGATGGCTCTTAAGACCGTTCCTCTGGTGCTTTCGTCTCTTCTTTATTCCTTTGATTGGAAGCTTCAAAACGGTATCGTCCCTGGAGACATGGATATGAGCGAGGCCTTCGGCATTTCCTTGCACAAGGCCAAACCTCTATGTGCCGTACCAATCAAGAAACCTATGAAAGTGTGATTTTCATACTACAAAAATTTACACCAATAATTATAGACCTTGTGGGTCTTACTTTTATCAAATATGGAACGTTTTGTATGGCTCTGTCTAGCTGTCCGCTTAGATTGAGCCGACAATTCTCAAATCTCAATAGTGTATTTTCTTTCTAGATATTTGTTTTATCGAAGACAACATCTTTGCTTAAGAACCATCATAAAAAATTTAAGAATCTCTTCTCACTCTTGTTAAAGTGGTTATGATTAATATTCTTCCTCATGTCTCGATTAGGGGTTTTTATTATTTTTGGACTTAATAACGTTTTTTTTTTTTGTCACCTGGTAAAGTTGAAACAGAGTTTTACAACCAGCTCTAGGCGAGGTATCTCCCCTCTTCATGCTGAATTTGATTCCCTTCTATGGGCGATGAGGTGTTTGAGCAGATTATCTTATAAGGATGTGGTGTTTAATATAGATTTCAAAAATCTTCACAATTACGGAAGCTCCAGATGATTGGCCAACTTTTACCTTAGAACTAGACGATTTCAAACTCTTACATCTTTTTTTCTCTTTTATGTTATTTTTTTCCCTATTTTTTATTTCTCGTTGTTTAAATGTTTGTGCCGTTCTTCTTGCAAAGAAAGCTTATGAGGTATTATTTTTTTTATGTAAGTTCTCATCCTCTTTTTTTTTTGAAAAAAGAAAAAAAAAACAGCTCTAAACAGACAGAGAAAACTCAAAACAGAGCAGTGACAATTTAATTCAAAACATATTCTACCATTTCTCGTGATAAATTTATACTCCCTCCTTTTCAAATTAGTTGTCATTTAAGATTGTTTCACACATATTAAAAAAATATTTAATTTTTCTGTTTTACCCCTAATTAATGTTTATTTGATTTTATTTCATTGGTCAAGACATTAAAACATGAGGGATAAAGTTAGAAATCTTATCAAACATATGCATTGAAAACGTAAAACGACAATTAATATGAAATGAGTTTTAAGGTCCAAAACGATAATAAATATGAAACGGAGGGAGTATAGATTATTTATAATGAACTAGGTCGATACGTACACAATGTGCGAGTTTAATTATAATTGCTTCAATGGTAGCTCTATAATAATTACATATATGTTCCTAATTATATAAGTAACTAATACAAATACAACATGTAGCAAAATAAGTGATCAACAAGTTTGAAATTATATATATATATATATATATCACCTGGCTGTACCTGACCATAAAGCCTGCATGTGTTCGTTCTATACCGGGGTAATCAATCAATCACTAATCTCGTTTAGAAACCAAACCTGTGTGGCTGGCTGTTTGTAGTTTTACGGATAGCAAGGAAAAGGCTTTTCAAATTTCTATTAAGACCAAAAATTAACAAAAGATTAAAAAAAAACTACTACATATTCCGCTGCCAGGCTTTAAACCAGGAACTAATTAAAATTGGTAAATTAATACCAGAGTTTAATGCATAAGCCAATGTGCTACAGCAGATTTTATTAATACAACAATTTATACTATATATAAATATAAATATGAATGTTTTATTATGAACTTAAGATTTTGTTACAGTATAAGTTTTGGCCCTACAATACAAATTTCACTTTGTTAAAAGCAAAAAATCTTTGTAAAGAGTTATATATAATGACTTACATGCCGCTAGAATTTCTTATGAAAATTGTAATATTTAGCTAAATAACTAAAGGCTTATAATAAAAATTATGAACAGAATATCAACTACTTATACTTTTTTATATATCTTACTAGATTAAGACACGTCCGATGGACGGGTTTTTAAATATTAAAATAAATTAAATTTTAGAAAAAAACTAAATTAAAATTTGTTATAGGTGATGTATCTTAATATATATTTTTATGCATGCCTTGAACTGTATACTTGATTTCAACGACTTTCTTCATTTTCTATTAGTTGATTCTTATCCACCACATCATTTTCAATCTCCAATAGAAACCGCACCATCTTCCTCACTCCTTCGGATTTATATTTGTACATGAGATGATTATGATGTAATCAACTCTCTCAAAATGGATCTATGTCTCTTGTTTCGATCTCCTCTCTTTGAAAGAGATCCATTATGATGTCTTCTTTTTGGAAGAATCATTTACACACTCTTTGTCCTCTATTCTTTTAGATTTTCTTCTCTAGATGTTTCTTAAACCTAAAATATTATGCAATTTTCGAACCAATTTGTTATCTTACATCTATTATTATGAAAATTGTGTCAAAGAACCACACATAATTGTTTAGTATTTATCTTGAATCTCATTTTAGTACTTCTAACATTTCATTATGAGATTAGCTTTTGATATTCTTACTGCCACTATTTTTGCGTATTTATCTCACTAAGATTGACGTTGATGCTCTTTCTCTAACTCAATAAATTAGTATAATAAATTTGGTTTGATTATAGTCAATCATTTTTCCTCCGTTTGATTAATTAGAAGTATTGTGAAAAGGAAAAAATGTCATTTAAATCGCGAAGTTTCAAAAACAGGCCATTTTAAGCATCAACTTTCTCGTCAGCTATTTAAAGCATCAACTTACGTTGACTTCGTTTTTAATACACAAACTTGTCATTGACCCGGCCAATTAGACATGCCGTTTAATCCGTCATTAACAGTTCCGTTATTGACAAAACGACGTCGTTTTATCGCGAAATTTAAATCGCGAAGTTTTAAAAAAAAACCATTTAAAATATGAACTTTTTGTAATAGGCCATTTGAATCATCAACTTTCATTTGTTGACTCAAAGCTTCTTCCACAGTTGATGATTTAAATAGCCTATTACCAAAATTAATTGGGAAGGGAATGACACTAAAAACAAAAAGTTGCTACTTATAACAAATCCGTTTCTTTGAATTATCCTATTAGATTCTATATCGATTTCGTTCTTCTTTCCTGGAGTTTCTTTCGCCAAGTGAAAAGATATAAACCTTAACCGAAAAGTGCATGTCTTAACTTCAGTATAGAAAATAATTTTTTCACTTTTTTGCAAATAGAGCCCAGGCTAATTTAGCAAATGTCCTAACCTTAGTAAAAGGTGGTTCACCAGGTCCTGGACTTCGGTAAAATGTGCCTGCCATGGGACTTTTAACAGTAGGAAGCGATGATTTGGTTGGAGCAGGTGGGGATGGTGGAGGCAGGGAAGCTGGAGTAGAAGGGGCTGGTGAGGCAGCAGGTGCAGAGGGAGGAGGCATTGATGTGGCAAAAGATTGTTGATTTGGTGGCTGCATCATAACATACTGTGGAGGGGATTGAGGTTGAGGTAAGGCTTCCTTTTCTAAGTTTCAGGCCAAGTAATTAGTTTCAGGCTATTTGGACCCGAAGAACCATATTCATCATCATCATCATCTCATCATCACCACCATCATCTCATGTGATTGTTGATGTGGAAGAAACTTTGAGTCAACGCACGAAAGTTGATGATTTAAATGGCCTATTACAAAAAGATCATGTTTTAAATGGCATTTTTTTGAAACTTCGCGATTTAAATTTCGCAACAAAACAACATTTTTTTATCACTAACGGAACTGTTAACGACGGATTTAACGGCATGTCTAATTGGCCGGGTTAACGACAAGTTTGTGTATAAAAAACAAAATCAACGTAAGTTGATGATTAAAATGGCCGACGAGAAAGTTGATGCTTAAAATCACCTCTTTTTGAAACTTCTCGATTTAAATGACATTTTTCCTATTGTGAAAAATATATATCTGAAAGAAAAGTTCAAATTTTATTGAAAACTAAACAATAAAACTTAACATATATATTAGAAAAGAAATAAAAAATACCTATTATCGTGTATTTAATTTTATTTTTTTTGTTTTTTATTTTTGAGCAAAGATAATAAAACAATTTTTTTACACATGTCAGAATCTATTGGATCAACCAACACATGTCATCATCCTGTTATTTTTAATTTTAACAATATATCTATTGATTATTGAATTTCTTTTTACTAATAATAACATGAAATTTTACTTTATTTTTATATAATTATTTATTAATTTTTGTAGGATTGTATTCCTTTTTTAAATTGCCTTTGTTTTTAAGGAACTTTTACTTTATTTTTATTTTTATAAAATTATAAAACTAATTTTCTTTTAAGATTGTATTCATTTTTTCTGGATAATTTATGGTTTTATTTAATTAAACACAAGTTAAAATCTGATCATTTTAATGGCCACGTGTCATGATCTGGAAAATACTTATTTTATCGTGTATTTAATTTTATTTTTTTAGTTTTTATTTTTGAGCAAAGATAATAACATAATTTGTTTTACACATGTCATAATCTAATCGATCAACCAACACATGTCATCATCCTATTATTTATAATTTTAACAGGATATCTATTGATTATTGAATTTCCTTTTACTAATAATAAAAAGAATTTTTACTTTATTTTTATAAAATTATATTATTAATTTTTTGTTAGGATTGTATTCTATTTATAAATTTACTTTATTTTAAGGAACTTTTACTTTATTTTTATAAAATTATATTAATAATTTTCTTTTACGATTGTATTCCTTTTTTAAATGTTCTTTATATTTTTTCATGATAATATATGTTTTTATTTAATTAAAACACATGTGAAAATCTGATCGTTTGAATTGACAGGTGTCACGATCAGGCGAGTTACTAACTTTGAATTATTCATCTTTATATAATAAGATACTATTCAAATTGAAGTACAAGTGGGTTATTCTTGTATCCAAACACAAAATTGTAGTTATTTATGTATCCAATCACTCCCATATTTAATTATCTATTTTTCTTCTTTCTAACAAATAATCAGTTAATTCTCTATAATCCTTTCCTTATCTAATATTTCTCTACAATCATTTCCTTATTTAATAATTGTGATCTTAATACGTAGTATGAATTATGATTCTCCTATTATCTTTGTTTGATATTGTTTTCAAATTATTTTAAATTATTATATAATACATACAGCTAATAAAATTTTAGATTTTTTTTATGCATATGTTGTGATTTGAATTTTTATAAATAGACATATATTGACTCAATCAATAAGGAAAAAGTGTGTGTTCAATATCCCACATTGGTAGAGATGTCAATGAGATTGGTGACCTGCGGAATAGATACAAGTAAATCAGACATAGGGCGGGTATAGACATAAAATTTTATGCACATTAAAAAAATGGGCATCATAAACAAGCCCATAGTGTTTATTATTATTAGAGATCGATCGATCTCCTGTTGTAGAAAAACAGGATAACCCACATGAACATGATGGATCAATCAATGGAATCCAAGTACCATCTGGGAACAGATTGCCACCAATCCCTAAGTTGGTCCATGACAAATTTGACGAGTGTAAATGCGAAAAGATAGCAAAAGAGATGAAAGTTAGATTACCTTTCCCAGAAATCAACTCAATGATTCATTTGCTAGAAGATCAATTCAGAAAAATCTTCACTGGAAGATCCACTATGGAAGAATCACTCAAAATTCCGCAGCAGGAATGCAACAAGCGTATGCGCGAAAAACTCCCTCCAAAGCTTGGAGATCCATGGAGGTTCGTCTTATCATGTACTGTCGGTTAAACTCGCTCAAGAATAGCTTGGTGGATTTGGGAGACAGTATCAACATAATACCCCTCTCCACATCACGTCAACTTGGGCTGCTGACTATGCAACCAACCACCAAGTTACTTACAATGGCCAATGGATCAACTCAGAGACCAATCAGGCTTTTGGTTGATATTCCAATTTTGGTGGGTACATGTTACATACTCGCAGATTTCATGGTTTTATAATTGGACGATAATGGGATGGATCTCATCCTTGGACGTCCTTTTCTTGCCACTGCTGGAGTATCAATCAATATACCCAGAGGAAGGATAAAAATAGTCTTAAGAAAACCGTTGTGAAGCTTTACGTTGAGACCGTCGAGACGCAACTACCATGGATGGTCAAACATTTGTGGTAGATGACTCTGATGGTATCAATATCGTCCATTTAATGGATGAGATCCCGAGAGCTTTCACAAATGGAATGAAGCTACATTTCAAAGTCAATATGGATGAAAAAGAGAGTTTGACTCATGTTCTGGAAGCATCACGGCCTCCAGACCTATCATCAAGGCGGAAAGCCAGCCACCAGATGAGGAAGACACCATTTCTCTCGTGAACCCAGACCCACATGAAGTACCCAACAAGTCGAGCTAATGACTTTCAAAACAAGCACTTATTGGGAGGCAGCCCAACAGGTTTTATTTTTCTTTTTTTATTTATTTTTGCATTTTTAGTTTCTTTATTTATTCTTCTTTTGTCAGTTATGATGATGTTTTTGTGTTGAGCTGACTGAAACAGGTGCAAAACGCAGAAGATGCAAATTTTCAAGAAGTTTCAGGACACTGAGATCGACCGATCCTCTTCCAGATCGATCGATCCCTAAGACGAGAATGACAAAAACCAGTTTGATGAATAGGCCAATGCTCCCTTTTGGTCATAAAACTCCTTTTACGGTTTATGGTTTGCTTTCTTGTACACAATTCATTATCTCCAGTGTTGTTTCGCAGCACTTTTTTCCTTTGATTTTATATCACAGCAGGACGCAGTGATTTAAGTCTGGAGGAAGGGGTGTCTGCTCTTATATTACTAACATTGTGTTTTCTTTTGTTTTATTTTTTTAAGTTTTTTTATTGAGTCAAAACATGGGAATTTTATTATGCTTATCTTGGTTTTTATCTATGTAAACATTGATTGCATTTAGTTCAGGAAGATTAGAAACACCATCAATGGATCACCTTTACTGAAAACATCCTATCTGGATGATCCAGCGTTGGCTCTATCTATTTAGACCTTTAACTTGGACTAATCTTCTCACTTAGGGGCTTGATATTGCATAAAGGATCACAACATCCAGAGTTCACCCCTTTTCATTGCAGCTCTGGATGGCCAAGCTCACTTTTAGCCTGGTTCCTTACCTTACACCTTTTTCATTCAGACCCCAATCCTTTTTCACGCGTTAGGAGCATGTGCAACCAAGTGCAAAAACTACAGAGTATGGAGGCCGGTACAACCAAATGTTCTAAGGACATTCGAGTAAGCTTTTTATGATATGTACTTCATCTATATTAGTTTGAGTTGTCTATGGGTGCAGTTATTGTATGGTTAGAACTGGTTCCAACTTCCAGTTCTCTAAAAATAAAAAAAATAAAAAAAAATAAGCTAGGATCGACCGATTCCATTTACATCGACCGATCCCATCAGCAACTCTATTAGGATTTATGTAGAAGCTTACTTAGAGTCCAAGGTTCAAGAGTTTGCGCACCATCCTTGGTTTCCATCTCACTATGATTTTGCACATTGGCTTGCACCGGAGTTCATTCAGCGATGCCTAACCTTCACCGTAAAAAAAATGCCCCCCCCTCCCCCGTTACTAGCCCTTAGCGATTGAGACTCCATTTGTGAGACTGCACGTATAGTTAATGAATGTTAAAGGGCCAACATTGGAGATTTCAGAAGTTCCTTTGGATTCCGGGAGCTACAGTATGGTAATGTTTGCTATGCTTATGGTAAAGTACATGTTGTACTGCTAAGTTCAATAAACTTGTCACAGGGTTTCATTTGGTTTACATGATCAACATGGTGGATTCTAAAGAGATGTGTAAGTTCCCGTTTTTCAAACCTTTCTTCCTTAATTGTTTCATTTTTCTTGTTGCTTACTTGAGGACAAGCAAGGATTCAAGTCTGGGGGAATTGATGAGTTATGATTTTAATGGTTTTATACCTTTGATTTCATATGTTTTTAATGTCTTTATTGAGTCTAGGATAAGATTTTGTGTCCTTTTGGTCCTTTTCAGTGTCTTGACAGGTTTACACTTCATTGGAGCTAAATCGATGAAATGAAACAGCTTTGGACGTTTATACACTTCAAATAATTCATGAAGATGCTATGGGATCGAGCAATCCAGAAGAGGATCGACCAGATTGATGAATTAATGAAGTTGTGCGTTTTGAAGAAGAAGATCGACCAATCAAAGAGGATCGATCGATCCCGATAGCGAATATTCTCCAGATCAAGCATTTATTCCGATTTTTTACCTAATTGACTCCTATATAAAGGATGTTAGACCTGAGCAGGCAGAGAGACCCAGAGACGAAATTCTACTATTTTTCCTTTGTTCTTTTCAATTTTTAGATCTGTAATTTTCTCCATTGAATATTTGATCTATTTCCATCTCTTTCTATTCAATCAGTATTTTCTTCAACCATGATTTCTCAGTCCTTTGCCATGGCTGAGTAGATCTCTTTGTTGGGAGAAGGGATCCATTCAAGGGATTTTAATAGTTAAATAAGATATTGTTATAGATTAGGGTTATGAATATTAGATCTCTATTTCTATAGTTTTAATTTTTTTGTTAGGTTGACGAATCTAGCAAATGATCTCTAGGTTTTCTAAGACAGCTAATCATTGGTTAGATTATCCTGAATCAATAGTTTCTAGGCTTGGAGGTTGTTAGCCAACGAAAGTCAAGGTTGGATCACCAAGTGAACTCTATCAAACTTGTTAATAAATGCTAGCATAGGGTCCTAACGGATTTATGACTAAGATAATACTCGCATACGAAAGGTGGTTTATTTGTCTATAGTGTTTTGAGTTCTAGATCTATTTTATTGAACTGCTAATCCGGTTAGATGTCCCTTTTACTATTAAATCCCTGAGATTTCCCCGATCCCAACATTTGTTTTAATAGATTTTATTTCTATTTTTATTTTTGGATTTATATTCGGATTTTGTGACAATTTATATTCTTCATTCTAGCTCTGTTTAGATCTGTGGAGTCTATATAGTGCACTCTATTTCCTGTGGATTCGATCCCAACACTATACTACCGCTCACAACCGTGCACTTGCGGTGTTGATTTTTTGGGTTAAAATCTGACTCACATCAATCTGCGAGCGAAAGAGGAAAATCATTCAAAGTTAAGACATTACTACATTAAAGAACAAATTAAAACCAATGAATCAGAAGAGAATCATGGAGGTAATTAGTATTTATTTATATCATTTATTCCTTAGTTCGTTTATAAATATAGACTCACATAATCTTGTAAATGAGTCTATTTTTTTCTACTTGAGATAATAATACACAAATTTATAATTTTCTTTGAGCAACCTTTTATATTTTACATTATTTCTTAAGCAATTTCTATTTTTACTTTTCAAATTATTTGGTATATTTTGGGTGTTGGATCTTCTATCCACAATATTCTTATCAAAAACTTTGACAATTAATCAGCTTTTTCGTTAATATAATAATGAAAAAAAAATCAGAATTAAGATTATAGGAACGATATTTTGAGCTGGATCGATCTATCCCTACTCCAAAACGCTTCACTTCATTTAAACGTGGACCTAGTCTATCCCTTTCCTTCTTCTTTTGATTCTTGAAGTCTTGAAACATCTAAAGCTGGTCCAATTGATCTATTTACCTCCAACGATTTGTAAAACCTGTAGATGCTATCTACAAGACCAAAAATACACAAAACATATCCTAGCTAGACTCGATTAAGGACATTACAAACATATGGAATCAAAGATTAAAAACTATTAAAACCATGACACATCAGTGTGCTTAATAGATTGATTCAAACCCCTAATATTCCAACAAAAAGGCGTATACCGTACTTAATGATTTTGAGTCGACTTGGATCTTCTTTCCCTGTTGAACCACACTCTTGAAATCTATGGTTCTTATTAAGAACCATAGTGAAAGGAGGCCTCCTCCTCTGAACCTATCTCTTCATCTGAGCTAGGCTATACTGTTGCTGATTATTCAACCTCGGAGGAGTCTGATAAGGTTTAAGTAGGAGCCTTTAGCTTATCAACATAGCCTTAACCCATCTGATGCAATCACCCTATCCATATATATGGTCCTTGCTTTCATCAATAGGTTTGCTCTCTTTAGGGGTAATAGACTGTGATTTCTCCATCTAGTATCTACATCTCTTTCAGAGGTTTTATCTTATACATAATATAGTGGACTCCAAGCATCCATTCGAAGATAATCCTAGTCTAACCTAACAATTTTAATGCCTTCATTTTTATTTTCAGTGGACTCATCGGCTGAAGATTTTTCTAACACACTGACTGCTCCACTACAGATGCTAAGTTTTCACTTTCACTTGCGTCCATATTAGCCAACTGTTGAGGATTCATCTGAAAGAGTAATGTTGAATTTTTAGGTGCTAATATGGAAATCATCGTTCCAATATTTCATCTGAAAGAGTAATGTTGTGGAGCGGTCAAGGTGTCAGAGAAAACATCGGTCAATAAGTCCACTGAAAAGAAAAATAAAGGATATTAAAAATATTAGGTTACACTGGGATTTAAATCTTCCAATGGATGCTTGGGATCAACCATATGATGTAGAAGATGAATCCTCTGGAAGAAATGTAGAGGGAGAAATCATAGAGTGTATTGCCCTTGAAGGACCATATGGATGGGGTTATTGTATCAGATTGGCTTAAGGCTGATGAAGCAGCTGCTGAAAGTTACCGGTCTACTATCAGATGCTAAGTTTTCACTATCACTTGCTTCCATATTAGCCTCTGGTCTTTCAGTTGAGGATTCATCTGAAAGAGTGATGTTGGATTTGTTTAGGTGACACAACAAATCATTGAAGAAGCTCACAATGACTGTCGAGCTCCGTTAAAGCGGCTGTGATCAGCACATAACAGCCTGAGATATAGGAAAAACAACAACCATAAGAGAGAGAGGAGGGTATTTGTTTTCTGCTTTGCATATAGGAAAAAAACACACTATGCAATTTGGTAATGGAAAAACTAAAATCCTAATTATTAACATAAACAAGTGATCTCAGAATTCAACCATACAAAAAGAACATATTCTTCATCAAGCAAGCAAACAAAATTGAACGTGATAAGTTATTTAGAAAGAAAAAAAAGGCAAAACAAAAAGAAAATTACCTTGTCTTTGATCATCTTTATCGTTGTCTTTGTTTGCTTTGTTTTCAAATTATCAAAACATGTTTTCAATACAAAACAAAGTCATTATAAATAGGAACAATCTTGATTGAGACCCTTTCAAAAATTTATTCTGAAACAAGGACCCCTAGGGTGTATTTTTACAAAAGTAAGAGAGGCCTTACTTGACATTCAAATTTTGAAGGGGTCTAAATTTTTTAGTTTTACCTTATAAATATAAGATTTAAGCTAGAGACAATGAATAGAAAAATTGAAACAAAACATTGATCTAGCTATACGATTTAGAATTTCTAATAATGTGGACAATTTAGGTTTTGAATACTGGTATATTTTGGACAACAGCATCGTACTGCTAATGGTGTTTCATGAACGGACATAAATTTATATAAGCAGACAAACTCTGAGGTTTCTAGAGTTTTAGATTCCTAGCCAACAATAAAAAAATACCACTTTCATTATTTATCAGTCGCGATCCACTTTTATTATTTATCAATTCCAAGTCATAAACTCAACCAAACAAAAACAACATTGGCAATTAATGTACTTCACAAGTCACAACTAATTACTCTGTTTCTCTAAAGATTTCATGTGTGTTTAATGTTATGTTTGATCCCTCTTTGTATATAAACACTTTTAAGTTGACTAGGAGGCAGTGCCGGTCCAACGATTTTTAATGCCCTAAGCGGAAAAAACAAAATTATGCCTTTTTAATGCGAGATTATAAATAATAGTAATACAAAGAAAATGATAATATTATTTAATAAAATTCTTTCTAATTTTATAAACAATCTAATAAAAAAGAAAATTAAAAATTAAAAATTCATTAATAAGACATCCAATTTAATGTTTTGTTAAATTAAAACCCACAATTATAATTAAGGGCCCAACAAAATTAATCTTACAAAAAAATCTATAGGCCTTAAAATTTTTTGCTTAAAAGATGTCCCAAAAGTTTTTATGCCCTAGGCCATTGTCTCAGTTGCCTGGGCTCTGGGCCGGGTCTGCTAGGAGGGAACCCCGTAGGCCTCTGCATAATCCCTGGACCCAATTACTCGAACCAAAACTACCGATCTAAAAAATGATTCCAATCGGGTTTAGATATGCTCAATTTACCTCGGATCCTATGTTCATATATCTGTGGGTATTGGATCGGTTTCAGCTATTATCCGATACCCGATCGAGTACCCGAATACCCGAAACATAACACATTAACATACGTAGATGCTTTTGGTATTTTCGTATTTTTGGGTATTTTAGCACATTTCAGGTATTTTGGTATTAATTTTTTTATGGAATCGTAAAATGCTCAGCTATTTTTTAATGTGTCGTAAAATGCTCAGCTATTAGTAAAATCCTCTTCTCCGATTAATTGTTCCCAAGTAAGGTTCTACTTCGAATCTCTACTCAGACCAATCTTAATTTCAGATCCTCTTGATTGTTTCATCACTTCCAAGCTTTTTTTCATCGATCTCACAGTATACTGTTCCTAATTGTTCCTAATCTACTGTAATGTTCAGCTATTAGGAACTTTCACCTGACATTATTCACGATTCGATCATCGTTCTCCGTCCCTTGCCGCCCCGTCCTCTTGCTCTCGCGAAATCCCCAATCCTCTTCTCCGAGTAATTGTTCCCAAGTAAGCTTCTTCTTCTTCGATTCTCTACTTAGGCCAATCTTAATTTCACATCCTCTTGATTGTTTCATCACTTCCAAACTTTTTTCGTGGATCTCACAGCATGCAAAACCCCCAACCCTCTTCTCCGATTAATTGTTCCCAAGTAAGCTTCTTCTTACATTCTCTACTCAGACCAATCTTAATTTCACATCCTCTTGATTGTTTCATCACTTCCAAGCTTTTTTTCATCGATCTCACAGTATACTGTTCCTAATTGTTCCTAATCTACTGTAATGGTCAGCTATTAGGAACTTTCACCTGAGATTATTCACGATTCGTTCGTCTTATCTAAGATTTCGAATAGAATTTTTCTGTTTTAGAAACTGAAATAGAACCTAAAATTTATTGTAGTCGTTAGTGATCGAGTGATCTCAGTAACATATAAACCGTAAATGATTTTAGCTTAAGGCCCACTAAAAACATGCATTGATAAATCATATATAAGGTATACATATATATGGGACATAAAAGTTGCATTGATATTCAAGGCAGATCCAGATCCAGCTCAGAAGTGGCCTAAAAAACTTTAGCCCACTAAATAACCATAAACAACATCTAACCTCCGAAAAAAAAAACCCCTTTCTTCTCCTCTTCCAAAACGGATCTTCTTTAATCGTCACCTGCAACTGAAGAAATTCCCATGATAAAGGTCTTTTACTGATTCACTAAAGCTTCAAATCAAATCATTTATTTATTGTGTAGACTCTGAAAGAAAAATCCAGAAGGTTAATCTCTCATCTCCCTGTAACTGAAATTGAATTAAATTAACATCAAAAAATCATGGTTCTAAAGCTTCGATTATTAACCTTTGATCTTACCTCCTTTTCATACTCTCACTATATAAGGTCTTCTCTTACAACCATGCACCAACACCCAAATCAAACACTTTCAAAACAGTCTAGCTCCAATCTAAAACATGTCTGCCGTAGATGTTGTTGCAATTTCTGCTGAAACTAACTACTCCACTTTTGATGATTTACGTCTTGCTCGCTCCTCTCAACAAGTTTTTGGCCGGCTCTTACGTTTTTGGGATGCTAGAAACATAAAGAAGGATTGTGAATTCATGGGCATCGTTCTCCTTTTGCTGGATGAGAAGGTTAACACATAAAAACTCATTTACTTCATGTCTCTTCTCTTCTGAGCGTCTCATATATGTAAGCTTCACATTTATGTTTTTTTGGTGGCAGTGCTCTGTAATCCACGGCTTTATTCCAGCCGCTCATGCCGGAAAATTCCGCAATGTTTTACGAGAAGGTGTAATCTTTGGTCTAGGAGGGTTTGAAGTGGGGAGATGCCCAAACCTCTACAAGATTACAGACCACCCATTTGTTATTCGTTTCTTGCCTTCGACAACCATTGTTGAAAAGGCACATGTTGAGGCTACAATAGAGAGAGAAAAATTTATGCTACGCAAAGCGGACCATCTCCAAGCTCTTGCAAACACCAATCTTGAACTACCAGGTCCAATCTAAACATAAATATTAAAGTCTAATATTCACTCCTACAAGTTTTGATTTTCAATTCTTCGTACCTTAAAATGATTATGCGTTTAGGGGGTTATAATCTGTGGAACTGATAATTTTGTATTCATGGATTGAATATAATCTAAATCACATGTTGAGTGTGTTTATAGTTTGTTAGAGTAGCTATGTTCATTTCTCATTCAGCTGCTTAACCCTGTCATATAAATTTGTCAACCACATAATGCTCACTTAGAATTTGACTGATGTATTGTAATATCTACAACCTTTGTATTTTGTGTTCTGTAGATGTGGTGGGTCTAATTAAATTTGTCCAAGGATCAAATTTGGATGAGCCAACATCCACTCAACGCTTGGTTATACGATTCATGTTGGAATCGTAAGCTCACTTAATTATTGAACATTCAATATTAAGTTTAAAAAAGGTTAACAAAGTACTAATATTTTTTCCTGTATCAACTTGCAGGTCCATTATTGTCTATCTATCATTGTGGGATGATGTTGCTGCAAACTTTCGAACCTATCTCAGTTCTACAGATATCATGAATTCTGTCATGTTGCTAACTACCATAAATCCAAAGATGTTTGGAGGTAAATACACTAAAATCATATATATAATGACGGACTCTTCTTTCCAGTGAAGGTGTCCACTTCACACTGTTTTTTATGTGGGTCCCACCAATTTTTTTTGGAATCGTAAAATGCTCAGCTATTAGCACAATTTTTTAAGCTATTTTTTAATGTGTTTTAAAATGCTCAGCTATTAGCACAATTTTATTATGTGTCATAAAATGCTCAGCTATTAGGAACTTTCACCAGAATATATATGATTCATAATATAAAACAGAATATTCATATTGTGCTAATAGTTTGTGTATATATATATGTTCATGATGATTATCAACTGTTTTAAATAGTTTTTGAATTGTTACTTTACTAACATAATATTCGAAGCATTTTGTTTTTTCCCTAATTTCTTTACATATTACAATTCTAATTTACAATTGGTATTTATGTACTCTCACTTTATGTTTCCATAGGTAATTTATACTTGAATTCCACACCAGGTTCTCGATTCTATTTCGACCCGACCATTGAAGCTATCAATCAGTTTACTAAAAGGTCATGCAATATGTTTGATTTTAGCGATTAACAAGTTCACTTCTACTTTAAACAGCCTAATTTGTTATGATAGCTTATATATTTGTTAATCATGCAGGATGGGATTAGAAGCTACCAAACCTTTCACAAAGACAGATACAAGTGCAGGAATACATAAAAAAGAAACTGTTTCCATTGTTGAACTTTCAAAGTTTATAGCAAACTCTAATGAGCATGTAAGATTACTAAACAAAGACCAAGAACTCAGAAATATTATAATTGCATTTCTGAAGCAAATAATGTCTGACTATAGTATCATTCTTATTTTTCTATTACACTTTTAAACAGACACAGGAAGCTAATTTTTTGTGCAAAGCTAGAGTTCTCAGAAATATTATAATTGCATTTCTGAAGCAAATAATGCCTGACTATAGTATCATCCTTATTTTTCTATTACACTTTTAAACAGACACAGGAAGCTGATTTTTTGTGCAAAGCTAGAGTTCTCGACATCCTTAGGAAAAATGGATGGTCTTATGTTTCATGTGCTGGGTGCAACCATAAATTAGAGAAATATGGGACAACTTTACGCTGCACCAAATGCACTTCACCTAATATTACCGGTGTTGTCAGGTATAAAGAACTCACATCACCATACAAAATGAGAGTTTACAAACTAATAGTCAAAGTATTATACTTTTACAGGTACAGAGTTGAATTTGCAGTTCATGATGGAAATGATCATTCAACCTTTGTTGTATTTGACTCTGAGATGACTAAGCACACAACAAAAACAGGTGCTACTCTCATACTTGAGGTTATAATAGTGCTGTAAATAAATCCAACCTCTCCTTTGTTATATTTGTCAAATAAATCTTTCAATTACCCCATATTGATTCACTCTAATACAAATCATGTAGGGTAATGGAGGAGATGAAGAAGAAATGCCAAGCTGTATTGAAGAAATAATTGGGAAAGAATTCTTATTCCAAATAAGGGTAATTCCAGTTAACTTCACTCCCAAACACCGTACTTTCACTGTCTCAAAGATCAATGATCCCATACCACATTCAGAGAGAATAACACAGGTAGCAATATTATTTCACTTATATGCTGTTTTCAACTAAACAAAAAGACTAAAACAGTCCTATCTACATGTTTCCAAAATTCCAGGTTAGAAATTTGATTCATGGCCCCACATTTAACACGATTTTGAATGAAGCAACAACCTCTGATGCAAGTGTGATGGAGAACACCCAATGGTCTGAAATAACTATGGAAGATAGGTCCCAAAAGTCTGTTGCTGATCCGGACCACAACACACAAAGCCCCAATGGAGGTGTTGTGAAGAAGACCCTCAAACGCCGCCGTGACTAGTTCACAAAGAGGAACCCACCGTCATCCCTAAAGATTTCATAATTATGCAATTTCCAGTTTTTTTCCTTAAGCATTAGTATTTAAGCTGCTTTCTGAATTCAGAGAGTTAAATATTCCCTAAAATGTTTAAAGGATAGTTGGCTACATTCATCCTTAAAACAAAGTTGTTTCTTTCATCTCCTGCTTTCCCTGTTTTGATTCCTTTATTGTTGTAAGGAATTTTTATATTTGAATCAGTCCAACTCTTATATTTATTATTTACACATATATTTCCATTATTCTGTTAAGCATTCATCAAGTATTTATGGGACAAAACTTTCAGCTTGATGCAGTCTTAACTTTTTATTAGCTCACATGCTTCTGAACATAAATAAAATCCTTACAAACATCAAAGAACAGATATAAGAGGCAATCTACCGGTCATCTCCTAAACCAATTTAATTACTCATATTTTGACCATTTCATTCTCAATTTAATTTATTTATATTATATCAATTTAGCTTTATAAAATAATATATATAGCATCATGGAAATATAAAAATAATACGAAGAAATCTTCCATTGCTCCCAGCCACCCACCATGAACCACATCCGATACTAAATTTTTATTTTCCACTTTTTCATATACTAATCCAGTAACATATGGAGCCCCTGTGTCGATTGCTAAATCTATAACCTCGGTAGCAATATCGGAAACATTTAAATTAGGTTGCCATAAAATATAACCACTGTTCCATGTAAACCTCAATGACACTAAGCGATATATTATAACAAATTATCTCGCTTAAGTATCGAGCCAACCCGGTTCAAAATTAAACAAAACTAAAGAATAGTTAACCTCATGTAGTGAGGGTTTAAAAACCATGTGATAAAAGTCTGATGAAGAATAATGTACACAAATCATGTAGGTATTAAAATAATAAATATTCAATAAAGTACCCTTAAATTTATGCAGCCAATTAGTATGAGATCTGTACCAAGGTTTTTTAAAAAGAAGAATATGAAACACCACCAACAGGAAAACAATAACGTAAGATGGTTAAACAAGACTACTTTAATGGAATTTCACAAAAACACACAATTTGAATCAAAAGAATGATATTACAATCAAAACCAAACCACTAAACTATTTTATAAAACCACTAATCACCACAGTGGATACATTCAACTGTTTGGCTAAAGTTTTCAGAAAGGCAAGAGACAGATATGAAACTGGAGATTGCACAGAGTTTAGTATCAAGCTGATAGGCCAAAAGAATCGCGGTAAGCAATATGACATGCCAACTGAAGATGAAATAGCTGGTTTAATTGTGGGTGATTTAAATACTATAGGGAAAAGGGATGTGATCGTACATCTCAAGTCATCTGGACTTCAACAAATAAGTGATTTGCATCCGTTGATCATGACTTTGCAATACCCTTTACAAAGAAATACCAACTGTTAAAAGCGAAGCAGAAGCAAGGAAAAAAGTTTATATCACTAAGCTAGAGTTCTATTCGTACCAGATTCAAACGAGACTAACGGAAGGTATGACGATCATTAGATCCAAATGATTACTGCACCAGTATATAGTGGACGCATATACGGCAATCGAGCAAGAATGATTACGTTGGTATCGTTTAAATAAAAAAAACTAAGAGCAGAACTGTACAACAACATCAAAGATGCAATTACAAGAGGCGACACAGATGCAAAGTCGATTGGGAAAAGAGTGATATTACCAGCAAGCTATATAGGCAGTCCACGATACATGGTTAAAAAATACCATGACGCAATGGCTTTATGTCGATGGTATGGAAACCCAGATTTATTTATTACTATGACAACTAATCCAAAGTGGGAAGAAATAACAGAACATCTAAAGATGTATGGGAACGATGTTGCAAACGACAGACCTGACTTAGAATGCAGAGTGTTCAAGATAAAGTTAGACGAGTTGTTAAATGACTTCAACAAAGGTCTCTTTTTCCCACGACCAATTGCAAGTAAGAAACATATAAACCTTTCAGCTAAGGTCATCATAAACATATAAACATATATATATATATATATATATATCACTTGATTTATACTAACTCTTAAACTATTTCTCCCTCTGTAAACAGGTGTCTACACTATTGAATTCCAGAAATGAGGATTGCCACACGCACACATTCTTTTATAGCTGCAAGGAGATCTTAAAAAGCCAACATCAAAAGATATAGATCAGTATATTTGTGCAGAAATACCGGATAAAGACAAAGAGCCAGAAGCATACAAGTAGGTTGAGCAACATATGATGCATGGACCATGTGGAAAAGATCGGCCGTCCTCTCCATGCATGGAAAAAGGAGTTTGTGGAAAAAAATTCCCTAGAGAATTTGTACCGTACACAAAGATGAATAAAACAGGATACTTTTTGTATCAACGGCGGAAAAATGGAAGATTTGTTATGAAAGGGATAACTAGGCTGGATAATAGGTATGTGGTGCCTTACAATGTGGAAATTCTGAAGAAGTACAAGGCTCATATCAATGTTGAATGGTGTGCTAAGTCAAAAGCTATAAAATATCTCTTCAAGTACATCACAAAAGGTGTGGATAGAGCAACATTTATAATCCACAATGGAAGTGATGGAAAAGTTGAAGGAACAGCTGAATGCTCTAGGGAAAAACCAAGAAATGAGATAAATGATTATCTTGACTGTCGCTACTTATCAGCATGTGAAGCCATGTGGAAAATATTTAAGTTTCATATTCACCACCACAACCCCGCAGTACAACGGCTTCCAGTCCACCTGCCAGGGGAGCAGACTGCAGTTTATGAAGAAGAGGAAAGTCTTAAAAATGTGGAATACCGGTATGGACATGGGCGGACAATGCTTACAGAATGGTTTGAGTTGAACAAAATATATGAAGAAGCAAGGAAGTTGAGGTATGTGGAGTTGCTAACTATATTCCTTTGGGATAGTGCAAATAAAATGTATTGTAAAAGAAAACAAAGGGGGACCATTGGAAGGATTGTAAACATACATCCAGCAGCAGGGGAGTTGTATTATCTTCGAATATTAGTGAACATTATGAAAGGGCCAACAAGTTTTGATGATTTGAAGATGAGGCGTTATACATGAAAATTTTAAAGCAGCATGCTATGCAAGGGGATTGCTAGATGATGACAAAGAATGGCATGATGCTATGGATGAGGCATCACAATGGGCTTCATCATACCTGTTACGAAGCCTATTTGTATTACTGTTGATCTATTGTGAGGTCTCTCAACCACTTAAACTGTGGAATCATTGTTGGGAATACATGACAGATGATATACTCAAGAAGCAACAAAGAGTTCTGAGTTTTCCTCAACTTGAACTCACACCAGGACAACTAAAGCAGTACACATTGATTGAAACTGAAAATCTCCTACGACAGCATGACAGGTCACTAACTGATTTTCCCGATATGTCTCAGCCAAACAAGTCCATTTTGGAAGAACTAAAAAACTCCTTACAACAGCAAGAGTTTCAATTCAACATTACAGATCAGAAAGCATTACATGAAAAGTTATTCTCACAGTTCAACAACCAACAAAGAATAGTTTACGACGATGTCCTAAAATCTGTGATAAATGAAGAAGGAAAGTTGTTCTTTTCATATGGAGCTGGAGGCATAGGGAAAACATTTTGTACAAGACTATTATAGCAGCTATGAGATCAAACGGAAAACATGTCATGCCTGTAGCATCATCGGCAATTGCAGCTTTACTTCTTCCAGGTGGAAGAACAGCACACTCCAGGTTCAAAATCCCAATAAATGTGCATGAAGATTCAATCTCTGACATTAAAAGCGGATCAATGCTAGCAAATTTTCTAAGTAAAGTAGATCTCATAATTTGGGATGAGGCTCCTATGGCACACCGCCATACATATGAAGCAGTTGATAGAACGTTAAGGGATATTTTTTTAGCCGCTGACCAAACAGCTCTAACAAAACCTTTTGGTGGGAAAACGGTTCTCCTAGGCGGTGATTTTAGACAAATCTTACTAGTGATACCACAAGGAACAAGACAAGAAACTGTGTGTGCAGCTATAAATCGATCACAACTTTGGGAGAACTGTCAAAAATACTTGCTATCACAAAACATGAGAGTTCAACAAGAGGAGATTGATTTTGCCAAATGGATTTTACAAGTGAGGGACGGAGTAGCACCCAAAAAAAACCATAGCCAAGATGAACATGAGGAAGAAGATAGCATCATAATTGATGAGAGGCTAATGCTACCAGAGACTGATAACCCACTAGAGGTGCTAAGCCAATCAGTATTCCCAAATTTTACAGAAACATTCTAAGACTTGGATATCCTTCAAGGTACAGCTATTTTAACTCCAAGAAATGAGACTGTAGATGAGATCAATGAATTTCTACTATCTAAAGTTCCTGGTTTTAGAGATGGAGTATTTAAGCGCGGACAGTATCGGTCAAGACGAGGCACAAGAAGAAGAAGGCTTTGAGATGACATATCCAGTGGAATATCTAAATTCATTAGAGTTTCCAGGTTTGCCACCACACAGACTACGCTTAAAGGTTGGTGTCCCAATCATGCTGCTCAGAAATCTCAACCAAAAAGAAGGGTTATGCAATGGAACAAGGCTTATCATCACTCATTTAGGAAACAGAGTAATAGAGGCTGAAATACTTTCAACTAAAGAAAAGAAGGAAAAAGTATTGATACCAAGGATTATACTATTAGCACAAGATTCAAAGCATCCATTCACTCTAAGACGACGTCAATTTCCGGTCCGAATGTGCTATGCAATGACAATAAATAAAAGTCAAGGACAAACCTTGGAAAGATTGTCACTATATCTGCCAAATCCGGTATTCAGCCACGGCCAACTCTATGTCGCTTTGTCACGTGTCACATCGCCAAAAGGTCTTCAAATCCTAGACACCTCCCAGAAAAAACAATAGAAAAAATAATGTCACAAACATTGTCTACAAAGAAGCTTTCAATGGTTTACCAGCAGTTGTAGGTACGGATTTTACACAATCATCATGTTAGATATTAACAAAACATAAACATTATTCAACAAAATCAAATGATTATTCAATATTATTCTTAAAATAATACATTTTTAAATAAATATTAGACAACAATGATCAAGTTGCCCTTCGTAAATAGAAACAATAAAACTATATACAAATAACTACATACATTTATGCAGGTGAACATGATGGCAAGGAAAACCAAGTGGAAGACACTCTCGGAATTTGATCTATTTACATTCACTTATGTAGGTAAATAGGTAAATACACGTCTCCATTTATAAATTTGAAAAAAACATATCGTTTATCAACAAAAATGATCAAAAAATCTTATACTCAATTCCAAACATGTTAAAAGCAGGAGTTCAAAGAAGAGATCACATGTAAACAGGCCAAAAATATCTCCAAACTGGCATGCTAAATGCATAGGAATGAAGATTCATCTCTACAAGACAAACTCAATACAGTTTAAGGAACAGATTATGACTCATTCGCTATACAATTTCCCTAAAACAATAACATTATCTGTTACAGAACTTTAATCAAAAGATGTTTCAGTTTTATTTTGCTTTTAAAAAACAATATATATTAATTTATATACACATAAGCAACGAAAAAATCTAACTAACTGGGTTAGATATTAAGTGTCATTGAAAGTACACTATCAAAAAAAAAACAGCAGAATAAAAATAATACCCAATGAAAATGCTTGACAACTTCATCAAAGATGTAAACAGGTGTGAAATCAATGGCACCATCAAACCACCATTGCCTTGGAGATCCAGAAACATCTGAGCATTGGAAAATAGAAAATCAAAAATCTTCTCCAAACAAAAATATTTACATTCTCAATAAGAAATTAGCATTACCCTCCGGAGCCTAAGTCTTGAAATCACCATAATTGAAATGCAGGGATGGATCAAATCATTCTTGGGATGCAAAAAGTACAATCAACAAGAATTAGTAATGATGAAAAAAAAAACCCAAAATAGTAAAATCTAAATGAGAGATCTTTAAAGAGCTAACTCCAGCGAAAAAAATAAAAACCAAGTTTCTGATCAGAATATGACCAAAACCAAAACAATCATTAACACAGCTTCCTCAAACACATTGCCATCCTGGAAAACAAGCCTGATTACACCGTCTCCACCTGAACGAGACCAAAAATCTTCTTTCAACTTACGAGTTAGGACAACCTACAACAGCTAAAATGGCTTCGCAAACACTGACTTGATCATCCATAATCATAGTCTCCAATGACCACTGAAGGAAGAATTTGAAGAAGAAAAATGATACGGAAAATCGGAAACCAAAATTAAGTTTATTCTTAATCGGACGGAAAATCGGAAATACAGGAAATTTGGAAAAGGATGGAGACAGTGAGAGGAGAAGGGAGCAAAGATAGGAATAAGAAGAAGAGAGGAGAGTGAACGAGTGGCAAGCCATTTGATCTGAATTGGATTTGATGTTCAAGATTGAGATAGGATATGACAAGAAGAAGATGAAGTCGTCCACGAATTTTGACCCAACTTTAGAAACCATAGAAAAAACCAATCAACATACTATAATTTATTAATAAAACCAGACCAGAGAACCAACCAGACAATAATTAAAATATACAGTTTAATTTGGTCAGACCAGATTTTTAAAAAACCCACAATTGTTCTATGACGTAATTGAATTATTTGTCGGCCAGAATCCAACTGTTAAAAACATCATTGCGTTTGTTAGTTGTGGGCCAAATTGAAAATTTAAATTCTTTATTTCTAGACATTAAATAGAAGACACAGCCCAACTACAATTTCTAAAATTAAACTACAAAAAAAAATCAAAAGACACATAACAAATAAGACCCAATACATTAAATACTCAACTTCGTCTCCATCGATGCATTAAGTAAAAAATAATCATCTTGGACTACCAAAATCAAACGGTTTTGAATATGTATATGCAAGAGCAGAAACAAACCCAAAAAGGAATTCACTCCATCACTAAACATTCAAATCAATTAAGTTATTAATTAACTAAACTCTAAAATAATGATCGAAAGTTTAATCAAAGAAAACAACGACTACTAAAATAAAAAAACATACCATATAAAAATAAAAAGGAAAAAAAATACAACAATAGAAAATAAAATTTATAAAATACGATAACAAAATTGTATAGAAAACAAACCCGCGCAACGCGCGGGTCGTCCATCCCTAGTGATAACAATTTATAGTTTAGAACTTTAACAATAATAATAAATGATAACAATTTATAATTTAAAATTAGATTGATGTTTTTACTTTGTTATATGTGGATGTATTTTGTTTTAACAAATTTGAAAGTAATATTTTTCTTGATATTTTTAAATATTTTGGGTAATTTTTGAGGACTCGGCTAACTCAACGGAGACATACTAGATATACTGGACTAGTTAACCGAAAAGTCATTGTATCTGAGATAGTACCATTTTCAGCCTCAAACCACTTTTAACTAAAATATGTTGGGATTATTTGGGGAGGAAGTAAACATGATGTCTTGAATCATCTAAACTTTTATGTAAAATGAGACAACATATATAACCCAGCTCAGTTTCTCGTAAAACTAAGTTCTCTATTAGGTTTATTTTGATCTTGAATTTGCCAGGTTATTCTACGTAAATTCCAAAGTTATGGACTCGAATAACTAAAACACTATTATCATCTTAGGAACTGAATAGTGACATAAAATTTATTAATGCTTTTGTTAGAGTTTGTTTGATTTAGTTGTCTTTTAAAACCTACATCTTAGAATTTCTTCCATAAATCTCTCTTGGTCACAACAACCAATCTGAACAATCAAATTTATTTATATAGTTATTTAAGTAAAGTTATCTTTAAGAAAATTACAAATCAATTTTGTCTCTTTCTACATCTGGCACCTGTGAAAGCTTTTGAATCCTCGTCCTAATGTAAAATGGTTAATAACAATTTCATCTTCCTCCACCTACTCCCTCTATCCTTCGAGCTACTTCGTCTTCTTCTCGCTCTCCGTCCCATCGTTTTTAGCGCCGTCCGTTACATCTTTCCTTTACGTTCGTCTCTTCTCACTCGAAGATCTTACTTAACCACTTCACCTGCTTCTCGCTAGAGCCATTGCTTTCTTCGATTCGCCTTAGCTCTCAGATCACAACCGTTTTAAACCGATCACAGAGAACCATGGGTAATCATTTCGATCCGATCTAGTAATTGAGAGTTTTGTGATTTTGTCGATTGTGATTCTTGTCGTGTTGTTTCCAGCTTCGGATCATCCGTTTAAAGGGATCTTCACTACTTTACCTAAACCTGGTGGTGGTGAATTCGGAAAGTTCTATAGCTTACCTGCTCTTAACGATCCACGGATTGGTAATTATTAGTTTTGTTTTTCTTCATTGATACAGATCAGATTTTTTGATCAGAAGCTAAGTGAAATGGTTTATTTGATTTTCGTTGTGTTGTAGATAAGCTGCCTTACTCTGTTAGGATACTTCTTGAATCTGCGATTCGTAATTGTGATAACTTTCAAGTAACTAAGGAAGATGTTGAGAAGATCATTGATTGGGAAAAAACATCTCCTAAACAAGTCGAGATTCCGTTTAAACCGGCTCGTGTTCTTCTACAGGTATATATCCTTTGGTGTCAATCAAGAAAATTGCGAAAATGAATTGTGTTTTATATGTTTTAGTGATCTTAACCATTTTTTATCTTTAGGACTTTACTGGAGTCCCAGCTGTTGTTGATCTTGCTTGTATGCGTGATGCGATGAACAAGCTTGGAAGTGATTCTAACAAAATCAATCCTTTGGTACATTTGCAATTTTCTATAGTATGATACAATCTGTTTAGCTTAGGCTAGTCTTCTAGATATCTTATGTAGACCATCTCTCTCAGGTTCCGGTGGATCTTGTAATTGATCACTCAGTTCAAGTTGATGTTGCTCGATCTGAGAATGCAGTGCAAGCAAATATGGAGCTTGAGTTCAAAAGGAACAAGGAGAGGTTTGCTTTCCTTAAATGGGGTTCTACTGCGTTCCAGAACATGCTTGTTGTGCCTCCTGGCTCTGGTATCGTGCATCAGGTAATTCTGTTGCTTTCATTAATTATCTTCTTTTATCAGTCTTGAAGTTTGTATTGGGATATTGCATTGATGTTTTCTTAATCTAACCCCATTTTGAAAATTCAGGTCAATTTGGAATATCTTGGAAGAGTTGTGTTCAATACCAAAGGCCTTCTCTACCCAGACAGCGTGGTTGGAACTGATTCACATACAACTATGATTGATGGTTTGGGAGTAGCTGGATGGGGAGTTGGAGGCATTGAAGCTGAGGCGACGATGCTTGGCCAGGTAAATTATTTTTGATTATTAAGATTACCCACTTGCTTGTGAATCTGGAGACTACTTTACTGACTATAGTTTAGATCACTATATTTTATGATTCTTCTTGCTTATACTGATAACTCTTTTTGCTTTGACAGCCCATGAGTATGGTATTGCCTGGTGTTGTTGGATTCAAACTGTCTGGAAAAATGCGTAATGGTGTAACAGCTACTGATTTGGTTCTAACTGTGACTCAAATGCTGAGGAAACATGGCGTTGTTGGAAAGTTTGTTGAGTTTTATGGTAATCTATTTCCTTGTTAGCTCGTTAGTGTTTTAATAGACATGTGTTTGTTGGAGCATTATGAAGTCTTTGTTTTTTTTTTCTTAGGTGATGGTATGAGTGGGCTGTCCCTAGCTGACAGGGCCACAATTGCTAATATGTCTCCTGAGTATGGTGCAACCATGGGCTTCTTCCCTGTGGATCATGTTACTCTTCAGTATCTCAAGTTGACTGGAAGAACTGATGAGACGGTGAGTATTTAATAGGTGTTTGGCTTTAATCTTCCTTCTGCGTACATTCAAATATTTGGGCTGATATAATACTTTAATGGCAGGTAGCCATGATTGAAGCATATCTTCGGGCAAACAATATGTTTGTTGACTACAATGAGGTAAATCAGCCTTGTCCTTAACTTTTTTTGGAGTTTTAGTTTTTCATTTTCTCTCTGGTTTTTTATTTGATTTCTTTTGCTTTGTGAATAAATTCAGCCTCAGCTAGACAGGGTTTACTCATCATATCTAGAACTGAACCTGGATAATGTCGAACCTTGCATTTCTGGACCAAAGCGGTATGGGTTCTGTTGGTTTTTGTTTTCACTAAGTCTATTGATTGATTTTTTGATCATGACTAAATTATTGAATATTTTTTTGCAGGCCACATGATCGTGTTCCTTTGAAGGAAATGAAAGCTGACTGGCATTCGTGTCTCGACAATAAAGCTGGGTTCAAGGTATGTAATTTGTAGCTTCCTTATGTGGAGGTCTAATTTCTTAAGCATCTGCTCGGTCTATATTCCGAGTAGCGCTTTATACTGGCTGTTGGTGCACATTGTGGCTGCAACTATTTATTCCGAGTTGCGCTTTATATTCTCCGCAGGGTTTTGCTATACCTAAAGAGGCTCAAGGAAAAGTGGCTATGTTTTCGTTCAATGGACAACCAGCAGAGCTTAGACATGGAGATGTGGTGATTGCTGCGATCACAAGTTGCACTAATACTTCAAATCCCAGTGTTATGCTTGGTGCTGGTCTTGTTGCGAAAAAAGCTTGTGACCTTGGCCTACAGGTTGGTTTCACCAGAACAAACTAGAAATCTATTTGATACCTTGACTTTTGATGATCTCTGATCAAAAACTTGCCTCTCTAGGTTAAGCCTTGGATAAAGACAAGTCTTGCGCCAGGGTCAGGAGTTGTTACAAAATACTTATTAAAGAGGTGTGTCGTAGTGTTTTCAAGTTCTTTGTTGTTGTTAAAGGCCTCTTTTGTTGGGGGAAATTTAAGTGTACATTATACTTTTTGCAGTGGACTGCAACAATATCTGAATCAACAGGGTTTCAATATCGTTGGCTACGGCTGCACTACATGCATTGGGAATTCTGGAGAAATTAATGAATCAGTGGGAGCTTCTATTACCGAAAATGGTATTATTGAGATTCACATCTAAACTTACAGTGGGACCTTCTACCTTTATATTTGCTAATATGTAATATATGGCTAATTATTATCAAAATTTGTTGTTAGACATCGTGGCGGCTGCTGTGCTGTCTGGGAATAGGAACTTTGAGGGACGTGTTCATCCACTAACAAGAGCCAACTACCTTGCATCTCCTCCTTTGGTGGTTGCCTATGCTCTTGCTGGCACGGTAATAAATCTCGGGAACTAGTCAAAGTTCAACTTACATTTTTGTATGTGATGATGCATTTGACCCATCAATCAGATTGATACTTTTACATTCTTTTTATTTTATTTCCAGGTTAACATTGACTTTGAAACGGAGCCTATTGGCACTGGAAAGAACGGGAAAGACATCTTCCTAAGGGATATCTGGCCAACCACTGAGGAAATTGCTGAGGTATACAACTTAAAACTAGAGAACAAAACCTCCTTTCTAGTACAAAAATAGTAATTTAGTCTTTCGACATATGGATCAGGTTGTTCAATCCAGTGTTTTGCCTGACATGTTCCGAGCAACTTATGAATCAATCACCAAGGGTAACCCCATGTGGAATGAGCTGTCTGTTCCTGAAAATAGTCTCTACTCATGGGATCCAAACTCAACTTACATTCACGAGCCTCCATACTTCAAGAACATGACCATGGATCCTCCAGGTCCACACACTGTGAAGGATGCTTACTGCTTGCTCAACGTTGGGGACAGTATCACCACTGATCACATCTCTCCAGCTGGGAGCATCCATAAAGACAGTCCTGCTGCAAAGTTTCTCCTCGAGCATGGCGTTGACCGTAGGGACTTCAACTCATATGGAAGTCGTCGTGGGAATGATGAAATAATGGCTAGAGGCACTTTTGCTAATATCCGTATCGTTAACAAGCTCTTGAATGGGGAAGTTGGTCCTAAAACTGTTCACATTCCCTCTGGAGAGAAGCTCTCAGTCTTCGATGCAGCCATGGTTTGTTTTATCTAATTAAAATTTGTAGCAACTGACTCTATGTTGCTCATGTCTAATTTATGATAATTTGTGTTGTCTCAGAAATACAAATCAGCTGGTGAAGACACAATTATTCTGGCTGGAGCTGAGTATGGAAGTGGTAGCTCACGTGATTGGGCTGCTAAGGGACCCATGCTACAGGTTTAGAACCGCTTCTCCTTTTTTTTGCCCGCATAAACCCGTCTTGGCCTCTGTTTTATCTGAGTCAAATTTTGGGATTTTCAGGGCGTTAAGGCAGTGATTGCAAAGAGTTTTGAAAGGATTCACCGAAGCAACCTGGTGGGAATGGGAATCATCCCATTGTGCTTTAAATCCGGGGAAGATGCTGATACCCTTGGATTGACGGGTAAAGAACGTTACACGATCCATCTCCCAACAGATATATCAGAGATAAGACCTGGCCAAGATGTTACGGTCACTACCAACAATGGGAAATCTTTCACTTGCATAGTCCGTTTCGACACTGAGGTAAATAAATACTCCAATCTTCGAAATGTTTGGTGGAGTAAATGACATATGACAATGGTAACTAACAATGGTAAATAAATAAATGTGTAGGTGGAATTGGCATACTTCAACCATGGAGGTATTCTTCCATATGTTATCAGAAACTTGAGCAAGCAATAATGAACCAATACAATTTATGAAGCAAAATAAATGAGCTTCTCTCGGTTTAATAAAATGTCATTTTTATAAATAAGTCTCTCCAGGAAAGGTGAAAAGGTTGAGTTATTTTGTTGCAATATGAGATTTTTCTTTTCTATGGTTCAGTTTTTATTACACGTTTGGCTTTCAAACATTAGAGTTTGTTGATACAGAGATCAGTTTACCATGTTCAATGTCAGAGTTATGTTGTTTCCTTTGAGTAAAACCCTTGTAAGTTTTTAATGTGTTCTTCTTGATGAACACTTCTTCAGCCTCATCCAGCACCAGATTCATATATTCGTCGATCCCAGTAACTCTTCCTTCAATTCTCAAGATTTTCTGATCAAACAGCCAAAATCTGGATCCGAGTTTTATTTTGAAGAAACCTATATATCAAGTTCATAGATTGGGTCATAATCCTTTGAACTTTGATGCTCGACATGCCTGCCAAAGTTGAAAGTCTCTCTGTGAAGCTTCGAAAAAAATATCTGAGAAGAAATATAAAACGCTTAAAAGAAACAAGACTTCGTAAATTAAAAATACTAGAGTTTTAACCCGGGGATGTCCGGACTACTGCAAATTTTATAAATAACATCTAAAATATTTGATAAAAGAGGAATTATAGTTCATTTAGAAGTTTCTTCTTCCTCTAATATTCAAGTGAGAAAACCATATCCTATATTTCATACCTACCTTTTCAAAACTTATTATACACATCTCATTTTCATCTTAACCGATGCGTTAAAAAAAAATTTGATTAGCCGATGTAAGTATGTCTTCCTTTTCTGATAAGCCAACAAAGGAGAAATTTATGATTGAAAACAATCTTTATGTGTAACGCTCTTCGGTATACGACGGACCATTGTATTAGCCTGAACCGATGAAAATTTGATTGTACAATTGTGAAAACCTACCTTAACCGTATTAGGATTATGGTATGTGAGCATTGTAACATTATGAGATAAGATATGAAATCATGAGATGCATGAATGGATATGGTAACTCACGTCAATAATCACAGCCAAAATTATTTACTTAAATTGATCTCATAGAAAGGTCATTGCCGTTAACGTCACCTCTAACGGCAAACGTGAAACCAATCTTTTGGAAGTTAGAAGACGTCGCCTTTTGATTGACTCTTCGTTACCTTTCCGTTTCGTCTGTTAGATGCGGTTTTCGTAACAATGGCTTCTTCGTCTCCGGAGACCAAAATCACCGACGACCACCTCGTCCTTGAACTTACCGTCCGCGATCTAGATTCTCCGGCTTTAGACGGACCCTCCTCCGCCCCTGAATCATCCTTGTCTTCCGACGAAATCATCCCTCTCCTAAATCAAAACCAAAGACCCAGAATCAACATCTTCTCCGCTTCTTACACTCGACGCAAACCCAGAGTAAGAACACAACAACTCCTCTATCATTTTGCTTCAATTTATGAACAATGATTCAATTCGATAGATTTGCCAGTGGAATTATGTAATTGCGAGTAGGAACTGAGATTAGATTTTATTTTGAGTGTGATGTATGTTGGAACTACAATTTCACAAAATGTTAATCGGAAAATGAATGTGTTGGATTCGTCGCAATGAACACTATAACTTAGTGTACTCATTTGTCAAAATTGAAGTAATTTGATAATCAAAGTTTTGTAATGTGATATGGATGTGTGTAGGAGCAAGTGATTAAAGTGACTGAAACGGAGATATCTCCAGTAACTCAGTTTGCTTCATGGGTTTGGAATGGTTCTCGTTACTCTGGCTTACTGTGTATGGCATTGTCATCAACACTCTATCTCATCATGGAATTAGTTTCAGATACTTTTTCGGGTTAGTCTGTGACTTCTTGGCTCTTCAATATGGTATCTTGTGATTTCGTCCTTGTTGCTCAGTTTCATTGTTTTGTATAAAAAGATTCAAATGTTGAAATTATTTGTGCTGATGGATTCTCTGCATCTTGTCCTTTCTTCACATGGTGGGAGAATCTATATTGGATTTAAATAACTTGTCATTTTCTAGTTGTAATGGAACTTCTTCTTAGACGAGTACAAGTGCTTGCTTTAATCCGCATTTTCAGTTAGTACTTGTTGCTTTAATCTGATTGATTTTTTTTTCCTAATTTTCTTTGTTTATGACAGTTCAGCTGATTCCTTTGTTTGAGACTGCGCTCATGAGATGCACGATTATCTTGTTACTATCATATCTTTGGTTGAAAAGAGTTGGACAACCAGTTTTCGGACCTGTTCATGCCAGGAAGCTTTTGGTTTCAAGAGCTCTTGTGGGTTATCTTTCATTGTTTAGTTTCATCTTTAGGTAATTACACCTCACACTCTGCTCTGTATTTACTGATAACCTTATTTCAATCCCCAGATAGACCTTTATTGAAAACCAATATATCATTTGTATTGAAATTGTAGTTAGAATCAGTTTTACACTCCCTACTAATCAATTTTTCATTTAGCAATATAAGACTTCTAACACTGTTATTGACATTGTGAACCACAGTATCCAAATGTTGCCGTTGTCTCAAGCTATTGTACTAAGCTTCTTGAATCCAGTTATGGCTTCCGTTTCAGCTCGTGTTATTCTGCATGAGAAGTTGAAAATAACTGATATTGGAGGTATGTTTTCCCTGAGCTTTAACTTTCTGATATGCATTGTAAACTAACAACGAAGCAAGTGCTCTTATGACTTCTTCTTCTTTCTCGCCTTGGTCCAGGTCTTGCTTGTAGTTTCTTTGGCGTGCTTTTTTATTTTGGCCCTACACTTACTGTCCAAGGTATAGAAGTGAGTTAACATAATAGTTCTCTATTCATTTCCTTTACGTATGAGGAAACGAAGATGTCATGTTGATTCACTTATCTTTTCTTGGCAGTTGGATCAGCAGTAAAGAATGAAAATCTAAAAGGAAACCATCATATATATGCGTTCTTGTTGGGTTTATTTTCATCAATCACTGGAGGAATCACCTATTGTCTTATAAAGGCAGCTGCTAAAGCATCAGAACAGCCAGTGTGAGATTTAAGATTCAGATGTATCTCTTTAACGAAAATTCTATAGTTAGGAAGAAATCGACAAATGATGTGCATTTTCTCAGGATTACTGTCTTCTCGTTTGGTTTGGTAGCTTGCCCCGCCGCAGCAATTTGCATGTTTTCTTTGGAGGTATGTTTTGTAAATACATAAATAGCGACGATTCAAACAGAATATGAATGCAGTCACTTATCTGTTGCCTGTTGGTTGATCCTTATAATCATGACCCATAACTTTGAATTTTTTTTCATACAGAGCTTTGTGCTACCAGCGTTTGAAACGCTCATTAGCATGATAGTACTAGGCTTACTAGCGTTTTGCGCAGAGGTGAGGCATTCAATAACCTTTTGCTTCTGCACAGTTTTGATTTTGTAGACAACTCACATAGTTAGACTGCTGAGTATGTTTTCTATGTGTTTAAGATACTTTTGGCACGCGGACTTCAGCTTGAGAAAATCAGCAAAGCTGCAAACATATTGTACATCGAGGTATACTTCCACTTCCAATGAATACCATTCGGTTAAGATGGGTTAAAACAGGATTAGATCATAGTGATGAAATTTGAACGACTTTGTTTTGATATGTTTCATTCTCGTATTAGGTGGTGTTATCGCATTTATGGAGACTCAGCACCGGAAAAGCAGAATCGTCAGGTTTGTTTCGCCAGGTTGTTGGGTGTTTACTCATTCTCATATCGGTTAGCTACACAGTTTACATGGGACCTGCCAAAGATACAGAGTAATAATAACGTAGTATTGTTTAATTTTTGTAATTGGATTTTATAATTTTTTTGGCTACGTTTATTGTTTGGTGCAATGCAAAACTTAAGTTTGGTAACCTAAACTTGTCGATCCCACATTTTGAGTATCAAATTTCATTGATTTTTATTTTTGAGTATATAAGTTTCGTTCCGCTGTTGCTATAAATCTAATTTCATGGCCGGATTTTCTTCTGCTCGACTGGAAAAAAAAAAAGTAACTAAACAAATGTGAAAGAACAAGTCAAAATAAGTAAAATTAGGAGATTTTCGAAAGATCTCGAAATTGCTTTTATTATCCCCAAAAAAAGGTCAAAGTTGCCAATGGTTTTTCCAAAAATTAAGAAAGTTGGAAGATTAAAAATATTTAAGGTTGGGGAAAGGAGAAAGACAAAACATTTTGTATTTGAAGAAAATAGTAATTACCAAAAGCTGTTCTCTTAAAACTTTAGTATTGATTTTCAACATTTTTATTAATATTTTTAATCGATACAAATTTTCAAATCTATTCCTATCATTGGTTTTTTTATTCTTCTACCCTTACTATTTATAAAAGTAAACACACTGTAAATAGAGATTACAAATCCAAAATATAATATAGGCTACTTAGTTATTACTCAAACACTTTCAATCCAAGAGAATCGAATTTGTTATTTTGGTATTGCCAAAACATTTTTGATTTTATCATTAATTATGTCTCTCTATCTCTTCTTTTATCTTTAAAAATTTTATAGAACTAGCTTGTACCTACTAGCTAATTACAATTGAAAAACATATTCTTATTGATAGTTTACATGTGGCCCAAATTCAATGTTAGTTGTACGAAAAAAATGAATTAAACTGACTTCTGAGTAGTTTTCAATAAAATATATAAAAAAGGTGGAAGCATCTATTCCCTCTAAAAGAAAACATTTGAAGAATCTTCTGAATGCAGAAACAGTCGGTGGCCGCGAAAAGGACCGACGGGCTGGAAGAGAAAGTTGGTTTATGTCCCTAATATATATAATATTGTATATATATAAGTTTTGATTATACATATTAATTATATAATTAAGGCTGATGAAAGTTTAAAGAGAAACTGATATTTGAATGGTCTGCTCAAGTTTGCTTCATCACATGGCCAAAGTTGTTATCTACTTAATCCTACGCATTGTTCTTTCCCTCTGTTTTTTGTTTCTTACTATTCACGTGGAAGTTTAATGTATGATAAGACTTTTTTGTTATTTTATGTTTCACATGCGTTTAGTTTGTTAATGATGTTTAAAATGTATTACACGAGGGAAAATGGTCAATTCTTTCATAAAATATTGCCAATGTGATAGTTAATTGAGAATGCCCTACATAAACTACAATATATATGCCGATACCTACACGAACTAATCAAATCAAGCGAATTTGGTATTGAGATGTGAAGAATGAAAACAAATAAAACCAAGCAAAAATTGTATTTATCCAACTAGAATATACACTTTTTAGCCTAAAAAAAAAAAAAGAGACAAGAATTTACACTATGTTTTTAACGCATATTGCATCTCTGCAGATCATTGTTCAGTTCCACTTTTTACCTATTATTATGTTTTCACTAGATTTTACTATAAAAGGTTTTATATGAGGCACAAAGACACATCATAAACATCAACTAATAACACTGGTGTCTAAGAAAGTATGTTATAAACGTAAATAAAAGAAGCGCATTATATCTAACAAAAAGACTAACACTTTTCATCTCTATATAAACGCTAGAAGTACTAATTGCAAAACACAACACAATATAATTGCAAAGCTTCTACTCTATTTTCATTTTATCAGTATTTCGTTTATTTTCACGATTACAAATTTTTTGTTTTGATTGATTGTTATGATAAATTATCATTCTTTATATAACAATAATCATATTATTTATACTCAACTACACTCGGTTTTAAATTACCGAAAATAAGAAAAAGAAGAAAAAACCGGTTTTTTTTTGTTTAAAACATTTTTCGGGACGACATTAATGCATATTCTCTCTGAATAAAAATAAGTGTCGTTCAAAGTTTCTACACACATATTAAAAAAATACTTAAAGTTTTTATTTTGCCTTTTTTTAATAAATCATATAAAATTTTTATTGATCAATACATTAATAGAATAGGGGTAAAACTATAAATTAACTCTAAAATAAAAATTAACTCTAAAATATAACTTAATTATAAACAGAGTAAGATTTTATTGTCTGGTACCAGATAATTTATCGAATCGCTTATAACAATTAAGGAAGACAGAAAAACCATATGCATTATATTTATGTCTGTCCAATGGTTGCGAATTTCAACAATTTAATTATGGCTCTTTATACATAAAAAAGGAGGAGTAGGATTTCGTGCAATCTTTGATATTGATTCATTCATATTCTGCAAAAGTTTTATTATATTTTAACCGGAAAATATCATGTGGAAGAAAAAAAAAAAAAAAAAGATCATCTGAAATGTATATAAAAGCAATTCACATTTCACAAAGAGAATCTTATATTTCAGAAGAAGCATTTACGTATACGCTTTTATAACAAAAGAACTAGAAGTCTTTGCACAAAAATATGTATGTTTTCAAACCAAAAAAAATAAAAATACTCTTACTCCAAAAAAAAAAATATAAATCGGTTCCCTTTGGTTTAGTGGTTAAAGAAGTTGGACAAGTGGTTTTCTGCTCTGGTTTGACATGAAAAGGAATCTGGGCATAAAATGGATTATGGGTCCAAGAATCTCTAGATTTCAAAAAAAAAAAAAAAAATATATATATATATATATAGTTAAATAGTAAATAAATGCCAAAATTACAACTAATAAATGAAAACAAATTGGAGAAGATTTTGCATTTAAGATCTCATGCAACAACAAATTTGAAAAGAAGAAAAAACCTGAGAACTAATAATGGTCCCCACCTTAATCCGTAGACGAACGAATCAGGGGCAAATCAATAATTTCCCCAATCCTAAAAAAATAATTCGAAAAACAAAAAATGGAAAAACTCATCAAAGCCACGCGAGAGAAGAAGAAAGAGAAGAAGTTACAGAGAAGCTTTTAAATTCTCAGTTCTGCCTTTGTCTTTAGGCATATTCCCTTTTTTTTTCCCAATTTTTTTTCTTTCCTTTTTTCACTTTATATCTCTACTTTACTTTTTTTTTTCCGGGTTCTTCTACTTTTTTTTTTCTTGCTTCTTCTTCCTCTGTTTTGGCTAAGCCATGGCTGAGATAAGTCATCCTCCAATGGAACAGCTTCAAGACCTTGAATATTGCATCGACTCTAATCCTCCTTGGCGTACGCTTCTTCTTCTCTCTATTTCTCTTCTTATAATTTCTATGCGACGTTTCGTTACTACTATATTATAGTTTGTGCAATGAAAGTATAATATTGTGTTTATGGACCAATGACCACATGAAACAGAATTAAATTATTGTAATTAAAACTGAGTTTTGGTGGGCCTTTCATGGAGTTTTTCAATGTCTCATTCTGATTGTGATTTTTATTTTTTTGTTTTTTTCTACAAAATAGGTTTCATATTTTTTTTTGGCTGTTTGAGATTGAAATTGTTTTGTAATTATGCAGTAATGTTGAATTTAAAAACCTAGTTGCAATTAGATGTGAAAGTAATGTTTAATGTTTCTAATAATGAACAATTTTATTCTGGTTATTGAAATATTACAGGTATTTTTGTTGTTAGACAGTAATTTTGAGCTTAAATTGCTTAATTGTAATTATATGTCTAATGTATATGTATTGAGCTTCTTGGTACCAATTTGAACCTTTTTTTTTGTTTGATTTATTGCAGCTGAAACAGTGTTATTAGCATTTCAAAACTACATACTAATGCTTGGATCAAGTGCTTTTATACCTGCATTGCTAGTTCCAGCAATGGGAGGCAGTAATGTAAGCCTACACTAATCTCTCTTTATACAAAAATGTGAACTTATTAATGTTTGTTATATGCTAATCCAAATTAAACTTGTTTGTGTTTTAAAGGGAGACAAAGCTCGAGTTATGCAGACATTACTCTTTGTAGCTGGAATCAAAACACTTCTACAAGCTCTTTTTGGTACGAGGTTGCCAGCTATTGTTGGAGGCTCTTTTGCTTATGTTGTCCCCATTGCTTACATCATTAATGACTCATCTTTACAAAAGATCTCCAATGATCATGAGGTAATTAGAAATAAAGCCTAATGAGTAATGTGAAACTTAAGCTTATTGATATGTTGCAAGATATTAACAATGTAGTATGTTTTTTTGTAGAGATTTATTCATACTATGCAAGCTATACAAGGAGCATTGATTGTCGCATCAAGTGTACAGATCATTCTTGGTTATAGCCAAGTATGGGGTCTTTTCTCAAGGTATAGACAAACACATTCATTGCCTTAAATTTGTAGCATTCTTATCGAAATTTATTATATGTTTTTCGATTTTCTTTTTCGATTTCAGGTTTTTCAGTCCTTTAGGAATGGCACCAGTTGTTGGATTGGTTGGTCTTGGTATGTTCCAGCGAGGTTTTCCTCAGGTAAAACATACAAAGCTAACTCCAAACCATTGTATTTCGATCTTTTAAACTTTGATTTTCTTGTTTTCCAGCTTGGGAACTGCATTGAGATTGGATTACCGATGCTATTGCTTGTCATTGGACTAACTCAAGTAAGAAACTTCTTGATCTCCAAGTTGTTGTTTTTTTTCTCTTCCTTATGTTACTTTCTTGATTATTCTTGGCAGTATCTAAAACATGTCAGACCATTTAAAGATGTGCCAATCTTTGAAAGATTTCCAATCTTGATGTGTGTAACAATTGTTTGGATCTATGCCATAATCCTAACCGCGAGTGGAGCTTACAAAGGCAAGCCATCACTAACTCAGGATCATTGTCGAACTGACAGAGCAAATCTTATATCAACAGCTCCATGGTATTGAACTGCTCATTACCCTCTTCTATTATGATTACATTTTCCATATCTCGTTGCGGTTATAATGTTTGTCTCATCAGGTTTAAATTTCCATACCCTCTCCAATGGGGACCTCCAACGTTTTCAGTAGGTCATTCGTTTGCTATGATGGCTGCGGTTCTTGTATCCATGATCGAGGTAAATGAGCATCGCTGTTAGATTGATTCTGTTTTAGAGTGATGATATGAGATGGTAAATTTATTGGTTGTGTTGTGCAGTCTACTGGAGCTTACATGGCAGCTTCAAGATTAGCTATAGCCACACCGCCTCCTGCTTATGTATTGAGTAGAGGCATTGGATGGCAGGTTAATCAATATTTTCATAAAGAGACACATTAAAATACATATCAGACCTTTTTCTATATCTTATATCTATGTTTTTTCTTTTAAAAAATCAGGGCATTGGTGTATTGCTTGATGGTTTATTTGGAACAGGCACAGGTTCTACTGTTCTAGTGTAAGTAAAACTAACTTTTTGGAAGCTATTGTTAATATGATTTTACATATTTACACACTCTTAATGAAAGTGTTAAATGTGTTTTTGCAGTGAAAATGTAGGACTTCTTGGGTTAACAAGAGTCGGAAGCCGTCGTGTTGTTCAAGTATCAGCAGGCTTTATGATATTCTTCTCTACATTAGGTATACATACTTCCTCTAGCCTCTTTACCATTCTATTGAATCGACTCCTTCGATTATAACCCTTTGTTTTTTGGATTAAACAGGCAAATTCGGAGCTGTTTTCGCATCGATACCAGTCCCGATATACGCAGCATTGTACTGTGTACTCTTGGGTATCGTTGGTAAGACAAAACATTTATCAAATATACATAATCTTTTGACTCATTCATTTACATTTATATGGTCTTCTGTTTCTTCTAGCTGCGGTTGGACTCTCATTTCTTCAATTCACGAACATGAACTCTATGAGAAACTTAACAATCATCGGTCTTTCGCTCTTTCTCGGAATCTCGATACCTCAGTTCTTTGTTAACTATTGGGATGCTAGACATTATGGTCTAGTTCACACAAATGCAGGATGGTTCAATGCTTTCTTGAACACTATATTCATGTCTCCAGTTACTGTGGGACTGATCATTGCGGTGTTTATGGATAATACAATGGAAGTGGAGAGATCAGTGAAGGATCGAGGCATGCCTTGGTGGGTCAAGTTTAGAACTTTCAGAGGAGATAATCGTAATGAAGAGTTCTATAATTTACCATTTAACCTTAATAGATTCTTCCCTCCTACGTAGTAATTTAGCTTAAGAGCTTTTTAATTTCTGATATTCATTTTTGTAGTGGTCTAATTTATGACCCTCGTTGAAGTAAGAATTTTACTTCAAAAATTCAATTTATCTTCTTTGTGTAGTATATTCAATAAGATCATATTTACTTAACCATATTGAGTTTTTGTAGCAAATTTAGTTAAGTGAATACACTTTATTTAAATTATTTCGAAGAGTCATTTTTGTTAACGTCTTTTTATAGTTACAGTCATGTTATCAAGAATTCAATTTAATTGAAATTTCAGTCACAAACATAATCCAAATGATATGATTTTAATGGTATTATACAAAATCTTCATTAAAGCTTTGTCGTTTAGTTAAATAAATGGCCTTTATTTGGAATTACAGTTTAATTAATAGTTGAACTGTAAAATTTCGATTAAAGTTATTATATGATCATCATAGCAATTTCAGTCATTGACTAGTTCAACTGTGCCTGCCTCACGCTTATGATGTTGGGTTTCGTTTTCAAATACAAGAAGGTAAAAAACATAGTTCAACTGTTATGATTTCAATGGAATTATACAACTTCCTAAACTTGGAATATAACAATTAGCCCAAATTAAATAGGTCATGGCACAATCTGGTGAAATTTTCAATTTCCAAACTTCTTTCTTAGCAAAAATTGAATAATCTAAGTCGATGATTACAAGAAATAACAACAAAACTTCAAGAATTGGGAAAGCCTCAGAAAAGCCAGCGTTGTTCACATCAAAGTAATTAACTCAGACGGTAATTCCATATTTGAGCAATAATCATCATCGGAACACTTCCCAAATAATCAAATCGAATTAAATTCAAAAGTAAATGTAATCGCCGAAATGGCTCCGTAGATCGTAAGAAAAACAAGATCCACAGGTTCCTATCAGTAAGCGAAACACGAACATCTGTATATGTCCAATGTAGCATCGAGGATCATTGCTTAAAAAAGCTACCGTCGACGTGGCATCGGACAATTTCATCAAACTTAAATAAATAAATAAAATAAAAACCCTCAGCGAACCCTTGTCAAATCAACCACACAACGAACACAGAACAAAGGAAAGAACGATGAAGACCCGCCTGAACAGGACGAACCCGATCTGTAACCGGAACCGGGTTTAGGATCCGATTACGGCCGAGAACACTGATCGGGGGATTGGGAAATCATCGGATGCAATCCTCGTTAAGTTCGCTGTTGTGTAAAGTGTCATACGGCACTTCCTATCTTTTGGGATGTATTCTTCATCGGGCTTAAAAATTTCGAAATCAAAACACAACGATTGAAGAAAAAACTGAGAATCGAATCCTAAAGCTATGTTAACCAAGATTGAATAGCAGATGAGAATATGAGAGAAAGAAGAGAATTTTTATTTATATAGAGAGTTATGAGTCTGTAAAATTGAAAACCCTAATCTCCTTCCGTAACCCTAGCGTTTAACATAGGTACGATGTGGCCCAGTAAGAACCCATATGTATGCGTGGGCGGAATAACGTATGATTGGATTAGTAAAAAGATCAAATCCAACGATTTTTTCTGGGGGCTATAGTAAAGTTAGGCCCATTGGAATTTACTTAAAGCCAAGGTTCTATTTTGTGTTTTTTTTCTTTTTTGTTAGAAACTTAAAAATAGCACTTGTGTTTTACCAGCTTGATTGTTATTTTTTGAATTCAAGCAAGTGTTAGGCTAGGGGTTTAAAGAATAAAGAATAAACTTTTCTCTTAGTTGGATTGTTTAAGTTTGGTTTTTCACTGCAATATATTATGAGGATTTTCTCATCTATCCCTTTCATCCATTCAATGGTGAGAAAGTTTTTTCATTAGACTCATTTTCTAAGATTAGTTTTAATATAGGATTTAGAAAATTTGTGTTTGATTATGTATGCCTTCGGTTTTTTTTTCTCTGTGTAGACTTTTTTATTAAGTGATATATCATGGTTTTTATGATTTTTAGCCATGATAAAAGTATGTGCATTTGGGTTTTGTTCATCTTTTTGGATTTTAGGGTTTAGAGGCCTATGATCCATTTGGGTATTTATAATTTTTTATTTGATTATGTTGTTCCAAGTTTGAGTAAGGTTCTGATACACGAAACATCAAAAAAAATGAAAAAATTGGTGAAATTTTCACAAATATAACTATGAACTTTCATATATATTTTTTTGTTAATTTTTTTAATTTTATTTATTTAAGTATAGAAATAATTGATATTTTTGTTTATAATTTTAGGGTTATTAGGTAAAATAAAATTTAAATACACTTAATATTTTTGGGTATATAATTGTATTTAAGATATTTTGGATATTTATTTACTTTTTGGTTTGGTTCGGGTTCGGTCCTTCGGATATATGAGTCTAGGATTCATTCAGATTTTTGTCAGGTTGGTATCTTTTTATGGGTTGGATTCGATTTGTTAATTCGGGTTTTAGATATTTTTTCCAAACTTATTTTATACGGCGATAAAAAAACAACATCACAATAGAAACAAAAGCTACTACACATGATATAGATTTATAAGATATTAATAATAAAATTTTAATATAGAAAGTTAAATTAATTTATTTATTTAAAAATAAAAATATTAGTAAAATAACTATCTTATCTAACTAAACATTCCTTTCTATTTTTTCTCCTAAAATAATTTAAGATATATCTTTTAAAACAAATATTTAATTTAATAATTTTGCTTACATTTAATTTATTTATAAATTTGGGTTACACTCACGAAAAGTCGACACGTGTCAAAATTCTAATTCACAAGATCATGATATGTATCGCTTATTGATGAGATTTTGACACGTGTAAATAAGATTATATTATTTTTTATTTTTCGTAATAGAAAAGGAAAAATAATTAAAATAATAATAATAAAATAGATAAATTTTTGTTTACTATTTTCTAATATGGATTAAATTTTATCATCTCAATAAGTTTAACCTTTTATTTTTAAATATAGATTTTTAGAATATATATTATTTAACTTCCAAATAAATTTCTAATCCATTTTTTTATTATTTGAATGAAAATATTGATTATTTGATGGGATTTTGACATTTGTAAAAATTTTATGTTATTTTTACTTTCTATTTTTCTAATATAGATTAAATTTTATTATCTCAATAAAGTTTAAACTTTTCTTTTCAAATTTATATTTTTAGAATTTTAAATTATTTAAGCTCCACTAATTTCTTTTTATTACACATTTTTTATTATTTGAATAAAAATAATGATTATAATTAGCATGACCAGGATATATGTTGCTTAATCGATCAGATTTTGACACTTGTAAAATAATATTGTGTTATTTTTATTTTTATTAATAGAAAAGAAAAACATCCAAAAAATATGTATGTAACTTTTACTTTCCTTTTTCTAATATAGGTAAAATTTATTATTTTAATAAAATTTAAAATTTCCATTTCAAATTTACATATTTTGATTTTTATATTATTTAAGCTCTAATAATTTTTTATTACACTCATCTAATTATTTGAACGAAACAATTGAATGAGTATAATCGAACTATTAAAAATTTTAAAAAATTGATTAATTTTTTACAAATATAACTAAGAATTTTCAGATATTTTTGGTTAATTTTGGATATTTTAGTTATTTTTGTATTAAAAATTAATATTTTCGGGTTTATGATTGTAGGGTAATTGAGTTATATCAAATCTAAATATAATTAAGCTTTTCGGGTATATAATTTTATTTTGAGTATTTTGGGTATTTATTCAGTTTTTGGTTCGGGTTTGGTCATTTAGATATAGAAGTCGACTTTTGTCAGATTGGTACTTTTTTTCTGGTTGGATTCGGTTTGGTTATTAGGGGTTAAGATATTTTTTCCAAACTTATTTAACACATTGGTTGGAAAAGTAAACAACAACAATAAAGCAAAAGCTAATGGACATGATATTTATTTAATATATTAATAATAAATTTAAATAAAGAAATTTAAATTTATTTCATGTAGAAACATAAAATTTTGTAAATAACTTTCTTTTCTAACAAAAATGCTTTATATTTTTTTTCCCCAAAAACATTTTAAGATATATCACTAAAAATAAATATTTAATTTAATAAATATTTTTAAATTTAATTTATTTTAAAATTAAAAAACCCGCCCACCGGAGAAATCCTAGTCTAGTATAAGTATAATTGTAGGTATAGATAAATATAAATAATCAAGAAATATAGCAAGAGAATATAAGTACTTGATTAAGAGAAATATGAAGAGAAAACTTTTGCATTCTCTTTTTTTTGTTTCTTCTTCTTCTTCTTCTTCTTCTTCTTCTTCTTATTATTATTATTATTATTATTATTATTATTATTATTATTATTATTATTATTATTATTATTATTATTATTATTATTATTATTATTATTATTATTATTATTATTATTATTATTATTATTATTATTATTATTATTATTATTATTATTATTATTATTATTATTATTATTATTATTATTATTATTATTATTATTATTATTATTATTATTATTGTTATTATTATTATTATTATTATTATTATTATTATTAAAGTTGTGTAAGAAAATGAATGTGATTTACAGAGAGGTATACATGGTAATGATAGGTTCAATAAAAAATAATATGTTACAAATGATTTATTATGGGTCTAAATGGCAATAGTGGAATCAGTTTGAATTAAGCGGAATCATAGATTTTTTTTTGAAATTTTGGTGAACTTTGGTGAATCTAGCGGAAAATAATTTAGAATTCAAATGGTAATAGCTGAATATTGCTGAATCTGACCAAATTTTAAAAAATGAATTTATTAAATAAAATTATGAAGATATTGCGGAAGAAATAATTAATACATTTGTTTTTGTTGAATTGATAAATCTGGCAGGATTTGATTAAATAACAAATTGTAACGGATGAATTGAATCTGGTTTTTTTTTTTAAAATGTTACCATTTAAAGCCTATGTTTGTGTATTTATTTTCTTGACTTTTATGTTTTTTTCTGCTGACTTTTGCATTTTTCTTTTTTATAACTTGTCTCAATTTATTTAATTTCAACTAAAAATATATTTGAAAAAGGTTTATGTTTTTTAAAGGGTTTATGTTTGTCAATAAATACATAAAATATCATAGTCTCATCAAACTTTATCAAATCTACGAACAAATAAATAAATCTAAATAACCGTTGTATTTACTACTTTTGTTTTTGATGAAAAAAATATATACGTTTTACAAATGTTAGTATTTACAGTTTACTTTTTTTAAATGAATATTAATTTTACAAATTGCTTTAATTCTTAGTTTTACAGTTCTTCAGATTATGGAGTACCAGACTACACTAAAATGAATCTTATTTGACATTGTTACTAATATTTTTAAGATTTACTAAACAAAAAGAAATAAAAACGTATTTGAGTGTTTTGTTTTCGTATCTTCTATAATTGGAGATTCATCTAAAACTGTCCTTCGTTCAATTTTGTTCTCTTTCACATCTCTCTGATGAAAAGCCAGCAAATTTAGTTTTTTTACCAAACATGGTGGGGTCGGCGTGCAATGTATACTCTATTATTGTTTTACTTATTTTGTAGTCCTATTTTATTATTCCACAGTCATTTATGACCAAATGTACTAAAACAGTAAAAGTTAAAAAGTTGAAACAATAATATATTTCACAGTCATTCACGACTATTATCTATTTCTAAACAGCTGCCCGGCTGGGTCAAATAATCACAATTCAATCTTACGTATAAATAATTAAACATTCTAACAATTTGTTTGAGAAAAACAAAAACAAAATGATTCAGATTCATGAAAACCCCATCAATTTCTACTCATGATTAGCTGTAAACCCTACTCGTTCAAAATGTAATGACATGTGAAAGATAGAAAGTGGAGCAGGTGATGCAAATTATTTGACATGTGAAATACTCAATACTCAATACTCAATAAGAAACATTAGGTAACAAGATCCTTATCAAAAAAAAAAAAAAACACATTATGTAACAAGATAATAACTTAATAATTATTATCTTAATTTCCTTGAGATAATAAGACCCAGTCTTACATAGCACCACCACTTTACTAGTCGGCACTACTAGCTAATAAGCTACTTGCTCCCTCACTCCCCATGAGACCACTCTCTGACAAGTCACAACCCTAAACTAATCTCACACTCTCTCTCTGAGCCTGGCTCCTCCTTAATCTTCTTCCCTCTCCATCTCTCTTCTCACCAGAAGCTGAGTATGGATCTTCTCAAATCTCTCATCTTCATTGTCCTTCTCTCATCAATCTTTCTCTCAGGTAATGTTCTTTAACTCTTGCATTTGTGTTCACATTACAATACTCTTGAATTTGTGTTCACATTACAATATTCTTGAATTTGTGTTCACATTACATTACACAAACCACATTCTCATATCTCTGTTTCTTATATTATGTCTTTTTCTTACAGAAGCTGGTTCCATCGGAGTAAACTATGGTAGAATCTCCGACGAACTACCATCAGCATTCAAAGTAGTCCAACTCCTAAAATCTCAAGGAATCAACAGAGTCAAAATCTTCGACGCAGATCCAGCTGTACTCAAAGCTTTATCTGGATCTAACATCAAAGTCACAGTAGATCTACCAAATGAGTTACTTTTTTCCGCCGCGAAACGAGCTTCATTCGCAGCTTCTTGGGTTAAACGCAACGTAGCTGCTTATCATCCTTCAACACAAATCGAATCAATCGCTGTAGGAAATGAAGTCTTTGTCGATACACACAACACTACAAATTTCTTAATTCCAGCTATGAGAAACATTCACAAAGCTTTAATTTCTTTTAACCTTCACTCCGATATTAAAATCTCTTCTCCTCTTGCTTTAAGCGCTCTTCAAAACTCTTACCCTTCATCTTCCGGTTCTTTCCGACCAGAACTCGTTGATCTTGTTATTAAACCAATGTTGGAGTTCTTACGTGAAACTGGTTCAAGACTTATGGTTAATGTCTACCCTTTCTTTGCTTATGAAGGCAACGCTGACGTCATCCCTTTAGATTATGCTTTGTTTAGAGAGAATCCAGGAATGGTTGATTCTGGTAATGGTTTGAGGTATTTTAATCTCTTTGATGCTCAGATAGATGCTGTTTTCGCAGCAATGTCGGCTTTGAAATTTGAAGAAATTGAGATTGTTGTGACGGAAACTGGATGGCCTTCGAAAGGAGACGAGAATGAGATCGGAGCCACCGTGAGAAACGCCGAGTCTTATAACGGAAACCTCATCCGTCGGATATTAACTGGTGGTGGGACCCCGTTAAGACCTAAAGCAGATCTGACCGTTTATTTATTTGCTCTATTTAATGAGAATAAGAAACTGGGTCCCACTTCTGAGAGAAACTATGGTCTTTTTTTTCCTGATGAGAAGAAAGTTTATGACGTTCCTTTTACTACCGAAGGGCTTAAAAGTCACCGTCCGGTCATCGGAGATCATCAAGTTACGCCGCCGATGAGTAGTGGTGGTGGTGTGTCGAAGAGTTTGAATGGTCAGTCGTGGTGTGTGGCTAATGGAGATGCTGGGAAAGAGAGGTTACAAGGTGGTTTAGATTATGCTTGTGGTGAAGGTGGTGCTGATTGTCGTCCGATTCAACGTGGTGCCACGTGTTATAATCCTGATACACTTGAAGCTCATGCTTCGTTTGCTTTTAATAGTTATTATCAGAAGAAGGGGCGTGCCGGTGGGAGTTGTTACTTCGGCGGCGCTGCTTACGTCGTTAGCCAACCTCCGAGTAAGTATCTATCTTTATCACTTTTTTGTTTTTTTATAAAATGTAGCGTAGGTTAAGTGTTGAGTGCTATCTTACGCTTATTAGGGTAGCGCATTTTTGGGTGGGTGTGTACTGTGTAGATGTATGTGGTCAAATGAAAAGCTTTTTGTGTGTGGACGACAGAAGTCAAGTGTTCCCACGTGAACATCTATCACTTAGAGACGTGGCTATGTGGATCTAGGGAATAGTTTTGTTTATATATGTGTTGGGGATAAAGCGAATCCTATGGTTCTTTTTGGGTTTTTAATTCGAAGATATTTTTGAAGTGTCTTGTGTTGTTGTTATATGAATCTATCTAAGAAGCTGATTAGTTTAATTTAATTTGAATATGCAGAGTATGGAAGATGCGAGTTTCCAACAGGATACTAAGGAAGAAGAGAATCCAATGGAAGAAGAGGTTGAGTTAGATTAATTCTGCTATATATATTATATTCGTATCTTGATGTACTTTGTTTAGCCGGAAGTTTAAGTTTATTTTGTAACTTCTGACTTTTAAGTTTATGTTGTTAATATCAAGTGAGACTATGTTCTTAAATCTTAATATATCAAATATTTAGGTAATGAAATTATAATGTTGGTTAATTAGATGGGAAAGCAAAGCGAAAGAAGAGAAATGTGTGTTCCTCCTCATTATCCTCAAGATAAATTGGAAAGAGTACAAGACAAAGTGTGCAACTGGATCCCAGTTCCGAATAACAAGACAGAGAAAGTAAAAGTGTAAGGCAGCTTTCAACAATTACTATTTGACTATTTAAATTTTAACCAAACATATGTACAAACTCAAATGCGATTATCATTACCTACTACTATGCACTGTAGTCCTTTGATTGAGGAGTTTGTCACTTTCTAAAATGCTTCATCACACAGGACTTGATATGTTTCTAGTTTTTTTTTTTCTTTTTTTTGGATCGATGGGTTTGAACCTCCCAACAAAGTTTCAATTAAGGGTGTATCCCTACGAAATGTTAACCTCGGGTTGTATCCACACCATAAAACTTAAATGAGTTGTATCCTCACAAATTCGGGTTATATCCCCATATCCGTTAATTAGTAATGATTTTTGTTAAGTATGGCAGTAAACCAAATTAAAATAAAAATTAACCAATAATCCGGTTTAGGAGATATTTTACTTACAAGTTAAAACTCATATGCTTATGAGTACTAAGCCCTCTCTTTGATATCAAAGATTTAATATAAAAAAAACCTTAAACGTCGGAGAAATAAAACGATAGAGGAAGAAGAAGAACTCCAAAAAAACAGATCTTTCTCATCAGTTGATTCAAAGGAAATATTTGGATTTAAGGTTTATGATGAGGTAAGAGATTTGAACTCTATTTCCTTGTTGACTGAAATTCGAAATTTTGTTTTCAATCTAAAAATTTTCAGTTCAATTCTAGCATCTGATTTCGATATGAATGATTTCGAACTATAATGTCTTGTTGAATTTGTTCGATTTCGAACCATAATTTATAACCCAAAACTATATTCGTTTTTCAAACTTGATGTGGGGTTTTCGATTTCACAATTGAAAGCTTGTTTTTGGTTGCAGTGATGAAAACAATGTTGGGAGAGAGGTGTTGGGAGAGAGATGTTGGAAGATGAGAGTGATGACCCAGAATTTGTTTGTTCTGATGTAGAAGAAACAGATTCTAGTGAAAGTGACTCTGATTCTAGTGTTGATGAAGAGTTTGAGCAAAGGCTTGAGTTAGAAATTGAAAATTCTGTAGCTCACTTTACGGATGAGCATCCAATACGTCATAATGCATGTCCAGAAAGTGACGAGGACTCTGAAGAAGAGGTTAAATTTGTTGTAAATAGAAGAGAACATATCAGAGTCATCAAACGTAGAGGGGATGGGAATTTACAGTTAGGACAAGTGTTTTGCAGTGGTCTTGCATTTAAAGAAGCTGTGTTGAATTATGCTTTAAATACTGGTCGCAACATTAAACAAAATAGACATGATAAAATGAAGCTTGGATATGAATGTGGTATGGCAGGTTGCAAAGTGCGAACCTATTGCGCACTAAATAGAAAAAAGAATATGTGGAAGGTCACAGTTTATCCAAGGACTGATCATACTTGCACTCGGAATGGAAAGTGTTTGATGTTGAAGGATCCAGTGATTGCACATTTGTTTTTGGACAAGATAATGTGATGCCCATGAAGATTCAGGAAATGATTAAAGATCAATCGAAGCTTATTGCTACAAGGGATCAATGTCAAGAAGCTAGGAAAAGGTGTTGAAATGGATTAAGAAAGAACATGAAGATCAATTTGCACATATCTGAGGCTATTGCAAAGAGATCACAAATTCAAACGAGGATTCGAAAGTGAAAATTAAAACAATCCCAGGGCCAGTTGATAAAGAGTTATTTGATCGGTTTTATGTGTGCTTCAGTATTCTTAGAAGGACATGGAAAGCGACAAATAACTTGATGTTATATTTTTTTTTATTCTAAATGAAAGAAAACAAATCGTAGACAAATAAATATCTATCTAGTAGAAAACATAAGATATATTTATTTCAATATAATATAATTAAAAACTAAATAAAAGTAATCATGTTAATAGTTTGATAGCCTTTGAAACTCTATCGACAAATCTGCAAAAACATTTGTATCCGTCAAAATCGTTGTTATATATAATTTTGATTCAAAAATAACTTATATAAAATAAATATGAAAGATATATATGTACCACATTAGAAGGAAATAAAAATTAAAATGTAATGTAAAAATAAATATAGAATCAAACTCTTACCATCATTTGTCTCAATTGTTTATTCAACTCGTGGAAGAAAATTAAAACATATAGTAAATTTTAAATTTTGAGATACATTAAAGTATGATGAGAGAATTACCATTCATATGGAGTCAAAAGATCTAATTGATACCAAGATGATGTAGGCACGAGGATGGTGTCTACAAGGGCGAAGGGATGGTGAATCTACTAGCTGGCCGTACAGCTATCTCTAGAGGATTCTGATGAGATGACTGATTGAAACACGAACTGGGGATGTGATAGACGCCACACGTAACTATGAACTGATTCTTGATGAGTCCGGAGACATTCAAGCTTCAAAAAATCACACACAAGAAGGCTGGAGTGGTTTGCACTCTAACTTCGAAGGTTTCTCACACAAGGAAGAAAGGGAGCGGCTGGTTCTTTGTTAGAAAGAAAACTAGGTTTTTATTAAATCAAGTGTGTCCCTCTTACAAGTCGAGCCTGGGGTTTTATAAGAGAATCCTAGGCGAAAAACAACACAAATAAATCAAAACAACAAGTAGTTTAAAGAAAAACATCAAGACTTACAAGAAAAGTAAACAACTCTAAAAATGGAAAGTTTGGTGCGATTAGGACTCCTCGTGCATATCCCTGGTTGCTAACATGATTCTCTAATGATCGTCTTTGAGTTCTCCTTAGCCGCAATGAAAAAGTTTCGGTGCAACCTTGTAAAACTTGCAAGAAGAAGATATCTTGTTTCTTGGGCTGTAATTTAATGTTGGTGTGGTCTTTGTTGAGTCTTAGTGTTTCCTAAGCTCAGCATAGTTGCTGTCTTGCCCTTCTTCTATGTCTTGGACCTTGGTGAGGTTATAGTCTTCTCTAGGCGCTAGTGGAGTCTCTTGAGTGATTTCTTTAGTGAGCAGAATTCCTTTCAGATCTTCATGCTCGATGAGTGTAAGTTGGCTCTCCAATGACTTGTTAAACTCTTCTCTTAAGCACCTTGTTCCCGACCTCATTCTTGGTGTTTGTCTTATGACTGGTATGATAACTTCTTCGGCAGCTTCAAGAGGACTTGTTTTGATGTCGTCATCATTCCCTCCCTCTTGAGAAGGTTCTGACCCCAGAATTGGCTCACCTTTTATGAGATAAACCAATACATTGAAAGTTGGAGAAATGTTTAACTCACTTGGTAACTCCAGCTTGTATGTGTTGTTGTTGATCCGTTCTAGCACTCGAAATGGACCATCTCCTCGTGGAGATAGCTTGGACTTCCTCTGGTTGGGAAATCTCTCATGCCTCATGTGTAACCACACCCACTCTCAAAGCTCAAATGTGATCTCCTTTCATCCTTTGTCAAGTTTTTAGGTTGTGCTAACCCTTTAAACAGTCGATTTATCGAATTTAAAGCTTGAAAAGATGATTTTTTTTGAAGTTAATAAAGAATTTCCAATAGCTAAGATAATATTTTCAGGGTTTTTTTATATCAAATTTCATAAGAGAAAAGATAATTTTATAATCGATTTTTTTGTTAGTACCTGACTTTTCAAATAAAATATATCAAAATATGCGAATTCATGTTATATATTAATATTGTGGTTCGTAAATTGTTATTTGACTTGACTATATTTTATTTCCATCAGAATTAGTTATACATCAATTGTTTTAGATAAAATGATAATTTTTCGAACATTGTATTAACTTAGATATGTATGGAGTGGTCAAGAAGTTTAGGAATCCTGAAAGAATCTCTTGTTTTTCAAGAGATGATGAGGAAGACCATCAATGTATGTCAGTTAGATATGAACTTGTGGGTCATGATTAAGTTTACTTATTTTATTGTTTTTGTATTGGTAACACTTACTATAATAGTGTCTACTATTTGGGAAATGTATTTCAGGAGTATTTTATTAAGTGTTGTGCCATTGAAGATGTATGTGTAGAATTTATGACTCGATTGCATGAAAAATAATATGATCTCAATTACATTGAATATCCAAAAGTATAATGTGTCTTGCAGTTTTGGAGGAGATGTGAACTTGGAGGTAATTGTTTTATTTTAAAGATGTTTTGTCTTCGTAATTGGAGGCATTTCAAGAATGAACTAATATAGAAAATGTTTCTTTTTTATGTAGAAGAGATATATGCTATTAATGGAGTTGGATGCTCAAATTTATTGTTAAACCATGAATTGGAGAAGCTTTGTGAGATTGCATTCATGTAAGAACTATGTTTTAGCAATGCAATCTTTTTTTTTTATTAGTGCATCATAGTTTAAAAAACAATAGTAACTAATCCAATTGTTGTTTGTGACTGTCGGTCATTTTTCACTGAATGATTCTACAAAGTTGAGAAAGATGAAAAGGAAATTTGGTGGTTTGAAAACTAGAATTTCTGAAAAATCCCCTAAAATCTTTATTTTAAATCTCCTATAACACATATAAGGGTTAGAATACATAATATAATTTTTTCAAAACATGTACAAGGGTTAGAATACATAATATAATTTTTTCAGAACATATACAAGTGCTAGAATACATAATATAAAAATTAGAAAATATATTTAAAATTTTTCAAAACAAATTTCATTAAGCTAAAAACCTATTGAAAACTGTAAATAATTATACAAAACAAAGTTTCTTCTTAATTTATTATGAACATGTTTTATGGTTTTGTTTTGAAAAAACTGGAGAAAGTTAGCCTCCTTTCATATGTATGAGTACTCTAATAGTAGTCAACTTTCTTTTTCTCTTAGCTCATCTCTTATTAATTACTATCAATTATTCTTATTTTTACAAAAAAACTCCCATAAAGTTAATATTGGCAGGACTTAAATCAACTCTTACGAGTTTGATCTTAACACAATAGTCTCCCCTATTTGTCTGCCAATAACAAGGTCTAAACTTAGCAGATGATGATTCCCTTGTACAATTGGAAAAACATACATACATTTGTCTTGTCACTTTCTGATATTTATATTTATTAGTCATCGACAAAAACAGCTTGGAAAACTTTTGGACAAGACAAGATTATTGTTGACCTGTAAAGCTCAATTTCCCTGTAATATTGTAACGACAGTCGACAAGTAAGCAAAAACATGAATACACTCATAAAAGGCACATAAAATAGCCAGTTTACAGATCAAAACTCAAAGAGTAATTTACATATACAATCACACAAATACATGTGGAAGAAAAAACTCCACTCAAAACCTCATTTTCAATGATAAACTAAAACAAATAAAACAAAGGAGGAGGATACTCGATAAAACCTGCATCCATAACTTTGAATAAATAGTTAAATATAAATATTAGGATTTTTGATATTTAGAAGAAAAAAAAACAGTTGCCCGTTGACGTGAGTGTGAGTGTGAGTGTGAGTGTGAGTGTGAATGTGAGTGTGTATGATTATGATTAATCGAAATCTTCTGGTTTTAGTCAAAAGTAGAAAACACACTTTCCAGGTCTTCCACAATTGAATCTTTCATACCTGTAATTTAAGAAAATTTTATTACCACTTCCACTTAACCAATTAAAATACATTTTAACCAACCGACCAAAGACTCCACATAATATCAAACGTCATTTGCAAGGTTTAACCATAAACTAAACGGATAAATGTCGGTGACAGCTCAATGAATCTAGATCCAATTTATAGCTAACTAAAGTCTTTATCAACGTTAATGCAAACAATACAAACTTCATAAACCCACGTTTCAAAGGGACCCTTAAAATTAATATAAATGCAACATCGTCCCCATCTGTATTTCCTAATCAATTCAATTATTCTAACTAAAGCTGTGGACTCCAAAAAAAACATCGAAATTCAGGTCCCACTCTTAAAGGGCACTTAAGACTTTTTCATAATAAATCACAAGAAATTACGGAAAATGCCACGCACCTTTAGTGATCTTTCCAAGCTCTAGTGAATATGCTCTTTAACCGATTACCGGCGGCGAGTCTCTGAACTGCTTTTTTAGCGCCGGAAACTTCCATTTCCTCAAGAGATTGAAGATAACGATCAGCTCCTAAACTAATCAATCTCAACCTCGCCGTATTACTTCCACCTGATAAAATCGCCGTCACAATCATCACCGGAAGCTCTTTATTCACAATCCTCTCATTCATCGGATCCAACATTTTTACCAATCGAATCACACTCTTCTCATCTCTAATCACTTCTTTCCGATTAGATCTAACCGTCAACAACGACTTAACCGCTTCCGTCGCCGATTCTTGTAGCCCCGCTGGTTTAGGCGATTCCATTAACCTAATCAACGATCCTAAACAATCGGAAACAGCTCTTTTGTTCCCGTCGCTGATTGTTAACTTCGCTAAAAACGAAGACGATATCTGTTGAAGAATCACGTTTCCGTGTTTCACAAATTCGCCTAAATTGATAATAAACGCTGTTGATGATGATAAAACCTTGGAAACCATATCAATGGCGGATAATTCAGTGAGAGCAATCAAAGCGTGTTCGATCGTATCTGGATTTGATGAATTCTGAACTAAATGAATCAGAATCTGTAATCCTCTTTCTCTAATAATCAAATCTCGGAAAAACTCACCGGAAGATGAGATTAAAGAGATGAAGTTCGCCGTCTTTTCCTTAACCGAAATTGAACCGGAAATTAAAAGCGGTATAAGAACCGGTATTGCTCCTTCTTCAACGAGATTGGTTCTGATTTCTTCAACGGCGGCGATGTTTGTTATAATACCAGTGACGTGTTCTTGTAATTCTAACGAACCTGATTTACAAGCTTCGATTAATATAGTAACGCCGCCGTAAGCTGAGATAGCCCAAGCGGAATCTGGATCGTTGGTAATGGATTCAATCGCAACGGCGGCTCTTGTTTTCAACGGTGGAGATCCAGTTTCGAGTAATCGTAACAATGGACCTAATCCGCCTTGTTCGAATACAGTTTTTCTTGAATCGATGCTTGAGGATGTGAGCAACGACACGGCGGCGAGAGCATGTTCACGGATTAAAGGATGGTGGTGAAGATCGAGGAGTGTGACTAAGTAACTAACGTTACCTTCTTTAGCTATGATTCTTGATGATTTTTCGTTATTGGTAAGAAGTAGAAGAAGAGATTCAAGTGATTTTTTCTTGAATTCGACGTCTCCGATTTGAAGACGAGTGAAGAGATCTTTGATGAAAAAGGTGATTTCGTCTTTGTCTGAGGTTGGTGGTGGGAGTGATAAAACGATGGCGTTTTGTTGGTGGAGGACACCAGATCTGAGGAGAAGGTTAAGGTCGCTTATGTGAGTGGAGAGTGAAGATGAAGCTATGTCGAGGTCGCTTTGCATTAAGAGTTTACCACCGGAGAAAGAAGAGGAGGAGCATTGGTCGGAGAGTGAAGTGAGGCGTTGGAGATTGGAGAGGAGTGAAGGGAGGAGAGTGTGGAGGAGTGGGTTTTGTGACCAGTGTGGTGATTCGGATAAGGAGGTGAGTGATGTGTTTAGGGAGAAGAGTTTTGATCGGAGGATTTGCCACCGTCCGATGAAGGATTGAACGGTTAAGGATGAGAGGAGAAGTAGGGAGAGGACGTTTGTGATTAGGTCAAGAAGTGGTTGGAGTGGGGCGGTTGGTGGTTTGATGAGTTCGCCGGAGACGGCGGTGGAGGAGTGATGCATGGAGGATTGGTTTACATGAAGATTGAAGAGGGAAAAGTAAAGTGAAATTGCCGGGAAAATAGAGAGGCGTGAGGACAAGCTTCTCTTCTGTTTCTCTTTCTCTTTTGTTTATCACTTTTTTTTTGTTGTGATGTGTACTTTAGTGACAATACTTTAGTTTCTTCTCTCTTGATGCTATAATTTTGTGTCAGTCTTATGCTTATGGTTCCGGATTTTTTACAACGGTGAATGAGTCAAAGAAGCGTAATACACGGAATATACGCAAATATTAACATCCGAATAGAATGAACGTATACTAGTTCCGTGTATACTAGTTATCAGATTTCAACAAAAAAAAAAAACAAAATTTGTCGATTCAAACAATTTTGTTTTAAATACGATGGATATTGTGAATGTTAAATGCTTTGAATGGATGTTGAAAAATGAAGTGATTATACTATTAACAGATTAAACCATCTAACTTTTAGTCATGCTATAATCCAATGCAACTTAAGTTTTTTTTTTTTTTTTTTTGGTAAAATAAACAAAAAAGTTTATTTCTTTTTTTGTAAAAACAGTTTGTAGTTGGTTTGTGATGATTTTTTTATGCATTACTACGAAGTACAACTTATGAATGGTCCAAACTACACATAAATTTGTCCATCATATTCGCTTTATCCATTCAAAGGCAAAATCTAATGAATAAAACTATGTAAACTAAAAAATCTATTTCAAATTTTATGTGAACTCATACAAAATTGTACTAAGTTGAATCAAAAGAAGATATCAAATGAACAAAGGTTACAAAATTGATTGTTGATGGTAATAAAAATTGAAATATAAAGAGAACTAGATTCAAATTTGCGGTACACCACTGATCAATTGTTTAAATATAAATATGTTATTTTTGTTTTTACTAAATATTTGCATTTTATTTTGGTAAGTTAATTTACTATTTTCTGTTTCTTTATGGTTTATAATTTTTTTTGTTTAACATATATTTATAGTATTTTGTTTTTACGATTTATAATATGCTTCAAACTTATGCCTAATCAATTATGTATTTATTCTCATTGAAATAATTTTAAAATAAATTCTACCGAATTAGATATTAAATTATTCTAAAATAAAAAATCATAATTAAATAAAAACCAAAACATTTATCTATATTATCTATTAATAACAAAAACAAATTATATACGGTTCGTAACTAGAACATGAGAAGGAGAGAGTTATGTAAATGTATTATTACAGGTGATGTTAAATTTATTTCATTAAGAAATTTGTGGGCAGTAAGTTAAAAGATTTTTAATAATTAATGTAGATGAAGAAGAATGTCGTGTGTGAACTAAAGTGAAGCATAAAAATTAGAAGTTCAACACATTGAACTTCTAATTTTTACTCTTTTTATTTCCGTATAACATTTTTATATTCAATTTAAGAATACTACATTAGCACCCTTACTTACAAGTATACTTAAATAAATGTAGCTAAAAATAAATATTTCTTTGATTCTTATTTTACTAAAAGTTAAAAAAGGAAGGTGATGGATACTATTTGAAAGTTATATTACATACCAGTAACAATAATTTAAAATTAAATTTAAAATTATCGACTAACAAAAAATTTAAAATAATATGTAGGAAGAAAAAGATTGATACAAAATAAACGATAAAGAATTAAACTATATGTACGACCGAAAGAGACAAAAACGTAAATCACCATAAAAGGATATAATTTATTTTATATACAAAATAGTACTTTTATAATTAAAAATAATAAAGATAATGAGCAACACCATTTTTAATTTTTAAAGGCATAAATGTTTAACATATCAGTCATTAATCTAAAAAAATATTAAAATAGTTTATAATAGTTATATACAAGTCGGTTTATAAAAACAAATACTCAATTGTTCATAAAAAATATTTCAGTAAAACTAAATATAAAAAATATTTTTTTAAAACCCGCAGCGTAACGCAGGTATTTACCTAGTATAAATAACAATGAAGTAATTAGCAACATCATTTGTAAAGATTTAAAAAGTTTTCATTTATTTGCTTATAACATAATTTGATTTCTTCAAACTATCAATCATGCTCCTACTAAAAAACATAACGCATGATTTAAAATAAATGAAAGAATCTTTTTTTTTGTTCAAAATAAATGAAAGAACCTAAGTACAGCATTGTTAGGTAATGTGTCAATTTATACATAAAGATATCAAATTGAAAAAATTTATATATTAATTATAAAAAATTGATCAATTCATACAAATATGAGTGACTGTATATTTAAAGCTGATGACATGTCATCTACGTCATTTGTTTTACTATGACGTGGATGACAAATCATATGGATACATGTTTTTTTTTCCTTACAAAATCTTGAAATAAAAATTAGGGGCAGTCGTCATTCCCCTCCCGTCTTGTCCTTCCTTGTCTTATCTCATTTTCAGTCTCGAATTCATATTTTATATGAAAATACATTCTCATATTATACTATATTCTTTATTATAAAACAAACATGTGTTAGAATACAACAAAATCATACACATTTTGAAGTATGTATTGGGGAGAAAATACATACAAATATCATTAAAAAAAATATATAAAATTGTATTGGTGTGAGTGTCCCTCTATCATGTGCATATGCATACATGTAAGGAGGTGTACTTTTAAGCTCAACAAGATTCACCTTACCATGCAAAGCTACATGAGGAAACCGACCCCCATAACTTTCCAAACTGCCTAATATTGGAAGTAATAGAGATTGAGAAAAGATTCTAATAGGACGCCTTACGTTTTATGTCTCACAGTACAATAGCCCTTATACAATTATGACTATCTAGGGTGAAGAAAAGAAAATCACTAGTCATTGTAAAAGTGAAAACATATCTTATCTACATCAACTAGAGGAACATATGTTTACTTTCTATGCCTATGTAAATATTCGAAAAATACATGTAGCAATTGTTCTGGTGGTGTTGTTTATTGGGTTCGTTCTTGGGTATGTAAGTGTAACCCTTCCCATTTCTGATTTGGTTTTGTTGAGGCTCTATGCATGGGCTTTCTGACAACACTGCTCTTCCTTTTCTTTGGAGGTAAAGTCTTTCATATCTTAATATTGTAGCAACAACCATTCCTTTACATTAATTTGTCAAAACGGATCAATTTCCCGCCAAAAAACTCGATTCTATAATTGTTTTAAGAAAATTCATATTCGTAATCTTTCCATCAAAACAGATCTGTAATTCTCCCGTCAAATTTTTAATTTTTAATTTTCCTAAAAAAATACAAATCCATAATTTTATATCAAAATTATAAATTCCGCAAATTTCCAGCATAAAAATTGATACTTAATTTTCTAGACAAATTTTTTTTTCTGTTTTTTACACAAAAATATAAATTTTTATTTTTTGGTAAAACTAAAAATCCGCAAATTTCTGCCAAAGAAACTCTCTGTGCTGTCACAATTGTTTTTGTTTTTTTTTCCGTCAAAATTACTTTAAATCAATTAATGGTAAGTTGGTCCATATCACATGAAGGGCTATTATTTCTGAAAGTTGGTATTCCAAGAATAGTATTATTGAAATTTCCTCCTAATTTATTCTTCCATTATAAGACATAAAATTTTAAAATATAACCATTTAACACCCACAAATCGATGGAAAGTAATATATGTTAAGTTTTCTAATTTTTAATAAAATAAAATAATTAAAAAATCAATAAACAAACAAAATTTTTGAAAATTATTTTAAAGTCTTACAAAAATTCTTTAAAGTTCCAAAAATCAAAACAATAAATTTATAGATTCAGAATTAACCCAATACAATTCTTAAAATTGTTTAAAATTCTAGATAATTTTAAAATTTGTTATTTTAATATATATATATATATATATATATATGAAAATTTTATTTCACATATATTATATTGTTACGACCATTGTAATTTATTAATATTAAAGTTATTAAATAAAAAATAATTTCTTACGAATATTTTATGTTACTTTAAATTTGAACACGTTAATTTTAAAAATATTTTTTAAATTTAATATTTAATAAATTAACATATTCGTAAAATAAATATAAAATATAATTCTCATATATAATGTAAAATAAATTTTTAAGATATATTTTTAATTTTAAATAGTTTTACGTTCTTATTTTTGGGTTTATTCTGAATCTAAAAAAATATTGTTTAATTTTTTTTGAATTTTAAAGAAGTTTTTCAGGACTTTAAAATATTTTCAGGAATTTTCTTTTTAAAAAAAAAAAATATTTTGTGTTATTAAAGATAAAGAAAATTTAATGGAAATTATTTTCATCAATTTGTTCGTGTTAAACTAATAAAATATAATTGTTTGTATATTATATAATATACAAACTAATTCATGTACTTTTTGAATATCCAACAAATTTATATATTTTAGTGAAACTCCATAAATAGTTTGGATAATTTTTTATTTGTTTTTCTTGCCGGCAATAGTTTTGGTATTTCTATGGATTATTTCGAAAGATATTTTAACATCATGTAGCTATTTCTTCTAATTAATAAAGATTCCGTATCACACTATCCTATGCCAACCGCTACCATAAAAAGTAATCTCAGAGCATCTCATCACCATTCACCACCACCTTTTTCAGAACCGTTAAATCCGAGAAAATTAGCCTCTGATACGAATCTCAGGATCGACTAATAATATGGCAGAAGAAGCAGATGGGATCAGATTGGAGCAAAGACATGGCAAGGCTAGAGTTAGAGTTGGAAGAGTTTGGCGTAACGATCATAAAGGATCTCATCACTTTGTTGAATGGAATGTTTCCATAAGTCTTTTATCTCACTGTCTCTCTTCTTACCACCGTGACGATAACTCTGATATTGTCGCCACTGATACTATGAAAAACACTGTAAGTCAATTATTAATATCTATGATCTGTAATTAGCTTTTAACTAATATAAGAAATTGTATCATGATTTGATCTTGTTAATTATTACATGATTTTCTTCATTACCCATTTCAGTTACTAGCGATCTTTTTCTGGCTTGGAATTCTAAATCAAGATTCATTATATGAAATTTTCCCTTTTAATGAAGACAATCCAAGACCATTTAGGACCATAGTCTTGGATTGTAGATTATAGATTTAATTATAATGAGCTGGAACATAGATCATAGATCACGTCATAGAATCATTGTAGTGAACGCTTGACCACACAAAAAAATCAAAACTTTTTGTTTTTGGTTTTGGATTTTAGATCATAGATTCATTGTAATGAGTGATGAAATCTATTTGTATTGTATTGTAGATCATTTTCTTATTCTTTGATTGTAAATCATCGTTTTAGTCTTGAATTCATAGTCTTAGTCTTGGATTGTGAATTATAGATTAATTGTAATGAATAATGAATCTATTGTATTGGATTGTAAATCATTAGTCTTGCAATTCTAGATCATAGATTGATCAATGAATCTATTTGTTTCTTTTTTGGATTGTAGTTGATAGGTTCATTGTAATGAACAGTGAATCTATTCTAGTAGGTCAAGAACTAAATGGACGTGAGCTAGGTGGTTATGATTTGTTTCAGCTTTGTTCTTATTCACGGTTTTATAGCTACCGATTTCTAGAGAATCAGCTTTTTTGCTTGATGTGAATTTATCCAATGTTTGGCAAATCTTCTATGTTGGAATTAAGGTTTATGTGAAAGCCAAGGAATGTGGAGATCGACTCTCGGTGGAGGAATTTGCGATACTTATTGGGAAACACTTTTGCTCATTTTATCCACAAGTATGTAACTATTACCATGTTTTAGTAGTCAATTCGAGTTATTCACTTTCCTTATTACTCTTTGAGCGGTACCATTTCTTTTTGCTTCTTGAATAACTCTTTCTTTGTTACTATAACAGGTTTATACTGCTATTGTTAGTATCATTGAGAAGCCGTGGGAGCGTGTCTCCATCGATGGAAAACCACATTTACATGGTGGATTTTTCTTTTTCTTGAACGAATTTTGCTAATAGTTTTATGAAATTTCTGATTGTCAATTCAATCTTTTGTTGAAGGTTTCAAGCTTGGATCAGAGAAACATACTGTGGAAGCAACAATACAAAAATCTGGTGCACTAAACTTAACTTCTGGTATTGTGGGACTAGCTTTACTGAAGACAACTCAGGTATACAATATCTGTTTCCTGCAGATATATTTTATTACAAAGATGTTGAATTTTCTGTGTTATCATCACTGTTATATTTTTGGATAATGTCGAGTGTTTGCGGTATTTTTGACCAGCGTTTTCCAGTTTTGTCTCTTCTAGCTATGATACATTCGTGTCTTAGATATTTAGTGGTTTGCAAACGAAAGTTCTTGATCATGTGTGGAACTCTTTTTGTGTTTCTTCTTTGTTGACGTAATGGTTATTGAAAAGTCAAGATTTTGATATTGGACTGTTCATGAAAGCTGCTTTATGCAAATTAACAGTCAGGATTTGAGAGGTTTGTTAGAGACAAATACACTATTCTGCCTGATACTCAAGAGAGAATGCTCGCCACAGAAGTGAATGCATCTTGGAGGTAAGAGTTAATTTAGTGATGCTACATCTTTCTTATTTATGTTTGATTCTTGAAACTGAAATAGACCGTTCATGGTGACAGGTACTCGTATGAGTCAGTTATGAGCATCCCAATGAAAGAACTCTACTTCAGCGAGAAGTTTATGGACGTA